>CM057450.1:617095526-618508026 GCA_016271365.2 Neoceratodus forsteri | reverse complement strand
CTGCCCAGCAGTCATAGACCTGTAACAGGATTGCCCGCATTCACTAGTTTATTATAGCTCAATCAGACTCTGCACCCAACCTTTGTGTCTCGGTCTCTGTCATAAATGCTTTCTCCTACTGTATAAAAATCAACAACTTGTCTTGCTTGCAGAGAACTGGCATACTGTAGGGCATAGCTTTATAAATCTTACAATATTGTACGTGTTTTCAGCCTTGCACATTTTAGACTCCAACTTTTACTAAGATTTGTAAACTCCGGAAATCCAGTGTGAGCAGAGCCGAGCTAGGAAAAACAACAAAACTGACACTAAACACAATTAAACTTGGGCACACACTCGGGCACATAAGGAAGAGACATCCAGAATTAAATGCTTGATTTCTTTATTCCACAGTTCAGCAGCACCAACACCTCCACCACACCAACAGGATAACACTCAACATTTCACGTAAATGCACTGCACTTTGTCAAGAGATGACACTAACTAGGGGATGTCATATGACGATAGACTCAGACAGCTAAACATGTACTCCAGGAGGGATAAGGCTGATATGACAGAGACCTTCAAATACCTGAAGGGGTTCAACAGAGGGCACAGTGAGTGTTTGCTCAAGCTGATGAAAGAGGGGACTACAAGAGGCCATATTCTAAAGTTAGCAGGGGGGAGGCTAGGGGTCACTATTTCACAGAGAGTGGTGGTGCTCTGGAATGCTCTGCCAGATGACCTGGTAAAAATAGGAACAGTGGGGAGTTTCAAGAAGGGATGGGACAGGCACAGGGGCACGGTATTGGGGGGGGGGGGGCGCAAGGAGATTACTGGAGTAGTACAGGGAGGAGAAGGGGAGAGGGATGAAATGGAGGGTGGTAGAGTAGCCGAGGTGCATTACCAATGAGCTGCATCAGGCAAACAACATAGGCTGATAGATCTAATCTGCCTGCAACTATGTATGTATGTATGTATGTATGTATGTATGCATGACACATGACATGGGGAAAGATAAGGAAAAGGTTTTGACAGAGTCTGTGACAGGTAAAGGGTACACTACACAAATTATAGCTTCAGGATTTACTTTAGTTCTGTCTGCAGCCACAGTACTGTGCAACCTGCAGGCCAGTTGACTCCATACTAGGACATCACGCTCAACAGCCACAATAGACCAAGCAGCACTGTGAGCTGACACAGTCAGACAGCAAAGGAAATGAGGTTTTTCATTTTTAAATATGCAAAACGGAACAATGTACCAGCAAAACAGAAAACAAAGGAAAACATTATGCAGCAAGAATGATTTTATGCATAAGGTAGGAAACAAGTGGAAAAGGTGCTCTTTAAACATTTTTAAAAATTGCTCCTCAAAACTTACTGACTGCTAATAAGTTTTTTATTTGATTAGCAATTCTGCAAATCCACTTTCCAACACTAATTTATGCCTTGAACACAGCTCTCCAGCATCACCACTCTTCACTTCCTACCCGAGAGTCAATTTGTTATCTACATCCAGTGTATTTTATTGATTCCACATTGTGCTGCTTTCTCCATACAGCACAAGGTCAAGACCTTGCTGACGTGTAAACAAACTATATCCTCTGTATGGTCCCAATCCTATAGGCAGGGGAACAGACAAGGGCAGTAAAGGAATATTTTACTACCATTTTTGAATGATGTACTCCCACTTTCTGATTTTAGGAATTTGTTTCCCACCCTGCAAATTTACAATATGTAGTATACATAGAAACATAGAACCCTGCAAATTTACAATATGTAGTGTACATGTACAAAGTTGGCAGTACCATGAGATGCTAGCAGCTATGGTACCGCACTGAATCCCGTAAGGGTGGGGACAGCAGTTGCTCACTGGCTGGTCAGAAGAACTGTTGCAACATGATGTGTTAAAAATTAGGTCACAGTACAATTCCAGAACAGTATTAGACAGTCAGTGGCTGCACGCGTCCAGTGGGATTGAAACTTGCTTTAGAAGGAGAGGGGTACAAGACCAGTCAACAGGTGATATTACGAATATTTGGATTTAAATACTACCAAGTGGAAGAAGGTAGTAGTAAATACTTCTGAGTCCTAAAACATATCTGGTCCGCTGCCTACAGTACTTCCCAGGCTGCCTCCTCGGAGAAGGCAATTGGGTTAGTTTGCTTAAATCTACCATTTGTGAAGCTGCTGGGTACTAGAGAACAGCACATTCACTTCAGTGTGCTGAACCATGACATGTTTCAGATTTACTCAGACACTTAGGCTTAACATCAGGGCAAGGCTCACATGGCTGTATTACCAGCGTCTGGCCTCGTCCCCATCTAGAATATGGGAATGCCATTGTCTATTTTCCAGTTCTATTACTCAATCCCAGCCTGTAAGGAATCTGTAAGGAGTCTTGGAAGCACACCTTTTAACTCCATTCTCTACTATTCTTGGTGGATACCATCCAGACATTGGGATTTTCCTACCTTCACACCCTCCTTCAGATACCTACCCACCCACCAATTCTAGCATGATCAGTACAGTCTCTTACTCAGTAGGGTAATCTCCAGCGATTTTCTCACCCTGCTGGTGATGCACACGGACTTGTTAGCTGAATACAAAGTTATTTTGATGCCTCTCTCAATGCCTTCACACATGTGCAAGCACACACACACACACACACACACACACACACACCCCTCTCCCCCCAATGTCTGGGGTCCCGCCTTGTTACTAAATCTCTTTGTGCTTCCCCTACTGGGTGAAAAAAAGGGGGTTGCATTTCCCCTTGCTCCCTTGTGGAGTTTGGTCTTTCAGTCTTGCCTTAACTTGTATAAACACAGCCCTACTTTTCCTCTACAATGACCTATACTCTGCTTCCCTGGCCTTGTTTTCAGAATCCTTCCACTTATACTGCACAGTGCTCACTATTTCTCCTTAGTCTTCCGCTGTAGGTCACTGTGCAACCAGGGAGGCCTCCCCTTTGCCATCCTTCCCTTGTTACTCTCATGGATGCACCTACAGCAAATAAAGACACTCTTTATCCTCTCACTCCATCTCCTCAGCCCTGCACAACTTCTTCATTCCTAATTGTACCTGCTCTAAATAATTTTTGTTTTTCCCCATAAAATTAATATTCCCCTACTACCTATCCCCTTTACGTGGCACAGGGACACCCATGTGTGCCCACATGCCTCTCCCCAAAGGGGCTATTACTCTCCTACCTAGAGGCTTACCTCCTAGTTTTCTCTTTCTGACATCTTTACTACCCCCTGTATTGAAGTTAGCACCCATTATGCTTTGTAAATAGTTAGCTCTGTAACCATTGATTGACAAATAGTCACGGTCTACAAATCACTAATGTATGCTACTCACTGTATGCACTTCACCTTGTTGTAATGCACTTACAGGACTTGCACTTGTGTCTAAGTACTATATTTGTGTTGATTTATCATTGTCATTATCTATTGTATCTTGTCTATGTAACTCATTTACCTTCTCCTCAGGACACACTGGGAGACAAGCAACTCGAATGTTCGGTATGCTTTTCCTGGTGAAACTCTTCAATCAATAAATAAATAAACAAACATTCATTACCATCATTATATTCTGCTTCAGGTCCTCCTATTTGGTCTTTGTTCCCCCACTCAATGGTATATTCATTGATTTTGCCCCAAACACCGCTCACATTTCATCAGCCGGTTCTTCTCAAGTTTAGCATACTGTTCTTATTCCTAGAAAAGAGTTCCCCCTATAATCTCAAACTCAACCCAATTTTGTTTGTTTGTCACCACCTTAACCCTTCATCACCTGGTTCTGTGACCTCACAGGTGCTGGCATGGGGTATTTTGATGTCTTCAACCTGTCCCACTAGTTTTAAACATCCACAGATGCTCGCTATCTGTGACAATAGCAACTTAAAGAGCAGCTTCCTAGCTGCCTAATTGCTACACACCTCAACATATGTAAATCGCTCACCTGCCCCAGAGTTGAGTAGCATAAATAATTCCTCCCATTTGTGCACATAAAGAAGTTATAAAACTCGTAAAATTGAAACTGGACATTGCGGGGTAAAAAAACGGAGGCACTTCCTGAACCCTACGACTCGCCCCCACGCAGGCACATGCAGCCCCGTTATGCTATGTCAGTAAAAAAAAAAAAAAAAGGCTGTGTGTGCGCGTCCCATTGATTTCAATGGGGGTAACTGTTCCTTACATTTTATTAACATTTATAAAAGCAATTTTAATAAATCAAAGCGACCACCCGACTAAAGCTGCTCTTTAAATAATTTGTAATTATTTTTTTGCAGAGACTGCTTGTTTCACTTATAGCGATTTAACTCCAAGCAAGAATGTTCTTGCTATCAAAAAACCTAAGAGGTGCCAGCCGGTGGTGCTGAGGGCTGAGGCGCTGGTCACTGCACATCGCACCACGCCTGCCGACCCATGTTTAGGAATGAGCAGGGGTGGGCGGGAGGGATGGATTGAGCATCCGATGGACTGCTCTCCACCTCTGAGGAAGAGGGGCTAGATACAGTTGGTGCCCATCTGACCCTGGCAGAGGCTGGAGGTTGGCCTTAGCACTGCTGTAAGCAAGGGGTGCAGACACTCGGCAGATGCTTGGGAGACGCACGTGGAGTGCAGCTGCCGCGAGTCGTGGCGTTACTGCACGCCACGCTGCAAGGGAGAAAATCTAGAGGAAAGACCCTGGTGGCTGGTCGTGGCAGCTTGATGGCTGTCCCTCTGATGCTGATCCTCCAGATGATAACACCCCAACCTAACACCATCCCGTTGGGTGAGTAGGGGGCTCCCTGCAACCCCACCATGGGGGGTAAGCCGTGGGAGGTGCAGAGGGTGAGGGCCTGAAGGAGGAAGATGCATGGGGATGGCGGCCGGACGAAGAGCCAGCCAGGGAAGGAGAGAAAGAGGATACCAAAAAAAAAACAAAAAACACACACACACACACACACACACACAACTAAGGAGGATTTTTGCTGGCACACGTCTACGCCAGATATCTATCCAGCTATGTAACAAGTGATTTAGAATAAACAAAATGAAAGTAGGGGAGAGAACCGGTACAGATTAATTCTTACTATTTATTAATATTACAGAGCGGTGTCATTTAAATATAAAAAATAAAAATCAAATGAACTAATAAGCCCGAATCAATGATACTAGGTAAGGATGTCTGCGGTATCAAGTATTAATACTGTGTGGTTTCAAACAAATGTGGAAGGAAATAATTATATGAATTCTCTATATCACAGGTACAGGTTACAAGCTGATTTGTTAAGTTCCAATGTCATGAAGTATAATATGAATTTGTAGATTCATTCTATCTTGGTGTAACCCCCCCTATAAATGGGGGTTCCCAAAAGTCTTCCTTGGGTGTACTTAAATGCCCAATGCTAGGCGGGCGTTCTACGTCTTTACAGGTATAAAAGTGCTTGCATGCGAGTGCCCTGTTAGCCTCCATGCCTGTCCCTTTAAGAGACATCTTTGTAGTGTATCATTAATCTGGGTAAGGGCCAAGTGTTTCCAGGCTCGAGTCCCACCCGAGCTGCAATATTATTGTTCTGTTCTGCCATCGCTAATGGTGTAGAGGGAGCTCTGTTAGAACTGGTAATTGTTTGCCGATTAGCTGCTCTAATAATAATGGTATTATAGTTTGTCTAACCTGCCTTTCTTTGCAGCATGGACGTTTCTGTATTGCACCAATCAGTACCTTAAAATGGAGTCTGTCCCCAGGAGTCTTGTCCCTCAACACAGTCACACACTCATTCTGGGTACCCAGTTGTTGATGCTTTAATTAGTATCTACAGCAACAGCCTGTTCCAGCATTGCTGTAGATGTTAATTAAAGCATCAAGACCCCAGCAAAAGAAATAAAATACTAATTTTAAGCCCCCCCTCCCCTGCTGCTCCATAGAGAGCTATGGTGTTTGAAACGTCACAAAACTGGGTGGAATATCCAGGTAAACTTGCGTCCGCTTGATTGGGACACAGACGCCGCTTCCATATTCGCCAAAAAGTTTTGCCAGAATTTTAAAACATAAGGATTTATTAAAAATATTCCTGAAAGCAGCCCTGGACTCCCGCCACCGCTAGCGAAGGTATGTGGGATGGGAGTGAGCAGTGGAATTAAATTTGCAGGTCACCTTTAAATGTGGATACTGTGTCCAGGGTGTGCCCATCTATAGTACAGGTATCAAGAGGGACTGGAGTGTACTCAGCGAGGCCATGGAACTGAAAACTACTGCCAGTGTCTTTATCTGATTCAGATCTTTATTTATCTGCCCCAAACCATTTCTCAGTGGACACAAACTCATGCTGGGGGACTAGCAGCGTGTCAGCAGGGGACTGACCAGAGTAAAAGGGCAGTGTCATCGCATACACAGGCTACAGACACTAGACTTGTGAGTGGAGGTCACTAACAAAAAGGTCTAAAAGAAGGGGACAGAGTAGGGGTTTGAGAGTGCAAACAGTATTTCCTCAAATACTATGAGTGATGCACTATTCGTCCCCTATTTGGGAAATATTAGCTATTAAAAAGAAAAAAAAAAAAGGAAACAGTCCACATCCTTTCAACCAATACATACCCCTCCCCCGTTCCCGCACCCTTAGATCGAACCTCATTCCACCCTCCTGCCACACACACACACACACACACACACACACTTTAATTATTTTTTTGTAAACAAAACTATGATGTGTGACCAGCATGACCCACCCACCTCAGTACATCATTCCCCCCTGCACCCCACAACCTACTGGCAGCAGTCCAGCACCCAATTTCATTCTCCTCCATGGCCAGCAGCCTTCTAAATGCAAACGCTCGTGCACTTGCATAAAGCAAGCATGCAAGCAGCTCTCTGTCTCTGTGTGCATTACAATTTGCACCGCTGCTGTGTGGTCTGCATTCTGTGACAGGCACGAGGGCTTCTGTTTGGCCGAGTAGCATCTCTGTAGCTGTAAAGTTCAATGAGCTCTGATGTGACGCACAGAAATAATTTTAATGAATTCCGAAATACAATACCCCCCCAAAAAATGGATGCTATTAATGAATCTGCTCAGACTCGGTCTTGACCCTTGATCCACAATTTGGAAGGAATGCTACATGAAAATCTCAGAAGCCCCCATGCCTCCAGAAATATGTTAATGATAGGGTATGATCAGACCAATGACCAGGAGAAAGGGAAAGGAACAGTGCGTATCACTGATAATGCTAAGCAGACTTCACTCTCAGTTACTGCTAGATTGACTGAAATACTGGAGATGTGCTGTAGCGAAGGGAACTGGGACAGCTGTTTTGTTTTTTTGTTTTTTTAAGTTTTTACAGAGTTTGTTAATATAGCATGTCATGATACAGTAAACATTATGCACTTTATAACTGTGTTACATCTGTGTGACCATAAATTACATTATCTAGCAGTATGACATGGCATTTAATAAGTTCCTCCAAAATTGTTCCTTAAAGATCGGTTCCTCCTAGTTCAGTCACAAAGGGTTTTTTTTTTTTTTAATTCTTCGTTTATGCTTCCTCGACTTCGCTGCCTCTGCTCTCCCTCAGGATCTCCAAGGTGCCTTGCTCTGCCTGTACCCAGACCCCTACAATTTCCAGATTCCATGCATCCCAGAATCAGACACACCCCCCATGCAGTGAAGGACTGGCAGAACCACCTCCTACCTGCACATAGTCTTCGTCAGCCAAAGGCTGAGGGTTCCAGGCACAGCCCTTGCTCAGTTCACTGGGTCAGTTGTCCGCATGGGCAGTGAGTCACCCCCCCCCCCCCGTCATTTCTCCTGCTCCCCAGAGCCAAAGGCATACATGGGAGGTCCAAGGAGCGTGTACATGCTAGTGCATGCTGCCGCTCCAGACCTCGGCCTGCATCTTACCCTCCCACAGCATCCTTAACTGCATTGCCATCTGTGGTCAGCCAGATGGTAGTACTGCAGCGAGGACAGTAGCCCACTCTCCCCAGAGAGATGCTCGATCCTCTCCCCAGCCCCCGTCAAACTGAGCTCATTCCTAAACTCAGGTCGCCGACATTACGAGCAATAGAGCTACTGCTGCGCCGACAGGCTGGCCCAGAAAAGGAGTCTAATAGGAACTGTGTGCATCAAAGAAACGCAAGAGTCTACAATAGAAAGTCTTTGAATTTCAACCACACTGATTGTAACCCCAGCCTTCTAGTTCCATATGCCAGCTTAACCAAGCCAGCAAAATAACAAATCTTTGACAAAGCAATCTCTAGGCACTGTTTTTTGTGTTTTTTTAAGAGTGTGTGTGTGTATTTTATATAGACATATGTGCATTTAGTGCTTGTCAAAAGTTACTGGATTGACAGCACTGAAATCTTAAGTCCTCTGCTTAACCACATGAGAGGTACCACACAGGTGATCACAGAGCAAGCTTCCCCACACTGCCACACCAACGTGCCTTGACCCTCGGGGGTGTCTTAATAGCTGGCATTTTTACATATAACCCTCTCCATTTTGTATCAGGGTTTTTTTGGGGGGTAAGGTTGGTATAAACAGCCTTTGGGTATTTGCTTAGGTTAGGCAATGGAGAGGGAAGAATTGCATAATGTAGTGTCTGCTCCCAGTAAAGGAACAGGGGCCTCGGATTGATTGATTTTAATAGTAAAGAATCTCTTTAGGAAGATAGGACGGGGACTGGAGGGTGAGAGACCAAGGGATTACTGTAGCCCTTGCCAGCTGTGGAAAGACCGAAGTTTTTGGGTTTGTGTGTTTTTATTTTTTTTTTCTTATCCGAGTATTTTTGTCATATTAATACTCATTACATGCGAATCCATATTTTACCTCGAAAAAGGGAGAGGGAGGCCAGGAGGAGTGCACTGCAGGGACAGATAAGGGAAGCAGAGACTAGACTAAAAGCCCACTATGACCCCTGAACAGAAAAATTACTCCAAAACCTTAAAGGAGAACTTAATTCCATACTATTCTACCAAGTGGAGTTAAATATGTTATACCTAAAACAGCGCTACTTTGAGGGTGGAACTCAGACTGCTGGCCTGTAGGATAAGACAGAGGAGGGCCAATGCCACAATAAACAGACAACCCACCCGGTTACAAAATGACAGTTGCTACAGCAGATATTGCTGAGGCCTTTACAGGGTACTATAGGGACCTATACAGTGTGGGTGCTCCTCCAGATGTACATAAGATTCACACCTTTCTAGACACATTGCACCTTCCAAAACTTAATTTGGAGGAGACAAATAAATTAGCGGCACCTATCTGGGCCTCAGAGCTGCACTCTGAGATATGTCAACTCAAAACAGAGAAGTGCCCGGGGCTGATGGCTTCCCGGACGAGTTTTATAAACTCGGCCAGGAGCAGGTGACCCCTATACTACATAGAGCGTACAATTCTCTTTTACAGGAGGATGGGATGATTGCCCCTCCTGGAAGCAGGCAATAATAGCAGTGGTTCCCAAGCCAGGCAGGGACCCTTTATTAAGTGCATTTTTTAGGCCTATCTCAATACTAAATACAGACTATAAAATCTTAACGGGCATCATCACAAGATGCTTGGAAACTATAATACCGCGGCTTATACATATAGACCAGACTGGATTTGTGCCAGGCCATCAGGCGCAGGACAATATCCATTGGGCAGTACATATAATAGAACATCTAACAGTTAAGCAACCAGCACTGGTGATGAGCCTGGATGCGGAGAAGCCCTTTGATAAGGTCTTGTGGCCTTTTTTTGCAGGCATCCCTGTCCGGCTTCAGTTTCCCAGAGGTTTTCGGTCACCTGGTCTCCTGGCTATATTGTGACCCTAAGGGGTATGTCCGGTTAAACAGTCATGTAGGCCAATCATTTCCATTAGAGCAGGGTACAAGGCAGGGTTGTCCTCTTTCCCCTGTTCTCTTCGCTCTTTTTATAGAACCTTTGGCCCAGGCCATCAGTCTTAGCCGGAAGATGGGGGGGGGGGGGCGTGCTGGAGGACACAGAACACAAGTTAGGTCTGTACGCAAATGCTATTTTACTTTCTTTAAGTTATCCTAATACTTCCTTGCCAGAGATATTTGAATTGATTGGACACTTTTTGGAACTCTCAGGTTACGCTCTATACACCTCTAAAACAGAGCTTCTAACTTTTTCATGTCAAATGTCTCCTGAAATACAGAGGAAATACCCAATGACATGGAACATGACTAAAATTAAGTACTTAGGGTTAACTTGACCAATACTATACCCTCTCTTCTCCAAAGATAACTACATAGGGCTAGTTAAAACTATACCTCAAGATTATAGGCGGTGGACTCTCCTTCCTCTACCTCTACATTCTAGAGTACAGATTACAAAAACGAACATATTACCACGATTTTTGTACCTATTCCAAAGTGTCCCATGCTTAATTCCTCAACAGGTCCTGATGGGTTGGCAGAAACAGCTGATGTCATTTATTTGGGGCATCATTACACCACGGGTTCAAAAATATATTTTATATGTACCTAAGAAGAGGGGAGGGCTGGCTGTCCCATACCTTCCAGGATACTGGATAGCCACCCAAATGAAGTTAGTTTTGATATGGCAAAATTCGAATTACTCCCCCACTGGAAGATGATGGAAACTCAGTTACAGAACCCCCATTACAGGCCAGACCATTCTGCCCACACTTAAAGGAAAACTGTGCTTTGCAGGGGCTCCTGCCTGCAAAAGCTTCTCTCAGTTTAACTTTCATCAGAGAAAAGCGGCGGCTGTTTCCTCACGCCACAAACTTGTTTAAGGATCAAAAGTCTGTTACCAAGTAGTTGTTGAAGGAGGAGCTCATTAATCAGAAGGTGCGGTGCCGCAGCATGCGCCAACACAAATGCATTGAAGCACACGGCACAGCACCGTACCTTTACAGTTAATGGAGCCGCTCCAGCGTCCGCAATACTTCCAGATAGTGGACTTTTGATAATTAAATTAAACAAGTTTGTGGCATGAAGAAAACGGCCGCTTTTCTGATAAAAGCTAAACCGGAGGGTAAGCCGCCCCTGCAAAGCAGTTTTCCTTTAAGGAAAACTGGGAGGAGTCCCTTCCTTTGGGGGTACATACTGCACTGGAGGGATGGAGACAGGGGACACAAAAAGGTCACACAATGCAGAGCATGTGTAGCTATGCCTGGTGGGCCTGGAAGGAGACATTTCACCCTGCCATGTTGGACCCATGGTTTAGGCGGCAAGCACAGTTGGGATTTTATGCCCCATGGCAAATTATGCATGGTAGCTCTTTGTTGCCATGTGAATCTGTGGCACAGAAATTTTATCTTAAACCAATGGACAGGCTTAGATGCTGTCAAATTAGGGATTATGTTCAAACCATTGTCAACAAACCTGCAACTATAAGAACCCTGGATTCTCCCCCCCCCCTTCTGAAACAGTGTGGGACTCCCCCATGGGGAAAGGGGCAATCACTTTATTATACAGCAACTACCTGCAAGATCTGGGACATAACACGCAGTTAGCAAGAACCAAATGGGAAACAGAATTCAGATCACACCAGAGCAGGGGGAGAAAATTTGGAGGTTCACATGGGTCACATCCTCTTCGGTGTGAATTTCTATGGAAAATAAGAATTCGATATTTCCTTGTGCCTAATATTCAGGCCAAATTCACAACAAACAGGTCAGCAGCCTCTTGGCGAGACTGTGGGAAACATTCAGTGGGGCATGCTCACATTTTGTGGTGGTGTCCACGGATTCGATCTTACTGGGCCAAGGTTATCGGACACCTGCAGGCTATTTCTGTAGAAATGTCAGAGGCTGGCCCAGAACACAATACTAGGACTAGGTGTAGAGCAATTAAAAAGTATGGAGGCTAGATATCTGTGGGGCTGCTGGTGGCCACGGCCTTCAAGGCCATCGCGAGACGTAGGCTGCAGGCGGACCTACCAGTGATAGAGGAGATCAAGATTATCTCCCAGATACAAGAGATGGAACCTATCATGTTTTCCATTCAACACAGAGTATCACAATATGTTAACAGATGGTCTAGAAGGGAGATATACTGTACAACTTGAGTGTATAAATTATCTCAGTACAACCTTAAACATGAGGGTTCTTACCTGGGTAAGTTAATGATTTTTGTCTTCTGGTATCTTTTTGGGGGGAGGATTGTACAGATAGGGAAAACAGAGGCCAGAAAATAGTAGTAAAACAGCAATAAATTACATCAAACTCATTAAGTGCCCTAGTGACGAGACAGAAATGGTAGAATAAAGTACACTACGTACTACTTTTTTCTTTTCCAAGTGCCTTAACAGTAAAGCAAATTTACACTAGTTGGATGGGTGGTATGAATGTTTTTGGTTGGCTAACTATTGAAAGAAGTAATAATAGTGGGTGAGGTGGGAGGGACGGGGACCGCAGCATTATCTTTTAGTTGTTAGTGGGTGACTGTTAAGAGTTCTATAATGTTCCAGTATCTAGAATCAATTTATATCTGTTACTTTTGTATATTCAATAATCAAGATAATCTTTTTGTCTTTGGTTGCGATGTGATATAGAAAGTGTAATATGCTTTCATGCAACAATGTAAGACAATATGACTTTTTTCTCTTAACACAATAAAGAAAAGTATAAAAAAATCCATATTTTATCGAGATCATGTTATGCACTGCAGAAATGTCAGTTAGAAGTTTAAGATTTAACGCACCAGTTTGTATTTTGGCTGTAAAAAAATGACAGGGCTGTTTTTTGATTCAGTAAGGGAGCAACCACCCTCCCTTACTGAACTGCACTAAAGTAAATTGAAAACAACTTTGGTACAATTTTTTTTTTTGTTACACATAAGCTATTTTTTGAAGCTGTGAAAAAACAAATAAAAATGGTTCTGAACCACACTCGTCCCTACTGACTGTATTCAGACTGCGGTAGACATCTCAAAGCCGTCTGTGCAACCGGTTTACATTAGGTGGGAGTAGACCAGAGCCATCAACTCACTACATACTCAAAAAATAACACTGGTAACATTAAACACCCAAGTTATTTTTAGCTTCCATAATCCAATTTAGTAAAGCAGCCTAGTTGTATGTGTACAGAATCGAAAAACAGCCTTTTTTTTTTTTTTTTTTTTTTTTAAAAGAGTCAACACAAATTGCTGTTTTAAACAAAGTTTTTCTTCCCTTAAATGTCTGTACAAAATGTCCCTGACTGACTCAAGCAGCAGAATGTGTAATCCATTTCAGCTGTATGCTGGTAGTAATGAGCAGAAGTCACCTTATCTTTGTGGTTGTTTGCTGCTTCATGTTTTTAGGGTTTTTTTTTAGCTGTCTTGGGAAAGTCTGCTTATCCCAAAACGGTAGTCACTAGAGTACTGAAGACATTGCTTGTGCATACACACTGTGACAGCCTATATACTTCAACCGTCTTCCTTCATGCAGCCACTATGCTGAGCTTGCTGCAGTGATAAAGCCCATCATCATCATCAGGTCAGTGCTCCGATTGTCTAGACTGCAGTTCTCTGCCTCATGCTTGATCAAAGACTCATCTTGGGCTAACTGCCTGAAGGGCTAACTGTGACTTATCAGGCTGGTGGCTAGAGTGACTGCCAGAAAGTCTGAAATATCTGTTAAGCCTCACTGATCATGTGGTTGTAATAGCCTGTTGGCGCAGCGGTAGGACCACCATCTGTGATGCAGGCGACTGAGTTCAAGAAGGAGCTCGGCTGTTGAGGGCCAGGGAAGATTGAGCATGCAAGTGGATTCGCTCATCTTGTGGGGTAAGAGGGAGGGCTGTAGCTGCCGCAACTACAGTGCCATATGGGTGACCACAGGTTGTAGCACAGCGGCAGTATGAGTGGGAGAGGGGACGTCTGCCAAGGCCTGTGTGCATCAACTTGGGCCTTCCAACACACTTAAGTCTGAGGGACTGGGATCAAAAACAGAAAAACCTTCCTCGAGCAGGATGAGGGCAGCAGCATTTGGCCCTGGCCACTACCCGCTGCTTTGTAACCCTGGGAACTGCTGCCTGTGAGACATGGAGGAGGAGGTGGGAGGCTGGATCCAGCTCGGTTGGACTCCAACACACTGTGGTGGTGAGGGGGCTGGGGGAGTGTAAACTGAGGCAGGTTAGTGGTAGGGGTGTCAGGCCGGGTCTGACCTGAAGGGATGGATGCTGAGGCATGACCAGGGGAGAAAAAAATAAATGATAAAATGCCATCCACCCATTCTTATGTTCAGTTAGTATGCTACATTTTAGTGCATGGATGCTTTTGCTTACAAACACGTTTATAAAATGGGTAAAAAAAAATCATGAATCCAGACTGGCCAAGATGGGCTGGTGCCCAGAATCTCAGCATGAATCCCTGTAAAACAAAAGTACCAGTGGCAGCCTTCCCACATGTTAACCATATCTATGTTCACCAACAGAATTTTTAAATTTCAAAACATCCTCAATTTTGCTCCCCTGCTTACCAAAACACAGACACACACAGTACCAGTACTCCAGAGTACTATGCATTTACTTTCTGATATGTTACTTCTGAGGTAAAAAAAAAAAAAAAAAGTAATTTTATTCATTACAAAAAACTTTGTTAATGCATCAGTTAGGGTTCTTACTAAAGCAACAAAAGCAGGGAAATATGGTGTTAGGGTTTCCAACCCTAACATCCCAGGTCCCACCATGCAGACACTGACAGGCATCGGGGTGTGTGAGTTGGGGTTGTCAGCCCAGCGCTCACCCCATTCCATAAGTAAATAAGCCGAGATGGGCACAGTATAGGAGAATGGGGTGAGCGTTAGGGCTGACAACCCCAAGGCACACCCGACGCCTGTCAGTGTCTGCAGGGTGGGGTGTTAGGGTTGAAAACCCTAACACCACATTTCCCTGCTTTTGTCGCTTTAATAAGAACCCTAACTGATGGCATTAATGAAGTTTTTTGCAACAGATTTCCTTACTTTCTCAGATAGTATAATCATATCCTTATTTATCGGGCAGGGCCCTCCAGGGCCTGTGCTCCCATCCCTCCATAAATGCGCATATGTATATAGCTGTGGAAGCACAGGGCCCTCTGGGCCCTGCACTTCCATTTATAGGACAACAGTGACCAAATTGTCAGCACAGCCATCTTATTACCCCACCTCATGTACACCGGTACAGAAAAATTGTCAAATCTACATCGAAACATAATTCTGAGCAATTGTAATGCCATTGTTTGCCACAGGTGCGAAAACACATTTTGAGCAGAATTTGAAAAATCACAGCTGTGACATACATGAGATGGGGTAAAATGAAAGCTATGTTAAAAATCTGGGGTAAAAAGAATGTTACATTTCCGAAGTTACGAGCAGGCGTAGCAAAATTGCAATGAAATGTATTTTTTTCATATTTTGACCCACATTTTTAAAATAGTCTTCTGATGACCCCAAAATTTTAAACTCCATACCAAATGCCATTCTGGACACAGGTGCAAAAAAAAAAAAAAAAAAAAAACACATTTTGGGCGGGGTCCTCCCTGTTCTCTGATCGCCGTCCACATGTGTGTGTGTGTGTGTGTGTTTTTTTTTTTTTTTTTTACCCTTTATATCTTCATTTCCTGTTTTTCCCTGTCTGGTTGTTTAGGTGGTACCGTAGTGTGCAGTTCCTCCTTCAGTGTAAGTCTGTCTCAGCTGCTGAGATTTTACAACTCTGATGTGCTACAAGGGCTATGGCAGTTGTCCGCAAGAAGCAGAAGGGTTCGGCTAGCCCTGGTTAGTGTGCATTTTTTTCCTCCTTCTCTCACTCATCCATAGACTGCAGTTTTGAGTTTCCCTTATCCTCCTCATGCTCACACATAACTTGAGTTTCCGTCACCCCCTTCCCTCTGCAGTACCCATTCCAGTCTCTAACCCCTATTTTTTCCATTGGTCCCTGACCTTCTGACATGAGGGATGTTACTCCCGCAAGTGTGGTGTGCGCTGTGCTGAAAATGGACCCAATTCCCTGTGGGACCCACCGCCTTTCACGTAGGGCTGTCCTTTCCCAACGGGGTCTAGAACCACTTTCTGTATTTTATCTGGCACAGAAGAAGTGGCAAAGTGACTGGACTGCATTAATGCGAGACCGGAGAGAGGAGCATCGGATTAGGAAGGGTCAGAGCGGCAATGACAGAGAAGTGGTTACTGGTCACCAGAAAGAGAGCGACATGTAGGGTTGCAAAAAGGAAAAGTCTAAAAACAAGCAGTAGGCTTCTTGTGTGACACATGCTAAACCCAATTTTAATACAACAGAGTAGAGACATCAGAGGCACAAGACGAGATGTAAAGAGAAGCACCTCGCTAACTCCTTGTCACACTTCTAAGAGGGTACAGCATATCTTACAGGGTGTGTGTGTGTGTGTGTGTGTGTGTGTGTGTGTGTGTGTGTATGTGTATATATGCTAAAACATTCGATAAAGTCCCACACGATAAATTGGTTGCTGCCCTGATTAAGTTGGGTATACACGACAGTGTTACTTGTTGGATTAAGTCATAGCTGACAGGCAGAGAACAGAGGGTCTGCATCAAGGGAGAATATTCAAGCTGGGCAGATGTGACCAGTGGGGTCCCACAGGGCTCAGTATTGGGCCCATGTCTTTTTAATTTGTATACTGGGTCCATGAGCCCTCCACCAGATATATGGCTCTCCAAATTTGCCGATGACACCCGTATTGGTCATGTGTTAGAAAATAGAGAAGATGCTGATTCCCTGCAAGCTGCCCTTGTGGAACTGGAAACCTGGGCTCAGGGGCAAGGGTCAATATTTAATACCAACAAATGCACTGTGATGCATATGGGTAAAAAGAATAAGCAACACCAATACAGGTTGGGCAACAAACTATGAAAGGCAGTCACAAAAGAAAGATCTTGGTATAAAAATCTGCAAGGATCTTAGTTTTAGGCCACACTACAACCAGGATATCAAAAAAGCTAGCAGCATACAATACTGCATTCATAAACATATAACATGTAGGAACAGGGAGGTTCTCTTGCCACTCTACACCTCATTGGTGCGCCCGCATGTGGAATATTGTGCACAGTTTTGGGCACCTGGGAGCAGGGGTGACATCAGATCCTTGGGGAGGGTTCAAGAGAGAGCAACTCGTAGGATCAAGGAGGGCCGGGGCCAGGATTATGAGGAGCGGTCACAGTCCTTGGGATTGTACTCTCTGGAGTTTCGAAGACTACGAGGCAATATGTGCATGATCTACAGAGCATTAAATGATTCTTCACTCTGGGGACAGTTGTACAATACTGAAGCCCATCCCCTACAGATAAGTGGGGAAAGGTATAACAAAGCCAGGAGGAAGCACTGGTTAACAGTGAGGGTAACTACAATATGGAATATGCTCCCGACTGAAATCATGGCTAGATAAACAATGGATGAATTTAAGGCCAAATTAGATAAATATCTGATTAATAATAAAATCTATGGTTATACCTAAATTGTGGCCAGTATATGGACTGCTCTGAAAACCTATGAAACCTATATGAGTGTGCATGTATATAGATTTTATATATTATATATTTTTTTTTTTGGGGGGGGGGGACAAAACTCTGGTTTAGCAAGTGTCAGTGGAAATGGTTAACCACATTGCCGGACTGCATAACACAAACAGAAACAGCTGTCCTTTATACAGGTAGTCTCTCCCTGCTCCCCCTGTAATACTTCAGGTTTAGAAGGAGTACAGTAACTACTGAAAGCACCTACTACAGTATGGCAAACTTTACTTTTTTTTTTTTTTTTTTTGGAAATAAAATGCTGCATTAACAACCAAAGCCAGTCAGGGGAACTACACAAATTTACTGAACAAGAATCTGTCACTTTACCTCGCTGCTCGATCATGTAACAGAAACAAGACATCACTCATAGAAATCAGCTGTCCTTTGACAGCTGGTCTTCCCGCTCACACTTGAGTGCTTCAGTTTATTTTATTCCCTGGTTGTCCAGTGGACCCAGTCTCCTACGTTCTCTGATCGTCATCCCGTTTTATAAAAATACTTTATTGGTGGTCCAGTGGTACATCCACTCTCCCCCACTGTCCGAGCGCCCTCCTTGTGCTGTCTTATTTCCCTGGTGTCTAGTGCCCCTCCCCAATTGTCCAGTCCCTAAATAAAGAAAAGTCTTTTTTTTTTTTTTTTTTTTTTTTATTTGCAAAGAAAAAAGTCCCTTGCTGATCAGACCCCTCCACCCCTACCTTCCACTCAGCACCCACCACTCCACACACCCCAGTACACCCCACATACCCTCAATCAGCTGAACAGATCCCAGGTTCAAGATTCACTCTCCGATTGAAGACATGTGTAACCCCTAGATGGCGCTATCCCAGGGGCTACTACCCCTGCCTGATTTGCCACTAACAGGTTGAGGGGCCTGGATCCAATGGCGGGTGCCTCCACCCAGAGGTCAGGGTTTGCAATAGTTAAACTAACTTGGTCACAGCCCTCTGGGACACTGCAACCCCCCTTTCTTCCCACTAGTGGCCCACACGATATATCAGAATTACCTTCAGTACACACTTACCCCCAGGTCTGGTTCCGCACTGGGACCTCCTGTGAAATGAGATACAGTGCAACAATCACAGTACAGTACTTTAACATAGACAAATACCTCAGGCAGTATAACTTTGCTGAAACAAGCAGCTCTGATTTATTTAGGGGATATAACAAGGACAGGGAAATCAGGTTAATTAGCTTATCACTCTAATAATCTACCTATGGCTCTGTGCACAGGCCTATCCCTATCAGTTACTGTCCTGGGTACCCAAGCCCTAGTGGCTAGTCCAAACCGTGGCAGCTGGTGGGGCCCTTTCACACAGAGAAAAGGAGAATTAAACAGTCAGCAGTACAGTAATTCCATTTGGATTTAATGTGGCAATTCAACAGGGAGCAACCTGAATTAGTACTCACGACCTCCAAATAAGATAGGGTCCTTCAATGTCAGTAGGGCTCACTTGAGGTACACAAACCTCTTCACACATCCATATAAAAGAAAGCACTATACCAGGCAGGCTGCATCTGTATCCCGATCGCAATATCTGCACAATAACCAGGAGAACACACAGCAGATTCAGTTCCTGACAGACCGAGTGTAATTCAACAATTTCTTCAGTCTTCTACAGGGTGAGCCTGGTTTCTACTCTTCAGAGATCCTTTGATTCTTTTCACAGGACGGATTCAGTCCTAACAAGCAGTTACAAGTTGTAGACCGGAACTCTGGGCCTTGCACACGCTTTTTGACTGAAACTGTGCACTGAAGGAGCACAGGGTTTCTTTCCCTTCACTTTCAGATCTCAAACTGAAACTCCCAACAGACAAAACCGGCACTTCCTTTGAGTTCCTCCCAGTTCTTGACTGGATTGGCTGTCACTCACAATAGACTGCTGCTGTTGGTCCAAAAGGCACCAAGTCTAAACTACATCTCCCAGAGTCACTGCCCATACAATCCTCTTGTGGCTGGCTCAGATTATGAGTCCCAAGTTCTGATTCGTCAAGGCATCATTTTAGAGCTAGTTTACCCACACTGATTGGTCCAGTTCAGCAGTTCAAAACCAGAATGGGGAACTAGGCAGACAGTTCTGACTGCAAAGAAAGCAGGTTAGACAAACTGTAATTTTATTATTACTGTAAATGATTTCTGGCAATCAGTTACATCTTTCAGACAGGTTCCCTTTGCACTCTAGTGACTGCAAAAATGGGGTGAATTACAGCAGCTTGAGTGGTACTCAATCAAAGAACACACAGTCCCCCATACAACTAATTATGTCTGCAAGCAGACAGCTCTTAAAGAGACAGTACCAGAGGTTCTAAAACACTCACTGATAAATGGCTTAAGCCAAACACCATTCAGGCTTGGAGCATTCAAACAAGCTCCTGAAGTCTTTTGGGAACCCCATTTGCAGGGGGTTACACCTTCCTGGTCGGGAAAAGCTTGACGTCCGCTGCTAAGTACCCCCATAAGTTTCAACTGCAACCATATACATTTGCATTAGGCTCACACATGTAATCATCAGTCAATACATCATTTTACCAAGAACCATTTCTGAAACATTGCAGTACGTCACTCTTTACACAGTATAACAACACATTGTACCATAACTCAAGTTATTACCTCTTGTACATGAAACCTGAAGAGAGGGACCCTTCCTATCAGTTACCTTGGGGCTGGATGGGGCAAGGCACCATACTTAGAGGGCAACACAAGTAACTTGGAGTTAGCACTGATGCTCAGTTTGGGCAGTGAGCTCTGGGACACATACACTCCTTTATGGACAACATTGAGAGGCAAATCCACAGGCCTCCCAAGGGAATCATAACTGAGGTGCACCACAGGCTTTACAGCTCGACCAGTCTTTCTAGGGGAACTGTTACAGTCTCTGCACTCTGAGCCTCATTTTCAGCATTGTCCACACTTGTCAGGGAGTCTCCATGGGGTAGAGAGGCTAGAACTTGGGGCACTTTCAGCTCCAGGAGTTACAGTTTCTGAGTCCACAACATTTGGCTCGCATGGAGAGCTTTCGGACACTGGCAGTGGACTGTCAGGGCACTCAAAATACTCTTCTTGTTCGGGTGTATCACCAGTCTGCCCCAATCTATCATTTTCCTCCCCTGAAAGCTCAAACAGTTCAACCATGCACAATGATTCCATTTCATCTGATCTGATGCTTTGCACTTCACTTTCTGGGAGCATTGGCTCCAGGGATGAAGCTGGGGCATAGACAGTCCAGAAGGCCCAGCTTTGTCTCCAGTATTGACTAGGGGATTGCCCCGAAACAATTGACTCAGTTCGTAAGAAGGATAGTATTCAAAGTCACTCTCACTTTCTTCTGATATGGACTGACAGTCATGCTCAACTGGGACTTGTGGAGGGAACACTTTAACTTTGCTTCTGTAGGTGCAGACTTTCTTGATCTTTCTTAGCAGCAGCTCTAGTCACTGGTCCAGAGGGGCATCTTCTAGGGCTCAGACTCAATTAAGATTTGTCCAATGGGCAGTAAATGATTTCTATGCATTGTTTTACATCTTTTGAATTATTCTCAGGCCTTACTTTGTACACTGGCAGATCATCTAGTTTGCCCACTACAATGTGAGGAGATGGTGCCATCTGTCAGCAATCTTGTGCTTGCCATGCAGTCCCAGATTTCTTAGCAATACCCGATCTCCCTCCTGGAGTTCCTGTGCTTTCACCTTTTATCATACCTTTCTTTGTTGGCCAGATTTCTTTTGGCAGCCATGGTTTGAGCCAGTTGTACGCATGAGTTAGCTGGGCCTTTAACTTTTGCACATACTGTAAATAGTTGTCAGCTTGAACCCCATCAGGAGACCCCAAACACACATCTACTGGTAGTCGAGCTTCTCTTCCAAACATCAGGCGGTGGGGAGAATCCAGTGGCATCACTTTTGGTGCAGTTATAAGCATGTACCAGGGTGCTAATTTGTTGGCTCCATCTAGGCTTGTCCTTTGGGTGCAGGGTGCCTAGCATATCTAGCAAAGTGCGGTTGAAACGCTCAGGCTGTGGGTCCCCTGGGGTGGTAAGGAGTGGTTCTGGACTTTCGCACTCCCCACAGAGAAAGCATCTCTTTGATCAGACGACTCTCAAAGTCTCTCCCTTGATCAGAATGGATTCTTTGTGGAGCCCATAGTGAACAAAAAGTTTTCTACAAGTACTTTGGCCACAGTGGATGCTTTCTGGTCTTTGGTGGGAAAGCTTGGGCATATCTCGTGAAATGGTCAGTGACCACCAGCACATTACTGATATTTCTTTGATCTGACTCCAAACTCAGAAAATCAATACAGACCAGCTCCATGGGTGCACTGGTGGTGATGTTAACAAGGGGGGCAGCCCTCTGGGGCAAAGCTTTCCTCTGCAAGCAGCGACTACAAGTTCGAATGTGTTGCTCCACATCAGCCCCCATCTTAGGCCAACAGAATCTGGATCTCACCAAGTCAAGTGTTCTGTCTATACCAAGGTGCCCCATGTGGTTGTGCAAGGACCTCAGTACTGAGTCTCGAAGGCAGTGGGCAGCACTAGTTGTTGTTTGTCTACTTGTCCCCTCTGTCTACTGTTTCTCTGTATAACAGTTTATTGATCAGTTTCAACTTAGGACCTTCTTTGTATAACAGTGCAGTTCTCCAAATCAGTGGGCGTAATTTGGACACATCTTTTCCTGCATAGAGGGCTTCAAAGCTGCTTTGATCATGGGATCGCGGGATTGAGCCCGCCGAATACTGTCATTGTCCAGCTGAGGCAGTGCACCAATGTCTATTGCAGAAAAGTGGCAATAAGCAGCAGGTATGCAATTCTCAGAGGGTCCCAAGCAATCCACCATGCAGTCCACTGCGTCCGTGGACATTTGTTCCTCCCTGTCAAACTTCCGGCAGAGTGCCCGAATGTCAGGTTCTGCCAATCGGACCCAATCATTCTGGGGAACAGGCCTCCGGGAGAGCATCAGCATCTATGTGGTTCAGACCTGCTCGGTATTCGAGAGCATAGTCATATGTAGATAATGCAGAAAGCCACCTATGGCCAGTGGCATCCAACTTAGCTGAGGTCTGCACATAGGTCAAAGGATTATTGTCAGTTTTACTAGTATTTTAGCCCCATACAAGTACTCATGGAATTGGTCAACAATAGCCCACTTCAAAGCTAGGAACTCTAACTTATGTACAGGATAGTTCTTTTCGGATGGGGTCAGGCTTCTACTGGCAAAGGCCACTGGTCTCAGCCATTCTCGTGCTCTTGGTACAACACAGCCCCAACCCTTGCAAGCTAGCATCAGTGTGCAGGACGTAAGGTTTTCTTGGATCGGCATAGGCCAGCACTGGAGCATGGGTAAGTTGATATATGATCTCATGAAAGCAGTCTCACAATCAGGAGTCAGCGGGCCCCAAATACTTCACTCGGATGAAAATACACTCTTTCAGTCTTGAGGACGCTGACTTTTGGTATTTTTGTGGGTTGGGGATACCCTTGAGTAAGGTTAAGTAAAGGGCGATCACTCTTGAATAGTCCTTGATGAAGCGCCCGATAATAACCACAGAATCCCAGGAATCTTTGCAGTTCTTTTAGATTTTGGGCTGTGGCCAGGTGGTCAAGGCCTCAACTTTACTTGGGTCGGTCTCTATTCCTCGTGGATACTATGTGTCCCACATACTTTACTGATGTTTGAAAGAATTGACACTTATCAATGGACAGTTTAAGGCCAAAGTCCTCAGTCGGTCCAATACCTTAAATAATCTGCTCTCATGTTCCTCCAGTGAGCTGCCAAACACAATAACATCATCTAGGTATACCAGGCACTCTAGTAAGTTCATGTCCCCACTGCACGCTCCATCAATCGTTGAAAAGTGGCTGGGGCACCTGAAATCCCTTGAGGCATCCTCATGAATTCATAGAAAAGCGGACAGATAAAGGCCGTCTTCTCCACGGTCCTCTGGGGCCATCGGGATCTGGTAGTACCCACTGCGGAGATCCAGCACAGAGAACCACTTGCCCTCGCTTAGGCAGTCCAGCATCCTGAATGCGGGCATTGTGTACTGATCAGGATAGTCCGCGGTTTAAGGTGCGATAATCCACACATCCTTACTGTTCCATTCTTTTTCCTCACTACCACAATGGGGAAGCATAAGGGCTTCTGGATTCTTGTATTACACCAGCAGCTAACATCTCTTGCAGATGCCGTCTCACATCATCTATGTCAGCAGGTGCCAGGCGCCGAGACCTCTCACGAAATGGTCTTTCGTCATGCGCCGGATATTGTGCTCAGCTCCTTGCACGCATCCTACATCCCATTCCTTTAAAGAAAACACCTGGTCTCTCTGGGCAAGCTTCTCACTGATCCTCACTTTCCATTCAGCTGGCAGCGGGAGTCGCAAAATCAAACAAGTCAGGCGTTACTCTGTCATTCTTCCTTGAACTCTTGCTGCTGGGTAGCACTGCAGTGTCTGCACAATGCACTATAGCCAGATGCAACCTCTGTTTACGCTAATGTCTCTTTCAGACACATTATGAACTTGGACCATTACCCTTCTGGCATAAGCATGGGCTCTAGCGGCAAAATACTAGGCTTGACCAGCAGTCCCTCTGGCAATTTTCCATCGCCTGGTGCATCCAACATTAATATTTTATTCTTAACATCCTTTCTGATACGGACCTCTCCTGTAAGTACACTGGGCATTGGCGCCAGGATCAGAGACTCAGGATCCTTCTTCCATACAATTCCGACCGGTTCCTCTGGTTCTGTTTTTCAGCATCTCTCTGTGCCTCATAGGCCTTCTTAATTAAAGCCGAACTCTTAAAGCTCTACTAGTCTTTGACCCCTGTTTTCATAACACAACTGTGCCAGCCTTCCGAACATATGAGCATTGTTCCAATCAACAAGGGACACCATCATACAGTCCAGTGGGGGACACACTAAGGCTAGGGTCTCTACTTGTTCGGCCACTCCAGCCACGGAGGTGGGGAAAGACAGCCAAATCGGATATACCGGAAAAGGGTAGGCCTTCTCACTTAACCCCATACATGCAGTCCTTCTAATGGTTGTAAGGGTACGTCTGACAAATGCTTCTGATACCAATCCTGGAACATAATTGTCACTTGGGGCCACTGTCTAATACAGCTCTTGTAGACACTCCATTCACCTTTACAGTGGTCTCCATGGAGGGACCCACTATTCTGGACCAAGTCTGGAGGCGGTGGTGGGGGCCTGGGCAACTGACCTTGCCACAAAGGGCATTGAATTAGCATTTTGGTGCCCTCACTGGGATCATGTCGTGCACCTCTTAACCACTGATTTCTTCTCCAAGCTCTCCTTGTAGCCTATATGCAACTTTGTCAGTGTCTTTGGGGACTGGCATTCCTTTCATGTGCCCATCTTTCCCTAATTATAGCAAAACATACTTTCTGGAGTTTGAGCTGGCGAGGCGCTACACTGGGAGCCAGGGTGGGGTATTACTAACTGGAAACCTGGGTGCCATCTCTGTCTCTGGCGTGATAAGCATTTGGAGACATCTCGTCAGTTTCTCCACTTCCATGGTCAAGGAACTGAGTTTGGAGCTGTTATCAGCAGGAGATACATGGGTGGGTACCCCCACCCCATAGCAGATGCAGTCGGATATAGGTCAGGGCGTACTTGCAGGCGTGGCCTTCATAAAGGACTGTTTTTTGAATTCCGGATCTCTCTCAACAGTTCGCCCCCATTGTGGCATATCTTTTTCCTTGTCAGAGCACTCATTGACTGTCAACCTCTGCCTGAACTTCACTTGATGGGTCACCCTCAGTCACTGGGTCGTAGCCACAGCTGTTGGTGCAGGTACCTCCAGTCGCTTTTCTCAACTCCTCGAATTTCTCTCATTAACTCATCATAGGAGGGTGGGGATTCCAGTCGATTTGCCAGGTGTAACTGAAGCAACAGCAGTTCTGAGAAGGGGCAGACTTAAGGATTCTGTCCAGTCTGGTTCGGTCCAGTTCAATCGCTGGCAAACTACCCTTTCTGAGGCATTTCTTGCAACAATTTTTCCAACCGAGACATACACAGACAACAACTCCCTTGGTACTGTTGTGCATTTCTTACTCTCCACCATAGGTCCTCATCAGAATCTGGGCTCCCATACACATTCTCCAAGGCCTCAAGATAGGCCTGTGCAGTCGCTTCAGGGTTACTGGCCCGTTTAGCACGGATGGTAGCCAGGGCAGGACCTCGGAGGCTCTCACTAACCCTCTTCGCTCGCCTTCTGAGCATTGCCATTCTAGCACTTGGGGGCAATATAGTCTATCCAGGTCTCCCAGTCATCCTCCCTTGGGGTGGGGAGGGTGCCAGAGAAGATCCTCAACCTTCGGTAAGAGTCGTGACTAATGGCAGGTGCAGAAATAGAGTCTGCATTGGTTCAGCCACCATTACGGGCACTGGAGCAGGAAGGGTGTTGGGGAGGAACACCCCAGGTGACAAGAATAGTTTCTTCAAGTCCTCCACAGTTTTCCCTCTCCCAGCAACCATTCAGCAAATTTCTCCTCAAAGTTTCAGATAGTGGTGGGGCTGATTCCCCGGTCTTTACTGTCCTTAGTTATCACTCTCCAAGCAGTGAGGGCTCCCTCTGGGGTAATGGTCTGTGGCACTTTGGAGCTATCTATGGGATCCTTAAACTCTACTAGGGCCAGGAAAGTGTGGGTGAGCAGATTAGCATGCCGACCCACCACCACAGGGTTTTGTAAACCTTCCACCTTGGAAAGTACTCCCTGCACAGTGTCCGTGTGTGATCCAGGGGATGTCCAGGATAAGCATAGCATTTTGGAGGTCGATCTCTCCCAGTACACCACTCCACCAGCGGTGCACAGCCACTTCTGTCGGGTACCCATTTTTTTCTTAACAGTGGTTCAGTAAATATGGCCACTAGAGGACACACAATCCCAGCGGTGCCTCCAAGATGTAACCCCTAGATGGCGCCTATCCCAGGGCTACTACCCCTGCCTGATTTGCCACTAACAGGTTGAGGGGCCTGGATCCAATGGCGGGTGCCTCCACCCAGAGGTCAGGGTTGCAATAGTTAAACTAACTTGGTCACAGCCCTCTGGGACACTGCAACCCCTTTCTTCCCACTAGTGGCCCTACACGATATATCAGAATTACCTTCACAGTACACACTTACCCCCAGGTCTGGTTCCGCACTGGGACCTCCTGTGAAATGAGATACAGTGCAACAATCACAGTACAGTACTTTAACATAGACAAATACCTCAGGCAGTATAACTTTGCTGAAACAAGCAGCTCTGATTTATTTAGGGGATATAACAAGGACAGGGGAAATCAGGTTAATTAGCTTATCACTCTAATAATCTACCTATGGCTCTGTGCACAGGCCTATCCCTATCAGTTACTGTCCCTGGGTACCCAAGCCCTAGTGGCTAGTCCAAACCGTGGCAGCTGGTAGGGCCCTTTCACAGAGAAAAGGAGAATTAAACAGTCAGCAGTACAGTAATTCCATTTGATTTAATGTGGCAATTCAACAGGAGCAACCCTGAATTAGTACTCACGACCTCCAAATAAGATAGGGTCCTTCAATGTCAGTAGGGCTCACTTGAGGTACACAAACCTCTTCACACATCCATATAAAAGAAAGCACTATACCAGGCAGGCTGCATCTGTATCCCGATCGCAATTACTGCACAATAACCAGGAGAACACACAGCAGATTCAGTTCCTGACAGACCGAGTGTAATTCAACAATTTCTTCAGTCTTCTACAGGGTGAGCCTGGTTTCTACTCTTCAGAGATCCTTTGATTCTTTTCACAGGACGGATTCAGTCCTAACAAGCAGTTACACAAGTTGTAGACCGGAACTCTGGGCCTTGCACACGTTTTTGACTGAAACTGTGCACTGAAGGAGCACAGGGTTTCTTTCCCTTCACTTTCAGATCTCAAACTGAAACTCCCAACAGACAAAACGGGCACTTCCTTTGAGTTCCTCCCAGTTCTTGACTGGATTGGCTGTCACTCACAATAGACTGCTGCTGTTGGTCCAAAAGGCACCAAGTCTAAACTACATCTCCCAGAGTCACTGCCCATACAATCCTCTTGTGGCTGGCTCAGATTATGAGTCCCAAGTTCTGATTCGTCCAAGGCATCATTTTAGAGCTAGTTTACCCACACTGATTGGTCCAGTTCAGCAGTTCAAAACCAGAATGGGGAACTAGGCAGACAGTTCTGACTGCAAAAAGCAGGTTAGACAAACTGTAATTTTATTATTACTGTAAATGATTTCTGGCAATCAGTTACATCTTTCAGACAGGTTCCTTTGCACTCCTAGTGACTGCAAAATGGGGTGAATTGGCAGCAGCTTGAGTGGTACTCAATCAAAGAAAACACAGTCCCCCATACAAACTAATTATGTCTGCAAGCAGACAGCTCTTAAAGAGACAGTACCAGAGGTTCTAAAACACTCACTGATAAATGGCTTAAACGCTAAACACCATTCAGGCTTGGAGCATTCAAGCAAGCTCCTGGAAGTCTTTTGGGAACCCCCATTTGCAGGGGGGTTACACATGTCTTGCTGCTGGAACCGACGACTGCAATTCGAGAAACTAAGGTACATTCAGTTCAATGTATTTCAATGGTGGTTTCAATTTTGGTGCATAACTTTGCCATTTCGACCCCAAATTTTCAACATGGCCTTTTGGGGACTCCACCTCATAACCAGTAGGACTGTCATTACTCACACTCAAAAGGTGATTTTGCGGTTGGTTGGCAAAATCACCTTTCAAGTGGGAACTGAAAACATTTCCTGACCGTGTTCATGTGGCAGAGTCATAAGAAGGCTATGTTAAAAAACTGGGGTCAAATTGTCAAGAAATGGCAAAGTTATGACTATTAGTTACAATTTCACTATGCACACTTGTAACTTCGGAAATATTAAATATTTTCACCCCACATTTTCAACATAGAATTGTTATTACCCCACCTCATGTATGTCACAGCTGTCATTTTACAAATCCTGGTCAAAATGTCTTTTTGCACCCGTGGGGTGGAATGGCGTCGTTTCACCGAATAACGTTTTGGCTGGGATTCAAAAATGTTCAGTACCGGGTACATGAGTTGGGGTAATAAGATGTCTATGCTGACAATTTGGTCACTGTTGTCCTATAAATGGAAGTGCAGGGCCCTTCCACAGTTACATACATTTATGCATTTCTGGAGGGGTGGGCGTGCAGGGACCTCCCTTAGGGAAATAAGGATACAATTACTCCATCTCAAAAACTATACATGGGTGGGAGTGCAGGGCCCTTTGGGCCCTGCATTCCTACAGGCAAATAAAGCTACACTATCTCAGAAAGTAAGGAAATTCATTAAAAGAGAACCAAAAACAAAAAAAAAAAAACCTACCCTAATGCATCAGTTAGGGTTGCTATTAAAGTGACAAAATTATGGAAATACAATGTTAGGGTTTTCAACCCTAACACTGCATTCCCCCCCAAGCAGCCAAAGAGGGCAAGGCAATACAAGCAACCACAGACATCCATCATCAGGCCCTGCGCATCCATGGCAGCATTGGTGCCGTCAGCACCTGGGTAAAGACATCTGCATTTCCCAAGTGGTTGTGGCACTCAGGTGCACCTCGTGCCTCACAGCCCTGTTTGTGCACGCAGTAATTTAACATTACTGCATGTCCTGTTGTGTGGTATTGCTCAGTTAACATTTATAATGTGATATTATGCAAATTATATACCGCACTTCAAAGATGGTTGAAGGCACCCAGCTGCACCTCGTACCTCACAATCTAAAGGCAGCATTACCTGGGTTGGTGAGATCTAAACAGAAGTGGCTGGCATCATATTTGACAGGTATAAGTCAGATGGTATCACTGGGCAACTGGGCCTCTGGTTTGCTTCCTGTTGGATAGGGGGTCCCCCAAGGTTCCATCTAGGGACCATTTTTATTTAATATACATGCAAATGGATTATGTTTCTCAGATCCATCGGTATCATACCATCTTTTCACGGATGACAACATTATTTATACTGTACATTGGATCATACATTAAATATGATACAGACTAAGCTTCAGAGAGCATTTAATGAGTTACAATTATTTTTTTTTTTTTTTTTTTTTTTTTTTTTGACAGCAAATTAGTATTAAATGCAAAGAAAACACAGTCAATGATGTTTCATTATACATTTGATTTGCAGGAAAATTTGGCCCTGGGGGTGGTCACCCTTGGGGGGCCCTGATCCAACAGGTGCAATCCTATAAATACCTGGGTTTATGGTTAGAGGATTCCCTATGTTGGAGTACTCATATTAATAACTTGGTCAAAAATATGAGTATAGAGATTGCGAGCCCTATACAGGGCAAGATCTTGTATGAGCATGGAAATTAGAAGAAGGGTGGTGAAATCCATGATCATTCCCATGTTTGATTATAGAGATATTCTCTACTCCCGTGGGAAAAAGGGAGAACTTAAAAAAATTAGAAATTTGACGTGGTAGCCTTGCCAGATTCACTCTGGAGGCTCCTCACTTAACCCACAAGTGTTACCTATACAGTCAGTTGGGGTGGCAGAAATTAAATGAGAGTAGCCAGGAGCACCTGCTGGCCTTCATATTTAAGGGCCTATTGGGTAAACTTCTGATAAGTTAAGTCCTACAGACTAGGTTGACTCATTAAGACCTGTTAAAGTATTAGACCTGGAAATACCAAAGTGTAGCCTGGAGACTGGCCGCCAGTCTGTATACTACAGGGGATCACAAGGCTGGAGTAAGATACTCTCACACTTGAGAGCGGTAGATGTGAATAAATCTTGGAAAGGAATAAAATCCTGGATAAGAAATGAGTTGTGTAATTCAAGACAATGCTGTCTGCCCTTATAGTCAGAATTTGACAGGACAGGACCCAGGGGCAGATGGGTAAATATGGTGGTTTTACTTCCGTTGAGGTTCAGGAAGGGAATATAACCCTGGTTAAGAGAAGAATTCTGTAAATCAAAATAATGTCAGTTGTTCTATAGCTAATACTAAATGATTGTAACCTTCAGTTGAAGATAAGGAAGAAGTTATAGTTATTATACATTACATTTTGTCATTATTTAATGATCTTTTATTGTATCAAGTGATCCAAGAATGTGTTTGGAACAATTTTGTTTTAAAAATGCTGTGGACCTCATCAAATCAATCCCAATTCATATGAATCCTACATGAATAAAATATTTTACTACTAGTACTGCTGCTGCTGCTACTACTACTACTACTAGTACTGCTACTACTACTACCACCACCAAACACCACCACCACCACCACCACCTGGGGCATGCAGCAATTTAACATTACCGCACATCCTGCTGTGTGGCATTTCTCACTTAAAATTTATAATCTGATCCTATCAGAATCATATACCGCATTTCCCAGGTCGCTGAAGCTACTCGGCTGCACCTAATGTCTCAGAACTCACCTGATCATGTGAGACTAGTTGAAGAATATGATAGGGTGGGTTATTGTGTAATAACGTCACTCCTGGGGTGGGTTGAAGCACGAGGCGACGTTATTACACAATAACACACATTCCTGGCGTGCCTTATTGCTATTATACAATGGCTTATTTGTTAATTTAAAAAAAATAGAAATAAAAAAATGCTGTTTTTATCCATTTTTTCTATGATTTCTGTGAGTGTAGGTATATGTTTTAAGGAAAAAGTCCAGAATATATCTTCCAACATACGGTGGCACTGCTGCTGCCACATCGATCTTGCCTACTGAGTCCTAAATGCCTTTTCTTGTTTATATAGTGATCTGTGACAGCGGTTTCCCCTCTGACATTTCTGATCATTTATATAAAGTTGCAACAGGCAGTGCGTGAAGGGGACAGCGTTTGTTTTTTTTTTTCCTTCTTGCGATTTTAAATTTACCATGTATAGCTGTCAAGCGTTTCAGGAACTGTGCAGCATGAATGTGTACTGCTCTTGCGCTCACACCTACTTGTTAATGAGCAGAAGAAGTAAACGCCGTTACTGATGGCTTTTTTTTTTTTACTTGGAATATGTGTTTTTTCCGGGAATGGATGGCTGAGTGCGAGTGTTCTGAAGTGTGCCCTCTTAACAACGGAGTAGTATGGAGCGGGAGCTGAAGGTAAAAGCCGAAAGTAGGTGTCTACTCTTCCTAAACAGACCGCTAGTTCTTCCAAAAAGACACTGTCTTTTGGAAGAACTTCAATCTGTTTAGGAAGAGTTTCTATTTTATGAAGTTGGATTCTGAAAAGTGGCATTTGGCGACGGGATAGTGATTTCAGTTTGAACTGTTCAGTAGGAGGCTGGATATTTGTACACGCAAAGGCGAGGTGTGAGGGCTACGGGATAGTGACAGAGGGAGGGATCCTTTTTGCAGTACGGTTACCTTTGTGCCTGACCTAGCTACAGTGATGTTATACTATAATATCATCACTGTGTCTGGGGCTCATTAGCCAATCCGTATGCTAGATTTTTTCTTGCCATTGTATAATATAGCATTATCACACACCATGTCACGTGTTATTTCATACTTACAATGTGATCCTATGGGAATTTTTCACTGCATTTCCCAGGTGGTATGCACGTCTGCATATCTATCCATGGCTACAGAAGTGCTGGACCATGACGACGGGCGTCTCTTGTGTCACGTGCAAAGAATTGTATGTTGTTTCTCTTAACTGATGATGGATGGCTGTGGTTGATTGTGTTGCTGTGCCCCCTTTAGCTGCCGGGGGGGGTGCAGAGTTAGGGTTGAAAACCCTAACATCGTATTTCCATACTTCTGTTACTTTAATAGCAACCCTAACTGATGCATTAACGTAGTTTTTTGTAATGAATATATACAATATTATAGGGGTGCGGTCATGCCCTTATAGTTAGGTTTGAATGGCCATTTTACACTTCAGTAACTTTGTGATCATTCAAACAATTTGCTTTAAATGTTACATGCAACATCAGGGACCAACGATCTCTTGATGTGCCAAGTTTTGTTCGGTTCGGATGTGTGGGTGTAGAGATACGGTGTGAGAAAAAAAGTGGAAATTACCTTTTTTTTTTTCCTCTCTCCATTTCTTTATCATGCCATAACACAAAAATGGTTTGGAATTGTGATAAAAATTTTAGGGTCGAAAGGTCATGGGTCACAGATGTGCCTTTTGAAGATTTGGTGAAAAAAATAATCTGTTCCAAAGTTATTAAATTTGAAAGTTTCCCATTATTTTCAATGGAAATTTCACTCTCCAGTTAGGTGTCCCGCTAGAAAAAGGATACTTTGTCGCAAATGGGTAATCCTTTCTCGCAAATAGTTCATCCTGAGTCACAAATGGGGAATCTTTTTTTTTGTGCTACTGCCATTTTGTTTTCCACAGCAAGGGAAACAAATTTAAATAATCAAAAAGAATGAGGTCTTTAGTAGAAACCAACATGTGTTCTGCTAATCAGGACCCATTTCACTAGATTCTGGTCTTAGTTTTTGGAAATATGAGTTGCAAATGTGTTTTTTTTATGTTTTGAAATCTTCTTTTGTGTCTTTTTCGTGCTCGGGAATCCTTTTTTGCAAATTGCGAAAAAGAGAACACGGCAATTCCTAAGCAAGAAAAAGGACAGAAAAAAAAAAAAAGAGTCCCAATTAGCACAACACTATCCCCTGCTTTGCCACTGTTTTCCTGGTGTCTAGTGGCACCCTCTCCCTTCAGATCACCTTCCCCATCTTTCTCACTGTTACTCTTGTGTCTAGTGGCACCTCCCAACCTCCAACTGCTGTCCCCATTTTTCCTGGTGTACTGCCCCCCACCCTCAGACTGCTGTCTCTGTTTTCCTGGTGTCTGGTGATACCCCCAATTGCTGTCCCCATGTTTCCTGGTGATTTACTGCCCCCTCGATTGCTGTCCCCATTTTCCTGATGATCTACTGGCACCCTCTGATTGCTGTCCCCATTTGTCCTGGTGGTCTACTGGCACCCCCCACCCTCCAATTGTTGTCCCATATTTTCTGGTGTCTACTGGCACCCCACCCTCAAGTGCTGTCCACATTTTTCCTGGTGTCTCTGGCAGCCCCCACCACTCGCTCCCCATGCATGCAAAAGAAAACGGTCCTCTGTGAGTTTTTTTTGTTTGTTTTTCCTCCCTCTAGAAAAAAGAAAACAGTCCCTTGCTGATCTGACCCCCCCACCCCACCTTCCACTCAGCACCCACCACCTCACAGCCCCTAATACACCACCACAAACCCTCACTCACCTGAACAGGTGACAGGGCGAAGATCTACCCTCCGAGCAAACAAGTCTTGCTGCTGGAACCGGCAACTGCAATATCAGAAACTAAGTTAAACGTGGTTCAGTTTATTTCAATCGGGTTTTCAACTTTGATGCATGACTTGTCCAAACAACCAACTTTTCAACATGACATTTTGGGGACCCTACCTCATGGACACGGTCAGTGGAATTTTGCAAATCCATCCCAAAAGGCGATTTTGTGGTCGCCTGATGAAACCTTCAGGGCGTGATTTGAAAAATTTCACTGCCGTTGTTCATGAGGTGAGGTTATAAGAAGGCTATGTTGGAATTTGGGGTCAAAATATGTAAAAATGGCGAAGTTATGCACATACGTTTAAATTTAACTACGCTTACTCGTAACTTCGGTAATTTTACATATTTTCACCCCAAATTTTTAACACAGCCATTTTTTTTTACATCATCTCATTACCGTGACTGCTGTCATTTTTCAGATCCTGGCCAAAATATGTTCTCTCACGTGTGGCGTGGAATGATGTTGCAGTGGCGTGGAATGACATTACCGCAGGGATTTATAAATTCTCAGCCCAGCATTCATGAGGTGGGGTAATAACCAGGCTATGTTAATGATTTTGTTGCAGTTTTGGCTGAAATGTTTCCACAGCAACATACATGTATTCATCTAAGGAGGGACTGGAGCGCAGGACCTGGACGGCACTGCGCTCACAGCCAAATGAGGATACGATTATACTAGCTCAAAAAGTAAGAAACTTCTTTGCAAAAAACTCTGTTAATGCATCAGTTATGGTTAAAGCAACAAAAGTAGGGAAATGAGGTGTTAGGGTTTTCAACCCTAACACCCCACCCCCACCCTGCAGGCAGCAACAGGGGTGGGGTGTGCCTGGGGTTTCTCAACCCTAACACTCACCCCATTCTCATATACTGTACCCATCTCTGCTTATTTACTCATGGAATGGGGTGAGCGTTAGGGCTGAGAACCCCAAGGCACAGCCCATCCCTGTTGTTGCCTGCAGGTTGCGAGTGGGGTGTTAGGTTTGGAAACCCTAACACCTCATTTCCCTACTTTTGTTGCTTTAACCCTAACTGATGCATTAACAGAGTTTTTGCAAAGAATATATGGATTTTAATCCTTCCTGCTTCCTGATTGGACACACAGCTGAGCAACCCTTGCCAACTGCTAAACAACACAAGACACAAGCTTCTGCCACTTGCTTTACACCACTCCACTCACCGCGATTTTAATCCTGTTTTAAAAAACACAAAGAAATGCACAACGCAGTCTCTACTGTAACTCACATTGCTCCTAATAATCTTTCATAGATAACGTGGAGCAAACCAGGATGCAAGGCAGTGTCAGATTCCTGCAAGACAAAGGATTAACAGCTATTGAAACTACCGGGCTTTCTGCAGCAACTCTGTATGTACAACTGAAGCTCTGCTGAAACAGACAACCCAAGAAGTTTAAATCCTGTTCTTCTCTTCACCTGAAAAAGTTGCATTCCACGACAAAAACGGAAGAGAACATAAACCAAATGTTTAAAAATGTGAAACAAACAAAAAATTTCTTCTCCAAGAAGGCAGAGTATACCACTGCCCACACTTCTTTTAAGCAATGATGACGAACTGACAATTTCTTCCTGGTGACTGGGGGAAGTGGCCAAGCCCCCCACTTAGTTGTCATCATGGCTCCCCTGACGAAATCCACCGTAGCCCAGAAGGATTCAGCGGTCGCGAGGACCTCAGCAGCCCTCCCTCCTGGAAGCCCGCGGTCTCACGCAGCGGCTCCCTAACGAAATCCACCGTAGCCCAGGTAAAGAGTCGCGGACTTGCTTCGCAGCCTGCCTCGCCTCCGTAAGAAAAGACTGCTGCACAGTTTTGCTCCGAACCCTGAAACTCTGCATTTAAGCTTAAATTACTGGAATTTCTCCCATAAAGAATTAAGCGGACTTAAAAACTGCAGCTGCTACTGTTCGGGTTCCCTGGAGCTAAACCGTGCTGTAAGGGAACGTTTTTGAATTTCTCGTGGCGCCAAAACCGCTCACATAGGCGTTCTTTACACAAGATACCATTCTATAAGAACTGCTGAAGGATTTCTGTTAAAAACTGTTCAGTTGTAAAAAGCATATAATTTTCAAGAGTTGAAACAGCTAGCGTTACAACAGATTTTTTTGTAGTGAACGGTTGCTCCATAGGCAGTGTTGTTCAGGAGCAATATTGTATTTGCAGGCTGTAACCCCCCCCCCCCGGCTACCTGTATATTTAGACCCCCTCTCTCTCCCTTGTCCACAGAAGGATTCACGAGGTCGCAAGGGACCCCTCCAGCAGCCCTCCCTCCTGGAAGCCGCGGTCTCACACTGCAGCCGGCTCCTGACGAAATCCATGTAGCCCAGGTAAAGAGTCGCGGACTTGCTGACAGCCTGCCTGCCTAAGAAAAAGACTGCTGCACAGTTTTGACTCCCGCTGGCGCTCCCCACCACCCCACCACCAAGCACCAATCGGCCCACTTTACCATTTGCAGCTTATACTACTGCACCACCAGAGGGCTCTCTCCTTTGATTACCATTTAACAAGTTTCGTTTACCAGCATAATGAACACTACCTCCTGTATCCTACAACTAATCTTTATTTTTTCACATGCCCTGACTGCCCCCGTGGTGCTAATAACCAACTGGGATACTACGAAATGCCCCACTACGCATTCCACTGTTAATGCAACCGAGTCAAAACACCTACAACTCCCGACCCAATCCTTAACAGCAGTAACTGTACACTAGCTTTAGCTGCAACAAATGGCATCTGGAGTGCCTCGACAGCCCCCTCAAATGCAGCACCCCTTTTTCTACCCCATACCGCCTAGTCGCCCTAGCTATCCTAGCCCAATTTGTGTCCACCCTCCACATAACTACTAGCCCTACCAAACAGCCATCTAACCCAGGTCCTTCTTGTAAAGCAGCTAAACTAATGAGGAAATTCGCCCTCAGGCAAACGCTCCTTCTCCTCCTACTTATATCCGGGAATGTCCACCCCAACCCAGGCCCACCAGGGTCCAGTGGCAAAAAAGAAAGAGACACTCATAGGGGCCTATTTCTGGCCTCCCTCAATATCTGCAGCCTACCAAAAAAATTTACCCTGCTGCAAGGATGGCTAGCACAACACCAAGTAGATATACTTACCTTATCAGAAACCTGGCTCTCTAAAAATGTCCCTGATGCCTCAGTCTCACTCAGAGACTATACCATGTTCAGAACTGATAGGGTAGGCAAAAGGGGTGGGGAATGTGCCATCTATGCTAAAACATCCCTCAAGCCTCTATTAGTCCCACTTCCCTTGCCTGACTACGGAGCCCAAGCCATTACCATCAAAGTTGCCCTTGTGTACCCTGTTAAACCCTTTACATTATGGCAGTCTACATTCCACCAACTAACCAGAAACCAGCATTTGACTCTATTCTTTCTGCAATCACATATCTTCCCCTTAAAGTGAACTAATTATTATGGGTGACTTTAATGTGAACTGGCTATCCTCTACGGCGGCTGTTTTCAAAGACACAACATACGCATATGACCTTACCCAAGTGGTAACGTCACCCACTAGGCTGGACCAACGGTCAGGCTCCTCCTCTCTGATAGACCTTATCTTTACTAACCACCCAAACCACCTTACCAAAGTCAGCGTGCTCCCACATGTACTTAGTGACCACTCACCGGTAGCATGTTGGTGGTCAAACAAATCCACCCCCAGTAGACCTAAAATCTCCACCCAAAGGCACATCAAAAAAGGTGCCCTCTCCCGTCTCAGGGTGTACCTCTCCACCAGAAATTGGGAGCCTGTTCATACTGCCCAATCCTTGGACACAGCGCTCACTGCATTTATTACCATTTTCAATGCTGCCTGTGACTTATTTGCCCCCTACTCAAAGTCGGTATTAAAATCCTGGAACACCCCCTGGATTACCCAGTCCCTCCTCCATATGATGCACCATAGGGATAACCTCTGGCACAGGGCACTATCATCTCAGCTGCCATATGATAGACAGCTCTACAGAGAAGAGCGAAATAAATGTACAAAGGCTATCCGGCAAGCCAAGGCCACATACTATCAACAAGCCTTCACTACCACATGGAGCTCTGGGAAATCTTTCTGGAGCAATGTTAAGGAACTGTGTGGGAAAAACACCAACCCTGACCCTACCCAGCTCCTAGTTCAGGACATCCTCTCACAAGACCCCACCGACATAGCCGATACCTTAAACAACACCTTCTCCGACCTTAGTCATGTCCTTCCTCCTAATTTCTTTGACCCCATTTCCCACACAGCTACTAACACACCTTGTTCTCATACACACCCTCCATTCAGGCTGCGCATAATCTCCTGCAATGAGGCTAAACACTACCTCTCAAAAGCCCTGCAAAACGTGTGTTTTAGTAGCGACTCCCTTGATCTTAAAATCCTTAGACTTACCCTCACCGAGACACTTCTGCATCTCACCAAACTCCTCAACTTCTCACTGTGCCATGGCCAAATCCCTACTCTATGGAAGAGGGGTATTATCACACCTATCCTAAAAAAAGGTGTTCCAACAAACCCTAGCAACTATAGACCCATTACAATCCTCCCTCCCCTCTCAAAAGCACTAGAAAGAATTGTAGCCGACCAACTCACAGAATACCTTGACAGATATGGACTCCTCTGCCATGAGCAACATGGTTTCAGAAAAGGGCACAGTACTACCACAGCACTACTAGACTTCACATCCTACATTCATGAAGCACTCGATCAGGGGCAGCAGTTGGGGCAGTCTATGTCGGTTGACTAAGGCATTTGACACCGTCAATCATGAGCTACTTCTGCATGCCCTTGCATCCCTCAATATAGCACCGATACTATCTCCTGGTTTAATAACTATCTGACTGACAGAACACAGCAAGTAAAATTAGAAAACACTCTCCCCAAAAAAGCGGTCCTTGCTGGCATCCCTCAAGGGTCGATACTTGGACCCCTACTTTTCACTCTCTTTCTAAACTCACTCCCTCAAGCCTGTGGAAGCTACTGCTTTATGCTGATGATGCTGTGCTATACTGGAAACATACCAACCTCACCCACCTCAAAATACTCTTCAAGGCTGTTTTAGGGAGCTGGAGGGCTGGTTCACTGAACACCGGCTCATACTTAACTATGATAAAACAAAATCCATGATATTTGCCCATCGACAAAACCCCCTCAATACCTCCCAGCTCGCTCTAACAAACAAACTGGGCACCCACATTGAACAGGTCTCCTGCTTTAAATATCTTGGCATCATTCTTGACACATCCCTTACATACCATCAACATATTAAGCTTCTCTCCACCTCTATCAATACCCGTATTGGCATCCTCTACAGACATAAACATTGCCTCCCCCCTCAGGCCCTTAGGCTAGCGGTTACTAGCTCAGTCCTTTCGTTGATTGATTATGGTATAACGATTTATGGTTCGCTTGACCAATCGGCACTAAACAGCATCAGAACAGCACTCAATAAAGCCTGCCGCTTGGTCACTAGTAGCACTAGACAGACGCATACCTGCTTGCTCTACTCACAAGTGGGCTGGCTTACCTTTGAAGGGAGGCTTAAATATCGCACCTGTCTACAAGCCAAAAAGATCCTTATGAAACTCACACCAACCGGATTACACCGCCTCGTCCAACTGGCCCCTAATAGGAGCACCCCGAGACGGCTGGCCGGGACCACCTTCAAAGTCCCCCACTGTAGGACCTCGCTTGGACAAAGATCCTTCCGGTATCGTGCTCCCCTCTGGCTTAACAACATACCGTCTTCCATCCTACTTGCCCCCACCCTAGGTCAATTCAAATCTGGGACCAAGTTTTTTCTCCTCAACTCTGTGACCTGCAAATGTTCCCCTTCTTTCCCCTGTACTGGCTGACCAAGTGGGGGCCACCTCACCGGCTCGATATTCTCAACCGCCAGATTTCATTTCCTGAGCCCTGGCTCTAACCCTATCCTGTATTGTTGAACATGGTAATGTCCTGTTGGAAGCCCCTGAACAGTCGGCCTCTATTGTGTAAACCAATGATTTCCTATCTGACGAATGGCATTAACAAATTGCTATGATGTTAATCTCTGTCGTATTGTAATGTCTCTGGTTTGTTGAATCTCGAGCACTCTGTTGCGTTATGTCCTGTCCAGAATGACGTGGAGCCTTTGCAAAGGAGTCCTTGACTCAAAGGTTGTAATTCCGAAATGTTCAATAAATAAATAAAAAATAAAAATAAAAAAAAATCAGTTCCCAGGGAATGACAGATCATGAGGTAATTTTTGTGATCATAAGTCTAATTGTGTTTGCATGGGGAAAAAACGCAGGTTATTCACCTGTAACAGTAGTTCCAGGAGTGGTACATGTTGTTCATCCACACTATCTGGCAGAGTACTTTCACTTTAAAAAATGCTGGAAATTCGTTAAACTGGCTCCTCCAACCCACCTAGGTGGTATATGCCCACTGGACGCAGAGGTTGTGTGCCTAAACCAAGGGAGGTCGGGTGGGTCCGTGTGGATGAACAACATATACCACTCCTAGAACTACCATTACAGGAGAGTAACCTGTGTTGCTAGGGACGTGGATGTGTTCTATCCACACTATCTGGCAGACTCTTAGCAGTTCTCCAGGAGGAGGGCGGCAAGGCGCATACCCCCTATATGGGGAACAGAGATTGGAGAACTGAGGCCCCAAAACCAGTGTGACTCGAGGTCAATGTGGTAATGGGAAATGAAGGTGTGTGCCGACTTCCAGGTAGCAGCCCTGCAGATTTCCTGGATAGGGACGTCCCTAGAAGCAGCCACCGGACGCAGCGGTATGATGGGTGGAATGAGCCCTTAGCCCTCCAGGAGGCTACCTACCCACCAACCTATAGCAGAGATCAATGCAGAAAGTGATCCACCTGCCAATCATGCGCTTGGCTGCAGGTCTGCCAGATGTGGTTTCAGCATAGGTGACAAACAAACAGTTGGCGAACCTCTCCCTGACCTCCAGCTATGTGCTCTTTGTAATAAGCGAGCGTTCGCCTCAGGTCCAGAGTATGGAGCCTGTGTTCAGCCTCCGAGGTGTGATTCGGGAAGAACACCAGAAGAGTCATCACCTGATTAAGGTGAAACTCCGACACAATCTTCGGGAGGAACTTTGGGTTGGGGCACAGGACAACCTTGTCCCTGTGGAAGACCAAGTAAGGAGACTCCACTGAAAGCGCCTGGAGCTCCCCGATCATTCTGACTGATGTGATAGCCACAAAGAAGGTGGTCTTCCACGACAGGTGAGACATTTCACACTTGTGCATCAGTTCGAATGTCTTGCCCATGAGCTTTGTCAAAACCAGCAACAAGTCCCACGGTGGTGGTGGTTCATGTACTGGAGGGGAAACGTGATCTAAGCCTTTGAAAAAGTGCCAGACCACCTTCTCCTGCACCACCAACTGCTTACCAGCCCGCGCCCAGTAAACAGAGATAGTTGCCAGGTGCACCTTAAGGGTCATCGACCAAAGGCTCCCTTTGTAGAGGGACCACAGGTAGTCAAAAATGCTGGCCACCGGACAAAACAAAGGGTCCAGCCCCTTACCCCAACACCAAATGGGGAATCTCTTCCATCTGAAGGCATAGCATTTCCTGGTAGAGTCCTTTCTAGAGACCTCCACCTTGGTGAGAACATCTTCGGAGAGACTCAAAACCTGGAACTCTAGCCACTCAGGAACCAGGTTGTCAGATGCAGGGATTGAAGGTCCTTCCTCTGATTGATGGAGAGCATGTCCAGGTGGAGTAGTAGACACCTCGGGAGCTTGTTGCTGGGGCTAAGGAGCTTGGGGTACCAAAACTTGCATGGCCAGTCCAGAGCCACCAGGATCATTCGTGCCATATCCCACCTGACCTTGGGCAGCACCATGTGGATCAAGGGAAGTGGAGGGAAGGCACAGAAGAGGCCTGGGGTCCAAGGCCTCGAGAAAGCATCCCCCAGCAGCGAGCCCTGCTGAGGGGGCAGGCACAGAACAGCTTCAGCTTTGCATTCTCCCTGGAGGTGAACAGGTACACCTGAGGGGTGCCCCACTGGGAGAACAGGCTGTGAACTATCTCCGGATAGAGACCACTCATGAGACACCTCGCCTACCCAGCTGAGGGCATTCGCCAGCTGATTGGGACTCCTGCCACATGGATGGCTAGGAGATCCACCTCCAGGCTGTGCACGAGGGTCCATATGCGGACAGCATCCTTGCACAAAGGCAGGGTGCACATCCCACCCTCTTTGTAGAGGTAGTACATGGTCATGGTGTTGTCCATCTGGACTTTGACCACCTGACCCCGAATATGCAGAGCGAATGCAGTCAGCGCCGGCCGAACTGCCCGGAGCTTCGGCAGGCTGATGTGCCATCGGGACTCCTTGGGGATGCAGAGCCCGTGGACTCTGTGTTCCCCCAGATGGGCACCCCAGACCGTGAGAGTGGTGTTGGTCATCAGGATGACCTTTAGCTTGAGGCGGACAAACGGAATGCCTTACAGCAGATACTCTGGGACCAGCTACCACTGGAGAGCGTCCCACATCTTCTGGGTCACAATGACCAGCTGGTCGAAGTGACCTATGCACTAAGACCAGTGGCTGGCCAGCTCCCACTGCAGGGAGTGCATATGCCAATGGGCCCATCAGACCACGCTGGTGCAGGCCGCCATGTACCCCAGAAGGCACAGGAAGTCCTGGGCAGGGCGCAATTGCCCAACCTGAAATGATTGGGCAAAGGAGAGAATCTTTGCCCTCTCCATTGGGAACAGGGCTCTGGCTCGGCATGAGTCAAGTTCTGCCCCGATAAAGCTGATCACCTGTGAGTGCAAGAGTCCAGCTTGGCCTCATTGACCAGGAGGCCAAGGGAGGTGCAGGTCTGGAGGGCCAGGTCCCTAGACTGCTCCACCTCCTGCTTGGAGGGACCTGCAATCAGCCAGCTGTCCAGGTAGGGGTACACCAGGACCTCTTGGTGCCTCAGATAAGCTGCTACCACTGCCATGCATTTGGTGAAGACCCTGGGGGCAGAGAATAGGCCGAATGACATGGCCTGGAACTCATAGAGGGTTCACTCAGCTTGAAAGTGGAGGAAACTTCAGAGGGTGGACAGATCAGGATGCGAAAGAACGCATCCTGAAGATCCAGTGACCAAAACCACATACTTTGCTCTAGAGATGGTATGATCTGAGACAGAGTTACCACCCTGAAGGTGCGTGACCTGAAGAACTTGTTCAGGTAGTGCAGATCTAGAATGGGGTGCCAGCTCCCCATCTGTTTTGGCACCAGGAAGTACCTGGAGATAAGGGTGTTCCAAATGATCCGCTACTCTGACCATGACCTTCTTGTGGAGCAGCTGGGGGATGTTATCTCGAAGAGCTGACAGAGTGTCTGCAGATAACAAGTCCTCCCATGGGGCGCAGGCTCTGCTTGGAGGGTACTGTTCGAATTCCAGAAACAGACCCAGACTGACCACTTCTAGAACCCACCTGTCCATGGTATCAGTGGACCAGGTGGAAAGGAGGTGGCAGAGCCGGCCCCCTCCCCACAGGTGGATCCAGGGAAGGCATGACGGGTGTAAGAGTGGCAACCCCCATCCCATCACTGAGCAGGTTTGGAGGAGGAGGGCCCAGCTGAGGAGCCACGGGGCCCCTACCCTCTGGGCTTACAGACCACCAAGGCCACTGACTTGGACTGGGGTCATCAGGACTGAGCCTGCTGGCCAGCCTGATGCTGGGCTGACAGGAGTGGAGGACTGAAAGGGCTTTTACTTCTGTGGCCTGGAGCCCTTGGGATCCTTCTGTGCAGATGTTACAGAGTCCAAGGTGTCACTGGACTTCTCGATGTGCTGGAGGTGACCCTCCACACTAGGCCCAAACAGGTCAGTGCCCAAGAAAGGAACATCTGCCAGCTTGTGCCGAGTATCTGCCATGAATGTCGAGATCTGCAGCCAAGTCCTACAGTGCATAGCTACTGCAGCCACCACCGAGTGGGCACAGGAATCTCCCAGATCCAGAGCCATTTGCAGCTGCTGCTTGGCCACAGCCTGGCCCTGATCTTGAACCCATTTGACTGTGGTCTGGAGGTCCGCAGGCAGGTGAGGAATCGTCTCATCCAAAGAGCCCAAGAGGGCATGGGAGAAGTGTGCCATCAAGATGGCAGAGTTCACCTGACGGAGACTGAGTGAGGAGGCAGCATAGACTTTTTTAGCCACATGGTCCAATTTTTTGGACTCCTTGTCCAGCGGCTTGTCAATGTACCCAATACTGCCTGAGCACTAAAACACAGTCTGCCACCAGTCCCTTGGCTGAGGGGTGCTCCGTGAAACCCAAGAGGGTACGGGTGGGCACTGCATACTTGAGGGCCATCCAGGCAGAGGGCGCAGGGCAGGATGCAGGGTGCTGCCGAAGCTCTAAGGCTGGGCCAACAATGGCCTCAGCCACTGGAAAAGTCTCTGGAGAGTCCCTTTTGTCCAGAATCTCTATGAGGATAGTGAGCCCCGCATCTGAACAGGCTCCATTTTCATCCCCGTGGATTCTGAGATGAGGTGGAGGATCCCCAGGAAAGAAGGCCCTTCGTTGATAGATCTCCCACAGACTCCTCATCGACCAGACGGGAGTGCCATGAGGAATCCTCGGACTCTGAAGGGTCCACATAAAGCATCCGACCACCCAAGTCACCTTCAACCTTCCACGGGCAGTCAGGTGTGACGGTGATACACAGCCAATGGGTAAGCCCCTTGACCAGCCGAAACTCCTTGGTCAGAGCGCCTGTGCATTTTCCGTGTGGCCTGGTTGAACTGGGAGCAGGCCTCACACTCCTCAATGTTATGCTCCGAGCCCAAGCAGAAGAGGTACAGGGTATGTTGATCTTTATGCGGTAGCTGGATGCCGCAAGAATCGTACTCATTTTTATGCAATTCTGTCGATGAGGTAGAAGGCATACGTGAAGATTTGTAGACTGTATATTAAAGAGAAAAAATGGATACTCATCTGAAAATAAGGCGATCAAACTGTTGCGATGAGTTTCAGAAGGTCTGACGTGCACAGGTTGACAGCGGGAAACAACTGGAGAGTGGACGTGGGGACCGCCCACTATATAGTGTCACGCTGACGTCGGGTGGGTGGTCCCCCATCAGACAAAGCCAGCAAAAGTTTCTGTGTGGTCTTGACGCCAGGGGGGCACAGTCCTACAAGTAATTACCTACTGCAAGAACCCTCTCAAAAGTAAGATCAACATAGCCACGTCCCTAGAACGGCTGTTTTTAAAAATGATTATTAAAGTGTAACAAATGCGCAAGCCACTGAGCTGTACCAGTCCTTTTTAAAGCAGCAATGTAAGGACTGCTGAAAAGTGTTCCTGTATTCACTACATGGTTGAAAATAAAACTGTTTGGCTATCTGTTGTGTTTATTGTGCTCGGTTTGATAAGTTTTTTTTAAAACTTTGTACAAAAGAAAATAAAAGACGCGTGTCTTTTAATACATCGCGGATCACAGACTGGACGTATTGGAGCCCTGAATGCCATCAGTGGTGCGAATGCCCATGCAGCATTGGCTCTTGAGTTGTATGACTGTTTTTTCGTGACCACATTCCAATGCACGTGTCAGCATCGCCTTCGGAGGCAATTTCAAATATGGTGATTCTGGCAGAGGTTCATGACAACCTCCGAGCCAAACAGATTAGCGACAATACATCATGCTACCTGCTGCCCTAAAAAAGGTACCTTCTTTAATTTGATGTAACTGGTGACTGGGCTGTGTAACTGGTTGGGGCATTTGTGTCCGATGCCCATAGACTGCACTGTTGCTTTAAGGGATTAACGTACGGTACCGCAGACAATCAGAGTGCATGTTTGCCTCATGAATAGACTTATAAAACACTTCAGCGCACTCCAGTGGCAAAATACCAGCAGAGGAACTACATGTATTTCCGTAATATCAAATTATATCGGATTTTTAAACTTATTTTAGTATTTTTTTTTTTAAATGTCTTAAAAAAAACTATACAAAACCCATTTTCTAAGCATAATAAAGCCTGTAATGGATTTCAGGCAGAGACAAATGCACTTCCTGGGTCAGTAAGGCCTTTTGCCTAGAGTGTTGGATCTCACTATGAGCCCTGGTAGTGTGTTTTTCTCAGCCATATGCAGGCAGTAAGACATGACAGGGTCTGCTTTAGGCTGTCAACCCCAACCCAAAAATATAGAGCACTGTGTATGAGCAACCATACACAACAAGACTGTTGTTCAACCAAGAGGTCATGTTACCATGGAAACCTTGAGATTAAAAAGTAGCCTTGTATGGGTATGGTTGCTCATACACAATCTTTTATAGTGTATGGGCAACCAAAACCACTTCTCTACTGTCAAGCTACAAACCACTTTCTCAAATAACACTTCTCTACCCAGCAAAACAAATTTTCTTGGGCTCATTCCGTCCCCCCGCACCTCCCTCTAACAACTACTACTGACCATGAACTGTTTTTAACAGCACCACTCCTCCAGTACCACCTACTTTCCATAAGAAATAATAATAACAACAGAACTTTGTTATAGTGTATGGACAACCATGAGGTTAAACTCATGTAGATTTGGCACTTGCTCAGGTCGAGGGCTCGCCGACACGCCTGATCACTGCCCTGATTGCCCAATGGCTTAAGAGACGGTGGCCGCACAACCATGTTCTATGCACAAGATCATTATGTCGCTACTGCAGCACAACACTGTGACGTCGCTACCACAGCACAACATTGTGATGTTGCTACCGCAGCACAACAATGTTGCTCCAGGTATAGATTTCCATGCATAACAGCGTTCCACCATACACTGTCGAAAGCTCTTAATTCTCAAGCTTCGCCTCTTTTTGTTAATTTGTGACTTCTTTGAGCGTAATGTACAAAAGTCAGTGACTGTGTCACAGGAAGCCATCTGCAGAGTTCACCTTGATACTCCATCTGGATAAAAGGTATACGCTGGCTTTTTCAGTACAGACTCCTGTGAAAGGGAACTACTGCAAACTTTAAAAAAAAAAAAAAAAATAATCACTGCTGCAGGAACATGCCCAGAATAATCTCAGGATCAGTCATTTTATGAGCAAATTGCAAAACAGTCTACCGCTTCCGACTGGCCTTTCCTTGCATTCATGTTTCTCAATTCTAGCCCCACTAAGAAAAATCCCCTCTGCTGGAGGACTTGATGTAAACTGCCCCCAAACACACACACACACACACACACACACACACACAAGCCAGGGAGAAAGTATAACGCCATAGTGCCCCAGTTGTAGTTCTGGGAGATCTACTATATTTAAAAAAAATATAAGCCCAACCATTTCAAGCTGTATATTATCTGAATAGGATATATGGATTGTCACGTTTTTTCAATGTAAAACATGTCTTGCTGAAAGGCATAATACCACAGTAGTGATGTCAGAACTGTGGCATTTGAGTCAGCAAGTAAGATTGAGGGCGTGTGTGCGTGAAAGGCCACCCCACACACACCCTCTCCCAAGGTTTTTTTTTTGTTTGTTTTTTTTTTGGTTTTTGTTTTTGTTTTTTTTTTTTAAGAGAATTACAGAGGATCTCCTCATAATATGGAGATGGCCAGTGCTCATCTTTCCCTCCTCTTCCAACCACCTTGTGACCTGCTGATGTTTTACAGCAGATATGGAATGGGGGAGCAGTACAGTGAATGCCAGGGACCATCTGCATTGAGGCTTCTTGCCAAAGCCCGTCCCTTCCTCAGGGAAGTAAAGATGGCAGACCTGGCAAGGGTCTACTCTATGATGAGGAGCAGATTTTGCAATACAGTCAAATGACCATAAATCTCAGCCTCTGCAGATCTGAACTGGCACCTCCAAGGTGGACTGACCGGAACTGCCAGATCTTCCGGCCAGAATCCAAACCAAGTCCAGGCCACCTTGCCCATATTTATTTATACAGTTTTTGTCAACCGGGTAGGTGCATAAACAAATTAATGCCTATTTTCAGGCACAACCTGGGAGAATTACATCATACAACAGTAAACAATGAATACAACAGAAACAAAATGAAAACAGGACCTGGCAGACAATCAGTACACAAACCAGCAGTACATAGCAGTAGAATTAACAATTACCATATCAATACTGCATTTCAGTCTCTGAACAGAAAAAAGTTGTACTATTTCTGTGTTTTTTTTCTTACTTATAACAGCAGAGCCTATTAAACTGAAAAATATCAGTAAATTCTCAATGTTACAATATCATCTCGACTAGGTGGCTTATGTGACTAAGCTCTGCCTTACGGTACAGCACAGCAGTGGCAACAGCATGCAGCAGCTTGATAAAGTTCTTGGGGAGGAGGTTTTCGTGGGACAGACATAAGGCAGTCCTAGTGGGGGTAGGAGGAAGTAAGCTGTTGGTTAACTAGGATCTGCAACTTATCTGTTAGGTAGGGAAATGGGCAGACTAGGTGGGCCAAGCGGTCCTTATCTGCCGTCAAATTCTGTGTGTGTGTGTGTGTGTTTGGGGAGTACAGAAAATCTCAGCCTTTAAACTGGGCACTCCCCTCTAATATCTGGCGCCTTTAATTGCTCTTTTGTCGTTATCAGGAATCTTTGATGAGCAAGCAATTACAGTGCTTATTATTTTTGCATGTGACCAGTAGTTACAATTATAAACATAAAAATGAGTATTTCCCATTGATCAGGGAAGAACTCCTATGAGGAAGGGTCTCTCTCTCTCTCTCCCCCCCCCTCTCTCTAAACTTCTTTGCAACTAACCAGTGTGAAAAATACAGAATGGGCTCCCCCACAGTTATTGTAATGAGATGTACATGAAAATGAAGCCCTCTGTTTAAGACACAGGGCAAGTTCAATGAGGACGGAGCAGCACAGACTGCCCCACACTGCACTTCAGCATAAAAATTCCAGCCCCTTCACCTCAACACTCCCCCCCAGGACTTACCCCCTCACTTGTTCACCCAGGGTTTGCCCTGCCCCAGACAGGTTAATGGAGTTCCCCAACCCCACCGTGTGAAAGATCCAGTTGGTGGTGGTAGTGGTACCCGAGTCAGTGGGGGTGGGGCCTGCGGACAGCTGGATTCACCCTGCTGGCCGAGGCATTTCCAGCTCCCCCTCTGAAGAAACATGTGTGCGATGCCAGAATGACACCCCCTTGCAGTTCTGTGCACTGTGCATCAATGTCTGCCACTCCTCATCCCCCAATCAGTTGTCCTGGGCTGCCTGACACCCAGCTTCCACCAGGGACAGGCTTGTGCAAGGTAGTGCAACCCTTCCTCTCAGAGGTGAGTAGTCCTACGGATGCTAAATTCTCTTTCCCGTGACTGATCCAGCAGTGCTTCAAGTTCACTCCTGAACTCACGTTGTTGACGCTGCAAATGTCGGCGTAACTGCTGGGTCAGCAGGATGGCCTGCTGTGGCATGTTAGAGATTATTTATAGATAATTAATGGCTTCCATTTTTTTCTATGGCAAAAACCGTGTGTTAAATTACCATAACACCTGAGTAGGTGTTACGGCATTCACGCGCTACCTTCCAATTCAAATCCGCTCGAGACAACAGAGAAAGACAACTCAAGTTCACCTCACAAGCCACTGACGATACAAACTCACCTCCTCACTAGTGCTTGCTCCTTACAAAACATTCTCCGGTAGCCTCGCACTACCAAAGTAAAATTAAAAAAACGCTCACCCAATTTCAAATTCGGAACAAACGGTTCCTCCAAGGCTTCTCACCCACAGCAAGACTCATCTCTACAGCTCACTACCCGGCATGATGAAATGCCTTCCGTAACATGCAGGCTGTGTTTGGGAGCGTCTGCATTTTCCACAGCCCCATCATAGTCAACTTCTATAACTCCAACCAACAACCCAAAAAAGAACAAAAACCCGAATCATCGAGAACTCGGACATCTTGAATAATGTGCTCTAACCAAAACAAAACAAGAACACTTTCATTTACTTCAAATATCTTACGTTTAACTGTAAGACCAGATTGGTACAGTCCACACTTTCACCATGGTCCCTAACTACTCTCCCTTTCAACCGTCACCTTTCCTCTACAGGTCAAACAACCATCTACATATTTATTTATTTGTTTTCTTCTTTTTAATACTTAAAAAGTACAGTTTAAGTGTTCGACCTGCAGCTCTCTGTGTCATGAATGAAAGTGTTTCATTACCACAAGGTAAGACTCCACTTTCATCTTTTTATTTCAAATCTCTTCAGCAAAAAAAGGGAACCCTTCAATTATATAAAACAAAATATGGGGTGCAGTGTATTTCACTCGAATTTAACACACACCCTCGTTGTTGGATGGCTATCATAAACCCCTCGGGCTTCGCCCTCGGGGTTTATGTGCCATCCAACAACTCGGGTGTGTGTTAAATTCTCGTAATACACTGCACCCCATACTTTATCCTATATTTAAAAACATGACATCACCAAAGGCACCCAGGCAAATTGGTAAATCATCAAGCACGATTTTTCAAGGTCAGTCATGACTGATTATTGGTAATCATCAAATGTTACCATAAGATCATCACAGGAGATCATAATGTAAGATCATCATCTAGATCATGATTTAATCATCAAACATGAACTTTCAAATCACCAACTGATTATTGTTGATTATTTTTTTGTAAGCTTAAATCAGCATGATAGTTGTTGATGATCTGTGGATTATCAAGTGATGATCATTGATTAATAGTTTAGTATTATAAGATTGCAAGTCACAAAAGTAATACTTAAAGTTGTATTCGTTAATTATGAAAATATGAATGTCAGATATCAGCAAATTAATTATAATGTAAATCATACGACGTCAGGTTTTAATCCCATTAGGAAGAGTACATGAAATGCCTGGTATAGGATACATATTTGAATACCTAATTTGCATATTTCAGCAGCACAGTTTATGGAACAAAACAATGGTAATTTGTATTTTTAAATTAATTTTGCATTGACAGTATTAGTTTGCAGACAGTTAGGAAAGGTTCTGAGCACAAACCATCAAGCAAACCACTTAATGGAGATGTACATAGATATGTAACCCCCCCTGCAAATGGGGGTTCCCAAAAGTCTTCCAGGAGCTTGCCTGAATGCTCCAAGTCTGGGCGGTGTTCGGCGTCTGAGCTGTTTGAATGTGGTTCCAGGTGAGTGCTATTTGAGCCTCCACGTGCTGTCTCTTTAAGAGCTGTCTGCTTGTAGAATTAATTAGTTTGTAAGGGGGCTGTGTGTTCTAATGCCCGAATCCCAACCAGGCTGCTGTCAATTCGCTCAGTTTCTGCCGTTGCTACATGTGCAGAGGGAGCCTTGTTGAAAGATATAACTGTTTGCCAGAAATCATTCAGAGTGACTGAGAAAATGTAGTTTGTCTAACCTGTCTTCATTTCAGCACAAACTGTTTCAGTGTAGCTCTTTCATTTTGTTTCTGAATAGCTGACTTGGACCAATCAGGATGATGGGGAGACTCTAAAATGGAGCCTGTGGACGAATCAGAACTTGGACTCAATTTTGAGCCAGCCACAAGGGACTGTATGGGCAGTGACTCTGGAAAATGTAGTTTTAACCTTGGCGCCTTTTTCTACCAACAGAGGGGGTCTTATTATGAGCGACAGCTGAATCAGCCAACAGAATAGTGTGGAGCTAAAGGAAATGCCCTGCTCTGTGACTGGAAAGATCAGATCAGTTGTGGCAGCGAAGAGAGAAGGAGCTGTGTGCTTCTGCGGTGTGTAGTTTTGTGCGGGAAGCGCGTGTGAGGTTCTGAGTTTCGGTCTGCAGTCTTTGTGAGTGCCAGTTTGGACTGAATCCGAGCTGTGAGGAGAAAGAAGCACCAGAAGTTTGAAAACCAGGCTCACCCTGTAGAAGACTGGAGAAACTGCTGAATCGTGCTCGGTCTGTCAGGAACTGAAGCTGCTGTGTGTGCTCCCGGGCTATCTTACAGTAATTGCGATCGGGATCAAGGAGCAGCTTGCCTGGTATAGTACTTTCCTTTTACATATGAATGTGCGTAGTGCTTGTGGGGAATCGTTATTTCCAATCCCCTGTGCTGTGTGTTGAAGCTGGAAGCAAACCCCAGCTTGTCTCGAACTAAATCCGTTTGCTATAAACTACAGTGGGGTCCAGTGACAAGGACCTTGTCTCCATGCCCTGCTGTTTCTGACAATCCAGAACAACATCCACCATCCGGTTCTCAGCTTAGGTATTGTGAGTACAAATCAGGGTATTCCCCTGCAGCCTGTTTTCAATCACAAGTGTGTCATCTGATTCTTGTTTCTTTGCTTCACGGACTGAGCCATCAGGCTCCAGATTACACTTGGGTGTTGTGCATATATTTTCTTCTACAGGGCCCTATCCATCTGCACCTGCCGGCCAACCCTGGGCAACGGACCTGGCTAGCCCCCCCAACCTGGGTACCCAGAGTGTGACTTTTCAGACCCTGTATGTGTGCACAGTACTGTGATTTAATGCCACTAATTAACCTGATTTCCCCCTCCCATGTTACTCTTCCCTAAATAAATCAGATTGGTTGTTAAACTTTAAACTGTCTGAAGAGTCAGTACCTTCATGCCAAGCACTGTATTGGTTTGTGTATGCTGCTTAACCTTATTTTTCAGGGGGTCCTCAGAGACGAACCTGCGAATCAGTCTCTAGGGTAAGTGGTACCTTATGAATGAACAGTGAGTACATGTGGGGTATTGGTATTGTAACTCCTGTGCATCGTGTGGGCCATTAGAGGGATTAGAAGGGGGTCTCAGTGTCCCAGAGAGCTGTGACCAAACTATACCAACCATTACAAACCCTGACCTCTGGGTGGAGGCACCCGCCATAGAACCTAGGACCCTCAACCTGTCAGTAGAGAGATTACATACGTATATATATATATATATATATATATATATATATATATATACACATATATATACACACACACACACACACACACACACACACACACACACACACACGTTTTGGGCACCATTACAGCTCCTGTGTGTTGAGTGCAGTGAGTCTTTTTTCCAGTGCATCCACTAGAACTGCGATAGCCTGGCTCCCCCTTCCCTGTGTTTTCTTTCCATCGATTTGCTAGTTCCCACCCCTGCAGGTACATCACTTCAGTTGGTGGAGAGCATTCACGGAGGACAGAAAACTCCAGCACCATTTCAGCTCCTCACCACTGCAGTGTCTCCCAGGAGCGCTGAAACACATCGTCTCACAAAGCTTCGAGACGTGCCTAAACTTACACGCTAGCAGAAGATCAGCAGCTCAGTACTACTCACAGGCTGGCAGAATGCTATCCATAAAGTAAGCAGTAAGACATGACCGGGATTGGTTGTCTGGGATTAATGCATGCTCAGGTCCATAACAAGGCATGAGGCGCTTGTGCCAAGTGCATTTAGCACCTGGAAGTGCATTAACCACATACAACCAACCCCCAAGGAGCATCTTATTCCATTTAGTAAATGGGTCCCCATGAAAAAGAAACCTTTGGAATATATTAAATGTAACCTCCCTGTCAGGGACTTACCTGTTATCCAGTTTGGCTCAGTTCCCCAGGGGTTTGGTCCACCCTATTTCTTTTTTCTAGGTCCTGGCAGTTTTCCCCTTTGTAGCTGTGGTGGTATCCTGCATCTCCCCTGGCCTCCACATTGTTTTTGTGAAGGAGCAGGACCAAGGGAGCTGGAGCGCACAGCCGCCGTGTTGGCTGTGGCACTCTGGTGCCAGGGCGTGCTCTGCACATGCTCGAAAAGTGCAAATTTGTTCGCCCATTTCCACGGCTGTTTGGGTCGTCTCTCCGGTGGTCCCAGTCTCAGGGACCATCAGCTGGACTGGAGAGATGAACAGGAAGGAAAGAGAAGCTAATCTGTGAGTGCCAATTGCACTAGGGAATCTGAGCCACTTCATGAATATTAATGAGGTGGCTCGTAAATAGGGATGAGTGCGCAAGCCTGTCTAGTGCTAAGGGAAAATGGATTTTTAGCACTAGCGACAGGCAGACAAATATATAAAATGTGTACTTGGTGTAAGGGGCTAACAGAGGGAAGGTATGCCTACAGTCCATGGAAGAATGAATAAATAAAACGTATGTGCTGGATGTACGAGGAATTAGAGTGGGACCTTGTATGGGCAGTAATTCGGTTGTGTGTGTGCTGCCTGGGGACACTTTGAAACGGCAGCAGTGACTGGATTAAGGCTACCCAAATGTATTAAAATGAGCAGTTGTTTAATAGGGCACGGGGTAGCTACAAATGTATGGGAAAATGTACCATAAAAGTAAAGAGTTTGGCTGCACAGGGACGTTAAACTTGGGACACTGTGAAACTGTGTGGACACCATATACACCAGCCACCATGTTTAGCAGCCATGTGACATCAGCCAGCCAACCCCCAAGCCAGGATTCTTGCCAGGGACTCTGGGGGAAAATCTAGGCTCCAATTTTCTGCATGAAGGAGGCGTCTAGGGAGCCTCGTACATATTAATGTTTCTTAAGGACAGTGGCTCCAGCCAATGGGGAGCTGCCCGAGAGCTCCCAAAAGGACAGAACTTTTGTGACTTTGGATCAGTCTGGGGAGAACCCCTCCAGGGGGAAGGGGGGCTCTTACCCCTGTGAGGAGAATGGGGCTGCAAGGCTAGGAATAGGCCTGCCTGGAGGCTGCCAGAAATCTGTCCCCCAGGGCAGGTGATGCCTTCCCCCATCAGAAAAGTAAATGGAGAAGCAGGGAAGAGAACATTTGTCCAAGAGGCAGCTTTGATGAGAAAGAGAAAAGCTGCAGGTGTCTGGAATCTGAGATGCTGAGGAGAGAAAATGCACCACAACGGTGAGATGATCGAGAGGAAGAAAAGGTTGTGTCCCGAGCCTGGAAAAAAAAAAAAAAAAAAAAGGACAAATGTTGTGTCTTGACCCTGTAAAAAAGACAAAGGTTGTACCCTGAGCCTGGGGAAAAGGGGAAAAGTTACGTCTGAACCTGGGAAAAGATGGGTACTTTTGCCTGCATCTGATCAGAGAGGAAAGTTACATCCCAGAGTGCTGAAGGAACTTGCAGATGTCCTGGCGAAACCCCTGGCAGAGCTTTTCACCATCTCTCTGAGGACAGGGTGGGTGCCCCAAGACTGGAAGGTGGCGCATATAGTGCCTATCCACAAGGGGGGATCAAGGGAGGTGGCAGAGAACTACAGGCCTGTCAGCCTGACATCGGTGGTGGGCAAGGTGATGGAGGGCATTGTCAAGGAGAGGCTAGGAGGGACCTGGATAAGTCAGGGTGCCTGGACGATGGGCAGCATGGATTCATCCCAGGAAATTCGTGTCAAACCTGGTGGAGTTCTATGACTGGGTGACAAGTGCCTTGGACCTGGGTAGACCAGTGGATGTCCTCTTTCTAGACTTCAGCAAGGCATTTGACTCTGTTCCTCACGTGGGCCTGTTGGATAAGCTGGGAGAAATGGGGGTCGGGAACCAGATGATCAGATGGATAGGCAATTGGCTCCAGGGCCGGACCCAGAGGGTCGTAGTTGGTGGGATAGTCTCATCCCCAAGGAGGGTTATTAGTGGGGTCCCACAGGGATCAGTCCTTGGGCCCCTTCTGTTCAACGCCTACGTATCTGACATAAGGACAGGAATCAGGAGTGAGATGAGTCTCTTTGCAGATGACTTGAAACTGGGGGCGGTGGTGGATGGGGAGGAGGGGAGGGTGGCCCTACAGGGGGACCTGGAGGCTCTGGAAAGATGGTCTAGAAAGTGGAAGCTGAGGTTCAATGCAGGGAAATGCAAGGTACTCCACCTGGGGGCCAGAAACCCAGGCCAAGTGTACACCCTGGGGCGGGGGAATGCTACAAGTCTCGATGGCTGAGAGGGACCTGGGGTGGTGGTGGATGTCAAGATGAACAACTCTGAGACTTGTAGGAGGGCAGCAGCCAAGGCCAACAGGATGCTGGGATGCATCGCTGGGGATCACCTCAGAAGGAGGAGAGTGATACTCCCTCTGTATAACTGCTTGGTGAGGTCGCACCTTGAGTGCCAAGTGACAGTTTGGAGGCCACACTAAAAGGGACATTAACCTCCTGGAGAGGGTCCAGAGGAGGGCAACCAAAATGATTTGGGGCTTGGGGGACAGGATCTATGAGGAGAGGCTTGAAGAGCTAAATATGTACACATTGGAAGAGAGAAGGGACTGGGGGGACATGATAGAGGTCTTCAGGTACATGAAGAGGGTAAATAGGGGGAGGAACAGTCAGGGTGCTTCGAAGGAAGGAGGAGGGGGCCACTAGAGGGCATGGGTGGAAGCTGGAGGGGGGAAGATTCAGGGGAGAAAGGAGGAGGTGCTACTTCACTGAGAGGGTGGTGGAGCCATGGAATGCACTGCCTAGGGGGCTGGTGGAGGCAGAGACAGTGGAGGGGTGGGACAGGTACAGGGGAAGGGTTCTGGAAGCAAAATCCAATGCAGCAAGAATATCCGGAACTGGGAAGGGAGAAGCCAGAGAAGGCGAGGGGGACAGCAAGGTCAGCACCCAGGGTGGGGGCTGACCAAACGAGCAGACACGAAAGACCGTTAGGCCTATTCTGCTGGCATTTTAGTATGTTAGTATGTTAGTATGAAAGTGTGGGGGAAAATGGAAAAGAGAGAGAGTTGTGAAGAGAGAGCCTCTTCAGACTGGAGAATTGGCTCTGCACCTGCACAGTGAGCAAAGAGACTGGCAAACTGTTTACTGAGATGGAGTTCTGGAATTGTTTGTGTGGGCCAGAGCGAGAATGCAGCTGTGTTAAAGCTGAGAGACTGTGAAAGCAGAAGGATGGACAGGTGCCCATCGGGGCAGGGTACCTGCTGTCTGCTCCTGAGATACAGCAAGGAATAGGGCTGTTGTGATGAACCTGTAGCCTGGACTTTGTACCCTGGGGTCTGGGAGACAGGAAAGGACATAAACTGCTTTGGCTACACACCATAGCTGGTAACTGAGAGAAAGAGCAAAAGAGGAGAAATGTGCCGCGTGTTCACACTGACACTGGGGCCAGGTGAGGAACTTGCTAGCCCTCATCAAGGGGGGTCTGCTGCTTGCAGAGGATCACTGGGCTGGTCCCAGAGTGCACCCATGTTCTGATCCATGGAGGAGCCTGGCCGGGGGGGGGAAGGCGCTACTCCTAGGTCTGGGTCCCTTGTAGGTGGCAGGCCTTGCCCACATACTCTGCAACAGGCCCGTAATAGGCCGAAGGGGACAAGGTGCAAGATCTCCAAGCAAGCTAAGGATACAAGCTGCAGCCTCTGTGCTCCTTCTGTTTCAAGCATCGAGCCGGGTTCTGCCAGTGTCGTTTCCACCCATCTCCAGGACTTCGACCATCTGTGCCACTCGAGGACTAATTCTGAAGAACCGTGAGTAAACAGCAATTGTCCTGCAACAACCTGGGGACTTTATATAGTTAATGTTTAAGTATGTCCACCCAGGCTGGAGGTAGAGTCAAGGCTTAAAGTAATAGAGAGAAAGAAATGTAAAAAGTTATTTAAAATCAAGCAAGCGCACCAATGCCGGCCAACCAGCTGCACCTCAGGCCTGCAACTATGGGATCTGGGTACCCAAGGACAGAATTAGGGGCATCATTCTGACTGGTACCAGTTTGGGGTTCTGGGCATAGTAACACTTGCAGCAGTTAGCCAGTTAGATAGATCTGGTGGCTTCATTGATCAGAATGTGGGGTCTTGAAAATAAAAGGGAAATGATTGTGTAAATTGCCTAATCCTTAAAATGCAAATTCAAATCTCCGAAATGTTTTGCATAACCTCTATTCCATCTTACCCCATCCTAATCCTCCCCATGTAAATAAATTATGATGCTACTGTTTTGCAGCAGAACTTACTCCAGAGCCTAATTTTAGTGAGCCTGCTATGATTTGAAATGTGAAGTGCTAATTGTCTGGATGTGGGGTGGTTCAAATCCTGGTAAGTCCATGTCTGGGGTAACTTTTGGGGAGGTAGGTCGGTACGACATACCAGGGGATTGTTCTCGTAAAGAGCAGACCCACTAATATATACTCTGGGTGGAACCTGGTTAGTGGCCAGCCAGACAGGGGTAGTGGCCCTTTTTAGGATGGCGCCAGAGAGGGGCTACAAAAATAAAAATCTGAAAGTATATAACAGTACACAATAAGAGAGTTTATTTTATTTATTTCACAATTCGGATTAATACCTTTGAGCGCACAGGGCTCTTTTACAAAGGCTCCAAGTCAAATGTAGTGCATAATACAAAACAGTGAAACAAGCACAGTAACATAAATGATACAAACAAAACAGTATACATACTTGTTGAGAAGTGACAAAAATAGTTACAGACGTGCATGATGGATAAGTAACATTCACTTGTAAGGCAATGGCTTTCAACTTAAGTGCAACCTGTGGACATATACAGGCAGTCTGGTACAGGTGTTGTCAGGACGGGGGAGCAGGGGGGGTGGATTAGGGTGGGTTCATAGAATATGGTGATGAAGGAGATGCACTGGACAGTGGGGAAGAAAGGAGAGGAGGGAGCAGGAAGAGGGAGCAAAATATGTCAGAAAAGCCGAGTAAAGTAGAGATACAGAACAGGGAGGGTGGTACAGGGTACAGACCCTGCTATAGGGTTTATAGCGAGGTCTGTACCTAGATTGCAGCCAGGGCAGGCCTTGTCAAAAGGCAGGGGAAGGGCCGGGGAGAAGATGGAGGCTCAGGTGTAGGGTGGAGGGGAAAGAGGGGTGGGTATGTGGGGTACAGAAATATGAAACCTGCACCCTACATTGGGTTGCGTCGACTAAGAAGGGCAATTGCAGCGTTTCTCTTATGCCAACAGGGGACAACGATTGATTTAAATTGTCTGATTTTCCCATTCTCAATCAGGGAGACTGGGCGGTCATTGAACCACTGGGGTCCCCTGACTGAAAGGGCATGTTGGGCAAAAGAAGTATGCCTAAAAGGTATCTGGAGTACCCTCTTTGTTGAGCTCCTGGTCAGCTTAGCGGACTTAACCCATTTAAAGATGTTGGCCGTTGAGACTGGTGTCAGACCAAGCAAGGATCTCTTTCCTAGCAGACAGACCTGGTACTTGACCCTTTGTTGCAGGGGGAGCCAACCAGTTTCCCGATAGAGATGACAGGTATGCATGTAGTGACTGGCCCCCAGGATGAGTCTGCAGGCACTGTTAATGAGAGTCTTTACCTTTTCAGTTACCGTTTATTTATTTATTGAAATGTTTCACCAGGAAGGCACACTGAGCAACAAGTCGCCTGTCTCCTGGTGCGACCTTGGGGGGGGGGGGTACAATTGGAATGAGACATTAAACATTCAAGTTACAAGATCACGGTGCATCCCGTTTTGTCGACACCCTGATGGCGAAACAGGGAAAAAGATAATTACTGAGTATTAAGTGGTAATGGTCCATTTTCTGTGTTCGCGTTCCCCCAGTGTTCCGGCCCCTCCCCGGACCAACTCCGACCTGGGTTGGAATCCTAAAGTCCAAGGGTGGGGTGGGGGGCACAGTCCCCCACAGAAAACACTCGTAGAACAGGTGGCACAATACCTGTGTCGGTAATGTGCCGACGCTGTGGGGTAGGTCGGCATTGTCGCTGTCAACAAAACTGCGCTTCCACAAGATCAGCATTAACATTAGTTGTAAGGCAGGTGTTACAACAGTGTTGTGCATAACATGTAGAAAGAGTGGACAATAATAAGTGCCGGGTTAATAAGTAAACAAGTGCTTACGTGAAAGGGAAGGGGGAAAGGGGAAGGAGTAGTGAGGTGGTGGAGGGGAAGAGTCACGTCCCTGGAAACCCCTTCAAGATGCAAGGAATCCTGCAAGGGGACTGGTGAGGACCAGAGAAAAGGGGATAAGGCAGTGTCCCAGAGAGACCCCTTTAAGATGGCAGGGGAAGGGAGTAAATGAGAGACACAAGCCCCTTGGGGGGCAGGAGAGGGACCCTGGAAAGCATTCAGGGTCCTTTACATTCTGTGATAGATCAAGGGGGGTCAGTAAGAGGGAGCAATTGGGGGGAAGGGGAGGAGGGCTAGAGATTTGGGGGTGGATGTGCACAGGGTAAAATGAAGGTGAGGGTAGGTGAGGAGGAAATTAGGGAGGAACATGGCAGGAGCAGCTAGGTGCAAGGTAATTATTGAGGGCACAGCTGATGGAGTAGGCGGAGGATGAGTGCTGGATTTGAGGGGGGAGAGAATTCCAAATTTTTGGGAGGCGGTGAGAGTAACCGGATTGGTCGATTTGGGTGGATCTGTGGGGGACAACCAGGGTATGAGAGTCGGTTAATCTAAGTGAATGTGAATGTGGGGGGGGGGGTGTTATAAAGGAAGAGGTGAGGTAGGAAGGGAGCTCACCCAACCAGTGCTTGGAGGTGAATTTAGCACAGTGGGAGAGTCTCCTCTTTGTAAGACAGGGGAAGGATGGGGCACGATAAAGACTGCAGTGATGGGTGCAAGGGGCGGCATTCACGGCAAAGCGACAGAAGGAACTGAAGAAGGTGTCCAGTCTGGCCAGGGAGGACTTGGTAGCAGCACCATAGGCTACATCACAGTAGTCGAAAACGGGCACTATCATCTTCTGAACAAGTTCACACCTAGGCGTAGGAGGGATGCAACTACAATTCCCGAACAATGCACCAAGCTTGGGATGCAGTATTTTCAGAATGGCGCCGGGGCTGGCAGTATAGCCTAGAGGTTAGAGGAACAAGGTATGAACGAGCTCGATACATCCAGCAGACCAGGCCTGAATTTGATTCTCACAACCTCCACTTGCATACCGTGTGACTCTGAGCAAGTCACTTAACCGCCCAGTGCTCCCAGGTCGCCCCTGAAAACAGGCACTTGTGCCTAGTGGGCCTTACCTGGTTATCAAGATTTAAAAATAAATAACTAAATAACTAAATAACTAAATAACTAAATAACTAAATAACTAAATAACTAAATAACTAAATAACTAAATAACTAAATAACTAAATAACTAAATAACTAAATAACTAAATATATATATATATATATATATATATATATATATATATATATCTATCCAGAGAAGTTTAGGTGTTGGTCCAACCAAGCACCTGAAGGAGAATGCGTCTACAAGTAAAGTCTCCTCAAGGGTGTGAAAACTGGGTAGGGAGAGTGGGTTACAGTCATCATCTCACTGGTTTTGTTCCAGTGCTGTTATGTTGGTATGCACTATGTAGCTCTGTTAGTTTAAAGAAAACCTTTTTCGGTGCATTCTAGAAAGGACAGGGATCTCCCCTTACTTGAATGTGGGCTCCTCTGTGGTATTTTTTTTCCTCAATCTTCATGGACAGCCCTTCTTCAGAGAAGCACCCCAGCCCTATCACCCCGACATCTGCCTGGTCTTACCTTTCTGGCCATCTTCGCCCAGGGCTTGCCTCCCCCCCCCACCCAGTGGGGTCGGTACAGGTCCCCCAAGCCCCACCAAAGCAGAGATTCGGTTCGGGCTGGTGTGCCCAGCTGGTTGGATGCGGGGTCTGCAGATGCTCCTTTTCATCCTGTCATCAGGGATTTTTCCAGTTTTCTCCCTGTGGGGATATGGCATGCGCTGACATCAAGGTGCACACACAGACGACATCTGCCATGTCCCGGCACCGCATCTTTCATCTTGGGCTGCCTTTCCCCCGGCTTCTGCAAGGGGCCAGTTGAGCATTGAGCTATTCCGCACCTGCCCCACAGAGGACGAGAGCGGTTCCACAGAAGCTCAGTACTCTTCCCTCCAGCCAGCCCTCCAACACCTCAGACTCGCTTCCAAACCTGGGTCGTCGGCGCCATGAGTGGTAACACTTCCGCTATGCTGTCGGGCTGACATCCTCTATGGTATCTAATAAATATTTACTGCAGCCCCCCTAACAAAGGGAAGGGATCGTAATTTGCCCTGAGGGTCTGGCTGCATGATCACTTCCACTTACTCACAGCCTGCTCCACACCTGCACTAGGATGTTTTGTGAAGTCTCTATAGAGAAAGCATGGAGAGACACGCATGACATTTGTCCATCTGTTTATTTTTATTTACAATTTTTGACCATGAAAGGCACACTAAGCTGTGATAGCTTGTTTCTAGGTGCATCCTGGGGGTTTGGGTTAAATGAACCCATTTTATTGCACATAATTCATGTGCACGGTGAACTGCTCAAGGTTCCGTTGGTTCTCATCTCTAGTGCTGCATCACCAAACCCACGTCAGTTGCAGCCTGAGCAGAGACTTGATCAGCAGCATTTGTATTTGAAAAGCTAGTGGTACATTTAGCTCATGTTTTCAGTGGGAGGTAGTGTAGATTAGTGGTTAGAGTGCAAAGCTGTGAATGTGGAGACCAAGGTTTGAGGCGCCCCCACACAGTATTAACTGTGTGATCCTGTCCTTCACACTTTTCTTCTAACCCCCCCTCACTCGCACTTTTTCTTCTAACCTTCACACACACACACACACACTTTTCAGCAGTCTTTAACACTTTTCAATCTCACTCCTCTGAGTGCATCTAATGACTGCCGCCAGCTTGTTCCTGAACTGTAAAGAACTCTGTGATGTAGCCTGCGAGCAGCAGTATTACATTTTGCTACTACTAACCAGGAGGACTAATGAATCCAGTCACTTACAGGACCGGAGACAATATGGATTCACAGGGCGATGGTCTTGTCAAACGAATCTACTAGATTTCTTTGACTGGCTGACCTGGGAATTGGATCAAGGTGGAGTGGTGCATGTGACCTACCTAGATTTCAGCAAGGCCTTCGACACCATTCCACATAGGAGATTAGTAAGCAAGCTGGGCAGCCTAGCAGTGGGATCAAAAGGTGGTAAATTGGGTAGAAACTGCCTAAGGGACCGGAGACAGAGGGTGGTGGTAAATGGAGTTTACTCAGAGGAAGGGAGGGAGGGTGACCAGTGGGGTACTACAGGTATCTGTACTGGGACTGGTCCTCTTTTAATATACTGTATCTTTATTAGCGACATTGCAGAGAGGCTGGATGGAAAGGTCTGCCTGTTCATGGATGACACTAAAATCTGTGACAGGGTAGACACTTGGGGGGGAGGGTAGAAAAATGAAAGGGGATCTGAAGAAGAGAGGAGTAGTCAAAGGCATGGCAACTGGGCTTCAATGCAAAAAGTGCAAAATTATGCACTTGAGGCACAGAAACCCAGGGGTGGAGTACAAAATGGGAGGAGAGGCACTGGAGACCACCAACCAGGAAAGAGACCTGGGAGTTATATCTGATTACCTAAAGAGGACAAGACTTTATATAGATACATTATTGAAAGGAGATTGTCCAGAAGGGGTATTGCTAAGTTCAATGGGGATAAGGGGGAGTGTGTGGAGGAGGACCAAGGAAAAGCATCTATCCTAAATAGATACTTCTGCTCAGTATTTACTGAAGACAAGGTAGGGCAGGGCCCACAGCTCAGCACACCATAGACACGGGGGGTGTGCATGATAGCTTCACAAAAGAAGGGTCCTACAAGAGCTTGCTAAGCTACGGTGGACAAGGCAATGGGACCTGATGGCATACATCCCAGGGTACTAAAGGAGCTAAGGTGGAACTAGCAGAGCCATTAGAACAGAGGGAACAGCTGAGTTTGGAATCCCATAGCAGAGCACAGGACCCAAGACAGCATGGGTTTACACAGGAAGGTCCTGTCAAACTAATCTCATAGATTTCTTTGACTGTGGTGGACCAAGGGGGTGCAGCTGATGTTGCCTACCTTGACTTCAGCAAAGCTTTCAATACTGTTCCACATAGAAGATTGATTAATGAGCTGGGTAGGCTCGGGGTGGGTCAGAAGTTGGTCAACTGGGTGGCAAACTGGTTGGTGGGCAGAAAACAGAGAGTGGTCATAAATGGTATACAGTCAGAAGAGATGCAAGTCACAAGTGGGGTACCTCAGGGATCAGTCCTGGGGCCAGTCATCTTCAATATCTTCATCAGTGACATTGCAGATGGACTGTCTATAGGGTAAGGTTTGTCTGTTTGCAGATGACACCAAGATCTGCAACAGAGTATATGTTCCAGATGGAGTGGGCAGAATGAGAAGAGATCTGGATAAACTGGCAAAATGGTCGGAAGAGTGGCAACTGGGGTTTAAAGCAAAGAAGTGCAAGATCATGCACACAGAGAAGAGAAACCCTGAAGCCACCTATAGGTTGGGAGGGGAGTTGCTGGCAATCACAAGGGAAGAAAGAGACTTGGGCATCATAATCATCACGATGACCTGAAATCATCCAAGCAGACCACTAAAGCAGTAGGCAAGGCTAGAGGGATGTTGGGGTGTATTAGTAGGGGTATCACAAGTCGCAAGAGGGAGGTAATAATCCCTTTTTACAAGACACTGGTTAGGCCCCATTTGGAATACTGAGTGCAGTACTGGAGGCCGCACCTGCACAAGAACATTAACAAAATGGAGGCAGTCCAGAGAAGGGCAACCAAAATGGTGCAGGGACTACATCAGAAAACATAGGAGAACAGATTAATGGAGCTCAATATGTATATCCTAGAGCAAAGGAGGGAGAGAGGTAATATGATCGAAATATTCAAACATCTTAAGAGCATTAACAAGGTGAGAGAGTCCAACATGTTTCAATACAAGAAAAATAGCAGGACAAGAGGATACAACATGAGACTAGAGGGAGGCCAATTAAGGGGTAATGTGAGAAAGTTCTTTTTCACAGAAAGGGTGGTGGATGCAAGGAATGGCCTACCTCGGGATGTAGTGGATATGAATACAGTGCAGGGCTTCAAACAGGCATGGGATAGGCATAAGGGAGCAATACAGAGGAGTATAAATAGATAGGACATTGACAGAGTACAGGCCTATGGCACATTCATAAGGGAGAAAAAATGGGCAGACTGGATGGGCCTTGCGGTCCTTATCTGCCGTCAACTTCTATGTTTCTAAAGGTGACCAAGCAGTGTGACAAGGCACTCGGGAGAGCTAGCTGCATGCTGGGGTGCATAGGGAGGGGGATCAACAGCAACAGCAGAAAGAGGGTGGTGGTGTTAACCCTATATAGATCTCTGGTGAGATCTCACCATAAGTACTGTGTCCTGTTCTGGAGATCTCATCTCCAGAACGACACAGAAAGAGTAGAGGCAGTCCAGAGGAGGACAACCAAAACTGTGCAGGGTCTGCAGCAAAAGACCTATGAGGGAAGACTGAAGGACCTTAATATGTATACACTGGAGGAATGGAGGGAAAGGGGAGATCAGACAGAAACTTTCAAATACATCACAGGTATAAATATGGTTCCAGAGAGAAGCATTAAAAAAATAAAAAAAAGATGCTCAAGAACAAGGGGTCACACTACGAAGCTGGGGGGAGGTAGACTTTGGGAGATGTGAGGAAGTACTTCTTCACAGAGAGGGTGGTGACTGCCTGGAACAGCCTCCCAGTGGAGGTGGTGGGGGCCAAAACTGCAACAGAGTTCAAGAAAGCATAGGATAGACACAAGGGAACCTTAGCGATAAGGCAAAGGTGGGGAGAGAGAATAAGCTGGAGTTCAAGAAGGGTCTGCAGTGATACAATAGTTAGGAAAAAACAGGCAGACTAGGTGGGTCAAGAGGTCCTTATCTGCCATCAAATTCTGTGTTTCAGTCAAATTAAAGAGGCTATACCGGCCTACCTGCCTTGTAAACCCTCACACACTTATTAGATAGAACAAGTATGTGGTTGCTAGATTTACTTTTCATCATATATGAACAAGTAGCACACCTCAGGGTGACGGTTCCAAGCCCAGTCTTTCTGTTCATATGCAGCCTTCCATGCCTCCCTCAATGAGCACATCTATTTATGGATAGGGTTACCAGATGTCCTCTTTTACAAGGATATGTCCTCTTTTCCAGCTGCCAAATATTCTTCATGTACCCTCCCTATCCTGTTGTATTATTATTTTTATAATTTTTTTTACTCTCCCCTACCCAGGACCTCCTTGTAAATGTGCTGTGAAGGCGGTGGAGACTTTAAACCTATTTACTTGGGGTATGGCCCAAGGGCTCATCAGGAGAGGGACTAAGTGCCCTCTTTTTGGCATCCCAAAATCTGGTACCGCTGTTTATGGACCCTTAATTGCTCATTACTGGCGGTCAGCATGGTGGCCCATTCACTAATGGTCTGCAGACTCTTCTTCTTCCTAGTGTTGAAGTTTCATAACTCCACCTAGCACCACTTGGCCCCTACTCACCTGACAACTTGCGTACACTTGGCCCGGATCGGAACAAACTGCTTAAGAATAACTCCCATCTTATTACGCAGTCTACAGTTTTGCTCCTCATGTGCTCTATTAACACTGAGCTTAACCCAGGCCTACCGCACCAAAGCCTGAGGCCTTCTAACTTCAGAAGGTTGCCAGGGCTAAAACTTATGACAATCAATGTTCACAGCATAATTAATGAATTGAGCAATGTGAAAAACTGCACCTGCCTTACTAAACCGGACGTACTCCTTATTGCAGAAATCTGGCTTAATAATTACTGGTTCTAGTAGTCTCATTTATTCCAGATCATGTGTAGTAACGATTTACAGAGCATCTAGAGGCAAAGGCATAATCCTCCACATTAAAGACAAAGATTCTTCTTTGCTAATCAGTTCACTTTCTTTCCCCTTGAGTTTGAATGCCTAGCTGTATCCACAGCCCTATCTCATAACAAAAATGTTATTATTACTGGTGCTATCAACCCCATGGTGGCACAGAACTACTAAAATCATTTGACCAATAGTAATGAAACAATTCTTGGGGATCTGAATTTAGATTTGCTTTCTTCTTTTCATTAAACAATCTAAAGCTGTTGTGTGATGAGCTTGTCCTACACCAGCTAATCAAAGAATCTACTAGAACCAATCCAAAAACCCTTCCAACTCCTCAATACTGGACACCGTACTCACTGATAGGCCACAAAAAAATTCACTAACTGCCGTATTTGACGATAACTGCAGTGACCATAATGCAGTGGTCAGTGTAACAGGTCCAAGCAAAATACATATGTGGCCTGCCTTCCACTACAAAAGACAGCTCTCCTGCTTCTGTGAGCCAGACTATCTCGGCGAATTGGTGAAAATTAACTGACAAGAGAGTCTTACGATCTTCTATGGTGCATAAAGCGGCGGAACTTCTCGACCAACAAACAAATCTGTTATTTATAAGCATCCCTACCCCCCTTCAGTTAAATTAAGGGTTAGAAAAATTCCCCATGGTTCAGCCAGGATCTACATAAAGCAGGCCTTGAGGGCTAGGGATAACTAGTGGTCTACAGCCTGAAAATCCAAATGCACGTGTAATCGGGCTCCGTTTAAACAAAAAGTAACCGCTGCACTAAACTAACTGGATTAGCCAAATCCAGCCATTACCTGAACCTCCAGGAAACAAACTGAAAGGAACCTTCTAATTTCTGGAAGACAGTGAAGGCCCTAGAAGGATGGATGGTGCCTCCCTCTCCACCTTGACTATCACAGATGAGCAGCACATTGTGCAAGAGCTTAATGGGAAGCTGTTGTCATGCCAGCCTCCCGCCCCCGCAAGGCTTACCCTCCGGTTAAGCATTTTTTATTTTGTATTTTATTTTTATTGGTTTGCAATGTACAATACATTGTAAAATACAAATCCCTGTGTTACAAATGTGGGAATAAGCAATCAAATACAACATGCAATGATAGGGTATAATATTTGACATCCATAGCTACTTCATTGGGGCCTGTATATTTGATCAATATATTAGTTACAAGTAATAGTTCCATCCTGTGGCCATTGCAGCATGCTTATGGACTAAAGCGATAATTGTAAAAAGAATTTTCCCCCAGGTGATGAACCTCACCCTATAACGCCAAATGGCGTTTTATAGACCATAAAACAAATAAGATTCATTTTAAACTTTTAAGAATAGGACATGTCATTTAGGAGGATCCATCCATAATAACTTTCCAACCCAAGAAATGTGCCTAGTAATCAACTCCCTAAAATAAAAAAAATTAAAAAAAAAGCTAGGCATCCAGAGTACTTATATTTTTAAATATAACCTCTTATCTTACTCAGTGCTAAGCCTCTTTTAACATTGGTCTAATTCTAATGTGGTAAACCCCATCTCAATAAACATTACCTATAGACAGATGATAAATGTGCCTTATGGTTTAAGCAAGCTTTAGCAGTTCTGACCCATTATTGTTTTCAAATACATTTTGAAGGCCATACTGTACCCCATAGTACTGAGACATTTCTAAGCCAAGTCCTTGGGGCTACAGTCAATCATCTTCATCGGACGAAGGCTCCAATCTGGTGCGATGAAAGTCCTTTTTGATAAGGTCCAACTTCTTCCCAGCCTCCGAGAGGTCCGAGTAGACAAAAGTCTTGCCCTTGTAGTAAATCCTCAGCCAAGCTGGTTGCTGCAACCCATGTGAAACACCCAGTACTCTCAGGCCCGCTCGAACACCATCGAAGGCCTTCCTACACTGTTGAGTCAAATAATTCAGGTCAGGAAAGAGATGTATCAGAGTGCCATCTGTCAGCTTCAGCAGGGACTTTATTTTAGCTGCTGTCAGAATTTGGTCAGGAACATGAGGGCCACTGGCAATAATCATGATGGTGCATGGTAAATTCCCCGATTGAGCTCTCCTGGGAATAATTCTGTAGGTTTTTAGGATAAGCGACTGAGTATCCAAGTCAAGGCATTTATTTAGGAGAGTTTCAACATGGCTCAAAAGATCAGAACCTTCAGATTCCTCCGGTGCACCCAATAATCTAATAGTAGCTGCCCTCGCCCCATTCTCTACATTTTCCAGCCTGAGACGCAACAGTTTATTTTCATTTATGATTCTAGCGACCGCTGCTGCCGATTTGTTTGCTGAAACGGTTGCTGTTTTAGTCTCTGTGGTCAGCAGGTCCATTTTGGTCTCCAAACATGTAAAACGGGTTCCCACGGTCTCTATCTTCTTATCAAGGTTCTGGATCGCTTGCAGCAAGGCAGTGTTGGTGGGTTCATGGGTTCCTCCTGCCGCGGTGTCTGTATCTATGCCATATGCAGGATATCCAGGCCACTGACTTCTACTCTTTCCCGACTTTGCTGTAGCCGTGTGTTTTGTTCGTCCCATCAGTCTGTCGGGCATCTGAATGCTCCAACTGTAAGCAGGTTGTTTCTCAGTCCAAAAGTGTTCTTTCAAGTTAAATACCTTTTAGTTAGGGGGATTTTAAATAAAAATTAGGTTGAAAAGTAGACGGAGCTCTCTAAGGACACGTCTGTTCTAGCTGGCTGCTGGCCACACCCCCTGGTTAAGCCTTTTAAAGTATATTGCAGTGTTTTTCTCCCACCGCAACATACTTTATTTTAATTGCAAAATGTCCACTGCCTGGAAGTAGGGCAGATGCTAGTGGGGCTCCATTATGTGTAAAGGTGCGGCGTCTCACCGTGCGCTTCAACACAAAAGTATTTAAGCACATGGTGCATCACCACATGTTTACAGATAACGAAGCCCTCATAGCGTCTGCCTTAAGTCCAGGTAGCGGACTTTTTGCAATTAAAATACATCACATTGCGGCAGGAGAAAAATGCCGCAACATACTTAAAAGGCTTAACTGGAGGGTAAGCCTTGCAGGAGGCTGGCATGATGACACCTTTCCTTTAAAGCAGCGGTGCAACAAAAAAAGGTTTTGCCAAACATTTCAGCTAAAATAAATAAAAATATTAGCATATCTATTAATATGCTTTTCTAGATGCCTTCTATGCTGCACACCATGAGGGTTTTTTTATTTCTAGATCCTTACCCTTGCCAGGTCTATAGTGCTATCTGTAAGCCAAATGCGGCAGCCATCTTTGTTTTTTCTTGTGAGAACAACAACAACAACAAAAAAAAAAAAAAAACAACACCTTTATAAAATACTCAAACTTTTCTGGAACTAAGAAGTTTTACCACACAACAAAACCAGAAGACATCTGGAATCTTTCACAGTGAAAAAGGTACAGTCAAAATATTTTGGCCCATTTTCCTTGCACTGCTGCTGTTAAACTCACATTTTGCCACCTTGGAGCATGGCTTTTGACAGTTCACCTGCTGCTGTGTTCCCACTTCTGAAAACAGCTAAATCTCCACCTGACTGTAGCAATCACTCGGACACACACACACACACACACCTATTTTCAGACCATCCCCTACAAACAAGTGGAAGACCTACTCTTAACCCTAGACCCATGACAGAGTCCAGGGGCAGACAAGTCAGGGCGCTTCATCATCACAGCTGGCTGTCCTGTGCCGAGTGCACCAATAACTCACCTCTTTAACCTCACTAACCAGTAATGAGATACCCTCCCTCTAGAAAGTGTCTCATACAAACATACGAATCTGCCAGCAGAAACAGGTCTTACGGTCTATCAAGTTAGTCTGCTCGAATGTGCAGCTAGCACTCATAGTGCAGCTGCCCCCCCCTCCACCTCCCCCCTCACCTTACCCCTCACACCCAGTCCCATGCCCTTTAAAACTGCCCACTGTGCTACAGGGTACCACTTCCTTGGGTAGAGAGTTCCATTTCTCCACCACTCTCTCTGTGAAAAAATGCCTCCTCATCTCTCTCCGATATTTTCCACCCTCCAACCTGAGACCATGCCCTCTGGTGTCCCTTCCTCTCCTCAGCTTAAATATCCCTTCTGTGCCCATTTTGTTAATGCCCTTCAAATATCTGAAGGTCTCAATCATATCTCCCCCCCCCCCCCAATTCCTCCTCTCCTCCAGGATGTACATATTCAACTCGGTTAGCTTGTCGTCACAGGTTTTGCCCTCTAGCCCCTGGATCGTCTTAGTTGCCCTACACTGCACCCCCTCCAGCAATCTGATATCCTCCTTCAGAAAGGGACAGCAGAACTGCACGCAGTACTATAAATGTGGCCTGACTAGTGACCTGTATAGTGGCAGGATCACATCCCTATTTCTGGATGAGACTGCTCTCACAATACACCCTAGCTTTTTGTTGGCCTTAGCTGCCACCTTCCTGCACTGAGCCAAGTTATTCATGTTACCTGTTATGATCACCCCTAGGTCTTTGTCCTCCTCTGTGACCTCTATCTGAACCCCACCCAACTGATTATCACTCCTACTCAATGCACTAAAAACAAAATTCACGATATTCATGGGCCGCCCTGTGGCCCTGAGGGTTGAGGCACTGGATGCCACACTTTGCACCATGCTGACAACCCAGGTTCGGGAACGCGCCCGGGCAGTCAGGGGTTGGCTGGGGAGGTAAAGAATTGAGCACCCAACGGACTGCTCTCCTATCCCGGTAGAGGGTTGGGGGTTTCCATCACTCTGTGGCAGCCCCTGATGGCACTCAGGGGCACTACAGGAGTGATGAAACAAGAGGGTGAGGTATGGCGGATGTCGGTACATAGTGCCTGGACATCACTGAATGTCCGTACCTCAGGGGATGAAAACAGGAGGATAATGGCAGTCAGCTGAGCAGCTTGACGGCCGGACCTCTCAGCTAGTGGGCCTGTTGTGGAATCGTGCTACAGTATTAGATCCCAGCCAGTGAGAGGAAGTGGGGACCGCTCCGCAGGTATGGCGTGACAGCCGGATGAGAGTGAGCCTGCAGGCTGGAAAGGGGAGAGGACGGTGGCGGCTGGATGTATGGCAGGCAGAGTTGCGAGGAGTAGAAATAAAGGTATGAAGAAAAAAATAAATAATTAATGATTTTCACTCCTAAGAGTAAACCACCTATCAGCTCCGCTCTCCCAAGTATCAATATCTTGGACTCTGGCTAGCTCATAAGCTCTCCTTCAACACCCTCGTCTATTATCTGTGTAAAAAGTTGCACCCGAGGTTAGGTTTCAGCAACCACGTGGATTATCTATGTAAAAATTTTCAACCAAGGTTAGGTTTTATTACAGAAACAAATATTTCTCTAGGATTCCTGCAAAAGATTAGTTAATGCCACCTTTTATGCTGCTCCTTGACTATGGTGGTCTGGTGCACAGAGGTGCTGCTGTCTCACAATTAGCTAAACTAGATGTTCTATATCAAAGAGAAATACAGTTCATCACAGGCTGCCTGCCAGAACCCACCACTGCACTCTCCGCACTTCAGGTGGCTGGTCATCCCTAACCAGCAGAAGGCTAAAAAGTCTGTACACATGGACCTACAAGGCTCTCCGAAATGATGTGCCACCTCATATCTTGGCCTTTTATCATCTTAAAATATGTAACTTAATTCTACTAGAGGTCCCCAGATATGTATCCAAATATGGTAACATGGGATTCGGCTAGCCTGCCCCCATGTATTGGAATAAGTTACAAACTTCACTCAAACTGAAAGCTTTGGTTAGCCTCCACTTCTTCAAACTGTTATTAGAAACCCATTGCACTGATAAATGGACACGTCTTAAGACTCCTCTGGTCTCTACTGGTCTTTTTGTACCTTGATTGCTGTTATTTTCAAATATTGGGCTTTTTGCTTTTATTTTTTGTCTCTACTGTACGTCACCCTGCAGATTGTAGGGTATCTGTCGCTTTTAAATTCCACGTACAACTTTGTAACTGCTTTTTATTATGTAATGCTGTTGATTTATGTGCTGTCTTCTGTCCAATCCAGGACCTCCTTGCATATGAGCACTGCTCAACGAAGCTTTTTCCTGGTTAAATAAACAGCCTGGTGTACCGATTTGTAATCCCACCATGTGGCGCTTTATTTTAAGGTTCCACAGTTTGCACATCCAGGGCTTGACTGTGGCCTATGCAGCGAGTGCACAGCCACTTTCAAATGAACCCCAAATCCTCTGATCACAGTCAAGACCACACCAGATACTTAAGCACAACTGTGCACAGCACACCTGGGGCACAAGATAAATGTTTGAGGACTGAACAAGGCCCACTCGGCTGACAAACCACTTTCACCTCAACGACACCATCCCTGGCTGACCCCCTACCGCCCTTAGGCTAGACTGACCAACTAAATAGTGAACTACAAGGCTGAACCCGATTTACTCTATCTTCTTCAACCTTTAGTTGGATATGTAAGATTTATTTGGTATTTGAATGTCTGTGTAACGGTTTTCTGTTCTCTGTAAACACTTATATTTGTAATGTTTGTTCAACAATGACCTGGAACCTCTGAAAACAAGTCCTAGACTCAAAGGTATTAATCCTAAACTGAAATAAATAAATAAATAAAATATTTTTGTCATTTTGGGAATGTCTGCCTGTGTTCTACAACTTCAGTAGTAATCTCTGCAACCTCTGACCCTCATCAGCTTGGCATGGGGTCAGCCAATCAGGCTCTAAATCATCCTGCAAAGGAAGCCACAGAGGGCTCATAGACTAGACAAGGACCTCAATAACTTTGGTATGACTGAAGCCACCGATTTATTTCAGAGTACAAAACCTCTAACATCACTGGTAGGTGACAGACAGTGACAGAGACCAACAGGGGCTCTTCCAGGACTTTCACAGTCTACGTGTGGCTGTTGGTGGAAACAGACTGGAGAGCTGAAGTGAGAGCAAGGAGACAGAGCATGCATCTGCCAGACAGAAGCAGAATTCGTGCACGAGAAAAGTGAGGTCCATTAAGCGCTTATACAGTATGAAGGAGAAAATTTACACAAGAAGCCAAAATCGGAATTAGCTAGGGTATGCTGTGGCATGACCACTCTCTGGGCATGTAGACAGACAGTTTCTGTATTACAGCACAAACCTGTGACACAGAGCAGCTGTGTATCTGCAGAGCCACCCAGCCAGTACCACTGCTGGTCCTGGTTGCTGCACTGTATACAGGATCTGATGCCAGGGTGGTGATGTGCTGGTCTGATACAGTCCAGCTTCACAGGCTGAAGCTGCAGCTGCCAGATCAGAGGCTAGACTGAGCCTACTGGGAGCCATTCCACACATCACTGAAGAGGCTGAGAGAGAGATGAAACACAGAAACATAAAAATTGGTCGGCAGATAAGGACCAGTAGGCCCATCCAGTCTGCCCGTAAGCCCTATACATTGTATGTGGCCACTGACCCTATGTGATCAATGGCTTTTCATCACCCTCCCCCTCAAACTTCCATTATTGCCTGTCCCAGGCATGCTCAAACCTCTCCACTGTGCTTGCCCCCACTACCTCCTCTGGCAGACAATTCCAGCGCCGACTACCCTTTCTGTGAAGAAAAATGTCCTCACATTACCTCTTTATCTACCCCTTCCAGTTTCATATTGTGCCCCCTCGTTTCAGTACTTTTTCTACATTGGGAAAGGTCCCCCACCTGCACCTTGTTTATGACCTTGAGGTACCTGAAAGTTTCAAACATGTCCCCACACTGTCTCCTACCCTCCAGTGAGTACATATTGAGGTCCCTTAGTCTCTCCTCATATGTTTTGTGGTGCAAACCCTGCACCATCTTTATTGCCCTTCTCTGGATAGTCTACACCTTATATATGTCCTTGTGCAGGAGTGGCCTCCAGAACTGCACACAGTACTCCAGGTGAGGCCATCCCAATGTTTTAAACAATGGCATCACCACCTCCCACCTCCTGCTAGTGATACCCCTGTCTATGCACCCCAGCATGCCACTGGCCCTCCCTGCCTCTTTTGTACACTGCTTTGATACCTTAAGGTCATCAGAGATGATAACCGCTAGGTCCCTTTTCTCTTTGGTGACAATCAGCTCCTTCCCCCCAACCCATAGCTCTCCCCAGGGTTCCCTCTACCCAGGTGCATTATTTTGCACTTCTTTGCATTGAACCTCAGTTGCCACATCTCTGAACATCTTTCAAGTTTCTCCACGTCCCACTTCATTTTCTGCACCCCTTCTGGAGTATCCACCCTGTTGCAGATCTTGGTGCCATCTGCAAACGGGCACACCTTTCCTTCCAGCCCCTCTGCAATGTCACTAATGAAGACATTGAGCAGGACTGGTCCTAATACGGATCCCTGTGGTGCTCCGCTTGTCACCTCTCCCTTCCCGGATTGGATGCCATTTACCACCACCCTCCATCTCCTGTCCATTAACCAGTTCCTAACCCAGTTCACCACTTTGACTCCCATGCCCAGACTACCCATCTCGTTAATCAGCCTTCTATGTGGGACGGTGTTGAAGGCTTTGCTGAAATCTAGGCAGGCGACATCTACCACCCCTTCCTGATTTATTTCCCTAGTCACCCAATCAAAAAAAAAAAAATCTATCAGATTCATTTGACATGACCTTCCTGCTGTGAATCCGTGTCACCTCTGATCCTGAGCACTGCTGGATTCCATATGTGTGCCACCATCCTTTCTTTCAGAAGTGTCTCCATGATCTTCCCCACCACTGAGGTGAGGCTGATTGGCCTGTAGTTCCCCACCTCCTCCCTACTGCTGCTTTTGTGCAGTGGGACATGTGCCCTCCTCCAGTCCTCTGGAATGACATCAGTGTTGAGTCACTCTGAACAGAGACACCAGAGGAGCCGTTAGTTCCCTTCACAGCTACTTTAATATCCTCGGGTGGATGCTGTCTGGCTCCATGGCCTTATCCACCTTCAGCTTTGTGAGTTTTTCCAGAACTCTCTCTACTGTGAATAGACTGGTGTCCTCTTCTCCACCCCCCCCCCCATTGCCTCTGCAACCCAACTGTGGTCCTGGACCCTCTCCCTCCTTAGTGAATACCGAACAGAAGTATTTGTTCAGTATTTCTGTTTTGTCCAGATCCTCCTCCTTATACTCTCCCGTCTCCCCTTTGGGCCTCACAATTCCCCCGTGTTTTCTTCTTCTTTCACTGATGTACCTATAAAATGCCTTATCCCCTTTGTTTACAGGCCGTGCTAAGCCCTCTTCTGTCTGTGCCTTCGCCCTCCTAACAGCCTTCCCTGCTTCCCTTAGACATTCAAGATGCATCTCCCTGTCCTCCTCCCTTTGGCTCCCCTTGTATTTCCTGAAACTCAGGCTTTTAGCCCTGACTTTGTCCCCCACCTCTTTGGAGAACCATAGTGGGTTTCTTCTTCTTTTCCCTTTGGCCACTATCCCAACGCATTGGTTTATCTCCACTATGGCTCCTTTCAGTTTCTCTCATTGTTCTTCCACCCTCTGTTACCTCTCACTTCCCCAGTACTGCTTATATACATCTACCCATTTCAGTGAAATCTGCCCTCCTGAAATCTAATACTCTTGCCCTTGTGTGGCTTAATTGCATCCCTGTCTCCATGCTGAACCACACCATGTGGTGGTCACTGGACCCCAGCTGCCCTTTCACCTGTACTTCTTCGACTCTGTTCCCATTGGTCTATACCAGGTCCAGAATTGACTTGTCCCTGGTTGGCTCATATGCCAGCTGCCCGAGTCCAACCCCCTGCAGGAATTCAAGGATGGCTGTGCTTCTGGCTGAAGCAGCCACCTGGGTGGCCCAATCCATGTCCAGCATATTAAAATCCCCCAGTAGCAGGATTTCACCTTTAGCTGCCATGTTGTGTATGTTCTCCCCTAGTTCCCCGTCTACTTTCTCCCTCTGTGCTGGAGGTCTATAGATCACCCCCCTGTGCATATTGCTGTTCCATTCCCTGGCTCCAAAGTGACCCACATTACCTCAGCTTCCCCATCTTCCCTGAACTTCTGCAGCCTTTATACCATCTCTGATATACAGAGCCACTCCCCCACACTTTTTACCCTTCCTGTCCCTTCTGAACAGTGTATAGCCTGGTACACTGACTTCCCAGCCACGATTAGCAGAGTACCACGTCTGTTATTGCTGCTATGTCAAGGTCTGCATCTGCCAACAAGGCCTCCAGGTCTGGAACCTTATTTCCTAGGCTACGGGTATTCGTTAGCATGACCTTCCATGTTTTACAGTCTGCCCTTGCTCTGCTCTTGTTCTCCCTCTCCAGCGTTTTCCCCACACCCAGTTTTCCTTTCTTACATGCTCTTGCCCCCCCAATCACTTGTTATACATTCTTCACCTGCCTGCCCCTCCCTGCCTGCTTTAGCTGTTCCTGTAGTCAGCTTATGTTCCCATGTGGGGGGTCCTAAGCCTCCTGGCTCTCCCCCCTTGGCCAGTTTAAATTGTAACCCCCCTGCAAATGGGGGTTCCCAAAAGACTTCCAGGAGCTTACTTGAATGCTCCAAGCCTGAATGGTGTTTGGCGTTTAAGCCTTTTATCAGTGAGTGTTTTTAGAGCCTCTGGTACTGTCTTTTAAGAGCTGTCTGCTTGCAGACATAATTAGTTTGTATGGGGGACTGTGTGCTTCTGCTTGAGTATCACTCGAACTGCTGCCAATTCACTCCATTTTGGCAGTCACTAGAGTGCAAGGAACCTATCTGAAAGGTGTAACTGTTTGCCAGAAATCATTTAGAGTAATACTGAAAATAACAGTTTGTCTAACCTGCTTTCTTTGCAGTCAGAACTGTGTTTGCCTAGTTCCCCATTCTAGTTTTGAACTGCTGAACTGGACCAATCAGTGTGGGATAAGGGAGCTCAAAATGGTGCCTTGGACTGAATCAGAACTTGACTCATAATCTGAGCCAGCCACAAGAGGATTGTATGGGCAGTGACTCTGGGAGATGTAGTTTAGACTTGAGCCTATTTGGACCAACAGGAGCAGTCTATTGTGAGTGACAGCCAATCCAGCCAAGAACTGGGAGGAACTAAAAGGAAGTGCCCGGTTTTGTCTGCTGGAGTTTCAGTTGAACTCTGGCAGTGAAGAGGGAAGGAGCCCTGTGCTTTTTCAGTGTGCAGTTTTAGTCGGGAAACGTGTGTAAGGCCCAGAATTCCGGTCTGCAGCTTGTGTAACTGCTTGTTAGGACTGAATCCGTCCTGTGAAGAGAATCGGAGGATATCTGAAGAGTAGAAACCAGGCTCACCCTGTAGAAGACTGGAGAAATTGCTGAATTGCACTCGGTCTGTCAGGAACTGAATCTGCTGTGTGTTCTCCTGGGTATTGTGCAGTAATTGCGATCGGGATAGAGAAGCAGCCTGCCTGTTTGCCATATAAATGTGTGAGGAGTCTCTTGGAGCTCAAGAGTAGCCCTGCTGACATTGAAGGACCCTATCTTGTTTGGAGGTTGTGAGTATTAATTCAGGGTCGCTCCCTGTTGAATTGCCACATTAAATCCAAATGGAATCACTGTACTGCTGACTGTTTAAACTAATTTTTCTTTTCTCTGTGGGAAAGGGCCCCTACCAGCTGCCACGGTTTGGACTAGCCACTAGGGCTTGGGTACCCAGGGACAGTAACTGGTAGGGATAGGCCTGTGCACAGAGCCATAGGTAGATGAGTAAAGTGATAAGCTAATTAACCTGATTTCCCCCTGTCCTTGTTATATTCCCCCTAAATAAATCAGAGCTGCTTGTTTCAGCAAAGTTATACTGCCTGAGGTATTTGTCTATGTTAAAGTATAGTACTGTGATTGTTGCACTGTATCTTATTTTACAGGAGGTCCCAGTGCCTGAACCAGCCCTGGGGGTAAGTGTATACTGTGAAGGTAATTCTGATATATTGTGTGGGCCACTAGTGGGAAGAAAGGGGGGTTGCAGTGTCCCAGAGGGCTGTGACCAAGTAAGTTTAACTATTGCAAACCCTGACCTCTGGGTGGAGGCACCCGCCATTGGATCCAGGCCCCTCAACCTGTTAGTGGCAAATCAGACAGGGGTAGTAGCCCCTGGGATAGCGCCATCTAGGGGTTACAAAATGCTTACAGTTGAAGCATTTAAACTTCTCACAAAGGACCAATGTCCCTTTCTCGGACAGATGCAGGCCATCCTTCCTTATATAAGCTTGCATTTGCCCAGGTCAGGCCTCAGTCCCCGATGAAGCCAAAACCCTTCCTTCCACACCAATCCTTCAACCAGGAGTTGAAGGTACAGATGTGGAGTGCCCTAGCTTCCCCTGTGCCCTGGACAGGTATCACCTCCGAGAACGAGATAGCATGCTCTATCTGTTTCAGGCCCCTCCCCCCAGCTTCCTGAAATCCTCATGGACTCTGGCTAACTCCTCCCATCTCCTGGCCAGGTCACTGGTCCCCAGGTGGACAATGACATCCAGCTGCTCCTTCCTAGCTACTGCCGTAGCGATCCTATGGATCCGCTACCCATGCCTCCATGCAGCATTTCCTGGAAGGCACTTGACCTCCCCCTCTCCCCTGCTAGGTGTGCCAAACTCCACTCCCTGGACAACAGAGTCTGCCACTAGGAGAAGCTTCCCTCTCTTCCGGGGTCTCCTGCCTCCCTTCCCTGTGGCTCCATCCTGGAGGACCCTCCCATCCTCCCTGGTCCCAGCCTCGGGTTCCTAAGTGGGGCTTTCCCATTCCTCCAAAACAATGTAGGAGTTACTAAGCAGGATCAGTTAGAGGATGTGCTTTTGAGCTCCCTCCCTCACCCTCCCTGAGCCCACCGTAGTCCAATCATTCCTCTTACCTGGCATCCTTTGAGGCACTGGTTGTGGACCTGGTGGTCTCTGGGTGGGGGTGAATGCCACTTTCAGCTTGGCCAACTCTGCTCAGAGACAGGCAACCTCCTCCCTCAGCCAGGAGAGGTGCCTGCAGATAGGGCAGCATTGCAGCCTCCAGAATGTCTCCCTGAAGACCGCTGCTCCACAACCACTGCACCACACCACTCCCATCATGTCCGTTTCCCTCCTCAATCTACTGCCTGCTTAAGATGCCTATTCGTTATCGCTGAAATATTTGTCTTTTTTCCCCCTTTTGTGTTTTGTTATGGTTTCTTTGCTACTTCCTGTATGGATGCAGGATGTTGCAAGACCCTATGGGATCCACCCTATAAATGTAGGGCATGCTCAGGGGTGGGTGGAACTACACCACAGGCTGTGTCCAAAAACAATCAGCCAAGGAGTCCTCTGGCAGTGGCTCCTCACTCCACTCACTGTGATACAGACACAGCCAATTACAACCACAGTCACAAACCTATCAGCTAGAATCCCTCAATCCTGCCCAAACTAAATGGAAAAGCACACAGAAATGGCAGTTAAGAAAAGACTTCAAATTCAGTTACAAACACAGTGTCACAAATTCACCAGCAGGATACCTCAATCCTGCTCCAACTAAATGAAGAGTCAAAGATGGTGAGTTAGCCAAGAAGGGACCTGCTGCTACTGCACCTTGCATTCTGTGGGAAATCTTGTAGGACTGGGGAACCGTGAGTAATTCGGGCTCTGTGCCTACAGCACACCTGTTTATAAGCAGTCATTTTGGGAATCATTTAATGGACTTGTTCACTGTAATGCATACAGAATTAGTAACCACATGTAGAGTTCTATTGGATGAAGAAAGTGAAGACTACAGCACACAAGAATAAGAGCCAGTCTAACACCTTGGCTAAGGGGAAGGCTTCCTTTTGGCTGAATGGTTTTGGCTGCAGCCCTCCGATACCAGGGTTTCATTAGTTCAGGTTAAAGAAGAGGTCTCCCCCATAGGAACAGACATTACAGTCACTTGCCCAAGAGCACAATACTCAGTTGGGGTTTAACTTTTATTTTCTTTTTTTGCCAGCCCGGTGGCGCAGAGGGTTGAGTCGCTGGATGCCACACCTTGTGCCACACCGGTGACCCAGGGTCGGGAGTGACCTCGGGTTACCAGGAGTCAGCAGGGGAGGGAAAGGATCAAGCATCCGATGGACTGCTCTCCTCTCCGGGGAAGAGAGTGTTGTCGTCCTGCTCCTTGGCTGTCCCCTAGTGAAGGCCAGGAGACACAGGAGCACAGAAACATGGCACACGCATGCCTCCACACTCACTTTCACACCGCGAAGGAGGGGGATGTAAGGAGGGAAAAAAAAACAAGCAAAGGGTCTGGCACGCTCAATGACTCTGCAGCCCGCACCCGACTTCGTCAACCCTGGATCTGGATTTTACTTTGGTGGGAACAGGTCAGCCCCTTCCCTCCGGCCCTGCCATGGGGGGTGGGAATATTGGGGGAGCCTGGAGTCGGAAAGTGGAGCCACGGAAAGAGAACCAGCCCTCTACAGTGGGCCGTGGCCACCTGCCAGACTGACTGAGAAAAAAGCAATATTAAAAAAAAAATAAAAAAAAAAAGTATTTTGCACGCAATGAAGGTGTTAAATCTTTAATTATACAATGGGGTCCTAGAACAGGGGACTCTGACTGACTGGCACCTTTCAGCCATGGTAAATCCTGGTATAACCCACGCTAAAGGTGCCGCAGCCGCCACCACCCCCCTTTTCATATCAGTCCAACCCCTCCAATATCGAAGGTGGAAAATTCCCTGCGAAGCCATCGCTAAGCCACGATTCTACAGTGGGAATTTCAAATGCTCATCAGTTCTTAATAGTAATTGAACATACCAGTCCCCAATCCAACAAAAATAAACAAACCAAAAAAAAAAAAAAAACACAACACACACAGTCTTTTCTACTTTAAAATGTTCAGCAGTTGCTAATCATTAAACATTTCCCACTACATGCTCCAGAGTACAGGCCAATGTGAGACACTAACAACCACCCGCATATCAACACCTGTCCGTACTCCAGTCCTGTGCACCCCAACACCAGCCCAATACCTGCAGCTCACAAAGACTCCCTAACATAAAAAAAAAAAAAAATGTCTTGCAAGCAATCGCAATGCTGAACAAGGTGCTCACTTTTACAGCTCACTATCTTTTTTCAGCTGAAATTGTACAAATATTTACCTGCGGTCACCCACTCGCATCACCGGCTGGACCTTCACAGCATGTCACCATTTCTTCAAAATAATACTAAAAATACTCCTGCACCTTAAATGTTCAATAATCGATGTGCCCATATCTTTAAAACAAACAAACAAAAAAAACGTGCCTGCGAAATGGGGCGAAATCACGATTGGTCCCCATGCTCACCTAGATACAAACTTATGACATTGGGGAAAAAATGAGAGAGACAGGTGTGTATCTGTTGAAGGTTGATAGAAAACAGGACTTTTTTTCTGGTACAGTAATGAATAATACAAAATATGAAAACAAAAAAAAAAACTATTATTTTTGGCAGAAAAATAAAGAGGGCCATTGTATAATTGCAATAAACCATAACAGGGTGTGGGCTATGCTGGGATTTACCCATTTCTGCTGTAGTTTGGTCACTCAGCCTGCAGCCTCATGACTGAACCACACCAGGCATGGGTAAATCCCAGCATAACCCACACCCTGTCGAGGTTTAATCCCAGGCAGTAACAGACAATGGGCCAGCACCAAACAAATAGGTACCCAGTTAACGGTTACATCAAGGGAGTGTCCTAGTACATGGGGACTGCAAACAGCTGATACCCATTAAGGGTAGGAGGCATGAAAGACAGTCCGCCACATGGGAATTGTGTATGTGGTGCGAGGGTGAGCCATCTAAAATACAGCAAGGGGCCTGCAGTATTTTATTCCATATATTATCTGGCTGCACAAAGGAGCGCAACTGAAGACTAGGAGTTACAGAACAGCTACACTGCTATCTCACTGCCTAATCTCTTTTTTTTTTTTTTGCGCACCTCCCCTTCTCCCTGGCTGCCCACTCTTTGGGTCTCTAATGCCCCTCCCGACTCCCACACCGACTATCACCTCATATGGCAGTCCCCCCGATTAACCCCGTGTAACCCTTCACCGGGTGGGTCCCCCTCCTCCAAGGGGGAAGGCACCGGTGGGGTGGCCAGAGCACTTTCCATTGGCCCGGGGTACTGCTGAGGCGTGCCAGTCATGGGATCGGTGGCAGCGGAGGACAGAGACAGTCATCCGGCCAGCCAGGAAGCATTTTCCTGGTTTTCTGTGGGGAGTGACGTCCTGACGTCAAGGCATATGCCAGACGTCTGTCACTCTCCCCCCTTGAACTTCGCACCAGGCATCACTGCTGTGCTCCCAGCCTCCACCAGGAGTCAGCATGTGCCGGTGCGCATCCCCACCCTCCCCCCAAAGGAGGAGAGCTGTACCTGGACGCTCCATCCTTCTCCCCCCAGCCGGCCCTCTGGCGACCTGAGTCCATTCCCGAACCCGGGTCGCCAGCATCGCAGACAGAAATCCAACCACTGCGCCGACGGGCTGGCTTCACTGCCTAATCTTCTTCTTCCCCCAAACCTGAGCCCGCTGCCTAATAAAGCCCTTGTTATTGGTTTACACTCATTGTCTGCGAGCGCATTATTAGTAGAGTGTTTAACCACTGCTTTTGGTGGGAACTGTTGCAGTACTGTGCTGGTTCATGAGTGGAGTGATCCAGTGGGGAGGTACTGCATCCCAGGAGGTTATACCATACGTACACCAGGCCCACTGTTACAGCCTCAATTGAATGCAACTGCTCAATCTGTATGATGTGACAAACTATTTTAGATCTTGTTTCCTCTCTCTGGGGATAATGCCCATTTATTTAGCCTACAGACTCACCGTGATGAGACTAAAACCATCTATGTTCCTCTTTTTTAACTTTCAGTGTACCACGCACCTTGCTTTGTTGGTTTATTTATTGTAATTGCAGCTGCTGAGATGGACTGCTTAGGACCACGCTGAAAATGAGCCTCAGCTTGAATGAGTTAATTTGCTTTCTGAATTTTGAATACATTTCTACACTATTGCTTAGATTTTCTCTGGGAGAAGGTGCTGCACAATTTTTTAAATCTTGGATATAACCCCCCTCCCCAAAAAAAAAAAAAAAAAAAACAGAAGTTCAATGAACCAGGCCCTACACTGTTTTTGAGCCTGCAAGGCAGGGGTGGCGACCATGAACATCCATGGCAATCTGGTTACATTTGGAAATGTTACTTTCTTCAAAGCAAGGCAGCAGAGCGGACTATAGGAAACTTTACCAGCCCAATACAAAATCTAGTAGCATTTCGCTAGTGGGTCAGTACCCGTTTCAGCCCTCTGGGTGTGTATGAAACAGACTATGTACAATCAAATTTCATTCTTACCAACTAAGCTGCCAAACTTAAAAGATAATTTATTGCCGCCACCAGGGACCTGGACTGTGTTTGTTAAAACCTGGTTTTCAAAAAACAAGATGAGTTCTGGCATCTCACTGGCAGGGATTCTTAAGTTAGTAGGCCACATCCCCAGCCTTCTTATCTGTGGTCTCCAAAGTCCTTTTCAAATGGAGTCTCTGAAAAGTCATTTCCTGCCGGAACATTAAAACAAGCAATTGTTCTTATCAAAGCTGGGGCTTAACATGACTGTGCAGTGTGGCATCTCTACAGCCCTTCCCTGAAGGGGATATTAAAGACAACAAAACCCTCAATATTTGTTCGCAGAGAGATAGAAGTTAGAATATAGTTATCATCAGTCTGACATGCATACTTGCTTATGCTTTACCAGAAAAGGTAATGTTTAGTCAAAACACTCTGCGTTGGTGCATTTGGAAGCAAGCACTGACAGAGATTACAAAACCACTGCGGTGACACAGCATGAAAGAAAGCCAAAGGCATTAGGGAAACAGAAATGACAAAACAGGCTGTTGCGAAGGCTGCAGATTACACTCTGTTAACTACAGAAACTTCTTCAAGAGTGCAGCTCTAATAAATGTTAGGAGAAGATGTGTGGTATTCCACATGGCCAGGTTTGAAGGTTGGATATAAATCGGGGTCAAAACTGGAAGGCAGGCAGCCTACAGGTTACAGCACCAGAATGTGAACATGGAGATCCAGCAGATCTGGGTTTGATTCCCAAAACCACTATTTGCATACTGTGCCCCTGAGCAAGTCATCTAACCTCTCTGTGCTCCTGGGTCAGACCTTTGGCTACGGGAGCCTTTCCCATTAAAAAATAAAAATAAAAAATACTGTGAAGGATCTACGTAAAGGTTCAAGTGTTAGACCCCACCTCCACCTTTTTATTATACCAATTTGTGCCAGCTAATACCCGACTGCATCAAAGTAAAGGTCTTTTTCCCCCCAAAACATTCCCATGATAGCATACCCCATACCTCCCCCTTGAAACATGTATACCCTCCTTGTTACACACATACAGTATACACACACACACGTCACAAAGTCAGTAAACTTGGTGTTAGGGTTTTCAGTCTGAATGCCCCCATGCCCCAACCTCATGACCAAAGGCAAAGTTACAGTCCCAGGTCTATGTCCCCATGAGTATGATGCCTTATATGCTACAGGTTTGGAGCCATGCCATATGGGTGTCCTATGAGTCTTTAATTTGACTCAGCCATCCACAAAGAAGCAAACTTTTCGGGCATGGCATCAGACCTGTTGCTTGCTTTGTAGAGTCGAGAGTGAAGAGCTGTGGTACACTGCCCCAAACCGTTGGGTCATAAACAAAGCAGAAGACCTGTGGGACAAAACCCCAGACCTGTAGTTTGCTTCAACAGGGCATTGTGTGCCCAACGTAAACAAGCACATCTTGATGCGCAGCTTTGGACACATGGAAAATGGCCCCATACCTGAAGCTTCAGGTAGCAGTATCATGGGGCACAAATCCAGAACAATAGCTCAGCCTTGGGCAGGAGGGTAGTAGTCAAGGAGGGGGATGGGCATTAGGGTCGAAAACCCCATCACATTTCTTGACTTCTGTCATTTTATAACCCTAACAAAGTAGTTTTTTTTTTTTTGCATTAAAATAGTTTTTTTGCAGTTTACTGCCTTACTTTTTGCAAAAGATATAAGCAGCAACGCCCTAGCTTTCTTCATATAGGGCCTGCTGCAGCAGACCCATTATACATGGTGCCAAACATAACTTTTTTCCGCACTAAGTAGCAGACCTGTCATGCAGACCAGTGGGCCAGACTAATAGCTGTGCCACGTGTGTGCATGTCAAGGTGCATGGCTATATGTGCTAATATGTGCTGTTAATTGTCTAGTACTTTAAATATTTGTTTTGTATAGTAACTTACATGTTTTAGTACATTAAATATTTTGCTCATTTTTCATTTTCTAAAACGTGTCATTTTCCTCCCCCCATGTGTTTTTTTTTTTTTGTTTTTTTTTAAACCACCATGGGTTTCACCACTCACAAAATCTGCAAAGGTTAAAAAAGTAACATGTTTGAAGTCACCATGCTCTCGATGGTTTTTATTGTTCAAAGAATTTTGGGAGGGTAAAAAAATTAAAAATAATAAAAATGCTTTTTCTGCTTTATTTTTGTGCATGTGCTTGATTTTGTTTTGCGTTGGTTTCTATTTTTTGCCATGCTGTAAATGGCACCTGCACACTTGACAACTTTCTGAAAATACCACTTGATGGTTTCATAAAGGTAGACAAACTTTTTAGCATTAAAATTGTAACAAATTCCTTTTTTTGTGAATAATCAACTAAGAGGTGTTAGACCATCTTTTCACAACCACGTAAGTCTGAGCATGTACTATGCAGTCAGTTTTGAGTTTTTCTACTTTACATTTTTTGTTCATGTATAAATTTTAACTTGGAAAAATTGCTGCTTTTTTCAGCTATTTTTGGATTTGTCTGTGTATGTGAAAATTGTAAGCTCTAAAATAACTTATTCCCCCCCCAAACACTGGCGACCCCTGGAGTCTCTAGTGTAGCCACTCAACATGGTCTGGTTCTACCCTCCAGCATCAACCCCCGACATGGGCCCCATCTCAACTCCTCACCCCCAGTCACCTGACCCCCCCACCTGGCTCGGAGTCCACCAGTTCAGGACCGCCTACTCCCCTGGCGTTCTGTTTAGAATCCAATTGTGCGACCAAGGGGAGTTGGAGGGAGTCTCAGATGTGGGCTGGAAAAGCCAGGCATTGGACATGAGGGCCGATCCCTGGGCCCACCTTCGCCTACCGGGTGCCAGGGATTTTTGCTTGTTCTGCCCACCGGTGCAGTCGTGCAGTGGCATCAGCATACAGAGGGTGCACTCCCGCCCCCTCCTGCTGACACCGTACCTCCATTAGTTGTCCCCACCAAGGTGTATGGTGCCCCCAACCTTCACCAGGAGGTGCTATCTGGCGGGGAAGACCCTGAATCCCACCCCAGGAGAGGAGAGCAGTCTAGCAGATGCTTGATCCTCTCCTCCTAACCCCCAGTGGCCCGAGCTCACTCTCAAACCCAGGTCGCCGGTGTGGCGTCCAGTGCCTCAACCCTCAGCGCCACTGGGCTGACCAACTTTAAAATAACTTAATTATAAAAAAAGATTTTTTGTTCTTTAACCACTAAAAGGCGTTATTATTAGACATGATCTAACAAACCTGTTAGTTTCAAAATGTAATGAGGCACTAAAATTTGCTTAGTTGCTTGCCATCATGGCCCATTCAGTCAGACAGGGTGCGCTCTCAATCAGAGAATCATTATGTGGTGACCAAGTGCTATTTTTAGTGCAGCATTAAGTTGGAGTGGCACAAATGACCATGACTGAATATGGGGTCCAAGGTAGTTCTTTTATATATCAATCAGTAATTAGATGTTTTTAATAAAAAAAAAAAAAAAAAAAAATTTGCATAGGAATCCTTCACAAATGGTCTAAAAATCTATGCGCTGCACAAATAATTTGAATATCTGTATGATGGTCTCTCAATCTTCATGCTGCATGACCATTTTCAAAATCTATGTGCTGCATGATGTTTAAAAAACATTTACGCAGAAATTCTTCATGAAGGTTTTAAAAATATATACACTGTACCAGAATTTTCAAAAATCTACATGCTACATGACAGTTTTATTGACATGTCAAAGGTGTTTGACTCGGTTAACCACAACCTGCTCCTGCATCAACTAGGCTCCATTGGCGCCTCCCAATCCACACTTGCCTGGTTTGCCAGCTATCTGTGGAGCAGCTCCCAGTCCGTCTCCTATCATAAAGTTCTCTCTGCCCCTGCCCTGCTTCATTCAGGCATCCCACAAGATTCCATACTTGGGCCCCTGCTCTTTTCTTTGTTAGTCAATAACCTACCTTCGGTGCCCTCTCACAGTCTCTCCTTACTCTATGCTGATGACTTGGTTCTCTACGTCTCCTCCAGCTCTATTCATGACATTAACTCCCACCTCTCCTTTGATCTTCATCGTATCCAAACCTGGCTTACGTCCCACGACCTGGTGCTAAATGCTGCCAAGACCCAGGCTGGGGTCACAAAGGAAATCTGTCGCTTCAACTCCGTCTCTCCAGGTTTCTTGTCTTGATGGCTCCCTTTGTGGAAGTAACTCAGTCCTTCAAATACCTAGGGGTCATGCTGGATCCATCTCTTAACTTCTCTCTGCATGTCAAAGCTGTCTGCAAATCAGTCAATGCAAAAACTGGACTGGCTTACCACATCCATCAGTTTCTGACCCCTGCTGCCAGGATCTCTGTTGCCCAAGGCCTTCTCCTCCCTGGACTCTGCTACACTCTGCCAGTCTTCGCTATGGCACAGGCAAGCATCTTGCAAATGTGGGACGTTGCCTACAACATCTGTAGATTTGCACTATCTGCTTCTCGTCTTAAGCACCACTGTACTCTCTACTCTGACCCCCCCCACTGGTTGTCACCTTCCTCGCGTTGGGCTTATTTATTAGGTTGTCCGACAACATTATTCGTTCTTCTATCCCCTCCACACCTCACTGCTATGCTCAGCCCCATGGACTACCCTCATTCCCTCCATTCCATGTCTTTAGCTCTGCTATCTGTCCCAAAATGCTCTACGAGGATGGGTGAACTTGCCTTCTCCTTCTATGCCCCCAAATTTCGGAACTCTCTCCCACTTGATCTTATGAACTCCAAATCCCCACCCCACTTTCAAGAAAGGCCTCTCCAATTACCTTGCCTCCCTTGACATTTGCAAATGTCCCTAGCTTCACGAGTCATGCAAATCTGTCACTGTCCTGCACTTTAATTTCCCCGTGACCTCTTGATTCCTCCCATCCCCACTCTTCCTCAGCTGCAGCTACGCACTTTGTTCCCTGTCTCTGCCTGGGAATTGTCTCCTTGCTGACTTACAAACAGCACTGTCATGTTTTGTACAATATTAACCGTAAATTGTGCCTTTTTGTCTGTTTTGTTCCTATTATACTGTGTGATATGTACCTCCTCTATGTACTATGTAACTTGCACCTCTTTATAACTGTTTGGAATCTCCTGTTGTACAACACTGTATTTGTTTTTACCCATTCCTTGATTTGTACTCTCCCGGGTCGTGCCTGAAAACAGGCAGTTCTGTCTAGTGCACTTACCCAGTTACCAAAAGCAAATAAATAAATAAAACAATTTCTGGCTCTCGCTCTGGTCAGTTCATTTCCTGGGTTAGATGGCATGCAGTACAAAAAGACCACTGAGCTGAGGCTGCCAGCTGATACTATACAATAACCCTTGTCTTGGCACCGGCACAGACCATGAGAGCGCATAGTTCCAGTGGTACCCTCAATGTCTAGCGTAGGTGATAACTGCTCACTCTTTCGGGGTACCCATAGTTCAAAGTCCCTTCAGAAACAATGCTCACACAGTACCGCACTCCTTGCTCAAGGGCAACTGACCCACCCTTCTTTGTCATGGCTGAGAACTCCACTTTAGAAACAAAATATGGCAATGGTAGCCTTCTCTTCAGAGGCGGGAACATAGTTTTGTCAATTATAAATCAGTTAACTGTACCTCAAAAGACTCAGTCACAGCAACACGAAGTATTATCAAAATATTTTTTTTTTTTTTTTTTTTTTTTTAATATTTACACAGATAATACAGGATATTACAGCAAGGCTATGGGGAACAGTAATTCCCAGGAAAAGGGAAAGAAAATGTTTGAACAGCAGGTTACACACACTCTCTCTCCTTCTCTTTCTTTAGCAAGGTAGAATGGATTACCAAACAATAGACACTGGTGAATCAGGGCAGACTCAAACCCTTAGATGGTAGCTTGTTCATGTGTTTTCCATTAGACAGTTTTAAGTAAGCTGAAATAATTATAAGAGGTCTAGCTGATAGAAATTAAATACATAAACATGAAAAAAAAATTACATAAAAGTTGACGCTATAGTGCTTACAAATTTTAAAACAAGTCTGCTGCTTTGTGCAGGGTCTGCAGTACTATGCGCAAAGTAAGCCAAATCGTAAAAAGGATATAAAACTCTTTAGCAGTGCCCCGGAAGTATTCTAAACACAGACATAAAATGTATCGGATGTTTATGAAACCCTAGACCTGTGTGGCAAAACTTCAGATCTGTAGCTTGGCCTTAGGTCAAGAGGGTAAATGGTGCAGTTTGCAGCAAGTCCCTCTTTGGCTGGTTTCACCCTCTTCTCCCCTTCTGTGAAGGCCTCTGGTGTCAGCTAGTACTGTACATGGGCGGTTTCTTCATACTAACATACTAAAACGCCAGTACAGTAGGCCGATCAGTCTTTCGTGTCTGCTTGTTTGGTCAGCCCCCAGCCTGGGAGCCGACCTTGCTTCCCCCCACCCTCTTTCACCACCCTTCCCTGCACCTATCCCACCACCTCTTGAACCCCTCCAGTGTCTCTGCCTCCACCAGCCCCCGGCAGCGCATTCCATGCTTCTACCACCCTCTCAGTGAAGTAGCACCTGCTCCTTCTCCCTCTCTCTTCAGTGCAGGTCATGTCCCTCCAGACCTCAGCATTCAGCAGACGGTCCTCTGTTGCATGCACAGGGCAGCTAAACCTGTGAGAAACCCATTCCTATCTTCCAACACACCATATTATGGCATCCAGTCCCTTGTGCATGTCAATAACTAGTACTGTTTTGTGGTATGACTGGGCTGCTTCCCTGACTTATTGCTGTCAGTCTGTGGTGTCCAGCTGCACCACAGAAAACCTTATTCAATTTGCTGTAGCCTTTAGCTTTAATTTGTGCCCTGCTTAGCAAGAAATTACCTTCTTTAGTAATACTAGGTGCTGTTTTCACTCTCAAGCTGTCTCTAGCAGATGCATAGTCTGTCTCTCTTTAACAGCGGCAACAAGCTGCCTCTCTCAACAGCACACAGCTGCCAGTCTCTTCTACACACAGCTAAAGACTCAAATGGACATAGTTATGGAAAGGCCCTACTATTCCCTAGGGATTCGCAGCTCCTGATCTGTTCTGTAGCTGTCAAAGTTAAAGAGGCCTGGAAGTCTTTCATTCAACAGGAGATCAGACGTTGCAAAAGTGCCTAAATTAATTAAGCCCTTTTCGAGTCCACAAGCCAACCCAGATTGATTGCCCAGTCACCCTCTGAACCCATCATCAAACCAGTTCGGGTTAGAGGTGACGAAGAGAGCAGGCCCAACAGTGGCGCTACTGTTTGCGGTGCTGACAACCCTAGTTTGGGAATGAGCGCAAGTTGTTGGAGGGATGGCCGGGAGTGGAGCATCAAATGTCCAGGGGGCTGCTCTCCTCCTCCAGGGAGGGAGTGGCACAGGGCTCAGAGCATCACTGTACCCTAGTGGAGGCTGGTGGGCAAGTGTACCGAGCAGCAGACGAATAACAGGCATCCAGCATGCCATGCATAGGAGCACCCTGCCACCTGCTGTGGGGGAGGGCGAGTAAACTACAGGAGCAAGGTCTAGCAAGTCCTGAGGGAAGCTTAGGTGATGGGGCTGGAAGGATCAGCATGAAGGGAGCCATGCCAGAAGGGGTGAAAATAAATACATAAATAAATAAAGTGAAAGAGAGGAAAAAAAAAAGAAGAGGTGGCGAAGATGGACCATCAAGTACCACCTACAGGCCTCCCTGTTCACTATCAAAGACACGGACCCATCCTTCAGGTTCTCTGTGGCAAACATCAGACTCAGACATGGACGCAAGAATCTAACTGTGGCTGTCACCTAAATTCCCCCAAACATGGTTGACTCTGGTCTACAGTGCTTTCTTGGTCATGTCAGTTGCCTGACCGATGCCACAAAAATCTCATCCTAGGTGATTTTAACATCATCAGCTGGCTCTCACCACATGCCAATTGGTACAGAAACAAACTGTCTGTCCTCTGCATCAACCAGATGGTGAAGTCCTCTACTTGGGTCAACTATAAAAAAAAAAAAAAACAACAACAAAAAAACAGAAACACTCACTGACCGGATCTTGGCCTCGCAACCAGAAAGGCTCGCTCGTTTAGAGGTACTACCAGATCTGATTAGTGACCACTCTCCGATCTACTGCTCCTGGTCTGCCAGAAAGCGGAGTCCTTCTCCAAAATCCATCTACACCTGCTGCCTAATGGCAGAGACTCACTGATCTTCAAAACTACCTCCGTAACACTGACTGGCAATACCTGGACAGCATTCCTGACATCAACCTTGCCTTGGACTTCTCATGGACATTCCAAACTGCAAGTGACCACTTTGTTCCACAAGAAAGAAGAGAGTCAGAGGAGACACTAATCACTGGCTCACCTTGGAACTCCTCGCTCTCTTCAAAGAGTGGGACAAATTATGGACTTCGTACAAAGAATAAAATACAAAGAGCTGAGAAAGTGGTGTAAATCTGCTATTTATAAATCCAAATGCAAATTCTGCAAAAACAAAATCCTTGAATCTAGTAACAACCCCATGAGTTTATGGGAATCCATCAAAGTCCTAGAACGGAAAAGCTGCTTCACCGCTAACATCCTTAATGTCACCAGAGTGAACACCACTGACCTCAAGCCATCGCCAAGGCGTTTATCTGTTTCTTTGTGAATGTGGGCAAAGACCTGTCCACTGGCACCCAGCCTACCACATCCATCTCCCACAGTCTCCCAATCTCCTCCAGCATACATAGGCTCAAATTCTATTTTAAGTGGTTAAGCACAAATATAGTTAAAAAAATAAGTGGTAAGGTCAGCAACCAAGACAAGAACCGGATCCAACTCCTTGGACATGAAGATACATAAAATGGCCATTGAGGAACTACCTTACCTATCCAAAAAAATATTCTTCAACTTTTCCCTCCAATTTGACTCCCTCCCCAACATCTGGAAACAAGCTAACATAGTCCCAGTCTTTAAATCCTGTAACAGCAATTGTGGAAATCTGTTAGCTCACTGCTTCTCATAATTCTTGTTATACCTGCTGTTTACTGTATTGGTATGCTGTCAAATGTAACTTGTTCTGCTGCTGTGTGTGACTTGACAGACTGGACACCTTTGAAAAAGGGCTCTTGAGCTCAAATGTCTGATGAACACAAATAATCAAATGGAAGCTGCTTTGTAGCCTACTTGTAGTCTTTCAACACAGTCCTTATTTATACACAGTTCTGCAGTTTTGTAAATGTTTCAGCCCCAAACAAGTCCTGAGCGGATGCACTTGCGTGTCTGGTTCAGTCAGGGCACTGATCAGGGATTCCTGGTTTAGTCTGGGGCATTGATGTGGCAAACTCCAGCAGTGGCTGGTGCCTTTGATGTGCAAATGCAAGGGCACCTCACTCGTGATGAAAAATTGCATATTCTGAGCCAGGCAACTGCAGGTCTTGTAAATATATGTACATCTGTGATTAAAAACAACCACTTCGGTGTATACTCTCTGTACTTTAGCGACTCTGTATATATTTATTCCCGTACATTGGGTAACATATATACATACATATAGTTTTTGTACATCTTTATTACTGGATTTGTATGTATTGTATTTCCAGATCCCCCCCCGGTCACCACTGGAAAAAAAAAAAACATTTTAGGGACTCTGTTTGCTTACCTGGTAAAACACCGGTATGTTACAAATAAACGTAGAATACAGCAGTCCCTGATGGTGTGTGGGATGTTTGACAGCATAATAGTGTATTCCCTTTGTCTGCATACACATTGTTCCGCTCAACACTGACCCAGGAGTAGTGATCCCAGATATTTTTTTTTTTTTTTTTTTTTTTTAACTAAAACACTCTTTTATGCAATATCCCTCTTTAGCATAGATTTACTGTTATAACCCCATGCAACAATGGAACCCTTCTCCAGTTAAATTTGAGGGAAAATAAAATTATTTCTCAGACGACTGCCGTGTTAACCCCTTACAGTGCAAACAGTTTCTGTTTGAACCTTAATGCTGCCTGCTTACAACCCACTAAGAGCAGTGAGGCCACAGTATGTCTGTGGTTCACCTGCCTTGTCTGCATCTAATGCAATAAAGAGGAAGAAATCATCATGAAGTAGGTGTGCTGCTGCCTTTCTGGGCTGTTTGCATTTGAGGCGTGGGTCTGTACTTCCTACTGTCATGCTTATGTGGATCTTTGGACCAACACACCATAATGTACTTTAGTTTTCCCATCTGACTTGAGAGTACACTGCACTCACCTCTTTCGACCACTATTCCTTCGAAACTCTGGGTCACAGGATCAGTTTTGTGCATGGTTTTGACCTGGTTTAAAGATAACCTGAAGGGTTTTCTCAGCTTTGTCACATAAAATAGAACAGTAGGTTAGCCAGACAGCAACCCAGCACCAAAATGCCACCCAACCCCCCCCCCAGGCAAAATTAAGGTTGGCAGCTAATAGGCTGATGGGCTAGTGACTGGGAAAATCCACTGGCCCAACTGGGGTACTTATTGAAGTGTTACCTTCTACAATAAAAGTCTGTTTAAAAAATGTTACTAGCCCGATACAAAATCTGCCAGCATTTGGCTAGTGGGCTGCTGCCAATTTCAAAACCTGTGCAGTTCCTTGAGGATCTAACAGCAGGGATTTCAGGTATACCAGGTTACTATGTAGTGTGGTTTAGTGGTTAGAGCACCAGCTTGGGAACCAGGAGACCGCAGGTTTAAACCCAACTAGAGCCACCGGCCCAGTGGCGCTGAGGGTTGAGGTGCTGGACATCTTACTTAGAGTCACACCGGTGACCCGGGTTTGGGAACGAGCCTGGGTTGTTGGGAGACAGTTTTGGGAGAGGAGGGAGCAGGATTGAGCAGCCGAAAGGCAGCTCTCCTCTCCAGAAGAGGACCCTGTCACCCACCATAGTTCCATTGCCCCAGGTGGAGGGCCAAGGGAAGTGCAGGTGGGTGGGGTGGACAAGCAGAGGAGGGCACCTCGGAACCATGGCTTGCGCATGCCTCCACATGCATGCACGGCCGAGACATGGGGAAGGGGAAAAAAGCAGGGTATAAAAGGTAAATCAAAAATAAATTAATAAACAAACCCAACTAGCGCCAGATACTCACTGTATGACCCTGTGTAAGTCACAGCCTCTCAGTGCTTCCGTCCACCCAGCTCCAGAAATGAGTAGAAGCAGATCCCCACTGGAAAGGAGATGTTGCATTTTAACTGGGCTGTCCTGGGTAAAGAAAGAAAGATGCTGTGCTATTTCAGTAACCCTGGTTCATGACCCGGACACAATCACGGTTGTGGGCCAGCAGAATATGGAGTCCATTTGGAAGCAACCTCTGAGGGACGGAGGAAAGCAGGTCATCTCTATGCACGTTCTCCCCCGGTGACTCGGACAGCAAACTCAATGTTGTGGTGCTTTACAATGGAATACAGTTTAGTCAATGTATACATTGGAAAAACGTACATTTCGTTTCACAGGGGGAGAGAGAGAGGATGCTTTGCATGAAATTTGGCATCCTTGGCAAATGTACTATATTAACAAAGACCAGTAATTTGTCCCCCGACTAGATTCTTGTTTAGTTTCTAGCAGTGTGGTAAACTGGTATCATTATCATTACTCATTTCTATCTTATATGTCTAGGCTACCTCCTAATGTTATAGACCATGCAATTTTTCACTAATCTGTTACAGATATTATAATTCAGTATAGGAACACATCACTGGAAGCCCTTTTGTGGGATGGTTATTACATGACCTCCCTCTGGCCGACAAACTTGTGTTAATAAATTGTACACGTACCTATAGCTGTACTAAAGGGAGTTAAGCTGTACCAAACTATTGGCCTCAAAGCTGTTTATACTGTACTGAAAAACAGAGACATAGCCTGCCCCAGATATCCTCACCAGTGTTGCTAATGAACATATTGAAGAGGATCAGTCCCAGAACAGATACCTGTGATACTCCGCTCATGACCTCACTCGCTGATGACTTGACCCCACTAACTACAACCCACTGCTGCCTCCCCTTTAGCCAGCTACCTACCCAGTTTATTATGACCGTGGCTACACCCAGATCCTCCTTCTTCTTCAGTGAGTGTCTCTGAGGCACAGAGTCGAAAGCCTTGCTGAAGTCGAAGTACAGCAATTCCACAGCATGGCTCCTAGCCAATTTCCTCATCACCCCGTCAAAAGAAAACTATCAAGTTAGTCTGACCGACTTCCCTTTCACAAGTCCATGCTGTTTACGGTCCTGGAGCTTGTTCTCAGAGTAGTCCACGAAGTCCTCTTTTGCCAGTGACTCAATCAGGTTCCCTACAATAGAGTTGGAAGGAGTCGGAGTGTGGGCTGCAGAACCACTGGGCTCCAGCAACAACACAGAGAATACTGGATTGGCAGCTATACCCAACTAGTGTGTTCTGCCACAGAGGGGTTCGGATTCCCTGTGACCTCGAGAGCGAAGCTCAAGAGGTCTGGAAATCAGAACCCCAAGGTGGTTGTGTATGGTGCCAATAATAATAATAATAATAATAATATGAAAAAAAAGTTTGATATCATATATATATATATATATATATATTTTTTTATTACACACACACACACACACACACACATATTTTCTCTGTGTGTGTGTGTGTGTGTGTGTGTGTGTGTGTGTGTGTATATATATCTCAGAAAAATAAATGTTTGCTGCTGCATCTTATTCTGGGTTTTAAGGTTGGTTGCAAGGGTTAGTAGTGTGGTTGGTAAGGACCAGACATCTCTACATATACAGTGTGGGCTGCCATTGGTTGTCAGTTGTGTTTGGGAGGGATTTCCTGAAAAGAAAAAAAAAAAAACCACACACACACACACACACACACACACACACACACACACACACACACACACACGGCAGCTGTATCTCTTGCTAAGCAAGATGACCGTGACAGAGGAATCATTTTTGTTTCTTTGAGTAATTTTAAATATCTGGTTGATCCTGCAGTTGTATTTTTTCTTACAGTTAAAAACATCTGGTTGTGTTTGCATTTTTTCCTTGTGTCTGGTTGATCCTGTTCAAGTTGCGGGTTTGGGTTATTATGCTGCCATCAGCGCAAGTGTGTATCTTGCTGATCCTGCCGCTTCTGTGTCTTGTGCACTTTTAAAAACAGCTGAAATATTGTTGTACCACAGTAGGGTATTATCACGTTCTAGGACCCTGAACTGTGGTACAGCAACATTTCATCTAGGATGGATTTCTATCCAGAACAAACGCTCACCATACACTATAATACTATATGGTTCGAGCTGGTCCTAGGCATCAGTAAACTCTCGTTTCAGGCTGAAGTGCTGTACTTCAGATGGGTGGATTTCAACCAAATGAGTGAATTAGTCCTGGGCAGGTCAGCTGGGGTAGACCGCATCAGAGGAGTTGAGGAAAGATTGGGGGTTATAAAGAGGCCAAGAGGGTAGTCATGATTGCAAAAGCAGACACAGAACTGGATTTCAAATGAGCAGACTTTGATCATATGAGGGAAATAGTCAAGGGCAAGTTAGTTGGAGTGGATGAAATCAGTCAAGTGAAGGAGAGGTGGGGAGAAAGTAAAGGGACCATTCTCAACACAACCAAACAACGCTTGAGCACGGTTACCGAAGGAACTGTCATAAGAGCCCAATCTGGTTCTCTAAGAGAGTGGAAGCAGTGAGGGCCAAAAAAAAAATAATAAATAAAAAAGTGTGTGTGTGTGTGGGGGTGGGGGGATTTCGTTGGCTATAAGGAGAAACAGTGGATGAGGAATGGAGCAAATACCAGGTAAAGATGAAGGAGTCCAAGAAGGCAGTCAGGGGCACAAAAGCAGACAGGAGCTACACATTGCGGAGGGTGTCGAGGGAGGGGGAAAAAGTTCTTCAGATACATAAAGGAAAAAAAGCAAGAGAGGGAACTGTTAAGACTGACGGGGGCAGGGAAGTAGAGGAGGATGAGCAGAAGGCAGTCATTCTTAACGTATATCCCAAATATGGGACTGATTGTAGTGACTGCACTGCAGTCCGTCCTTATCTGCCTTACTTATTGCACTTGTATGTAAACTGATGTGAATCCAGACTGCAGTCTAAATGCAGGTTTATTGCTAACCACTAAATTATCCTTGCCAAGTCACCTGTTCTAAACTACATTATTCACGGTTTGTACTTTCATTATATTGTACTCCTGTTTTAGAATTAGTGTAATTAATCCCGGGTCACCCCTGAAAAAGGAACTCTGAGGCCCAGTGGGTTTACCCAGTCAACAAATCACTCAAACAAACAAAACCACCAACCAAAACAAAACCACCACCTCTGCTCAATATTCACAATGGAAGATAGCAGGCCTATGCTGGAAAGCAGCATAAAAGCTGCTGCAAGGGTGATCATAGAAATGGGAGAGGTGCTAATTACAGGAGAAATCATTAGAAAAGGGCTTGCAGCCCTCAATAAAGACAAGCCTCCAGGATCAGATGGGATGCACCAGAGGGTGAATAGGCAACTGACATTAGAATTGGCGGAACCTGGGGCAGGGCTACTCAACAGCCAAGGCTGGTTCCAAAAGACTGGAAGATAGTGAACACGGCGCCAATCCACAACAGAGGGAGAAACCTGGAAATTACAGGCCTGTCAATCTTCCCTCCATTGTAGGTATACTGATGGAGACACTAGTCACAGAAAACCTAGTAAACTACCTGGGGAGAAATGGGCTCTACGATAGTACCAGCATGGGTTCATGGCAGGGAGGTCTTGTCAGACCAACCTGATAGAATTCTCTGACTGGGTTACAAGGGCAGGGGAAAAGGGACAAGCAGCATATTTACTCTAGTTTGACTTCAGCAATGCATTTTACTCAATGCCACAAGGAAGGCTGCTGAAGAAATTAGAGGATTTTGGAGCAGCAACGGATCTAGTTAAATGGGTGGGACGTTGGTTGGGGGAGACAGCAGAGGGTGGTGATAAACTGGGTCACATCGGGGGTAAGTGAGGTCACGAGTGGGGTACCATATGGGTCAGTCCTGGAACCAGCCCTTTTCAACACATTCATCAGTGACATTGGAGAATATATGTCTCTTCGCAGAGTAGCCGGGTGTCAGTTAGGGTTGCTCAGATATCTACTAAAACAACATAAGGCAACAGTTTATTTATTTATTTTTGGTTTTAGGATAACCTAGGATATTAACTCAGATTTTAGGATATTCCAAAATCCTAACTCTGAAATGATCTGATACTATCAGGCATTATCCAATGGTTGATCAGAAACCGATAATTCTAGTATCCAACTATCATAAACTAGATTGGCTTTTGAGATATCCGAGCATCCCTAGTGTCAATGCAGATGATTCAAAGGTAGGGTGAGGTGCAACATCTGAGGAGGACTATTAGGGGCTGTATGCATTTTTTTTTTGTAACTTGTCTTTTTATTTAAAAGATCACAAGCATGGTACATAGTCTATTAATTACAGGTAGGTACATCTTTCATTCGTAAGACAATACGAAAGTGAAGTCTAAAATCATCCTTATAATCATTAGAATCTTCTTATATCATTTTCCGGTCATATTAATTTAATTTATTTACCTTCTTCCTGTCTAAATCATTTCTAACTCAATTCGATAGTGTCCTTAGAGTCCAGGGTTCTACTGCCTTTCACTTTAACCTATTATCTTATCTTTCTTTCTTTCATTATCTAATCTTCTCTTTCTATCTCTCTACTCCGCCTCTGGATCTCTAGGAAACTCTTTTTCCTTGTACCATGTCCATACATCTTATATTCTAACATAAGTATATTAGTAATTACCATTTTATCTAATACACTACTATTTACTTTATAACTTTCAGTAGGATGTTCCCACGAGTGATTCTCTCTTCTCCAATCAACCTTCGGAATACCCCCTGTCTTTTCGACCCCCACCATTCACATCTTACTCTCCTTCCTTCTGTTTTATTATCTTGTTTCCTCCCATCACTACCTCTCTTCCCCTTTCTACGTTGAGTACTGGTCCAATATCAAAGTTTGTGTTTTTTCTTGGATGTATTTGTAATAGGGTAGCCATCTAGCATTAAACCTTTCTGCCTTTAACTGAACTTTAGCTACTATGCTTTCTAACTGCTTGATTCTTTCCACATTATGTTCCCAGATCCCTACTGAGGGCGAACATAGAAACATAGACTTTGACGGCAGATAAGGACTGCTTGACCCATCTAGTCTGCCCATTTCTCTACCTACAGGATAGGCCGCAGATCCTAGTTAACCAACAGCCTATTTCTTCCTACCCCCCACAAGAATTGCCTTATGTCTGTCCCATGCATTCTTGAATTCTCCCACAGTTTTAGACCCCACAACCTCCTCAGGAAGGCTGTTCCATGCATCCACTACCTCTCTGTGAAATAATACTTCCTCACATTGCCCTGAACTGCCCCCTCTATCTTTAAATTGTGTCCCCTTGTTCTTGCCGTCTTTTCTGTAAGATGCTACCCTCTTGGACTTTGTTGATTCCACTGAGGTACTTAAGCGTTTCTATCATGTCCCCCTCTCCTTCTTTCCTCAAGGGTATACATATTAAGCTCCTTTAGTCTCTCCTCATACGGCTTCTCTTGCAGACCCTGCACCATTTTAGTTGCCCTCCTCTGGACTGCCTCTATCCTGTCTATGTCCTTGCGGAGATGGGGTCTCCAGAACTGGACACAGTACTCCAGATGGGGTCTCACCAACTGTCTGTACAGAGGGGTAACAACTTCCTGTTTTCTGCTGCTGATGCCTCTCCCTATGCATCCCAATATACCCCCAGCCCTCCCTACTGCCTTCTCACATTGCTTGCTAACCTTAAGGTCATCTGATATGATTACCCCTAGGTCCCTTCCCTTTTTGTTGTTGTTACTACCTCCCCCCCCCCATTGTGTATTCTTCCCCTGGGTTCTTGTTTCCCAGGTGCATTATTTTGCACTTCTTTGCATTGAATCCTAGCTGCCATACTTCTGACCATTCCTCCAACCTTGCCAAGTCCCTTCTCATTCTTTCCATGCTTCCTTGTGTATCAGCCCTGTTGCAGATCTTTGTGTCATCTGCAAAGAGGCATACTTTTCCTTCCAGTCCCTCTGGAATGTCACTTATGAAGACATTAAAAAGGACTGGACCCAATACTGAACCCTGTGGTACCCCACTAGTAACCCCTCTTTCTTCAGATTGGACTCCATTTACAATTACCTTCTGTGTCCTGTTGTCCAGCCAATGTTTTACCCAGGCTACCACCCTGGGACCCACTCCCAGGCTGGTTAATTTGACTATTAATCTTTTGTGTGGGACTGTGTCAAATGCCTTGCTAAAGTCTAGGTAGGCCATGTCCACGCCCCTCCCTGGTCTACTACTTTGGTCACCCAGTCAAAGAAATCTATTAGATTCATCTGACATGACCTTCCCGCTGTGAACTCATGCTGCCTTGGGTCCTGTGCCCCATTGGCCTCTAGGTACTCAACTATTCTTTCCTTCAGAAGTGACTCCATCACGTTCCCCTACCACAGAGGTCAGACTGACAGGTCTGTAGTTTCCTGCCTCTGTCTTGGTCCCACTTTTGTGAAGGGGAATCACATCCGCCTTCCTCCAGTCCTCTGGTACCACACCATCCTCCCATGATTTATTAAAAAGAGTAGCCAGTGGTTTCACTAGTTCCCCCCTTAATTCTTTTAGAATTCTGGGGTGAATTCCATCTGGCCCCATTGCTTTGTCCACCTTCAGTTTTAGGAGTTCTTGCAGAACCCTTCCTTCTGTGAAAGGACTGGGATCGACCCCCCCTATCAAGACTGCTTCTGTCAATTGGATTAGGCACTTCCCCCTCCTCTTTTGTGAATACTGAGCAGAAATATTCGTTCAGTATCCCTGCTTTTTCACTGTCCCCCTCTGCCCACCCACCGTTCATTCTATGCAGCCTCACTATCCCTCCCTTTGTCTTTCTACGCTCGCTGATGTGCCTATAAAAGGTTTTATCCCCCTTCTTAACTGAGTTGGCTATCTTTTCCTCAGTTTGGGCCTTTGCTATTCTGACTTCCCTCCCTGCTTCCTTCTGCCTGAACTGGTACAGCTCTCTGTCCTGCTCTTTCTGTGTTTCCTTATACTTCCGGAATGCTATCTTTTTCTTCCTGACTTTCATAGCCACCTCTTTTGAGAACCATAGTGGCTTTTTCTTTCGTTTTGATTTGTTTATTTGCTTCACACAAAGGCTTGTTGCCTCTGTGATGGCAGTTTAGCGATTCCCCATTGTTGCTCCCACCTCCTTCTAGCCTGTTTGCTAGTGCTTTTCTGAGGCACTCTCCCATCTTGCCAAAGTCAGCCCTCCTGAAGTCCAGTACCCTCACTTTTGTGTGGCTTGACTCTGTAGCTGAGTTTAACGTGAACCACACTGTTTGATGGTCACTTGTTCCCAGATGGCAACCCACTTCTAGATCTGAGATCTTCTCACTGCCCCCGTTTGAGAGTACGAGGTCTAAGCAGAGAAGGTTACCGTGCTATCCCCACCAGGATTGACCACCACCATACGCCGCTCTGTCCCACTAGTTCATACTCGGACCTCTGGGAAAACTTCTCTTGTTACCCCTAGAGCTAGGACCTCTCACGTCCAAAGAGCCTTCAGCTTTAGGGCCCCCTCCTGGTTCAACACACTGCCCCCCTCCATCTCCGAAGCTCCAACTATATCGTGCTTCAAAACTTCCTTACGTAACCACCTTAACAACACCCGATGCTGTAATTGCCATTAGTCAAAGCCGTACTCAATACTTATGACAAAGCTTACTACTAAGCTGCTAAGGACAACATAACTCTGGTATTGTTTGCATCAATCCTACCTGTACCAGCTTGTTTGTATCTATGTCTTAAGTTACTGCTATACTTATGTGTTGTACTGCTATACTGTGTATTTTCGTTTGTCTTACTGTGACAAGGTACCTTTGTAAATGAGCCTATGGCTCAAAGGTTTTCCAAACTGCTGTTTAAATAAAATAAAAAATAAATAAAATAAGATTGCTCCCTCACGAGTGGGTTCCGAAACTAGCTGTCTCAGGCCTACCACCTGTAGGGCATCAAGAATGGCCCTGCTCTTGGATGTGGCTGCAGCAAATATGCTCCAGTTAACATCTGGCATATTCAGGTCTCCCATCAACAGTATCTCCCCTTTCTCTGCCATTCTAAGAATGCCTTCTATCATATCCTTGTCCATCTCCCTCCTGACATGCGGGTCTGTACACAACCCCTGTGCAGACTGTGGTGCCCTTTCCAGTCTCCAAGGTGACCCACAGTGCCTCCTCTCCTCCCTGTTTACTCTTTTGTTCAGTTGCTTTTATCCCTTCCTTTACATAGAGAGCTACTCCTCCCCCTCTTCTCACCTGCCTGTCTCTCCTATAGGTTATGTACCCTGGTATGTTAACATCCCAGTCATGATTCTCTGTGTACCATGTTTCTGTGACTGCTACGATATCCAGGCATCCCTCTTCCATCAAGGCCACCAGCTCAGGGAGCTTGTTGCCCAAACTACGGGCATTGGTACTCATTACCCTCCATTTCCTGATGGTCTTACTCCTTTTTGCCCCATCCCTGTCCTTCTTGCCTTTGTCACTTTCTCCATTTACCCCTGCCCTTCTCCCTATTGACACCTCTATGTTGGTGTTTACCGCACTTACTACCGTGATTTTTGGTGAGGGCTAGGATTTCCCTGCTCCTCTCCAGTGCCCCCCCCCCCCTTGGCTAGTTTAAATGCTTGCCAATGAAGCATTTAAACCTATCACCTAGGATCCTGGTTCCCCTCCTGGACAGATGCAACCCATCATGCCAGTATAGGCTTGCATCACTCCAGGTGAACCTGCAGTCCCCAATGAAGCCAAATCCCTGAGCTCCACACCAGTTTTTCAACCACTGATTGAATCGCATGGTGTGGAACACCCTAGCCTCTCCTACGCCATAGATGGGCAGCACCTCCGAGAAGGTTACCATGCGTGCTACTTGTCTAAGGCCCCTCCCCAATTCCACAAACTCTTCCTGCACTTCTCTAATCCCTTTCTTAGCCAGGTCATTTGTCCCTAGGTGGACAATGACATCCAGCTCCCTCCCCTGTGCAGCTGCTCCGGCAATCCTGAGGATTCGCTCCCTGTCCCTCCAAGCCATGGCGCCAGGCAGGCACCTTACCTTCCTCTCCCCTTCCTCCCCCAGTTCTACATTCCTAACAATGGAGTCCCCCACCAGGAGTTGTTTTCTACCCCTGGGTCCCCTGCCACCCTCCTGTGGGTCTCCTTTGTGGAGGTTCCCAGCATCCTCCTTGGTCTCCACTGCGGGTGCCTCCATAAAGGAACCACACTTTGCCAGAATGGCATAGGAATTGTAGAGAGGTACAGCTGGAGGGATGCGCCTCTGTTCCACCACCCTCACCCTCCCTGAGCCCACTGTGGTCCAACCGCTCCTCTTTCTTGGCAACCTCTGAGGCAACGGCAGAGGCACTGGTGGTCCCTGAATGGAGGAGGAGGTCCCACAAATCCTGGCCATCTCAGCCTGGAGATGAGCAACCTCCTCCCTCAGTCCAGAGAGGTGCCTGCAGATGGGACAACACCGCATCCTCCCGTGTAAGCCACTTCTGTGTAATTGCTGTTGTTGCCGCTGCCACACAGATATAAAATAAATATCTGTAATCTTTCCTTATCAAATCTACTGGGGGGAGGCCCAAGACCAGATTTTCAAACTGAGGAAGAAGGTGCAACTCAAACATTTTCATTATAATTTCTTTCAAGTTGGCCCAGTACTTAGTTAATATTGGACATCCCAAAAAAAATATGGAAGTGCGAGCCCACTCCCCCACAACCTCTCCAACATTTGTCTGAATGCTGTCCACCATAGTGCTTGGTTATTGTTGGGACCTTAAAAAAATCTGATGCCCACTTTCCATCTGAATTCTCTCCAATTCTGTAAACTAGTAGTTTTCTGTATACCCTCCCAAACTCCCAATCTTGCCGGTAGGATTTTATACCCATCTCCTTTTCCCATTTTGCTTGTATATTTTCTCTATAAACCCTGCCTTCCCCTTAGGCAAAAGAGCATACATTTGTGCTACTATCCCCTTGTATCTTTTAACCTTGTTCTGCTTTGTATCATAACTACCTCATCCATTAGGGGTGAGTCACTTCTGCCATCCTATCTCCCCACTATTATATTTCTACATTGGAAAAATTTAAATAATTCCTTCTGTTGCAACTGGAATTCTTGTTGTAAACTCAAGAAAGATTTCACCCCTTCCCCTTCCATCAAATGGGCCAGCGTTAATACGCCCTTCCTAACCCATCCTTCCAGGGAAACCAAACCCTTCTTGCCCACTATAGATGGTACGTATTCCAGCGGAATTTTTCGCCATATCGGTACTGGCATTTCCCACTTTTGCCTGATCTGGAGCCATACCCCAAGGGTCTGCTTCGTCCAGCAATTCCTAACCTCGGTCAGGTTTGCCTTCGTTATAGTCCACGGGAGAACCTGCACTGGTAGATCTATATGTGCTCTCCTTTCCATCTCCACCCAGTCCGGGAGTTCATCCTGTACTAAAAAATTTCAAGAGCGGCATCATTTGAGCTGCATAAAAGTATGTCCGCAGGTGTGGCATACCCCCCCCCCTTCTTTTTTAGGTATTGACAACAGTTGTTGCCTAATCCGGGTTTTTTTTCCTGCCCAGATGAAACTAGCTAACTCCTTCTCTAAATCTTTCCAATCCTTACTGGGTATATCTATCGGGAGGGTGCCAAAGAGGAACAACCAACAAGGCAGGATGTTCATCCTGATAGGGTTTACTCAGAAAATAGACACTAACGGTATTAGTTTCCACCTGTCTATGTCTTTCCTAAACTGTGTTTTTTTAAAGCCCCATGATTTAATTTATACAAGTCCTTCATATCATATGGGATTTTAATTCCTAAATATCTTATTGGCTTTTTAGTGTACTTGAGGGGTGAAATTTTGTTTAGATCCTGATCCCACTCTCCTGAGATTAATTTCATTTCCGTTTTCTCTTGGTTTATTTTATATCCTGACATTTTACCAAAGTTTTGTATCAGGGTCAGAAGATGAGGTATGGCCTGCTTTGGGTTAGACACAGACTAATGAGTCATCCGCATAGAGTGATATTTTATTTACTACCCCTTCTACCATTATACCAGTGATCTTAGGATGTCTCCTTATGGCTTGAGCTAGGGGCTCAATGCTGATTGCGAACAGTAACAGAGACAGGGGGCAGCCCTGTCTAGTCCCTCTTTGTATCTGGATCTGCGTAGATACCACCCCATTTACTTTCACCCTTGCCGTAGATCTATTATACAGTATCTTTATCCAATTCAGGAATTCATCCCCCAGATCCATCTCCCTCAAAACAGCCATCAGAAACTGCCAATGCAGGCGGTCGAACGCCTTTTCGGCGTCTAGAAAAATGGCTAGTCCCTGGTCTTTAAATTCTCTCTCCCCTGTGATGACATTCAACAATCTCCGGATATTATCTGCCAGATGCCTCCCCGGAATAAATCCCGTTTGATCCATATGAATTAGTTTAGTGATTACTTTTTGTAACCTATTAGCCAGAATTTTGGTAAGGATTTTACAGTCTTGATTCAGGAGGGAGATGGGTCTGTAGGAGGCGCACCTATCCCTTGGCTTCCCCTCTTTCGGTATAACCGTTATAATTGCTGAATACCATGTTGGGGGAAGGGCCTGTTCCTCCAAACAGTTATGGAAGACTTCAGTCAGGATGGGGGCAACAGCTCCACAACATTTAGTGTATAATTCACTACCGAACCCATTTGGTTCAGGTGCTTTCCCCCGTTTCAGTTCTCTAATTACCTGGACTACTTCCTTCTGTGTAATTTTAGCTCCTAATCCTATCCTGTCTTCTCTACTTAGTTTTTGCAACTCAAGATCTTTAAGAAAGTGATTGCTCTCTTCCTCCATCTGCTCTGGAACTATCGACTCTGTATATGTCTGGTAGAAATTCCTAAAGGCCTGTGCAATATCCACCGGTTTACTTAGTCTCCCTCCTGTTTTCTCATCTATTATTATGTTTTTAAATCGTACGATTTGCTTCCTGTTGTTTCAACCTAAATGCCAGTGTATGAGCTGCCCTATGCCCCACCTCTGTATATTTATATCCCAGCCATCTTATCCATCTCTCTGCTCGTTTCTCTTCATATTCATTTAATTTCTTTCTAGATAATTCCAGTTGTTTTAATCATTCCCCATCATTCGGATCTTGTTTATGTTCCATTTCCCTTTGTTGAACCTCTCGAAAGAGTCTTTCCTGAGTAAGATTAGCCAGTTTTTTTATTCCTAGAAGCAATACTTATCAGTTCACCCCTAACTACTACTTTTGCTGTATCCCATCTGATTATAGGTTGGCAACCTTCATTCTCTTTTGCATATAAGATTTCTTTGAATCTATCCTCTATCCTTTTAATTGTGGATTTGTCTGTCAGAGGGGAGACATTCAGTCTCCAAATGGGGTGTTTCTCTTCTTGTTCCACCATCAGGACAATCTCAACTGGAGCATGGTCCGAGTTAGTGATAGAGTGTATTCGAGCTCCAGAGGTCATATTCATGTATGCCTTCTGAAGGAAAAATAAATCGATCTGAGAATATGACCTCTGAACCGTCGAATAGTAAGTATAATCCCCTGTCCTGGGGCAATGTGCTCGCCACACATCCACAAAATCTAAACTTCTTATCAAACACTTCAGCCATTTAGTCGCTTCCCTGTTTGTCTGTATACAACCTGACGATCTGTCCAAAAATGGGCATGGCACACAGTTAAAATTCCCCCCTATCAATACTCATCCTTGAGGCAATCTTATCAGTTTGTCTAGGATTTCTTTAAAAAAAAAAAAAAAAAAACTACCCCCTTTAGCATTTGGAGCATAGAAATGGACAACATGGAAAGGGACGTCCAAAACAGTACCAGATATTCCGACATATCTCCCCTCTTTATCCAGGTCTGTCCGGTTGGCCATGAGGGGGCACCCCCTTTTCACCAAAATTGCCACTCTCGCCTTCCTCCCATCTCTACTCAGCGAGGCACATACCTCTCCCACCCATGACCGTCTTAATTTCAAACCCTCTGCTTCCCTTAAGTGTGTTTCTTGAATAAGAGCCACATCGCATCCCATTCGTTTCAATTCAGTTAAAATTTTCATCCGCTTGACCGGGGCATGTATTCCTTTCACATTGTATGTAATTATTTTAAGATTAACCATTGTCTTGATTTATCCCTTTCCACCTTCTCAACCCCCTTTGTAAATTTCTCATGGAACCCCATCCTGCTTTTACAAGTAAACTTACTAAACCATTAAACATCGTTTAACATATTTCAACTCTATGGAACTTTTCAACATTGTGGCAGCTGCTTCTCAGAGCTTGCCTCCCCTCTTAAATCAATCCCCCTTCTTATGCTTCCTAGGTGCTACTGCGCATTTCAGCTACTGTTATTAAGTTTCCCAGTAGCATGTATGGGTGGGCTCCCTAGGCCACTGCCCCGCCTATCCCTTAATAGTGATTCGCTCTAGTTGTTCAACGGAATGGCAGCAGTCCCCCAGAATTAACGCCCCCAGCCAAAACTAATTTTCAGCTGGGAATGATTTAGCAGCAACCCAGCCTTAGCGCCCCCTCCCCCCCAACTGGATTTGCCTTCTAGCCAACATTTACCTCATACCATTATTGAGTCCATTACTCAAAAGTCCGAAGTCGCATATATAAAACCTGTGTCCCTCTCCCCCCAAAAGCTTCTCCCCAGTCCGGTCTTTTGCTTCCCCAGCTTTCAGACCGTCTGTTCTGTTTCCATCTCTGAATCCTCTTGAATCTCCTCTCCTTCGCAGATGTCCTCCTCACCTCTCCATTCGTTTTTCTGATTCCTGGCTGTCCACCGCATTAGGCATCCTCGTGAGATCTGGCATTAAATATTTAGGCCACGACCAAGCAGGGCTTCTTTTCTTCCCACGATTCACCAGGCTCCATGCCCCTTCAATCAGTTTTTGCTCCAAAAGGTCGCAATCCAGATTCGGGATCACAATTTGTTTCTCCTTCAAAAATGGGACCGCATCCACCAGGGTCGGGTATACTTTGAATGAGGAGCCCGTGTATACTTTCAATTTTGCTGGGTAGTTTATCTGCGCTTTTATTTGGCGTTTGTCCTTTAATTCTTTTATGACTGCTCTGACTTGGTTCCGACGATACTGCAGCTCCATCGAGAAGTCTTAGTCCAGAAACACTTGTCCCCCTGCAAATGTGAGTTTTTTTTTTAACTCGCCAAGCTTCTTTTAGTATATAATCTTTTCTTGGAAATTCAGCATTCTCACGACCCAGGATCGTGGTCTGGTATTCTTGTCTGTCGGCTTGGGCCCTAGAGCTCTATGGGCCCTCTTGATTGTGAGGAAGAAGTCTGAGGGTATGGTTAGTAGCGATCTCAGCACATGTTGGATAAAGTCTGCTGTAGTAGGATAACCCTCCTCTTGCCCCTCCTTGATCCCATATATTCTAAAATTATTTCGTCTATTTTCTGAATCTTCCATTCGGGCATGCATTTGCCTTTCCCTGTGTGAGAGATGTATAATCAGTCTGTCCGTTGCATCTTGTCTCTCCGAAGTCTGGGTTACACGTTTTTCTACTCCCTCGACCTTCTTTTTTATATTTTTGACTTCCATCTTAAGATCTGCAATCGATGTCTCAATTTTCTGTACAGACTTGAGGATTTTAGCCACTGCTATTTCCACTAGTACCTTGGGCTGGAAGTCTTCCTCATCAAAGTCGATCGATGATACCGAGGGGGACCGTACTCTCGACATGGTCGCTAGGCCTTCCATGCCTTTATGGAGAGTGAGCTGCTTTAATTTACTACTTTTTTGGTCTTGCCTCGACCTTTTCGGCTTAATTTGTTTAGCAGACATTAAAACAGCCCCCGATTGTTGACTTCAGCACTTTCCTAATCAAATGAGGTAGAAAATGAGTTTAATACCACTGGGGAATCCGGAACTCGTTCCTCTAGGCTGCTACCATCTGGGTGACGTCACCGGAAGTCCTGTATGCATTTTTGATATTATGTATTACTGACTGCATGTTAATGTATGAATTTCTGACCTCGGGGTCAACCCTGTAAAAGGCACTGCAGTGCCATTGGTCTTTACAAGGTAATAAAACATACGGTTAGCATCAACTGACACAGGAATGATACTGGGAGGTGACAGACAGCAACAAGTGTGGTGAGTGGCACAAAGGTTTAATACTGCAAGGAAAATACATAGGAACTTGGGTATGCACATCTATAATAGTGTCTCTTGTTCTGGGTCACTTCTAAAAATGGATGTAGCAGAGAACGAGAATGCAGTGGAGGGCTACTAGGAGAGCCCAGGGAATGGTGGGAAAGGGTACCAGGGAAGGCCCATCATGATCTTGAAGACTACAGTAGTAAAGGTGCAAGTTAACTAAGGATGGGGAATACGGAGGACATAATATCACATGATATTGATGATACAAATGAAGAACACCATTACTCATCTGATTTGTTCTTAAACCTATGTACTCTGCCTGTTGCGTTTTACTGCACTCTGTATGTCTGTGCCTGTGAATCTGTTTTTATCTGACGTGGAGCCTTGGGAATGAGTCTCTGACTCAAAGGTTTGTAATGCCGAATAAAGAAACTATAGACTGGAATATTTCACGAATAGGATCATTTGGTTATGACAGTCTTTACCACAGGCAGAGATGGACGCTGTCCATGAGGTCAAGAGGACTGGGTAATTTTCTACAAGAAAAGTAGAATGGATGTATCTGTTGAGCAGACAGGAGGACAGACTTGATAGCAATATGTTATGCTGTATCCTAACTGAAAGCTATTCATGCCTTACTAATTAAGCGAAACAAAAAGACACAGTTAACTGAAAGGTTGCTACATGTTGCACTTTAAGTAAAACAAAACCCTTGATCACCCCCCCGTCCTCAAAGTGATTTCAACCTTTATGCCATAGGTTAAAAGGGACTGTACAGCTACTGTGTAGGGCTGGGTCCCATGTTATAATTTAGCCCCTTTAAAATATATTTTAATGGGCATTCCAATACAAGCTGCTGTATGTCAAAGTGGAGCTCAAGACCATGGAACAGAAACCCTGGGGATAAAATCACGGGGAGAGGAATTGGGCTGTTATTCCATTTCAAATGCTCTTCAGTCTCCTTACCCCCTCCACCGGTGGCTGACATCATCAATGGTTTAACCACAGGCGGTTCAAGTGTGCCAGAAGTGGTTTGGGAATACAGTTGCACTCAGAGGTAACCGACCCTAGTAACAGGCTCCCCAAGCCAACAGCTGTAGGGGATTTAAGCAATTTATCCCTCCAGGGTGTGGGTATACTGGAGGATTTACCACACCAATCATGTCAAGTCCTCCAGTATACCCACACCCTGGAGGGATAAATTGATATTATACAATGTCAAATGTTGTTTATTTCATGTTTTTTAAAATATTTTCTAACTCACTGAGGTCATACAGTTCGAAAGAGGATGTCTTTTTTTTTTTTTTTTATTTACTTACTGCGGTGCCTTAGCGAAGTGGCGACAGGAAACATACTGGCGGTTTTGTTTGAAGTGAAAGCGTCATATTGATTGGCACGAGATAAAGTTGGCTGGTACCTTTTCTAGTGGGTACACTGGAGGATTTACAACACTGGGAAAGATACCAGCCAACCAATCCGGTTGCAGGATTTGGCTGATTGAATTTACCCCCTTGTATAATACAGGATGCAACACCACCAAACCGAGGAAAAAATAGCCAATTCAGTTAAGAAGGGGGATAAAACCTTTTATAGGTACATTAGGGAGCATAGAAAGGTTAAGGGAGGAATAGTGAAGATTAATAAGGGAGAGGGGAGGTGGGCAGAGGGAGACAGTGAAAAGGCAGAGATACTGAATGAATACTTTTGCTCAGTATTCACAAAGATGATGAGGAGGAGTTACCTAAACCAGACAACTGAAGCACTCTGGATAGGGGGGTTGACACCAGTCCATTTACAGAAGAAAGAGTCCTGAATGAACTCCTAAAACTCAAGGTGGACAAAGCAGTGACTGATGGATTCACCCAGAATCCTTAAAAGAACTAAGGGAGGACCTAGTGACACCACTGACCACACTTTTAACAAATCATGGGAGGATGGGGTGGTACCGAGGACTGGAGGAGGGCAGATGTGATTCCCCTTTACAAAAGTGGGAGCAAGGCAGAAGCAGGAAACTACAGACCTGTAAGTTTGACTTCAGTGGTAGGGAAAATGATGGAATCACTTCTGGAAGAAAGAATTGTTGAGTACCTAGAGGCCAGCGGGGCACAGGACCTAAAGCAGCATGGATTTACAGCAGGAAGGTCATGTCAGATGAATCTAATTGATTTCTTTGACTGGGTGACCAAAGTAATAGACCAGGGAGGGGTTGTGGATATGGCCTATCTAGACTTTAGCAAGGCATTTGACACAGCCCCGCACAAAAGATTAATCAAGTTAGCCAGCCTGGGAGTGGGTCCCAGGGTGGTAGCCTGGGTAGCAAACTGGCTGCACAACAGGACACAGAAGGTAATAGTGAATGGAACACATTCCAAAGAAAGGGGGGTCTACTAGTGGAGTACCTCAGGGCTCAGTACTGGGTCCAGTCCTTTAACATCTTTACAGGTAACATTGCAGAGGGTCTGGAGGGAAAGGTATGCCTCTTTGCAGATGAGACAAAGATCTGTAACGGAGTTGATACACAAGGGGGGGTAGAAAGGATGAGAAGGGACTTGGCAAAGTTGGTGGAATGGTCAGACATATGGCAACTTAGATTCAATGTAAAGAAGTGCAAAGTAATGCACCTGGGAAACAAAAACCCAGGAGAAGAGTACACAATAGGAGGGGAGGTACAAACAACAAACAAAAATGGAAAGGGACCTGGGGGTAGTTGTATCAGATGATCTAAAGGTTGGTAAGCAATGTGAGAAGTCAATAAGGAGAGCCAGGGGGATACTGGGATGCATAGGAAGGGGCATTACAAGTAGAAAAAGGGAAGTGGTTATCCCTCTGTACAGACAGTTGGTGAGACCCCATCTGTAGTACCGTGTGCAGTTTTGGAGACCTTATCTACGCAAGGACATAGACAGGATGGAAGCAGTCCAGAGGAGGGCAACTAAAATGGTGTAGGGTCTGCATCAGAAACCATATGAAGAGAGACTGAGAGCTTAATATGTATACCCTTGATGAAAGGAGGGACAGGGGGACATGATAGAAACGTTCAAGTACCTCAAGGGAATCAACAAAGTCCAGAGGGTAGCATCTTTCAGAAAAAGAGTGTAAGAACAAGGGCACAATTAAAAATAGAGGGGATGGCTCGGTAATGTGAGGAATTTTTTTCCCCACAGAGAGAGTGTGGTGGATGCACGGAACCGCCTTCCTGGGGAGGTTGTTGGGTCTAAAACAGTGTGGGGGGGGGGTGGAATTCAAACATGCATGGGACAGACATAAGGCAATTGTAGTGGGGGTGGTAGGAAGTAGGCTGTTGGTTAACTAGAATCTGCAGCTTATCCAGTATGTAGGGAAATGGGCAGACTGGGTGGGACAAGTGGTACTTATCTGCTGTCAAAGTCTATGTTTCTATGTAAATGGAGAGAAAGGAATAGCAGGACAGCTTGATTAATGGAGGCTTCCATTATAATACTAACAAATGAAATGTTTCAGTATTTTACTAGGCTAGTTTATAATAGGACGCCCACAGCCAATAGAGTAACTGTGTAATTTAGTGGAACTGCACTACCCTTTAGGAAACAATGCTAAGAATTTAACACATACATACATGCTCAAAGCATTCCGACTGCATCAGAACTGAAGTATGCTTTTGTAACACTGAGGCATAGGTTTCAGTACCAGAAGGCACAGGTGCAAAGTTTCCATTTCCCGAGGGAAGGGAGGGGGCCAGCTAGGCCCTCCAAAGCTTATGGGGCGATTTACATGCTGTGTAGGGCATTTTCTGATTTAAATTACAGATAAAATGCAACAGTATCTGGTACCTCAAGTTCTAAATTCTTCATACAAGATCCTCCCTTCTACCCCTCCCCCCTTCAAAACTGCAGGAGAACAATACATCTCAGGTCTCTGCCACCTCCCTGATCTCAGAACATTGCCATCAGCAAAAACAAACTTAAAGAAAAACTTTGCAAAACACCCCTGCCAAACATCACAGCTGCTGAAACGCCCGATTAGTAAAACGTGTAGTTTAAAACAAACAGGTTTTGACCTGGTGCCATGATCTGTGCTGGGAGGCACCATCTCACAACTGCGGCTGCACCGGAAGACTGTGCTAAGCACATTCATGCACTCTCTTCCTGCTCACGCAGAGTCTGTGTTGCTGCGCACGTTCTTGTGCTTGTGCTTGCTGAATTGTAGAGGTGCACACCCGTATTCCTCATTTGCTAGTTCTCCTGGCCCATTTACTACCATACCGAGACTCCATTTATACCATTTTCTAAAGGAATCTATATAACCCAGTGTAGTGAATTTATTTTAGTTTCTCCCGTAGCCTAACAAGGATTGCCGCTTGTGTATTATGGCGCTAATTGTAGTATCCCTTCCACAGACAGCAAATCCTGCAATCTGTGAAAACCAAGCTCAGTGAATTCTTACAGCCGGCATACATTTCAGCACAGCTGAAGCGACCATTAACATTTAACCATGTTGGCATGTCCTAGTGCCTGCACAGTTTAGCAGAAGCGGGCAGTGACTTCTTAGTTTTTTGTTCCCCTTCACTTGTAACTAATATTTTTTTTTCCCCCCAAAAGGTTCCTACTCTGAACGGATTGCCTCCTACTGAGGATGTACTGTAGAGCACCGTCTACCTTCACAGAGTGTTGCTCATTTTAGGTGTTCATCATTGCAAGTATTCTCTTGACAAACAGAAGAGTAAACTAAATTAGAATAAACCTAGTCTGTTTTTCTTTCCCTATTCCATCCTTGTTCACATTGACCTTTAAAACTCTTTTTTCTTTATAGTACAATATGCTAAACAATTTATAACAAAATTGCTCCACAACAATAAAATCCCTAGATAGCATTCCGTGTAACGTGCCTGACAAACACTAAAACCCTAATGTGCACGGTTCCCTTTGGCTGGCTAAAGGCACAAAGGCCCTGTCCACACTACACCACTTACAGTCTGTAACGGTTCCAAACCGTTACAGACCGGAACCGTTACAGTGTGTCCACACTGCTGGCAAACAGTCTCGATAACGGTTTGGAACCCTTACAGCCCGTCCACATGTGTGGGTGCTCTGTAACGTTACAGCTGCACCCTATCCCACAATGCAGTTCGTGATGCACTGGGGGAATAATGGAGCTACACGCTCATGCGTCCACACTGCAGGCTGTAACGTTACAGATCTGTAAACGTTACCATAACTGTTGTAGAAACCACATACAAACAGGTTTCTATAACGGTTTTGAAAACGCCTTCTGTAATGTTACAGATGTAAACGCAAACCGTTACGGTAACGGTTTGAGCCCTCTGTAACCGTTACAGAGGCATAGTGTGGACAGGGCCTAAGAGGAGGAGAGTGCCAGTTTGACATAAGAGAGGAGTAGGAAGAAGCAAAAGCAATACTAGGTCAAGGGTACAGCCGAGACAGGGCGAGCAAAACGAAACCGATTATTCAAAGTACCAAGTCGAGCAATATCACCACCACCTAACGAATATGTCAGTGTCAGCACTGCAAGAATACGAAGTCGAAAAGCATTTCAACCAAAACGAAAGCAATCCAGTGGATGCAGGAGAACTGCTAGGTGAATGTGGTTAATCAAGCCCATTTATTGTTGTGCCTTCCTACTGCTACATCTGACGGTAAATGGGTTTACATAAATTAAAAAAACCTGTTTGGTTGTGAAAGCTCCTAGTGCTTCTACTGCATTTTTTTTCCATATAGTATATGCCCTTAGACTGTTTTCAATCATAAACAAGCAGTATCTACACTACATCCTGTAGCATGTTGAACGTGGCACTTCCAGCTCTGCTTCGATATCCACGGCATGGCACCGTGCTCAGCGTGCTCATGAATGTACACAGAATGGGTGGCGCGTGAGCACAGAGTGCTACTTAGTATACTTGTGGCTCTAGCTGCTACCTACAATGAGAAGGCACCGCACACACCGGGGTGAAAAAATTTGTTTTTTAGAACAGCGGCTTGAAAAGACCTCGTCAGCAACTCACATTGTTCACATTACTAGAAGAGTCACACAAGGTTTAAAAATGAACTCTGCAGTGTTTTCATTTAATAAAAAAAAAAAAAAAAAAAAAAAAAAAAAAGCACTGAATACATAAACCATTCCCCCAGTGGCATCTGTTTTTTTTTTTTAAAGTACTGGTTTCAATTCTGTTATTGTTCCCTCTGTATGGGCCTTTTTGTAAGCACAGAGGGTATTCCTGATTTACACTTTGATGGAAAGTACCATTTTGGAACTGTATAATTTACTTTAAGTCCCTCTCAGCTACTAAGTTCTATAGTAAAACATGAATGTATTGTGCCAGCAATGGAAGAACTGAGCAAGAGACAAACTACAACATACAGTTCTAAAATATAATTTACTACTTGTGTGTAGGAGTCCCCACTGGGAGAACTAAAAAGCCTGTAGAGCTGGAACAGTAACAGAAATGACACCAGTATTTATTTACAGGGGAAGAATGACATACAGGTTCAGCGCAGTTCTCCTTTAAAAAAGTATAGAAACTAAATCATGCACAGAAATGACCACTCCTCATCACTTACAGAATTTCAGCAGAAAGGCACTGGTAGGTCCATCCAGTCTGTCCTGTTTTCCCTGCCTATTCCGACATCTTGGACCCCATTTGGTTGCCGGTGTCCCTTCTGCCTCCCTTTCCTCTACTTATTATGCCCGTGGTGTACCTATCAAATCCATACTTGAAGCTTCCCACCGTCTTTGCCCCCCCCCCACCACCTCTTCTGGCAGGCAGTTTCAGGTGTCCACCACCCTTTCTGTGAAGAAGTCATTTCCTCACCCTCTTAACCCCCCAAGCTTCACAGCATGCTCCCGTGTTCTGGTGCCTTTCCTTCTCTGAAAGGCTCCCAACCTGCACCTTGTTCACCCCTGTGAGGTACCTACAAGTCTCAATCATGACCCCTCTCGCTCTCCTCTCCTCCAGAATGTATATGTTGAGATCAGGCAGCCTCTCCTCATATGGCTTCCCATGCAACCGTGCACCATTCTGGTAGCCCTCCTCTGGACCACTTTCACCCTGTCAATGTCCTTGCAGAGGTGCAGCCTCTAGAACTGGATGCAGTACTACAGGTGGGGCATCACCAGTAAGCTATATAGTGGACCTACCACCTCCCCTCTCCTGCTAGAAATCCCCTTCCCTATGCACCCCAGCATACTGCTAGCCTTGCATACTGCCCTTGTCACACCGCTCAGCCACCTTGATATCACATATGATTACTCAGAGGTCCCTATACACAGTTCCTGAGTTTCCCCATCCCAGGTGTAGGACTCTGCACTTTTTGGCACTGAAACCCAAATGCCACCCCTTATATCACTTCTCTAGTTTCCCAGATCCCGTTTCACTTTTCATTCTCTCAACCCCTTCCTAAGTGTTGCAGATTTTTGTGTCATCCACAAAGAGAAACGCCTTCCCCTCCAGTTCCTTAGCAATGTCACTTATGAAGACACTGAAGAGGACTGATCCTTGTGGAAACCCACTTCTAGAATAACAGTCCCTCCATCCACTACAAAAGCTCCCCAGAACTCCTACCTGGGGGCAGGACCAGAGTATTTTGGTTGTTACTAAGGTAGATATCCAGAGGGGTAGACTCTCACTTTAGGGGTGGGGGGCTCAGTCTTGCATCGTTGCCAATATGAACAGGGAAATGTGTGCGTTGTGCTAGAGAGAATTCCTTGTATTTGATTAATATAAAAAACAGATTTCAACTTTCCTGAGTTACACCGTCTTGTCTAGGCTTAGACAAATTCTGCTTCCTCATTGGTTGAAACCTGGTTACACCAGGGAATGCTAATTTTTAGGCAGCCTGCTCAAAAGGTTGGTTACTTTACCACAATAATGCATCCTAAATGAATGTTACTAAAAAATACTAACAAAGGTCAAAAATCAATATGCAACTAGACCAAACTGTGCTAAACTCCACTCATTAGTGACGCTGGGTAGCCCGAGGGCAATCAGGCTGCCAAGTGCAAGTAATGACACTCCTCCTGCCCAGACCCCTTCCTCACAATCGCACCTCTGTACTGGGCTACTTCTTACACACATTCATGTCTTCAGGCAGTACTATGTACTGTGGCGCTGGTGTGGGTATTGTACAAATTTACAACAGCTTAATCTGGTTCAGGGTCAGTTGGCATTCAACTGTATCCCCCTCTCCCCGGGTTGTGCCTGAAAATAGGCAAGAATTTGTCTAGTGCACTTACCCGGTCAACAAACACTAAATAAATAAATTTAGTGAGGGAGCATAGCAAGAGGGTGGGTGGGGTCTGATTGGCTAGGCAGATTTTTGTCTTGCCAACCCCTCCCAAATCAAGGATCAGGGCAAGGTGGGCAAAACGTGCATTGTTTTTTTTTTTTTTGTGTGCCCATATGGTGAGCGTGACTGAGTGGGGGAGCTTTCCAAAGATGGTGTCAGCTCCTGTTAGTGTGCCAGAAGCTGGCAATTTGAAATGATAAATTGTTGTGTGATCAGGGACATGGAATAAAGGGGCAGGTGATAGGGATACATTCAATTATTGCAAAGGTGGCGGCAGAGTGGCCAGGGGAGTAGCTCTGGCCTTCTTGGGGGATAGGAGGGTTTTTATTTTGCAATTTATTTCCCAAATAGAATACCTCACAAAATAGTGGGCTAGCTGGAACTTGCACCTGGATATTCAGAAAACCCACTATTTTTGGTATTTAGAAAATACTACTTGGTCCCTGCACAGCCTAACCTCTAACAGGATGATCTGCAATCTGATGTCCCAATTAACCAGCCTTGGTCCCTATTAAAGGTTGTGGATAACCAAAGGAATTGATGGGAGAGAAAGACGACTGTTCAGCCAAGAGATCCGATTAACGAGGTCATCCCTATTAAGTGGTGTGCCCTGTACTCATTTTGAACATATGCATTTCCCATGTCACCCTCCACTCTCTCACCATTCTTGATTATCCTTTCAATGTTGTCCTTTACTGGTCTCTTTTCTCTGCCATACCTGAAGAAGGTCTTACCATTTTCCTTACTCCCTTCATCATCTTTAAAGGAGAACTACTGGGAAAGGAGCTTGAGCCACTGTTGCACAGATTGTGGCCTGAACAACCCCCCCCCCCCAGAGTCCCAATATTTATCAACTAAATAAAGTACCAGAATGCTCGTAACATTACATCTCCCGGGGGAGTGTGCGGGGTGTGCAGCTGGCATATTGACAACTGGAGTGCAGCCCCCTTGGAGATCACACTGGCAAAACCCACGAGATGAGGATGCGGGTTTTGCCTCTTCCTCTACATTGCCCATACGTACGGAGATCTTAAAATCTGACCTCAGATGAAAGCACATTAGGCGAGTGGTGCTCATCCAGTAAAATCACATTATGTTGCTCAAGAATATTGTGGCACACACAACCCTTATATTGAAAGACACTGGAGCTTGAGAGATGCAACATTTTAAAGTTACTTTTCCGGTACACCAGATACAGCCTGACGTATTTTGGATTACAAATCTGTTATCAAAGGCTGCAGAATCAGTAATCATCTGTTATTTACAAACACTATCAATTGATGACATCATCACTATGTCATAACAAATTTAAAGTGACTGGCTATAATAATAAGCTACTGAAGTCCATTCAATTCAATCAGTAAAAAAACTCTTACAAACACTGAATAACTAGAAAAATCACAAAAATAATATAAAGTTAAAAACACATCTGAAACACCATAAATGTAAAGCAAGCACAACTGTAAATGGTACAGTACAGAAAATAAAAATATTTTTTCTAAATACAGTTTGAGTTCAAATCCTATTCAAACATGGGTACTTGTGCGTTTTAAGTCTTAAGATCCACTCATTCTCTTTCTTTAAGATTTTATTCCTATAATTATCACCCCTAGGGTTTGGAACAACTTTTTCTATCCCCACAAAATTTAAAAACATGTTCCTGTCCATCAGTAGCTCCCATATGTCCTGCAGTTGCACGTGTGCAATCTTTCTTTTCCATCTATGCAACAGTGGCTTGAGCTCCCTTCCCAGTAGCTCTCCTTTAATTTAGTGTTTGCTGTTACCCTTCTAATAAGTGTTTGCTTTTCACTTTCCCTCTTATACAACTATACTCCCTGCCGGTTTCCGATTGATCCCCCATATAAAAGTTCTTAAAACCATTTTTTATCATTCATTGAGTCTCTGACTTGTCCGTCACACCAAAATGACTTCCTGTTCTTGCCTGCCGTAGTAATGAATCTGATGCACTCCTGCAACATCTCCCACAGTGCCCCATTTATGACTGCCTATTTGTTATCTGCTCCCCCATTTATGACTGCCTATGTAACCCCTAGATGGCGCTATCCCAGGGGCTACTACCCCTGCCTGATTTGCCACTAACAGGTTGAGGGGCCTGGATCCAATGGCGGGTGCCTCCACCCAGAGGTCAGGGTTTGCAATAGTTAAACTTACTTGGTCACAGCCCTCTGGGACACTGCAACCCCCCTTTCTTCCCACTAGTGGCCCACACAATATATCAGAATTACCTTCACAGTATACACTTACCCCCAGGACTAGTTCCGGCACTGGGACCTCCTGTGAAATAAGATACAGTGCAACAATCACAGTACAGTACTTTAACATAGACAAATACCTCAGGCAGTATAACTTTGCTGAAACAAGCAGCTCTGATTTATTTAGGGGGATATAACAAGGACAGGGGGAAATCAGGTTAATTAGCTTATCACTTTACTATCTACCTATGGCTCTGTGCACAGGCCTATCCCTACCAGTTACTGTCCCTGGATACCCAAGCCCTAGTGGCTAGTCAAACCGTGGCAGCTAGTAGGGGCCCTTTCACCTGATGAAAAGAAAAATTAGTTTAAAACAGTCAGCAGTACAGTGATTCCATTTGGATTTAATGTGGCAATTCAACAGGGGCGACCCTGAATTAGTACTCACGACCTCCAAACAAGATAGGGTCCTTCAACGTCAGCAGGGCTACTCTTGAGCTCCACGAGACTCTTCACACATTTATATGGTAAAAAGAAAGTACTATACCAGGCAGGCTGCTTCTCTATCCCGATCGCATTACTGCACAATACCGGGAGAACACACAGCAGATTCAGTTCCTGACAGACCGGTGCAATTCAACAATTTCTCCAGTCTTCTACAGGGTGAGCCTGGTTTCGACTCTTCAGAGATCCTTTGATTCTTTTCACAGGACGGTTAGATCCTAACAAGCCGTTACACAAGCTGCAGACCCGAACTCTGGGCCTTACACGTTTTTGACTGAAACTGTGCACTGAAGGAGCACAGGGTTTCTTTCCCCTCACTCCAGAGCTAAACTGAAACTCCAACAGACAAAACCGGGCACTTCCTTTGAGTTCCTCCCAGTTCTTGACTGGATTGGCTGTCACTCACAATAGACTGCTGCTGCTGGTCCAAAAAGGCGCGAAGTCTAAACTACATCTCCCAGAGTCACTGCCCATACAACCTCTTGTGGCTGGCTCAGATTATGAGTCCAAGTTCTGATTACGTCCAAGGCACCATTTAGAGCTAGCTTACCCCACACTGATTGGTCCAGTTCAGCAGTTCAAAACCAGAATGGGGAACTAGGCTGACACAGTTCTGACTGCAAAGAAAGCAGGTTAGACAAACTGTAATTTCATTATTACTCTAAATGATTTCTGGCAAACAGTTACATCTTTCAGATAGGTTCCTTTGCACTCCTAGTGACTGCAAAATGGAGTGAATTGGCGGCAGCTCGAGTGGTACTCAAACAGAGAAGCACACAGTCCCCCATACAACTAATTATGTCTGCAAGCAGACAGCTCTTAAAGAGACAGTACCAGAGGCTCTAAAAACACTCACTGATAAATGGCTTAAACGCCAAACACCATTCAGGCTTGGAGCATTCAAGCAAGCTCCTGGAAGTCTTTTGGGAACCCCCATTTGCAGGGGGGTTACACCTATTTATCTGCTCCCCCATTTATGACTGCCTGTTTGTTATCTGCCTCCCCATTTATGACTATTTATCTGCCCCACCCCCCATTTATGACTGCCTATTTGTTATCTGCCCCCTTAATTCCATTTAAGTCCTTTGGTTTATCAATTACTCATCTCCCATTCTAGTGAAGTCCATTTTTCTAAAGTTCGCGATCATGGTGCCAGAGTTAAGACACTGACCCTCCAGCATCATGCTACGTCATGGTCACCCTGACCTACAGGATCTTCAACTCTTGTCACAGATATTGTCCTTATTGGACAGAGATCTAAGCTGTTCTCCCCTCCGTTTGCCTCCCTCTGTCACTGGCTGAGAAAGCAGCCCCGTGTTGCCACCACAAACTCCAGGCCTCTGGAATTTTCCAGTCTAGATCGGCGAACCAAGATCCTTTTTATTATCTTCAGCTTGAATTTTCAACTATACAGATTACACCCTTCCTTAAAGGCCTTGGTAAACTTTCAGCGGCTATCCTCCCAACTGTAAAACTAGCAAGAGGGAAGGCAGCATGGTCCAGAGGTTTGAGCACAAAAACAGTGACTCGAGAGATCCAGATTTGAAACCCACCTTAGTCACTGCTTCACGGTGTAGCCAAAAGTAAATCATTTGCTCTCCTTGTGCTTGAGCTCCTCACAGTTGCAAAGAGGAAGACAACATGGTCTAGAGGTCGGATTTATTTTATTTAAAAGTTGGTGAACTGGAAGGTGGCTCGTTTCCAGGTGTGAAACAGGGTTAGGGGCCATTCAAAATGACAAAACAATAAAAACGGAAGATAAAAAATGGATACACTATGGAATCAACAGTATGGGGAGGGGGTGTGTATGGAGTTTTTACACGCAGTGTGATGCCACATAAACTCAGATAGTGAAGCTTGAGTAGTTTTAAAAGCATCATACAACAAGGGTGTGGGGAAAAAAACTCATTAAATTACCCTTCCCACATTTTGCTTTTTACAGTTGCTGAGGTTTACCACTTTTACTTGGAATTTTTGGGCCACACAGTGTGATTTCTGGATTGTGGCATGTCAGTGTGTTGCTCTTTTTGGTCATAAGAGCAGAAAGAGGAAGCTCTTGAAGAAAAAAATAAATAAAATCTGCTGCCTCTTGTTGCCCCCCCCCCCCCAACCTCGGTATCTGTTTAAAGCTCTGACCGACAGCACTGAGCAGACACAAGACTGCCACTGCAATCAGCAGTGTATAGCAGTAGATTACGAACAGCCTTCAGGGCAAAATCTAGGTTTGTCTGTAATTATATCAAGGTAACGTAAGGTTGCTAAAAGAGAGTGGAAGGATGACACAAAGTAGACGTAGACTATACTAGAAGCAAAGGAAGACAAAAACAGGGCAAAAGTGGAGGCACACGACTGGAAAAAAAACAAATGGTCGCAAGGGACTTTTAATTAAAAAGTACAAAACAAACAAAACACAGCAGTAGGAAAGGGGGAAGAAGTGAAAACTAGTGGTAGAAACTTAGAAAGTGAAGAGAAGGAGCACAGGAGGAGGAGGAGGAGGAGGAAAGAGGCACAGGAGGTGGGAGGGCTAGCTGCAGGAGCAGTTAGGAATGGAAAAGTCATAAAGCTGGACTGTAAAAATGTATGCATCTATGAAATATAGTGGAAATGGAGGGTATGGAAATCCAAAGGGTAGCTGTTCCAGGATGTAAGGTTCCTGCCCAGATTTAAACCCTTGTCTCCTGCTTGCTACCCTGCTGACATATCCGCTGTGTTACCTAGCTGCAGCATGAGGACAGAATTGTGAAATGGGAATTCCAAAGTTTGAATCCCAGTATAGGGACTGGCTCATTGTGTGAGCAAGTCTTTTGACCTCTTAACTCCAGTCCCTTCCACCCATAAGATTAGGAAGATACAAGAACCCACTAAAAAAGGAGATGGTACATCCCAACTGAACTATCTGGAGTAAATGAAATATTAAACGGGGAAGGGGGTGGTCAGTAGCTTATGCTGAAGACCGTGCACTACAAGCAGACTACACAGCCCTAATGGCCTTTTTCTTCTGGCTTTGTTGTATGTCATAAAGGCAAGCACTTTTTTAAATTTTTTATATTAATTGTAGTGTAAAGCAATGAATAACGCATGCCACAACAAAATGCATTCACCTAATATGATCAAGACATAATAGTAAATCATCATCAGGGCTACTGGAGTCCAAATCCTTTTGGTACTAGATTTTAGTGGGATATCCGATATTCTAACAGCACACTGAGACAGCAGCTGCACGGAGAAGTCCCAACAGGTGGCTGTAGTGGGTTTTTGTTCTTTGTCTACACAATATCAGATGCAACAGCTATAGAGACCATAACAGAACAGTGGAACGCCAACTCTAGTGTGTGTGTGTGTGTGTGTGTGTGTGTGTGTGTGTGTGTGTGTGTGTGTGTGTGTATGTATAAGTGTGTGAACCCTGAGCATCTTAAATGATTAAGAAGATAAATTGGGGATTTCCACACAGACATTCTTAGTGGGGATGGGTAAAATGTGCCTATGGAGATTCCCATTCATTTACCTAATAAAATATGGAAGCGGTTCTTATAGCAGGTCTATTGACAACATCAAAAGTTTAGCACTCCTGTATTCATAAGATCTATAGCAGGGTAAAAAATTCGGTCTAGAAGGCAATCTCTATTCTGCTGAAGGCTTGTCAGCCTGCCTGCACAATGATCTACCTACTCATGATGCCTTGAACCGCGGTTTGAGGCTCTAGATTTGTTGTTTTTGTTCATACTGGTCATCTTACTGGTCTGTAGACAGAAGGCGGCACATGAGTGGGTCAAATTTACCCCACCTGAGAATAGGTAATTATCAAGTTTTATTTTAAAATATGTCAATATTACTGCTCTGTACTACATCAACTGGTAATCCATTCCACCCTCTTCTAGCTCTTTTGGTAAAGGTATTTAATTTTCTACTGTTCTTACACTGGTCTAATTTAGTTTGGCACTTACGCGATCCGAGTCCCAGCGGTTTATTCTGTATTTCCATGCCCAATTCAGTCAATAATTCTGTTCATTTAAAATGTTTTATTGAGGCAAGAAATAGAATACCAACATTACTGCATCTCAGAAAACATATACATTCAACAGAAGCAGAAAAAAACAAGCATACAGACGGGTGGAATATACTGTATATTAAAGGGACACTGTCAGCCCTTTACTTACATTTATGCTGGTACAGTACTGGGAAACGTGCCTTCACCGACTGCAGCAGTCTGTCTTGTGCCATCATAGGAATAGCAGCAATGTAGTCCCCATAGAAATAATTACTGTTCTGAATTTTAATTAAAAACTAAACCCTACCTTTCTGCTCCTATTGTCTGCAAAGCGCAGTCACATCTGTAAAATGACGCTGAAGTGCTGGAAGGCTCGTTTGCAGACTACTGTACCAGAGTTCAGCTAAATACAGTTTCTAGTACTGCAAAGAAAGCTGAACTCGGGGAAAGTGTTTATTTTTTAGAAACACATGCTAAAAATTAGTCAGATCATGGTCTGAAAGTCAAGATATGGTACTGGGCATGCACATATGCATATACATAAGCACGCATATCCAAATTCACACGCATGCCCAGTACCACGGCTCAACTTTCAGACTGCGATTTAACTAACATTTCTGGTGCCCATTTCCAAGGAATAAACACTTTGTGGAGGTCAGCTTTCTTTGTAGTACTAGAAAGTGTATTTAGCTAAACTCTGGTACAGTAGTCTGCAAATGAGCCTTCCAGCACTTCAACACCATTTTACAGGTGTGACTGCACTTCATGGAGAACAGGAGCACACGGGAAGGGTTTTGGTTTTTATTAAAATTTGGAACAATAATTATATGTATGGGGATTGCATTGCTGCTACACCTAAAATGGCATAAGACAGACTGCTGCAGTCAGTGAAGGCATGTTTCTAAGTACCACATAAAACGTTAAGGGCCAACAGGTCCCTTTAAGTGAGGGTGATGCATCTACACAGAGTCCAACACAGATGACGTGGACCATCTGACTGGATGTTCAGGGGTCCCACGGTCACCTCTTCCATACACGAAAGTGGTGACCATACCTCCCGCCAGGATTACGGGCCTATATATCCATACTACCCCTCTCTCTAAGGCCTTAGAAAAGATTGTAGCTGATCAGCTCAATTATTTCCTCTCCTCTCACAACCTCCTCTGCTGGGAGCACCACAGCTTCTGCCGTGGGCATAGCACCACCACTGCCCTCATTGAATTCTCTAGTTACTTACACTCTGCCCTTGATAAAGGGGCAACTTGCAGGTCCGGTCTTCACTGACCTCTCGAAAGCATTCGATACAGTCAACCATCCCTTCTATCCTCCCTCCTTCAGTTAGACTTCTCCCAGGCGTCCATGCTTTGTTTTCCAGCTACCTCTCTTCCCATTCACAGTGCATTAAGACTGACAGTATCCTCTCTGGTAACCGCCCTGTTCACTCAGGGGTCCACCAGGGGTCCATCCTGGGGCCCCTACTCTTTAGCCTGAACCTAAACTCTCTCCCCAATGTCTGTATGGGAAATGTTCTCTATGCTGATGATGCGGTCCTTTTCTCCACCCACGCTGACCACATACACCTTCAAACCACCCTCCAAAACTCCTTCTCCCAGGCTGAAAGCTGGTTTACTGACTGTAGACTTATGCTTAACCTGAAGGAGACAAAGATCATGCTCTTCACCCACCACCAAAATAAGCACAAAGGCTCCCACTTAGTGCCCTATCCAGTCAACTCCTCCCCATTGACCAGGTGAACTCCTTTAAATACCTCGGTGTAACGTCCAACCCCACACTCTCCTTCCACGACCATATCTGCACACTCTGCTCTGCTGTCAACACATGTATTGGCCTACTTTACCACCACAGAAGTTGTCTCCCCCGATGCCCTTAGGCTGGCCACTTCCTCCTCTGTACTATCCCTCGTTGACTATGGACACCTGATATATGGTGCTGCGGACAACACTGCCCCCAATAAAATTAAACTCTCACTTAAGGCCTGTCAGCTACTCACAGGGCCTAACAGAGTAACGCATACCTGCACTCTGTACTCCTTGGGAAATGTTCTTAACTTCGATGAGAGGCTACTATACCAGTCATGCCTCTTTACCATGAAAAACCACTATCGGCCTGGCCCCCCCCCGGTCTGGACACAATCATTCATGTCTCTCCCCCTCTCTCTCCATTTGAAGTTCCACCAAGCCCTTCCTTTTTGTTCCCAGAGTCAGGACCTCCCTTACCCAGCGGTCTTTTCACTACAGAGCCCCTTCCTGGTTTAACACCCTCCCAGTGGCCATCTCCAGTGAACGAAGGATTAGGCCCTTCAAAAAACTTCCCTACGGCTACATATCGTTAACTCCCGTAGCTATAATTGCCTGTAGCAGAGACACCTCCCTGGGGCCTCCCCTAATGTTCTGCTCCTGTAATGTATGATATTTCCTTTCTCTGACCGCTATTGTCATGTTGTATAAAATAAACAAAAATCCCAAGTATCATAACCTTAGCTACCACCCTGTATAGGAATTTATGTTTTTACCCTGAATTCAGAACTTTGGCCTATTTTATTCTCTCATCTGTATTATTCCCTTGAAGCCCTTCACTGTACTCAGTTCCACTGCCTCCTTGGGAAGGCTGTTCCATGTGTCTACCACACTCTGTGAAAAATAATGTTCTCACATTACCCCTTGATCGGTCTCCCTCTAATCTCATATCATGATCTCTTGTCCTGCTATTTTGCTTATACCTGAAACACGTTAGACTCTTTCACCTTGTGTAGGCCTTTAAGGTATTTGAAAGTTTTTATCATATCTCCCCTCTCACTCCTCTGCTCCAGGGTGTACATATTGAGGTCCTTCAATCTGTCCTCATATGGCTTCTGTTGCAGCCCTTGCACCATCTTTGTCGCCTTTCTCTGGACTGCTTCTATCTTGTTAATGTCTTTTTGCAGGTGTGATCTCCAGAACTGGATGCAGTATTCCAGCTGAGGCCTAACCAGTGTCTTGTAAAGAGGGATCACTACCTCACTCTTTTGGTTTGTGAAACCTGTACTGATACATCCCAACATCCCTCTAGCTCTTCCCATTGCCTTTGTGGTCTGCCTGGAGGTGGTTGCTAGCACATCTCCCCCCCCCCAATCCTAGTTAGCTTCAGGGTTTCTCCTGCCCACATGCATGATTTTGCATGTTTTAGTCTTAAACCCTAGTGGCCACTCTTTGGACCATTGTTCTAGCTTTTCCAGGTCTCGTCATCCTACCCACCCCATCTGGATCATCTACTCTGTTGCAGATCTTGGTGTCGTCTGCAAACAGGCAAACCTTATCTTCCAGTCCGACTGCAATATCACTGATGAAGATATTGAAGAAGACTGGCCCTAGGACCGATCCCTGAGGCACCCCAATTGTGATGTGCATCTATTCTGACTGGATACCGTTAACCAACACTCTCTACCTTCTATCTGTCAGCCAAATTGCCACCCAGTTGACCAATTTTTGACCTATCCTGCTTAGTTTGTTAACCAATCTTCTACGTGGAACAGTATCGAAAGCTTTGTTGAAGTCAAGGTATGCTACATCAACTGCACCTCCCTGATCCACCTCCCGGGTTACCCAATCGAAGAATTCTATCAGATTAGTCTGACAGGACCTTCTTGCTGTGAATCCATGTTGTCTTGGATTCTGTGCCCCTATGGCTTCCAGGCGTTCCACTATCCTTTCCTCGAGGAGTGTCTCCATGATCTTTCCAATGACTGAGGTAAGACCAACTGGTCTATAGTTACCTACTTCCTCCTTGCTTCCACTCTTGTGGAGTGGAATCACACTGGCCTTCCTCCTGGGACCTCCCCTGTGTTTAGTGACTCAGTAAACAGTTCTGCCAGAGGCTCTGCTAGTTCCTCCCTTAGCTCCTTTATTATTCTGGGATATATGCCATCCGGTCCCATAGCCTTGTCCATCTTGAGCTTATTGAGCTCTTGCAGTACCCTTTCTCTTGTAAATGGCCCTGTGTTCACCTCACTTCCCCTTGTGTCTATGGTATCTAGCTGTGGGCCCTGTTCTTCCTTCTCCACTGTGAACACGGAGCAGTAGTATTTATTTAGGATGGATGCCTTTTCCAGGTCATCCTCCACCCATTCCCCCATTTCCCCCTTGAGTTTAGCAATTCCCCCTCTAGACCTTCTCCTATCACTAATGCATCTGTAGAAAGTCTTCTCAGATTCCTTTACTGATTGTACTGTTTCCTCTGTTTTGACCTTTGCCTGCCTCACAGATTTCCCTGCTTCCCTTAGGGAGCTCGGATATGCTTCTCTGTCTTCATCTTTTTGTGTTTTCTTATATTGTTTGAGGCCAACCTTTTGACACACACTTTATCAGCTACTGTTTTTTAAAACCAAAGTGGCTTCTTTCTTCTCTTGCTTTTTCTTTGTTCCCTCACGCGCTGGCCTGTTACTTTAAGTATTGCATTTTTAATCTTAGTCCACTTTACCTCTACTCTCCTTCCTGTAACGTGTCATGTCAGGACTATTTTAATGCTCTTACCCATCTTCCCAAAATCCACTCCTCTAAAGTCTAAGATTTTAGCCTTTGATTGGTTTGGCTGTGTACCTGTGACCAAGTTGAACCATACCATGTGATGGTCACTGGCCCCCCAGTTGCCCTTTGACATGGAGATCCATAATCCTTTCTCCATTTGTCAGTATCAGGTCTAGGATACCCCAGTCTCTGGTGGGGTTTTACACTAGTTGTTTTAGGCCCTTCCCCTGGAGGGAATCCACTTAGTCCCTAGTTCTTGCTGATGCTGCAGCTGGTACAGTCCGATCCGTATCGAGCATGTTAAAATCTCCCATAAGCAGCTGGCCCAGTGGTGCTGAGGGTTGAGGCGCTGGACGCCACACCTCACACCACGCCGGCGACCCGGTTCGGGAACGGACTCGGGCCGCCGGGAGCTGGCAGGGGAGAGGTTGGATTGAGCATCCTAGGACTGCTCTCCTTCCTCTGGGGTGGGTTCGTGGGGATACGTCATGCTTGGGCGACCCTTGGTGGAGACAGAGAGAAGCACAAGGCGCGGCGTCAGCATGGAGCGGAGTTCTGCAAGACGCTTGCGTAAGTGCAGCGCATCATTGCACTGTTGGCTCTGGGGAACAAAATCTAGGTGGAAACTAGGCTGGGCGTGACCGAGCAGCTTGATGGCCGCGCACCCGGCGACCTAGAGGCTTGTCGTGGAATCGTGTCGGAGGGTCAGGTGACAGTCGTGCTGAGACACCTCGCACGTAGTGAGCCTGCTGTCCTCCGGGTCGGTGTGGGGGCCGGGCGCTGGATGCTCTCCACCAGAGCGCCTGCAGAGGCATGAAAATCAAAGCAAAAATAAAAATCTCCCATAAGCAGAACCTCCCCCTTTGCTGTAAAGTTTTTTGATATTCTCTATCAAGACTCTATCCATTCCCTCTCCCTGATCGGGAGGTCTGTAGACCACTCTAGCACGTATGGCTGTGCAGTTTACTGTTTCCAAGGTGACCCACAGTTCTCTGCCCTGTTCTGTGTATTCTGAATTTCTGTTGCTTTTATATTATCCTTCACATACAGGGCCACACCTCCCCCCTTCCTTCTGAACATTACGTAGCAGGGTACCATAGTCTCCAATGTGTGGTTGCTGGTGAACCATGTCTCGCTTATGGCTACTATGTCCAGTTTGGCCTCTGTCAGTGCTGCCTCCAGGTCTAGGAACTTTTTACCTAGACTGCAGGCATTTGTGTACATGACTTTCCACTGTACAGTAGGCTGTTTGGTAGCTAAGTGGGGGTCCGATATTGCCCATGTGTGTTTGGGGAGTTGGACCTTCCCCCCCTTTTGTTGGCGCGACCGACGTGTGCAGATGTTGATCTTCAGGTTTACTGCTAGCTGAGGGGAGAGGTCCTTTATTCCCCATGAGAGGAGTTTGACCCTCTCTCCCTTTTTGTTGGTGCAAATGGCGCATACACATATTGAACCTCTGATTACTAGCTGAGGGGGAAGAGGTGCCTCCCCTCCCCCAACTGATTGGGGAGGTGGACGCCATTCCCCCTTTGTTGGTGTAAGTGACGCATACAGATGCTGAACTTCTCATTGATTACTAGCTGGGTGGGGGGGAGAAGAGGTGCCTTTTTCCATGACCGAACCCCTCTCCCCCTTTATTAATTTAAATTCTCTGCAAACACATCAAATTTCTGCCCCAGTGTGCCGACTCCCTCCTTGTTCAAATGCAGGCCGTCGAATTTAAAGAACTTTTGCTCTCCAAAATTGTGCCAGTCCCCTACAAATTTGTGTCCTTTTTTCTGACACCAGTCTTTGAGCCAAGTGTTTAGCTCCTTTGTTTCCCTTTCTCTGATCCTCCGCTCACCTGTCCCCCTCTCCCAGACAGGCAGAATCTCAAAGAAGGAGATGTTGGACGAAAAGGATGTCAGTTTCTGACTCAAAGGGTTGCAATTTCAATACCATTAAAATAAATAGCTAACTAACTGGTATGTCCCAGGAACACAAGGAGGCCACCCACCACATAGATGCTTTAGATTTGTGTGTCTGGTTTGTAGAGAAAAAAAAAATATGTTGCAGGTGATACCTTTTATTGGACTAACAAAAATAATTTTAAGACTAGCTTTCGAGAAGTGAAACTCTCTTCCTCAGGTCAAAAGTGTGTGTGGTTTAGAGCTGCACAGAAACCATATACATTTTAACTATCCCAGTGTTACACTTTTTTTAATTTTACTATTTACTTATTCAGGATAGTCCAGATGCAGCAATCGCTTTCCAGTGTGGTCCTGTTTATACAGATTTCCTCAGATAGATGGAAGTAGAGCTCCAAGAAGCTGCAAAACTTGTCCAAGGTCACTCAACAAGTATTATGGGGAGGAGTGGACAGTGATGAGGGAATAAAGGAAATGCAGAGAGACTTGCAAAAGTTGTAGGGGTGGTCAAGGGTCTGGCAGTTGAAATTCAATGCCAAAAAGTGCAAGGTGATGCACCTGCAGAACAAGAACCCCAGGAAGGAGTACTGGATAGGAAAGGGGAAACTCAGTACCACTGCTGAGGAACAAGACCTTGGAGTTATCATCAGTGACTCCCTAAAGCAATGAAGTCAGTGCAACAAGGCTTATAGGATGTCAAGTAGAATGCTTGGATGTATCGGAAAGGCACTGAAAACAGAAAAAGGGAGGTAAAATATATAGATCCTTGATGAGGCCACACCTGGAATACTGCAAGCAGTTCTGGAGTCCCTGCCTCAGGAAGGATAGGGATAGCCTTGAAATGGTGCAGTGCAGGGTAACAAAAATCATTCAGGGTCAGCAGGACAGGTCCTATGAGGAGCGCTTCAAGGCACTGAACATGTACTCACTGCAGACAAGAAGGGAGAGGGGAGATATTATAGAGGCCTTCAAAGTCCTAAAAGGAATTAACAGGGTGAACTGTGGGGAGTTGTTTAACTTAAATACCAACTCGTGGTCATATGGTCATGAATAGAAGCTAACAGGAGGGAGGTTAAGGAGGGATGTGAGAATATACTGTTGTACAGAAAGGGTGGTGGAGCCATGGAACATGCCGCCAGCTGAGGTGGAGAGTGCAAAAACCATTAGTGGTTTTAAGCATGGCTGGGACAGAATGAAGGGTACACTGGCTGCTCAGGGCGTCACAACTGGGGAGGAGAATGGGGAGTAGGGAGGGCTGGGATCCTGGAGGAACAGTAGATCCCAGGGCTAAGTAGGAAACTCAGGCAGACCAGATGGACCTTTGGACTTTTTCTGCCGTCACTGTCTATGTTTCTATTTGGTTCTGGTCAGGTTTGAACCCGTGACCTCCCGGTTCCCAAGACAGTGCTCAAACCACTATACTTTACTGTCTATACTTTGAAGCTCATCAGCAAACAGCGATATATTTCCATTTCAGGTCATAATCAGACAATTGCTGGAGTTGGCCGCAATGGCCTGTGGATACATAATTCGGTTCCAGAGTCTTAGTTCCTTTTAATCTTTCTGACCTTACAGTAACCCAGAAAAAAAAATTAAGCATAGTGACCGAGGTCGACTTAGTACAGTCCCTCAATTACTATTTATCATCCTGTGACTAGAGTCATGTGATGTCCACGATACTTATGACTAAGCAACCAGAAAGGAACCCCCCAGACATCCACATGTACACATACATACACACAAAAGGTGATCAAAGATTTTGCTGGGTTCTTCCCGACAACTTTCACCCATGAAACGTCATCTTCCACACGTAATCCAATGATCTCAGTAGCTGTGAATGTGGATCATAAATGGCAGAGATGGATTTAGGGGAAGTGTGTCAAGATGTGCAAAACTGTAAAACAGTAGCGTCCCACTTGTGCAAGTTTTTTCCATTAAGTTATGGAGCAGCACTAGGTCACAGTCACGAAAGCTGCCTCTATGTAGCTTTAGGTTTTACCTTCGATTCCTTTTAAACTTTCAGCCCCCAAGACTACAGAATGGAGTTTGTGGAGCTGCTTTTCCAGGTGGATATAGGACAATACTCCTTTCGAATTGGATGACTTTTTGTTTCCTTCACAGAACAATCTAGTTTAGGTATTGACACCGTACACCAGTTTCAAAACGCCTGTTGTACAAGCAACCTATACAAGTGAGACATGAGGCTCTTGTTGGAGAAAACGTGGTGAAAGTCATGCACATCAGGTACATGTCTTTTGGGAAATGCCCACTAAGAACAGTCTTCTGGGAAGATACTGAGCATCACTATGTAATATTTTCCCAACATTACCCTCACTATCTTCATCACTGGTACTACTACACCTGAGAGATCAGGGCTAGGGATAATTCCGCTCATTATTTGTTTATTTTATCAGCAGCCCACACGATAACCAGACTATAGCCATGTGAAACCTCCCTTACTCGGGAACAATGGATGATCTTAGTTAATAACATTTACTAAACAGAAAGGATAGCGTATATTTCATAATGGTCTCCACCAGTGTTTGGCTCTCTGGCGGCCTTGAATTGTTTATCCGTCTCCTCTAGAGCCATCTTTTATACCCTGAAGCACTGGACTAGTAGTATGAAAGGGAGTTTCTGATCCATTTTGTTTCGATGGTGAAACATCACACAGCTTACTTGCTTGGAATCGTTTTATTGCTGCATTTTCCCTCTTGCTTTGTTAAGCATACAGTGAGAGGCAATATACTGACCACTGTGATAAGGCACTAGATTTATTACCTTAAGCAGTCAGGCCAAGTTATTATCGACTGTGACATGCTGTGAAACTGTGGTCTATGTGGTATTCAGGTTGGATAACTTGTTTTATATAAATGTGAAAATAATGTAATACAAAAAGGGACAGCACACATGATCTCTGGTGCCCCTACCCAACTAAATCAACAGACACACGCGCACACACACACCCATCCACCCACCCCAATAACTGTTAAAGCAGTAGATGACGGACATCCCGCAGTCAGTCACACCCATGAACTGGTCAGTGGAGAGTTCCGACTATGTGTGTCATGGTTTAGAGAATGATTCTGGTAACCAGAGAGCTTACTTAGTTCCCCTATACCCCAACAGAGCAACCATGAGTTAAACTAGGCAGGAACCACCACAGGCTCAGTTCCTCTCTTCTTTACAGACCTGTGATACAGTTCCAGCAAATGCGTCTCCAATTTGCATGAAATATAATAGGACAGTTCCCCCTCCTGTAACCGACAGTTCCCTCTTCAGTTGAGCAACAGCAAAGCAAGACTGGGGGGTGGAGTGGCGTAACTTAATCATCCTCCAGGGTTAAATAACAGCTGGAGAAAAATACAACAGCTGTTGCTCAAGGAGAATAAATAACAGAACCCCGAAACTGTCATATTGTGATTATTGAACAGAAAAGTTCACAAAAATTAGTTTAAATTGAAAACACAACAACTGTTTATCACATTCCACAAGATGCCATCATAAATCGACTGTTTCCAGGGGTTAACGTGTCACCCATGGAATGTAATCAGACAGTCAAATTCTTGTATTGATGACTGTTTTTTTAGGTTCATTTTACATGTGCAGACAGTGCTATATTGTACATCATGCCATGTATATGTACTACAGTGCTGTCCCCCTTCCCTGGTCATGGATTCGGCTAGAAATAACAAAAGGCTTACTTGCTAAGAGAGCTAGTGGAGTTTCTCTTTTAGCTCCAGTTCCCACGTACAGTGGGTCCCAGGTTCTACCCTCAAGCTACTCAGAGTTTATCAACTGCATCTGGCCATTAGGAAGCAGGATTCAGAAATAAGGATGATCAGGGGCAGATAATATATCGAAACAAAGCAGGGGGCACTTAATGATTACAAAGTCTTTAACGAACAGATCGTGGATAACTAAAGGAGGCTGATGATGATATTTTTGTGTTCAGCTAAGGATCCTACATCTATTCAAATGTCTTTTACAAGGGTGTTATTGCTAGCATAAACCTCCTGGTGTTATAAGCTCTATGTAACTTTAAAAACAAATCCAAGAGGTGCACTGCATAATGTTCCATTTGCGCCAGCCATCCTTTATCTGTCAGATCGGCAGTGCTAGTCAGCCAATCAGAAAGCAGCTTGTTTTTGGGAGGGGGGGCCACTGTGGAGCCCGAGCAATATGGCTGCTTCTAGATGAAGCTCTGCTGTTTGATCTTAAAATAATCTCCGGTAATGGCAATTTTCAGAGCAGCTCGGTCTGTGTCTTATTTGGTGTCGCAACATACAGGAATCAGAGAAAGGATAAGTCTGCAGGAGAAGGAGCTAAACCTAAAACGGTCTCTGGAGCTCCGACCATGTGGTTGGCCCACGGCCGCGATCATGAACAAGTTGAAGCAAAGGGTAAAAAAAAAAAACCACTCTACAAATGCTCGGGTCTATATTTAATAGACCGATTACTTCCGTTGCTGGACTTTCTGACAAATTCCACACTCTCACTAAATCGGGTGGCCTCCATTGAATCCACAGTGGATTCAGTCACTGTTGCAACCACCGAAGTCACAAAACGAGCGGATGCAGCGTTGGGAGAAGTTACAGCAGTTATTAAAGAAAATACCCACCTGAAGTCCCGATTGGAGATGCCGTAAAATCAAACTCAAGCCCACAATCTGAGGGTATCGGGACTGTCAGAGGGCTGTGAAGGAGGCCATCTTTTACTTTTCTTGCAGGAATGGCTAGTGCAGCAGCTGAGAGAGGTAGTAGCCCCTACAGTTCATCACTTCCAAAAAGTGTATCGGGTCACTTCTTGAGGCCAACCTGATTACCAACAGGTTCCATAGATGGTGATGATTATCATGGAAGGAGTGGACTCCCAAGATTATCTTTTAGCCATGGCAGAAAAGGTCACTTCAAGATGGCCAACAGATTCGGATGTTCCCAGACCTCGGATATGCCACATGACAGACGCGTAAAAAGTTTGATGGGGCAAGGGAACTACTCCGAGAAGCAGGAATCTCTCACGGCCTGTTTTTCCAGCCTGACTACGAATTGTGCATCACAGTAGAATTTCTCTCTTTTCAGATCTTGCAGATGCCATGAAATGGAGCCAGAAGAATGCAGCTGCATGACCCCGAGTGCCTCCTGAAGAGGATGTCTTATCGAAAAGACTAACTTGCATTATTGTGAATTTTTCCTGAACATTTAAATGGTTCTGCACTGTTTTATGTTTGGGGAGATATTGTTTTAAGTCCCAAGAGTGTCTTTTTAGCCACATTTATTGAACTGGGACTGCAGTTTTGCCCCCGAACTCTGGGTATTTGATTCAAATTGGGAGGGTTTTGTGCCAACTCTCAATCCTGGACTACTGCTTCCCCATCTATGCTAGGACATCCACAACCCTTATGGCCAAGTTCTCGTCTGCCTACAATAGTGCATGTCAGTTCGCCTTGCTGGACCCTTTCGCGACACACCATGTCCTTTACAATTCGCTAGGATGGCTTCCGCTGCAAGGCCACTTGGACCTCGCCCTTTTCTGCATGGTGGATTCCACCATCCGTACTGGCCAGGAATGTCCCCTTGCAGCCCTCCTCAAGGTCCAAACTTTACACCGCGGCCTCCGCTCAAACAGCATCCCCCCTCTGAATATTCCCAGAGTATCCACCAATATGGGCGGTAGAGCCTTGTCAGTGGCAGACACTATGCTGTGGAATAAACTGCCTGCCGAGCTCTGCTCCATCGACATCCACTGCCAGTTCAAATCTTGCCTCAAAGACTGGCTCCTGGTGACTTCCTGCTGCCACCGCTTTCCTGGGTAGTCCTTCACTTCCCACCTGCCCTTACTACGAGTTTCGTGCCTATACATCTCCCTTTGTAAATCCTCCAATTTCCCTTCCTCTCTCCTTCCCTCTGCTAGCCCCGTTTTATCCTTTTCGTGCTACTCCTGAGGAACACGGATCATCTCCTATGCAACTTGCTGTATACCGATTTCACATGTACGTACATACACACACACACACACACACACACACACTTCTCTTTATGTATATGCACATCGGATTTATGTACTATGTAACCATGTATCATGTGGATGTATGTATTTTTGCAACCTTGTAATCTGTGTACTATTGTAACCTTTTATTATTCGTCAAACTGTCTACTGTTCTATGCACTGTTGTTTATGTTTAACTCTGCCACTGTATGTGGCCCAGGTCATGCCCGAAAACGGTCCCCGGGATCAGCACACCTACCCAGTTGCCAAAGTCATAAATAAATAAAATAAAATATAAGAAACATTGATGATGTGTTTTTTAGGTTATTGCACCCAGTTTATTGTTATAATTTGAGATAACAGGAGGTTTTTGCTCACATACTAACTAACAGGAGAAGTTAGGCACAGTACTACTGGGGGATGCCAAATAAAAATCGAAATTTGAATACCTGTAAATTTTCTTTCTCCGAAGGCTGGTCTCTGGGCTTCCTTACTCCTGGGCTACCCCCCCCCCGATGCTGATAGGAAGGCAGGAATCAGACCTCTGCAGCAGGAGACATCCAGCCCTCTAGTTCCTGTCTCCCTCACTTCTTCCTAAAAGCAGTCCAAATGCAGCAATACTACAAGAACTTGGAAACAAAAAACAAGAATGTTAAGGCGTCTATGGCCGAGAGGCCAGCCAACAATATACATTCTGGGAGGGAATCCGAAGTCCAGAAACAAGCCATCGGAGAAAGAAAATTTACAGGTATTTAAATTTCAATTTCACTCTTCTAAGCTGGTCTCCGGGCTTCTTTACTCCTGGGATATACAAAAGCAGTACATTCCCAGATGTCCCAGGTGGGAAGAATGCTGAGTGCACATAAGTGCCACCACTGTCTGAAGCACAAGAATGCCTCCACCGAGGACATCACATCCAGCTTATAAAATTTTGTAATCATTGGAATGAATGACCAATCGGCTGCTCTATATAAGTTTGCTGGAGATGCTTATATGAAGTACACCCAAGAAGGGGCCATAGCTCTGATGGAATGGGCTCTCACTGGGCTAAGTAAGGTTATTCTGGACTGATCATAAGCCTTGGGAGGTGACGGATAGATTCCGTCTGGCTATTGAGCCTTTTGAATCCATGTTACTCTTAATTTTGGCCAGTAGTTGAAATGGACAACTTGAAGTTTTGCGAAAGCCTCCTTCCTCATAATATAATTTTCAACGCTTTTCTTGAGTCTAGTGGATGAAAATTCCCTTTCCTTATAGTTTCTTGGAAGTTGACTGAAGGAAGGAAAAATGAACCCTTAATTATAATGGAAGGTAGACCTAACTTTGGACAAGAAAGAAAAAATCTGGATCTGTTCAGAGTACCACAGAGCTGGATAAAAGACAGTGTACGGCTCTTGGGTGAACAATGCTCCAAGGTCACTGAATCTCCTGGCTGAATTAACAGCCATCAGAAAAAAGCGACTTTCATTCTGAGATGCCTGAGGGATGTCTTCTGGAGAAGCTCTAAAGGAGCTTTGGTCCCAGCCTTGAGAACCAGATTAAAACTCCAAGGTGGTATTGTTGGTCGATTGGAGGGTGTTTAATGTTACTGCATTCAGAAACCTCCAGACATTGGGATGTAAGCCCAACAATTTCCCTGAATCCAACAACAAGAGTGCCTCTGGCAGAGAAACCTGAACTCTTTAGGTGGCTGGCTGCAGTCCTTTTTCCAACCCATCTTAAAGGATCTGCAGTAGAACAGTTGATTAGATTGGATGGTTCTGTATGTGACTGGAATGAAGCCAGAACCGGAATTTCCTCCAGATTCCACAATACACTCACTTGCTCGGGAGGATGGGGGACTTGCTCTTCCAGATTTAAAACGTTATCAACAGGCAGTCACCTTGGTTAATGTCATGGCTAGACAAAATAGGACTACAGTTCCACACTGGTTGGAAATGGCGAGATGGCTCCTTAGTGATGCTAAATATACTCTGATGCTTCATCAGCAAACATCGGGAAATTTTGTCAATATAGCCACTAGCCCCTGGCTGGTAGCCCAGTGTCGGAATTGGAACTCCTTGAGAAAAACCTATGGGTTTTCAACCTATCTACCTCTAATATCTCCGATCCAGAATCTCCTAGACTCCCCCCCCCCCCCAATACCCTGGATTAGGGTTTAGTTCCTAGGATGAGCCAGGTTGAGATTTCTGCCACAAATAATGACACAAGGAAAGATATGGGCTCACGAAGATTCAGGAAAAGTTTCATCTACCTCACAAGACTTCTACTGATATTTACAACTCCGACACTATGTAGAAGGTTTGACCCCCCTTGAGAACCCCGAAACATACCAAGCGTTAATACATTGTCAAATCTCATGCTTGAATGAGGAAGGCAGGACCATCTGGTCTCCCTCTACCATCGGGCCCTGAATTCGCAGGGAGCCGACCATACTGAGAAAATATGCATACAATGGCATGGGGATTCTGGTCACCTGCTTAGCATGGCCGAATGGAAAATAGCCTGCAGACAGGTCTCCAGGGTTACCAGTTCACATCAATGGAGAGAGTTTGCCTGGAAGGTATTAATACGCTACTTTAGGCCTCCCCTGTATCACTAAACACTATAAACCAAGTAAAACAGCGGAGTGCTGGAGACAGTGCGGAGAACAAGAAGCCAATCTGGCTCATATTCTATGGGACTGCCCAGCTCTCGCCAATTACAAGCAACAGCTTGAAGCGCAACTGCAGGAGCTCATAGACCCAAAATTTAACCTGACTTTAGAGATGTACCTATTCCTTATAATTCCCAAGCCCTACCGGGGCCCTAACACTAGATATCTCCTCTCACTACTCCTTACAGTGGCCAAGAAGGCACTTACCAGGCACTGGCTGACAAGCGAAGTACCGACCATACGGGAATGGTGGTATATTACTAGACAAGTTTATAGTCTGGAAAAGATGACTCTCAACCTTAATGATCGGTCGGGGGGAACTCTTCTCTTCAAGGTGGAAGGGATGGCAGCTATATTACATGCTGAAAGACCCTCTATTTGTACCTTGAGTAGTGCCGCCTCTAAAGGACCCTGAGCTCATTGGGGCCAAAGACTTCTCCTCCTCTCTTTGAGGTCTCTGGGTACTGTTTTCCCTGCTCCCACCCCCTTCCCACAAATGAAACCCTTAAGATAATAGGTCTGAAGAAATCAGGTTAGTAATATTTAACAAAGGGGAGAATAAAAAGAAAAAGAGGAAGCTAAATGGTAAACAGTTCGATGTCCTATTGATTAAGTCATATTATAGAACGTGTCAGTAGGCATATGGAATAACAAGTCTGTTGAAATGATTGTACAAACTGTGGATGAATGGTACGAACTTTCACAAAAGCTACATATTTTAACTGGCCAGATGTCATTGTACTGTATAAAATCTCAACTGATGACCTGTATGTATATAAGTTAAAATATGTATTATAATAAAAAGATTTTAAAAATAAGATTACACAATACACCCTAGAGGAAGAAAGGCCACACAAGTTCCCCATCATTTCAATAACAAGAACTGTGTAGCCTAGCTCCTAGGAGTTTTCCAGCTCACTTTCCAGCCTAGAGAGACAGGTTGTTCAAATTGGGATGCCGAACTACACCTTCATGGATAAGGTCCATGTTGAACTTGAAGGTTAGAGGTGGTCACCTTGACATATGAATAAGAAGTGGGAACCATGTGCGGAAAAGCCATAAGGGATGGACTACCATCATGTCTGCCCTGTCCAGATCCACTTTGTGGAGGACGTTTGATGGAAGCAGTATTGGAGATAAGGCATACAAGAGACTGAACTGACCCCAGTCTAGGGAAAAGGTGTCCTGAGCCACCACTGGTTCGTCCTTGGCCATGGAGCACAATTGCTTTACCCTGGAATTCCGCCAGCAGGCGGAAAAAAAAAAATCAATCGGAGGATTGCCTCACTGTTCTGTTAGAACATGGAAGGCCCTGTCCTTCAGCTCCCATGCCCCTGGTAGAACAACCTTGCGACTGAGCCAGTCTGATGTGATGTTTTCCTGTCCTTGAATATACATTGCTCCGTGGTGCTCAGTCCACTGAAAGAGAAGAAGGGAGTACCATAGCATTTTTGCGCTTCTTGTACCACCCTGATGGCTGATGTATGCCAACACGGTCTTATTGTCAGTTGAAATCAGTCCATCCTGATTGAGGAAATGCTGTTCAGAGTGCCTCGGGCCAAGGCACACTGCGCTCATCATGAGAATGTTTATGCTGTACCTTGTATCTAACAGCGACCACCCGCCCTGTGCTGACAGCTGATGCAGGAGAGCTCCCCAGCTCCTGAGGCTTGCATCGGTAGTGATTCGGGTTTGGTGTGGATGGTCCAACTTGCAACCCGTCATGACCTCTGTCCTCCTAGACTATCACTGAAGGGAGGGTTTAATCTGTCCCAGTTAGCTGCGTGAAAACGTAAGCAGGCAGCTGAAGAGCTATATGAAAATCCTTGATGAGCTTTAGCCGATCCCTGCACTTAGCTTCCGGCCGAAAATATCATTTTGGCTTGTGTCCTGATGCCTGCCCCCAGGAGGATTTAGGTCTGGCGTGGAGTTAGGGAACTCTTTCTCCAATTAATGAGAAATCCCTGTGCCAACAGGCCCGCGACTACCTCCACCCCTGCATGTACTGTTTGGTTGAGCTGTGGAGCCTTCATGTGACCTATGCCCGCTGCTGGCATCTTTAATAATGTCCGTGGGCCTGAGGGATACCCAAATGGCATAGTTTTTAATTGAAGAACTGCTCCCCCACCTTGAACCTGAAACAGTGCTTGTGTAGTTCCTGAATGGAAATATGTCGATCGGCATCTTGCAAATCAATGGATGCCGGAAAATCCCCTTTTTGCAGTTCCCTGATGTTTGATGACCAGATTTCCACCCTGAAGGGTCTGCAGTGGATAAAACTGCTCAGGAGTTCGAGATGTAGGAGGGGCCTGAATCCCCCTGTGCATTTTTGAACTATGAAAAATAGGAAGTAACCCCCAATTGATCTCTGTGGGGGAACTTTGCTCAATATCCCGTCTGTAGAAGGTTTGTAATATCGCCTGTCTTTTGGATGGGTTACCGGAGATAGGGGAGGGCACCACATGAGGTAGTGGGGGCTTGCTGGCGATGTGTAGGACCTGTCTGATTGACTTGGTTTGGACCCATTTCTCGAGAAAATTTGAAAGTCTGACCCCTACTCAAGAATGGGCCCAGACAGCTTATGACTACTTGTTGATCCCCGTGTCTGTGGTGCCACCCTCGTCACCGGATTTTCCCCCTCTGAGGTTATACTGGCTACGCAAGGAGAACCATACTCTTCCCCCCCCACCCCGAGAAGTTAAGAGTTTGACCCTAGTTATAAGCTCGGTCATGAAATTTGCGTCTGGGGTCTCAGGACCATGAATTGCCCCTGTCCTTGATGGGGGCATGTGCACCTTAGCCATCTCCCCTGATTTTTTCACCGCCTCATTCAGGGCTGACCCAAACATGAAGACACCTTCAGGGTACATTACAAACATCCCCTGTGAGCAGAGGTTTCAGCATCGCCCCTGACAGGGCATTTACTTTCCTGTCCAATGACCATCTGTTTGGTTAGGTTTGAAATCAGAGGGTAGCTTCTGAGGCAGTTTAACCACTTTTCCAGTTGTTTCTTGTCAAACCTGAGAAGCTTAGAGATCTGCTGGGGCACTGGATAGGTGAGAAGCTTAGATATCTGCTGCTCCTCCTTCAGCCATTTCCCTTATGGTAGGGGGAATAGGAAAAGCTGTTGCTGGTTTGGAAGTAGATGTCAGGTGAAAAACCTGTTTCGGTTGGATGGGAGCCACCGGGTGAGATCCAAGGGAAATCTCGACTGTGACTTTTTTTTTTTTTTTTTCCATTTTTTTTTTTTTTATTTTTTAATTTTTTTTATGAAAAAACTATGTCCGCCCGGTCAAGGTTTCACCCATTAGCTCCCCCTCCGGAAGAAGATAAACTGGAGTCTTAGAGGAGCCCAAGAAACACACCCTGCAATGCTTTCCTTTAAGAGTGCCCCTAGATTTCCTTCTAGAACTAGATCTGATTTTTGTCCTGTGATGTGAGGAATGTTGATCCTCCTAGGACAACTGCCTCTCAGGAGTGAGGATAGGGATGGTCCTCTTTCTTGTGCCTTCTTGTGAGGGCTCACATCTGGTGATCCCCGGTTGTCAGTCAAAGCATACTGGATCTGGAGCAAGGCCCTATTTAACTGGTTTATGAGGTCTGGTGCCAGAGGGGGCTGCAGACTGCTGGGTCTCTCTGGTGGCTGCCGCTTATTCTGACCTGTTGGCTATCAGACTGAGCCGAGGAAAGGTCTGCCTCCATTGTGTCTTCCCCAATCGCAGACGTTGCGCTTTGGACATTTTAGGCAAAGCGACCCAGCCAAGGCAAATTAGTAGCGGGGTACTTGCAGCGCTGGCCTTTTCTGCCCTTGGAAGGCTTGTATGAGGCCGTAACACCAAAAAAGGCCCTACTTCCCTTTAATTCAGCATACTCTCTCCCCACCCCCCCGTAGGCTTCCTAATGCTATGCTGCTGAAGCTGCGATTGATTGCACTGGCCCTTAAACAGTTGTGCTGGTCCTGTAAGGGCAAAATACTGAGCTGTCCCCCTTGTGTAATCCATACTTGTATTTCATTCCTAATAGACTATGTAGTAATCCAGCCTCTTGGGAGCCTATGCAGAATACCCTCTGGACTTTACTTCTTGCCGGTTTGGTGGGGGTGGGGGCACAGAGCGCTGAGCAAAAGCTCCGGATTAGCGCTCCTAGTGTGCTTTAGCGCTCATCAATGGAATTCCCCGATCATCGATGAGCCGCTATAGCCACACTGCAGGTCCACCGTTGACGAGTGGCTGAGGTAAATCAGATTGCCAGCCGTCGACGGGTTGCCTCTGATTGACTCCTTATGCCCCTTTAACGCTTGACCAAGCGTTCCCTTGCTGTGCTCATCGAGGAGTTCTCTTGCTCCAGATTAGAACTCCTCATACCCTGCAGTGCTCATCGACAAGAGCTCCCTGTACATCTACGAGCTGCCATTGTCATCCTGCCGGAACACCATCGACGAGTGGCTGATACAAGCAGAATGCCGGTTGTCGATGGAAAAAATATGGGGCTGCCGTCTGAGGGGTGATATATTCTCCCTAAGCCCTCCGGTGCCATTTTTATTCCACTACCCAGACTTTCACTGTACTGAGGGGATAGATCCTTCCAAAGCACTCCGGTGCTGTTTTAATTCCCCTCAAAAGACTTTCACTGCAGTGAAAAAGCATTCCAGACAGAGTGCAGAAAGTGCGGGAGGAAAACCAACACAGTGAAATGGGGCCAGTCATCCTTTCTAAGCACTCCGGTGCGGTTTTAATTCCCCTAAACAGACTTTCACTGCACTGAAGGAGCATTCCAGGCAGAGTGCAGAAACTGCAGGAAACGACGCAGTGAAATGTGCAGCTTGCAAGGCTAAGACTGGAACAGACACTGGAGTTCTTAAACACAGCTATGATTCATCAAATATTAAAATTAAATCAAAATTGTTTGACTTACAGTCTGCAGAGTACCTGCTGATCTGAAGTCAGAAGTAAATGGAGGGAAACAGGAAGTGGAGGGCTGGGTGTCCCCTGCTGCAGAGGTCTGATTTCTGCGTTCCTATCAGCAGTCGGGAGGAGCAGCCCAGGAGTAAGGAAGCCCGGAGGCCAGCTTAGCAGAGAGAACTAGATGTGCTGCCTTATATCGGATCAAATATTAGGAGTGTACATCTATTTATTGGTTGCACTAATCGTGCATTTACTATTGACAGGCATGGTGGACTTCCCCGATCCCATATGGGGGAAGGGTGCTTGTCACTTTTGGACTTTGGAAATAATGTTCATAAATTCCATGCAGCTCCTGGAGTCCTTACACAGCTTAATTTGGATTTTAACTTGAATTTCTGATTCCAGTAACCCCAATATAATGTATCTTTTAACATTTGATGGACGTCTTGCGTGTATTAAGATGAGTGGCGCGTTCATCAGAATGTTTTACTTACATCTGTAATATCAAATGTTAGTAACTGTATGTTTTGTGTATATATAGGGGATATGACATGGCCTGACCGAAGATATATTTATCTTCATGAGAGGCCAATGATATGATATCTAACGAGTGGCAGAAATACCTGTTCAATACGTCAGCTTTACAACAGTAAAGCTGACATACTGAACAGGTATTTCTGCTCAGTCTTTACTGAGGAGGAGGCTAATGGGTCTGAAGGGAGTACAAGGGGTGAGAATGGTGCAGAAATAGACACAAGTCCCTTTACACGAGAAAGGGTCCTGAAGGAACTGGAAGTAATAAGAGTTGATAAAGCAATGGGGCCAGATGGGATTTCTAGGGTCCTTAAAGAACTAAGAGGTGGTGTGGCTGAACCTCTGGCAATCCTGTTTAGCCAATCACTGGAAACAGGGAGGTACCCAAAACTGGACGATAGCAGATGCAGTCCACTTATACAAAAGTGGGAACAAAGAGGAAGCAGGGAACTACAGACCAGTCAGCCTCACCTCGGTAGTGGGAAGATCATGGAAGCACTACTGAAGGAGAGACTGGTGGAACATCTGGTTGTCAACGGACTACAGGACCCAAGGCAGCATGGTTTCACCAGGGGGAGGTCATGTCAGACCAACCTCATTGAATTTTTCGACTGAGTGACTAGTGAGGTGGATCGGGGAAGGCAGTGGACATGGCCTATCTGGACTTCAGCAAGGCCTTTGACACTGTGCCACATAGAAGACTATTACACAAACTGGGGAATATGGGTGGGGGCAGGACAGTAGTGCAGTGGGTAGGTAACTGGCTGGGCGGCAGGACGCAGAAGGTGGTGGTAAATGGCTGTCACTCCACAGAGGGAAGAGTGACCAGTGGGGTACCACAGGGATCAGTGCTGGGACCGGTCCTATTCAACATCTTCATCAGTGACATTGCGCTGGACCTAGAAGGCAGAATTTCCCTGTTCGCTGATGACACAAAGCTCTGCAACAGAGCAGACACACCAGAGGGTGTAGACAGAATGAGAAGGGACCTGCAGAAACTTGAAGAATGGTCAGGGGTTTGGCAGTTGAAATTCAATGCAAAGAAGTGCAAGATAATGCATATGGGGCACAAAAACCCAGGCACAATATATCAGTTGGGGTGTGAGGATATATCATGCACCAAGCAGGAACGGGATCATCTCTGATGACCTCAAGGTAGGGAAACAGAGTGACAAGGCAGCAGGTAAAGCAAATAGGATGCTGGGATGCATAGGCAGGGGCATCACCAGCAGGAAAAGGGAGGTCATAATTCCACTATACAAAACACTAGTGAGGCCCCACCTGGAGTACAGTGTACAGTTCTGGAGACCTTACATACATAAGGACATAGACAGGGTAGAGAAGGTTCAGAGGAGGGCAACAAAGATGGTACATGGCGTGCATCATAAGTCCTATGAGGACAGGTTGAAGGAATTGAATATGTACTCCCTGGAGGAGAGGAGGGAAGGAAGGAATATGATAGAGACATACAAGTATCTTATAGAGAGGAACAGGGTGCAGGAACACACTATTTTTAAGTGAAAAAGATGTTCCAGGACTAGAGGGCATGGGATGAAGTTGGAGGAGGACGATTCAGAGGAAACGTGAGGAAGAATTTCTACACAGAACGGGTGGTGGACAAGTGGAACACCCTACCAGAGGAAGTGGTGGGGGCTGAAACAATCAATGGATTTAAGAGTGCATGGGATAGACATAAAGGAATTCTGGAGGTCAGGGTTAAGGGGCAACAGACTTCTAGGAAAACAAAGTAAACTTACAAGCTCAAATGGGCAGACTGGGTGGGCCGTAGGCCCTTATCTGCCGACACTGTCTATGTATCTATGAGATATCATGATGTAATTGGCCTCGAGTGAAGATAAATATGATATCTTCAGTCAGGCCATGTCATGTCCTGTTTATACTGTGTATGTTTTGGGATTATTTCTAGTTTACCAACGTAAGCATTGCAATTACAGTAAGTGTAATATAGAGAAATAGAATATCATAGGTTTTGGTTTGATTTGCTTGGAGCTGTGGAGCATTCATTGATTTGCTGTGGTGTTTTATTAATTAGATGGGCTACATAAAGTATGAGAACAAGAGGTGAAGTTGGTGTTATTGTTTTTTCACGCTAACTATAATGTGTTTTGTGGAGAAGCTCTTTTTCAACGCTGTGCCTGTAAAGTTGTAAGCGCTGTTCAGGTTGTGGCAGATAGACAGGACAGAGCGAGTGTTTTTTTCCCCCTCAGAGTAGTATTTTCATTTTTGGGGGTGGTAGATGTGTGCTGGGGAGAAAGTATTTTTGGTTTATACATTTTACAAGTGTAAGAATACATTGGCTGAGTTACGGGGAAGTGTAGGTGCAAGATGGAGGTGTTTGTTGCCTTGGTAACTGTGTGTGAATCCAGACTTGCGAGTGATCGTATAGTGAAGGGAGTCACCTTAGTAGCGTCACTGCAGATGCTTTTTGCATTTGCATTTTGTTTTTTGTTTGTTTTTTTGCTGTCCTGAGTCAGTGGTATGCTGACCTTTTGTGGAGCGACAGTCTCGGGGAGGAGCTGAACAAGGCTTCTGTAATCTGTGGCAAGTGCCAGTGCGGGTGAAAGGTCACTGCGGGTAAAAGGAAACATTCGGGTGGCATTGCTGAATTGTGTTTGAATTTTCATCATGAAGGCTCACAAAAATGTTTTTTTTTTTTTTTTTTTTAAATTTAGTAGAAAGCAAAGGAAGTGATTGGTCATATTTAAACCGATAGGTTTGTGCGAGCCGTTTCGGTTCTGGTTTAGGATGAGTTTAATTGAATTTGGGCAAAGTGTTACAGTGCCAAATGAAAGTATAATTAATTTTAATTTTAACAGTCTGAAAATGTGTCTTGAGTGATGTACATTTTTCATTGACATGAATTGTTGTAATACGAGAAGATTTACAGTGGTGGGAGTCTAGTCAGAGCATGAGCAGGATATAAAAGTGAAAGTGTTGAGGCAGTGTGTTGAAACCATGGCCAAGGTGCTGCTGTTACACTGACTGTATTATGAATGATGTATAGGAATGTGAAGATATCTCCATGACGTATAGGAACATGGAGATATTAATATCTTCACTGGCTGGCTGAGAAGTATTTTTTACACAGGGATTTATTCCAAAACATACATTGTATAAATATATTCATACAACTTGTGTTCTGGGATAAATGTAAGGATAAAAACTAGTATCTCAGGCAGCCAGTGAAGATATTACCGATATCTTCATGTTTCTATACGTCATTAAAATGAAACCAAAAGCATTCACAGGTTGTGCCTCTCCATGACCTGCAACCCCGCCCCCATGCAAGCATCTCAATCATGCCATAATTTTCAAAGAAACAGTATATTTTATATTATATATACACACACACACACACACACACACACACACACACACACACACACACACACACATATATACACACACACATAATATAGTATGTATTATATATATATATATATATATATATATAAAAAGAGAAAGCTTGTCTGGTTGATCCTATCTTCTTCCCCGGTCTTAACCGAGCAGTTTCACTTTCCTTGTACTAAATTTGTAGCATGACCCAGCGCTTACACCACAGTAAAATTTTGACCTGCCAGTAAATTAAACTCGGCACTCTCCCCCTGAAGCATTGGAAATATAATGCATTTAGCAAGCTTGCTTCACATTTTGTGATGACAGCCGACTGTAAACATAAGAGAGAGTGCGAGTGAGTCACAGCTTAAGTAAAACGAATATAAGCCCCTAAAGCAACACTCGTTGATCCTGCCATTTTTTCCAGGTGTTAATTAAGCAGTTTCACTTTCCTTGTCCTAAATTTGTAGAGTGACCGAGCGCTTACACCACAGTAAAATTTGAACCTGCCAGTAAATTAAAATCAACACTCCCCATAAAGCATTGGAAATATAATGCGTTTAGCAAGCTTGCTTCATATTTTGTAAGGCACTCAGCCGACAGTTAAAATAAGAGACAGCGCGAATGAGTCGCAGCTTCAGTAAAGGAATGCAAACCAGAGCGAGTGTCACTATAGCAATGTTGCTAAAGCAAAATTTGGGCTTGCATTCCATTTACTGAAGCTGCGACTCACTCGCGCTGTCTCTTATTTTAACAGTCGGCTGAGTGTCTTAAAATATGAAGCAAGCTTGCTAAAACACATTACATTTGTAATGTTTCAGGGGGAAGAGTGCCGATTTTAATTTACCAACAAGTCCACGTTTTACTGTGGTGTAAGCGCTTGGTCACGCTACAAATTTAGGACAAGGCAAGTGAATTAACACCAGGAAAAAAATGGCAGGACCAACCAGATAAGTTTTTTTTTCTAAAATAACTATTTGTAAAATCCCATATTTTTTTCATGCTTATGGAAAAACAATGCGCTCGATCATGCTACAAATTTACTGCATAATTAATTAAACTGTGTGGCAGGTCAACCACACAATTTATTTATTTATTTTTTAATAAATAAATTTGTTATCAGTTATGACAGGATCAAAGACACTTTTTTTTGGTGGGGAAAGGGGACTACAGGTCCTACCCGATAAATAAGATATCTACAGAATTGCCTTAAAAATGGAAGATATTGCATGTTGTCTTCAGTGGCCCGGGGCCCAAAACATATAGGGAAGGTTCAGACCAAAAACACATATAGGGGGCTCTGTTTGGAGTCCAAAACACATGTTGTATAAACAGAACATGACACGACCTGACTGAAGATATCCTATTTATCTTCACCTACCTGGTCCTCGGCTGGGGGGGGGGATTGCACCTACGGTTCCCCCCCATCCATCCAACCATCACCTCAGCCGCTGCACCAACGACAACCAGAGCTCTGAAACCCCTGTCCTGCCCATCCCTGGCCACATCGCGGTGGGTATTTACCCCACTCACCGCGGAAGACCAGGGGCCAGACACACCAGGGGAGCTGCTTGGGTGAGTGTTGTGGTGGTGCCAGATCCTTCCTTCATCGAACTTGGAGACTGGCATTGATTTTTACTATTTCTTCCCATCCCACGGCGTAGGCATACAGTAATGCCAAGGACTATCCATGCATGCGTCCACACCCAGCGCATCTGGCGTCCGCCTGCGTCGACCCTTTAATGGACCATGCCATGCACCAGCCCCAGCCGCCACCAAGAGCCAGTACTACTGTGGTCATCCCTTCCCACCCTCCTCCAGTCCCTGGGATGCTTGGTCCTCCTCTTTCCTGGCCGACCCCCAGCACCTGAGTTCGCTCCCAACCCCGGGTCGCTGGCGTTGTGCGAGGTGTGGCATCCAGCGCCTCAACCCTCAGTGCCACCGAGGCCATATGTTTATTAAACAATAAACAGTTAAAAAAAAAGAAAGCAGTTTGTGCAACTGAGTAGTCTGTGGAATTTTATTTATTTTAAACTGTACGATTATTGTTTAGAATAAACATACATGTAAAACATATGATTTGAACACAGAGCAAACGGAATGTATACATATACATGGAGGGTGCCACTCCTCTTAATATGTCCGAAAGTAAACGGTGTGATGAATCCGTGAGCTGCATGGGTAAAAACAAACTAACATCCCAGAATGAAATTCTCTTGGCCTCTACCTCCCTGAGGAGGAAACAGAAACTCACCATGCTTTTTCTTTTAATGCGCACTAAATGTGGTGCATGGTGCGGGTAGAGCTACTTACAACATACAGGGTACTACTTTAGGTGCGTGAAGATATATATGACATCTTCAGTCAGGCCATCTCCATATCAATAAAACACTTACATGTTTCTTAATGATAAATTTCATCATACTGAACATACAATAACCGGCTGCAATTCAATAATTATACTGGATTCCTGTAGTGGAGAGTAAATACAAAATGGAGAAAACTCCAACTGTCCGATATCTGAGGCATACAGATACTCACTTTCCAGTGTTCTGTTCAGTCTGACAGTATTGTAATAAAGACTGCCAAATGGCAGCAATCTAACCTGGGAATGCAAAAAAGAGATGTGTAAGAACAAGGGGGCACAATTTAAAGATAGAGGGGGGACGGCTCAGGGGTAATGTGAGGAAATTTTTTTTCACGGAGAGAGTGGTGGATGCATGGAACCACCTTCCTGGGGAGGTTGTTGGGTCTAAAACAGTGGGGGAATTCAAACATGCATGGGACAGACATAAGGCAATTGTAGTGGGGGGGTGGCAGGAAGTAGGCTGTTGGTTAACTAGAATCTGCAGCTTATCCAGTATGTAGGGAAATGGGCAGCCTGGGTGGGCCAAGTGGTCCTTATCTGCCATCAAAGTCTATGTTTCTGTGTTTCTATGAGTATTTTAAGGACTGTTTGAAACAGTACTACAAAGGGTTACTGTGCTTTAACTCTGGTATCTTCATCCTCAGAATCAGGGTCTCGATGTTCCTCCCTCGAAGGGGCATGTTTCTGTGTCCATTTCAGTGCAACAGCTGATCTGAGATGAAAAACACTTTCCCTGACGTACGATGCATAACTAGTCTAGAAAAAAACATATCAAGAGGAATCTCCAGTTCACGCAGCATGGTGCTTATGCCATCATACTGCTTTTTATTTTTATTTTTTTCTTGTCGCATTGCAGTGTTTATGACCACATAAAACTGGACTGATTCACCATGCTGGAGCAGTTTACCATTTCAAATTCAGACTGCCGGAATAAAGTCTCTGATCCCATCAGTGACCACCACGGTCGTGCAAGGGGCTTCCATATTATTAGGCTTCCTCCTTGGCGCCACCCAATCAGAGATGTTGTGAAGTGTAAGTTTGCCAGTGAATTTCCAGCAAAGTTGGCAAATTCGCCTCCACGGAGCAATCCACAAATTTTTGCTATTAGGTTCAAAATCCGGCTTTGCGACTTCACCAATTATTTTGTGGAATCTCACTGCCAATGGCAAAATTCCACACTTCACGGGCACAATTCCACACATCACGGGTGGAACTTTGTATTCGCAAAATAATCTGCGACCTGCGCTAAATTTGTGGATTAATTCGCAGAGCGAAGTTTCCCCAACCTCGCCCACCTGGATATGAATACACCTGTTGGCGATCACCAAACTGTTGTGTGAACCACTCTGTGAAGAGCAGAGGTAGGTGGTCTCCTTTACTGTCCACAGGCATCCCCACCACATGAATGTTCACTGCCAGAGCATGGTTTTCCAATGATTCAAGCAGAGTTGTAATGCTGCCGCAAACGTTTTCTTTGCATTGCCAGCCTCTGTCTTTACAAAGTCCACTCAAGTTTCCAGACCAACCACTTTGCTGGTCAGGGTGTCAAACATGTCTGCCAGCCCTGCTACCATAGTGATCAGTCATAGCTCCAGTTTTTGAAGTGTTTCCTCGGATACCTTTTTTGCAGTGGTTGCTACTTGACTCAGAGTTGACCGCATGGCAGGAGCTGAGGGACGATGTTTGCTTTTTGTACCATCTGTTTGTTTTTCTCCAGTGGATTTACGACATTGGAAAGCATGTCTTCTTACAGCAGAGGATTGCAATTTTAGACGATTTATCATCGACAGGAGTTATCTGGAGAAGATGGAAGGTTTGATACCTTTTATTGGACCAACAAGTGTCTTGTACAAAGATGGAATTATGCACAATCTTTTGGGGCCACACAGGTCCCTTCACCTGAAGAAGGGACCTGTGTGGCCCTGAAAGCTAGTGTATAATTCCATCTTTGTACAAGGCACTTGTTGGTCCAATAAAAGGTATCAAACCTTCTGTCTTCTGTTCTGCAAGGACCAATATGGCTGGAATCTCTTTTTACAGAAGTTATCTGCAAACTCTTATAAAAATGCTTAGTGTCAGAGCTCTGTTTCCGAATGGCCTTCTTGCTCAGGTTCCACAGCATCCCGCCCCCCCCAAAAACGGAGTGATTTATAATAAAGGATAAGCTGGTGCAGCAGCAGTCTCAGACATACGCGTATAAGTTTTACTGGGATTGGGTAGGGTGGAAGTTGAAGCTCTATGTGTAATAAACCACTGCTAGACATGCCATATTTATAACACAGCATGATCTGCAATGTGTGGCAAAAAAAAAAAAAAAAACACACCACAAACACTTCTTGTACTTCACCCTCCATCCAACTGTCCTTCTCCCACCACATTAGTTTCTTCCGATGACACAGCCAGTATTATAGCAAGCATTGCCAGCCTACATTTAACAGTTTGATACCTGATCTGACATGCATGGATTCTTGAAAACTGTATTAACTTTATGCCAAGCTTTTATTTAAAATAAATAAATAAGTTTGTAGCCTAAACAGTACTAAAGTTAGCCCTTTTCAATGAACGAACTGTTTCAAAGTTAGTCCACTTTGAAGAGAGTAGGTTAGTAACGTAATTTGTTTTAAAATAAAAGCTTGTCGGCCAGCCTGCCAGCACAGCCGACAGATTTAGCGCCGTGATGTGGGTGACCCAGGTTCGGGAATGTACTTGGGATGCCCAAGGGCGGGGTGTGATTGAGCAGCCATTGCACGCTCTCCACCTACGGGGGGGGGGGGTAAGAGCGACTCTGGTCCGGTGCTCCCAGGTGACCATGGGACATGCCATGACCAGAACACCTGTGAGCACTGCTCCTTCGGGGCGTCAGATGCTTGACATGGTGGCATTGTGGTAGCCACCTTGACACGCCCTCTACCCACAAAAAAAAAAAACCGACAGAAAAAGTACCTCCTGCCCCAGCAGCAGACATCAGGGCGCCCGGTGTCACCGTTACTGAGCACCCATGGAGTCGTGCCGGGGAGGTTTTGAAGGCTCCACCCTGGGAGGCAACCCAGGAGGCACTGAGTTGGGGACGATGCCAGGTTTGTTGGCGGGGGCAGGGCAGCTGAGGGGGAACGCTGCTGGAAACTATCTAAAGCATACTAAATTAAAAAATAAACAAAAGCTTGTCATGATCAGGATGATAGGACTGTGGCATGTCACTGCTGCAGCACCCATGTATCAATACACTTATGTATTGCATTTATATCCCCAATGACAATGCATCTTTACAAGCCAGTATCTTTTGTGCCTTACTTTTTAGAATCCTATACAGTACATTGCTGGGATTGCCTAAGCCTCTCTCAAACAGTATATAGCATTTGTTTCTAGTGTGTATAGTTGTGAAGACGAGGCCTCTAAAGATACATCTTCCCCACTGGCTTTACATTATAGACTGACGCTCTCTTTGCTCCTTCCACTATTTGACTATATGAATATTTGCTATGATTTGGCCCCAAAGCATCTCTTGACATACCAGACATTATATATACTGACATTTTGCTCATTTCGCCTCTGGTGAATCCTATTTTGTGCATCACTGTGAGCTGTACAGGCTACTGGGTTGGCTTACCCTGGATGACAGATATCTGCTTCACAAACACCTTTTTTGCTTTACATGCCAGTCAGGGCAAGCTCCCTGGCAACTTGGCATCATCAGTTGTGATTAGGAGGACTGTTTTTACGTTGTGCTGCCTTTGTTGAACTTGTGGTTCCACGTATGAAAACGAAGTGGAGAGCAAGCTTCCCCTTACTTTGGTCCAGCTTCCCGTGTAAGCACACACTTTTTGGGCGCTTTGTATATTAGTTATTACTAGGACAATAAGACAGTAGTAGGCACAAGGCCAAAAGAAATGGTCTCTCACTCCTAGTGGGTATATTGTTCTCATGTTTGTTTATTTGTAAGATATTTATCTAATTTTGAAGTTGTTTTTTTTAAGCAGCTTATACAAGAATAATAATACATCTCCCATAGTTCATCTGTCCTCTAGACTAAATTAAATACTAAAATTTTAACTTACAAAGCCCGGCTCGTACTGTCCGTGTAAGAGCCGAGTGGCAATCTCTCTCTATATAGTAAATAATAGGATTTGGATAGGATCGGGGGGGAAGGGGCTGTCTAAATGTACTTCTATTGTCTTTGCTAGCAGTTATACATGTATGGGGAAATGATCACCCCCATACACGTATAACTGCCAGCAAAAATAACATTAGCATATTTAGACAGCCCCCTTCCCCAATCCTATTACTTACCAGATAGAGCACCTGCAGCCCCGACCCACACCCAATGTCATCAAAAAGCTGATTTTCGGGGAGGGGCTACTGTTCTGAGATGGTCACTTGACTTGTACACGGATGGTATGAGCTGGACTGTTTTTTTTTTTTTTTAGTATTTAACCTCACCGAAAAAATTGTGGCACAGGTTTATTCAGCTAATCGGGCACGCAACTTTTGAATGAATTGCCTGCCTGAATCATGTCACCGGCTCTCTAAGGTCATTTTTAAACATCACCTCTACTGCCTTCCAAGCTACATAAGTAAGCAATAACCCATGACAGGGTATTTGGTTATTGGGATGTAATCTATACCCTGGGTGCGTTGAGAGGCACAAGGCCACAGGCCTGAAAGTTGCCATGTCCAGTTTCATATTTGTTGTCCCGCAGTTGTGTACCGTAATCCAGTATTAAGTACCATTTTGGGGGGGGCCGGGACTACTGCAGCACCGTTATATGCAGTTAAACCTTATTTAGCTCAAGTACAATGCAAAACTCATACATGTCAAAAGACAGGGAAAATGATGCCTCTCCAAATAAACCCATACACAATGGCACAGAGATGGCACATTTATTTCTACGCCCATGCTCAGAATTCCCGTGATGGCCATGATTTTTCAGGAAAGGCAAGGGTCGCTGGAGAGCCTACCCTGTACTTTAGCATGTATGTAACTATTGCTTCTGACTATGTTAACTTGTCTGCTGCTGTCCTTCCAGGGAAACCCCATGAAAACGAGATACTGCATCTCCTGGGGCTGTCCTGGGTGAAGTAATTTTAAAACGATTTTACTTCAGGGCACAAGGTTTCCAGATTAGCAACCCTTAAAATACTCTTTATAGTCCTCAACTGCAGCAGAAAACAACAAAAAAAAAAAAAAAAGGAAAATAAATGATGGTACAATATGCACAATCTTATCTACCCCCCCACCCATAAATACATATCACAATAAGTAGGAAAAAAAAAAAAACTAGAAAACTACCTTATGGCTCATCATGTCTACCCAAGACCCCAGCTTTCCCTGTGTTAGAATAAAAAAGTTACATTTAAAATAAATAAATAAATGAAAAACCTATTAATAAACAATAATGACAACTATGCAAGCTAGTAAATCCAGCATGCCAATCCCAGCTCAGTGAGTTTATTTTTTCACATTTGTAAATCTGGTGACTGTAAAACGTATACCGAGCCAAAGCTCATTTTCAGGCGCAATCAGAGAGGGGAATACAAAGCAGAAATACAACAAAAATTACTAACAATAGCACGGATGTGGCACTGTAAAATAGTTCAAAAGCGATATTGTAAAGCTATGTTAATTAATCAAACTATGTTTATAAAAAAAAAAAAAAAAAAAAAAAGGAGTCTGTACAGGTCTATGCATTAAGTAGTTAGCAAAGGCACAGAGCATAACACCAGGATCACACTGAAACAGGTAAACAGAATTACAGCAATAGGAATGAAGAAGCAGCAGCGAGGCTATCCGGGGTCAGCTCAAAGGAAGCCAGGGAGTCCAGTCTGGCAGGGGCTGGTACAACACAGGGATAGTGATGGGCAGACAAGGGCACATCATGAAAGAATAAACAGGACTGGACACAGCGGTAAAGAGGCAGAACTGGACCAAAAAGCAGAACAACATAAAGGGGTGGGTAACATGGTCCTGAAGGAGGTTTTTAAAAGACACAGAGGAGGGAGAGGACCAGAGAGAGAGCGCTAGAGGGAGACTGTTCCAGAAGAGGGGGAGACAGGAGGAGAACGTAGCTTGTTGGGCAGAGGTTTCAGAGTGGGTGGGGGAGGGTTCACAAAGGAACAGGAACCTGACGAAGAAGAGAGGAGAGGTAATGGGGATCAGGGAAGGAAGCTGAAGCAGAATTTGGAGAGGAAAGCAGCACAGCATTACAGCACAGTGAAATATACGCCGAGATTGAGGATAATGTCAGACACATCACTGGGAACAGTGCATTTGTTAGGAAGAGTAAATTCAGAGATCACGGTATGGCGAGAGACAGATACACAAATGTCAGCTTAACTCACTCAGTCTTTGATGTGACAAGACCCTACATGATCCACGCCAGATGGTTTACTCGCTTAAATGTATATTGCCCAATGACCTGAACAAGGCGGAATCTCAGAAATATCATGGGTTCCATGGATGTTGCCATTTTTAGGAACAAATTATGTTTTTAAAATATTAAAAAGGTAACGTGCAAGAAGCTTAGCAATGACAATTAGGAAACTAAAATAAAAAAAAAAATGTACATATAAAGCAGAGTGTAACAGGGCAACATTTAATCTTTCCAGGTCCTCAGTATCTCAATTAAAAATGTTCAGCAGAGAAAGCTAGCATATCTCCCTAACAAACACACCACCCCTTGTGGCAGGTCTGCATTCCACTGTCTCGAGACACAAATGCGCTCTTGACCCCAGAGTCCCACACTCTGCAGCATGATACACACTCAAGAGGCATAGACGGTGTACACAGAAAGGATATCTTTTTTTTTTTTTTTTTTTACTTTTTATTATTTATTGGCTTTACACATTACAACACAGAAACTTTAGTAAAACAATACACATAAAAGCATACGCACAGTTATGGTAGAATATCGGACTTTCTTGCTGATACAGTCCGGGGTGTGGGGGATCGTAACTAGAGCAGACAGTACCAGCAGTCAAATTCTACAATTAATATACAAAACTGCTGGCCTACTGGTGCAGCAGTAGTGCTACCGATTGAGACGTTGATGACCGGGGTTCTGGAATGAGCCCAGAGTGTCAGAGGACCAGATATTTTGGGAAGAGTGGTCCATGGACAGCTCTCCACCTTTGGGTGGGGAGGTCACTGGCACCCAGCGTTTCAGTGACACCCAGGGAGGCTGGGTGTACACCCGGCCAGGACCACACTGTAGGGTGGAGACAGTGGCGGACATTTTGCAAGGCATGTGTGGAAGTTGCTGATGTCACTGCATGTCCTCGTCTGTGGCAACTAACAAGTGAAAATCCTAAGCAGCAGCTGCACCACAATGCTCCTGTTCCTTCTCCAAAGGAAGCCACCAGCCTTATCCTCCAATGGAACTCAAGTGGATCTTGGTCTCTCTTTTGGGAGCCCCGCCGTGCAGGGTAAGCCATGGGGCCTCCACTCTGGGACTGGGGGGGGGGGTACAAGGGGGTCTGATAACTGGGTACTTCCCCACCTGCAAGCATGGTGAACAGAAACACCTGAACATAAAATTTGAAAGCAGATATGGACCACTTGACCCATCCAGTCTGCCCATTTCTCCCTACCTACACTATTACCGCAGACCGTGCTCGATCTACAGCACTTTCGCACTCCCCCCCCCCATCTTTTTCACTATGATTTCCTTGTGCCCGTTTCGTGCCTTCTTGAACCCCGCCAGTTTTCACCCCCAACACATCTGCTGGAAGGCTGTTCCAGGAATCCACCACTCCTTCTACGAAGAAGTGGTTCCTCACATCCCTCCTGAATCTACCCACCCTTTGGCATCACAGCAGGCCCCCTGTTCTTGAGCACCTTTCCTTCTGAAAAATACTTCCCTCCTGTACCCGATTTACCCCCGTCAGGTATTCAGATAAAGCAAGTTGAACAAAAAATATGTACAAAACAAATGTGAGCTACATGCAGCCAATGGCCTGGAACCAGGCTTAGTGTTAAATACAGTATCTTGCCGAATTATAAATCGTAATGCAGAACCTAAGGCTGCACAGCAGCCCCCCAGATGTAACTTACAGTAAGATAATTAAAGAAACTAGAACAGCTCCTTAATATAGATATAAAGCTCTGAGTTGCAGTATGAAGTAAACCACAGCTCCTAGCGTCACATCCTCGTGGGTTCAAAACAGTTAAAACATATATTCTGATCTACACATTGAGGCATATTAATTACCACAAAGTTTAACTTGACTGTACGGCTTTCTGGGACTGTCAGACATTTACTTACAACATAGTTTTATATATCGTAGCCTAGAGGATTTTGTTAGTTTTTTTTTTTTTTTTTTTTTATTTCAGTTAAGCTAAATATGGCAAACATGAAATCGACAAACCGTATCTGGAGCAATTATTCTAAAACTGAACAAAGGAGATACCTGCAGAAATGTCGAAATTGAGAGTCTCTGTGGTAACCCAGAATTGATGCAAAACAGAAAGTGGGCCAACTCTGGCATTTTTACCATCAACCGACAACGTATTTTTCAAGCAAATGACACATTATTATGCATTAACAATCAGTAATGATGTTACTTCTTGTTTGGTTCATTGCTGTTGAAATGTTCAGATGTCTCGCTGTTGCATTTATTATGCTGTAGACTACTGAAAGACTTTATATATAAAAAAAAAAAACCCCCCCAAAAAAGGCCAAACCATCAGTCCTTTAAAACATAGCTCTGTGGACTACCAGAGCTGTTGTCAAGTGCTCTCAATTTGAGGTTTAAGTGGCCTAGGAAATTTATTTAGGAAATCGGAACAACCACCCTTTGAGTCATAGACTCATTTCCAAAGGCTCCACATCAGAATAAAACATAGACATTCATACAGTACATACATAGAATAAATGTGGGTGGGCAATCATACAGAGTATAAGTACAGTGAGTACTGGTTAATGCCTATACATTTGGTAGCTAAAACAGGGCAGAGCTATCAACATATTTACCTAATGAGCAGTTAAGACTTATACAATTGGTAGCTAAAGCAATGTATGATATGAGCTGGTAGTAAGCCGCCTCAAGGAGGCCTTGTCTTAAACATAATACAATGCATTCATAGTCCAGTGCAACTGTATGGTAACCGAGGGAGGTGAGGAGCCTGTAGGCTAGAAATAGTGAAGGCTCTCCACTGCCAGGCAAAGGGTGGGTGCGTGGCCTACCAGCGTGGCGCAGGATCCACAGGTTACCGGTTACACTGGCATCGACGTGAGGAGAGGATATGAGCCCTTGAGGCAGCTTTAAAAGGACCTAGATTGGAGATTGATGTGACAGCTGGAGGGAGGACATTGTACCAGGATGGAGCTCTAAGGAGGAAGGACTGCTGGGCCAGGGTGGTCCTGACCCTAGGCACCTTCCAGATAGTTTTTGGGCAGCCCATGTGGACGCTGAGATGGTGGCTGCCTGCCTGAAGAGAAGCCATGACACCTATTGGGGTTAAACCCAGGTGAATTTTTTTTGATGAAGACAGGTCTAGTATAATAGTCTTTCCTCAAGGGAGAGGATATTGGTGAGCACGTATAGGGTGCAGGTATGTGTATTTCTGTCGATGCCAGAGAGGAGCCTGCAGGCCTTACTGATGACTACTTATATTTGATGAAGCGCCGTAGGGTCGTCGGCAGCATAGATTGTGAGGCCATAGTCCACCAGCGATAAGACTGAGGAGGTAATGGCTAGGTTTAGTGTTTCAGGTGGCAGGCAGTCTATGTCTGTAAAGGAGACCAATGCAGGTGTTGGTGGCGGAGGTGAGGATTTTTATATGTTCGTGGAATGAGAGGGAAGAGTCAAGTGTAATACCTAGATACTTATACTTTTGGACCTGTTCTAGTGGATGAGAGAGGTGGAGAGTATTTCCAAGGGGAAATCCTTTGATCTGTTTTGGCGGTGGGCATAGAGCATCGTCTTAGTTTTTTTTTTTTAATGTTGACCACCAGTCTGTGTTCAGCAAACCAGTGTTCAATCTGAGAGAAGGAGTTTTGTAAGGTACGCTGGAGAGACAGAGAGGATCAGGATGTGCGGCATAAAGAACAGTGTCGTCCATGTAGAGGAGAAGGTTGCCAAGGCAGGATTTAGGCAGGGCATTGAGGTAGATGCTGAATAGCAGAGGACCCAGGATAGATCCCTGGGGAACTCCTGAGTGCACAGGCAGCATAGTAGATATGGTATTAGATATGAAATTGTAAGAATGTGCAGGTGAGGTGGGGGCAGTTTCATCATGCTTACTGTCAGTGTGGCTTCGTTGGCAGCAGGTTTGCCTCTGGGTCCCAAGGCTGAGGGTTCAGGTCCTGCTCTGGGGACTTGAGGCTCATATCCCAAGTTGACTCATCAGTGCAGTGCAATGCTATGCTGTGGGAGGGGGTGGTGGTCTGTTGGAGGTGCCATCCTTCAACTGAGACATTAAAAGTCCCTTCTGCCCATCTCTGGTGGCTGTCCAGGCTGAAGTTAAAGACCCTGGACTTTTTTCAAAAAGAAAGGAAGATCTGTCTTGGCCAACATCCCCCAAGAAGGCAGGTCCTAACAGATCTACATTTGTATGATTGAATCTTGCATGAACTCAACACCTACTGTTCTGTTTACACATACACCCCTGCACTAAGGAGTATCTCATTCGATAACTATGTCAAGTACTTTCAGTTACAGTTGGTATGAAAGGGGTTCTACATAATACCACATTCCACTCTGTCTTAAAGAGAGAGTGTTGTTGCTGGTGACGTAGAAAGGCCTAGCAAGTTAGTGTGTGAATACATTTACCTAGCTGGGGATTTTCCCCAAAGAGGCACATAATCTGAAGCTCTGACTTCAATAGGTGAAAGAAGAGTCAGGCAACTGCGTTAAAACATTGTTCCAAATGGTGCTCCACTGCACAGCAATAGCTGCAGAGGCACAATGAAGCAAAGGGTAATTACTGCTCACTTTTGTGTCTATAAAGAGAGAACTGGTTCACAATGAGCTCTGAATCCCTCTCTCGGAGGCTCTCTGCAGCTGATCCCTGTGGGCCTAAACATGACTTTAATCACCATTCATTGTCAGACTCTACTGAGCCAGTGCCAACATTGGGCTCAACAGGGAAAGGAGACAGCTGATTCAATGGAGGAGAAATGAGCCCCACTCCCAAACAACATAGCCTCATGTATCATACTAAGAAACCCAAGATGTATACTTCCAATATGTATTACTTTATAAAATATATTAGAAAAGATAAATGTAACACACACACACACACACACACCTTACTAACTTCTGCTTCCTAGAAAACAAAGTAATAAGCCGGCCTAGTGGCTCTGAGGGTTGAGGCGCTGGACGCCACACCAGTGACCAGGGTTCAGGAACGGACTTGGGCCCCCGGGGGCTGGCATGGGAGAGGAAGGATTGGCGTCCCATGACTGGTCTCCTTCCTCTGGGGTAGGGGCAGTGCATCGCGGCTGTATCAGCTTAATTAGCCAGCATCTACAGTCGTGTGCATATTTCTAGGAAGCAGAAGTTAGTAAGGTGTGTGTGTGTGTGTGTGTGTGTGTTACATTTATGTTTTCTAATATACATGTATACATCTTGGGTTTCTTAGTATAGTTTCGGTAGGTTCTACCTGCCTGTCTATATTATATGGTACCGATTCTAGTTTATGCCTGTACTCTTAGCTCAATTCCTTTTGATTTAAACCTGGACCTACTACTGTGCTAGCAGGTATTGCCATTATGTATCCACAATTGTATTATATGTCTGTCTTTCAACTATGTATCTGTACCCATTTCCCCCAGGATGCATCTGGAAATGAGCAGTAGACTGCTCAGCATGCCTTCCCACTTAAACGCTTAAATAAATAAAAATAGGGGGGGAGCGCGGCGGGTGTCGGCACAGACGTACTCCATCACCATTGCACGTCTGGCTCCCCGGGGGAAAACGTAATGCGGAAAATAGCGGGGTGATCTTGGTGACTGATGGCCACACCCTGTGCCCCAGGTCACGAGAGGCACCTTTACCGGGGTGCAGAGCAATGAAAGGCCATCCCTGTGTGTGTGTCAATCAATCAATCAAATCTTTATTTATCCAGGCGAACACCATTGAGCAAGCTCATTTACAAGGCGGACCTGCATCACACAAGGTCAGAAACAATGCATTTATGTACAGACAAGAAAACAAACATGTACACACACAATAAAATCAAGCAAGGTGACAATAAAAAGTAATGGTGTAGTATTCGAGTACACGGTACACTAATTCTAAGTAGGTACACATCTTATTTAAGGAAAAGAGGATGGTGGGAAGGGAGCTACATAAAAAGAAGAATGTGCAGTATCAGATTAACAAAACCTAACACATTGCACAGGTAACAAGGGGTAGAGGGAGGAAGGAAGTAAGTAAGGCAGGCGTGGGTGGGAATGGTGCAGGGAATATACACTTCAAGGAAGGTGGATTTACAAGCTGGGTACTTGCAAGGAGGGGCAGGGAGAATGGAGGATTTGGAACATAGGATTCCTAAGTAGTAATGCTCAGTGTGAGCAGAACGAAGGAAAGGGGTTGATAATAAGCAGGCATGAGCAATCTATGGGCGGTGGTAGCAATGACATTCTTCTTTGACAGTTTTGGTATACAACATCCTGAACACAGCAAGACTGACAAAGGTCCTTAATTTCAAGGATTTCTGAAGCTTATTCTAGAGTGTCGGCAGTGTGAAGCCTATGGCCGCTCTTCCAAGCGCGTGTAGGCCCTGGGCACTTTCAGAGAAATTAGGGAGCAGCTTCTTAAGGCATAGTTTCGTATCACGCTTAGAGGCAGGCAATCAACGATATACTGCGGTAATTTACTGAAGATAGCTTTGAATGTCCATACAGCCGTATTTCTATTATGCCTATAATGTAGGGAGGTCCACCCCACTACAGCATATAAGGAACAGTGGTGGGTGGAGAAGGCAAGACCGGTAATAAAACGCAGGGCTCTGTGGTACAGTATATCCAGTTTTCCCCAGATGCGAGTCATTGCATTGGCTATAAATGAAATCAGCGTAATCAATTAAGGAGATGAACGTAGACAGAACTAGTTGCCTCTGTGGTTAGAAGGCGGTTTATCCTAAAGAAGAGACCGAGCCTCTGCCTCAGTTTTTTCAGCAAATCCTCCAAGTGTTTCGCAAAGGACAGTCTGTGGTCTAGCCAGACCCCCAGGTATTTGAACTTTGTTACAAACTCCCAAGTTTTCTCCTAATAAGGTGGAGATGGGGGGTAGGGTACAACAATAACAGGGTAAGTCATATGGTTGACAGGTGAGAATGTCATTGCCTTTGTTTTCTTGGCATTAAGTAGCAGTTTTTTTTTTGCTAAGGAGCTGGTACCGTAGGAGACTGAAATCAGTTTGCAAGTCTTCACAGGCAGCTTCAGGTGATGTACGTCTTAGGTAGAGTACCGTGTCGTCCGCATGTGTATGGAGCGTATAAATCTGCGCACCAGACCTGATCCAGGGGTGCGGGTGCTGGCGGCCGCAGATCGCTAGGGGTCCACTCCACAGGGGGTGAAATAAATAAAAATATGATAAAGAAAACAAAGTAATACTTCAAACTTCAAAATTAGAAATCCGCACTGGTTCACCAGCCAGGTTTGCATGTACAGAATTTGATGGAGTTTGGTACTGAGCCTCAAAGCAGGCCATAGGCACCGTCAGTCCCAACGGTCGCTGGAGGCTCCCTACTCAGAAGGGTCTCAGACGCCCTGCAGGTCATCAGTTTGTCATATGCCAGGTTTGTTTTAATTTGCGTGTTTCATTCCCTGTGTACTGTTGACAGATCACACAATGGACATCAATGGACCGGCAGAACTTTTAAAAAAAAAAGCATCTTAATGCCATAAGAAAATTAAGAATACTACGCCAAAAGAGTGCACTCAAAGGACCCTGAATTAACCTTATTGCCCCCACCCCACCCCAACCCAAGAACACAAGGCAGACTGCAAAACCTGTAAACAACATGACCGAGGAAGCACTCGGTAGTGGTGGCAAGGACTGTGCAGGCAAGGCTGCATTGTTCTGCTGCTATCTAAACATATTTTCCTGTAACTAAATCTAGAAAGCCAAAGTTCCCTTCCTCTTAGTGCGCTGATACCAAAGATAATAGGTTGTGTCTGGATCTGCTAGACTACAAGGAGGGCGCGTCGCCCATTCCACGTAAACCCTGGGTCTGAAGCAGCTTTCCTCAACACAAATAAACTTCAGCACCACCTCAACTTCCGGGGGGAAGGGCGCTGCCATTTATGCATTCTTTCAATTCAAATATAATCAGCACAAAACAAAAGCAAACACTCACGATACTTCAAATGCTTCTGCTCACGGTTTATGGTTTCTGTATGTAAAGACCACGTTCAGTGTTGCAGCTACTAATGTCCCATCATTCTACAGATTCACAAATAAAAATATATATATATATATATATATATATATATATATAATAACTATACAGACTTTTTTCTTCGGCTGGTTTCATTCGCAGGTACTTCGGGAGGAGGGAGCTGGAAACACAAATTATTACATTTGCAACGATGTATCCCCCCCTTTTGCAACAATGGCTGGCTCTGACTCTGTGTGTGTCTCTCTCCCTCCCTTTCCCGTGAGTATTGCACTTCCTAAAGCGCAAACAACAGAACACACACAATCACACCGAAATTAGAATTCACCTGGTCAGGAAACAAAATCGCAAAGCTTGGATTAACTTTTCTAACCCTGCAGTCAAAAATCAACCCCTGGATAAAGGGAGAGCCGACTGAGCTGGAACAAGTACAAATTTAAACAAAACCTAATATTAAATAAAATAAATAAATAAATCTTACCTCATTGCTTCCCTCTGGTTCCTGGTTTGGTACGAGCAAACATGTAAAGAAACCACCTTTGAAACTATTAGCCACTGCAGAAAGGAATCTATCAGAGCTATGTGTCAATTTCCTGGTTAGTTACAAGCTTGTCAATTTCAATCAGTATGCTATTTGTAACAAAAAAAGTGCTACGTTCGTGATCCCTGATATGTGCGGTTCTTGATTCTAACTTCCCCTTTCTTCTCTGGCATATGATTTATAGCTACTTTCGTTCCTGATTAAAGTCGATTTTTAGGCACATTCCGTCGTTATCACTTTCTGAGTCACCTTTTTTTATTGATACCGTACAATGTTCTACTTCAAGCTACATTTAATTCCTAAATTCCACTCCCTTTACTCCATAATGCACCGCTTTCACTTCCTCCCAGGCAGGCTAACCCTTATCTTAAAAGGGAAATGACGGCAGATACCTCTTAAAAGGGTAATAGCATTTTATAGAAACGTGTTTTGTCGGCAGAAAAAGACCCACGGGTCCATGCAGTATTCCGATTTCCCTGACATCCTAGCTCCATGCTCGACCGAAAGTAGAACTAAAGCCAGAATTTTTAAATACATATGCTGTGGTGTGTGTGTGTGTTCCTAGCGAATTCGTCCCTTTGTTTGCTATTAGGTTTATTTCTAAATTTGCCTTCTAACTTTATGGGTCCTGGAGATCTCTATGTTTGAATATGTGCTTGCTCGTTTGTTTCCAATTACCTCTCTTTTCTTTCCTATTACATATCTCCTGTCTTATGTGACAGTGATGGTCCAGAACCATTGATTCAGAGAGTAATAACTGCTGCAGCAGCAATTTGCTGTTAGGAGCCTAATATGCTGGCTTTAACTAAATAACTCTTTATAAACCAAATTTTTAAAGCTTTTGATTTCATCAAACTACATACAACCATTAAAGAAGCCCACCAGTGTTATAATTAGTGAAGGCTCTAGCTGTTTTCTTACAGAATAGCCCACTGAATTATCCCTCTGGCATTTGCCATCTGTGAATGTAGCCTTCATTAGGGCTCCTGGACAAGGAGAGTTGCTTAAGCAATAAGGCAGGCGTTGTATCAGGTGGGATAGCAGCCCCACCTCAGGTGGGTTAAACACAGAGTGAAGCAGATGCTTCCACTACCCGACAAGGGCCACAATCCCACCATAATGCCCCCTCCCCCCGAAGTGCCTTATTGTGATTATGAAATGAGTCCCTACTAGTACTGTGTAAATAAATTAATAAATACTGAAATCTGTATTTTATTTGCTAAAAAAAGATACAAAATACTGAATAAATCTTTACAAGGAAAAAATAGTCCCATTTGGACATTGTGCTGTGACCAATTTGCCAGCAGGTGGTGACAATGTTTTAAGCACCGTTTGTTTTTCTTGGTACAAGTAACTGAATTAGTGGTGGGGAAGGTAAGGGAGAAAAAGATAGTATTCAGGAAGTATAAGGAAACACAGAAGGAGTAGGACAGAGAACTGTACCAGTTAAAGCAGAAGGAAGCGGGGAAGGCAGTCAGAATAGCAAAGGCACAAACCGAGGAAAAAGATAGCCAACTTGGTTAAGAAGGGGGATAAAACCTTTTATAGGTACATTAGGGAGCAAAGAGAGACTAAGGCAAGGATACTGAGGCTGAATAAAGAGGAAGGTGGTTGGGCAGAGAGCGATAGTGAAAAAGCAGGGATACTGAACGAATACTTCTGCTCAGTATTCACAATGGAAAAGCAAGGGGAGATACCTACTCCAGTCAATAGAAGCACTCTGGATAGAGGGGTTGATATCAGTCCTTTCACAGAAGAAAGGGTTGTGCAAGAACTCTTAAAACTGAAGGTGGATAAAGCAATGGGGTCTGATGGGATTCACCCCAGAATTCTAAAAGAACTAAGGGAAGAACTAGTAACACCACTGACTACCATTTTTAATAAATCATGGGAGGATGGTGTGGTACCTGAGGACTGGAGAAGGGCGGATGTGATTCCCCTTTACAAAAGTGGGAGCAAGACAGAGGCAGGAAACTACAGACCTATCAGTTTGACCTCAGTGGTAGGGAAAATGATGGAATCATTTCTGAAGGAAAGAATTGTTGAGTACCTACGGGCCAGTGGGGCACAGGACCCAAGGCAGCATGGATTCACAGCAGGAAGGTCATGTGAGACAAATCTAATTGATTTCTTTGACTGGGTGACCAAAGTAGTAGACCAGGGAGGGGCTGTGGATATGGCCTACTTAGACTTTAGCAAGGCATTTGACACAGTCCTGCACAAAAGATTAATAAACAGATTAGCCAGCCTGGGAGTGGGAGGTGGTAGCCTGGGTAAAACACCAGCTGTACAACAGGACACAGCGGGTAATAGTAAATGGAGTCCACAGTGAAGAAAGGGGATTTACTAGTGGGGTACCGCAGGGTTCATTACTAGGGACAGTCCTTTTTAATGTCTTTATAAGTGACATTGCAGAGGACTGAAGGAAAGTATGTTTCTTTTGCAGATGACACAAAGATCTGCAACAGGGTTGATATGCAAGGTGGGCTGGAAAGGATGAAAAGGGACTTGGCAAGGTTAGAGGAATGGTCAAATGTATGGCAGCTTAGATTCAACACAAAGAAGTGCAAAGTAATGTACCTGGGAAACAAAAAACAAGGGGAAGAGTACACAATGGGGGGTGAGATACTGACAACAACAAAAATGGAAAGGGACCTGGGAATAGTCATACCAGATGACCCAAAGGTAGGCCAACAATGTGAGAAGGCAGTAAGGAGGGCTGGGGGATACTGGGATGCATAGGGAGAGGCATCACCAGTAGAAAACAGGTAGTTGTTGGCCCTCTGTACAGACAGTTGGTAAGGCCACATCTGGAGTACTGTGTACAGTTCTGGAGAGTTCTGGAGACCCCATCTCTGCAAAGACATAGACAGGGTGGAGGCTGTCCAGAGGAGGGCAACCAAAATGGTGCAGGGTCTGCACCAGAAGACGTAGGAAGAAAGACTAAAGGAGCCTAAGAAGTAGAGCCTCGAGGAAAGGAGGGAGAGGGGAGACATGGTAGAAACTTTCAAATACCTCAAGGGAATCAACAAAGTCCAAGAGGGTAGCATCTTTCAGAAAAAGAGATGTGCAAGAAGAAGGGGGCACAATTTGAATCAGAGGTAATGTGAGGAAGTATTTCTTCACATAGAGAGTTGTAGATGCATGGAATGGCCTTCCTGAGGAGGTTGTAGGGTCGAAAACAGTGGGGGACTTCAAGAATGTACGTGACAGACATAAGGCAATTCTAGTGGGGGTAGGAGGAAGTAGGCTGTTGGTTAACTAGGATCTGCAGCTTATCCATTAGGTAGGGAAATGGACAGACTAGGTGGGCCAAGTGGGCCTTATCTGCCATCAGATTCTATGTTCTATGTTTCTAGTGAGCAGTGGCTTCCCTGATGGATATGTTCCTGGTTACATTGGGGGAGTGGCGAGTACTTGCCGCGGTCTACAGACAGCCTGTCTGATTTTTTTGTTGTTCTTTAAATTTAAACAAAAAAAAAATTTTTTCTTTGGTGGCCTGTCTTGTGTGTGTCTACGAGACAGAGCCAATCAAGAGTAAGGCAAGCAGTGTTCGCGGGAAGGAGTTACTACAACTGCAAGACAGTTGTCCATTTCTTTTTTCTTCTTTATTAAAAAAAGAAACTGCTAGCAGGGCATGTGGAGGAGAGCTGCGCTGGGTGGCAGTTTGAGACAATGCATGTGGTGGCACTTTGAAATGAGCTGCATTGAGTAGCAGTTTCAGAGGACACCATTGATGGCTTTCATAAGGGCTTCCGGGGTGACTGAAGAGAAAAGGTGATTTAAAAAAAAAAGGCAGACATGGAAAGGGAAAGTTTGTGGTGATAAAATGTGCAGCCAATAAATGAAAGTCAACCAGAGACTTTTTCTTTACAAAGACATGCAAGCCACAGTGTGTGGCAGGTGGCTCGACTGAGGCGAATGGTTCTTAATGTATGTGCTAAGTCTCTTTGTCTGGGAGTAGTTTCAGCTGGGCTGTTGTGCTGGGATAACAGCCCGGCTGAAACTAGCTCACGACCAATCAGGATTCAGCATTCTTATGACCCAGTTCATAATTAAAATTAAAGCTCTGTAGCCGGCCCGGTGGCACTGAGGGTTGAGGCACTGGGTGCCACACCTTACGCCATGCCGGCGACCCAGATTCAGGAAGGGACTCAGGCCGTTGGGAGTTGGCAGAGGAGAGGGAGGATCGAGTGTCCCACGACTGCTCTCCTTCCTCTTGTGTGGGTGGGGGGATCGCATCGCTCTGCAGCAGCAACTGGTTGCAACCAGGGGCATGGCGAGTAGCATGCACAGTTGAGGGCTGGAGCGCGGTGGGTGGCGGCATGTAAGTGTTCTGACGCCATTGCATGACTGGCTCCGAGGAAGGTAAAAATGATGAAAAAATTGTGGGGCACTTGTGGCGGCTGATGGCTATGCTCTGCACCCCCGGACATGAGAGGAGCACCCCCCTGGTATCAGGATCCAGGTCCCCTGAGGGGGGGGAACTCTGTGTGCCACCCTGCATGGAGGAGAGCATATCGCTGGCAAAGACCAGGTCCAGGGGTGTGGGTGCCAGCGGCCGGATGACTTGTTACCTGCTCAACAGTAGGGGGTGAAAAAGAAAGTCGTGATAAAAAAAAATTTAACTCTGCTGCTGTAACTTGACAAAAATAACAGCACTTGCTGAATTAATGGTCACAGATGCATCACTCACCTGAGACTGGAGGCATTGCAGGAAAGAGAAGAGCAATACAAAATGCCAAAATGAAGATCTCCAGGGGCCGTAAAACTAGTAAGTAAATTTAGAAAAATCTCCTTAGAGCAAACAAAAGAAAGGACACACTAGGACTACTCCTACAAATGAAAACACTCTGTAAAATGTATTTGTTTTGTAAATTTTGACTTTAGTTCCCCTTTAATATACTAGTCTCCTCAACTCTTCATTACCTGAATATTAGGCACCATAGGGTGGAAGAAATAACTCAAAATATAGCTCACATCATCATTTTAGCTGAAGCTAGAATGTAGCAGCAAAAGGGCATTATATTTAAATGACTGCTGCTGACTGAGGGTAACAGAGTACTCTGAATTTCTTGAAAAGAAGAGAACAAGATCACACACAAACTTTGGGAGTAGTGCTCAACAGAGCGACCAGCACACTATGTAGAGTTCTGTCAGAAACGATAGCACTCTGTTGCAAACTCCCCCCATCAACACTGGCATACCCCAGGGATCTGTACTGGGCCCTATTCTGTTCTTTACTTGAATGACTTTCCTTCAGTCTGCTCCTCCACTTCTATCCACATGTACGCTGATTATACCATCCTCTTCTGCTCAGGCCAGTCCTCTGTTGATGTTGAAACCAGACTTCAGCATGACTTCTATAAAGTTCAGCACTGGTTTTCCTCCCATCAGCTCTCTCTATTAATGCCAAGAAGATAGTCTCGATGACCTTCTGCACTAGGCAGAGACTCTCTAGGCTCCCCACCTTGCCCTCCTTCCACACCCTTGATGGGAAAGTTCTTGAGGATACTTCATCCTTTAGGTACGGTGGGGTTTGGTTCAACCAAAATCTCAACTTCTCTGGACATGTGGAAGCTATCCTGAAGAAACTGCGCCCCAAACTTGACGCCCTCTACAGGAACCATAGCTGTCTCCCGCTACTGGCTAGATGTGAGCTTGTCCAGAAGATGATCCTACCTATTTTTGACTACTGTGATGTAGTTTATAGTGCCGCTTCTAAATCTTCCTTACTCAGGTTGGACACCCTTTTTTACTCCTTTTGTCACTTCGCTCTCGGCTCACCCTCTTCTACCCATCACTGTAATCTTTACCACTCTCTGGCATTCCTCTCATTAGAAAATTGCCTCCACCTCCATTGCACCAAATTTGTGTAGAAATTTTGGTTTGGAACTCTACCCCCTTACCTCACCTCACCTCACCTCCCTTCTATCTGCCCTCCCTCCCCCAGCCCATTCCCTTAGATCTTATGACCATCGTTTAATGGAAGTACCACATTGTACTTCCACTACAGGCCACTCGGCCTTCTCATATCGCCTCCCTAAACTTTGGAACACCCTTCCCCCACAAATTTGCCATTCTTCATCCCCCTACTTCATTACCCTGGCCCTCCAGAACTTCCTCTCTTCAAATTGTAATTGCAATTAAGCTCCTCCCTTCACTTACCCCTCAGGACGTTCTCCTTTTGTCAGTCTCTTTACTGACAGAGTTTTACTTAAGTGTTTGCACTTATTACTTCTGCAAGTTGGAAGTCACCAAATTTCATGACAGCACTTATCCTTTACTGTTAAGTCTCAGTTCCCTGTCTGGGTATACTCGCTCACCTCAAATTGAATGTTCTGTTTATTGTTTATATGGTATGTACTCCCTGTTCTCTCTCCCCCAGGATGCACCGTGAGATGAGCAATTTGTTGTTCAATGTGCCTTTCCTGGTGAAACATTTCAATAAATAAATAAATAAACTACTGAACGCAGAAACTGCAATAAAATAAAGTGCTTTATTGTGGCAAATTAGAGATGCTGACTAGGATCTAGTGCCCAGGTGCTTCAACCCTGTCCGGGTCTTCGACAGGGGTGGATCTAGTGGCCATCGGGCATGTCCACCTTTTATACAATGTCAGTGCAAAAAATTTACATATCATTTAAATATGTGATGCAAATCATTCAAATGTCAACACATATGAATAAATTGCACATTAGTCTTGTACATATCACAGTACGGTGGAATACGTTGACAACAAAAAAAAAAAATATTTGTTCATAATTAGATTCATTCAGCAGCCCAAAAAACAGTTCTATATTCTGTGTCATTGTGCTTCTCTAATATATCAAAACAGAGGAAGCACTCATTAGGAATAAAAACTCTCCAACATCTTAGTTTGATTAGCAAGGTGTCAAAAATAGTGTACATCCATCATGCAGTGCCAGGATGATAGGGAAAACTAAATTAGAAACCTTTATTTGTAACATTAATATTAAATCCTCCAGATCTGAGTCTGGTCGGATCATGCTAAAATGGTTCCTGATATAGATTTCCAATAGGAATGCTTCTCCTTTTTTACCAGTGTTTATCCTATTCAGCTGATCCTCTGTTCCTCCTCTGGGACTCTGCTTTGTATAATATTGACTTGCTGTTACATTTTGTCAGAGAGCTAGTAACTAAGGTCATAGATGACTATGCACAATATGACTTGATGAAATTCTGCTTATACCACTTAAAACTTTAATAAATACTTAGTTCTGAAAAAAAAATGAAATCTTCTGTATGTGTGTGTGTGTGTGTGTGTGTACAGAAAGTGAACAACGAGAAGGAAAAAGTTGGAACAGAGCAGAAGGTATTTCAAGTTGACTAAAATTACAAAGAATAGTTAATGCCTCTATAGTATTTATAATAAGGGCCAATATTGGCTTGCATTTAACTTCAGCCAGGTTGATTCATTTGGGATACATTGTGAGTATCCCTAACGTCCAGTCACGGGAATCAATGCTCTAAGTGGTAGGGTTCTTGGCTGGAAATACAAATGCTAACACCCTTTGTATAGGGTATGGGGAGGGGTAAAAGGGGGGAAGGGGGAACAAGGAGCTAAGAAGACCGGTGTTAAAAAGTGGAGTAATGGAGTTTTTTTCTTATTATTGTTACGCAGGTAAATAATAAAATATCGTGCTGCTCAATTAATTAAACTTGGTACCTATCCTGACATGCACTTTCCACCAACTCGAAAAATTTCGATTAAACATTATGAGTCTCATTAAAGTGCAGTCCCAGCACCAGTACACTGTGAGTTACATGCTTCTTAGCTGAGAGTGCAAAATCCCATGTCAGCAAAGTTGTGTTCTGTTCACTGTAAAAGTAGAAACAAAACACCATTAGTCCCCGAGTTATACAAAGCAATTTAAGTTAATCTGGGTGACCCAAACCTGCCAAGTCAATTCCATAAAAATTCCGATATAGGATTACTCAAATGTGATGGGCCTTACAGGACTCTCATCAGATTCAGAACTATTTCTTTGAATGCTGTTTTGTCTGCATGTAACCCCTAGGTGGCGCTATCCCAAGGGCTACTACCCCTGCCTGTATGACTAGTGACAGGTAAAGGGGCCTAGGTCCAGTGACGGGTGCCTCCACCCAGAGGTCAGGGTCAGTAGTGGTTAAGCTACCTTGGTCACAGCCCTCTGGGACACTGTGACCCCCCTTTGATCCCACTAGTGGCCCACACAGTACACAGGAGTTACCATCCCAATACCCCACATATACACACTTTTTACACTTACCCTCAGGACTGATTCTGCAGCACGTCTCTGAGGACCCCCTGTAAAATAAGGTTAATGCACATACACCACACAATACAATACTGGCTCGATATGTACTGACACCACAGACAGTATATAGTTCAATAACAATAAATCTGATTTTTTTAAGGGGCAGTAACATGGGAGGGGGCAATCAGGTTGATTTGGTTTAGAAAGGTTCAAATCACAGTACTGTACATGCATACAGGGTCCAAAAAGTCACACTCTGGGTACCCAGGATGGTGGGGGGCTAGCCAGGTCTGTTGCCCGGGGTTGGCCGGCTGGTGCAGCTGGATGGGGCCCTGTAGAAAGAAAATATAGGCACAAACAAATTGTAATCCGGAGCCGCATGGCTCAGTCCATAAACAGAAGAACACAAAGCAATCAGTTGACACACTTTGATTAAATGAAGGTGCAGGGAGTTACCCCGATTTGTAATCACAAACCCTGAGCTGAGAGCTGAATTGAGGAGGTGGCTCTGGATGGCCAGGATGAGCAGGGCATGGAGATGAGACCCTCATGACAGGGCCTAACTGATTTGGATAGCAGACAGATTCAGTCCGATTGGATTTGAGTTCAGCTTCCAGCTTCAGCTCACAACTCACAGTACAAGGGGGAAAAGGAACTGCGATCCCCCACAAGCACTAGACACATTTGTATGTAAAAGAAATTACTATACCAGGCAGCTGCTTCCCAATCCTGATCACAAACACTGCAAAACCCGAGAACACATGCAGCATCAGAATTCTCGACAGGCTGATCGCACTTCTGTAAATCTTTGGTCTTTTACGGGCAAGCCTGGTTCTGCACACTTCTTCCTTTTTCTCCACAACTTGGATTCAGTCCAATGAGCACTCGCTAACGGCTACAGGCCGGTTTCAGGACCTTATATGCGCTTCCCGCGCCAACTGCATGCCGCAGCAGAACAGAGCTCCTTCTCCTCTCACACTCAACTTGCATCTGGCCCTCCAGGAGCAGTTCAGGGCATTTCCCTTAGGCTCCACACAAGTTTGGTTGGTGGATTCGGCTGTCAATCACTGCAGGGCTCCCTCTGTTGGTGCAAAAAGGCACCAAGGTCCAAACTACATCTCCCAGAAGCACCTGCTATACATTCCTCCTTTAAGCAGGCTCCAGGTGAGAGTCCAAGTTCTGGTTGGCTCAAGCAGTCTCCATTTTAGGGCTCCCCAACCCAATAGGCCCAGATCAGCAGATCTGATCCAAAATGGAGGGGCAACACACAATGAGTCCCAGCTCCAATAAAGGCAGGTTAAACAAACTGCAACTTTACCAATGCTCGAAACGATTTCAGGCAAACAGTTACATCTCTCAGGTGGGCTCCCTCTGTGCTTTTAGCGACTGCAGAAACGGAGTGATCAGACAGCAGCTCAGGCAGGATTCGAGCATTAAATACACAGTCCCCCCATTCAAACTAATTTAGCCCGAGAGCAGGCAGCTCTTAAAGAGACAGTACCAGAGGCTCTAAAAGCACTCACAGTTAAGGGGCTTAAACGCCAAACACCATTCAGGCTGGGAGCACTTAGCCAGCTCCTAGAAGACTTGTGGGAACCCCCATTTGCAGGGGAGTTACACCCTTCCTGGCCTCAAAAAACTTGGCATCCGCATCAAGTAGGTACCCTTATAACACTTTAGAGCAGAACAGTTTAAACTTGCATCCCTTTTAAACAACAGTCAGCATATTAAACTTTTGCTATATACACTTATACTGTATTACACAATCTACTACTGGTTACGCAACATTACACATACAAATATTTAGAAATCAGGTCATTACTTCCTGCACATGAAACCTGGAGAGAGGGGGCTCTTACCTATCAGCTACCTCGGGGTGGATGGGTCAGGGGCACCATACTTAGAGGGCAAGACAAGTAATCTGGAGTTAGCACCTATGCTCAGTTTGGGCAATCAGCTCAGGGACACATACCCTCCCTTATGGACCACATTGAGAGGCAAATCTACAGGCCTCCCAGGGGAATCATAGCTTAACTCATTCACACCACAAGAGCTCTTTGAGACTTCTGCCACTTGTGCCCTGTATACACTTAGCACTGCATCCTGGGCCTTTCTAAGCAAAATCAAGCCATAATCAGCATGCCACAAACAAATGTGACTACCTCTTGAACCATAAGTGCTACACACAAAGTATGAGTGGCAAAGTTGTTCAGCACAACATTACCTTTTGAATGGTGCTATTCAATCAGTTGTAATCAATTTAGTTTTTATTTTATACTAGCTGAAATACCAAGCAACTGATTTTTTTCTGATTTTTTTCAAGGTGCTTAGGTGACGCATGAGAGACAAATGTCAACCATGCACACCACACCTTAAACAAATGCAAATAACTCCTAAAGTATATGTAGTAGACACAAAGTATCAGTGGCAAAATTATTCAATACAAAATAGCCTTTCTAATGGTGCTATGCAATCAATTGTAATCCATTTAGTTTTTATTTTATTGTAGCTAAAATACCAAACAACTGTTTTTTTTTCAGATTTATTCAAGGTGCTTAGGTGAGGCTTGAGAGACAAATGTTAGCCATGCACACCATACCTTAAACAAATATGAATAACTCCTAAAGTATACATGATAGACACAAAGTATCTGCAGCAAAATTGTTCAGAGCAAAATCACCTTTCTAACGGTGCTATGCATTCAATTCTAAGCAATTCGGTTTGTTTAATAGTTAGGTAAAAACTGTTGACTTCCTCAGACGTTTCTAGGCCTGAGTGAAAGTCAGTTAAGTACGTCTACAGGCGTTATTGTCCTGAGTGGCTATGCTTTCAGACACCGCCTACAGACGTCTCTAGGCCTGAATGAGTTAAGTGCACTACAGGCTTCACAGCTTGACCAGTCCTTCTAGGGGGAACTGTTACAGTCTCTGCGCTTTTACCCTCACTTTCTGCAGTGTCTGTACTGGCCATGGGAATGGCCTTCGGGGTAGAGAGGCTAGAACTTGGGGCACTTTCAGTTCCAGGATTTGCAGTTTTGGCAGTCACAGCACTTGGCTCACATGGAGAGTTTTCTGACACTGGCAGTGAACCATCAGGGCACTCAAAATATTCTTCTTGTTCTGGTATAACCCCATTCTGTCCCAGTTCATTTTCCTCCTCCGAAAGCTCATACAGTTCCACCATGCACAGTGATTCCATGTCATCAGACTTAATACTCTGCACCTCACTTTCTGGGAGCATTGGCTCCAGGGAAAAAGCTGGGGGCTCACACAGTCCAGAAGGCCCAGCTTCATCTCCATAATTGACTAGGGGATTGCCGCAAAACAATCGACTCGGTTCATAAGAAGGTAGTACCCAAAGTTACACTCACTGTCCTCTGACATAGACTGATAGTCATTTTCAACTGGGACTTGCTGTGGAGAACACTTTAACTCAGCATCTGTAGGTGCAGACTTTCTTTGATTTTGCTTAGCAGCAGCTCGGGTCACTGGTCCAGGGGGAGCACTTTCTGGGGACTCAGACTCAATCAAGATTTGTCCAATGGGCAGTAAATGATTTCGATGCATTGTCTTAACATCTTTTGAATTATTCTCAGGCCTTACTTTGTACACAGGCAGATCATCTAGTTTGCCCACTACAATGTGAGGGAGATGGTGCCACCTGTCAGCAATCTTGTGTTTGCCATGCAGTCCCAGATATCTTAGCAATACCCGATCTCCCTCCTGCAGTGCCTGTGCTTTCACCTTTTTATCACACCTTTCTTTGTTGGCCAGATTTCTTTTGGCAGCTATGGTTTGAGCCAGTTGGTATGCATGATTTAGCTGGGCCTTTAACTTTTGCAGATACTGTAAATAGTTATCAGCTCGAACCCCATCAAGAGAAACTCCAAAACAAACATCTACCAGTAGTCGGGCCTCTCTTCCAAACATCAGGCGGTAGGGGGAGAACCCAGTGGCATCACTTTTGGTGCAGTTGTAGGCATGTACCAAGGTGCTAATTTGTTGGCTCCATCTAGGCTTGTCCTTTGGGTGGAGGGTGCCCAGCATATCTAACAGGGTGAGGTTAAAATGCTCAGGCTGTGGGTACCCCTGGGGGTGGTAAGGGGTGGTTCTGGACTTTCGCACTCCCCACAGAGAAAGCATCTCTTTGATCAAACGGCTCTCGAAGTCTCTCCCTTGGTCAGAGTGGATTCTTTGTGGAGCCCTATAGTGAACAAAAAAGTTTTCTATTAGTACTTTTGCCACAGTGGAGGCCTTCTGGTCCTTGGTGAGGAAAGCTTGGGCATATCTCATAAAATGGTCAGTGACCGCCAGCACATTACTAATATTTCTTTGATCTGGCTCCAAACTCAGGAAGTCAGTACAGACCAGCTCCATGGGGGCAGCCCTCTAGGGCAAGGCTTTGCTTTGTAAACAGCGACTACAAGTTCGAATGTGTTGCTCAACATCAGCCCCCATCTTAGGCCAATAGAATCTAGATCTCACCAAGTCAAGTGTTCTGTCTATACCAAGGTGCCCCATGTGGTTGTGTAGGGACCTCAGTACCAAGTCTCGAAAGGCAGTGGGCCAAACTAGCTGTTGTTTGTCTATTTGTCCCCCTCTGTCTACGGTTTCTCTGTATAACAGTCCATTAATCAGTTTCAACTTAGGACCTTTTCTTGTATAACAATGCAGTTCTCAAATCAGTGGAGCGTAACTTGGACACATCTTTCCCTGCGTAGAGGGCTTCTAAAGCTGGTTTAATCATAGGATCTCGGGATTGAGCCCGCTGAAGACTGTCATTGTCTAGCTGAGGCAAAGCACCAATGTCTAATGCAGAAAAATGGCAATACGCAGCCGGTATGCAATTCTCAAAGGGCCCCAAACAATCCACCAGACAGTCCACTGTGTCTGTGGCCACTTGTTCCTCTCTGTCAAACTTCTGGCAGAGTGCTCGAATATCAGGTTCTGACAGTCTGACCCAGTCATTCCGGGGAACAGGCCTCCGGGAGAGAGCATCAGCATCTATGTGGTTCAGGCCTGCTCTGTATTCCACAGCACAGTCGTATGTAGATAATGCAGAAAGCCACCTATGGCCATTACCATCCAATTTAGCTGAAATCTGCACATAGGTCAAGGGATTATTGTCAGTTTTTACTAGTATCTTAGCACCATACAAGTACTCATGGAATTGATCCACAATGGCCCACTTCAAAGCTAGGAACTCTAACTTATGTACTGGATAGTTCTTTTCAGATGGGGTCAGGCTTCTGCTGGCAAAGGCCACTGGTCTCAGGCCATTCTTGTGCTCCTGGTACAACACAGCCCCCAACCCTTGCAAGCTAGCATCAGTGTGTAGGACATAGGGTCTTGCTGGATTTGCATAGGCAAAGACAGGAGCGTGGGTAAGTTGATACAGTGGCGTGAAAAAGTATTTGCCCCCTTCCTGATTGTCTCTATTATTGCATATTTGTCACACTGGATGTTTTCAGGTCTTTAGACAAAATATTATATTAGATAAAGGGAACCTGAGTGAACAAATATTTCATTTATTTAATGAAAAAAGTTAACCAACACCAACTGGCACTGTGTGAAAAAGTAATTGCCCCCTAGTTAAATCAACACAATTAAAGGGATAATTAGAGTCAGCTGATTGAACACAGCCAGGCTTGATTACAGCCAGCCCTGCTCAATATAAACCTCACTTATTTTGGCCCTTACCATCAGAGTCACGTTGCCAGCACAAAGATTCAACAAGCACATTATGCCATGATCAAAGGAAGTTCCTGAAAAGATCAGAAAAATTTGTTGCCCTCTATCAGTCTGGAAAGGGTTACAAAGCTATTTCTAAGGCTCTGAGCTCCATCGAACCACAGTGAGAGCCATAATCTCCAAATGGAGAACACTTGGAACAGTAGTGAACCTTCCCAGGAGTGGCGGCCTCCAAAATTACTCCAAAGGCGCAGTGTAAAATCATCCAAGAAGTCTCAAAGGATCCTAAAATAACATCCAAAGAACTGCAGGCTTCTCTTGCCTCAGCTAAGGTCAGTGTTCATGACTCCACAATCAGAAAGAGACTGGGCAAAATGGGCTCCATGTGAGAGTAGCATAGGAAACCACTGCTAACCAAGAAGAACATAAATGCTCATCTCTCATTTGCCAAGAAGCACCTGGATGATCCACAAGCCTTTTGGGAAAATGTTCTATGGACAGATGAGTCCAAAGTGGAACTTTTGGACAACATGGATCCCATAATGTCTCCGTAGCAAACACAGCATTCCACAGTAAGAACACCATACCAACAGTCAAACATGGTGGTGGTAGTGTGATGGTGTGGGATGCTTTGCTGCCTAAGGACCTGGATGACTTGCCATAATTAAAGGAACCATGAATTCTGCTCTGTACCAGAAAATTCTAAGGAGAATGTCCAGTCATCCTTCCGTCAGCTGAAGCTGAAGTGTATTGGGTCATGCAGCAAGACAATGATCTAAAACACAAAAGCAAGTCACATCAGAATGGCTAAAAAAGTAAAATTAAAGTTTTGGAGTGGCTTAGTCAAAGTCCAGACTTAAACCCAACAGAGATGCTGTGGTAGGACCTGAAACGAGCAGTTCATGCTCGAAACCTACCAAATGTTACTGAATTAAAGCAGTTCTACAGGAAGAGTGGGTTAAAATTCCTCCACAGCGATGTGAAAGACTGATATTGAATTATAGGAAGTGTTTGGTTGCAGTCATTGCAGCTAAATGTGGCATAAACCAGTTATTAAGTGTAAGGGTCAATTACTTTTTCACACAGTGCCAGTTGGTGTTGGTTAACTTTTTTTCATTAAATAAGTGAAATTAAAAAAAAAAACAAGTGTTATTTGTTCACTCAGGTTCCCTTTATCTAATATTACATTTTCTCTAAAGACCTGAAAACATCCAGTGTGACAAATATGCAATAATAGAGAAAATCAGGAAGGGGGCAAATACTTTTTCACGCCACTGTATATAATCTCATGAAAAGCAGCTTCACAATCAGGTGTCCATCGGGCCCAGAAACTTCATTGGGATGGAAATACACTCTCTCAGTCTCAGGGGAAGCCGACCTCTTGTATTTTTTGTGGGTAGGAGGGTAACCTTGAGTAAGATTAAGTAAAGGATGAATTACTCTGGAATAGTCCTTGATGAAACGGCGATAGTAGCCCCAGAATCCCAGGAATCTTTGCAGTTCTTTTAGATTGTGGGACTGTGGCCAGGTGGTCAAGGCCTCAAGTTTACTTGGGTCTGTCTATATTCCCTCAGTGGAGACTATGTGTCCCACATACTTTACAGAAGTTTGGAAGAACTGACACTTATCGATGGACAGTTTCAGGCCAAAGTCTTCCAGTCGGTCTAACACTTTAAACAATCTATTCTCATGTTCCTCCAGCGAGCTGCCAAACACAATAACATCATCTAGGTATACCAGGCACTCTAATAAGTTCATGTCCCCCACTGCATGCTCCATCAGTCATTGAAAAGTGGCTGGGGCACCTGAAATCCCTTGAGGCATCCTCACGAACTCATAGAAACCAAGCAGGCAGATAAAGGCTGTCTTCTCACGGTCTTCTGGGGCCATCGGGATCTGGTAGTACCAGCTGCAAAGTTCCAGCACACAGAACCACTTGCTACCGTTCAGGCAGTCTAGAGCATCCTGAATGCGGGGCATTGTATACTGATCAGGGATAGTCTGCCGATTCAAGGTATGATAATCCACGCACATCCTTACTGTCCCATTCTTTTTTCTCACTACCATGATGGGGGAAGCATATGGGCGTCTGGATTCTTGTATTACACCAGCAGCAAGCATCTCTTGCAGATGCCGTCTCACATCACCTATGTCAGCAGGGACCACGCGTCGAGACCTCTCACGAAATGGCCTTTCATCATGCAGCCGGATATGGTGCTCAGCTCCTTGCACACATCCTACGTCCCATTCCTTTAAAGAAAACACCTGGTCTCTCTGAGCAAGCTTCTCACTGATCCTCACTTTCCATTCAGCTGGCAATGGGGAGTCACCGAAATCAAACAAGTCTGGCGTCACTCCATCATTCTTCCCCGAACTCTTGTTACTGGGTAGCACTGCAGTGCCTGCACAATGTACATTAGCCAGGGTGCAACCTCTATTCACTCTAATCTCTCTATCAGACACACTATGAACTTGAACCATGACCCTTCTGGCATAAGCATGTGCTCTGGCAGGCAAAATACTTGGCTTAACCAGCAGTCCTTCTGGCAATTTTCCATCACCTGGTGCATCCAGCATGAGGATTTTATTCTTTTTTTTCAAACTTTATATTTATTGCTTTAGGAATAAAACAATACATAGATTTCCTCATACAAGGCACTCAGAGATATACATTTCCATTACATTTGATATACATTTATCTTCCCTTGTAATCTTTTACAGCAGGAAATGAGGGTTGCCAAAAGTGTCCATGATTAAAGTCCCATCGTGCTAACTGTCTCCATAGCAATGGAATGTCCAATTTAGGTAGTAGCATCAGGAAAGTAAACAAACTGCAATCCTAAAGGATTGCTATTTATCCAGCTGAGCTTGGAATAAACAAAGATGTTACGCTTCATAGAAATTGCACCACATTAAAATACACGAAAAGAAAATCCCCTCATATTTTTAAGTTATACCAAACAGTAGTAGAGAAAAGCTTAACAATACCCCCCCTTTACTATCAGGGGATCCTTTATCTAACTGAGCACACAGGACTATACTCATCCCACTTCCCTCTCATCATAAAAGGTTGTAATTAGGTCCACTATATTCCCAGCACATAAAAAGAAAAAATACACCATAATTGGTAAATTCCCAGTCACTGTGAATTAGTGGGCTGCCATATGTGTGAGAGTCAAACATAGCCAGAAAATAAATGTCCCTCCATTATTAAGGGAGGAACTGATACCCAAAAGCCCTTAATGCTCAAACATTAATATAGATTAAGAAACAGTAAAATCTCCAACTTTAATGGAACAAATTAATTCATTGTCCGAATCCTCTTCCTCCATCACTCCGTTTGTTTTTGTTGAGAACTCCTGCTCAATTTTCTCCATCCAACACCCGGCATCCTTGTGATCGTTGAACTGCCAACTCTTCCCCCGTAGATTATCCACAGGCGTGCTGGCAAAAGAAAAGTGTGCACAATTCCCAGGACCCGAAGCCTCTGCAGAATACCATCAAACTGTTTATGACGAGCTCTTGTTTGGTATGAAAGGTCTGGGAAGATTTTTATATCATGCCCTTCAATATCGATCGGGTAGACCGATCTAGCTGCTGTAAGTAGTTGGTCTCGAATCTCCACTCCCATCGTGTGTACTAACACCGTGCATGGTTGGTCTGTAGCTGTAGGCCTCACCCGAGGGTTAACTCTATATGCTCTTCTAAGAGTACCCCAATCGAAATTCTCCGAGATCGGAATAGTGTTCTTCATCCAAGCAGTCAGAAGGGCAAAAGATTAACACCCTCGACCCCCTCTGGAACTCCAACTAGTCTCAGATTGCCAGCACGAGTCTAGTTTTCTAGGGCCTCTAGCCGACCCTGTAGTTGCGTGTTCTCTTTAGTTAGGGAGGAGACAGCTGCCTGTGTGGAGATGGAGCGTTTATCCGCTTCAGCAACAGTCCCAATAAATTCTTTTATGGCAACATCGTGCATCTCTAATTTTGATAGAGTGCGCTCCATTTTGCTATCCATATATTTTACAGTCGCTAAGATTTGCTGCCACGGAGGAGTTTGTGAGGTGTCTACTGCCAGTCCTACCTTGTGGGTTGCTGTTTCTTCTCGGGCCTGCCCCTGTTTAACTCCGACTGTTTTAGACGCTCCAGCCCCCATTGGTCTTGTTTTCCCCATAGCTTGTAATGGCTTGTTAGAAAGCTGAAGAGTTCCTGAATACCATTTTAAGCTTTTCATTCATTCTTTTTGAGTTTAAAATAATAAAATAAAGTTCTTTTTGTGTTATAATGTAGAGCTGATCTTGAAGACGTCCTGCTGGGAGATCGGCTCTGTAGTGCCTCAGTATTTTATTCTTGACATCCTTTCTGATGCGGACCTCTCCCTGTAAGGCACACTGGGCATTTGGCGCCAGGATCAGAGACTCAGGATCCTTTTTCCAGACAATTCCAACCGGTTCCTCTGGTTCCACTTTTCCAGCATCTCTCTGGACATCGTAGGCCTTCTTGATCAAGGCCGGAATTCTTAAAGCTCTACCAGTCCAGGACCCTGTTTTTCATAACACAACGGCGCCAACTGTCCAAACGTATGTGCATTTGTCCCAATTAGTAGAGGAACCCCATCATACATTCCAGTAAGGGGACACACTAAGGCCAAGGTCTCCACTTGCTCTGCCACTCCAGCCACAGAGGTGGGGAAAGACAACCAAATTCGGATATAGCTGGAGTAGGGGTAGGCCTTCTCACTTAAACCCCAGACATGCAGTCCCTCCAATGGTTGCAGGGGCACATCAGACAAATGCTTCTGATACCAATTCTGGAACATAACTGTCACTTGAGAGCCACTGTCTAACACAGCTCTTTTAGGCATTCCATTCACTTTTACAGTGGCCTCTATGGAGAGACCCACCACTTCAGACCATTCCAGTGGCACTGACCCGGATGTCGATCAGGCATTGGCCCTGGTGGCATAACTTTTCCGAGTAGCTCCCCCTGGTGGCTGGGCGTAGGTTCTGCGATGCAAGGCCACTAACCTCTGGTAACTTTTCTCAGGTTCTCTGGCAAGCTACAAGCTGACTGAAAATGCCCATCCTCTCCACAACGGTAGCAGAACTTAATGTCTCTAGTGTACTGGAAGGGTGGGGGGTCTCTTTTCTGTTGGGACACTCTGGAGCCCTGCGGGGCTCCTCTTGGACTGGGGGCCTACATCCTTTGGCTCCTGAATCTCCACTATGGCTGGGGGTGAGGGCCACCCTTTGCAGCTCCCCCACCATCTGTCTCAGCATTGCGAGCAGGTTACCCTCAATCTGAGTTTCCGGATAAACAACATTTACTCCCACTCCACTCTTGGGCTCAGAGGGAGCCTGATACAGATCTGGTTCTCTGTATGCCTCAGCCAATTTCTTAATCAAGTCTCTCAACTGTTGAGCCTCATCTAACTCACTCTTTTCGGGGGTCTGGCAAGTGTTCACGGCCCCAGCACAGGGCTCCCAGCCCTCCTCATCAGTTTCAATCTCACGGATTTCTTTCATCAAATGACAGTACTCTGGAGAGCTTGCCCTCCTGTCTTGCAACTTGAGCTTCAATAACATTACACTCGAAAATCTAGCTGACTTTAATATGTGGTCTAATCTGACCCGGTTTAACTCTTTGGCAGGCACTCCCCCTTTTCGATGGGCCCCCTGCAAAGCCCTGTCTATCCTAGTGACAAAGGCAGACAATTTCTCATTTTTCCACTCTTTGGCTGACTTGAATTTCCACAATAAATCATTCCCTGATTCTGTGCTGCCAAACACCCCCTCCAAGGCAGAAAGATATTCTGCTGCAGTGGCCTCCAGACTAGTAGCACGAAGGAACCGAATGGCTTCCAGGGCAGGGCCTCTCAAGCTCTCCATCAAGCACTTTCTCTTTTCCTCCTCTGAACATTGCTATTCTTGTACTAAACGGGTAGCATAGTCCATTCAGGTCTCCAAATCATCTTCCCCTGAAGGCACTGGGACAGTACTGGAGAAAAGTCTAAGCCTTCTATAGGAGTTTAGCTGTACTGGGGGAATTATGATGGGGAGGCAGCTACTGGGGAGCTCTTGGGGGACACAGGGGATGTGGTCGGGGAGTGCATGGGCGTGTGGTCCTCTGATAGATCTAACACTCTTACCAACTCTTGGGCAGTTTTCCCTTCTGATGCTAACAGCTTAAGCAACTTCTCTTTAAAACCATCAGTACTAGGGGACCCACCCGGGGTGGCCAGACCCCTATGTAGGTGAATGACCCTCCATCCCTTCTGGGCACCTTCAGACAAAATCAATGGGGGTACCTTTTCAGGGTCTATCGGGGAACTGCAGGAGAGCAGCACTTGCAGTGTTTGTTCAAATAAGTCAGCATATCGTCCCCTTACTTCAACTTTGCCCACACACTTAACATGTTCTGCAGTGGACACAATGTCAGCATTGTTAGTCCCCAAAGGGACATCCAGCAACAGAATAGCCTTTTGGGGATCCATCGCCTCAGCCTCGCTCCACTCCATCAATTTGTGCACCATTAGCTTATGGGGGGCAATTTTTAACTTGGGCGTAGTAAGGCCCACCATTTTCTCCCCTAAACTAAACATAATGGGTTAATTCTCCCATGTGGTCACTAGAGGACGCTAATCCCAGTGGTGCCTCCAAGATGTAACCCCTCGGTGGCGCTATCCCAAGGGCTACTACCCCTGCCTGTATGACTAGTGACAGGTTAAGGGGCCTAGGTCCAGAGACGGGTGCCTCCACCCAGAGGTCAGGGTCAGTAGTGGTTAAGCTACCTTGGTCACAGCCCTCTGGGACACTGTGACCCCCCTTTGTGCCCACTAGTGGCCCACACAGTACACAGGAGTTACCATCCCAATACCCCTACATATACACACTTTTTACACTTACCTCAGGACTGATTCTGCAGCACGCTCTGAGGACCCCTGTAAAATAAGGTTAATGCACATACACCACACAATACAATACTGGCTCGATATGTACTGACACCACAGACAGTATATAGTTCAATAACAATAAATCTGATTTTTTAGGGGCAGTAACATGGGAGGGGCAATCAGGTTGATTTGGTTTAGAAAGGTTCAAATCACAGTACTGTACACGCATACAGGGTCCAAAAAGTCACACTCTGGGTACCCAGGATGGTGGGGGGCTAGCCAGGTCTGTTGCCCGTGGTTGGCCGGCTGGTGCAGCTGGATGGGGCCCTGTAGAAAGAAAATACAGGCACAAACAAATGGTAATCCGGAGCCGGATGGCTCAGTCCATAAACAGAAGAACACAAAGCAATCAGTTAACACACTTTGATTAAATGAAGGTGCAGGGAGTTACCCTGATTTGTAATCACAAACCCCAAGCTGAGAGCTGAATTGAGGAGGTGGCTCTGGATGGCCAGGATAAGCAGGGCATGGAGATGAGATCCTCGTGACAGGGCTCAACTGATTTGGATAGCAGACGGATTCAGTCCGATTGGATTTGAGTTCAGCTTCCAGCTTCAGCTCACAACTCACAGTACAAGGGGGAAAAGGAATCGTGATCCCCACAAGCACTAGACACATTTATATGTAAAGGAAATTACTATACCAGGCAGCTGCTTCTCGATCCCGATCACAAACACTGAAAACCCGAGAACACATGCAGCATCAGAGTCCTTGACAGGCCGATTGCACTTCTGCAAATCTTCGGTCTTCTACGGGCAAGCCTGGTTCTGCACACTTCTTCCTTTTTCTCCACAGCTCGGATTCAATCCAATGAGCACTCGCTAATGGCTACAGGCCGACTTCAGGACCATACACGTGCTTCCCGTGCGAACTGCACGCTGCAGCAGAACAGAGCTCCTTGTCTCAGTCAACTCGCATCTGGTCCTCCAGGAACAGTTCAGGGCATTTCCCTTAGGCTCCACACAAGTTCGGTTGGTGGATTCGGCTGTCAATCACTGCAGGGCTCCCTCTGTTGGTGCAAAAAGGAGCCAAGGTCCAAACTACAGCTCCCAGAAGCACCTGCCACACATTCCCCCTTTAAGCAGGCTCCAGGTGAGAGTCCAAGTTCTGGTTGGCTCAAGCAGTCTCCATTTTAGGGCTCCCCTAACCCAATTGGCCCAGATCAGCAGTTCAGATCCACAATGGAGGGGCAACACACATAGAGTCCCAGCTGCAATAAAGGCAGGTTAGAGAAACTACAACTTTACCAATGCTCCAAATGATTTCAGGCAAACAGTTACATCTCTCAGGTGGGCTCCCTCTGCGCTTTTAGCGACTGCAGAAACAGAGCGATCAGACAGCAGCTCGGGTGGGATTCAAGCATTAAATACACAGTCCCCCCATTCAAACTAATTTAGCCTGCGAGCGTCAGCTCTTAAAGAGATAGTACCAGAGGCTCTAAAAGCACTCACAGTTAAGCGGCTTAAACACCAAACACCATTCAGGCTGGGAGCACTTAGCCAGCTCCTAGAAGACTTGTGGGAACCCCCATTTGCAGGGGGGTTACATGCACTTCTGTAGATTTTCCATATTGCACTGTGCCCACACTTTTGTGTACCAGTTCTTATAGAACATTTTTGTACAAATGATTTGTTATTGTGTAATGTCCTTCTGCTGTTCCGGTTCCCTTTCCCCTGAGCCGCACCTGGAAATGAGCTTTAGCCCAGAGTGCCTTTCACAGTTACCAGTTTCCAAATAAATAACAGCGTAAAAAATCTTAAGACTGTGACCTTGAATTTTAAAATAGTAGTTCTTATTACCCCGGCATATGAACATGACAGGTGTCATTTATCAACTGCGACCCGAAACATTATTTTGTGGAACGAGGGCAAAATCAAGATTTGGAAGGGGATTTGAAAATGACACTTGCTATGTTCATTGGATGGGGAAAGAAACATGACTATGTTGAAAATGTGGGTTTGAAAGTAAAAATATTGCAACTTTATGAGTAAATGTTGAAACATGTCAATGGTTGCCCATCACTTTCTTCCTTTTTTTTATTTAGACCCCAAATTTTCAGCACATTCTTTCTATGGCACCACTTTATGAACATGACAGGTGTTATTTATGAAATCCAGGACAACATTTCATTTTGTGGCACAAGCATGAAAGACACTTTTGGCAGAGTTTGAAAAATGACACCTGCCACGTTCATGAGGTGAGGTGACAAAAGGGCTATGAGGAAAAGTTGGAGTCTAAATATTCAAAAATAACAAGGCTATGAGTAAACGAAAAAAGTCAGTGTTTCTTTCTAGATTTGTTTTTCAACATTTTTTACCCTGTCTTTCGGATGAGACGCTAAACCAAGGTCCCATCTGCCTGGATTGGTGGTAGTTCAGGTGGATGTTAAAGATCCCATGGCACTTATCGAAAAGAGTAGGGGAATTTTTTTATTGAAATCATAACAAAATCATGACAATATATATACAAAATCAGTATTACAACATACATAACCATAAAAGGAGAGAAACACAAAAACAAAACATAAAACAGTATGAATTCATATACTAATCTTGAACATAAAAGGAAAGTGTTTTAACCCACCCCTTCCCCCTCCCCACTATAAGAGTGGGGAATTTTTTTTTTGAAAACATGAAACATATACCATACAATATAACGTTATACCAAATCAAACAAAGAGAGAAAAAAAAAACATAAATAAGTATTATTTCATACAAGAACCTTAAAGCATAAAGAAAAACATTATAACCAACCCTTCTCACATACCCTATTAAAGGGGTATGGGAAAAAATTGTTCTTCTTCTCCTTTCCTCTTCCATTTCCTTTCCTGCTCCCCTTCTAGCCTTCTTTTTCCTCTTTCTGTCCCTTTTCCTCTTTCCCCTTTTTTTTTATATAAAATCAAAATAGGCCCATTTCTCCACCAAGTCCTTTGTGTTCCCCTTTGATAATTCATCACACTTCCATTTTTTAATTTCCCATATTATAATAAAATACAAATCTAAAGCAGAAATATCTTGTTGCTGCAGAACTAAACGACATCTACAAATCCAGATCCAATACACAAAATGAGCAAACAAAATCCTAACCGTACCTAAATACAACTGAGTAAAACGAGAATCAGGAATCCCAAAAAACAATAATGTAGAAGCTGGAGGTATTGGTAGCCTAGTTTTCCATCTGTTTTTAACAATGTCCCAAAATTGAATAATATAAGGACAAGAATAGTATAAATGATCTATCGTTTCTATAACTTCTACACAGCCCTCTCTTGGACAATACCTTTCATGCAATGCTTTATGTTTCTGATTTCCTTTAACATTGATTTTCTGATGCACTCCCAACCACACTGTGTCCCACATCTATTCAGGGATCCGGGGGTCTGTAATATACACAGATATTGACTCTTATTGAGAGCTGAAAAACTTGAAAAAGGGCGTTCCTGAAACTGAACCGCCAATAATTCTTCATATAAAAGCTTCCTTGAGAAAGTTTGTAGCATGTTATATCTTACTTCCCATTTAATAACCCAATCAAAAACCCCCTCCCATCTTTTTACTAAATGAGGACTCCTTTTATTTTTATGAAAAAAAAAAATACCTTTTTCCCATTCTAACAAGATCCCTTTAAGTGTAGAAAAAACCCATATACTCCATAACTGAGTAGTACCTTTTATTAAAGGTACTATATTTGTATATAAGAATACCATAAAAAAAATAGGGTTCAACATATTCACCCCTCCATCTTTAACTTGTTTATATAATACATTCCTTTTAATAGGGTTTAAAAGATTACCCCAAAAACAAGTAAAAAACACTCTAGATAAGGAAACTTCAAATTTTTTAGGTAACATAAAAATAGCACTAATATATATATATAAAAATTGGGGTCAAAAAAGACTTGATCAGGAAAACCCTTTTCTTTTTCCCAACCTTCCATCTATTCCACCTACTCACCATCTCATTCCCCACTGATAATAATCTAGACCAATTATAGTCCACCATTTCCTTACCTCCAAAATAAACTCCTGGAATTTTACATGGATTTGTGGCCACCTCACAACCACCAATTACTTTTGGAGCCTCCTGAAAACCTTTTAAATCTATACATTTCATTTTCCCCAGATTCAAAGTAGCCCCTGAGGCTTTCCCCACCACCTGAATTAAATTCAACGCAATAATCAAAGACTGAATTGAGATGGACTAATAAGGTCGTCCATAACCATTGCTAATCTATTCCCTAATAGTTTGGCAAATATCTTAAAATCAATCTTTAACAAAGTAATTGGTCGCCAGTTAACCAAGCCTGTAGAATCTCCTAATTTAAACAAAAAAAAATAATAAGCCCTCATACATTTTGTTAGGTAAATAACATTCTTCTTGAAAAAATCTATATACACCCAACATTTCTACTGGAATAATCTCCCACAGTAATTTATATATTTCATTAGGTAACCCTTCAGAACCTGGTGAAATCCCTTTGCGGAGACTCTTAATTACCCTGTCCATTTCTAAGTTTGAAAAAGGAGATATCAAAATATCACAAAGTTCTGCAGCAAGTTTCGGTAAGGCCGCCTGTAATATTTGTGAAGTAAATTGAGAAAATTCAACTGGGGTACCAAACATGTCTTTTACATGTTGCACAATAGTCCTCATAATAGAGCCATTATCTGTTGCCAAAGTGCCTTGCGGTGTTTTTAGGCCTGTGATTAATTTCCTCTCTACGCTTTTGACAACTGACGAAAGGATTAACACTTTCAGCTTTCCCTTGAGTGCCAAAAGTTTGTTCTTTTTGAAGGGAACATAAACGATCATACTGGTATGATCTCATCTTTTGTTTAATTACATTAATCTCTTCTCTAAGATCCACCCCTTCCTCACATTGCCTGGATAACAACTCACCCAACTCATATCTAAATACTAAGTATTCCTTATATTTCGATATAGCTTGAAACTTCCCCAGAAACTTAAAAAATTCGATAATAAGAACTTTTAAATCTTCCCACCATAAACCTATATCCTCATATAAAAATATCGTAGAGACCTTATCATTTATTAATTCTTTAAAGCCGGACAAAATTACTAAATCTTCTAATAAGGAGACATTTAATCTCCAAAACCCTAAACCAGGTTCTCTTACTGGGGGGACTGCAATATTAACCCCGATCAACATATGATCCAAAGATTCCATGGGAAGGATAAAAGTTTCAGAAATTTCCAATGTTTGTTTCAAAAATTAAAAATCAATGTGAGAAGAAAGATTACCTTTAAAAAAGGTGGCTTTACCATAGCAAATATTATTCCTCTGAAAATCTTTCAGTCCTGCTTGAAATATCAATTTTTTCCAAAAAGTCTTATCACAATAATGTTTTCCTGTATTTTCCTGAACTTGAAAATTTATATTGAAATCACCCCCCCCCAAAAAAAAAATCTGTCTACTAGTAAACAAGTAAGGCTGAATTTTTGTTAACAATTCAATTCTTAAAGTCTTTGACTGTGGACCATAAATCGTAATTAATCTACATGATAGGGAGTTTATAATGACATCTAACAATAATGCCCTACCAGGATCAATATCCACTAAACGTAATACTTGGACATTAGAAGAACGAAAACAGAAACCCACCCCACAACATGTATCCATCCCTATCGACCAGAATGAAGAACCCCACCACCATTCTCTAGATGCTTGTGATGTTTCAAACAAGGTATGAAGTCTAGTATCTTGTAACATAAATACATCAAAATTTAACTTTTGTAGAATACCAAAAGTTATTTTTCATTTATATTCTGATTTAATACTGTTGACATTTAAACATGCCACTCGTAAATTAAATGTTTCAAGGAGGTTTATTTATAGTTTTCTTACTAGACCTAGTAACCCTTTTTTGTACCACCACTTCTTATGAAGACTGAACTACTGAACCTGGGAGAAACTGACTTAAACTCTGCGAACCTTCCTCCAGAGGATCTTCCCTCTCCACTTGCTCTCCCCATGAAGCAAAAGCTGAAAATCTATTAGAAAGAGGTAAAGGTGACAAGGGTAACTGTACATGCCCAGGGTGTAAAACTTCCACCCTTTGTAAGGTTGTGGAGGTAATTCCTGGACTCCCATCCTGCAGGACTACTACCTCCATGTGTTCTTGAAGGGGAATAGATAGCTATGCCGAAACCCGCTTAGAGAACTTGGGGGGGCTCTAAAGGAGTTTCTACTACCTCTATACCGGAAGGTTCCGTGTCTTTATTATTAATCAAAGGTAAAGGGGGAATCATCATACCTTGTTTACCCATATGCAAACACTCCTTACTACCTCCAGAGGAGGAGACACTACTTCCACCCCTTCCTCTATGCCTAAGCGGAGGAGGGTGTACCATAAACTGTTCTGCCTCATTCCTCTGAGGCCTTCGAGCCTGAGAAAGAAATAACTCATGATCTGAAGATGTCTCTGAATTATGGGCAGCCCATGGACATTCCTGAAAACCATGGTCTTCATCCCCACAAAGGTTACAGGTTGGGGGGGGGCTCTGTGCATTGGGCAGCAGAATGACCCAGTACCCACAATGAAAACATTTGATACTATCACAGTCATTATTTAAATGAGTTAAATCACTTACAGCTTTTACGGCTGTCCTGCATAAAACAATAACCCTGTCCCTCTCCAAGAAAAAAGAGCTTGGCAGATGTTGAATCCCCCTATCAGTTTGTTTTAATTGAACCCGAAAGTTCCAGCCTCCGTTCCAACATCCGTTCTCATCCATGATTGGTCTAGGATGTTCAAAAATAGTAAATTTTTTTTCTAACCAGAATTTAATGTTAGTTACATCTACCCCCTCATTCCTAAACAACACCGTTATAGTTTTAATAGTGGGTTTAGTTATGGGGATTGCCAAAAAATCTTTCCAGTCTTCTAAGTCTTTCTGTTCGTAATATAACTTCCAAAACTTATCTAAAAGAAACATCGAACAGAAGCTGACATCGTAATTCCTATCCCCTGGTGCATGAATAAAAGCATACACATCCATAGGGGTTAAACCCATCCGATCTTTAATAAGAGTTTTCCCCACCCAGAGTCTATCAGGAATAATTGGAGCCTTCCCAACATATCGGAGTCGAACTAAAAATCTCCTTTTAGCTGCTTCTTCAAGCTTATGAAAAAACCCAGCATATGTCTTTGAAACTCCCTGATCTTGCATAGCAGGCAACGCTTTTCTAGTAATGCTATGGTCCGTTCTCTGTTCAGTCATTTGCAGTAAACCTTCCCCCTTGTCTTTTACCTTCTCCTTAGCGGTAGCTAGAAAGTTCCCTTGAACGTTCTGTAGTGAAGAACAAACGTTTAGAACTACAGAGTCTTGACAATCCAACGAAGGAGAGACCGCGTCTGTCGCAGCATATAACTCCAAAGCCTCCTTATCAAAATGCGCAGATGAAGTAGAACCTTTTGAGAACGTAGCCTGTTGTCCAACTCTGATGCCAAGACTTCTCCCTGAGCAATCCGGAGAACCCGGAATCGGAACCAAAGGATCTGGAACCCAACGATTCTCTGTGTATAACCATCCTGCTCTTTGCAAAGCATCCTCCGGAGACCATGCAGCATTTGCTGCAGATAACACATTCTCAGTCAATGAAACCACACCATTTCTGTCCATATTTCCCTCAAGGACAGCGTCAGTGCTTGTAGGTAGACGTTTGCTAGTACTTAAGTTAGGACTAGCTACCGACCTTTTCCTTTCTTCCTCCAGTCTGGTTTTACTTTGATTATATTCCTGTTCTGCAGTAGAAATAAGAGCCAATAGTTGAGATTTCTTTACCTCCAGTTCTTCTTGGAGTTTAATTTCTTCAGAGTTCAAATCACAAACAGCATCAGGCAGAAAAGGTTGCTCCATACATGTCTCCGGTATTACTTCTGGTAGCAAATTCAGCGCTAAAATATCGCTTTCTTCAGGCTGGATGCCTACATCCTCTGGAGCTCCAAAAATCTGACCATCCCCGTCCATGGTCTGGGACATACTGAACTTCTCCACACTCTCCTGCAGCACTACAGTGCCTTCTGCAGCAAGAGTAGGGGAATTTCCCCGGTGTCCTGGCCAAATTTCCCTCATCACTAAAAATACCACCAACAGCTTAATCTGGTTCAAGGTCAGTTGGCATTCATCTGTATCCCCCTCCCCCGGCTCGTGCCTGAAAATAGGCAGGATTTGTCTAATGCACTTACCCAGTCAACAAAAACAAAATAAAATTAAGATAAATAAATAAATGTTCAACACAGTCTTTTTATGACCCCACTTTATGATCAAGACAGATGAATTTTTTTTAAATCCCTTTTAAATTTGGGGTGAAAATGTGGAAAAAGAGCAAAGTTGTAAGTATGCATTGAAGAATTTCAATACTGCTCCATAACTTTGTTGCTGGTCAGGCCACACCTGGAGTACTGTGTGTAGTACTGGCGCCCATTCCTGAAGTAGGATATCAGATTGTTGGAGGGGGTACAGCGTAGGGCGACTAAGATGATCCAAGGATTGGAGGGAAGGTCCTATGATGAGAGGCTGAGCGAGCTGAACATGTATACCCTGGAAGAGAGGAGGGAGGGATAGGGTGATATGACTGAAACCTTTAAAATACCTAAAGATCATGTGCAACAGTTTTTACATATTTTTAATAAAAGCTTGAAAAGCTGAAATTCATGCCCCGGTGTCATGATTCGTGTTTCCTAAAAATGTCATGCTGTTTGGTTTTGTGGTTTTCTTTACATCAGTGTTTGTTAACTTGCTCTACAGTGGCTAAAACAGTGGAGTTATTTTTGTTCTCTCAGTCAGGTTTAGAGAGCAATGACATCATTTTGGAGTAGCTTGCTGTTTCAGATTCCCAATCAGAGCAGCACTCTGTAGAGTTAATGGTTTGCTGAGCTCTCCAGGTTTTTTTTACAGACTCAGTCTCTGGTTTGTGTTTAGATAGATCAGCCTAAAATCTATCATTCCCTTCCTTTTAAAAAACTAATCATTTGAGTTTCAATGCTGAATTGAAGTAGTGGAAATCTTTCTCTATGAGAAATCAGCTTGTATGTATCACAACTCTCAGTTCTTTCTAATCAAAACTGATTTTTTTTCTAACTATATAACACAGGGCTGTTTAATGAATATAAAATAAATCTAAATTTTGTTCATTCACAGAAACAGTTTGTCTTCCATGTAATCTTCATAAATACATTCAGTAAGAATTTTTCTTTTTCATGTCAGATTGACAAACAGGTGCCTGTCACACTCTGCTACACTATTTCAAACACATGTACTGTCTGAACTCACAAATTTCAGTTCTTTGCTGGTTTCCGTGTGAAAATGCATCATGTACGTGTATAACTAGAAACATTATATGTCACCCCAATGCACCATGTCTCTGCCCCATAGTTCAGGCAGCTGCAGTCTATTGCCACCTGTCCCCTACCCCACAAGCCCCCTGCCTTCTGCTCCACATTCGAGGCTGCTGCACCCTGCTGCCCACTGTCTTCTCCCAAACAATCAGGGATTGTGCACCCTTCTGCCTCCATGCCCTGCCTAAAGATTCAGGGCTGGTGCACCCTGCCACCCTCTGCCTAAACAGTTGGGGTTGCTGCATCCTGCTGCCCTCTCTCCCCACCCTCACAGTTAGGGATGCTTTACCTGTTGCCCTCTGTTTCTGTGCTGTCCTACACCCTAGTGTCTTATGCCCCCTGCCTCCACAGTTGGGGATGCTGAACCCTGCTCTGCACTTCCATTGCCCCACATGGGCTGGGCAGCTGCACAAAGTGCACCCTGTGCCACAGTCAGGGCTGCTGTACCCTGATGCCCACCTGTGTCCTGCCCCACAGTCAAGGTCTGTGCACCATAATGTCCTCTGCCACCTCTGTGCCCTGCTGCACCACAGGCAGGGGACAGGGTGCAACAAATGCCCTTACTCTTGTGCCGCACCCTTCCTGAACAGTTGGGGTTGCTGCACCATGCTGATCCCTCTCTCCGACCCTCACAGTCATGGACACTGCACCTGTTGCCTCCTGTTCCTGTCTCAGCAGGTTGAAGCAAAAGATCTGACTCTGGTGGCAGTGGGACAGCAGGGTGCAACTGCCTCAACTGTGGAGGCATGCAACAGAGTGCAGAAAATGCCCTGAATCTTGTGGCAAGAGACAGCGTGGTACATCAGCCCTAACTGCCGAGGCATGGGGCTCTAGGGCACAGCAGGCCTCAGCAACCCCAACGGTGTAGAAAGGACACGGTGTAGCAGCACTGTCTGTGGTGACAGGGGATAAAGGATAGCATGGTGCAAAAGCCACGGCTGTGGGGCATGACACAGGGGGCATCAGGGTACAGCAGCCTTAACTGTGAGATGGGGTACATGTGGTGTAGTAGCCTGCCTATTTGAGGCAATGGAAGTAGGTAGCAGAGTGCAGCAAAAGCCCCACCTCTGATGGCTAGGGCAACATGGTACAGCAGTCCCAGCTGCGGAGGCAGGGAACCTGGCACTCTAGAGCTTAGCACAGCAGCCCTGACTGTGGAGACAGGAACAGGGGGCAACAGGTACAGCATCCCTAACTGTGAGGGTGGGGGGGAGAGAGGGCAGCAGGGTGCAGCAACCCCAACTGTTTAGGCAGAGGGTGGCAGGGTGCAGCAACCCTGATTCTTTAGGTAGGGGATGGAGGCAGCAGGGTATACAATCTCCAATTGTGTGGGAGAAGACAGTGGGTAGCAGGATGCAGCAGCCTCGAATATGGAGCAGAAGGCAGGGGGCTTTTGGGGTAGGGGACTGGTGGCTATAGACTGCAGCTGCCTAGGTTCCATGTCATAACGGTGAAAGCCTAAAGGTGATCGCCGTTATGCAGAAGTCAAGAGTGTTGAACATTTATTTTGGCACTCTGACACCCCAGCGACTGGCAAAAGGGTGCCGGTGACTTAATTTTTAATTTGTTCTGTGAGGAGCTGCACCCCCCCCCCACATGGAGGGCTTTGCCCCCCCCCCGTATCCCCTACTTAAGGATTCTCAACCCTGGGGGGGGTGAAAACATTTAAAAAAAAAGGTTCAGGCTGGGCGCAACAAAGACGCACCAGCTCCCGGACCCGAACCCAGTACTCTGCCGACCGATGCCGGCAACCCACCCACCATGCCATGGGGTCGGCGCAGCAACCGACTATGCGGCACCCCCCACATCCCTCACTGTGTGTGCCTGCTCCCCCCCGCACACACGTATGTATAGCGACAGGATGTCGCTATAGTCGCCCACCCCCTCATCCATCCGCCGCATCCCCTGTCTGCTGTTGCTGCAAAGCGCTGGGGATAGGGTCGCTAATATTGTCGGCACCCTTCCCCAAGCGTCCACATCACGGACACCCACTGCCTCAACTGTGGGGCAGAGACACAGCCACACAGTATTTTTAGTTATACACATACATGATATATTTTCACACAGAAACCTCCGAAGAACTGAAATTTGTGAGTTCAGAAAGTATGTCTGCTTGAAATACTGTAGCAGAGAGTGAAAGGCACCTGTTTGTCAATCTGACATAAAAATAATGTTCTTACATGAATGTAAATATGAAGGCTACATCAAAGACAAACTGTTTCTGTGAATGAACAAAATTAAAATGTATTTTATATTCATTAAATGGCCCTGTGTTATACAGCGAGAAAAAAAAATCAGAGTTTTGATTAGAAAGAACTGAGAGCTGTGATACATGCAAGCTGATTTCTCACAGAGAAAGATTTCCACTACTTCAATTCAGCATTGAAACTCAAATGATTAGCTTTTCAAAAGGAAGAAAATGATAGATTTTAAGCTGATCTATCTAAACACAAACTGGAGACTGGGTTTGTAAGAAACCTGTAGTGCTCAGCAAGCCATTAACTCTACAGAGTGCTGCTCTGATTGGGAATCTGTAACAGCAAGTTACTCCAAAAAGATGTCATCGCTCTCTAAGCTTGACTGAGAGGACAGAAATAACTCCACTGTTTTTAGCCACTGTAGAGCAAGTTAACAAATGCTGATGAAAAGAAAACCACAAAACCAAAAGCATGACATTTTCAGTAAACACTAATCATGACACAAGGACTTGAATTTCAGCTTTTCAAGCTTTTACTAAAAATATGTAAAATCTGTTGCACATGAGCTTTAAAGGGGATAAACAAGACCAATACAGAAGGGATTTTCTAGATTAGAAGAGGGAAGGATATGAGAGGGCATCAGCTGAGATTGGACGGGGAAGATTCAGGAGGGAAATCAGGAGGCATTTTTTCACAGAACGGGTGGCAGACAAGTGGGATACTGTGCCCGAGGTGGTATCCAGTAGGATGGTAGGCGGTTTTAAGAGGGGTTGGGACAGAGTGAGGGGGAGGGGTTATTATGAAGTGGGGAGGGGAGGGTGCAGCAGCTGCCAATAGAGGGGCTAGCTGCACAATTGAGCAGACTCGATAGACCCTGAGGCCTGTTTCTGCTGATGTTTCATATGTTCATATATTTTTTGAGTTTTGACTCAAAATTTTCACCATAGTCTTTTTATGACATGACTTTATGAAAATGACAGGTGTCATTTATGAGATCCTGGCCAAAATGTAATTTTGCTGCATGAGCATGAAAAGGCATTTCAGGCAGGTTATGAAACACGTCATCTGTCTGATCCATGAGGTGGGGAAAAAAGGCTTAGGATGTTGAAAATGTGGGGTCAATGGCCTGCATGTTGCCACAGCAGTAGCACTACCACTTGTTATGCCCATGACCTGGGTTCAAGAATGAGCCTGGGTTGTTAGAAGGCCAGCCATAGAGGGGAGGATTGAGTGTCCCACAGGACACTCTTCTCCCTGGGCAGGGGGGGCCCACTGTCACCATGCAACCACCACCTGGGTGACCATGGGTGGCACTGCAGGCTGGAATACAAGCAGGAGCAGGGAGAGTCACCATTTGCTGGGCCGACACAAACATCTTGAGTCCCACTGGCTCTGGTGTGCATGTCCCAGAGGGAAGGTGTGGAACTACAAAAACAAGCATATGTCAGTGCCAAATGTTGCTTGCTTCTATGTGCTGTTTAGGTATTTGGAAGTCATTGGAGTGCAAATATTGAAAATTCGCGAACTTACGAGTGTGCGTAGGAACTGCGCAACGCACGCTTGTAAAACAGTCATTTTTAGGAATTTTTTCACCAAATTTTCAACATAGCCATTTTAAGACCTCTGCTCATGAACAGTGTCACTGTGATTTTCTTAATGTGTCCCATATATTGAGTTCGCACACTGACTTCGCCATTGTGCGCCACATGGGCGGAAACACGCTTTGGGCAGGATGCAAAATGACAGCTGTACTGCTCATAAGGAGGTGTGGTAAAATGGCAATGTTGAAAATCTGGAGTGGAAATATTGAAAATTGCAAACCTACGAGCTTATGTAGGAACAGCGCAATGCACACTCGTAAAACAGTCATTTTAGGAATTTTTACTAAATTTTCAACATAGCCATTTTAAGACCTCTGCTAATGAACAGTGTCACTGTGATTTTCTTAATGTGTCCCATACATTGATTTCACACAATCGATCACGCCATTGTGCGCTACATGGGCAGAAACACGCTTTTGGGCAGGATGTGAAAAATGACAGCTGTACTGCTCATGAAGAGGTGTGGTAAAATGCAGTGTTGAAAATCTAGAATGAAAATATTGAAAATTCGCAACTTACGAAGCGCCTAAGAGAATGCACAACGCATGCTCAGAAACAGTCATGTTTAGGAATTTTTTCACCAAATTTTCAACATAGCCATTTTAAGACCTCTGCTAATGAACAGTGTTACTGTGATTTTCTTAATGTGTCCCATACATTGATTTCGCACACCGACTGCGCCATTGTCCGCTACATGGGCGGAAACACGTTTTGGGCAGGATGTGAAAAATGAGAGCTGTACCGCTCATAAGGAGGTGTGGTAAAATGGCAATGATGAAAATCTGGAGTGAAAATATTGAAAATTCGTGAACTTACGAGCGTGCGTAAGAACTGCACAACGCACGCTCGTAAAACAGTAATTTTTAGGAATTTTTTCACCAAATTTTTAACATAGCCACTTTAAGACCTCTGCTCATGAACAGTGACACTGTGATTTTCTTAATGCGTCCCATACATTGAGTTCGTGCACCGACTGTGCCATTGTGCGCTACATGGGTGGAAACACGTTTTGGGCAAGATGTGAAAAATGACAGCTGCACTGCTCATAAGGAGGTGTGGTAAAATGGCAATGTTGAAAATGTGGAGTGAAAATATTGAAAATTCGCAAACTTAGGAGCGTGCATAGGAACTGCGCAATGCACACTCGTGAAACAGTCATTTTAGGAACTTTTTCACCGAATTTTCAACACAGCCATTTTAAGACCTCTGCTCATGAACAGTGTCACTGTGATTTTCTTAATGTGCCCCATACATTGAGTTCGCACACCAACTGCGCCATTGTGCTACATGGGCAGAAACACATTTTGGGCAGGATGAAAATGACAGCTGTACTGCTCATGAGGAGGTATGGCAAAATGGCAATGTTGAAAATCTGGAGTGAAAATATTGAAAATTCGCAAACTTCTGACGTGCACAGGAACTGCTCAACGCACGCCAGAAACAGTTTTAGGAATTTTTGCACCAAATTTTCAAAATAGGGTTTTGAGAGCCCACCTTATGAACACTGGCAGTGTTGTTTCGTTAACTGTTCCAGAAAGGTGATTTCACGCAGTGACTGCGAAATCACCCTTTGGGCCAGAATAACGCCACGACAGTGACAGCATTCATGAGAAGGGGTCCCAAAAACCCCATGTTGAAAATTTGGTGCAAAAATTTCAAAAAATGCCTGAAATATGCAATAAAGTTGAAAACCCCCTATCTATCCCATTATATAGCTTACTGGCATTTCCTCAGTTCGCGGTTGGCTTTGAAGAGTGCAGACATGTTCCTGGTCAACCGATGATCGTCGTGCCGAGGTCCGGAGGTAAGTATGGGGTGAGACGGTGTGGGAGGCAGGTGCACAGTGGGTGGGTGCGGGTTGTGGGGTGGGGAGACAGCGATGGAATGTTTCTTATTTACAGGTTTGTTTTTTTTATTCAGACGACGTGGGACATTTGCCACGCTGGGGTGGGCTCCCAGCGTGGCACCGGGAAAGATTTTTTTGGGGGGGCATTCAGCCTTGGAGCCAATGGAGGATTGGGCACTCCCGTCGGCCAAAACATGATTTGCTACGCTGGAGTGGGCTCCTAGCGTGGCACCAAAGCTTTGGGGGGGGGCATGCAGCCTTGAAGCCGACGGGGGATGTGGCACCCCCGTTGGCTATAACAGTTTTTGCTATGCTGGGGTGGGCTCCCACCGTGGCACCTGGACAGCTGTTTGGGGGGGCGTGGAGCCGACGGGAAATTGGGCACCCCCGTCGGCCATACAGTGTGTGTGTGGGGGGAGCACATCAGCACGCAATATGCGTGCTTGCGCATGTGTGTGCGTGGGGGAGGAGAGCTCTGCTCACTGAAGTGGAGCTCTCCCTTTGAACTGTATGCCACTGCATTTTCAGCTTGTCACAGACAGCTGCAGCAGTGATTGGTTAACTGGGGCCGCGCCTGCAAACACACTGAATGCATTGGAAGACAGGCTGACACACCTCCGAAAACTCGGATGATGGCACTATGTTTCTTGCACATGCGTGCAAGCAACATAAAAATGGGAAAAACACTTCAGCTGATGCAGAATGACAGCCACATGGAGTTTGCAGACTCCTCGCCCCAGGGTTCAAAATTCAGATTCGGGTTCAGAGGGGACTTTCCCCCCTGGGTGTATCAAATGGGGGGACCCACATTTTTGGGGGGGAAGGGAGGGAGGTATTTTGGGGGGAATTTCCCTAAAAAACCTGAGGCCTGATATTTAGAAGTTTGTGCGGGTGCTTAACTCATTCAGGCCTAGATATGCCTATAGGTGGCGTCTGAAAGTATAGTCACTCAGGCCAATAACACCTGTAGACATACTCAGCTGACTTACACTCAGGCCTAGAAACGTCTGAGGAAGTCAGCAGTTTTTACCTAAATATTAAACAAACCAAATTGCTTAGAATTGATTGCATAGCATCGTTAGAAAGGTAATTTCGTGCCAAACAATTTTGCTGCCCATACTTTGTGTCTATCATGTATACTTTAGGAGTTCTTTGCATTTGTTTAAGGTATGGTGTGCATGGCTGACATCTGTCTCTCAAGCCTCACCCAAGCACCTTGAATAAATCTGAAAAAAAACCCACACACAATTGCTTGGTATTCCAAGCAGTATAAAATAAAAACTAAATGGATTACAATTGATTGCACAGCACCATTAGAAAGGTAATTTTGTGCTACACAATTTTACCGTTGATAATCTGTGTCTACCACGTATACTTTAGGAGTTATTTGCATTTGTTTAAGGTATGGTGTGCATGGCTGACATTTGTCTTTCAAGCCTCAGCTAAGCACCTTGAAAAAATCTGAAAAAAAAACACTGTTGTTTTGTGTTCAGCTAGTATAAAATAAAAACCAAATGGATTACAATTGATTGCATAGCACCATTGGAAAGGTGATGTTGTGCTGAACAACTTTGCCACTCGTACTTTGTGTGTAGCACTTACGGTTCAAGAGGTATTCACATTTGTTTGTGGCATGCTGATTATGGCTTGATTTTGCTTAGAAAGGCCCAGGATGCAGTGCTAAGAGTATACAGGGCACAAGTGGTGGAAGTCTCAAAGAGCTCTTGTGGTGTGAATGAGTTAACAGGTCTTTGCCTGTGCAAACCAGGGTTTGTGTTGGAGCCCCATAGGCAAAAGGAACTGTTGTGCGGGCAGAGAGGGTTAGTGCGTGCACAAAACATAATGTATGTGTGCGGGCAAGGGGAGGGGTGTGGCCATGGATATGCACCCAAACCCATTTTCAGTGGTTTTGTGCTGCACAAAAGGATTTGGTGCAGTCCTTCTATGCAGTGTAAATACCATCAAACAAAACCCCAACTTAACTCCAGGCAACCCTAGTGGCTGCCAGAGGTAATGTAGCCACCTATCTGGTTGGCCGCTGGGGGAGCACACCCAACCCCTGTAGTCCCTACCCCCCCCACCGATCGCCGGTCTATTCTGTACATTAAAATTCGCCCTGGTGCTAGTGGTCCCCCACCACCAATCACCGGCATGTTCTGTACATTAGAAGTATCCCTGGTGCTAGTGGCCCCCCCACTGCCTATTGCCATCCTGCTCTGAAACTTGACAGTATCCCTGGTGCTAGTGGTAACCACCTCCCTCCAATCTCAGCCCGCTTCAATAATTATATCCCTGGTGCTAATAGTGCCCTCCCCCCTCTGATCCCAGCCATGGATTCAATAATGATATCCCTGGTGCTAGTAGTGCCCCCCCCGATCCCAGCGCAGGCTTAAATAATGATATCCCTTGTGCCAGTGGTGCCATCCTTCCCTCTGATCCCAGCTCAGGCTTCAATAATGATATCCCTGGTGCCAGTGGTGCCATCCTTCCCTCTGATCCCAGCTCAGGCTTAAATAATGATATCCCTTGTGCTAGTGGTAACCCCCCCATCCCAGCCACAGCTTCAATAAGTATATCCCTGGTGCTAGTGGTGTCCCCCTTCCAATCCCAGTCCTGGCTTAAATAATGATATCCCTGGTGCTAGTGGTAACCCCCTGCCTATTGCCATGCCATTCTGACACTTAACAGCATCCCTGGTGGTAGTGGTAACCACCCCCCTCCAATCTCAGCCCCGGCTTCAATAATGATATCCCTGGTGCTAGTAGTGCCCTCCCCCCCTCTGATCCCAGCCACGGCTTCAATAATGATATCCCTGGTGCCAGTGGTGCCATCCTTCCCTCTGATCCCAGCTCAGGCTTAAATAATGATATCCCTTGTGCTAGTGGTAACCACCCCATCCCAGCCACAGCTTCAATAAGTATATCCCTGGTGCTAGTGGTGCCCCCCTTCCAATCCCAGTCCTGGCTTAAATAATGATATCCCTTGTGCTAGTGGTAACTCCACCCCCAATCCCAGCCACAGCTGTCACAGCATATCATGGTGCTAGTGGTGCAGCCCTTCAATCAGCCCTGGCTTAAATAGCGATATCCCTGGTGCTAGTGGTAGCCCCCCTGATCCTCAGCCTTGAAGTTCAAACAAACCCTCTCTGGTGTTCAGTAGTCCCCTAACAGGCACCCCAAATCACTGTATTCTCAGCGGTGGTGCCGTGGGTGTATATAGGACTATCGGCACAGTTCTCCTCTTCTTGGCCAACTATATGTACAGCTAGGGCGCCAAGACCTCTCATGTATAGACAGGCACATCATCCTGTCCTATAATAAGATGTGTACTCCTGGCTGTGCATACCGCAGCTGGCTGAGGAGCTGTGGAGGAGGGCTGTGCTGGTCGCGGAATGCACCTGCGTGACCACCGCTGAGAATATGGTGAGTTGGTGGGGGGGGCTCTGGTGCCTCAGGATGGGTACTGCTGGATGCCAGGGAGGGGTTTTTGAACTTCAGGGCTGGCACACAGAGGGAGGGGGGGGTTACCACTAGAACTAGGGATATCATTATTTAGGCTGGGGCTGGGAATGAAGGGGAGGGAGGCACCACTAGCACCCGGGATATACTTATTGAAAACAGGGCTGAATCGGGGGGTTGGGGGTTACCACTAGCACCAGGGATACTTTTAAGATACAGAAAGAGCTGGCGGGGAAGGAGTGGACCACTAGCAGCAGGGATAATTTTAAGTTACAAAATGGGCCAGCGATCGGCGAGGGGTGCCACTAGCACTTGGGATCCTTTCATGTTAAAGAACAGGCTGGTGATAGACGGAGGGGGGGGGACCAGTAGCACCAGGGATAATTTTAAGTTACAAAATGGGCCAACGATCGGAGAGGGGTGCCACTAGCACCTGGGGTCCTTTCATGTTAAAGAACAGGCTGGTGATAGACGGGGGGGGGACCAGTAGCACCAGGGATAATTTTAAGTAACAAAATGGGCCAGCATTCGTCGAGGGGTACCACTAGCACCTGGGATCCTTTCATTTTAAAGAACAGGCTGGCGATAGGCAGGGGGGACCGGTAGCACCAGGGATATGTATACATGGCTGGGACTGGGCAAATGGAGGGGGTGCCACCTCGCTAATATGCCTCAATACCCATGCAAATGAGACCATAATGGGCATGCAAATTGACCCTTAGTACCTTGCATGCCCAGCGGGCTCATTTGCATGGGTCCCTTTGAAAACTGGAAATAGCGCTCTGGCACTGTCCATTCTGGTGGTGTACTTTGGGAGCCCCATCAGAGCAGCACTGAGTGGCTTAGCACTCGGCCGACATGACCCTCTGTTCAGTCAAATAGCACTGGTGCACTATTCCAGTGAATATAGCATCTTTGGGCACCCGGGCAAGTGCAAATGTTTGCACTTTGCTTTGCATATATTTGAATATCTGGCCCCGATAGTTCATTTGCTGATGTGTGTGAGTGTTAATAAACATTGTACTTATAATTTGGTGTCTTCTGGTCTTCCTTTTTTCCTTTTTGGGCTTCTAAGTTGACTGACTCGGAGGACGTCAGGCACAACTTAAGTGACAGTCATGAGTATGTAAAAATTAAAGAGAGACTAAACACAGCAGGACAGACAGACAGTCAGTGAAATAGCAGCTGAATGAATGAAAACACAAAATACTGAGCCAAAACCACCATCCCTTAAGTTTAAATTGGCCCCTTGGTCTGGTGAGTGAATAGCCTGAGACGTAACTCTTTTTTCTTCTGCTCTTCATGTTTTGCCACGTGTGCAGCTTGTTCAAAATCTGCAGTTCCTCTACTGCCACCCAGTTCTGAGATTCTCTTTCAGTTTTGAAAGTTTTTATTGTTCAGAGAGTTCCTGTATTTTGATTTTATTCGGTTCTGAGTACTGAAGCCATGGTCAGTTTCTACACTAGCCACAGATATGACCAATGCAATCTGATAGGAAACACACCTGGATGTTCTTTTAGTACAACTTCAGCAAATTGCTGGAATAACAGAGATTGGTAGTAATCATGTGAGACCATTATCTGTTTTAGTAAAAGGAATTCCCTTTTTGCAGATTTTGTAGCAAGGTCAGAAAAGTGGAAGTGCTATAGTATTCTGTCTCAAGAGTCTTCATCATACGTACTGAAATCATCTGGCTGTTATTGTTTCGATACTGCAGCTCTCTTGGGTTCTAAAACGGAGAAACAGCTTCATATGTCTAAGGTCTCTTGGGGGAAACATCTGTCCAGTTAATCAATTAAAGCACTGATGTATGTGTTTTTTAAGTTGTCAAAAGCTGGTCTGTGAGTGTGAATGTTGAAGATTCTATCACCTTTCTATTTATTGCCTTCAAGATCAGTATCAGAAAATTGTCTCTCTGTCTCTCCGTCTCTCCGATGGACCTGGGGTTTCAATTAGAGACCTTACAGACTCTTTAGTACTCATCATGACCATTGGCAGCACAGTGAAGAAATTAAGATTTTCCCTTTGGAAATGTTTTGAAAGAGAAACAATATGTGACAAGATGGCCAGCATTTTGTGAGAAAGAGCCACAAAGTTAAACTGACGTACAGAAAGTAACAGTCATTTTGCTTTGTCACTATCAGGTGAATTGGAAGAAGACATGTTCTAACACAGACATTTCTTAACAGTTTAAAGAGCACCTTTCCCAGTCCTTTTGACTTTCATGCATACATTACCCTTTCTTGTATCGAGTCTGGAATTGTATTTCATTATTGTCCGCTGCAGTTAGTTTTTGCATTCTGAGCTGCTAAAAACTGTAGAATGTACCAAAGCTTCTATAGCAAGCCTGGTGTTCCTGTGGGCCCAGGGTTGTACTGCTGATATCGCTAAAGGGCAGAGTCAATTTCACCCAAACAAAACATACTGACAAGGCATTTGGATTTTGCCATAATGCATTGCTAGCAGGGTATATTGGGAAAGGGGGAACACAGTACATACACAGAGTACTGGTAGTTCTCCCTTGCAACACTGTTGCAACTGCACGGTACTGCACAGTGTGAGTCACTCCTCTACCCTATAGCGATGCCATCAGGAGCCAGTAGCCCAGCAGCTGAACAGCAAAGGCAAGTGCAGCAGGGCTCAAAAGCAGATCCAAATTATGGAAGGCAGAGTAAACCTTGGCCGAAAATAACTTACGTACACACCCTTTTAGGTCTAGTACTGCATATAATGACTACAAGCTGTAATTTTCTGGACCAACATGAAAGGTGTTCTTTGAGAATCCTGCCTACAACAGACACTATACCATAAATGGACAGCCACCGAACTGCATCAGGCAGACAGTACTTCAGAACTAGCGCTTCCATCTGTTTCTGTAGTTCATGCAATTTGTTGCTTCTGATAGCAGAACTATTGAAGAAAATGGAATATATGTTTTTATTTGTTCCACAGACTGAGCCGCATCACTGGCACACAAGGCCAACCGATGGACTGTACAGTGTACGCCAATCAATTCAGGGCTATAATCAGTTCTTCATTTTTGCACTACACCTTAATGACAACCAGTCATAACTGATGCTCAATCAGAACAGACAGCAGCATTTTTTTTTTTTACCAGAAATGCCCTTGTCATTCAGAAGTTGATAGAGTGCCCTGCAAATAGTCTCAGCCTTTCCATCACTGACTTCTATGTTGCAATAGGAACAAATATATGGGGTACTGTTGTCTAAGTATTGTATGTAAATTATGAGTCTCTTGCTATTACTGATGTCTGTGGACTCATCCGGTACCAAGCTTACCACTGGGCTATTCTTCACAGCAGCGTCCAGCTTCTCCACCATGGTCTGTGCAACGGCCTCAGCATTTCGGACAGTCCTGTCATATTAATGTACTGTAGGTGCTGTAAGCCTCATCTGTTTTTAAGTCTTTCATGAATGAACATTCCGTTTCCTTCAGAAATGGAACACATTTGATAAACACTGTGTTAGGCAGCTCACCTGCAGCAACAAAATATGGAGCTCTCAAAAGCCCTTTAAGTTGCACATCACTCTGCGCAGTAGCCTTATCTAGTGCTTTTGCCAACCAATTTGATTCACAGGCCATTTTTTAATGCTTTAGTATGAGCACTGCTAGTAGAATGTCCTATTAAGGGTCAATGTCATGTAACAGGTACATTTAAAAGGAATAAATGTGTAAGACTTACAAACAGAACTGCTCATCTGACGGCTGTCTTTGTCAAACAACAGACAGCTGTATATGGTTAGCCACCTTTGCTGGAAGTTACAGTCTCTTTTGAAGGGGCTGCTATAGGTCAGTGCAGTGTCTGCTGTGTCTGGCCCATCAACTGTAAGTCTTGTGACTGGAGTTCTGGTGCCGGGTCTTGTGTGTCTACTACTCCTTCGTCATGTAGCCGTTTTTCCGGTACTTGTTCTTTCTCAGAGTCCTCTTGCACATTTGGTTGTTTTCTTTTCAGCCTGGTCAATAAGGATGCATGTGACAAGTCACTGTCTGCACCCAGGTAAACTGCGGACCTTCCCACCCTTCAATTTCTCTGAAAAAAAAAACACTTTTTTATTTTTTCTTACAAAATATCAGTCTTGGGACTTACACTTACCCTGGTAAAAGACCTTCCCAACCAGTTGCTTCACTCAACCAGAAAACATTTTTTTGTATTTTTTTTAATTTTTATAAAAAAAATATCCCTTGTCTTGGGACTCACCAGGTAAGACCTTCCCACCCAATTGCTTCACTCAGAAATTTTTTTCTTTCTGTTTTTTTCAGATAAAGAAACCTTTTATTGGGACTTACCCAGCTGGACCTTCCCACCTAGGTAGCAGGCCTCAAGTTCTTGGCACATACACACTCAGGGACTAGCTTTTCTTTCTTAGCACACAATCAGGACACAGACGTTCAAACCATGTTTGTTTCCCCACAGTTTTTGGAAAATATATATATTTTTTATGTTTTTTTAATTCTTTTTGTAATAAATCCAGCTTGTCTTGGGATATACCTAGGTCATGGATCTTCCCACCCCACCCCACCCCTTTCACTTGTTTTCCCACAGCTGCCCAATCTTTTTTATGTTTTTCTGTTTTTTATTCTTTTTGTACTGAATCCAGCTTTTCCTAGGCCCTTTTCTGTTTCACTCACCAGACCTTTTTTTAGCTCAGTATTTTGTATCTGCATTCATTCAGCTGCTTCAGTGACTGCCACGTCACACTGTCTGCCATCCCATCCATTTGGAAGCATGCTATTGTTCTTCCTCTACCTAATGGTGGTGACACCTCTACACCGGGAAACCACCGACCCATTTCCCTCCTTCTTACCCTCGCTAAACTGCAAGAACACTTGGCGCTAACCCAACTCTCGTCTTATCTCTCTAATTCTTCACTCCCTTCCAATCTGGCTTTCAGAAACACCATTCCACCACCACCTTTCTGATTAGGCTTACTGACTCGATCCTCTCAGGGATGGACAGTGGCCAAATCACATCTGTCATATTTGTCTTCCTTGCCAAGGCATTCGACATGGTTTTCCACACCCTACTACTAAACTCCCCTCTCCTCAGCAGGTCTGACTGACTCAGCCACCAACTGGTTTAGTGCCTACCTAGTAGGCTGGACCCAGTCAGTCAGAATCGCCGACTCCATATCCCCTTCCCTCCCTATCAACACAGGTGTCCCTGAGGGGTTCGTGTTGGGTCCTATCCTGTTCTTCATATTCCTAAATGACTCCCATCCATCTGTAACTCATCCTCTATACAGATTTATGCAGATGTCATGGTCCTTTTCATCTCTAGCCGGTCCCCATCTGATGTTGCAAACAGACTTCAGCTGGACATTAATAATGTCTAGAACTGGTTTCACACTCATCAACTCTTTCTTAATGCTAAGAAGTCAGTCTCCATGACCTTCGGCATTAGGCAGAGACTCTCAAGGCTCTCCTCCCTGCCCTCCTTCCATACCCTTGATTGGACAGCTATTGAGGACACCTCCTCATTCAGATATCTAGGTGTTTGGCTTGATCAATATCTCACCTTTTCTGACCATGTAGACACCATCCTGAAAAAGGTGTGCCCCAAGCTTGGTGCTTTATACAGGAACTGGAATTGCCCATTTTTGACTACTGTGACATACTTTACAGTGCCGCTCCCAAGACTTCCTTAGCCATATTGGATACCCTTTTTAACTCCTTCTGTTGCTTCACACTGAACTCTCCTCCTCTCACCCATCACAGTCAACTCTACCACTCCCTGGCATTTCCCTCTCTTGAAAACAGATGCCTACATCACTGTGCTAAATTCATCTCAAAATTCTGGTTTGGCTCACTCCCATCATATCTTACTTCCTCTCTAGAGGTCCCCCCTTCCCCTGCCCACTCACTTAGGTCTCATGACTACAGATGCCCGGTAGTCCCACGCCGGTCTACCACTATAGGCAAGGCCGCCTTCTTGTACCACTTCCCAAAACCGTGGAACTTGCTTCCACACCAGATTCACCACTTGTCCCCCCCTTTAACTGCAGCTCTTCATAACTTCCTTCTTTTAATTGTTCCTGTATCTAACTCTTCCTCCGTCTTCCCGTTCCCATCTATTATCTGATCCTATCTCTTGACTGCAATTGCACTCGATCTAGTCCTTTGACAGTTGCAACATTCTGCTCAATTACTGCACTTAAATGTGTTGTATTATTATTCTGTGAATTATTTTCTGCCTCAGCGGGTAGTGGTCAGAGGGGAGGTCTCGTCTCCTAGGGAGGTCATAAGTGGGGTCCCACAGGGATCAGTCCTGGGGCCACTTCTGGTTAACACCTACATCTCCAATATCAGGGAAGATATCAGATGTGAAATGAATCTCTTTGCTGATGACTGTAAGCTGGGGCGGTGGTGGAGGGGGAGGAGGGGAGATTCGCCCTGCAAGAGGACCTGGATACTCTGGATAGGTGGTCCTGCACCTGGAAATTGAAATTTAACTCCTCCAAATGCAAGGTGCTACACCTAGGGCAGGGAAAACTCCAACTATGTGTACACCCTGGGGGAAGATGAGTTGCAGGCCACGGCAGGGGAAAGAGGTCTAAGAGTCTTTGTGGATGTTAACATGAATAATTCAGAGCAGTGCAGGAGGGCTGTGGTCGGGGCAAATAGGATGCTGGAATGCATTGCTAGGGGGATTACCTCAAGGAACAGGGAGGTGATTTTGCCACTGTACAACAGCCTGGTTAGACCACATCTTGAGTACTGTGTGCAGTTCTGGAGGCCGCACCTAAGGAGGGACATCCAACTCCTGGAGAAGGTTCAGAGAAGAGCAACCAGAATGATCCGGGGCTTTGAGGATATGACTTATGAAGAATGACTAGGGGAGCTCAACCTGTTCTCGCTGGAGGAGAGGAAGGACCGGGGGACATGATTAAGGTCTTCAAGTACCTCAGGGGAGTAAATAAGGTAAGCTGAGATAGGCTCTTTCGACTGAAGGAGGGTAGAATCACCAGAGGACACAGTTGGAAGACTGAGGGGGTAGGATTAGGGGGAAAAGAGGAGGAGGAGGTACTTCACAGAGAGAGTGGTGGAACCGTGGAATGCGCTGCCCCAGGAGCTGGTACAGGCAGCTATGGTGGAGAGATTCAAGAGAGGGTGGGACAGGTATAGGCAAGGGGTGAAGCAGAGGCTGGTTTGCCTGGGAGGGGCAGGACTGGGGGATGGAGTAAGCGTGGAAGGAGACAGATAGAAGGCTATGGTACCCAATCAGGGTGCTGAAGCATGAGCAGACTTGATAGACCAATAGGCCTACTCTGCTGGCGTCTAGTATGTTAGTATGTATGTATGTTAGTAGCCACTGCCTCTGTTGTGTAAAATTGTCAGCTGTATGCTCCTCCTAAGTGCATTCCATATGCTACACCTACCTTGTATTTGATGTTTATATTATTGTTAAGTACCATCTGTATCCTTGTTGGTAAATGGTTTACTGTACGTATATTGTTCATGTATTTCTCCCATTACCCCTTCTCCCAGGATACACCGTGAGATGAGCAACTTGTTGTTCAGTGTGCCCTTCCTGGTGAAACATTTCAATAGATAAGTAAATGTCTGTGCCTGCTGAATCAAATTTTTTTTCCCATTTTCAGTACTTTTGAATGACTGCTGACTGACTGAGTGTTCTCTGCTGGCCACCTACCCTCTATTTCCTGCTGCCGATACTGTGTGAGTTCATTGTTGTAAAGCTTTTGAATTTTTTTTGCTGGTAACTGGTTTCAGGATTGTCAGTGACCCTCATGCTGCTGCCTGTCCATTCCACACTAAGTTGCAGCCACCTGGTCATGTTGTTCTTGAGCCAGTGCTATCTGCTGCACTGGTTCTCCTCATCGACTCAAGCTTGGCTCTTTCCTCATCCTGGTCTCCTCACCAAATGGCACTTGTTCGATGCTGCGACATCTTTCCCGTTCCTCCACCTGAACCACTCTCACGAGAGCAGTGGAGGGATGAGAGGCACACACACTAGACCACCAGGAACTACAGAAGCTGCAGTGGGTCAAGGGACCAGAAGAAAAAACACAACAAAGTCGATAGAAAGTGCCATACATGGTGCTGTGTGGTATTTTGTTACTGCACTATGAGGGAGTAAGTGTGAGTGGGATTGTCCCGCATGAGGGGTCCAGAATTTGTGGGGGGCTAAAAATAGTGCAATTCACACTATTCCCTCCCCCAGACTTTTAAACCCTGCACCCACTGACCCAGGCTGGCTCCCTGCACACAGAGATAGCCTTTCCAAGGGAAATGGGCCAGCCCAAGAACCTCCACCAGGGGGAGGGGATACTGTGGGCACGCAGCAAGGAGCAAGGTAAGCCCTGGGACAAGGTGGGATGACAGGGTTGGGACTCCATGTTGCCTGAAGAGGACCCGGAGCAGGCTGAGAAGCATGGGAGAAACAAAAGGGGGGGTGGGGTCAATATCTGGTAAAACAGCAAAATTATGAGTAAACATTGAAAAATGTCAACATTTCTTCAAAACTTTGTTGTGTTTTGAGATTTTGACCAGACATTTTCAACATAGTCTTTCTATGACACCATCTTATGAACCTGATAAGTGACCTTTATGAGATCCTGGCCAATAAAATCTTTTTTTTTTTTAACTAACTTTATTTTATGAACATCAATGACAATATAAGATATATCTGTTATAACTTTCACCTCACGTGTATATATGTATATATAGTGTACGATTGGGCAGCTGTTGACATGAAATCCATGCTCCCAACAGCCCGTTATTGTGTGCTAGTAGCGCTATGATCTTGTTGTGCTGCACTGGGTACGCCACCGTGCAGCACAACAAGATCGAACGTGATTCGCGCATGCGCTGATTTAAAAGCCGCTCGGCGAGGGAGCTGTAGCTTGGAGCGAGTCTGAACACGGAAGCCAAGTAAGGCATTATTTTAAAAACGCTGCTTCCATTCCCTGTTTTGAAATGAATAGACTCTTATACGCTTGAGAAAATGATGTCTATAGAGTCATCGGGCGATCTTTCGATCTCGAGGTATCCTTAGCATCGACAACCTCTCGAGCTTCGCCTCGAGGTCGAACGTTGCCAGGGATACCTCTCGATCGAGAATATCCTTGTTGTGAATGACTCCCCATAGACAATCCTCTATGTTTAGCTCATGTATATATGTTCATATGAAGCTCATGCTTCACCTATGTGAAATTATTATTATTCATTATGATGGTTTTGCACTGTTGTTGCTTTTTACTGTATGTCCAGGTCCATCTTGTAAATGAATTCTTCTCAAAGATGTTACACCTGGTAAAATAAATGACTGATTGACTGATTTAACAAAAAACACCAATACAAAAGTTGACCAACTTGTAGTGATTTATACAGGATCAGGAATACAAACGATTAAAAATATGCAAACATAGTACAGCAATATGTGTAGCATGAGTGTGAAGAGATGTTTTGGATAGGATATGAAAAAATGACGCCTGACAGAGTCATGAGGTGGGGTTCAAAAAGGGGCTATGTTTAACATGTGGGGTCAATATCTGGTAAAATAGCAAAGTTATGACCAATCATTGAAAAATATCATTGTTTCTTTATTACTTTTTTTGTTGACATTTTGACGTCAGATTTTTAGCATAGTCTTTTCATGACCCTACCTTATGATCATGGCAGGTGGAATTTTTTAAATTCTGGTCAAAGGTGATTGTACTCAGTGACTCCGAAAACATGTTTTGGTGGGGATTTGAAAATCACACCTGCCATGTTCATGAGATATGGTAAAAAAAAAGCTATGTTGAAACTTTGGGACAAAAATATTAAAAAATGAAGATGTTATGAGAAAAAGTTTAAAATGCATTAAAAAATCCATTAACTGCACTTACCTTGTTTTCAGTCAGATTCAGTCGGCCTTGGTAGCAGAAGGATATTCTGTGGTCACTGACAGTATTACTTCATTGGGGAGCAGAAGACATTGCTGGACCATTTTCTTTTGTACAGGGAAACAAACAACAAACAGGACAATGAAGGATGCTTTTCTCTATTTCAGGGACCGACACTGGGGATTGGGTACCCCAGTGTTGGTGGGCTGTTTGGCGGCACCAGGGTGGGCACCCCAATGTCACATACAGTGGCAGGGGGTGTTAGCCAGTACTGGGTGCTGGGCACCATAGGTGTCAGAAGTGTGGCTTTATGAGGTGTGTGTGTGTGTGTGTGTGTGTGTGTGTGTGTGTGTGTGTAGGAGGTTTGTTTGCTGGCACTGGTGGTGGGCAACCTGGTGTCGGAAACATGCAACATTGGGTTGTGTGGGAGGGGGAACACCAGCACTGAGATTGAACACCCACTGCTGGCTGTGTTTTGGGTACAGCAAGCAGCGGGTAATGGCGATATGTATTGGTGGTGGGGGTGGCACAGAAGATGGAGGAGAGGTGTAAAGAGGACGTGGCACAGATGTCATGTAGCACAAAATGCGGTTCAGCAATAGCCCAGACTGTGTTGAGAACAGTGTGGAAAACCATGGAAGTGGAATGAAAGGGAGGAGAAAGGTTTCAAGCAGGAATTATTGCTCAAGGAAACTCACTTCCACCTTACTTTTTCTAGACTTGTAATTAAGCAAGGACTTCAAAGAGAAAAGGAGAGCAAGGCAGAGAGTGGGCAGACATATAGAGGAGTTTGGTATTCTGAAGCTGTGATAGGTGGAGGAGGGACATGCCCCAGAAGTCCTCTTACAACTCAGACTAATAACAATATGTTCTCATTCTTTTGCTTTGAAAGTGAACATAAAAATGGGTTTAGACATGGCATTCACGAAACTTGGTTTTCAACTCACAAAAAACAGCTTGTTTTCATGACTTGAAATTTACTAATTTCATTAATAAATTAATATAGAAAACTTAAAAAAACAAAAAAACAGTTGAAGCTCAACCTTACACACCTTTCTTTTGATCACTGAAGTTTCAGATCATAGCTCCAAGTATTTTTTGTTTGTGATACACACAATTTTCCCTTTTTATGCACACAGTTTTTCATATTTCTACCCACTGTCATGACCACTAAGATTTACACGAACAGAAGTGATGTCTAATGAAAAGTTTTCAGTTCACGAAAATGAACACTATCATTGTCATGAAAAACACGTTATGAAAACAAATTAACTGCACATGCACAAAATGGGATTATATTTTTCCAATAATTAAAAAAAATCCAAAATTCTCAGCAAAGCCACACATCAAAGAATCATTCTTGAGACAAACTCTAACTTGAAATTTCATGTTTCAACTCACAACCATGTCTGTGCTGTTGATAAAAAAAGTCTTTAAAATTTAGTTCTTATTGTTTTCAACCTCATAGAACTTTTAAATTGCTGGTTACCAAATTTTCAAGACCCAGAGACTGTGACTTCAAGTATGCACATGCCAAATTTCAAATGTTTCCATCTAGAGATGACTGACTTATTGAGATGTAAAACTAGGGGCTTTAAAGGGAAAGTCCCCTTAGTCTTTCATTCTCTTTCCCTGTGTAGTTTGTATACACCCTTCAAATTTCATCACGATTTAAATGTAAATGAAGGTACTTAAGTCTGGTGTGAAGAGCTACTTGACTCCATTGCAAAGTGCATGACCTGATCCAAGTAAGGCATCCTGAATTTTGTGAAGTTTCGTGCTAAAGCCTGCAGTAGTTACACTGTATTGTAACATGGACATTAATACTAGTTGAAAATATACCTAATGATTGGTCAGTTAATGTCATGTGCACGTGGTTGCAGGGTAATTCAAGTAATGCCTGCGGTGTAGTACCACAAATGAGCAACAAAGCAGTGGCGTCAGATGTTAACGCACTGCTGTCAGTGTTAACGTGGCTGTCTCTGTTATGTAAATGTGACAGTGACTGTGGCAATTATTGAAATGTGACAGTTTCTTTCCCATCCACCGACATAGCTGCCCATGACAAATGCACACACATTTGTAAGTGGTGGCGATGTCAGTGTTAACGCGGCTATCTCTGTTATGTAAATGTGACAGTGGCTGTGGCAGTTATTGAAACATAGAAACATAGAAACATAGACTTTGACGGCAGATAAGGACCGCTAGGCCCATCTAGTCTGCCCATTTCCCTACCTACAGGATAGGCCGCAGATCCTAGTTAACCAACAGCCTATTTCTTCCTACCCCCCACAAGAATTGCCTTATGTCTGTCCCATGCTCTTGAATTCTCCCCAGTTTTAGACCCCACAACCTCCTCAGGAAGGCTGTTCCATGCATCCACTACCCTCTCTGTGAAATAATACTTCCTCACATTGCCCCTGAACCGCCTCCTTCTGTCTTTAAATTGTGTCCCTTGTTCTTGCAAGTCTTTTTCTGAAAAATGCTACCCTCTTGGACTTTGATGATTCCACTGAGGTATTTAAAAGTTTCTATCATGTCCCCCCTCTCCCTTCTTTCCTCAAGGGTATACATATTAAGCTCCTTTAGTCTCTCCTCATAAGGCTTCTCTTGCAGACCCTGCACCATTTTAGTTGCCCTCCTCTGGACTGCCTCTATCCTGTCTATGTCCTTGCGGAGATGGGGTCTCCAGAACTGGACACAGTACTCCAGATGGGGTCTCACCAACTGTCTGTACAGAGGGATAACAACTTCCTGTTTTCCGCTGCTGATGCCTCTCCCTATACATCCCAGTATACCCCCAACCCTCCCTACTGCCTTCTCACATTGCTTGCTAACCTTAAGGTCATCTGATATGATTACCCCCAGGTCCCTTTCCTTTTTTGTTGTTGTTACTACCTCCCCACCCATTGTGTATTCTTCCCCTGGGTTCTTGTTTCCCAGGTGCATTATTTTGCACTTCTTTGCATTGAATCCTAGCTGTCATACTTCTGACAATTGAAATGTGACAGTTTCTCTCCCACCCACCCAGCTGCCCGTGACAACTCCACACACACTTGTAAGGGGTGGCAATGTCAGTGTTAACGGGCTGTCTCTGTTATGTAAATGTGACAGTGACTGTGTCAGTTATTCAAATGTGACAGTTTCTTTCCCACCCACCCAGCTGCCCGTGACAACTCCACGCACATTTGTAAGTGGTGGCGATGTCAGTGTTAATGCGGATGTCTCTGTTATGTAAATGTGACAGTGGCTGTGGCAGTTATTGAAATGTGACAGTTTCTTTCCCACCCACCCAGCTGCCCGTGACAACTCCACGCACATTTGTAAGTGGTGGCGATGTCAGTGTGAGCACGGCTGTCTCAGTTATATAAATGCCACAGTCACTGTGTCAGTTATTCAAATGTGACAGTTTCTTTCCAACCCACTGACCCAGCTGCCTGTGACAAGTGCACGCACATTTGTTAGTTGCCGTGGTGAAAAGGACAATAAGGAGTGAGAGAGTATGTAAATGTATCCTGTTTCAAATGCCAGTCACAGTGTGTTTCATTTTTTTAAAATAGTGATAGCGATCTGTATTAATGAATGGTATTCAAATTACAGCCTTGCATATCCCACAGTTCATTGTGGAAATGTAATGTGTACAAATTTCAAGTAAATGAAATAGATTCTGTCAGTGTGTGATAGAGATTTGAAGATGTCACTGTTCCTTCATATTGATGTTGTAATAGACAGTAGTATTTGTTAAAATCGGGACCCTCTATATAAAGAAATGTGCTTTCAGGGAAAAGGTCGGCTGTGGAAAATATGCAAATTAGAACGTGTAACGTCCCACAGTTAATATTAAAAATAAAGTTTGCTGCATTTTCCATGGAGTGATACGCATTGTGTAACAGTTTTGCCGTGATTTGAACATCGTAGTACATTGTTAGATGTGTTCTGTTTACTAATGTTAATGTCAGCAATCTTTTCAGCAATGTGTATTAATTATTTGTATGCAAATTAGAAATGCGCATATCCAACAGTTCATTGTTGAAAAGTAATGGGCATTTTCAAGTACATGAAATGGGTTCTATCACAGTGTAACACATTTTTTAAGATGTTACTGTAGTTTTACAATTGAGTTGTTATATGTACGAAAATTTTTGAAACGTGGAACCCACCATATAAATAACTGTGGTGTGAGTGAAAACCACATTGGTTTGATTTTTTTCACATAAAAACAGTTTAAATATAAGATTTTGTCATGCACTTTTTTAGTTTCATAAGAAATGCATTAAAATACATATTGTCCATGTTACAAAAGCATTAAGCCCCTCGTAAGGAGACTTCTACTAGGGAATTAATGCATGGCTGGGTGGTTATAGGCACTCTGCTTTCAGCCTCGTGCCACAACCCCCCTTCCCCAATCATGCATTAATTCCCTAGTAGAAGCCTCCTTTCTCGGTGCTTGATGCTTACTAAGTCAATGCTGTTGCTGTCCTCTGCAGTCCCTACGTTCTTGTCTTATGCTGGCCAAGTCTACCTTGAGCAGCACTTTCTCATGGCTGACATTCAACATGGCTTTAGAAAGGGACATGGTACCGACACTGCTCTCATCCGGCTCACTGCGGACATCCTTGCCTCTATGGACCAAGGCTCCCCAACGGGCGCCCTCTTCATTGACTTATCCAATGCTTTTGACTTGGTCAGCCATAATCTCCTTCTCACCAAATTCCTGCTCCTAGGACTGGATCACCACTCACTCTCCTGGTTCGAGAGCTATCTGAGAGAACGTTCCCTAAAAGTCCGCTGGAAGGGCACACAGTCTGGACCCAGACCCGTCACTGCTGGGGTACCCCAGAGCTCAATCCTGGGCCCCCTGCTCTTCTCACTCTTCCTCAATGATATTGAAGGAAACTGCTCCCTCAGAAAGCTCATTCTGTATGTGGATGACACTGTCATATACTGCAGTGACCACCAACCTAGTGTCATCTCCGCAAAACTGCAGGACAGTCTCTCAACTCTTGACGCCTGGTTCTCCGCAAATTCCCTTATACTCAATGAAGAAAAAAACAAAGCCATACTGTTTGGGTCTAGACACTTGGGCCTTGACGGAAGTCAGCTGCTCCAGATCAGCACAAAGAATTGAGAACATGACCAGCTTTAAATACCTTGGGATCCATCTTGACCAGGAAATGACCTACAGACCCCACAGCGACTCCATAACCCGGTCCATCCACCAAAAGCTTAGTCTCCTCTACCGGCTGAGGAACTCTCTATCCTCGGCTGCACGCTGAGCAATTGCCTGCTGCAATCTTCTCCCCTCCATTCTATATGGCGCCCCTCTACTGCAGTTCCTTCGTGAGTCGGAATTCAACAAACTTTCCGTACTCTATAATCGAGTGGCCTGGTTCGCCACAAACTCCTCTCCTAGGAGGCATCACTATAAGGCACTTAAGGAACTTAAATGGCCCACTCTACGACACAAACTTGCGTACCCCGTCACTTTCCTTGCCTTCAAGTTCTCTACCCTAGGTCCCCCTCCCCATCTTAGTGGACTACTCTCCCCCAAAGAACAAATCTGAACCTTGCAATCATCTGCGAAAAACCTCCTGGAAATCCCTAGGATACGTTCCAACCAAGGCAAACGCTCTTTCAAATTTTCTGCCTCCCACCTATGGAACTCCCTTCCAGCTAGTTTGACTGACACTCCCACCCTTAACCAGTTCAAGTCTGGACTCAAACTTTATCTTCTCAATCTCAGTCTCTGAGGCTGCAAACATTAGCTACCAAGTACTGGTCTCATTCCAGCCGCACTGCTTTGAACCTCCCTCCATCCTGGTTGTATTCTTCCAAGCCTATGATGTCAATTCTCTGTTGTTGTCTAAATTCCCTTATAATTGGTGGGTAACCTAATGTCATTTCTAATAAGAGTCTGAATGTGAATCTGATTTTTACCCCTGTATACTGTTGCTAATGTATATCTGTGAAACTAATGTAATTTCTGTAAATCACGCCTGAGTCTAATGTGAACCTGATTTCTTCCCCTATGTATTGTTGTAATGTATATTTGTGTAACTTATGTACTTACTGTAAATAATGCTTCTAAATGTCTTTTTATGTAACTAATTCTGGGTTGCCCCTGAAAAAGGGATCTCTGGTCTCAGTGGGCTTACCTGGTTACCAAAATCCAAATAAATAAAATAAATAAATGAAACTTTTCAAGGTGTAGTAAGTAGCCTGCTGTTTTCTATAGTTTAAAGTGTGTCTGAGCTAGAAAAAAATGCTTTTAGAGAATACAGGCACTTCACAAGACATGTAATAAAGCAGAAAGAATATAACTTATGCTGGCTTGTGCATGTATGCATCATTGACTCCCATGATGCCTTGCATGAGTGGGGTCATGACCTTTGGAATGGAGGCAAACGGGCATTCACACCAGGGCCAAATAGAGAGAAGGAATCTCATTTATTTTTAAATTAGGATAACATTAGGGGAATAAAAGAGAGGGAATCATTGTTCATGTCTACACACTGCACAGGTGTACAGAAATTGGCTGAGAGGACCTTCCCTTTAACACTGAACAATATTTGTAATCCTAACATGCATTTTCAACTGTCTCTTTGGTCATCGAGCTGCCACCTACTCCTGCTGTCAGGTCATATCCCAGACTCCCCAACTCCATCAGTTGCTCCCCACTGCCAAGCGGGAAAAAGTATTAGATTTCAGGAGGGCAGATTTCAGTGAAATGGCAGGTGTTAAAGGGCAGCCCTGGAGAAAGGAGAGGTAATGGAGGGAGTAGAGGAACAGTGGGGAAAACTAAAAGGAGCCATAGTGGAAGTAACTAACCAATGCCTTAGGATAGTGGCCAAAGGGAAAAGAAGAAGGAAACCACTATGGTTCTCTAAAGAGGTAGCAGACAAAGTAAGAGCTAAAAGAGCAAGTTTCATGAAGTATAAGGGAACCCAAAGGGAGGAGAAGGACAGGGAGGTGTACATTGAATGTCTAAGGGAAGCAGGGAAGGCTGTTAGGAGAGCCAAGGCACAGACAGAGGAGGGTTTAGTACAGACTGTGAAAAAAGAAGACAAGACGTTCTATAGGTACATCAGTGATAGAAGAAAAAAAGGGGGGGATTGTGAGGCTCAAAAGGGAGGAGGGAGAGTGCAAGGAGGGGGATCTAGACAAAACAGAAATACTGAACAAATACTTCTGTTCAGTTTTCACTAAGGAGGGAGAGGGTCAAGGACCACAGTTGGGAGAAGAGGCAGCGGGTGGGGGGGGAGAAGTGGACACCAGTCCATTAACAGTGGAGAGAGTTCTGGAGGAACTCACAAAGCTGAAGGTGGATAAAGCCATGGGGCCAGACCACATACACCTGAGGATATTAAGGGAGCTGAGAAGGGAACTAGCAGCACCTCTTGCCGCCCGGTTCACAGAGTCACTCAACACAGGCATGATTCCAGAGGACTGAAGGAGGGCACATGTAGTCATGCTGCACAAAAGTGGCAGTAGGGAGGAAGCAGAGAACTACAGGCCAGTCAACCTCACCTCAGTGGAGGGGAAGATCATACAGACACTGCTGAAAGAAAGGACAGTTGCACACCTGCAATCCAATGGTGCCCAGGATCTGAGACAACATGGATTCACAGCAGGAAGATCTTGTCAAACAAATCTGATAGATTTCTTTGATTGGGTGACTAGGAAAGTGAATCAGAGAGGGGCCATAGACATCACCTACCTAGATTTCAGCAAAGCCTTTGATACTGTCCCACACAGAAAGCTGGTTAACAAGATGAATAGTCTGGGCATGGGGCATAAGGTGATACACTGGGTTAGAAACTGGCTGATGGACAGAAGACTGATGGTGGTGGTAAATGGGATCCAATCTAGAGGAAAGAGAGGTGACCAGTAGAGTACCATAGGGATCAGTATGGGAACCAGTCCTATTCAATGTCTTCATTAGTGACATTGCAGAGGGGTTGGAAGGAAAGGTCTGCTTATTTGCAGATGACACCAAGATCTGCAACAGAGTGGATGCTCCAGAAGGGGTGCAGAAAATTAAGAGGGACCCGGAGAAGCCTGAAAGATGGTCAGAGGTGTGGCAACTGAGGTTCAATTAAAAAAAGTGCAAGATAATGCACCTGGGTAGGGGGAACCCTGAGGAGAGCTACAGAATGGGGGGGGAGGTGCTGACTGTCACCAAAGAAGAAAGGGACCTAGGGGGTAATCATATCTGATGACCTTAAGATATCAGAACAGTGTGCAAAGGCTGCAGGGATGGCCAGTGGCATGCTGGGGTGCATAGGCAGAGGTATTATTAGCAGGAGACAGGAGGTGTTGATGCCATTGTATAAAACACTGGTAAGGCCTCACCTGGAGTACTGTGTGCAGTACTGGAGACCACACATGCATAAGGACATAGACAGAGTAGAGGCTATCCAGAGAAGGGCGACAAAGGTGGTGCATGTCTTGCATCACAAAACATATGAAGAGAGACAAAGAGTCCTCAATGTGTACTCACTGGAGGAGAGAAAGGGGGGACATGATAGAAACTTTCAAGTACCTCAAGGGCATAAACAATGTGCAGGTGGGGGATCTTTTCCAATGTAGAAAAGATATCAGAACGAGGGGACACAATATGAAATTTTAGGGGGGTAGATTAAGAGGTAATGTAAGAAATGATTTCTACACAGAGAGGGTTGTGGACGCTTGGAACAGTCTGCCACAAGGGGTGGTGAGGCAAGCACAGTGGAGGGGTTTAAACATGCCTGGGACAGGCACAAGGAAACATTGGGTGGGGAGGGAGTGATGAAAAGCCATTGATCACTTAGGGTTAGTGACTGCATACAAGTTTAGGGCTTATGGGCAGACTAGATGGGCCTAGCGTTCCTTATCTGCCAACATTTTCTATGTATCTATGATCTGCATAGAGCAGGGTCTGAGAAAGCCAGTGACCATAATATAGACAGCTCCTGGAACACATGATTTTCTCCACATTTGTCTCCCTTATTCCAGTCCTTCCCTCCACCCACCACCCTTGACATTTACTGTGCCCTTTCAGTTTCACACAACACAATGCAGTGGGCATGTGCCCTCTCATGAAAGAGCTGACCTTGTCAGCCCTTTGTGAGGGTAACTGTGCTGGTAGATGCCAAACATCACCTCCACTGGGCTACCTTGTGATGCCCTCAGCAGAGCTCTGTATCCCTGGCTGTACAAGAGCCTTGCTTTCTAAGTCCACCCCATACGTGGGTTACCAGCACAGAAGTGTGAAGTGCTATCACTAGGTCATCAAGCAACTATCTATCTATATATATATATATATATATATATATATATATATATAATACTGTATATATTGCAAAAAACTTTGTTAATGCACCAGTTAGGGTTGTTACTAAGGCAGGGAAATATGGTGTTAGGGTTTCCAACACTTGATCCTGTCGGGAACAATGCCAACTGTCAGCATTGCTCGCATCAATGTTGGGGGTGTCGACATCAACACTGTCGATGAAATGACATGGAACCAGGTGTGTCTTGGGGGCATCAACTGTAATGCTTACCCCATTCTCCTATACTGTACCCATGTCAGCTTATTTACTTATGGAATGGGGTGAGCATTAGGACCGATGATCCCAAGGCACACCCTGATGCCTGTCGGTGTCTGCAGGGTGGAGGTGGGGCGTTAGGGTTGGAAACCCTAATGCCATATTTCCCTACCTTTGACACTTTAGTAACAACCCTAACTGATGAATTAAAAGAAAACTACACCCTCTTATCTTCTAAATATTAAACTCTTCTTCTTTTCCTTTTGCAATGCTCTTTAGCCTACTGCTTTGCTGTGGGTGGAACTGCTGGAAACAACAAAGTACCGAGATTCAAAGTAAAGAAGGTGAAGAAGGCTGCAAAAGGTCATCTGGTAAAAACGAGACTGAATAAATAAAACAAAGATATATAGAATGAGGAATATAGAAAATTATTTATTTGTGAAAATATAAAAAAGAAAGTACCAAAATATGTGAGTTAAAAGGAAGTAAAATTATTCTGAAATAATAAAAGGATGGGATTTATAATCAAAGAAGGCTGCAAACGTTCATTTGTTAAAATGAAACCGAATAAATAATGGAATATACATTGAGGAATACGGAAAAGAACTGATTTGTGAAAATAAAAAGGAAATTCCAATAAGATATAAGTTTAAAAGGAGGGTAAAGAAAATGGTGGAGGCCAACAACACAACGTATAAGAGGTAGCACGAATCAAGGGAAGAATTCAGCTATGAGGAAGGAGGAGCATCCCTTCGAAACATCAGCAGTACGTCACACGGTGAGCACCTGGAAGAAAGGTGGAGACTTAGAACACCAGGTAGAATGGCAGAATGGCGGTGTACCTTGAAATGGATTTCTTTTCAGCATGTGATTTAGTTCAGTGCATATATGTGAGTAATAGAATGAAGATCAGCTAGAGAGAGGTATAATTTGCCCAAATATCGGTGTGGTTAAAGTGGAGAAACAAGGAGTTTTGTAACCTGCAGCACATTTATGGAATAGGCAATACAGCCAAGAAAAAATACATGAACTACTCACTGGAGTTCAATGATAAGTACTTTTTTGGTTAAACCAAGCGTGCCATTTGTATATAGAAAATTTGAGTGCAATAAAAATAATGTAATCTTAAAGAATGCACATAGCTGGTGGTTAAATAAAATATGCAAAGCAAAATTAAGACAATAATGGTCTAAGTCTGAGTGCTTGTGAACTTTTACTAAAATTAATTTTAATAACATCCATTAGATCTTCTAAATGTAATTTGTTTCTATGTCAACAGGCAACTCTTTTCATGTAACTGTTAAAGATGTATGAAACTGATTTAGTCAGTTTTTACAGTACATACTAGGCCCTGTTACTGTCTTGGGAGGCTCCATTTCATGGTTGTTGAAATCTCATTGTCCCTGAGAGCTGCATTAGCATAAGAGAACATGATGCGTAATCACCCTTTAAACTCCCCAGTATGCCTGTCTGCTTAATTATTCTTCAAAGAAATAAGCTCCAAGAGGGTGTGAAATATCACATTTACCTTCAGTGAGCTTTGCAAACTCTGTGAGTTTTAATGCAGTTTTTTTCCCCTTTAAACTCCATTCAGTTTATGAGTTTCCAGAGTTTTTGCAGGGTATTTGTTCTTTCAGCATAGAGATACATGATATAAATGGTTGATCTGACATCATGTTCTCATATGGTAATGCAGTTCTCATGGACAATGAGATTTCAACAACCATGAAATGGAGACCCCCAGGGCAGTCACAGGTGCTACCAAGAGCAGTGAAAACAAACTAAGGCTAACACATATAGCCCTAACAGTTACAGGAAAGGAGTTGTCTGTTGACGTGGAAACAAATAAAATTGAAATGATTTGAGGGTGTGGTTTTCCTTTAATGAAGTTTTTTGCAATGAATTTCCCTACTTTTTCAGATAGTTTACTTGTATCCTTATTTGCCCCCTTTGGATCCTGAGTTCCCACCCTACATAATTGTCCTTATGTCACAGTTTGTCACCTGCGCTCCCATGCTGTGTGATTTTCCTTATTTTACTGTGAGAGCACAGGGTCCTTTGGACACTGCACACCCATCCCTCTATAGATACATAATCAAATTATCAGCATAGCCATCTTATTACCCCAGCACATGTACACGTTACAGAAAACTTTGGGTTACGCTATAGTGGGGGAGGGCACAGACAGTATCTAAACAGCTCCCATTACTCCATTGTCATCATTGTTCATTAGGTGGGGTCCCCAAAACACCATGTCAAAAATATGGGATCAAAATATCCAAAAACGGCAGTTATACATAAAAAAGTTCAAACACCCATTCTGATACATTGAGCACACGCCTTAAAAAAAACCAATAAAACTATCCTTTTTCATCACAAAAAAATCCTTTTTCACCAATCCTATGCTATACTGGTGAAAAAGATTACCTCTGACAGAAAAGTATCCTTTTCTCAACCAAATGACTCTACTTAATGCATCTAAATCCTTTTTCCCAACCACATAGCCAAAAATTAAATCCTTTTTTGCAAGCCAAATTCCTTGGTTGTGAGTCCTTGTTCACCACTGGTGAACAAGGAAATTGGCTCATGAGCAGGATTTCCTTTTTCACGACCAGATGGCCAAAACTAGCATCCTTATTTGTGAGAAAATTCCTTATTCGCAAGTCCTTGTTCATCACTGAAGAACAAGGAAATCCGCTCACAAGCAAGAATTCCCTCTTTCATGACCAGCTAGCCCAAAACTAGCATCCTGATTCGCAAGAAAATTCCTTGTTTGTGAGTCCTTGCCCATGACTAGCTAACAAGGAAATGACTCATGAGCAAAGATTTCCTTTTTCATGACCAGATGGCCAAAACTAGCTTCCTCGTTTGTGAAAAAAATTCCTTGTCCGCCAGTCCTTGTTTGTCATGGCAAACAAGGAAATTAGCTCATGAGCAAAGATTGTAGTTCTGGCCAACTGGTCACAAAAAAGTAAAATCCTTGTTCGCCATCCGATTTCCTTGTTCACCATGAGGAAGTTAGATGTCTCAAACAGACATCCCTGCGCAGAGTTATGACAGTTTTTCGAGGTCAGGGTTGGTAGTGGTCAAGCTAACCTGGGCACAGCCCTCTGGGACACCGTAACCCCCCTCTTTCCCCTCTAGTGGCCTGAACTCTGTACAATAATCACTTTCACAATACCCCAGGTACACCACACAAGTACCCACACTGTTTGCACTTACCACCAGGGCTGGTTCCTCTGGCTCAACCCTGGGGACCCCCTGTAAAACAAGATTATGCACAGCAAATAGCAACAATACAGTACTTTGAGCACAAACTGGAACCACAGTCAGATTACATGCAGAAAGAGTTAGATCTGATTTATTCAGGGGACTTGAACAAGGGAGGGGCAAAATCAGGTTAATTAGCTTAAAGATTATATCAATCAAGCAGTTATGCATGGCTTTGAGTCCCCCCACACAGTCCACCTCTGGGTACCCAGGTGGAGAAGAGATTGGCTAGCCAGGACCATTGCACAGGATTGCAGCTGGCTGGGGCCCTGTGATGGAAAACACAACATGCACAGTACACAATATTTGTAATCCGGAGCCAGAGGGCTCAGTTTGTAAAGGAAATGAAACAACAAGACAATCAGATGACACACTCAGATTAAGCTGCTGTTGCAGGGAGCTACCCTGGTATTTACTCATGATACCCAAGACTGGACACAGGCTGGACGAAAATCGAGACTGCAGATGGTTGATCTGAAATGCCAGGAGCAGCAGGGCCCACACGAGTCACAGAGGCATCGTTCCTGTCCAAGCGTGGAGCAGGGGGCTGATCCCCAGGCAGGTCTCTCGTTGATGGCTTCTCTGTGCAGCGGGTAGTCTGGCTGGGCCAGTCTGGCAAGGCCCAGACCACATGGAGACAAATTCGGATGCAGTCCATTTTGGGCTGGATACAGTTTCCAGCAAGCAGAACACAATTCACACAGTGGGGAACTAACTCACGACCCACTAGCAGCCCATAACACATTTACATGTAAGGGAATTCTACTGTACCAGGCATAGCGCTCCCTGGTCACAATCGCAAAGTCTCTGCACACACCGGGAGCTTAGGGGTAGCTGTAACTCCAGACAGGCTGATCACATTCTGCAAAATCTTCGGACTTCTTCAGGTTGAGCCTGGCCCACTTCAGTAGCTTACTTTAGTCACACAAACTTGGATTTAGTCCACAATAATTCTCTTCTCTCCCTCTCAGGAGCAGCAGGCAGACATGTAAGCCAAAAACTCGGCCTTTCACAGTTCTCCTATGCGAATCCACTCAGGATTGCTGCTCAGAATCACTTCAGCTCCTCTCATTTCACTTCCCAGCTCAGAATTAACTGAAAACTGCAAGCAGCCTGGGACTTCCTCAAGATCCAAAAGATTTGGTTGGCTGATTTGGCTGTCAGTCAAAGCAAGAGCTCCCCCTTCAGTTGCAAAAAAGGCACAAAAAGCTCCAAACTAGGATTTTGAATTCAGACAGCTCCTGTAGTCCGGCTACATTTTAGGTGCCACCAGTACTGTTTTGTCCAATTTGCAGTCCAGGACCAAGATAGTGGAGACAAACAAAACAGTCCTTGCTACAAAGAAAGCAGGTTAGACAAACTACGTTATCATTATCACTCTAAGTGATTTTCAGCAAATAGTTACATCTTTCAACAGAGCTCCCTCTCAGATTACTTAAGCTGCAATCAGGCAGCTCTTAAAGAGACAGCACACAGAGGCTATACAGGCTCTGGTAATCACATGTAAAGTGCTAAAACGCAGGACACCAGCCTGGCAGTGAGCATTTAGACAAGCTCAAGGAAGACTTTTTGGGAACTCCATTTGTAGGGGGGGTTACACCCTTCCCTGACTGGGAAAACTTGGCATCTGCATCAGGTCTGTGCCATCATAACACTGAAAATGCAACATATACAAGACATTTATACCATTAGCATGCTATACAAGTACTATCTGATTCATCAGTTAGCATAACTTGTCCCTTTACTATACATTTCAATGTACTCCACTTTATCATTTTCATTCTGACAATACATTATGCATATTTCACACAGGTAAATTGAACATTACTATACAGAATCATGTAATAACTTCTTGTACTCTAAACAATGCAAGAGGGAGCCCTTTCCTATCAGCTAACTGGGGGCTGGATGGGGCAGGGGAAGCACGGTGAGAGAGTAGAACAAGTAACCTGGAATGGACCGTCAAGTTCAATTTGGGCAGTGAGCTCTGAGAGACATAAACACCTTTGTGGACTACATTGAGATGCAAATCCACTGGCCTCCTAGGGGAATCGTATCTGAAGTGCACCACTGGCCCGACAGCTCGGCCAGTCCCCCCGGGGTGAACAACCACAGTCTCTGCACTCTCAGCAATGGCCCTGGAGCCTTCATCACCAGTGAGGGGTGCATCTGCATGAAGGGAAACATCCAAACTGGGAGGACCGCCAGCCCACCACTCCGCAGTCTCCGCTTCCACAACACCCGGCCCACCCTGAAGACACTCTGGCTCTGAAGGGGGGCCGCCAGCACTCCCACAACGTTCCCCAAGCTCTGGCATGTCACCAGAAAGACCCACACCATCAGCCCCTCCTCCAGGCAAACCATACAGCTCCATGATACACAAAGACCCAGCATCCCCAGACGTGACACCTCACACCTCACCCTCAGGAAGCATTGGCTGCAAGGACGACGCCGGGGTGCTAGGCAATCCAGAAGGCCCAGCCTCATCCCAACTCAACAAAGGATTTCCACAAAACTACTTACTCAGTTCACACGAGGGGCAATAGGCATTATCACACTCACCGTCATCCAAGTTAGACTGGCAGTCACTATCATTCTGGGCCTGCTGCAGGGGAAGTCCCAAATCGGCAACCATGGGGGCAGGCTGACTCTGTTTCTTTTGTGCAGCAGCATGAGTCTCCGGTCTAGGGGAATCAATCCCGGTGGGTTCAGCCTCCACCATAACCTGACCAATAGGTAGCAAGTGGCCACAGTGCATGGTCCTAAAAGCACTGTAGTCAACATCCGGGCGCACCCCGCACACCAGAAAATCATCCAACAGTCCAACCACAACATGGGAAAGATGGTGCCATCGATCAGCAACCCTGTGTCCACCATGCAATCCCAAATCCCGCAACAACACACGGTCTCCAGGCCCAAGCCCCTGAGCCTTCACTTTTCCACCACGTCCCTCCCTGTTGGCTAGATTTCCCTTGGTGGCCATTGTCTGGGCCAGTTGATAGGCACAGCTCAACCGAGCCCCCAGCTTCTGCACACATTGCAGGTAATCCTCAGCTCAGACCCCATCAGGAGAAACCCCAAAACAGACACCAACTGGCAACCGGGCTTCTCTCCCGAACATGAGGTGGTAGGGAGAGAACCTGGTAGCATCATTCTTCATGCAATTGTATGCATGTACCAAGGTGCTAATCTGCTGGCTCCATTTATACTTATCTTTTGGGTGGAGGGTGCCTAGCATGTCTAGCAGGGTGCGGTTAAAGCATTCTGGTTGAGGATCCTCCTGCGGGTGATATAGGGTGGTTCTTGGCCTTCACACCCCCCATAGAGAAAGCATTTCTTTGATTAGCTGACTCTCAAAATCCCGGCCTTGATCAGAGTGAATTCGCTGGGGGGCACCATAGTGGACGAAGAAATTTTCCACTAGCACCTTGGCCATGGTAGATGCTTTTTGATCTTTGGTGGGAAAAGCTTGTGCATACCATGTGAAATGGCCCATAACCACTAACACATTGCCAATGTTTCGCTGATCAGGCTCTAAACTCAAGAAGTCTATGCAGACTAGCTCCATTGGGGTGCTGGTAGTAATGTTGACAAGGGGGGCAGCCCTCTGAGGCAGGGCTTTTCTCTGCAGGCAGCGACTACAAGTCCTTACATGGTGCTCAACATTGGCCCCCATCTTGGGCCATTAGAATCGAGATCGTACTAGGTCAAGGGTCCGGTCGATACAGAGGTGGCCCATATGATTGTGGAGGGACCTCAGTACCAAATCTTTGATGGCTGTGGGCAGGACCAATTGTTGCTTGTCTATCTGGCCACCTCGATCTACAGTATCTCTATGCAACAAATGATTAAGCAGCTTCAACCTGGGGCCTTCTTTAAACAATAAAGCAGTTTGCAGATCAGAGGAATGCAACTTGGACACATCTTTTCCTGCACAAAGGGCGTCAAGTGCTGGCTGAATCATAGGATCTCAGGATTGAGCCCACTGAATGCTGTCATTGTCAAACTGAGGTAGTGCACTAATATCTAGAGCAGAGAAGTGGCAATACGCAGCTGGTATGCAGGTGTCAGAGGGGTCCAAGCAATGTACTAAGCTGTCCGCTGTGTCCGTAGACATCTGTTCATTTCTATAAAACTTTTAGCACAATGATCGGATGTCAGGTTCAGACAGCCTGACTCAGTCGCTCTTGGAAATGGCCCTCCAGTATAGGGCATCAGCATCAATATGATTCAGGCCTGGTCGGTATTCGACAGCATAATCATATGTTGACAATGCAGAAAGCCACCAGTGCCCCGTGATGTCTAACTTAGCTGAAGTCAGTACATAGGTCAATGGGTTATTGTCAATCCTCACCAATATTTTTGCCCCATAGAGGTAATCATGAAACTGCTCGACAATGGTCCATTTTAATGCAAGGAACTCCGACTTGTGCACAGAGTAGTTTTGCTCTGATGGAGTCAAGCTCCTACTGGCGAATGTCACTGGTCTCAAACCATCCTCATGATCTTGATACAGTACAACTCCTAGACCCTGTAGACTGGCGTCAGTATGCAGCACATAGGGTTTGGTGGGATCAGCATAAGCGATGATGGGGGCGTGGGTGAGCTGGTATATGACTTCCTGGAAAGCTACTTCACAGTCAGATGTCCAACGGGACCCGAAAAGTTCACCTGGGCAGAAATATGCTTTATCTGGTTCTTTGATGGACCCTTTTTTGTATTTCTGATTGGTAGGAGGGTAACCCTGGGTAAGATTCAAGAGTGGCCGAATCACTTTGGAATAGTCTTTTATGAACCGGCGGTAGTAGCCACAGAATCCCAGGAAATGTTGTAGTTCTTTCAAATTGTCTGGCTGGGGCCAAGTAATCAAGGCTTCAACTTTACTAGAATCAGTCTCTATCCCCTCTGTAGACACTATGTGCCCCACATACTTCAGAGAGGTTTGGAAAAAGTGGCACTTGTTGATGGACAGCTTGAGGCCAAAATCTTCCAGTGAGTCTAGTACTTTGAACAGTCGACTCTCTTGTTCCTCTAGGGGAGCTCCCAAACACAATGACATTGTCCAAGTACACCAGGCATTCCAGCAAAATGATGTCTTCCACCGCTTGTTCCATCAGTCGCTGGAAGGTGGCTAGGGTGCCCGATATCCCCTGTGACATTCTCAGGAATTCGTAGAACCCCAAAGGACAGATGAAGGCTGTCTTCTCATGGTCCTCCAGAGCCATCGGAATCTGGTAATATCCACTGCGAACATCCAACACCGAGAACCATTTACTCCCATTCAAACAATCCAGAGCATCTTGTATACAGGGCATGGTGTATTGATCAGGGATGGTCCGCCGATTCAGAGTTCGATAATCAACACACATTCTCACAGATCCATTCTTCTTATGCACAACCACAATGGGAGAAGCATATGGGCTCCTGGATTCTTGTATTACACCAGCCGCGAGCATTTCCTGCAAGTGTCTTCTCACATCATCTGTGTCTGCAGGAGCTAGGCGTCAAGACCTCTCTCGAAATGGCCATTCATCGTGCAGGTGTATGTGACGCTCCGCTCCCTGGACACATCCCATGTCCCATTCCTTCAATGAAAACACTTGCTCTCTCTGGGCAAGTTTCTGGCTAATTCTAGTCTTCCACTCAGCTGGCAACAGGGATTCACCAAAATCAAATAAGTCGGGAGTCACTCTATCTGTCTTGCCAGGGTGCTTGTTGCTGGGCAACACTGCAGTGTCTGCGCAGTGTACCATAGCTAGGGTGCATTCTCTGTTCACCCGGATCTCCCGATCTGACACATTATGAATCTGGACCATCACTCGTTGTGCATAGGCATGAGCTGGCAAGATGCTGGGCAACCAATAATCCTTCTGGCAATTTTCATCACCTGGCACGTCCAACATCAGTATTTTGTTCTTGACATCTTTGTGGAGGTGGACCTCCCTTGAGCGGTACCGTCAGCGTTAGGCTGGTGTACCACTGAATCGATCTTTCTTCCACATGACCCTACCAGTTCTATCCTGGTCCACTTCCTTGGGGTTCTGTTGCAAATCATAGGCCCTCTTGATCAGAGCGGGAATTCTTAGGGCCCTCCCAGTCCGTCACCCTTGGTTCTCGAGACAGAGTTATGCCAGTCTCCCAAACATATGGGCGTTGGTCCCAATTAACAGGGGAACCCCATCATACAGTCCAGTAGGGGGACACACTAAGGCCAGTGTCTCAACTTGCTCCTCTACAACAGTTACAGCTGCAGGAAATGATAACCAGAGGTGGACATATCCTAGGTAGGGATAAGACTTGTCGCTCAACCTCTTTCATTTCTCTGCTTCTGAGCATTGCCATTCAAGTACTAGAGGGGCTACATAGTCTATCCAGGTCTCCTAGTCATCCTCTCCCTGGGGGGTTGGGAGGGTGCCCGAGAAGATTCTCAACCTTTGGTAGGAGTCATGACTAATGGCAGGTACAGATATAGGGGCCAGCATTGTCATGGGCACAGAAGGTGGGGCAGTAACAGGTGCTGGAGTGGGAAGGGGTGTTGGGGAGGGAACATACCCAGGTTGCAGGAATAGTTTCTTAAAGTCCTCTATGGTTTTCCCTTCCTCCAGCAGCAACTTAGCTAATTTCTCCTCAAATGTCTCAGACGATAGGGGGAGCTCATCCTCCCCAAGGGTTTTACTGCCTCTAGTTATCACTCTCCAGGTAGCTGGGGTCCCTTCTGGGGCAATAGTCTGCTGCACTTTGGAACTGTCCACTGGGTCACTACACTCTATTATAAACGCCATGAAAGTTTGGGCGGTCAAATCAGCCTGTCACCCCACCACCACAGCGTTTGTTAAACATTCAGCTTTGGAAAGTACTCCTTCTACAGCGTCTTTGCCAATGTTCAGGGGACTATTCAATACAAGCAGGGCATTGTGAGGGTCAATCTCCTGCCCTGTACACCACACCACCAACAGGTGCACAGCCACTTCTGTTGGGGTAGCCATTTATGTTTGACAATAATTCGTACTTTCAGCCACTAGAAGACACAAAATCCCAGTGGTGAGCCTCCAAGATGTAACCCCTAGGTGGCGCTATCCCAAGGGCTACCATCCCTGCCTGCTTGGCTAGTAGCAGGTTAAGGGTCCAGAGTTCTGAAACGGGTGCCTCCACCCAGAGGTCAGGGTTGGTAGTGGTCAAGCAAACCTGGGCACAGCCCTCAGGGACACTGTAACCCTCCCTCTTTCCCCTCTAGTGGCCTGAACACTGTACAATAATCATTTTCACAATACCCTTGGTACACCACACAAGTACCCACACTGTTTGCACTTACCACCAGGGCTGGTTCCTCTGGTTCGACACTGGAGACCCCCTGTATAACAAGGTTATGCACAGCAAATAGCAACAGTACAGTACTTTGAGCACAGACTGGAACCACAATCAGATTACATGCAGAAAAAGTTAGATCTGATTTATTCAGGGGACTTGAACAAGGGAGGGGCAAAATCAGGTTAATTAGCTTAAAGGTTATATCAATCAAGCAGTTATGCATGCGCTTTGAGTACCCACAGTCCACCTCTGGTTACCCAGGTGGAGAAGAGATTGGCTAGCCAGGACCGTCGCCCGGGATTGCAGCTGGTTGGGGCCCTGTGATGGAAAACACAACGGCCCAGATATTCAAACTGCGCTCAAAACTGGCGCAACAGCAGGAGCAAGCGCAAACCAGTTGCGCAAATGCGCAACAGGTGCGATATTCAAACATGGAGCAGAGCAAATTGCGCAAGCAACCAACGTCTGAATATCGCACATACTGCGCCATCGCTTAACCAGGAAGGAGAAGCTGAGCCAAAATGTTGCGCTATGGCGCAACCAGGGAAGCTCAGCTGAGCAGTCCAGAGCTGCCATAGCGCAAGCACAGCCCCCCCAGAGCAATGGAACTGCACATCCAGGGAGGCAGGCTGGGGCCCACCGCCAGCCATGCCACACATGGGCACAGGAACACACTGCAGAACCCACACCACACCGGCACACCCCAAGCACAGCATCACTGGGGTGGGACGGATGATCCACTGCCCACGGGACAAGCCAACAAAGCATAGAGCCCTGACACCCCAGCACAACCACTGGCAGGTGGAGAGTGCCACACAGGGGTTGACAACCACAGTGCACATCAGCCCCCGTATGCACAGCACACCCTGCACTGTGACCCCAAGACACCACCCATGTGCAGTGACTGGCACTGCAGGAACCCATGCAGTCCCCCCAGCACATGTCAGCCCTGCAACACAGAAGCCTACAAGCCAGACACACCCTGTGCACCCAGCACTGGGTGGCAGCAGATGGCAAGACCAACCGAAAGTCACTGCCGTGCTGGAGATACCTCCCCATGCACACACACACACACACACACATACCCAGGACCATACCAGCCCAGATGGCATGTACACACCTGCAACTGAGCACCCATAGCCAGCTGCAAATCAGAGACCGACACAGTATTCATATATCAAAATAGAAATGTATATTAAACATATTTCAACAAGAACAATAAAAACTATTTACAAGGGGGACGGCACAAGGAAGGGGTGTTCAAGAGGGGGAATTAAAACTTGGAGAGGGAAGGCAGGGTGGTAGGGATGGGAGAAGTGGGAAGGGTAATGTGGGCTTTTGGCCCAGCCGCTCCTGGTCCTCCCCTGCTGGCGCCTGTCCATCCCGCCATGATGGCGCCCATGCCTCCGGATGACTTGCAGGATCCTGTGGTTTGCAATGCTGACCTCTGTGAGGCGACGGACATCCTGTTGCATCCTCCATAGAACCTCGAGGCCTAGGAAAATGGGAACACAGTCAATGGCTGTGACTGACCACAACCCTGAACACCACCCAACCTGCAAGCCATATAGCCCAATGTCCCGCACCTGTGATGGCATACACCCACCCACAGTGAACATGCACATGGCCATCACAAACAGGCGGCACCAGCTATGCGCACCACTGCCCACACACACTGCCCACGTCAATCACAGTACAAACTAGGCTGGCAAGTAATGTGGCAGTGCGATGCCAGTTACACAGCTATGTGCCCAGTGCATGCCTGGACCACCAGTGACGCATACACAGACGTGCTGTGATACTGCACTGTGATGCATGTCACCTGTGTTGTGCCTACATACATGGATACATAGACAGTGTCGGCAGATAAGGGCCTATGGGTCACCCAGTCTGGCCATTTGACCTTGTAAGTTCACTCTGTTTTCCTATAAGTCTGTTGCACCTTACCCCTGACCTCCAGAATTCCTTTATGGCTATCCCATGCATTCTTAAATCCCGTGACCAAGTCAGCCCCCACCACTTCCTCTGGCAGGGTGTTCCACTTGTCCACCACCCGTTCTGTGAAGAAATTCTTTCTCATGTTTCCTCTGAATCGTCCCCCCTCCAACTTCATCCCATGCCCTCTAGTCCTGGAACATCTTTTACGCTTAAAAATAGTGTTTCCTGCACTCTGTTCCCCTGTAAGATACTTGTATGTCCCCATCATATCCCCTCTCCTCCCTCCTCCAGGAGTACATGTTCAGTTCCTTCAACCTGTCTTCATAGGACTTGTGATGCAATCCATGCACCATCCGTGTTGCCCTCCTCTGAACCCTCTCTACCCAGTCCATGTCCATACGTAGGTATGGTCTCAAACTGTACACTGTACTCCAGTGTGGGGCCTCACTACTGTCTTGTATAGTGGAATTATGACCTCCTTTGTTGTGTTGTGCATGGTTGGTGGTCTTGCCCCCCAGCATGCAATAGCATCCATGAAGTAATGATACTCACCTCCTCCAGCAGCTGGCTCTGCCCGCTGCTGCTGATCTACTGCTGCTGCGGTTGGGGGCTGACCCCGGCACGGGGCCTGGCACGGCCCACCTCACCCTCGCCAGGCGCCCTCAAAATCCGGCCTGTGGGAGACATATGTTGAGACAAACATCAGTGTGACTCAAAAGCAGAGGCCCCTGCCCCAGTGAGAGTGCCTGCCCACACAGCCATAACCATCCATCGCACAGCTGCACACACTGACACAGCCAACCGTGTCCGAGCCGGGACCTGCTGCACAGCCACCCACACACACACACCCTTACAGAGAATATAGGTGCACAGATGGTACACTCACCTGGCCTAGGCACCACGCCCCGCCTGGCACGTGAATGCAGCCACGTCAAGAGTTCCGGCCCTTCCGCGGAGGTCTACTGTCCGTGCCGGCACTGCTCAGCAGACCGGCCCCGCCAGTGACTCCCACCAGGTCAGTGGCCACTTGCTGCCACGCAGGTGCTAGGCATGGTGAGGGGCCTCACCATACAGTGCCTCACAGTGGGGCTCCACCAGGGCCACCAGGTTGGCCACTTCAAGCTGGCTCCAGGACACCGCCTCCTCCTAGCCATGGCACCAACTTCATAGCAGGCAATATGGCGCTCATGCCGTAACCCCACGTGAGTTGTTGCGCATAGACCACCACAGGCTTCAATCGCGCTGTTCAACAGCGCTGTCACTTACATGGCGCTGTCACCAGACAGCGCAATAGGGACGCATACACATGGCATGTGAACAGCGCCAGAGGGCAGAGGGCATACACAAGGTCACGGCAATGACGCAAGGCTACGCACAGCGCCAGAGGATGTATAGGCATCCTGCGCGACTGCCAAGCTGAGCACCAGTGCCACAGTGGACTATCGCGCAGTAGTGCCACAGCGCCATATAGTGCCCAGTGCTGTAGCACCACTGGCACAATGGTGGCCATGGCCTGAATCGCCTATCGCGCTCAGCAGGTCTGCAGCGTGATAGACACATGCGTAGCTGTCTGGGCATGCACAATGCAGTGTAGCACGCAGCCACAAACCTCGCCATTGGCTCAGCCGGATCTTCCAGATTCAGTAAGCCAAATACGCCGATATTCAGCCGACATATGCAAATCATTCATCAGCCATTCAAGGCGCAGTGGCGGATTAGCATGTCATTAAAGTAGCGCCACACCTCATTTGCATGTGTTGCACTATAAAAATGCGACAGTGGGTTGTGCTGGCCAGATTTGGTTACTGCAGGTGAGAGGTGAGTTACATGCTGTGTGATGCTCAGGACAATGCTCATGGGCAGGGGTGCGGAGGATGATAAAGGCTGAGGGGCTGAGCATGAAAGGGCAGAAAGGGACAAAGGGCTCCTTTCTATCAGTATCTGCCATGCGGAGAGGAAGCGTGGGGCTTCCGCCCCCGGCCGCAGCTATGCTCATGGGGAATGCTGTCGACTGCACAGTGACAGGTGTCCACTTCCACCATACAGATCACCATGACTGACCAGAGCCAAGCTGAGGGTGTGGATGGTGGGTGTAGGAGGCCGAACTTCACCGCGGCAGAGACAGAGGCCCTCTTCCAGGCCTACCTGGAGGATGAGCCACTATTGAGTGGACGGAGGGGCACCCCTCAGGAGCGTGCAGCTGCATGGGAGGGGGTAGCTCGGGCCGTCAACCTGCACGGAAGCCACCAGCGCTCTGTGCAGGAATGCAGGAAGAAGATGGGGACTGACCGCAGGAGGCTGAAGGAGAAGGTGGCAGCTTTCAGGGCGGCTGTGCTGGCACTGGTGGGGCCCACCAGTGGTGTTGCAGCTGACCCCTATGAGGAGACACTGGTCGCGGCCATGCAGCCGAGTGCCATTGCTTGGCGTACCAGGTGGAGGATTCCAGACAGGTGGAAGCCCATCACTGCACGGTATGACATGGTGGTGTTGTTGGGGGGGGGGGCTGTTGTTCACATGCACTCACATGTACTCTCTTTCTGTTACAGATCCTGTTCATCTGCAGGAGACGGTGGTGGTGGTGGGTCCAGTGAGGCAGACCTGCTGGACGTGGAGGAGGGACCATCCACCTCCACCACCAGCCTGCAGGCACTGCAGCAGCATGCACGCTGGGCCTACAACTCCGGTGTCAGTGATACGGGTGCAGGGGGTGCACAGCCTGTGTCACGCAGTCTGGCATGCAGGTATGCCAGCATGCTGTGCCTATGGCAGTGGCACGACCTGCACCATTGATGATAGCAGGCCTGCAATGGGCAGTGATAGGTGTGTGTCCCATGACGGACACATGGCAGGCCAGCACGTGCCCCTGGGCCTTCCTGGTTCACACCTGTGCCAGCATGCTGGCACAGTCCCAGGCTGTGCCTGTCAGCATCGGTGGGGCAGCACCGGTGGCTGTGCAGGTGTCTGGCACTGTTGTCAGCATGGAGGTGGAACAGGTGGACCTGGGGCTCAGCAGTTGGAGGGGCGGCAGCAGTCGCATACCAGGTCTGGGGGTACAGTGTCAATTAGTGGCACATGTCCAACGCTCGTTGATCCGCCCATACCTGGTCCTGGCGAACAGCCCACCCTCGGGGGGTGCTGTGCACCAGGACCATCCACACCCTGGGGGTCACGAGGCCATTAGGCAGAGTACCCATTGATCGCCATGACACCCGCCTGCTGCAGGACTCGGTACAGCTGCAGGGGCGGGTTGCAAGGTCCGTGGAGGCACTGTCTGTGTCCGTGGAGCGGCATAGCAGGGGTGTGCTCGGGACCAAGCCGAGCTGGTCCTTATGCGGACGGATGTGACCGCTGCCATTGACAGGCTGACCCAGGCAGTGGTCTCTGTGGCGGACATTGGCCACACTGTCAGGTGCCCCTGTACCACACACCCCACACAGTGCGCTCTCCTCCCGTTCCCGGCGTCGTGCGACACCAGGCCTGTCGACGCCGGGTTCTGCTGTGGGCATCCCGAGCACCCCTGGTGCAAGTTTGTTTGGCAGGATGCAGACCCCTGTGCGGGCAAGGTCGCGTTCGCGCAGTGGGACCCCTGGTGGTGCACCAGCGCCACCCGATGTGGCCCCTGCTCAGCCTGCCAGTGCTGCTGGGACACGGCGGGGCCGCCCACACATCCGTGGTGGCCGTGGAACAGTGCTACCTGACTGAGCTGTCTCCCAGTGCAGGCCCTGTCTGGTGCTGCCCTGTGTGCAATGTGTGTCATGGTGGGCAGTGCACTGCTGGGTGCTCTGCTCACCACGCTGACACACGGACCACCTGCACACTCTCCCAACTGCTGTCCACAGGTGCGTGTGCATGATGATGCCTGCATTGCACTGTACACCAAGGTGCAAGTGTGCCCAGGTCCTGACACATGTACGTGGACAGTCCAGGTGGTGGGGGTGGTTGGTGGTGCTGTGTGTTGGCAATGTCATTTCCGCAGTGCTGTGCTGCTGCCCATGTACGCTGCCTGGTGTGTGTGTGTGTCCATATGAGTGCTCACCCCTCTCTGATGGTGTGTTAGCATGCCTGGAACCATCAACTCCCCTGACCTTCATGCACGGTGTGTTCCCCTGTGTGCCTGTGGTTTGCGATGGACAGTGTTGCCTGCACATGTCCCTTGACTTACCTGTGTTGGGCATAGTGCTCTTCTGCAATGGTGTCCCGGTGCAGCTGGGCCTGCCGGGTCAGTCGGGTCCCTCCGTCCTGGGGGCTGCTCATCACCCACATCACCAGGCGCCACTGGCGTCCCATCGCTGTCCCCTCTTGGACCTGTCACGGCTATCCCATGGTCTTTGGCCATGTTGTGCAGGATGCAACAGGCCAGGAATATCCCACAGGCCTTTTGGGGGCTGTGCACTGTAGGAGACTCCGCCGGAGGTGTCCAGGCATCGGAAGCATGCCTTGAGCATCCCAAACACCGCTCTATGATGTTCACGTGCTCGGCATGTGCCTCATTGAAACATAGCTGCGCTGGGGTCATGGGGCACCGGCACGTGAGCAGCCAGGGACGGAGTGGTATCCCAGATCACCTGTGTGGAGATAGTGGAGATCAGTGTCATGTCAGGTCCATATTGCCCATATCCTTGTGTGCCACTACCATGGCACCTGTGTCATTCCCACCCTTGCCCAGAGTTTGCATTCCATACATGTGTACTCACCCACTAGATGACCCGTGGGGATGTTCCCACTCTCGAATCGATGGCACAGTGCAGACTGGTGCCATATGAAGGCATCATGTGCTCTCGCCAGGGTGTGTGGCACAGACATTGATAATGCGCCCAGTGGCATCACACACCACCTGGCAGTTGACACTGGAAAAGCCCTTTCGGTTCCGATAAGCCTGGCCGTCGGGGCCAGGTGGCATGCGAATGGCCACATGGGTGCGGTCTATGGCCCCTAGCATGCCAGGCATACGTGCTACCCTGTGGAACTCCTGCATGTTTGTTGTACGCTCTGCCGCGGTGCTGGGGAAATGTATGTACTCCGCAGCATGAGGCAGCAGTGCGCTGAGGAATTGGGTGAGGATGCGTGACGTGGCCGACTGTGTAATGCCTGTGGTGTCCCCTGTCGGCCTCTGGAAGGTGCCCGTGGCGAGCAGGCACATGCAGGCTGTCACCTTGGTCTCCACGGACAGAGCATGACTCCGTCGTGAGGGTGCCTGCATCACATCACTGCACAGCTCGCAGAGCCGTCTCAGGATTGCCCTGTTCAGGCGGTACCGGCCCACAATCTCGACGATCTGTGTACAGCTCAAAGCTGATGCGGGCACGATACCGCCTGTCGGGGGCATACCGCCGACGGGCCCCTCCGTGGCCACGTCCCCCTGCAGCATGGTGTCTCACCCCCCTCATTACAGCTTCCATGTGGAAGCTGACACTGTCCATCTCCCTGGCTTCTGCCCCCCCGGCTGCTGTTCCTGTGTTACCCCCGCTGCCCCCACTGCTGCTTCCACTGCACCGGGCACCCCCACTGGCCTCTCTGTCCTCCTGGACCCTTCCCTCTGCCCTTCAGCTCCTGTCTCTCTCTCTCTCTCTCTCTCTCTCTCCCCCAGTTTGCGGCCTGCTAGGGTTCTTGCGCCGCTTCCTTGAGCCTTTTTATTTTGGCTCAACTCCGGTACTGCGCAACTTCCGGCTGAGCCACTCTTGCGCATTGCGCAAGTGTTCGGATATCGCATTACGCACTTTATGCATGGACCCGCCCCCTTCGGTTGCGTATGCCTTCATTTCCATTGCACTGTTGCTCAGCATGTTTTTACGCAACTGGCCCCTTCTGAATATCGCAGAATGGCGCATTTTTGGAGTTGCGCACGCGCAACCCTGTTGCGCATGGCGCAACCCTTTTGAATATCTGGGCCAACATGTACAGTACACAATATTTGTAATCCAGAGCCAGAGGGCTCAGTTCGAAAAGGAAATGAAACAACAAGACAATCAGATGACACACTCAGATTAAGCTGTTGTTGTAGGGAGCTACCCTGGAGTTTACTCACGATACCCAAGACTGGACACAGGCTGGACGAAAATCGAGACTGCAGGTGGTTGATCTGGAATGCCAGGAGAAGCAGGGCCCACACAAGTCGCAGAGGCGTCATTCCTGTTTAAGCATGCAGCAGGGAGCTGATCCCCAGGCAGGTCTCTCGTCGATGGCTTCTCTGTGCAGCGGGTAGTCTGGCTGGGCCAGTCTGGCAAGGCCCAGACCGCAAGGAGACAAATTCAGATGCAGTCCGTTTTGAGCTGGATACAGCTTCTAGCAAGCAGAACACAGTTCGCACAGTGGGGAACTAACTCATGACCCACTAGCAGCTCATAACACATTTACATGTAAGGTAATTCTACTGTACCAGGCAAAGTTCTCCCCAGTCACAATCACAAAGTCTCTGCACACACTGGGAGCTTTGGGGTAGCTGTAACTCCTGACAGGCTGATCGCATTCAGCAAAATCTTCGGACTTCTTCAGGTTGAGCCTGGCCCTCTTCAGTAGCTTACTTTAGTCACACAAACTTGGATTTAGTTCACAATAATTCTCTTCTCTCCCTCTCAGGAGTAGCAGGCAGACATGTAAGCCAAAAATTCAGCCTTTTCACAGTTCTCCCATGTGAATCCACTCAGGATTGCTGCTCAGAATCACTTCAGCTCCTCTCATTTCACTTCCCAGCTCAGAACTAGCTGAAAACTGCAAGTGGCCTGGGACTTCCCCAAGATCCAAAAGATCTGGCTGGCTGATTTGGCTGTCAGTACAAGCAAGAGCTCCCCCTTCAGTTGCAAAAAAGGCACAAAAGAGCTCCAAACTACAGTTCCTACAGATTTTGAATTCAGGCAGCTCCTGTAGTCCGGCTACATTTTAAGTCCCACCAGTACTGTTTGGTCCAATTTGCAGTCCAGGACCAAGATAGTGGAGACAAACAAAACAGTCCTTGCTACAAAGAAAGCAGGTTAGACAAACTACATTATCATTATCCCTCTAAATGATTTTCAGCAAATAGTTACATCTTTCAACAGAGTTCCCTCTCAGATTAATTATGACTGCTAGCTAGGCAGCTCTTAAAGAGACAGTATTAAATGATTTTCAGCAAATAGTTACATCTTTCAACAGAGCTCCCTTTCAGATTACTTAGGCTGCAATCAGGCAGCTCTTAAAGAGACAGTACACAGAGACTACACAGGCTCTGGTAATCACATTTAAACTGCTAAAACGCAGGACACCAGCCTGGCAGTCAGCATTTAGGCAAGCTCAAGGAAGACTTTTTGGGAACCCCAATTTGTAAGGGGGTGACATGTAACATGGTTTTTTTTGCAGTTTTTTGCTCTCATGTACAGGCTACATGGCACTGCATTTCTGCACAAAACCTTTGGGGTACATATGGTCTATACTGAGGTAATGCCCTTCAAAAGTTTGGTGAAAAAATATTAAACAGTTTCTGAGTTATTTGGATAGATGCCCCATATAAACAAGAAATTTCTGGTTCATGAGAGTGTTTTTTTTTGTTTGCAAATCTGATGTATCAGAAACCAAAAATGGCTCATGAATCACTTTTTTGGGGGGTTCGTGACGGCCACCATCTTGTTTCTTTATTTCTGTTACTACTGAAGTTGGAAATTATTTGTACAGGGACAGTGTTAGCAAAATGAAAACATCCCTGATGTACTGTGTTTTCCCTAAACAAGATTTTATAGTCTGTTTCTGGGGAAAATTGCCAGCATTTTATATTTCACAGAACCACGATCTCTTCAGAACTATTTCTTGTTCAAACCTCTTTTTGGGGTTTGAACCAAACATTGTCTGTTTTGCGAATCAGAAAAAGTGGCTCAAACTACTAATTCAAGTTTGCGAACTAGAAAAAGTGATTCTAACTTGGTGTTCTGGTTCGTGAAGAAGAAAAAGTGATTCCAACTAGTACCTTTGGTTCTCACAGTGGAAAGTGTGCTCCAAAGTACTACGTTTGGTTCATGAGCTAAAAATGTAGTTCAAACTACTACTTCTGGTTTGTGAAGCACAAAATGGAGTTCAAAGTTTGACTTTTGATTAGTGAAGTAAAAAATATGAAAATATAAAGAAGCTAAGAGGAGAAGGCAATTTGGTCTATGTAGTCTGCTCCTATTGCTGTGTCCAGAGGTTGAGGTACTGGGTCTGCTCCACCTCCTCGCTCCTCCCATGCTTCCCATCTTTACTACTCATGGAGAATACTTTCCCCCTTTGGCTATTCTAGCCCCTCTTGAAGCGCAGTGCATTGCAAGTTTCCACCACCCTATGCATGAAGAAATGCATTGTCAATTTGCTCCCACCTCCCTGTCTGCATCTTAAAGCACTGTGGCCTCTCATGTTATGGTTGCCACTTAAGTTAAAGAGAGCTTCTGTGTCCATGTTATTTATCTGTCTGTAGTACTTGAAGGTCTCAGTCATGTCCCTCTCTCTGTCCTCTTCTTACCGAGTAGATGTTCAGTGCCCTAAATCCTCATACCATGCCTTACCATGGTGATCTACTATCATCTTTGTAGCCATCCTCTGGAACTTCTCCAGCAGGTTAATGTGTTTTTTGAAGTGTGGGCACCAGTGACAAAGTTAATATTGTAGATGTGGCTTCACCAAAGAGTTATACAATGGCAGTATAATTTGGTCCCTCATTTAACAAGCCATACAACCAAACAAATAAATTCCTGTTTTGCCAGAAATGGAAGTGTCTGCACTTCCACACCAACATAGATGTATGCATCTATGAAGGGATGGAAGCACAGGACCCAGAGGGTCCTGCACTCCCACAGGCAAATGAGCATGCAATTATACTACCTCAAAACATAAGGAAATGCATTGCAAAAAACATTGTTAGTACAGCAGTTAAGGTTAAAGCAACAAAAAGCAAAAGTAGGAAATGTGGTGTTGGTTCCCAACCCTAACACCTCACCCCCCACCCTACAGGCAGCGACAGGAAAAACATCACAGTTTCACCTCTGCTTCTTTACAAATTAGGTGTGGGATGTCTTGGGGTTGTTAACCCTAATGCTGACCTCATTCTCATATATTCTACACATCTCAGTGTATTCACTGATGGAATTGGGTAAGTGTTAGGTTAACAACCTAAGGTACACCCACACCTGATTTGTGAAGATGCAAGAGGTGAAACAATAATGGATTTTCCTGTTGCTGCCTGCAGGGTGGGTGCGAGTCAGGTTAGAAACCCTATCATCACATTTCCCTACTTTATTGCTTTAACCCTAACTGGTGCATTAATGATATTTTTTGCAATAAACATGTATGTATATCTCTACATATATATATACAGTACATATATATATATTCTTCAATTGTGGGAGAACGGGGGTGGTGGTGGCAGTAGAAAATTACTAGGGTAAGGAGGAGTTTAAAAAGGTCAATCCAACAGGAAATTGCCAAATATAAGTATTTTCTGGGAGCTGTTCCAGGTGTACATTCCAGAAAGTATAACAAGAGTGGACCACTCACTGCTTCTTAACAAGTAAAAACTCAGATTTTTCCATCCAAAATCTTTTATTCAGACTTGCATGTCCCAGCATTTTGTCTGTGTGGCTTCTTCAGTGGACTTCTATGGAAGCAATTTACATGTACTAATCACACAATTAGGCAAATAACTTACATACTCATAGTTTCAAGTAAGTTTTAGTGAGCAGTGTTTAACCAAAATCTGGTATACAGTGCCTTATAATTTCTTTAAACTCCTTATTTGTGCATTCATTTATTGAGGCAGGGTAAGGACTGCCTGTAAGAAATGACAGCTTTGAGCTTTGACCGGACCTATGACAATTGTGGATTGTTCCTGAACCTGGCTCACTGCCATTGTGAGTGACAGTGCTATTGCTGCACCGAGTGGCCAGCACTGTGGGTGGGGAACTTCCTCTTCTCACCCAGGCTCACCGTGCCCAGAAGCGGGCTTGTCCCATCAGGAGGAGCAGAACCTAAAGTCCAACTATGGCCCTGAGACCCAGAGAACATCAGGCAGACATGTACGAGTGGGCATCTGAAAGGGCTTTAGGGCATATATTTCTGCCCAAACCAGACACACCCCTACACACACACACACGCACACACACACACACATATGCACATCAGTCATGCACCAATAGAATCCCCCCTCTGTTGATACATTTTAAATGTTCAAATCCATTTTTTTCTACTTTTGATTATTTTTAGTTCCACTTCAGCATATGCATTAATGTTCAATGTAATTTTCAATGTAGTGTGGCCATGTCTTTACAGGTGTTATTCGTAACACACTTCTCACACATCTGCCTCCCATGGAGATGGTCAAATAACTGCCCAGTTTGAAACTTGGAGCCCGAGAAGCTCTGGGCAGTACTGAACACCTCAGGCATAGTGATGGCTTGTGCTGAAGGACCAAGGAAAGCTGTGGACAGCTATAACATGGCTCTTACGGCTGCCTTTGATTCTTTGGCACTGTTCCTTGTTCATTCTTTTTGTAAAAATTCTTTCTCTATGCCTCTGCCAATGCCACAGCTGACCTATTGCTCATAGTCCCCCAAGGTGCCTAGTTCTGACAAAGTCCAGTCCCCTACAGCCACCTACCTCCATGCTGCCCTGGTCTCAGACCCCCCCTTAGGTGGGGAAGGAGGTAGGGCTCCCCTTCTATCTGAACAAGTCTTTGTCAGGCTAGTGGCTGAGGGTTCCCGGTTAGTCCATGTTTGGTTCACTGGGGGTTGGCAGGCTGGGGGGTCTTTTCCTCGTTTCTCCCCACCCTAAGGATTCAGGCACATGCTAGAGGTCCTAGGTGTGTCTGCACACATAGACTTACTGCCACACCATATCTAGGCCTGTGTCCCTCTTTCCCTTCCACAGTGCCCTCACCTGCACTGTCACCTGTGATCACCAAGGTAACAGGGGTGCTCGATCCTCCTCCCCCCCCAGCCTGTCTCCAGTAACCAGGGCTCATTTCCATACTCAGGCCACCAGCATTGCAAGTGGTAGCACTACTGCTGTGCTGATGGGCCAACACTTCCTTGTTCATCCTTTGATGTCCCGCCGTGGGTCACCATGGTTCGATTGTGACCTACAGCGGTTGAAGACAGAGGGATGGAGGTTGGAGCATTGCTGGTGGAGGTCCAAGTCTGAGGAAGATAGGTTAGTGCTGAAAACTCAATACAGTGAGTATCAGTGAGCAATCACTCTGAAAAAGTTAGCATTCCAGTCAAGGGTGATTACAGCTGGAAAGAACTGACTGGCTCAACTCTTCCGCACTGCAGCCAGATTGTTACATCTGATCTGTCTGCAGTTGAGAATATTTTTTTCTGTATAAAAGTGTGAGTTCAGTATAATTTTTTTTCTGGATAAGGTATTCTCTATTTGGGCTAGGGTCTTGTTAGGTGCCTGTCATAAGGCCAGTAGTGTCCATTCAATGTTGGGTGAAGGCACTATTGTATTGGCAGGAGCAGTTTGAGACAGTTCTGGAGGAAGATGTCTTCAAGGCAGTCTGCAGTCGAGAATAGTTTTTTTTTTCTGATGAGAAGTGCGTGGAGTTCAATATACTGTATTATAAGATGTCTTCCAGGTGGTCTCAGAGCTGAATCCTACCTCCTGTGTACTGGATCCAGGAGGATCCATCAGACTTCTCTTGGCGTGCTGGGGGGAACTGGGATGGGTATATGTGGACCTGTGTTGCTGGAGATTGTCTGAAAGAAGGTGTCTTTCTCATTGCATTGATAAAGGCGGTGATGAAGCCTCTCCTGAAGAAACAATCTCTGGACTCTGATGTTCTAGCAGACTCCAGGGCTGTTTCAAACTTTCCCTTTCAGGGAAAGGTTATTGAAAAGATTGTTGCAGTGCAGTTGGAGTACCATTTGGAACAATATGACCTCTATGAGCTGTCGCAGTCTGGGTTCCAGCCTCGTTACAGTACTGACACCACATTTATCAAGGTGCACCATGATCGTCTTCTAGCAAGGGATAGCAGACAGTATTCTATTCAGGTCCTATTTGACCTTTATTTGGCATTTGACATGGTGGACCATGGGGTGCTGTTGGTATGATGAAGGCACCTTGTAGGGCTCTCAGTGATGGTGCTGAGGTGGTTTGAGTCCTACTTATCTAGCAGAGAAGAGCAGGTGACGTTGGGGTCTTACATCTCAGGAACTGCTGCTCTCTGCTGTTGAATGCCTCAAGGCTCATTCCTGGCTCCGGAGTTGCTCACTGTGTATATGTTACCATTGGGGGAGATTATTATACGATATGGGCTGGGTTTTGACAGCTACGCCTATGATACTCAGTTGTACTTCTGCTCCAGATGAGATTGCTGCAGTCATGGGGCTGGTGAGTGCCTTAAAGAAATTCAGGTCTGGATGGCTGCCAACTGGCTTAGTCTGAATTCAACAAAGACAGAAGTGCTACTGGTGGAACCAGGCCAGCATGGTTCAGCAATGAATGGTGTTCATTGCACATTGCCATTTTTGAATGACACCACACTGGGAGTCATGGACAGGGTAAGAATTCTAGGGATCATTGTGGATTTCAAGCTACCACCATTACATCAGGTGTCAGCTGTTATCTGCACTGGCTTTTTCCATCTTCAAAACATCACCTGGATTAAACTCTTTCATGTGCCTACTGACTTGGTGACCATGGTGCATGCCTTCATCACAGCTAGATTGGACTACCGCAATGCCCTCTACCCAGGGCTCTCCACGAGGCTGAAAGGGTCAGTAATAGCAGCCAAAAGCGCCAGTTTTAAATACTTTAAAAAGGGTCTGTAATAGCAGCCTACAGCTGGTGGACCGGTGCTGCTTCCCTGCAGTCGCTTCACGACTGCTCCCCACCTGCCCCCACCACACCCACCCTTGTCTGGCTTTACTTTATAGGCTGAAACTCTGCCCTGAATACACGCCCTGTTGAGGAAATTAACTATCTCCTCACTTTTCCATTAGCAGCCTATACCTTTTGACTGCTAGAGGGCTCTTGGCTGACCCTATATTTTTACCAGTGCCCTGACCGTACCTTTCACTTCTAAACTGCTTGGGAGCACTTGATTTTATCTCTTATCCTTACCATTGCTCCGACTGTACCTTTTACTCCCACACATCCCTATAATTTTAATTACCACTTACAAATATACCAAAATGTCCATTTCTCCCCATTTCGTTATTTTAGTAACCTCTACAGCTCTCTGCCTCATCTGGCTCCCTTCACTCTACAACTCTATATCCTTTCACTTTTACTACTCCTACCCTGACCACTACAGGTCATTTCTTGCGCGTAAAACACTTCGACTGCCTCCTGTTACCTTCCCCCTCCTCATTCAGCACAAATTCATGTATCACTTATCCTACACTCTGTATAAATCCAAGATGCCAAATTTAACCCTATCCATCTCCCACATCTGTCGCAAACTCTTACATCTATCTCACCTAACCTTGATGTTAGCAGGGGATATAGAGGAAAACCCTGGACCCCCAGGTAACCTATCCTGTAAAGCTACAAACTGGCATGACACCAAGGGCATCCGTATTGCCCATCTAAACATTAGGAGTCTGCTTCGCAACAAGGCAGAACTGGAGGCCTGGGTTGCTCAGCACAACCCAGATATTCTCTGCTTATCTGAAACCTGGCTAAAACCCTCAACCCCTGATCAGCTCTGCTCACTGCCCAACTACAACATCATTCGGCAGGATAGGCATTTAACCAAGCGGGGGGGGGTTGCCATTCTTTTCAAACCACACATTCTATTATCCCTCAATACCCAACCATCTCTATCTCACTGTGAAGCAATTTATGCTACTGTAAAGCTTGGGTCTAAGAAACTTCACTTGGTTTGTGTCTATAAACCTCCGGCTGGTGGCACAGCTGGGCTAGAGGAACTGCTATCTCAGGTTGATAAGCCATAGGTCGAATGAAGTCCTCATTCTTGGGACCTGAACCTAAACTGGACCAGTAAATTAAACAAGTCCTCTCACACTATTTTCCAAGGTCACAATCTTCATCAACTTATTATAGACCCCACCAGGGTCATGCACCCCCCCTCAGGCTAGTACTCTTATAGACTGGGTCCTTACAAACTGCCCAGATAGCATAGCATGTGCAGGGATCCTAGCTGACTCAATCAGTGACCACTCTCCTATTTTCTGCACCTGGCGTATGTCAAACAAACCGACTCCACCTCCTAAACTCAACACCTTCCGAAACCTGGCTAACTTTAACCAAGAAAATTTCTTACGTGATCTTGAACTGATCGACTGGTCCCCCATCCACACCTCTAATAATGCTCAACAAGCATTAGACCATTTTCTTGCTAAATTTCGTCTACTCCAAGACACCCATGCTCCCTGTGTCACTCGTCGGATTCGAGGATCACAGATGAAATGGTTCTCTAAAGACCTACTTGCATTGATTAGGTCCAGGGATAAAGCGTGGCGTCGCTTCAAGACCACTGAGCTAACGGCTGATTATAATCATTACTGGGCCCAGAGAAATATATGCAAAAGGCAAATTCGGTTAGCTAAAAGCTCCTTCTGTAAAAATCTGTTAACCAAAGCAGCGGGAAACTCGAACAAAATTCTGGGCCACAATAAAAACCCTCCTTGGAACAAATCAAACAACACATGCAAATGACATGCTGATAAACGGTATACACTACAATAATCCTACCACTATAGCTAATTCTTTTAACCACCATTTCTTGGACCTCTCCACATACCATGTTCTATCCCCTAATACTCAAGTCCTTTCAGCCAACTACAATGTTAAATCTCAAGTCACACATCCCCCATTCAGGTTCCGGAATATTACCAAGTCTGAAGTTCTGAGGCTTCTCCTCTCAGCCCCTGACCATACCAGTGTAGGGTCAGATGAGCTAGAGCCCAGGCTTCTAAAGACCGCCGCCCCCTTTATAGCCTCTCCCCTTACAAAAATCTTCAATCTATCTCTGCGTCATGGCTTAGTCCCCAACATCTGGAAAACTGCCAAAGTCACCCCATTCCAAAAAGGGTGATCCCAAACTACTCTCAAACTACCGTCCTATAGCTATTCTCTCCCTCCTTAGTAAAATCCTTGAAAAACTTGTAGCAACCCAAACTCTTGACTATCTGCAGCAGCATAACCTCTTGTCTAGTTCTCAGCACGGTTTCCGTAAGGGGCACAGTACTACTACTGCCCTCCTTAAACTCACCAATGATATATTTTCTGCTATGGATGCTGGCCTCCTGACTGGTGCTATCTTCTTTGACTTAACGAAAGCTTTTGACCTGGTAAACCACACCTCCTTCTTTCTAAACTTTGCTCCTCGTCTTCTCTTCAGATGTAGTTGCTGGTTTGACAGTTACCTGTCCGGTAGAAAGCAGACTGTTGTCTTCAATTCCGCCTCTTCCGATCCTGCCTCCATCCGAGTTGGAGTGCCCCAGGTTCCATACTAGCCCCTTGCTTTTCTCCATTTTCATTAATGACATCCCGCTGCTTGCTTCAACCTGCTCAACCCTCCTCTATGCAGACGACCTAGTAATCTATCACAGTGCAAGGAACCCACTTGACATCAACCAATCTCTTAACTCAGACTTCATGGCTCATTCAGTCGTGGCTGATAGAGAATAAACTCATTCTCAACATTAGTAAGACGCATTCCATGCTCTTTGGATCGCCTGCCAAACTCAAAACATACCCTGATGCCCTAAAAATCACCTGTACCGACGGCTCTTCACTTAATAGTACCAAACCTCAAATACCTGGGCATCACTCTGACTAATCCTTAACTTTGACCTACACATAACCAACACCTGTAAATCTGTAAATGCAAGATTAGGTAGTGCCTACTGCACTAGCTATGCCCTACCCCTTGGCTAGACTGGCTGTGGCTCAAGGCTTTCTACCCTGCCCTGACTTATGGATCAGTCACGTGTCTATCTGCATCCAAATCCTCCCTCCATAAGTGGGACACCACCTATAACAATATCTGCAGGTATGCCTCGGCATCCCCTCGCTTCACACACCATTGCCAACTCTATTCTGAACTTAACTGGCCTTGCCCCTCTGGCCATCGGCTCCACTCCCTGGGGTCTCTTATTGACAACACAGTCCGCACCGGCACTCCATCTTCTCTCGCCTGTCTGGTCTGATCACATCCCCTGTCCTATGAGCTCCAATCTGCTGACCTAGCCCCCTATCACATTCCCAGATGTAAAACCAACATGGGCTCGCGTGCTTTTCCACTTATGGCCCCAAAATATTGGAACTCGCTACCTCCAAATATTCGTGAAGCACCTACCCATGCTAGCTTTAAAACTCGACACCAGGTTATACAATCAGTCAGCCAGTGCACCTGCTTCAATCCACCTTAAACTTCATCATTCTCCCCTCTCTCACTATAATACTTTCCTCCTCCATGTCTTTTCCCCACCTCCCATACTACCCATCTCTCCTCCCCTCCACTTTCTCCTCCCCCATCCCTCACTCTCTCCACCTCTCTCTCTCTCTCTCTCTCTCTCTTGTCTTCTCGGCCTCAATTTAGGCACTTACTGTACTTTGTTTTGCTTAAACCTTCGTTGATAATGCCTGTTTCACTCATCGTGTAACTCTAGTTGTTTATGTTACCTAAATGTATTCTCCAGTTTTGCCTCCATTGTAACCCTCCCCTAATTATTCCTAATGTTAACTGCTCTTTGATCTTATTGTTCCAGTTGTTAGCTGCCTGCATTCCTCACTGTGTTCCACCAATTTCATGTGCTGCGTCACATGTATGTTTCATTTTGTATGTTTAAACTGTCTTCTCCTGGGTCGTGCCTGAAAATAGGCATCGCTATGCCTAGTGCACTCACCCAGTTACCAAAAGCAAATAAATAAATGTGTTGCTTACAGCTTGTGCAGAATGAGGCAGCATAGCTAATTTGCTGGGACTTCCCAGTCTGAGCATATCATCCTGGCGCTCTGTGAACTGCCTTGGTTGCCAGTTTGGTGACATGTCAGCTATAAGGTGTACTTGTTGACCTACAATGCATTGCATTGTCTGGGTCCAGGCTACCTGAAAGACCTTGTTGTTCCTTGTACTCCAAACCATTCTCTGCAGTCATCTGAGGGGGGGTTTCCTCTGTATCCAGAGGTCATGCTTAAACCCTCGGTAGATCATGTGTTTGGGTTCACATCCCCATTTTTGTGGAATACACTTCCCCCAGAGGTTAGAGGAGCTCCCTCAGTGAACACATTTGAAAAAAAATTAAAAACCCCACTCATGCATAGGGCAGGAAGAAGGCCAGGGTTATCTGGAGACATACGCAATGTCCAAAAGCGTGTGGTGGCACTGGTATCCCAAATCTGAAACTGTACTACCAGATGGCCAATCTGTTATCCTGGATAGAACATAAAAAGAATGAGGGGGAACTGATCTGGATGATAATGGAACAATCTGATAGTGTGGGATACTCCCCAAGGATAGTCTTCGATGTTCCTATAGATAACCTCACTGCCCAATCAGCTACAAATCCCTGGCTCAGACAGCTGTATTTAAACTGGCAAACAGTTAAAAGAGAGCTTCACATCACCTACCCCTTAACAACTTATAACAAAAGATAGGTGTTTACAGTGCCCCCAAGGACAGATGCCACCTACTGTATACAAGGTAGAGGGGGCTGGGTCTGGTAACATTTTCCCAGCGTGTGCAAAATGGAAATACTAAATCATCTGCTCAGATCCGGACTGAGTTTGCCCTGCAGCATTCTAACTTTTTCCTTTAATTACAGGTTACTTCTTTTCTTAGGGAAGGGGAGATGATGCACAAAGTTATGAGCGTACCCCACCCTCTGATGGAAATAAGTGAAAAAGCAGTGGAGGGATAAATGCATACAATATATTTCTCATTTGGTCCAAGGTTATACTCAGTTGCCCCTTCCTCTTGACAAGTCTCTTGGGAGATGGAGATTGGAGGCACTTTAGCCAACAGGGATGGAAGTTAGTCTTGGAAGGAGGCACATCTTCATCCTATAATTAGAAGGAGTTTCACTGGAAGATGGTTAGCTTTTTTTCCTCAGCCCCTCATGAACCAAACATTATACAGCAGTTCATGATGACAAATGCTGGAGGAGGTGTGGGGGCAATCGTTACACCCTTCCATATATTCTGGGAGTGCCCAATTATCCCACTTTTTTGACAGGCACTGGCTCCTAGACTCAGATGGCAAGAACAGATAGATCTCTAGATTTAAAACTCATCTGTTGTGCATTTGGCCCCTGATCAGGCACTTCAGCCATCAAAAAGTCTTCCTGGGTACCTTATTAGCAGCTGCAGGTAAGGTAATCACAAAACGGTGGCTTTCCCACCAATGTCCGCAGTTAGAGGACTGGGTTGAAATAGTTAAAGGTATTTACTGCCTGAAAAAATTGACAGCAGATCTGCGCTTGCAATCAGAAAATTTCTAGGGGTCTGGCTGCCTTTTATGCATCTTATTGAAGAAATGGAAAATAGGTCGATCCTAGCCCAACAAGCATAAGGATACTGGGGAGTATGTTTGAAGGTTCTGATGGGCTCTTGCCCATGGCACAGGGGAACTGGGGTTTTGCTTTGATGGAATGTTACTCTTTTATACAGTCTCTTTGTTTAGTTGCCAATTGGTTATGAGCAATGTAACCTATTTTTATGTTTGCTTGCATGCATGCACAAGAAACATGTTGTGGCAACTTGCTGCAGAAGTAGGTTGTGGAGGTGTGGCACTGTTGTGGCCAATGCCCCCATTGCTTTCAGAGGCTTGGCCCGCTTTTCCCAATGTGGTGGCACACTGCTGCTGACACTAGTTCAGCCAGCGTGCCACCACCTTGAAACATTTTAGCCACTGCAATCAGGGGCCACCTCGTCATTGCAGCGTCAGCTATTCTACTGCAATGAGGGAGCGACCCATCATTGCAGGGCGGTACCTTGCATGCCCCCGACCCAGTTTGCCAATGGGGAGCCCAGTCCCCATTGGCATAATGTCCCCACACCCAAGTTTCTGGTGTAGGCCGAGGGGGTGCCCAATCCCTTTCTTTGCTGACAGGGTGCCCAGTCCCCATCAGCTTCAGTCCCCCTTTCCCAGTTGAATTTGCCAATGGGGGAGCCCGCCCCATCAGCATACTATCTCCCCAATTTGTTGTCTGCCGAGGGTGTCCTAATCCCTCGGCTCTCTCCCCTTGGTATGTGCCGACAGGGTGCCCAATCCCCGCCTGCCAGCCCCCCAAACCACTCAGTTGGGCACGCTTGGGGACCACCAAGTGTGCCAAATGTCCACCCTCCAAAACAAAACAGTCCTGCAATGTTTTCTTTTAACCCTGTAAACCAGAAAACGGTCCCTCATCGAGTCCGTGGCCCCACCCCCAACCCTCACCCACCCTCTGTGCACCCTGCCTCCCCACAACCCCCTCACCCCATACTTACCTCTGGAGCCTAGCGTGATGATCTTCGGAGGCTTGAGAACACATCTGCACTCTTCAAAGCCAACCGCGAATCTAGGTGGGTCGGTTGGGATGACCAAGCCTACCGTAGCCTGGGGAGAAAATATGTACAAAAAAAAAAAGCCGGATTAGAGGGGCATATCTCTACTAAGGTGGATTTAAACTAGTGAGGAGGTGGCCAAAATACAGAGGTTGGTAGAAAAGTTCAGACAGGGGAGCCTAATGAGCTCACTGCCCTAGATATAGGTAAAGGAAGAAGTGTAGTAACCCTGGAAGGGGGTGGGCAGAGTGGTCTGAGTGTAATACAGGAGGCACCACCTCCTGGTAAGAATAAGAAGGAGAAAGGGTGCGGACTACCGGGGGGAGGGATGCAGGCCAAGGAGGAGAAGAGTGGAAAGAAGGAGGGGTATGGGTGGAAGGTGGTCTGACTAAATGGATAGAGAACTGGTTACAGGTGAGGGCGCAGAGGGTGGTGGTGGTGGGGTAGCTCTCGGCACCCAGAGCAGTGACAAGCAGGGTGCCGCAGGGCTCAGTGCTTGGCTTGGTGCTATTTGGGCTCTTTATCTCTGATATAGCACACAGAGTGTGGTGCAGGGTTAGTCTGTTCGCATATATACCAAACTGGGAGGTGGTGGACAAAGAGGATGGATGGCAAAAACTGCAGGGGGACCTAACCAAACTAGAGACATGGGTGGTGGAGTGGCCACTAGGATTCACTGCAAAGAAGTGCAAGGTGATGCACTTCAGGGCTAAGAACCAAACGAGGGACTACTGGTTGGGGATCACAGAGGAGAAGGACCTAGGGGTGTTGGTAACTGGGAGCATGAACAACTCAGCCCAGTACAGGAAAGCAGCAGTGAAGGCAAACAGGATGCTGGGGTGCATCGGAAGGGGGTTCTAATCCAGACACAGGGATGGGATCCTACCTAGCTACAGATCGTTGGTCACACCACACCTAGAGTACTGTGTGCAATACTAGAAGCCATACCTGAGATGAAATATAAAGTTACTGGAGGGGGTGCAAAGGAGGGCAACAAAAATGTTAACGGGGATGGAAGGAAAGGAATATGAAGTTAGGCTGAAGGAGCTGAACATGTACACACTGGAGGAGAGGAGGGATGGGGGATATGACTGAAGTGTTTAAATACCTGAGGGGTAAATAAACCTAGCACTGAGAGGATGTTTAAACTGAGGTGTGGAAGAGAGACGAGGGGGCACGGACTAAGGTTGGAAGGGGAACGTTTCAAGAGGGAAATGAGGAGGCATTACTTCTCTGAGAGGGTGGTGTCTAATTGGAATGCGCTACCAGATGGGGTGGTAACATGTAGGGCGAGTAGCTTTAAAGCTTTCAATAGCTTTAAAGAGGTGTGGGATAAAGCAAGAGGAAGAGTCGGGGGCTGGGGCAAGCGGGGGAGGAACTGAGGGGGTGGAGGCTTGGGCAGCTGCAATCTAGGGTGCTAGCTGCACACTGGTGCAGACTTACATAGACCGATTAGTGTGTTCTGCAGGCAGATTCATATGTTCATATGTAAAATCACAGTGACTGTTCATGAGCAGAGGTCCTAAAATGCCTATGTTGAAAATTTGGTGACAAATGTCCATAAAATGACTGTGTTATAAGCGCGTATTGTGCAGTTTCCACGCACCCTTGTAACTTCGAAAATTTGTAGTATTTTCACTCCAGATTTTCAACACTGGCATTTTTCAGACCTCCTTATGAACAGTACAGCTGTCATTTTTCACATCCTGCCCAAAATATCCGTTTACATATCTGGTGTAGAATACCGCAGTTGCTGTGAGAAATCAATGATCGGGACAGATTAAGAAAATCATAAAGACAGTGTTCATGAGCAGAGGTCACAAAATGCCTATGTTGAAAATTTGGTGAAATAATTCCACTAAATAACTGTGTTATGTGCATGCGCTGCACAAGTTTCATCATTTTTAATATTTTCACTACAGATTTTCAACATTGCCATCTCTTCACACCTCCCTGTGAATGGTACTGCTGTCATTCTTCATATCCTGCCTGATCTGTGTTTTCCTTCATCTGGCGCACAATGGCACGGTCGCTGTGGAAACTCAAATTTTGGGACAAATTACCAAAATCACACTGACACTGTTCATGAGAAGAGGTTCCAAATGCTTTCATGAGGTGGGGGCCACAAAATGGCCATGATGAACATTTGTACTGCAAGTACCAACAAATGCCTGGGGCATTACAGTTTCTAACCATAACGTCCCACCCTGTACAGACTGACATGCATCAGGGGTGTGCCTTTCGATTGCTGACTGTAATGCTTATGCCATTCCAACCCCACCTCCCCACCCTGCAGCCACTGACAAGCATCAAGCTGTGCCTTGGACTCTTCGGCCCCAGAGCTCCATTCTACTCTGCACCCATTTCAGCGTATGTCCTTATGGAGTGGGGTGACTGTAAAGCCGAACACCCCAAGGCACACCTCAGCACTTGTCAGTGTCTGCAGGATAGGGTGAGGTGAACTGGCATGAACATTGTGGGTGACAACCCAAACGCATGCCCCAATGCCTGTCCGTCTCTGCAGGGTGGGGGTGGGGTTGGCGTGAAGTTCAGTACTTCACTGCCATTCCTACTCTGTATCTGTCTAACTTCTGCATTTCCAATGCTAGTACCAGCAAGCAAACATTCGATATCGACAAATGCTTGTTTCCAGTGTTACTCAGGATTTTATTGCATTCAAATAGTCTTTTATAGATACCCATAGGATGTTGTAGCTATGTAAATGGAATAGATAATATGATGTATAGCCATGTTAACAGCTTACAGAGCTTTGGACATAGATCAGGACTATATCTTAATAGAATAGACGCTATTGGCATCTATGTTATATTTTTAGACTGTACTGGATATAATTGTTTTCTTTGGATTGGAAATGAAGTTGTAAAAAACCACTATCTATTATGGGCCTGGTGATTGATACTGACTCTGTAACATGATTTGTGTCCTGCTGCTTTTATCCTGCTTTTATGTCCGTAAGCGCCCAGAGCCTTTGGGATTGGGGGCAATAAACATACAATTGCCTTACCTTAATCTCCAGTCTCTTGGATCTCAAACCAGTCTCTACAGTGTCGCTTTGACTATACCATGGGTTGTCTAATTGTAAACTCCCCCAGAAGCCACCAGTCATCACCCTACTCATCTCTTCTCACACACAGAGTGGCACCTAGGAGCCTCAGGGTAACCTCTGTTCCCCCACTCGAAGTGCCACATATATCTTCTGTCATGGGCGGTCAAACTTTTTCAGTGTCTGCCTCCACCCTGTGGAATAAATTACCTGCATCCATCCATTCTTCTACCACCCATCTGTCCTTCAAAACCAATCTGTGCAACTGGCTTCTAGTTGGATCAGGCTGTAACTGCCCCCGAGACAATAACAGAGGGAGTGGGCTATCAAGACGCTAGGACCTGGTGAGCTGTTGGGCAACTCCATCGCCATACATTTCTGGCCTTTTCCACTCTGTTTTTCCCTTAGCTTTCTCTGCCAGCATTAATTGCCCCCAAGATAACACCAGTGGGTGTGGGCCATCGTGGCGCCAGGACCTGCTCTGCTGCCTTTTGGGACCCCTCCCCTGTTTACACATCTGGTGGGACTTAAATCCAGCTTACCTCCCTGTTGCCCCCTAGCCTTCTGTAGCTGCATCGTACCTCACATTACTCTCTGCTCTCCTAACCTGTTCTTACCTCTTTGCAGTACTACTGTTCCACTGTTTTGCTATTTCTCTAGCAAGTCTGAGCTTCTATACACCTCATTATCCTATATCACTGTCAGCTTGTATGCTCTATGTAAACTTCCATGCACCTACTAACTTAGCTTACTTCCCCCTGTTACAGCAGGTAGGCATCTTAAATAGACCTTGAACACTGAAACTGTGCTTGCAGACCTGCTTTGTCTCCATCACGTGTTAATTACCTTGTTTGGAGGTATGTTACCAAATCTTGTATTATATTGTATATATTGTATTATATGTGTTACTCTGTACTGTTGCTATTTTTGTGTATCGTCTCTGTTGCCCGGGTCGAGTCTGAAAATGGTCCAATGGATCAGTGCACTTACCTGGTTACCAAAGACACAAATAAATAAATAAATAAATCCCCTCCCTACTCTTTCTTTACAGCCTGGCTTTGCTTGTGAAAGTGTCAGAAGGGAACACACAAACAAAAGGGCGGTAGATACTCCTGAGGCAGTCCAGCGGCGGGGCAGCAATGCATTGTGCTATCTCCTGACAAACTTGAACTCATGGTGTTTGAGCCCCCGAATCCTATAATGAAGCCATCTGTTCTAGAGGTGCTTATCTTGGGGGAAGGAGGAGATCATGTAAGGGATAACGTTTGACATGGTATTCAGTTAAAAATTACTAAAGCACAGCTTGGGTGGCTGTTAGGTATGAGGCATGGCCAAGTGCTGCAACCACGCAAGACGTGCATTATTCCTTTAACACCACACATCCTGCTGTGTATTATTCCACTTATAAAATTGATTTTTACTTGTGTAAAAACTGTAGTTCAGGTAAGGTGTGCAGTTTTCAGAAAATAATCAATAGTCACGTTACATGTTTTGACCAATGAGGTTACAGGATGTTCATGGCGAAGTTTATAAACACAGTATGTGAACCGTCTAGCAACTGACCACAGAAGCATTGCCACTGGCAGTCAAGGTAGCTGCTCACCAAGCATTTTAGGTGTTTAAATAAAATATGAATGCATTTTTTTGGAGTAAGGTTGTCTCATTCAGAAGCTTTCAATACATCTCCTGAAAATGAAGCCAGAATTCTAGACTAACTTGGGATGCACAGGAACATTTTCACTAAGGATGGAAACGGTGCTTGAAATGGAAACAAATCACAAGGGTTTAACTTTTGTTTACATAGAAACTTTGTTGGCAGAAAAGGACTGCTTGCATCACTCACCAGTCTGCCCAGATGTTCCCTGCCTAGTCCTTTTCTGCCGACCCTAATTAGTCTCCAGATAACCTCCCTTCTCCATGCCTGTTTATTAATATTCTCCTATGTCAAGCCATGCTTGAAATCCTCCACTGTTTTCACCTCCACCACTTTACTGGCAGTCTGTTCCAGGCATCTACCACTCCTTCAGTGAAGTAGTACTTCCTCACATCCCTCTTAAACTCCCCCCAAGCTTCACTGCGTGCCCTCTGTTCCTTGTGCTCTTTCACATTTGAAATAGACTCCCCTCCTGCACCCTGTTTACCCCTGTGAGGTACTTGTAGTTTTCTGACATGTCCCCCCCCCCACTCTCCTCTCTTTCAGGGTGTACATGTTGAGATATGTCAGTCTCTCCTCACAGGGGTTTTGGTGTAACATCTGCACTGTTTCAGTTGCCTTCCAGTGGACTACCTCCACCCTGTCTATGTTCTTTCTGAAGTGCAGCCTTCAGAACTGGACACAGTACTCTAGGTGGGGTCTCACCAGCGAGTGATACAGTGGCGGCACCACCTCCCCCTCCTATTGTGGATACTTCTCCATGTGCATCTCAGCATCCCACTAGCCCTACCCACTGCTTCGTCACACTGCCCTGCTACTTTGAGGTCATCAGTTATGATGCCTAGTTTCCTTCTTCTAACACATTATTTGATCTGCCGACCTGCCTGGTATCGATGATTTGCTGTAGTTACTGCATGTTTGATATTGATCCCTTTCTTACTCCATAGCACTTGGCTCTGTTATAACTGTAGTTACCATTCTCTCCCTCTGTATGCATTTGCTTATTTATTTATTTAAGAGTTTTACCAGGAAAGCATGCTGAGATTAGTACCGCTCGATTCCAGATGCGTCCCGTGGGCAGTGCAAAAAATAATAGAGAGCAACAATAATAACAATAATAGTATAACAATTATAAAATAGAGAATAATGGATAGGTAAGTGTGTGTTATGGATTTTTTTTTCACACACTGGAGGTGTGTGATGACCCCTAAACCTCGAGAGTGAAGCTCAAGAGGTTTATGTGGTCATCATGCACCGAGGGTGTATGAGAAAAATACATGACATCAAACTTACCTATCCTTTATTTTTCATAATTGCTGATGCGGAGGTGTAGACTGTATTTCTAGCAGCTTGAAAGAAAAATACTTTTTTTAGCTAGTGTGCAGTTTTATTTTTAAAGAAATTGAACTGTACTTGAATAAAACACAGTTGAAAATACTGCAGTTGAAATACTTTTTGTGAAACAATGGAATGCTACAGTTTCTTTTATATCAACCGGATTTTGGGTTATTATGAAGTGTCATATCAATCGGATTTCAGGTTATTATTGCCTTTGGAGCATAATAACCTGAAATCCAGTTGATATGCATTTTTAACAAAACAGTAATCCGGTTGGTATTTATGGTCACCAGTAATTATAACACGGTAACAGTAATACAAGTGCAGCTGTACAAATTAGCACAATGGCAGGATAAAACAAGCAAGTAGTGCAGTCACTACAATGATGCAAAAAAACAGAGAAAAAGGTGAGGCATGAGACGAGCGCGTGACATCATACAGTGATTGATACAAATGGTGGCACAGAGCAAACCCAGGCAGGGGTAACTGGCCCAGGAGTTGAGGATGTGTTAGGTGCATGAGCAGGTAGGAGAGAAATGCACTGAGAGGAGTCTGTTGAGGTGCTGGGAGGGTGTTTCGAATGTTTGGAGGGAGGAAGTTCTATAGCTTGGGCATGCGGTAGCTGAAAACTGCCTGACCTGTCGAGGTGGACCTGTGTTGAATATGTAGGAGTTTAGTGTCATTTTGCCTGAGCTTGTAGGCTGGGGGGGAGTGAGCAGACAGGACCTAAGAGAGGTAAGGGGGCAAGGACTGGGACCAGAACTTGGCAGTGGGGCATGCGCAGTGTGACGATCTGCGGTCCTGTAGGGAGGGTAGGCCCAGGGACTGGTAGAGGGTAGAGTGATGGGTGGAGTAGGGACAGTCAAGGGCAAAATGAAAGAAAAAATGGAAGCGGGAGTCCAGTCTGGTCAGGGTGGACTTAGGGGTGACACTGTAGACCACATCTCCATAGTCAAAAATTGGCAGATTAATTTTCTGTACAATGGCTTGGCGAGCTGACAATGGGATGGATGCAACCACGATTGAGGTAAAGGGCACCCAGTTTGGGTGGAGTTTTTTGTGGATGTCATCAATGTGTACAGAGAAGTCAAGGTGTTGGTCGAGACAGACCCTGAGATATCTAAAGGAAGCGCAGGCCTCCAGTGAAGTCCTGTCCAGGGTGTGGAAGGTCGAGGAGGAGGGGAGCTGCAAAAGTCTCTGCCTGGTGCCAAAGGTCATGGAGATGGTCTTCTTGGTGTTGAGGTGAATCTGACTGGACTTAAACCAGAGGTGGACACTGTTGAAGTCCTGCTGCAGTCTGGTCACCACATCAGTAGCGGAGGGGCTGGATGTATACTGCACTGTGTCGTCTGCATACATGTGAATGGAGGTGTGTGGGCAGGCAGAGGGCAGGTCATTTAGGAAGACAAAGAACAGGAGTGGCCCCAAGCCCTGCAGCACTCCCGATGTGATAGGGAGGGGATCAGAGGTGAAGTTACCGATCCTGACAGATTGCATCCAGCCAACCTGGTAGGAGTGGAACCAGTCAGTGGCCAAACTAGAGAGCCCTGCACTGGTGAGCTTTGTCAGGAGGATGGAGTGGGATACTGTGTCAAATACTTTTGCAAGTTTGACAAAGATAGCTGAGGTGTTGTTCCCTTTATCCATGGCAGAGAAGATGGAGTCTGTGAGCCTCAGCAGGGAGGTCATGGTAGAATGGGATTTTCTGAAACCAGACTGGTAAGGGGTGCAGAAGGATGAGGAGTCGAGGAAGGAGGAGAGTTGAGAGAGGACAAGTTTTTCTTGGAGTTTAGCCAGTACAGGAAGGAGAGAAATGGGGCGGTAGTTTCCTGGGGTAGAGGGATCACCGCTTTTGGGGAGTGGGATGACCATGGCGTGTTTCCACTCAGCTAGTATCGTGGCTAGAGAGAAGGATAAGTTGAAAAACACTGCCAGGGGGGCGGCAATGGCAGGTACAACATTTTGGCATTTGCCCTTGGTCGGATTGAGAGCAAGGAGGGCATTGTACACCTCTAGTGGTGTAATAGGGTGGAAGGAGAAGAAGTAGGTGTGTGATGGAGCTTGGTTGGCGCGAGGGGAGTGGGTGGTAGGGGGAGAGAGTGCAGTGCAGCAGTGGAGGTGCAGAAGGAGGTGAAAGCTATGGCTACAGCTGCAGGGTCAGTAACCGTGGTTGCGCCTATGTTTAGGGCAGGCGTTTGCTGGGAGAGGGGGCGAAAAGCGATTTGAGGACCTTCCAGAATTTAGCAGGATGGTTCATGTTTGTGCGAAAGCCAGTACTGAAGTTGGCTTTTGCCTGGTGGATTAGCATGTGTTGCACAGAGTGCAGTACTTTAGGGGTAAGCTGGATTCCTTAAAAGCTTTCCAGGCCAGGTCTCTAGCTTTGAGGTTGGCGATGACATCCATAGTACAACTACTGTGATCCAGGGGAGGTGGGCACCACACACCCTGGACCGTCTGAGTGGGGCATAGTGGTTCCAGACAGCAAGGAAACTAGTTTTGAAACCCTTCAGAGTGGCTTCAGTGGTAGCTTGGTGGATTCAGGATCAGTTTGTAGTAGCCAGGTCTTGTAAAAGACAGGTGAGGTCCAGGGATTTATAAGACCTGGTCAGCAGGATGGGGGGAGCGAGCCTTGGGCCTGAAAATTTTCCTGATCATGTAAATCATGTGGTGGTCACTAAGGGAGTTGGGGAGCAGGCCCGTGGCTAGTATCTGGTCTGGGTGGGTGGTGAGAGACCAATCAAGGAGACAGTGATTAAGCATTTTGTGGTTCAGGTGCGTGGGCTTGGTGATCATTTGAGAAAGGTTTAGGGCATCTACTTTGTTCCGGAGTTAGGACTTTGCACAGGAGAGCCAATTTTGATTGAAATCCCCAAGGATGTGGAGCTCGCTCCCTGAGGCCAGTGTGTTTAGGTCGCCGAGATGGTGCAGGTGGGCGTCAGGTGAGCAGTAAAGAGTAAGAGTAACAAATACGGGTGCAGTTTGGGAGAGGTCTAGTTTTATTAGTAGTGCATCAATGGATGGCATGGGATGAGATAGAGTGACATTGGTGAACTGCATGGGGCTTACGGGGAAGGGCAGGTGAAAGCTGCATGAGCAATGCATGAGCTACATGAGGAATGTAGGGCTATCTGAACCTAGGCAGAAGGAGGGCAGAAGGATGGTAGGCCCACAAATGGTTTTGGCAGGTGAGTCACGGGGAAATCACCTGCAGGGGAGGTGCTGGGGGGGGGAGTGCGGACGGGGTATGTAGTGTATGCAGGCACTGCTGCTTAACTGGTCGGGAGGAGGGTGGGAGAGACAGTGGGGGGCAAATGGCTTGACTTTGTGATAATTGCTGTGTCTGTTCTCCCTTCTGGTTGTATTATAATCCCGCATCCCCAGGTTGGACCTGGAAACGAGCCCCAGTTCAGTGTGCCTTTCCTGGTTACCAAAGTTTAAATAATGAATAAATAAATAAATGATAACCTCATGGTCCTTTTCCTGCTTAATGACTGTCAGTAGCTCCCCCTCCTATACTCAGCTCCTGGGTTCCTCTGCCCTAGGTGCATTATGGTGCAGTGACCAGGTTCACACCCCTGCCTGGTGATTGTTTGGGTTCATTCTTTGTTTGGGTTGGGGTTCATTCTTTCTCCTGTGGTGAGGGTTTGTCCCAGAGCAGATACCAAGTAGCCTGGTGCCTCCACCCAGAGAGAATATGTGGGCCAGATGTGTGCAGTAATCACCCTCTGGGATACAGCACCTATCCACCTCCCTACACTGGACTGGACCACCTCCTGAGGACAACAACAGTTATTACTTTCACCCATAAACCAATTAGAGCATACAGACTGACGGCACACACAGGGATGCAATTCTTTTATTTTGGAACACAGGCCTGGCAGCTGGAAAAGAAGGAGAAGTTAACTAGCTGCAAGTCACCTTAAACATTTCCCTCATATATTAGTGCACCATAGGTCCCACTGTAAATGTGAGTCACTTTATTCTCTAAAACCCACACACCTGTGTGGAAGACACACCTGCCCACAGACAGGAACTAAGTTACACAGGGTGCAATAAACTCTAACTGGTACCAATAATAAACCCACAGATTCAAACATGACACAATTAAATTCGACTCTGGGTACCCAGGAGTTACAATAGCAGTCCTGGTGCAGGCCTGATAGCTACGTTGCCCAGGTTCTATCAGTGGTGCACTTGAGAGAAGCTAGGAAGCTTGCAATTTAACCCCCCAACAGGCCATAGCGTACTAGCACAATTAAAACAAAAAGTAAAATTCCAAATAAGAAGACTTGAAACCCCAAATTGTATCCAAAGTTGAAGAGATACATAGGCCCAGCCAGCAGTGCCCCATGTGACTCATGGATACAGCAGTTCAGATGAGGCAGGGAACAGCAAACAACAACAGGTCGAGCCACGATCAGGAGCTTCAGACTGTCACATATGCCACAGCAGCATAGCTCTTCTGGCTCACACCTCTCTGGATACAGCCCTTCTGGCTCACACCTGTCTGGATACAGCCCTTCTGGCTCACACCTCTCTGGATACAGCCCTTCTGGCTCACACCTCTCTGGACGCAGCACTTCCCAGTTCCCAAGCCCAGACCCCAGGAACAACCCCATGGTCACCTACACCTGAACACACCTGAACACAGGCATGTGCCCTGTGACTCCCTATTGCCCCATCCAACCCACTGGGTAAGGGCTAGTAAGCCCTGTACCTGGCACCAAAGCAGGCTGGACAGAACACAGGTCTTTTGTTCTTGGTGTCTTGGTACAGCTTTGGAATGCAGTAGTGGCCCACAGGTTCACACTCTCAGTAATTCCTTCCACACAAGAGCTAGTCTGTCTCCAGTTTGGGTGATCCCAGGAATAAGTTCACAAGGGATTTCTCTGATTGAACCCTGGAGAAGGCTCACAGGAAGTTTGACCTGGCTAGACCCCTCACCTTCTCTCACCAGCAGCTGATCTGAACACCTCTGGGTCCTCCTGCGCCTAGCTCCTTGATAGCCCAGCAAACTCTTTTTCCTCCATCCAGTGTCTCATTGGACATGTAGGGCTGTCCATCAGTCCTTCTACCGTTTCCTGCCCTCTGACTGGCTCAAAACAAAAAATGGCAATCTATATGGAGAGTGTCCTTACTGCCTCCATCCCCACAGTTGTCTGGGGTGCTCGGCTGCCCGCTGCCAGGGTCATCAAAATGGTTGCTGTCCTCACTGCAAATAGTTTTTATGGGGCAGCCATCTTGCTTTTTCTTTTACTGGCCCCATGCAGTTGTAGGCACACCTGTACCCAATTATCCGGTGGTGGTGTGGTAGAGGCTTTGTTCATGCCCCCCATTGTAGGCAGATACTATGCAGCTTGCAGTCACTATTTCTTAAAGGCAGAATGTGCCAAAGTTGCAGGGTTCATCTCTTTTCTTTTCTCCCCCCCTGCTAGTGCCACTGGTGTCTCTGGGGCCATACACCAGAGCAAACTAGAGGAGGTGCTGTGCGGGCCACCAATGCAGCATTTCTGACCGTGGCAGACCAGCGCTTCCAGCTCCAAGGAAACATTCGAGCTGCATTCAACTCACATGGTCAAGAGCTGCTTGACTGCTTGACCATGCCCACATTTCCTGTGTGAATATGCAGCGATCTTCATGTGGCCCCTCTGGTCTCCATTTACAGTTGCAGTCCTGGGACCAGAGCAAGCAAGAAAATTGGCAGGCAGGGGTGGTGCAAACAGAAGTCTAGGTAGACCCCTTTCCCGAGGAGGGGGTTACACATTATTTTGCACTTTTCACCATTGAACCCCAACTGCCCTGATCTTGACCACTCCTGGAGTGTCACTGCACATTCTCTGCACTCCCCATGAGAGTCCACCCTATATAGATTTTTGCCATCATCTGCAAAATCCCTTCCCTTCCTGTTTTTCTGCACTGTCATTTATGAAGTCATTGAAGAGAACGGGTCCCAGTACTGAGCCCTGTGGCACCCCATTGGTCACTTTCTCGTATGGGTATGGTAACATTCTCCGACTCTCGCATTACCGACTTTCTTTGCCTGTCATAATTGGACCACTGCACCTATCGTACTGACTGACGAAAACCCGCATATCAGTATACCGACAGCCTTGCTATGCCATAATCAAATTCCCCTCTTGCACTCTGACAATGTGACAAAGCGGACAAATAGATGCATTCTGTGTTCAGGAAAGTACAATTTGACCAAAATCTGTTGCGCACACTTACCACTCATCACCGAGTAAACACGCATAGCCAAAGTGCACAACACCGGCACATCTAGCTGGCAATTGACAACCTGACAAATCGTACCAATACTTGTATATCAGTGCACACAAACATTGCAACACTGTGCACAAGTGTGCTGTGCGTCACATTGCATCTCAGCCTTGCTGTAAAAAGACGTAAGGGCACCCCCAAGTGATCGGAATGCCAAATTAGTCTTTGGGCATAGTAGTAGTATGAGGCTAATGCATAGAAGATAAATGACAGTGACTTGTGTTAGGCGATAATGCTATCATAGTGACCACTGCAATGCCAGCTTCCGAGGTTGAGCCCTGTACCCAATTATCCGGTGGTGGTGTGGTAGAGGCTTTGTTCATGCCCCCCCATTGTAGGCAGATACTATGCAGCTTGCAGTCACTATTTATTTATTTATTTTACAGCGGCCAAAGTTGCAGGGTTCATCTCTTTTCTTGGTTCTGTCTCAGAGGGGCAATCATGATAAGCTTCCATTGATGGACACTTGATTCAATTGACCTCGCTGTATTAGGTGTCGCTGTATTAACCCTCGCTGTATTAGGAGTCGCTGAATTGACCTCGGTGTATTAGGAGTCGCTGTATTGACCTCGGTGTATTAGGTGTCGCTGAATTGACCCTCGCTGTATTACAGCGAAGCCTAATACATCGAGATCAATGCAGCGACACCTAATACATCGTGGTCAATCCAGCGACACCTAATTCATCGTGGTCAATACAGCGACACCTAATACACCGAGGTCAATGCAGCGACGCCTAATACAGCGAGGTCAATTCAGCGACAACTAATACATCGAGATCAATACAGCGACACCTAATTCATCGTGGTCAATCCAGCGACACCTAACACATCGATGTCAATCCAGCGACACCTAACACATCGATGTCAATACAGCGACACCTAATACATCGTGTGCAATACAGCGACACCTAATACACCGAGGTCAATACAGCGACAACTAATACATCTCAGCCTTGCTGTAAAAAGACTTAAGGGCACCCTCAAGTGATCGGAATGCCAAATTAGTCTTTGGGCATAGTAGTAGTATGAGGCTAATGCATAGAAGATAAATGACAGTGACTTGTGTTAGGCGATAATGCTACCATAGTGACCACTGCAATGCCAGCTTCCGAGGTTGAGCCCTGCACCCAATTATCCGGTGGTGGTGTGGTAGAGGCTTTGTCCATGCCCCCCATTGTAGGCAGATACTATGCAGCCTGCAGTCACTATTTATTTATTTTACAGCGGCCAAAGTTGCAGGGTTCATCTCTTTTCTTGGTTCTGTCTCAGAGGGGCAGTCATGATAAGCTTCCATTGATGGACACTTGATTCAATTGACCTCGCTGTATTAGGTGTCGCTGTATTAACCCTCGCTGTATTAGGAGTCGCTGAATTAACCTCGATGTATTAGGTGTCGCTGAATTGACCCCGGGGTAGTAGGTGTTGCTGAACTGACCCTCGCTGTATCACAGCGAAGCCTAATACATCGAGATCAATACAGCGACACCTAATACACCGAGGTCAATGCAGCGACGCCTAATACAGCGAGGTCAATTCAGCGACAACTAATACATCGAGATCAATACAGCGACACCTAATTCATCGTGGTCAATCCAGCGACACCTAACACATCGATGTCAATACAGCGACACCTAATACACCGAGGTCAATACAGCGACACCTAAAATGTAGAAGAGGGTCAGGGTGACATAACCATGCCAGCAGAGTGAAAGTCAGGGGACACCATTATCTGCGAAGTAACACAGAACAGTGCATTCGCCTGATGCCACTGAGGCTTCTGTTGCAGAGGTGGTTTGCCTCTGTGAAAGAGTGGGCACTAAGCTGCTACGATCACAATTGCCAAAATAACTTTCTAATTTAATTTACTAGGCCAAATATCACCGGCAGAGTGGCGCTGCTAAGGTAAATTATCCTGTCATTTTGTCTGGTTTCAGTCTTAATCTGCATTGGTTGGCTCTGTTGCACTCGAATTTACTGCAGTTTCTCAACTGATGACTGCTTTCAGTCTGCAGTTTTAATGGTTTGCTCTGCTCTGGTCTGCTCTGTTTTTCCGTTTGACCGACTGTTGTCGTGTTATGAGATGCAGTGTTTTGGTAGTCGGTGCAATGATAGACGCGGTCAAATGGAGGCGGTCAATCGTTTGTCGGTATTAAAGTCAGTCAATCAGTAGTACGGATCCCTCTCCTATTATTAGTTTGAGTGCCAGGGTGGTCCCTTTGACACCCATCCAACAATAGCCATGATGTATTAATAGGTGCTATAACAGTAGTGCTTTGTTACTGATAATAGGCTGAAGTGTCCCAGACAGGAATGATCACAAGTTAGACTGGGTGAGTCTACTTTCTGTCCCAGGATAATACACTCAGGGCTGGGGGGCCCCTTGGAGGGCAGGAGGTCTTGCTGGCCTTAATCTGGCCCTGGTGTTGTTATCAACTGGGGGTGAGTCTGAAGAAGTGTGTCTGAGGCAGTGATTTTAAAAGCAACAACAACACATCAGATCAGCTGCTCCAGGCCAATTTGAAAGTTAAGTTCAGTGCACATAGGTTAGGAAGCAGTGAAGGGTTGTGTGTGAGAGAGGGTTTTAGGAGGTTCTGACCATTTGAGTGGAAGCAGTCTAGTATATCTATCCCATTGGGCCAAGAGACCCCTGCGAGAGCGAAACCTGAAGTATGAGTGCCACAAAGAAGGAGTGTGCTGTCTGATAAGGGACATCTGCAAGGACTTCCACAGGAAGGCTGCAGGACAGCAGAGAATTCTGATGTGTGCAGTAAAACCAAGGCCTCTGTAATTCTGGAGTTGTGGAATTTTCCACAGAATTTGCATCATGGTGCAAAATAAATTTAGTGCCACGTAATGCATTGATTTTTGTGAATTCTCGTTCAAATATACAGTTTTTGCATAGTGCCAGATTCATCTTGTTTATCCTGAAGCCCCTCCTCTATGCTTGGCACGTGATGTCATCAGTGACATCACATCATATTTTAGCCAGTGACAGGACTGCATTCTGACATAGAAATGAATAAATCTTGCCACAGAAATCAGAAGATGCTGCCACAGAAGCCTAGGAGCCCTGCTGCAGAAATCAGAAAATGCTGCCGCAGAGCACTAGGGGTACTGAGTAAAACCGTGGAAGTACTGAGAAGGAGCTGATAAGAGGGGTAGAATATAACAGTGGGACAAATGTATGCAGGTAAAGTGTGGAGACAGGACCAAAGAGAGGAAGGCAGGGTCAGCAGTCCATTGAGGCAAACAGTGAAAAACAAACAGCATAATTTACCTGTTGTAATAAAATCATACCTAGTGTGCTGCAGCAAGTGCATTATAAATATGCAGATGATCAGGAGAGACAAAAATAGAAATCCAAATAGTTATTCTAACCTACATATACATAGACACATTCAGATCTGTAACCACATAAAATGCAGGGGGGGGGCACTTTGGTGGTATATGAAGGGAATGCAGGGAGTGTGGAGTGGTGGTAAACCAAAAGGTGCTTAGTGAATTTGGCCAATGTCTCAATTGAAGGGGGTTCTGGGAAGAGTGGGTGGAGCCGAAAGTCACAAAGGCTGAAATATGTTCACTAAAGGATGCAGCTGCTGGGGCACATAGGGAACAGTTGTTGAGCCTTCTGCAAGACCCACACAAGTCGAGAAGGAAGATGGACTATGTGGGGGTGGAAGGAAGGAAGGGTAGGAGGGTGGAAGGGAATCAAAGCATGTGGAACCAGTGATATACACTAGGGTTGCTCATAATCCGTAGCTCGGATTTCGGCCCTTTTTCTGGAATTCGGAATTTCCATACAAAGGTTAAAAAATCGGAGTTCTGAAAAAAGCACTCAGATGCTGTTCTGGAATTGGAATCCAGTTCTGTATTAAGCAATAAGGCATGACTAGGAGTTAGATTAACAGTCTGTTACTCACCCACTAGGGGTGTAATATGGCATGAGGCGTAGCCGAGTGCCATACTGCCCCTAGGGGGTGATTAACTGACTGTTACTCTAACTCCTGGGAGTGCCTTATTGCTATTATAAAAAACACACCAAAAGAAAAGAGTTTAAAGTATACTTTTTCAATGTATTCCTCATTTAGAGGGAGATTTTTTATAAAATAGTTCTTCCAACAGTTTAAGAATGCTGGTTCAAAATCAGAATGCATCATTCCACACATTCAGCAGGGCTGACAGAAAGAATTCATGTGCCATGGTGATCAGGCTTTACATAACGGTATAACATGGATTAATGTAAGGCTGTTGGAACCCTAACAGCCAATCAGATTGCAGCATTTCTGAGACCCTTTTTATAATGCTTGTTAAACTGCTCCCCTACCCAGCAGGCCAGCACAAACACAATACATCCATTTTTCTGTCCCCCCTTGCTGCAGAAGTTCAGAGAAAGCCTTGGGATCCTCCCGACTGAGTCCAAGCAGGCTGTAGCACCACTCACTGTCTTTGTCCGCTCCACTCATTGTCCACCATGTGTCCAGACTCAGGGATTTCATTAAGCCAGCAGGGTCTTAGGGAGTCTCTCTTCTGTTTCCTCTCCTCTGTGACCCACGCTGCGTCTGACTTGTGCCTGGCTCGACTCGCCCTCTCAGTTTCTTCTCCTCAGGAGTGGCAGCCACAGGTATGTTGAGCAACGACTTGTTCCTTCCCTTAGACACCCTGGGATATGTGAGAAGTGGAGGTGTCCTGCCTTCAGTGTACCTTGGATTATTGAGCCACATGCCTCTGAAGAAGTGTGTCTAGGCTGGGGTGTACCTGCTCAGGCATGGCATCATGAGAGCACATCAATGTGACTGAGCCAGCAGCATGGGGATGGAGGGAGGATGGAGCGTGTACTCCCTATGCTGACTGGTGGCCAGCGGTTTTGGTCTACTCTGTCATGGTGTGTGGGATCCCTTTTTTGGCAATCACTGACTGGCCTGGGGACTACTCGGCACTGAAAGCAACACAGATCCACCGCAGCAGCATCATGAAAGGGAGAGATTTGTGGTCACCGACTTGCCACTTGCTGGAGTGGAGAGACTGTGGTTGCCAGTTGCCAGTGTGGCCGCAAGACGTGCCAGCCAAAAGCAGCACAGCAGCCATCCACTCATTACCATGGACTGCTGTCAGGCAGACATCAAGCAGACAAAAGGTGGGGGGTTCTCTCAGGGAAACGAATGGACAACTAATATCCAGGGACACTAATGGCAAGTTAATATAACAGGCAATTTATTTATTATGAAGGGAGGAAGCAAGATTACAGCAGGTGAGGTAGGTTGTGAAAGTAAGTGATGTGGCAGCATGTGTTTTTTTTAAACAGATTTTCCTGTATTTATATCTTTTGTACCTGCCAGAAGGAAGGTTTGATAATCCAGACAGTATAAGGATGCAGATTCAGAACCTTCAATTCTATTTTTAATTCTGCTGTAATACTTTAATTGGAAGCAGACTAGTATCAGACCTGGAATGGCTCAAATTCAATTTTTTTTTTAATTTACTATACTTTATGCCCCTTTGACACCCAGCTTGCCCTGTCAGCCTCCTCTTCCTCAGCTCTGTCACCCCACTGACTATGGAACTTACCTTCTGACCCTGCAGTGCCCCACAGTTTTACCCCCTGTGGTGGAGCCCCCTCCCAGGTTCCCCAAACCCTGGAAGAGTTTAGCTTGGGTAGGGGTTGGGATCCCAGTGAGCAGGTGCAGGGCCTGCGAGGAGAGGCAGCTTCATTCTGTGTGGGGGGGGGGATTTTCCTTATTCCTCCCCCCGGGTGCCTTATGAGTTAGGACTGCAGTGAACATTGGCACATTTTCGTCCTGACATCCCCAGTTAGGAGGTGCCCGCCCACCCATCGCAGTTCTGCTTACCTGACACTTCTAGTAACCAAGGTGGCAGTACTGCAGTGAAGTACATGGACCTCCTTCCCTTGGAGGAGGAGAGCATCCTGTAGGTCTCTCAATTGCCCCCCCCCGGCCAGCCTCCGGTGACTCGGTCTCACTTCCAACCCATGGTCACTGTCGTTGGGAGCTACCGCTGCATCAATGGGCCGACTCCAAATTCTGAATGTTTTAAGTGGAACAGATTCCAAATAATCGGAACACCCCTATCATACACAAGCCATAGAATCATCCTATTGAGACTGGAGGAATCCCAGGTGACATTCACAACTGAAAATTAGACAGTATGCCTGGCAGGAAGGTAATGCCGGGGAGTATGCTGGGGGGGAATCATCTCCAAAAAGAGGTGAGAAAAAGGTTTATGCAGTGGGGTTCTCTATAGTAAGGAGCTTGGGGAGGAAGTGGAACTAGCACCTAATGGTAGAGAGGTGATATGCTGTTCCCTTCGGGCAATAGCAGAAAGACAAATATGCAAGGTGGTAGCACTCACTGGAGAGAGGAGGGTCAGCCACATCTAATTATTCACGTGGGTACAAATGATTTGAGCAAGAGGAGCATAAAACAGGTAAAGGCAGATTTCTATGCTCTGGGGAAATTAGCTGATGAAAGAGCAGGGAAAGTAACTTTCTCAGAAATACTACCATGGCCTATCCTGAAAGAGGGGAACAACTCCATGTTTTCTATATTGCTTGACTGTAGGGGTGGTGTGTGGGGGGGAGGGATTGACCTGGAGGGACACAAGGCTGTTCAAAAAAAGTGTTCTTCATTCTAATGAGAAGAACATAAGGATATACATAAGGTGGTGAGGGCAAAACAAGTGGCACACCAGAGGTTTAGGAGGATGGGGAAGCAAGTGGACAGCAGGTAGGCAGGGATCCGATAGAGTGGGGTCACAGCCTACTCCCCAAGCTAGCAGGGAAGGACTCAGGGCAGCCAAAAAAGGAGGGAGTAGAAGGGAAGAGATGAGGTTAGTGTAGGGAAGGGGGCATTATGGAGGGTGGTTTCATTGAATGCAAGAAGGCTAGGAAACAAATCCGTTGAGTTACAGGCACTCTTAGCAGTGTTGCAACTGTCACAGAAACGTGGGCAATTGAACACCAGGACTGGGATCTGGCAATCCCAGGATACAAATTATACAGGAAGGACCGTAAGGAGGGGAGGGGGGTGGGGTGGCAGTCTATGTGAGGGACGGGATCAAATGCACAAGGGACGAGGGAGAAGAAAGGAGAACAGAGGCAATCTGGCTGCTGTTCCTAGACTCAAGGGGTAGGAAACTGAGGTTTGGGGTGGTATACAGACTGCCATCCCAGTCTGAGGAGCTTGACAGGGAGTTAGCGGGACAAATCAAAAAGGTATGTAGAAAAGGGAAGGTGGTCATCGTGGGGGGTTTCAACTTGCTGGGGGTTGACTTGAGCATTCTGGTGACCTCCAGTTCTAGGGAGCAAGTGCTCCTGGATGCAATCCAGGAGGGTCTCCTGACACAGTTGGTTACTGTACTTACTAGGCTAAAGAACACTTTAGATCTGGTATTGTCGAATGGGGAAGCAGTGAGAGAAATAAAGGTAGAAGACCCACTAGCCGACAGTGATTACCAAACTGTGTGGCTTAATATCACAATGTGCGGGGAACCAGAGAAATCAGTTACTCAGGTGGTAAACTTCAGGGGAGTGGACTTTGGGAGGATGCAGGAAGTACTGAAAGGGAAACTGGAGGGCATAAGGCAGGAGATGGACACGGAGCAGAAATGAGATATTATTAAATGGGGGGAGGGGTTACAGAGGCAATAGAAGCCTGCACCAAGGCACAGAGTAAGAGGAGCAGAGCAAGAAAACCATACTGGTTGGCAGGCAGAAGCACTGAATGAATACTTTTGCTCAGTGTTCACAGAAAAAATGTGGGGACTGCTACCAGTATGGGCTGGGAGAGTGGGGACAGGGGAAGAGAATGTGACAGATGAAAGACTTGAGGCAGATAGAGTCCTAGAGGGACTGAGGGTACTGAAGGTAGACAAGACACCAGGGCTGGATGGTATTCACCCCAGGGTGCTGAGGGAGATGGTGGAGTGTTGGCAGAGCCACTGGCAGATCTGTAAAGCACCTCACTGGAGTCGGGATGTGTGCCACTGGACTGGAGGATGGCACATGTAGTATCATTACACAAGAATGGGCCAAGGATGAACTGGGTAATTATCACCCAGTAAGTCTCACCTCCATAGTGTGCAAACTCATGGAAACGATACTAAAGGAAAGACTGGTGTCGTACCTGGAGGACAATGGCCTCCAGGATGTGAGGCAGCATGGGTTTGTTTCAGGGAAGTCTTGTGAAATCAGCTTCATACAGTATTATGACTGGGTGACAGGTGAGCTGGATAAGGGTCATGTTCTTTACTTGGACTTCAGCAAGGCCTTTGATTTGGTGCCTCATGGGCGGCTTGGGGGGAAGCTAACTGGGGTAGGGGCAAAAATGATAAACTGGATTACAAGCTGGCTGAGTGGTAGGCTGCAACGGGTGAGAGGGGAGCCCTCGACTCCAAGGCTGATGACGAGTGGGGTGCCACAGGGATCTGTGTTTGGGCCAGTATTGTTTGGGCTCTTCATATCAGACATTGCACACAGGGTGGTGAGCAAGGTAAGTCTGTTCACTGATGACACCAAAATCGGAGCAGTGGTGCATGGAGAGAAGGGATGGAAGCAGCTGCAGGGAGATCTATGCAAGCTAGAGGAGTGGTCAGAGAGGTGGCAGCTGGGGTTCAATGCAAAGAAGTGTAAGGTTATGCACTTCAGGGTGAAGAACCCAAGGAGAGAATACTGGCTGGGGGTGGGGTTAAGCTGGGGATCACTGAGGAGGAGAAGGACCTAGGGGCAATGATAACAGGGTCAATGAACAACACTGCCCAGTGCAGGAGAGCAGCTGCAAAAGCGAACAAAATGCTGGGGTGCATAGCGAGGGTTTTTTTGTCCAGGCAAAGATAGGTGATCTTGCCCCTCTACAAGTCACTGGTAAGGCTGCTCTTAGATCATTGTGTGCAGTTTTGGAGGCCATACCTAAAGCGTGATGTCAGGCTACTAGAGGGGGTGCAGAGGAGGGCAACAAAAATGATATGAGGAATGGAGGGGAGAGACAATGACAGCAGGCTGGGAGACCTGAATATGTACACCCTGAAGGATAGAAGGGACAGAGGGACATGATGATAATAATAATAATAATAATAAGTTTATTTATAAGGCGCCTTATCTAATGCCAAGGCACCTAACAATATAAAAACAAATCAAAATCATACAAGTTCAATTAAAATCAAATAACAATAAATCAGAAGAACAAATCTGTAAATTAGCTGAGAAGGCTTGGTGCCACAAAAAGGTTTTTAAGCCCTACTTAAATCCCTCCACAGTTGCGTGCTCCTGCAACTGATGGGGTACAGAATTCCAAAGGGTGAGGGCTGCATACGCAAAGGCTCTTGCACCGGATGATTTCAGATTCACACTTGAGATCTCTAGCAACCCCTCGTTGGCAGAGTGGAGTGACCAACCAGGGCAGTAAGGAACCAGGAGCTCTTTCAGATAGTCTGGGCTCTGTCCATGTAGGGCTTTGGAAGTCAGTAAACCTGACTTTAAAGGTGATCCGCCACTGTACTGGCAGCCAGTGCAGTTCGCGCAACTTTGGTGAAATATGACAGGATCCAACAGATCCTGTCAGAAGCTGGGCTGCCGCATTCTGCACCAGCTGCAAGCGATGGATTTCTACCCCAGAAAGCCCTAGGTAGAGGGAGTTGCAATAATCCAAGCACGAAGACACAAAGGCGTGGACCAGAGTAGGCAGGTCATCAGACGGAACCAGATGCCTAATCCTGGCGATATTCCTAAAATGATAAAAGGACATTTTGATGATAGCCGACACCTGAGAATGCAGGGTCAGTCCATCATCAAAAATTACCCCCAGGCTATGCACCCATTCGGAGGTCGGGAATAAGACGTCACCAAGAAATATTCCAGAGGGCGCACTAACTCCCGACCCCCCTATCGGACAACCTGGGTCCACAACCAATACCACAGTTTTTTCTGAGTTTAACTTCAGCCAGCTGGAATCCATCCACTCCTGGATTTCTCTCAGACAGTTATTAAAGACCAAGAGAGCTCCATCCTGGTCAGGTGCAAAAGAAAGGTAGAGCTGGGTACCATCTGCATAACAGTGAAACCTCAGCCCATACCTTCTTACAAGGTCTCTGAGGGGTAGCATGTACACCGCAAACAACATTGGTGACAACACTGAACCCTGAGGCACCCCACATGACAGAGGAGTTGGGGCTGAAGAATAAACCCCAGACACCACTCTCTGTGTTCTACCCATGAGGAAATATGTAAACCACCTGAGGACTGTTCCTGACAGTCCACAGATATGCCTCACGTGTCCTATCAACACCCCATGGTCCACGGTGTCAAAAGCCGAAGAAAGATCCAGAAGGACCAAGATGGTACGGTTCTTCCGATCTCTCACCATCAGGAGACCATTGAGCACCTGAACCAGTACTGTCTCGGTGCTCTGTCTCTTACGAAAACTGGACTGAAGCGGTTCATAGATGTCATAGATGGTCAAATGGTTTTCCAGCTGAGCTGCCACTACTTTCTCAATCACCTTCCCTAAAACAGGAAGGTTAGAGATAGGTCTGTAGTTTGCAAGGCAGTCGGGGTCCAAGGTAGCTTTCTTCAAGAGTGGTGTCACCAACGCCTCCGTCAGGGAGCTAGGAAACTCTCCAGATTCCAAGGAGCACCAGACTATCCACGCAAGGACCGGACCAATGACATCAATACAACCCAAAATTAAGGAGGTTGGTCCAGGGTCCAAACTACAGCATCTTGGGCGCACACCCTGGATAATTCGCATGACATCCATGAACTCCAGTCGACTGAAGGTACTCCAGGAAGGCTGAGGTACAGTGACCCCATACTGATCAAAAGCAACACCCAAAGAGTGTGCTGGCTGGAGTACCACCCTGATGTCAGCCACCTTAATTGCAAAGAATCAAGCAAACTCATCGCACTCTAATTGTGAAAAAGCTTTCCAAACATGTAGACAGGCTGGGTTGCACAGTTTGTCCACAGTTCAGAAAAGCTGAGCTGGTCAATTCTGAGCAGCCACAATCTCCCCGGACAGGAATTCTGCCTTCTTACAGGTGATTGCAAATTGCTAGACTTGATAATGGTCCATCAATCTAAGGTGGTCGACATCAAGGCCGGACTTGTGCCAGCAATGCTGTAACCTTTCTCCTAGTCTCTGCATCTCTCTCAAAGTCCCATCAAACCATGGGGATCTGGGGTGAAGGGAGAGAGGGTGAACACAGACTGGAGCAATGGAATCCAGAGCTGCTGAGACGGCTGAGTTGTAAGCCGTCACAAGGGTCTCTGGGTCATTGCTTGCCAACAAGAGGGACGAGAGATCAAGTACTGCCACTAGGCCATGAGAAATTATATCCCGTAAAGGGTGGTACGTAACCACCTCCACAGGGTAGGCCTATGGGGTGGGGTGGGGGTGCTAAAACTAAACCCCACGGTGTAATGATCAGACCACCCAACTGGTTCCACCCCCAAGTCAGATGCTTTGATCCATAGGAGGAAGACTAAGTCAAGGGGAGTGTCTGTGTATATCAAGTATCTGAGAGGAATCAATAAGGATAGGGCAGGTGGGGTCTTCTAAGTTAAGGAGGGTCATCAGGGGGGCACAGGCTAAGAATAGAGGGGGAAGATTTAAGAAGGAAATAAGGAGACACTATTTCACAGAGAGGGTGGTAGCAAAATGGAATGCCCTACCAGAATGGGTGGTATCATGTAAATCTGTGAACAGCTTCAAAAGAGCATGGGACAGGCCACAGGGGAGAGTGAGGGTAGGGGAGGTGGGGTGTGGCAGTGGGATGTCAAAGGGGAGGGGGTGGGGCAGCTGCAAACCAGGGGTGTTGGCGGCACACTCGAGCAGACTTAGATAGACCAGGTGGTCTGTTTCTGCTGGCACATTCGTATGTTCGTATGTAACATAAGAAAGTGTTGGCAGAAGGGGGGACGGTATGATCCATCTAGTTTGCCTGTGTGGGCTATCACCTCCCAGTCTTTTTTCTTTTCTAAGTTTCCACAGTGCCTATTCCATGCTAGCTTGAGCTCTCTCACTGTCTTTGCTGCTACGGCTTCTGGGAGCAGACTGTTCCAAGGTCCCACCAGCCTTTTGGTGAAGAACAACTTCCTGATGTGGGTTTTGAATCTACCTCCCGGCTGTAGGCACATGCTGTGCCCCCTTGTTCATATAGACGAGCTTTCTCTGAAAAGGTCCTGAGTTTGTACTGAGTTAATTCCTTTGAGGTACTTGGATGTCTCAATCATATTCCCTCTGTCCCTCCTCCTTTCCAGTGAGTACATCTTGAGATGGTTGAGTCTTGTCTCATAGGGTTCGTGATGAAGTCCATGAATTATATTCATAGCTCTCCTCTGAATGGTCTCCAGACAATCCCTGTCTTTCTTGAGGTGTGGGCCTCCAGAACATGATGTAATACTCTAGGTGCAGCCTCACCAAGGACCTGTACAGCAGGATTATCACCTTGCTTTTTCTACTCATGACACCCCTACCTATGCATCCAAGGATGCCGTTAGCTTTCTGTGCTGCCTTTTTGCATTGCCTGGTTGTCTTTAAATCAACAGATATGAGTACTCCTAGAGCCCTGTCATCCTTAGTTTCTGTCAGTTGTTCCCCTCCTAGGGTATATTTCCTGCTTGGGTTCTTTCTCATCAGGTGCATAACTTTACACTTCTTGGTGATAAATTTCAACTGCCATTGTTTTGACCATTCTTCCAGCTTTTTTAGATCAGAGTCCATTCCTGTGGCCCCCTTTTGCATGTCTACTCTGTTACAGAGCTTGGTGTCATCTGCGAACAGGCATACTTTTCCCTTCAATCCATCAGCAATGTCACTGATGAATATGTTAAATAGAATTGGGCCCAGTACTGGTCCCTGGGGTCTCCACTGGTTGCCCCACCTTGCTTTGACAGAGTGCCATTTACCATGACTCTCTGGGTGCTCCCTTGGAGCCAGTTCCTAACTCAGCTGGCTATTTTTACAGTGTGTTCCAACTTGTTTATTAGTCTCCTATGTGGAATGGAGTCGAGTGCCTTACTGAAGTCCAGATACACCATGTCTACTGCTCCACCCTGGTCCACCGTTCTGGTCATCCAATCAAAGAAATCAAGGGGGGGAGGATGCTGGGGACAAGATGGGCACAGCACATTGCAAATAATTTAAACAAGATGGGGGAGATAGTGTGACAAGGATAACTGCAGATAGCTTAAATAAGTGGCGCCCTGCCAGTCTTCCCCATCTAATAATAGAAGGGGAATAACAAAACTTAGGGAGTAAGGGAAGGGGGGGGGGAGTGGCACCAGTTGCTGGAGAATGTGTATACTAGAGCCAGGGGTCTGGGAAATAAAAATGCTGGATCTAGAAACACGAGTTACAGATCAGAATCTTTTTTTAATTTTATTTTTATTCATTTTTTTAAAAATACACAAGGCATATAAAACATCTTGCTTTAGAGTATAGGATGAATTGAAGAAATTTCACAATAGGACAATATCCTTTTCATCCTGTGTTACATCATATGGGGGGTCTGTTGAAATAAAACAGTTACGATAGTATCGAAAATCGATTAGGATGAGCTATTATGCAGCATAACTTGGACAATGTCCAAAATAGTAGTCTGAAAAGTCTGTGAAGAGTGCAGAGCTCCGAAACACCATGGTACTATGGCAATAAAATTCAAATAGCTGAAAAGGAATGAACAGGTAGGTACCAGACCCAGTAATGGAGAGACACGCTGAGAACGGCCCCAGTGTGGCACTATTTCACTTTCAAGCATTGCAAGTGGGCTAAATACAAAATGCTAAACGATAAATCTAACAGATTACTTTCCCCTAGTGAACTTTTAAATAATCTGCTAAATGAGCAAGGCCTTAGGTTTAGATTTCATTGTTTGGGAATAATCTCTAGGCAGTAATTGAGTGCCTATTTTTAAAGGTAACCTGGTCATTCAAACAATATACAACATCGGATACATAACTTACATACAGTATATTGTATAATTACACTCCATCATAACATACAGTAAAACATTTTTCATTAAGTCATCATTTAAAACAACTACAAACAGCAAGATCTTGCAGATACATTCTGAGATCATTTTTAAAACACCCTAAGTGCTGCCCATCTGACACATTCAAAGGGTATGAATTCCATGCCTTTACTGCCCTGCATTTAAAAAATGTTTGTTCCACTGTTGTTCTTTACTAAATATTGCTAGTTGCAGATTCACAGTTGATCTTGTAGTATATGAATTTGAACATTTCAACAGCATTACATTCAATCTTTGGGTACACTGACTTGTAAACAATCAATGTACACTACCTTAACAAACGCCGACATAGAGAGCCCTGCAGGGCAAATTGTTCTGGTGCTGTTTAAATGGTTGTGGAACTGACAAACTTTCCAAACGTGAAGTTTTAACTGTGATTAACTTGGGGTACTTATGGCTGATTCAGAGCAGATGCATGCAGTAGTCTGCTACCATATGCATATAGCCTAGTGTCAGTGGCTCAGCAGGTTGCACACTTGCCTCTGTGGCTGAAAGATCAGAAGGCTGTGTATTCTATCCCTACACCAGGAACTTGGGTTAAATCCCAATGCTGACACTGTAGTGCAGCATGAGGGGAGTGCTGCACTCCTGAAGTGTTGTCTTTGTCAGTGGCTCAGCAGGTTGCATACTCTTCTCAGAGGCTGGAAGACGAGGAGGTTGTGAGTTCTAGCCCCACAAGGGGGAAAATGGGATAAATTCCAGTATGGATCCTGTAGTGCAGCATGAGGAGGGTGCTGCATTCCTGAGGTGCTGCCTTTTGGATGAGATGTTAAACTGAGGTCCCGTTTGCCTCTTGTTAATTGAACCTTGGCATCAGTAAGTACCAAAATGTGATTTACAATCGGGAAATTACATTTGAAAAAGACACCCCATTCAAGTGAATGGAGCACACCTCTGCACTCAACCTATAAAGACGTCACAGTATGTCAGAGCGCAAGGGCGGATCAGAGATTAAGGATGTGGAGAGGGAACGCATGGCCAGCCCTTCAGGGGCAAAGTGCAACCCCTTCCCTTCCTTTTGCAGCTGCAGAAAAAAAGACTATCCTGGAGGAGCTCCCAATGAGGTGACTCGGGGTGCATCAGGGGCCAGTACTAGGCCCGGTCCTCTTCAATTTCTTTATAAGTGACATTGCAGAAGGGCCAGAAGGGAAAGTCTGCCTGTTCGCAGATGACACAAAAATCTGCAACAGACTCCCCAGGTTTCCTCCAGACAGTCTAATGCCTTATTTTGTCCCCGTTGGCCTTAAAAATGTAACCGTGAGCTGCTGGCATGTTTGCTATGCTGCCAGCACTCGCGCATGTGCCGCAGAGGCGCTTTAATGTTTTCCGACCACCGATGCAGTCAAACAAAGTTGTCTTCCATGGTCCCAGTGCCCCTCTCCAGGTAAATGGGGACAGGCGATCTATATATTAGGGCGCACCAGATTAACAGTTTAATCTGGTTCAATGTCAGTTGGCATCCATCTGTATCCCCCTCCCCTGGCACGAGGCTGAAAATAGGCAGAGTTGTCTAGTCCTCCTTTCCCAGTCAACAAAAACTAAATAAAATAAATAAATAATGTGGCAGAGAAGCCACTTTGGGGGTTAAACAAAGAGTAAGGACATAAATCGGGGCTCATGAATAAAAGATGAGCATTGTGAATATTCATGAATGCTGCCTTCTGCCTGGGGAGACAGTATTTTTGTGGCAGTGACAGCAAAGTGTTTGGAGCAAACACATAAAAGTGGGCTAGTTTGAAAAGAAATTGTTGAGGCTACATTACTGTGGGGGTTTAAAATAAATAAAGTACACTGCCTGGCTGCACCAGAACTTTCAAGCTGGAGGACTGCATAATTTGTATAAGACTGTGTACAGCAGCCACCATCTGTTTATTAGCCATTCAGAAGCCTGGATTTCAGCCAGAAACCTGTGGAACATAGCAGAGACTTTTGGGAGATAATACAGAGGCTATTTCTGGTGCCTGACATGCAACCATTTAAGGAACCGAGACTGTGACTGACAGCTTAGGCAGCCAACCGAGTTTACTGGATTCTGCCCCTTATTTAAGAGGGACTGTTTAAACTTTGGTGAGATCTGGAGACTCCAGCTCAAGAGATCGAGGAGAAAGGAGCCTGTGGGCTCAGTGTCCTGCTGCACAGGAGAGGCCTATATTGTCTCCTGTGAACTCAACTGTCTTTTCATCTAGAAGGGATTAAGTTCAGGAACAGCTAGCCTGCAGTCCAGGAGGGGTTGCTCAGCAAATCAGCTGAGATTGCAACTGGCCAGAAACTGAAGAAGAAAAGAAAGTTTAATGTTTCTTCAGCCTGAAATGCTGCGGCCTAATGTATTTTAAGAGACAGTGATCCAGGGACACCTGTTGCCATTGAGGGAGCCAGTATCACACAGTACCTGATCTACCTACCAGCTGGGGGTTACACTAGCACTTAAACTGAACTTTGCACCAATCCAGTTCCTTTACTTGGGCCTATGCTCGCAGAGGCCCCAGCAGACTGTTCCTGTACCAAAGCCAGTACCATCTTGGCGAGAGACCAGATTTGGGGAGTCAGCCCGTGCACAGCTGGTCAAAACAGGTTGCAGCTACCTACAGGGGAAATGCCGTGAAGTGGAGGTGAGTCGTGCCAGCCCAGGTCCCCATGAGCAGCAACTGCCAGTAGAAGGTCTTCATTTCACCAGTGTCTCCATCCATCCTGTGGGTACAGTAAGTACAACCAGGGTAGTTTCATGCAACAAAAGTGTTTAATTCTTTATTGTACTATCTGATTGGGTTCAGCGAGTGTAAAGGTGTTTAAATAGACTGGGCCAACTGGTCATTGATACAAATGATTTAATTTACTTTACATTGCCAATGTTTCATTGTTTTCTCCATCAAGGGCCCCAACAACAGTTGCAACACCGGACAACTCACAGCACCGTTTAGGCATGCCATTTAATCACTCTGGGTACCCAGTAGTTGCTTCGACTGTTGAATACAGGTACTTAATTGACTGCATGCAAGGTAACCTGTCAAAATACAGTACAGTAATCATTTGTCTAAAGTCTCACCCTCTCCTTGTTCATGTCCCCTTAAAGGAGACAGGAAATGATTTTTACAGTTAACTGCCTTTCCATCTTCCTTTCCATGAGAGGTATGTATTCTGATATGTTTTGATGATTTTTTTTAAATAAATAATCTAGCCTTGGGGTGCCCTCAGATCTACATAAAGTTTCACTCTTCTCACCAGCTCTTGATTTTCATATTTCTAAGACATTCTATGACATCAATAACTCCCATTCCGTGCTATTCATCTGAATGGCCTGGAAAGGTGTTTGTGATGTCATACAGTATGTAACCTCTAGGTGACGCTATCCCAAGGGCTACTACCCTTGCCTGTTTGGCTAGTAGCAGGTTAAGGGGCCTGAGTTCTGAAATGGGTGCCTCCACCTGGAGGTCAGGGTTGGGTAGTGGTCAAGCTAAGCTGGGCATAGCCCTCCGGGACACTGTAACCCTGCTCTTTCCTTACTAGCGACCAGAATAATACACAATAATCACTTTCACAATACCCCTGATACACCACACAAGTACCCACACTGTTTGCACTTACCACCAGGGCTTTCCTCTGGCCCGGCCCTGGGGACCCCCTGTAAAACAAGGTTATACACAGCAAATAACAGCAGTACAGTACTCTTCACAAACTGCAACCACAGTCAGGGTAAATGCAAAAAGAGTTAGGTCTGATTTATTTAAGGGACTTGAACACGTGAGGGGCAAAATCAGGTTAATTTGCTTAAAGGCTCTATCAATCAAACAGTTATACATGTGTAACCCCTAGATGGCGCTATCCCAGGGGCTACTACCCCTGCCTGATTTGCCACTAACAGGTTGAGGGGCCTGGATCCAATGGCGGGTGCCTCCACCCAGAGGTCAGGGTTTGCAATAGTTAAACTAACTTGGTCACAGCCCTCTGGGACACTGCAACCCCCCTTTCTTCCCACTAGTGGCCCACACAATATATCAGAATTACCTTCACAGTATACACTTACCCCAGGTCTGGTTCCGGCACTGGGACCTCCTGTGAAATGAGATACAGTGCAACAATCACAGTACAGTACTTTAACATAGACAAATACCTCAGGCAGTATAACTTTGCTGAAACAAGCAGCTCTGATTTATTTAGGGGATATAACAAGGACAGGGAAATCAGGTTAATTAGCTTATCCTCTAATAATCTACCTATGGCTCTGTGCACAGGCCTATCCCTATCAGTTACTGTCCCTGGGTACCCAAGCCCTAGTGGCTAGTCCAAACGTGGCAGCTGGTAGGGGCCCTTTCACACAGAGAAAAGGAGAATTAAACAGTCAGCAGTACAGTAATTCCATTTGGATTTAATGTGGCAATTCAACAGGAGCGACCCTGAATTAGTACTCACGACCTCCAAATAAGATAGGGTCCTTCAATGTCAGTAGGGCTCACTTGAGGTACACAAACCTCTTCACACATCCATATAAAAGAAACACTATACCAGGCAGGCTGCATCTGTATCCCGATCGCAATTACTGCACAATACCCGGAGAACACACAGCAGATTCAGTTCCTGACAGACCGAGTGCAATTTTCAGCAATTCCTCCAGTCTTCTACAGGGTGAGCCTGGTTTCTACTCTTCAGAGATCCTTTGATTCTTTTCACAGGACGGATTCAGTCCTAACAAGCTGTTACACAAGCTGCAGACCGGAACTCTGGGCCTTACACATGTTTTTGACTAAAACTGCACACTGAAAAAGCACAGGGCTCCTTCCTTCTTCACTGCAAAGCTCAACTGAAACTCCAACTGACAAAACAGGCACTTCCTTTGAGTTCCTCCCAGTTCTTGACTGGATTGGCTGTCACTCACAATAGACTGCTGCTGTTGGTCCAAAAGGCACTGAAGTCTAAACTACATCTCCCAGAGTCACTGCCCATACAATCCTCTTGTGGCTGGCTCAGATTATGAGTCCAAGTTCTGATTCGTCAAGGCACCATTTTAGAGCTAGCTTACCCCACACTGATTGGTCCAGTTCAGCAGTTCAAAACTAGAATGGGGAACTAGCAGACACAGTTCTGACTGCAAAGAAAGCAGGTTAGACAAACTGTAATTTCATTATTACTCTAAATAATTTCTGGCAAACAGTTACATCTTTCAGATAGGTTCCCTTTGCACTCTAGTGACTGCAAAATGAAGTGAATTGGCAGCAGCTTGAGTGGTACTCAATCAAAGAAACACACAGTCCCCATACAAACTAATTATGTCTGCAAGCAGACAGCTCTTAAAGAGACAGTACCAGAGGTTCTAAAAACACTCACTGATAAATGGCTTAAATGCCAAACACCATTCAGGCTTGGAGCATTCAAGCAAGCTCCTGGAAGTCTTTTGGGAACCCCCATTTGCAGGGGGGTTACACATGCACTTCAGGGTCCATAAACAGTCACACACTCTGGGTACTCAGATGGAGAATGGTGGGCTAGCCAGGAATGTTGCAGATGGCTGGGGCCCTGTTATGGAAGAAAACAACATGCACTACGCACACTATTTGTAATCCGGAGCCGGAGGGCTCAGTTCGTGAAAAGAAAACAACAAGACAATCAGATGACACACTTTTAGATTAGGCACTAGTGAGGCCCCACCTGGAGTACAGTGTACAGTTCTAGAGACCATACCTATGTAAGGACATAGACAGGGTAGAGAAGGTTCAGAGTAGGGCAACAAAGATGGTGCATGGATTGTATCACAAGTCCTATGAAGACAGGTTGAAGGAACTGAACATGTACTCCCTGGAGGAGAGGAGGGAGAGAGGGGATATGATAGAGACATACAAGTATCTTACAGGGAGGACCAGGGTGCAGGAATACACTATTTTTAAGTGAAAAAGATGTTCCAGGACTAGAGGGCATGGGATGAAGTTGGAGGGAGGACGATTCAGAGGAAACACGAGGAAAAATTTCTTCACAGAATGGGTGGTGGACAAGTGGAACACCCTGCCAGAGGAAGTGGTGGGGGCTGAAACAATCACAGGATTTAAGAATGCATGGGATAGACATAAAGGAATTCTGGAGGTCAGGGGTAAGGGGTAACAGACTTCTAGGAAAACATAAACTGAACTTACAAGCTCAAATGGGCAGACTGGGTGGGCCATAGGCCCATAGCTGCTGACACTGTCTATGTATCTATGTATCTGCTTGCTTCATCAAGGTTTGTCTTTAGGGTGCAGGGTGCCCAACATATCGAGCAAGGTGCAGTTGAACCTTTCAGGTTGGGGATCGCTCTGGGGATGGTATGGGGTGGTTCTTGACTTCCGTACCCCCCACAAGGATAGCATTTCTTTAATCAGACAGCTTTCAAAATCTCTCCCCTGATCAGAATGAATTTGCTGAGGGGCCCCATAGTGAACAAAGAAATTCTGAACAAGGACTTTAGCCACCGTAGTTGCTTTCTGATCTTTAGTGGGGAAAGCCTGGGCATATCAGGTGAAATGATCAGTAACTACCAATATGTTGCTGATGTTCTTCAGATCTGGTTCTAGACTCAGGAAATCAATGCAAACCAGTTCCATAGGGGCACTAGTAGTGATGTTAACCAGGGGGGCAGCCCTCTGAGGCAGGGCCTTTCTTTGTAAGCATCGACCACAGGTTCTGATATACGGCTCCACGTCAGCACTCATCTTGGGCCAATAAAATCGAGACCGCACTAAGTCAAGGGTTCGGTCTATGCCAAGATGTCCCTTGTGATTATGTAGGGGCCTCAACACCAGTTCTCTGAAAGCAATGGGCAACACCAATTGTTGTTTGACTACTCTCCCCTCTTCGCCCACAGTCTCCCTGTACAATAGCCTATTAATCAGTTTCAACTTTGGTCCTTCTTTGTACAACAGCGCAGCTCTCAGGTCAGTGGAACGCAGTTTTGACACATCTCCCCTTCTCTGCAGAGCTTCCAAGACAGGGTTTATCATGGGATCTCAGGATTGAGCCCGTTGGAGGCTATCATTATTGAACTGGGGCAGTGTACTAGTGTCTAATGCAGAAAAATGGCAGTAAGCAGCAGGTAAGCAGTTCTCAGATGGCCCCAAGCAGTCCACCATGCAGTCCACAGCATCAGGAGACACCTGTTCCTCCCTGTCAAATTTTTGGCAAAGAGCTCTTATGTCAGGTTCTGATAACCAGACCCAATCAACTCGGGACACAGGCCTCCAGGAGAGGGCATCAGCATCTATATGGTTCAGGCCAGCTCTGTACTCAATAGCGTAGTTGTAAGTTGACAACACGGAGAGCCACCTATGGCCAGTGGCATCTAGCTTAGCTGAGGTCTGCACATATGTCAGGGGATTATTATCAGTTTTCACCAATATCTTAGCTCCATACAAGTAATCATGAAATTGATCAACAGTGGCCCACTTCAGAGCCAGGAACTCTAGTTTGTGCACTGGGTAGTTCTTTTGTGAAGGAGTCAAGCTTCCGCTGGCAAAAGCTACAGGTCTTAGACCGTTTGGGTGCTCTTGATACAGTACGGCCCCCAACTCTTGCAGTCTGGCGTCAGTATGAAGAACATAGAGTTTGGCAGGGTCAGCATAGGCCAGCACTGGGGCATGAGTAAGTTGATATATAATGTCATGGAAAGCTTCCTCACAATCAGCAGTCCAGCGGGTGCCAAACACATCATTTGGGTGGAAATAATTTCTTTCAGTCCCCAATTGTACAATTTTCTCATACATTTTATGGGTTGGGGGATATCCTTGCATAAGGTTAAGCAGAGGGCGGATCAGCCGAGAGTAGTCTTTGATAAATCGTCTGTAATACCCACAAAACCCCAGGAACCGCTGCAGCTCCTTCAAATTCTTTGGTTGGGGCCAAGTAGTCAAAGCTTCTACTTTGCTGGGGTCAGTCTCTATGCCTTCAGTGGATACTATGTGCCCCACATATTTTAAAGAGGTTTGAAAGAATTGACACTTATCTATAGATAATTTGAGACCAAAATCTTCCAGTCGATCCAGGACTTTGAACAACCGGCTTTCATGTTCTTCCAAGGAGCTGCCAAACACTATGACATCATCTAGGTAAACCAGACATTTGAGCAGATTCATGTCCCCACAGCACGCTCCATCAAGCACTGGAAAGTAGTAGGGGCACCTGAAATTCCTTGGGGCATCCGCATAAACTCGTAGAAGCCTAGGGGGCAAATAAAAGCAGTCTTTTCTCGATCCTCTGGAGCCATCGGGATCTGGTAGTACCCACTGCGGAGTTCTAACACAGAGAACCACTTACTGCCATTTAGACAGTCCAAGGCGTCCTGAATGCATGGAATGGTATACTGGTCTGGTATGGTCTGCCGGTTTACAGTACAGTAATCTACACACATCTGGACAGCTCCATTCTTTTTTCTCACTACCACAATAGGTGAGGCGTAAGGGCTCCGGGATTCTTGTATCGCCCCAGCTGCAAGCATCTCCTGCAGGTGTCACCTTACATCATCTATATCAGCAGGGGCTAGGCGTCGAGATCGCTCACGGAAAGGTCGCTCATCCTGTAGCCGGATGTGATGCTCAGCTCCTTGCACACATCCTACATCCCATTCCTTCAAGGAGAACACCTGTTCCCTCTGGGTGAGCCTTTTGCTGATCCTTTTCTTCCATTCTGCTGGTAGTGGGGAATCACTGAAATTAAACAGCTCGGGGGTCACTCAGTCACCTCTCCCGGGAGTCTTGTTGTGGGGCAGAACAGTAGCATCGGCACAGTGCACCGTAGCCAGGGTGCAACCCTGTCTCACTCGAATCTCTCGATCAGATACGTTATGCACTTGAACCATTACTGTCCTGGCAAAGGCATGGGCTCTAGTGGGTAAGATACTGGGTTTAACCAACAACCCCTCTGGCAACTTGCCCTCACCTGGTGCATTCAGCATCAATATCTTATTCTTAACATCCTTGTTAATCCGGACTTCCCCCTGCAAAACACACTGGGCATTTGGGGCTAGTAGTAGTGGTTCTGGATCTTTCTTCTAGACGACCCCCACCGGGCCTTCAGGTTCCACCAGGCTGGCCTTTCTCTGAGTCTCATAGGCCTTCTGAATCAAGTCGGATATTCTGAGAGCTTGCCCAGGCCTGAACATTTGTCTTTCAGAGCACAGCTGCGCTAAGCGACCAAACATGTGAGCATTGGTTCCAATTAACAAGGGCACCCCATCATACAGTTCAGTGGGAGGACACACTAGGGCCAAGGTTTCCACTTGTTCCGCCACCCCAGCCACAGAAGTAGGAAAAGACAACCAGATCCGAATATACCCAGAATAAGGGTAGGCCTTATCGCTCAGCCCCCAAACATGTAGTCCATCCAAAGGTTGCAGAGGCACCTCAGGCAAGTGTTTCCGATACCAGTCCTGAAACATAAAGGTCACCTGAGAGCCACTGTCCAACACAGCCCGGGTGGGTACTCCATTCACTCTCACGGTGGTCTCCATTGAGGGCCCCACCACATCAGACCATTCGGGGGGTGGGGTTTTGGAGGTTGCTTGGGCATTGGCCCTGGTAACAAAACTCTTCCGAGGAGGCCCTTCCGGAGGTCTGGTATAAGCCTTGCGATGCCAGGTGACTAGCCTGCTGTTGACCCTCCTTAAATTCTCTGGTAACCAGCACTCAGTCTCAAAATGTCCATCCTCCCCCATAATGGTAACAGAACTTAAGATCTCGGGGGTCTTTGTTGGGAGGGAAATATCTCACCTGCCGGGGGGCGTCAGGGGTTCTGGAGGGCTCCTCCTTTCTAGGTCATTTATTTCTAGGTAACTCAGGTTTCCCCAGCTTGCCAGGGTGGGTAGCAGTTTGTTTCAAGTCCCTCACCATTTCTCGTAAATCTCTAATCTCAGCCCTCAAATCACTTTCTACCCGGGGGTCAGAGGAGACAGCATGCACCCCCACTCCTCCTTGGGCTTCTGGGGGCACAGAAAAAGCATCAGGCCCCTGACTCAGCTCCCTCAAGGGGTGGGTCTCATCTGGTTCGCTGGACTCAGGGGTCTGGCATAGATTCACAACTCCCACATAGGGTTCCCACCCCTCTTCATCAGTCTCTACTTCTCGAATCTCCCTCATCAATTGACAGTATTCGGGAGGGGCAGCCCGTCAGTCGTGTAACTTGAGTTTTAACAATATCACACTGGAAAACCTAGCAGATTTCAAAATATGATCCAGCCGGACCTGGTTCAAGGCTATGGCAGTTATCCCCCCTTTTCGATAAGCTTTTTGCAATGCCCTTTCCACCCGGGTGACAAAGGCTGACAATTTCTCATTCCTCCATTGTTTAGTGGACTTGAACTTCCATAATAAGTCTTCCCCAGTTTCTGTACTCCCAAACACTCCCTCTAAAGCAGAACGGTACTCTACTGCAGTGGCTTCAGGACTAGTAGCTCGCAGGAAATGAATGGCTTCCAAAGCTGGGCCCCTCAAGCTCTCCATCAGTCTCTTTCATTTCTCCCCCTCAGAGCACTGCCAGTCTTGGACTACAGGGGTAGCATAGTCCATCCAAGCCTCTAAATCATCTTCCCCTGAAGGTACAGGCACAGTACCAGAAAAAAGTTTTAGTCTACGATAGGAGTCTAGCTGTATAGGGGGAACACCTAGAGGGGTGAAGTCAGAATAGAACTCTTGGGGGGCCCGGGAGTGGTACCTGGGGAGGTTTGGGGGGTGGGATCACTAGAAAGGTCCAACGCCTGCAGTAACTCCTGGGTAGTCCTCCCTTCCACAGCTAGCAATTTAAGCAGCTTATCTTTAAAGCTATTAGTCTTGGGGGACCCCCCCTTGGGTGACTGACCCACTCCAGATGTGAATGACCCTCCACCCCTGTTGGGCACCTTCCTGGTAGATCACTGGGGGTACCCTCTCAGGGTCTATAACTATACTGCATAAGAGTAGCACCTGCAAGGTCTGGTCGAGTAGATCAGCCATATGCCCCTTCACCTCTACCTTGCCTAGACATTTAACATGCTCCACTGCAGAAACAAGGTCAGCATTCTTTGTCCCCAGAGGTACATCCAGTAATAACACAATTTTCTGGGAATCCAACTCTTCGGCTTCACCCCACCCCATCAATTTATGCACCATTATCTTAACAGGGTCCAATTTAATCTTAGTCATGATAGCCCCCTCCAGTTTTTCCTTTAGTTTGGCCATGTTGGAGTACTTCGTCTACTCAGCCACTAGGGAACGCTAATCCCAGCAGTGCCTCCAAAATGTAACCCCCGGGGGGCGCTATACCAAGGGCTACTACCCCTGCCTGACTTGCAGCTACCAGGTTGAGGGGCCTGAATCCATTGGCGGGTGCCTCCACCCAGAGGTCGGACTTAAGACAGTCCGGTATGACTTGGTCACAGCCCTCTGGGTCACTGCAACCCCCCTTTACTCCTACTAGTGGCCCACACAGGTCAATCACAGTACCCTTACAGTATACTCTTACTCCCAGGCTTGGTTCAATCCGCTGCCTCAGGGGACCCCCTGTAAAGTAAGAGGCAATTAGACAGTAACCACCTGTACAATAATTCAACATAGACACACAGGTCAGTCAGTATACTTCTGCAAAACAACCAATCTGGTTTATTTGGGGGGGATAACAAGAACTGGGGGAAATCAGGTTAATTAGCTTAACACACTAATGTATATATATATCTGAATCTATATCTAGGGCACTGTGCACAGGCCTAACCTATAAGTCACTGTCTCTGGGTACCCAGGCAATAGAAGGCTAGCCTCTCGATGCAGCTGGTTGGGGCCCTGATGTAGAAAACAAACATTTGATTCCTAAGGGGATTAAGTATAGCCAGTAGGCTCAGTTCGTGTAGCCAGTACAGTAACCAGACAAATCGTGCCCTCCCTATGAACACCTGACAGGGAGCTACCCTGATTAAGTACTCACAACTCCAGCAGAGAAATTGCTCTCACACCACTTGCAGGACTGAGCCTGGAATCCAGCCACTTCTCCACACATTTATATGAAAAGCAGAGGGGTACCATACCAGGCAGCTGCTGTATACTCCCGATTGTTTTTACCACAGAACACTGGGCCCAAATGACGCAGCTTCACTTGTCCTGACAGACCGAGTGCGATTGAAGCAGATTCTCCAGTCCTCCACAGGGTGAGCCTGGTAGGTAGCTGTACTTTTGCACAACCTCCTCTGACCACTGCTTAACAGATTTAGTCCAACACTTGCTGGTGTTCAACCCGCTGAAATGTGGCCTTCCACATGCGCTTCCTGCACGAAAGCTCAACAGTGCAGGAGCCCAGAGCTCCTCCCTCGCTCGCAACCACAACGACTCTGCCCCTTGGCAGTTTGGGCAAGGGCTCTCAGTTCGGGCGCCACCTGATCCCATTGGTTGGCTGCAGATACCAGTCACTGAAGTCGGTTCCCATTGGTGCAAAAAGGGTGCCGTAGCCCAGAACTTCATTTCCCAGAATCACTGGCTGTATCCCTTATGGCCAGCCGGCTCCAAAATGAGTCCTGATCCTGACTGGCTCAAAAGATCTCCATTTTAGTGTCCCTCTTTTCCATTGGCCCATCTCGAAAGTCCAGGTCCAAAATGGAGAGTCCCAACTGCAATGAAAGCAGGTTAAACAAACTGTAAGTTCACTAATACTTTAAATAATTACAGCCAAACAGTTACATCTGTCAGGTGGGCTCTCGCGCTTTTCAGCGACTACAGAATAGGGCAATTACACTGCAGCTCAGGTGGGATTCAAGCAGGGAAATACCAATCCCCCCCATACCAACCCGCTGCAGCCTGCGAGCAGGCAGTTCTTAAAGATACAGTACTGGAGGCTTAAAAAGCATTTTGGGCAGCATTGCGCCGAACACCAGTTAGACAAGGGGCTATTAAGCAGCTCCGGGAAGGCTTTTAAGAACCCCCATTTGTAGGGGGGTTACACATAGACAAAGTGACCTGAGAAGGCTTTTAAACAAATTTTAAATCTGACTCTAAAAAGTATGACAGTAATGTAACTTCCCAGCAATAACAAAAAAAAAACGAAAACACAGTGCTTTATTACTAGGAACAGTTCGGTGCTAACTAGCCCTTATCTTTGAGTCTAAGAGTTCCAACATCAGGGTTCGCCATCTCCCTCATCCAAATCCGAATGTCCAGCTTTGGCAAAATCCTCCCAGATCAGTTCCAGCTTTCGACCTGTGTCTGCTGGGTCATTATACAAGTAGGTTTTCCCGGCATAGATAATTTTCAACCTCGCTGGCATTTGTAAGGCATGGTTAATCCCAAGCTCTCGAAGGCCCACTCAAACAGAGTCAAATTCACGGCGCCTCATTCTGGTCAAATAGGTCAGGGAAGCAGTGTACTATTGAGCCATTGGGAAGGGTAAGAGCTCCAGTTATTTTAGCTCTCTGCAAAATCATATCCCGCATGTGTTACCGCCAAGACAGTCCTAGGGAGGTCAGGGTTGGTGGGCTTTCTTCGTGGGGTAATGTGATGAGCCTGTATAATCTGGAGGTTGGCTCTCAGTTTTAATGTGTCCAGGAGGAACTGGTGTAGATAGTCCACCAAATTGACTCCTTTCGCTCCTTCAGGTATACCCAAAAATCAGAGGTTGTAGAACCTTGCTCCATTCTCAAGAAACTCGAGCCTGGTGCGTAAACGTTTATTTTCTTTTAAGAACTCCATCAGTCACTGTGGCTGTTTTTGTAACCGTTGAGCTGAGGATAGAGTGAATTAGTCTGTAAAGCAGTGACCTTTGATTCCACAGTCATTAATCTAGTATTGTAAATGTCCAACTTATTATCTAGTTGCTGCACAGCTTGAAGGATAGCATTTATTTTGGCCTCTAGGTCCCTGGTTCTCTCATTGAACTACGTACCAGTCGGAACTCTACTGAAGGATGCGCAAGGCATTTCCCTCGGCTCGAATCTTTAAACACTTCATTTTTAGTTTTTCCCATCATTTAGTTGGCAAATGCTTGCTCCCCATGAGGCTGTAGTACTTCTTTTCTTTAAATTTAAGTTTGGATCAAGGAGAAAGTTCAATAAAATAAGAATTTGTAGCTTTTATTATTATACAAGTCTGCAGCTGCGTGAGAGGCATCTATTGCTGTCGGCTGCTAGCCACGACCCCAGATTCCGCTAGTCTTTGATAGCACAGTAGAAAGCAAACTCTGCATCAGGAGATAGTAGGAACAAAGAAATCAAGAAAAGTTCAACTGAATTACATTTTTTGCCTTGCTTGTTTATCCTCCTTCTGTGCCAGCAGGCACCCCAAACTGTCGGGCTTCTGAATGCTGCTTGCATTACCAATCAGCCTCACAGCCTCACTGCCTGCTAAGGAGACCAATCCAGACCTGCAAGCTGCATGTCTTTGTTTGGCTTCTTCCTGCTGGGGTCCCCCTCTGGTTGTTCTGGAGAAGCATCACCTCAACTCCACGTGTCTTCCATTTCTTGTGCTAGCTTGTTCCTGCCAGGGGCCTCGCACTGGCCTGGAGGAGAGGCGAGCTTGGAGACACTGGCTGAGTGGCTCCTGTGTTGGTGCGCTGGATTTCTGTTGAAGTGGTGGTGGTGGGTGGGGTGGTGGGTGGGTGGGTGGTGGGGTGGGGACCACAAGGCTGTCATCCAGCATATTGGTCTGCCACTTCTTCCATTTTTCCCTGCCCTCCACTAATCCCGTTCACACTGCAGCTGCCCAGGAGCAGTGCCTAATGGTATGTGGTCACCCATGCTATCACAGGCACATCCACCACACAACCACCAGGAGCTGCTAGACAGTAGTGCTCTGACTGCCCTTCCCTCCTGGCCTCTGCTTCTAATGTCCCGGGCTCGGAGCATGAACCCGGGTTGCTAGCATACCACTATGATCCCCAGTCACTTGATGCCACAGAGCCAGTGACTTTTAACTATGCTGTCATAAAATCCACTTTTCTCACAGGTTTTGTGAGAACTGAACTAAATTTTGTTTAAAGAAATTTAAAGATCAAAGTGGTGGAGGAAGCATCAACCAATCCATGGCTGTTTGTGAACCTTCTTACTGTTACTGTTTTCAACCCTCCTGCACAGCAAAGGGGACTTACCTGGCTCCTTGGAACCCCAACGTTTGCTGCTGCCAGAAATCTGCTGTCTCTGGCCCAGAGGACATGGACACTGGCAAGATGGCCCTGTATCTTCAGCCTAGCCCCTCCAGTGTTTCTCTCAGTACATTCACCCAGTCCCCACCTACCTCTCTGTCATCAACCCCATTATCATGGTGTCCTAAGAAAATATTACAATAAAACTACATTTCTTATGATGAACTGAGTAGCTGGTCTGCAGATAGTTTTTCTCTTCTACATCCACCCCATAGAGCCATGGATTACCCCCCCCCCTTGGGGTACAAGGTATATATCCCCAACTGAGCAGTGTGCTGGGAGACAGAGGAGGTGGAAGGGACAGGGATATACCAGGGTCCCCTGGGGAGCCAGCACCAGGGTTGAACTTTTGTCCCTTGTTTCTGCTGTCCCCTGAAGATGTCGGCATGTAAAGGGGGAACCAATGCACATGCAAAGCGTGCACAGGTTAGGTCCAGCTGTTATCAGCCAGGCTCATGTCAGAACCAGGGTCACCATCATCGCGAGCACTAGCTCTACCACTGCACCAACTGGCTGGCTTTTGGGGGTGAACTTTCATGTTTTGCTTCTAGCATTATCCTCAGCCAAAGATATTCCACATTTACTGTGAGAGTCATAGTTTAACATCTAGTAGTCAGAATCAGGGGGTGGGAAAGTCAGGGTAGATTCAGTGGCCACATGAGGGTGCACGTGCTAATTTCGAATGCACCCAAGCCATTTGAACACTGTACAGATTGTTTTAGTTGAACCTGGTGCTCATCAGAGGTCACACATAGGTCATTCAAAATCAGCTGCTAGCCTAATCTGTCAGTCAGAAATGTTGGGAGTGTGGTGGGGTAAATTTATTAATTTATTTGCTTTTGTTAACCAGGTAAGCACACTAGACAGCCAAGTGCCTATTTTCAGGTGCGACCCGGGAGGATTGCAAAGGTACATACATGAGCATTAGGCAGACAGGGTACATACAATAGCAACAGGCACATGGTTTACATCAAGAGGTAGATAGCAGCACAGTAGAGTCATTGGGAGATAACAAGGTAGAGCACATCAAACATCGAGCAAGTCAGTTACAAACAAGAGCATCAGGCACATAGATTTAATCAAGAGGTAGATAACAGCATGGTACAGGCATGGACGACATAAGCCTACAATTAGACTCAGACATACCCTCAGGAGGGCATGAGAAGCCAGTTCGGGGGAGAGGGGAACGGAAATGTTGTTATGCTGGCATCCTTTACAGGGACAGGTGGGGCAGGGAAAGGACCCAGATTCTTTGGTAAGTCAGGTGGCAACGAGTGTGCCAGGTAGACAAAGTGCTTGCAGCAGCTGGGGACGCATCGCCCAGCAGTCGAAACCAGGATTTTTATTGGCTCAGGAGCAGAGGCAGGTGGAGGCCGATTTTAGGAGGCCCCATAGGGAGGCTTTAAAGCAGGGATGGGAGGGGGAGGATCGAGTGCTGGCAGGGAGGGAGTGCCACAGCTTGGGTGCATAGGCAGTGAAGGCCTGATCCCCCATCAGGGTGCGAGTTTTAGGAACCAGGAGGACCTGAGAATCGCTGGATCTTAAGTGGTAGGTGGGGTTTGCCGGTTTGAGGGATATGGCGAGAGCAAGAGGGATGGCAGTTCTGACAATATTGTCAACGAAGTTCCCAAGGACAAAGGTGCGGTGGTTCTCTGGAGGAAACCACTCAAGCCGGGTGTATAGCTCACAACGGTGCGTGAGGCGAGGAGTAGAGAGGGCAATGCGGCATGCATTGCTGTACGCTGTGTCCCATTTAGAGAGACTGGTTTTTGGAACTTGGGCAAAGGCTACCAGGCTATAGCAGAGTGTGGATAGGAGGATCCCCCTGGCTAGGGCAAGACGTGTGGCCAGGGTGAGACAACTTTTGGCTCTGTATGCCAGGCCCAGCTTGCAGTTTGTGGCCTTACAGGCATTGCGGATGTGCAGTGTGAGGTCCAGTTGTGGGTCAAATGTAACCCCCAGGTACTTGACTGCATCTGCAGCATGTAAGAGAGAGCCATCAGCTCCTGAGATTTTTAGAGGAGTAGGGCAGGCTTTAGTCTTGGCTGAGGAGCCAAAGAGCATGACCTGAGTCTTTTTAAGGTTAATGGTGAGCTTGTGGTCCTCGAGCCAGGACTGTATGTGGTTAAAGTCAGAGTTTAACCGGGTGTTGATGTCCTTAATATCCCGAGAGCTGGACAGGATGATGAGGTCATCCGAGTACAGGGTGGAGAGCCCATGGGCAGTGACCGAGAGCAGCTGATTAATGAAGAGGGAGAACAGCATGGGACCAAGTACAGAGCCCTGGGGGACCTGGCAGGTCACCAGGGCTGGATCAGAGAGGACCTTGTTAAAGTTGTTATATTGCTGTTTCCCAGAGAAGTAGTTAGTGAACCAGGTGTGAGCGGGGGAGGGGGAAGGGAGGGGAAGAGAAGCCCATGGCCCAGAGAGTGGAGCGCAGGAGTGAGTGGTCAATCTGGTCAAAGGCTTTAGAGAGATCCATGAAGATGGCTCCAGTCAGCTTGCCTTGATCAGTGACGGACCCGATCTCGGAGGTGACCACCGCTAGGGCAGTGGAAGTGTTGTGCCCTTTTCTGAAGCTGCATTGTGCTGGGGAGAGAAGCTCATAGCTCTGAAGGTAGTTGGTGAGCTGTGAGGCAACCACTTTTCTCAAGTAGTTTGCAGATGACAGACAGGATCGCAATAGGGAGGTAGTTATTGAGATTCCTCAGGTCGCTTTGTTTGAGGACAGGGACGACCTTGGCCACCTTCCATACATCTGGGATGGATCCTGAGATTAAAGAAGTGTTGAATATGTGAGAGATAGGCTGGGCTAGGAGGGATGCCCCCAGGCAGAGCAGTTTGGGCTCGAGGTGGTCGTGCCCCGCTCCAGTGTGAGGGGAGAGACTAGCAAGGAGCCTCTGGGTCTCCACGACAGAGACAGCCTTTAGGTAGAAGGAGGGTTGGCCTGAGTTCCCACTAGGGGAGGGACCCTGAGTTGTGGGGCTAGGGGGCTGGGAGGGGGGGAGCAGTCAGGTCAGGGAACTGGCCATTAAAAGCATTGGCAATGGTGATGGAGTTATTGCAACTACCCCCTCCAATGAGCATGTCAGAGACCTGGGCTCTGGCAGACCCTCCGACTGTGTTTTTAATGTTTTGCCAGAAGCTCCTCGGGTTCCTGGCCGATGATAGCAGGGCAGATTGACAGAATTCGCTCTTTGCAGCGCAGATGGCTCTTTTACGAGAGTTTCTCAACTGTCTATATTCGAGGAAGTTGGAACTGGAATAGGAGGACTTGAATCTCACCCAGCATTTGTCCCTTTGCTTCATGAGGGAGAATAGGCCACTGTGAAGCCACTTGGTGACAGTGCCCCTTACCCTCCTTTTCGTGAGGGGTGCATGCTTGTCTTGTAGGGGAGTAAAGACATCAAGGAAGTTGTCAAGGGCCCCTGAGGGATTGCTCGTGGCTGTGACCCAGGTCCAGTCGATTTGCCGAAGGTCAGCAAGGTAGTCATCAGTGTTAAACTTGCATCTGGATCACTTTGCAGGGGATTTTGGGAGGGGAGATGCTCCAGGCACAATAGGCGGGAGAGTGATCCGAGATGGCATCGGGAAGGACCCCTGAGGAGACTATCCTATCACAGGTCTGTCACTCAGTACCCAGTTGGTGAGGGAACCTTTTCCCCCATATGGGGAGGGCCTCATGGGTTCAGTAATTAGCCGGCTGAGGGTGAGACCCGACAGTGTGGAGCTCATAATGCTTGGCAGTTTCACCCATCCAGTTCAAGTTGAGGTCGCCTAGGAACAGGAACTCGTTTGGACTTACTTTGTCACTGAGACAGTCAAGTAGAGAGGAGAGCCCAGGCATTCCTACTTTTGGAGGGTTATAAGCACATACCAGATGAACCTTTTTTGTATTGCCCAGCAGAAGAAGGGCATCCAAGAACTCGCAGGTGGGGGGGTGTGCCTGACAACAGACATGTTTAAGTGCCCCTTGTGGTAGAGGAGCACTCCACCCCCACGTTTATTCCCCTCTCTGTCTCGCCTTATGAGGTTGTACCCTGGGAGGGCACACGCGGAGTCTGGGGTGTGCGGCTTCAGCCAGGTTTCCATGATCCCCAGGATATCGAGGTTGTAGTGTGGCACCCAGGCAGTTAGCTCTGCCAGGTTGGGTAGTAGACTGCGCACATTCAGGTGAGACATTTTTATGCCTTTGGCAGATGACCAGGCCGGGGGGGAACTTGAAAGGGAGCAAGGCAGCTGGAGGCCCAGGGATTTGAGCTGTGCCCCCAGCTGGGCCAGGGAGGACCGAGCAGCCACCCTGTGAGGCCACCGAGGAAGGAGTGCACAAGTCAGGTTCAGACAAGTTCAGGGAAGTGGCTGCCTCCTGGCCCTTTAGGTAAAGCTTTACGCTGGGCAGGGAGGCAGGCCCCCGGGCAGCCCCAGAGAAGCAGTAACAAAGTCCAGAACAATGCAGCAGTACAGGGGGTATTTGAGCAGGGCCTGAGGCAGCAGTTGGCGAGGATGGCATGGCACCACACTAACTTAGAGACAGTTTGCAACTACAGATAGCGCTATGTCAGGTTACAGTAACATTGGAGGCAGAAGGATACAATATACTAGCTCAGGGATGCTATACTAGCTCTGTACAACGATGGGTTGTAATAGACTAACTCTAGAAATGGCAGTGCTAGTACCAGCCCCATACATCAGTGAGAACACGTTATCATGCACACATAAAACAGTGAGAAATGTAAGCCCTAAATATCAACAGTAATATATTCCAGCAAAGGGATCAGCATAGCGGGCTAAAGAGAGTTATGGGCTGGAGGTCAGATTGAAGAGCCGGATTATTTACCTGCCAAGCCAGGAGAGGAGGCTAGGCCCTCAGTTAGCGCCCCACAGAGCCTGTCTGAAGGAAAATCCCTAACGTGGCACAGGGGGCACAGGAAGATTCAGCACGGACCTGTTGCTGCAACGGTGAAGAAGGCAGCCCCAGAACTAATGGGAGGGGCTAGAGGGCATTTAATGGGAGGAGGGAATGGGGTGGGTAGGTGGGAAATTTAACCCCAATCCACACTGCAGCCTCCATGAGAGGCTCCTGCTGAGCAGCCCAGTAAGTCCAGCAACACAATTTTAGCCCAGTTAGTCCAGCACACACAAAGCAAAGTCCCAGCACAGTGTAGCAGAGTACTTCAAGAGTCTCTAAATGCAGATTTTCCTAAAAAAAAGTAAGTAGCTTTTGTACATCCTAGTGAAACAATTTCATTAGCACATGAAACAGAAATTAAAGTCACTGTACTGAAAAAGCTCTTCCTCATGCAGTATATAATGTGATCCGGTACCACTGCGCTGGGCCAGTAAAAATGCTGCTGTCATGCCTACTGTGAAAGAAAAGCCTGGGTATGTCACCAAATATGGAACAATGATGGGAAGGAAAGCTTTCCCTTTCCTTGCTTTGCCAGTGGCTTGACATGCATTATAAAGATGCTGTCTAGCTGGCGGTCATTGTGCTAGGGTGATAGTGACGTAGGTAGCAGGGACTTAAAAAGAGACCTGGCTAAAATGGAAAGGTGTGCCAAGGTTTGGCAACCGAATTCAATGCCTAAAAGTTTAAGAGCATGCTTTTGGGGAGGGGTACTCTGAGGACTGATTATTAAATCTAGCAGGATGCAGGGTTTTAAAGGCAGAGCCTGCTTAAATAGGCAGAAAGAGGTGATCCTACACCGTGACAGGGCCTTGGTGAGGCTACACATGGAATTCTGAGTGAAGTTCCAGAACCCTGACCTAAACATTGACAAGAACCACCTGGAGTTAATCCTAAGGAGACTGACAAAAATGATACATGGCTAGCAGGGGAGGATTTATGAGGAAGGACTAAGCCCAATATATGTATTCACTGGAGGCCAGCAGAGAGTGGGGAGATATGACTGAAACCTTCACTTACCTGAAGAATATTGTATATAATCAGGGTGGACAGCCAGCAGCTGTTTAAGTTTAGTGAGGGATCCATCACAAGGGGCCACAGCTATAAGCTGCTTGTGTGGGAAATGTAGGAATGACATGAGGAAATACTTTTTCACCAAGGCTAGGTTGGTGGAATAGTGGATTCGTCTACCAGTGGAGGTGGCCACTGTTAACACAGGGAAAGGGCTAGATACATTAGACTGGTAAAGTTGAAGGGGGAGAGGTGCTGGAACACATGGGGTGGGGATCAGTTTAAGTGTAACTATGGGATGATTGATCTACCAGAGACCTACCCAGCGCTAGACTGGTGAGGGCCTATGTAGGAACCAAGTCAACTGGGTAGACCATGAGTCTTTTTCTGTTCGTAAACATCTACTGTATGTGCATCTATGGCCTGATATATTGATTGTCTTGAAAGACCACATCAATGTTTTTAAGACACGTAAGGGTAGCGTTTTATACAGTATATTATTGTAATTTTGAAACCTCACATGAGCAGGAGTGTAGTCAGGAGTCTGCTTGATGAAGATCCTGTCGTATACAGCCATTCCAGAATTTTCTCTTGCTCTGCTGGGTCATGCTGCTGCTACTCCCTTAATCCATCACACACACAGACGCAGACAGACAGACAGACAGACAGACACACACGCATCCACATATGTAAGTGATAAGACACCTGTACTGGGACAACCACATGCTTAGCGGCATAGTTATGGCCTCACGTCTTCTCCCCTGTAACTGCAGTTACCTCAGTACAGCCAATACCCTGGAGTGTCGTATTATGCTATAAAATGGGATTTGACAGATGTATGTAAATCACAACCATAGCTGAAGTGTCACTAGAAACTGCCTTTCTTGTCTTGTGAAGTTACAGGGACAAGCAGGTTTTTAGTGTAATAGGCCAATATCCCTAGCGATATGGGTCTATTTTAAATTTAACACATTTTGTAGATGTAACCCCTAGGTGGTGCTATCCCAAGGGCTACTACCCCTACCTGCTTGGCTAGTAGCAGGTTAAGGGGTCTGGGTACTGAAACGGGTGCCTCCACCCGGAGGTCAGGGTTGTTAGTGGTCAAGCTAACCTGGGCACAGCCCTCCGGGACACTGTAACCCCTCTCTTTCCCTTCTAGTGGCCTAAACAATATACAATAATCACTTTCACAATGACCCTTATTCACAATACAATTACCCACACTGTTTCCACTTACCACCAGGGCTGGTTCCTCTAGCTCGACCCTGGGGACCCTCTGTAAAACAAGGTTATGCACAGCAAATAGCAACAGTACAGTACTCTTGGCACAAACTGGAACCACAGTCAGGTTAAATGCAAAAAGAGTTAGATCTGATTTATTCAGGGGACTTGAACAAGGGAGGGGTGTAATCAGGTTGATTGGCTTAAAGGCTAAATCAATCAGACAGTTATGCATGCACTTCAGAGTCCTTATGTAACTCCTAGGTGGCGCTATCCCAAGGGCTACTACCCCTGCCTGCTTGGCTAGTAGCAGGTTAAGGGGCCTGAGTTCTGAAACGGGTGCCTCCACCCAGAGATCAATGTTGGTAGTGGTGAAGCTAACCTGGGTACAGCCCTCCGGGATACTGTAACCCCCCTCTTTCCCCTCTAGTGGCCTGAACACTGCACTATACAATAATCACTTTCACAATACCCCCGGTACACCACACAAGTACCGACACTGTTTGCACTTACCACCGGGGCTGGTTCCTCTGGCTTGACCCTGGGGACCCACTGTAAAACAAGGTTATGCACAACAAATTGCAATAGTACAGTACTTTGAGCACAAACTGGAACCACAGTCAGATTACATGCAGAAAAAGTTAGATCTGATTTATTCAGGGGGCTTGAACAAGAAAGGGGCAAAATCAGGTTAAATAGCTTAAAGGTTATATCAATCAAGCAGTTATGCATGCGCTTTGAGTCCCCCCACACAGTTCACCTCTGGGTACCCAGGTAGAGAAGAGGTGGGTTAGCCAGGACTGATGCCCGGGCTTGCAGCTGGTTGGGGCCCTGTGATGGAAAACACAACATGCACAGTAATCTGGAGCCAGAGGGCTCAGTTCATAAAGGAAACAAAACAACAAGACAATCAGATGACACACTCAGATTAAGCTGTTGTTGCAGGGAGCTACCGTGGTATTTACTCACTATACCCAAGATTGGACACAGGCTGGATGAAAATCGAGACTGCAGGTTGTTGATCTGGAATGCCAGGAGAAGCAGGGCCCACATGAGTCACAGAGGCATCGTTCCTGTTCAAGCGTGGAGCAGGGGGCTGATCCCCAAGTAGGTCTCTCGTCCATGGCTTCTCTGTGCAGTGGGTAGTCTGGCTGGGCCAGTCTGGCAAGGCCCAGACCGCATGGAGACAAATTCGGATGCAATCCGTTTTGGGCTGGATACAGCTTCCAGAAAGCAGAACACAGTTCACACAGTGGGGGACTAACTCATGACCCACTAGTAGCTCATAGGACTTTTACATGTAAGGGAATTCTACTGTACCAGGCGAAGCGCTCCCCGGTCACAATTGCAAAGTCTCTGCACGCACCGAGGGCTTAGGTGTAGCTGGAACTCCTGACAGGCCGATCGCATTCAGCAAAATCTTCGGTCTTCTTCAGGTTGAGCCTGGCCCACTTCAGTAGCTTTCTTTAGTCACATAAACTTGGATGTAGTCCAAAATAATTCTCTCTCCCTCTCAGGAGCAGCACACCGACATGCAGGCCAAAAACAGCCTTTTCAGAGTTCTCCCATGCGAATCCACTCAGGATTGCTACTCAGAATCACTTGAACTTTTCTCATTTTACTTCCCAGCTCAGAACTAACTCAAACTTGCAAGCAGCCCGGGACTTCCCCAAGATCTAAAAGGTTTGGTTGGCTGACTTGGCTGTCAGTCAAAGCAAGAGCTCCCCTTTCAGTTGCAAAAAATGTGCAAAAAGTTCAAAACTACAATTCCTACAGATTTTGACTTCAGACAGCTCCTGTAGTCCGGCTACATTTTAGGTCCCACCAGAACTGATTGGTCCAATTTGCAGAACAGGACCAAGATAGTGGAGACAAAATAAAACAGTCCTTGATACAAAGAAAACAGGTTAGACAAACTACATTATCATTATCACTCTAAATGACTTTCAGCAAATAGCTACATCTTTCAACAGAGCTCCATCTCAGATTACTTAGGCTACAATCAGGCAGCTCTTAAAGAGACAGTACACAAAGGCTATACAGGCTCTGGTAATCACATTTAAACTGCTAAAACGCAGGACACCAGCCTGCCAGTGAGCATTTAGGCAAGTTCAAGGAAGACTTTTTGGGAACCCCTATTTGTAGGGGGTTACACCTACATAGTCACACACTCTGGGTACCCAGGTAGGAAAAAGGTGGGCTAGCCAAGACCGTTGCCCAGGGTAGGCCGGCGTCGCAGCTGGTTGGGGCCCTGTAATGGAAGAAAGCAACATGCACAGCACACGCTATTTGTATTCCAGAGCCGGAGGGCTCAGTTCGTGAAGGAAAAGACAACAAAGCAATCAGACATAGATACTTTAGATTTAGCTGTTGTTGCAGGGAGCCACCCTGATGTTTACTCACAATACCCAATACAGGACACAGGCAGGACTAAATCGCGACTGCAGGTTGTTGAGCTGGAGTGCCAGGAGAAGCAGCTCCCACATGAATAACCGAGGCATCGTTCATGTTCAAGGCGTTGAGCAGGGGGCTGATCCCCAGGCAGGTCTCTCGTCGATGGCTTTCTCTGTGTAGCGGGTAGTCTAGCTGGGCCAGTGCGGCAAGGCCCAGGCCAAATGGAGATGCAAACGGATTTAGTCTGTTGCAGCTGGATGCAGCCTCCAGCAAGCAGAACACAATTCAGCACACAGTGGGGAACCAAATCACGACCCACTAGCAGCACACATCACATTTACATGTAAGAAATTCTACTGTACCAGGCAGATTGCTATCCAGTCGCAATTACAGAGTCTCCGCACAAACTGGGAGTTCAAAGGTGATTGGAAATCCTGACAGGCCGATCGCATTCAGCAAGTCTTCGGTCTTCTTCAGGTTAAAGCCTGGTCAGAGTTCTGTGGCTTAAATCATCCTCATAATTCGGATTCAGTCTGAATAAACTTCAGTTCCTTCTCAGGGACAGCAGGCAGGCAGGCAGACCAAAATTCAGCCCTTTCACAGTTCTCCCGCGCGAATCTATGCAGGATTACTGCTTGAATATCTCGAGCTGTTACTCCTTCACTTCCCAACTCAGATATGAACTGAAACTGCAAGCAGTCTGGGACTTTCCCAGGGATCCAGAAGGTTCAGTTGGCTGATTCCTCTGTCAGACACAACAAGGGCCTCCCCTTCAGGTTCATTTAGGCACCAAAAGACCAAAACTACAATTCCTACAGAATTTTGGTCCCACAAAGCCCCTGGGGACAGGCTCCATTTTAGAGTCCCCAAAGGTAATGATTGGCCCATTTTAGCAGTCCAGGGCCAAGATGGTAGAGATAAACAGAAATGTCCATGCTGCAAAGAAGGCAGGTTAGACAAACTGCAATATTATTACTATTCTAATAAATGATCAGCAAACAAGTACATCTTCTAACAGAGCTCCCTCTGTGCTAATAGCGATGGCAGAACGGATTGATTATTTGGCAGCCCGGGCGGGACTCGAGCATGGAAACATTCAACCCCCTCCCAGATTAATTATAACTGCAATCTAGGCAGCTCTTAAAGAGACAGTACACGGAGGCTATACAGGCACTCTCTGGCAATAACGTTTAACCTGCTAAAATGCAGGACAACAGCCTGGCAGTGAGCATTTAGGCAAGCTCAAGGAAGACTTTTCGGGAACTCCCATTTGTAGGGGTGTTACATGTAGATAAAACTTTTAGACTTAAGAGGGTTCTCATGGCCTGATGGCCCTGAGGGTTGAGGCGCTGGATGCTACACCTCGTGCCACACTAGCAACTCGGGTTTGGGAATGAGCCGGGGCCGCCGGGGGTCAGCAGGGGAGGGAAGGGATCGAGCATCAAGAGGACAGCTCTCCCTTCTCTGGAGAGGGTTCTAGGGCTGCACTGCTCTGTAGCGGCACCTGGCGGTAGTCAGGTGCAGTACAGACCCTGCGGCGCTTTGAACAACAGGGGAGGAGCTTGGCAGATGGCGGCACAAAGTGTCCCGCTGCCATTGCATGACCAAGCTCCTTGGGGACAAAAGGCACAGAAAACAACTCTGGAAGCTCCAGTGAGATGACAGAGACCCCAGTGGCATGCCCACATCCCAATGCCGGCCCAGCGCACCCAGGACTCCCCACAACTGATCCAATGACAAGGTAGGTCCCTCTTTTTCCAGACAGTGCCACCAAGGGAGGGTAGGCCCTCTCTCGGAGGGTGATTGGGGGGGCTGGACCTGCCAAGTCACTTGGGAGGGCATGGTTAACGTGGGGGTTCAGGCAAGGAGTGAGGGGCACAGCTGAGAGGGTACTCCCAAAGGACACCCTGGGCCCTGGAGAAAGAAGTAGAGTTAAAAAAAAAAAGGTTCTCATAATGTTGAGACTTACTATTCAGCTGTTTTGCACAACTATTGTTGTTGAGATTATTATTGTTAAGTGCAATGTACGGGAGAGAACACAAAGTTTACAAGAACGACAAATGGTTTATTCTGCCAGGGCCTCCCTCTGGTAATGAACCTATCCTACAGGTTTAGTGATCCTTCCAAAACCAAGAAGAAACTATTTTTCTAATCATCTTAGGCAGATTAATTACATGAAAAGTTTGCAGCTGGATGGAGGTCTTGGCAAAAGGACTATTGCATTTAAATTTGCAAGAAATACAGCATTACAGTTAATTTTGCTAATTTCAGGTGACATAGAAATCAACCCAGGGCCACTATTAAAAAATAGGACAGAACAAAAAATAGTACAAGAGAATGCACGAAGAATAAAGAAAACAATTAACACATTAAGGCTTTGGGTACAAAACAATGTTCCAGATATAACTGGTCTGTCAGAGACATGGTTAGCATTGCAAATAGATACAAGGGAAATATTAATAGATGAGTTCAATGTTTTTAGGCAGGATAGGGGCAAGAGTGGTGGTGGAGTTCTCCTGTACATGCACCAAAAATGAGGGGAGTTTGAAACTGCTTCTGCTGGGGTAATTGAAGGAATAGAATGTCTGTGTATAACGTCAAAACATTTAAAACTTTTAGTGGGGGTAACTTACACCCCTTCAAGGGTTAATGTTCGTAAATCTGAAACAGTGCATAAACTTACTTCTTTGGCAGATGAGAAAGATATTTTTTTAGTAGGAGATTTCAACGCAGCCTGGGGAAAACCTAGAGGTAACAAACTAGCAAAACATTTTGAGTCTCTCAATTTTCAACAACCAGTAGATCAACCAACCAGGAGGAGCAACCTGCAAAGCCAAAGAAATATACTGGACTTAATGTTTTTTTTGCAAGTTTTTTTGATCAAAACTTGTGAAGTTTTTCCCCCAAATCTGGGTGATCATAGCCCAGTATTCTGTACAATAATGAATAAATATAATTGCAGGGAAAAAGAGCAAACTATCACGAAAAAAATTACAAGAATTTTCATTCAGATTCTTTTATACTAGGGGTGGGATATTCAGAACTGCACCAGGCAGGGGCGCAAGCTGGGCGCAGCACAACTGGGATGCACCAGGGCGGTGCCTGGGCGATATTCAATGGTGCTGCTCCATGGCTCCGCACCATTGAATATGGCACCGTGGACACCCGCATTGCGCATGGCACAGTGGCACTACTCCAGCGCAAGTTGCAAGAGAGGAGCAGGGGGATGCGCTAGTGCAAGTGCCGTTGTGCTAGGCACAGCAGCTGCGATATTCAGCGGTGGACATGCAAATGGAGCCATAATGTATGCAAGGCACAAATGGGGCCATTTGCATGTCATTATGGCTCCATTTGCATGCAGGTGCGCCGATCCCCTTTGACCGACGCCCCCTGCCCCTCTCTGGCAACCCGCCCCATTGCCCAATTGCGGCTGTAAAATAAATCTAACTCCCTGGTGGTCCAGTGGACCTAACACCTTGCCCAATCGTGGGCTGTAAAATAACTGTAACTCCCAGGTGGTCCAGTGGACCTAACGCCATGCCCGATCGTGGGCTGTAAAATAAATCTAACTCTCTGGTGGTCCAGTGGTACCCGTACCCCCTTCTAACCCGCCCACTCATATCCATCCACCTGCCCCGAGTCAGCAGTACCCACCACCAAAGCACCTGCCGACTGACAGCGTACAGTACGGCTGTATGCCCGATGGTCCTGGCGGTAGGCCAATGAACATCTAGTCTCTACTTATACACAATCCCAATATGTGAATGGTTCCATTCACATATTGGAACATCTGTCATACAGCTCACAGTCTGCGCCCGTGTGCGCTGTGGACCCGATGAGCATGCAGCCGTGCAATGCTGTCGGTCGACTAGCCGGCAGCTGCTGGTGAGGGTGCTGCCTGCCGCTGACCTGGGGAGCGGGTGGCGGTATAATGGGTGAGTTGAGGAGGGGTGCAGGCTGCCATTGAACCACGAGGATTAAATATATTTACAGCACGTCGAGGCAAGACGTTAGGTCCACTGGACCACCAGGGAGTTAGATTTATTTTGCAGCCCGCGATCGGGCAAGGTGTTAGGTCCACTGGACCACCAGGGACACATATTACAGCCCACGTTCGGGCATTGGGGGGGTGCTACGTCACCAGAGGGTGCCGCCAGGGCTCGGGTGGCCACCCACAGCTGGCAGCTGCTGTGTTGCGCCCAGCAATACGGCAGCCGGCCTGTTGGTGGCCAATCCTTGCTCCTGTATTTTTCAGGAACATCTTTACACCCCCTTGTGCAGCGCAAGGTGGCGGGTGTGCCTGCATTATGCGCCGCACATCCCGGGCTGAATATCGGATGTGCGCTATGCATAGGCACGCCTCCCACACTTGTGCCGCATACACATTAGTCGCTCTGGCGATCGGGATTTGAGCGAGCAAATTCCCTTTGAATATCGCTGGGGTGCATCAGTGAGTTGCACATGGCTCAACACTGTTGCGCCATGCGCAACCCCTTTGAATATCCTACCCAAGATCTAAAAAACATTAAATGGGATAGGATAGATCTGTTTCCTGACATAAATATTGGGGTTGAAGATTTTACAAACACATTTGTACAGATCTGTAACAAGCACGCTCCTCACAAAACATATAGGGTAAGAAAACATTACCTGCCATGGGTATTGGAGTTTAAAAAAAAAAGATCCTGAATAAAGGAAAGATTGTGGAAAAAGCTATGAAGACCAAAAGCGTTGATATCTGGGTACTGTTTAAAATGCAGCAAAATAAATGTAAGAAATTAATTAGACAAGCTCGATGAAAACATTTCCCAACAAAAGGGGGTAAGGCTTCTCACCCCAAACAATACTAGGACATAGTAAGAGAAGTGGAAAATCCTGTCAGACCTAAGCATGGGATCAGGATGCAGGACAAAAATGGGGTCCTTTTGTGCCCTGAGTCTATAGCCCAAATTCTCAACATTTATTTTACTACTTTACCAGACATTGAGATTCTGGTGCCTAAAAAAGACAACAAATTAAACAGTTTACTTGAACTTGATCATCCTAAATTTTACTTTAGGAAAATAAAGGAAAAAGAAGTAGTAATTGAACTAAAAAAAACTTAACCTCAGGAAATCTCATGGCCCAGGTGGGATAGAAACAAGATTTTTAAAAGTTGCTCAGAAACAAATAACTCCAGTGATAACAAAATTGTTTAATCAAAGTTTAATAGAAAATAAATTTCCTGATACATGAAAGTCAGCAAAAATCATTCCTATTTTTAAAGGCAGTAATCCAAACAACCCCTCAAACTATAGACCAATCGCACTCCTTTTCATTCTCTCAAAGCAGATGGAGCGCCTGGTCTATAATTAACTGTTTGAGTACTTGGAGAAGTACTCAGAACTGACACCATACTAACATTGTTTTAGGGCCGGGCACTCAATGGGCACTGCACTTGTGGACTTCCTAGACAAAGTGGCATTTGCTATGGATGCCAGGGAGTTCACAGATGCGGTGTTCGTTGATTCATCCAAGGTCTTTGGCTGGTGAATCCCTCCATCCTCTGTGAGAGACTGGAAAGGATTGGATTAACCTCAGGCCCACTAAAGTGGTTTCAGTCTTACCTGGGGCAAGGAATCCAACAGGTGGAAGTTGCAGGCCAACTGTTGCCCTCAGGTCTTTTGGCCAGAGGGGTGCCCCAGGGTTCTATCTTGGGGCCATTATTGTTTTTGATTTATGTAAATGACCTGCCCAACAACATTCTAAGTGTAACCCCTAGATGGCGCTATCCCAGTGGCTACTACCCCTCCCTGATTTGCCACTAACAGGTTGAGGGGCCTGGATCCAATGGCGGGTGCCTCCACCCAGAGGTCAGGGTTTGCAATAGTTAAACTTACTTGGTCACAGCCCTCTGGGACACTGCAACCCCCCTTTCTTCCCACTAGTGGCCCACACAATATATCAGAATTACCTTCACAGTATACACTTACCACCAGGGCTGGTTCAGGCACTGGGACCTCCTGTAAAATAAGATACAGTGCAACAATCACAGTACAATATTTTAACATAGACAAATACCTCAGGCAGTATAACTTTGCTGAAACAAGCAGCTCGGATTTATTTAGGGGGAATATAACAAGGACAGGGGGAAATCAGGTTAATTAGCTTATCACTTTACTCATCTACCTATGGCTCTGTGCACAGGCCTATCCCTACCAGTTACTGTCCCTGGGTACCCAAGCCCTAGTGGCTAGTCCAAACCGTGGCAGCTGGTAGGGACCCTTTCCCACAGAGAAAAGAAAATTAGTTTAAACAGTCAGCAGTACAGTGATTCCATTTGGATTCAGTGGCAATTCAACAGGAGCGACCCTGATTAGTACTTATGACCTCAAACAAGATAGGGTCCTTCAATGTCATGGGGCTACTCTTGAGCTCACGAGACTCCTCACACATTTATATGGTGAACAGTAACAGGCAAAGTCCTTTAATGGCAGCAGGATTCACTTGGTACAAGCCTCTTCACACATTTATATGGTAAACCAGAAAGTACTATACCAGGCAGGCTGCTTCTCTATCGATTGCAATTACTGCACAATACCGGAGAACACACAGCAGATTCAGTTCCTGACAGACCGAGTAGCAATTCAGCAATTTCTCCAGTCTTCACAGGTGAGCCTCGTTTCTACTCTTCAGATATCCTTTGATTCTCTTACAGGGCCAGTTCAGTCCTAACAAGCGTTACACAAGCTGCAGACCGGAACTCTGGGCCTTACACCGTTTCCCGACTAAAACTGCACACTGAAAAGCACAGGGCTCCTTCCTTCTTCACTGCCAGAGCTCAACTAAACTCCAACAGACAAAACCGGGCACTTCCTTTGAGTTCCTCCCAGTTCTTGACTGGATTGGCTGTCACTCACAATAGACTGCTCTGTTGGTCAAAAAGGCGCCAAGTCTAAACTACATCTCCCAGAGTCACTGCCCATACAATCCTCTTGTGGCTGGCTCAGATTATGAGTCAAGTTCTGATTCGTCCAAGGCACCATTTTAGAGCTGGCTTACCCCACTGATTGGTCCAGTTCAGCAGTTCAAAACCAGAATGGGGAACTAGGCAGACACAGTTCTGACTGCAAAGAGCAGGTTAGACAAACTGTAATTTCATTATTACTCTAAATGGTTTCTGGCAAACAGTTACATCTTTCAGATAGGTTCTCTTTGCACTCCTAGTGACTGCAAAAATGGAGTGAATTGGCAGCAGCTCAGTGGTACTCAATCAAAAGAAACACACAGTCCCCCATACAAACTAATTATGTCTGCAAGCAGACAGCTCTTAAAGACAGTACCAGAGGTTCTAAAACACTCACTGATAAATGGCTTAAGCACCAAACACCATTCAGGCTTGGAGCATTCAAGCAAGCTCCTGGAAGTCTTTTGGGAACCCCCATTTGCAGGGGGTTACACCCTTCCTAGCCTGGGAAAGCTTGGCGTCGCGTCAAGCAAGTACCCATAAGTTTCAACTGCAACCACATACATTTGCATTAGGCTCGCACATGTAATCATCAGTCAATATATCATTTTACCAAGAACACATTTCTGAAACATTGCAGTACGTCACTCTTTACAGTATTACATACACATTGTACCATAACTCAAGTTATTACCTCTTGTACATGAAACCTGAAGAAGGCCCTTCCTATCAGTTACCTTGGGGCTGGATGGGGCAAGGGCACCATATGAGAGGGCAACACAAGTAACTTGGAGTTAGCACTGACGCTCAGTTTGGGCAATGAGCTCGGGGACACATACACTCCTTTATGGACAACATTGAGAGGCAGATCCACTGGCGGCCCAGGGAATCATAACTGAGGTGCACCACAGGCTTTACAGCTCGACCAGTCTTTCTAGGGGAACTGTTACAGTCTCTGCACTCTGAGCCTCATTTTCAGCATTGTCCTCACTTGTCAGGAGTCTCCATGGGGTAGAGAGGCTAGAACTTGGGGCACTTTCAGCTCCAGGAGTTACAGTTTCTGAGTCCACAACATTTGGCTCACATGGAGAGCTTTCGGACACTGGCAGTGGACTGTCAGGGCACTCAAAATACTCTTCTTGTTCTGGTGTATCACCAGTCTGACCCAATCCATCATTTTCCTCCCTGAAAGCTCAAACAGTTCAACCATGCACAATGATTCCATTTCATCTGATCTGATGCTCTTTGCACTTCACTTTCTGGGAGCATTGGCTCCAGGGACGAAGCTGAGGGCTTGGACAGTCAGAAGGCTCAGCTTCATCTCAGTATTGACTAGGGGAATGCCCGAAACAATTGACTCAGTTCATAAGAAGGATAGTATTCAAAGTCACTCTCACTTTCTTCCGATATGGACTGACAGTCATGCTCAACTGGGACTTGTGGAGGGAACACTTTAACTTTGCTTCTGTAGGTGCAGACTTTCTTGATCTTTTCTTAGCAGCAGCTCTAGTCACTGGTCCAGAGGGGCATCTTCTGGGGCTCAGACTCAATTAAGATTTGTCCAATGGGCAGTAAATGATTTCTATGCATTGTTTTACATCTTTTGAATTATTCTCAGGCCTTACTTTGTACACTGGCAGATCATCTAGTTTGCCCACTACAATGTGAGGAGATGGAGCCATCTGTCACAATCTTGTGCTTGCCATGCAGTCCCAGATTTCTTAGCAATACCCGATCTCCCTCCTGGAGTTCCTGTGCTTTCACCTTTTTATCATACCTTTCTTTGTTGGCCAGATTTCTTTTGGCAGCCATGGTTTGAGCCAGTTGGTACGCATGAGTTAGCTGGGCCTTTAACTTTTGCACATACTGTAAATAGTTGTCAGCTTGAACCCCATCAGGGAGACCCCAAAACACACATCTACGGTAGTCGAGCTTCTCTTCCAAACATCAGGCGGTGGGGGAGAACCAGTGGCATCACTTTTGGTGCAGTTATAAGCATGTACCAGGGTGCTAATTTGTTGGCTCCATCTAGGCTTGTCCTTTGGGTGCAGGGTGCCTAGCATATCTAGCAAAGTGCGGTTAAACGTTCAGGCTGAGGGTCCCCTGGGGGTGGTAAGGAGTGGTTCTGGACTTTCGCACTCCCCACAGAGAAAGCATCTCTTTGATCAGACGACTCTCAAAGTCTCTCCCTTGATCAGAATGGATTCTTTGTGGAGCCCCATAGTGAACAAAAAGTTTTCTACAAGTACTTTGGCCACAGTGGATGCTTTCTGGTCTTTGGTGGGAAAGCTTGGGCATATCTCGTGAAATGGTCAGTGACCACCAGCACATTACTGATATTTCTTTGATCTGACTCAACTCAGAAAATCAATACAGACCAGCTCCATGGGTGCACTGGTGGTGATGTTAACAAGGGGGCAGCCCTCTGGAGAAAGCTTTCCTCTGTAAGCAGCGACTACAAGTTCGAATGTGTTGCTCCACATCAGCCCCCATCTTAGGCCAATAGAATCTGGATCTCACCAAGTCAAGTGTTCTGTCTATACCAAGGTGCCCCATGTGGTTGTGCAAGGACATCAGTACTGAGTCTCGAAAGGCAGTGGGCAGCACTAGTTGTTGTTTGTCTACTTGTCCCCCTCTGTCTACTGTTTCTCTGTATAACAGTTTATTGATCAGTTTCAACTTAGGACCTTCTTTGTATAATAGTGCAGTTCTCAAATCCGTGGGCGTAATTTGGACATCTTTTCCTGCATAGGGCTTCTAAAGCTGCTTTGATCATGGGATCGCGGGATTGAGCCACGAAATACTGTCATTGTCCAGCTGAGGCAGTGCACCAATGTCTATTGCAGAAAAGTGGCAATAAGCAGCAGGTATGCAATTCTCAGAGGGTCCCAAGCAATCCGCCATGCAGTCCACTGCGTCCGTGGACATTTGTTCCTCCCTGTCAAACTTCCGGCAGAGTGCCCGAATGTCAGGTTCTGCCAATCGGACCCAATCATTCTGGGGAACAGGCCTCCGGGAGAGAGCATCAGCATCTATGTGGTTCAGACCTGCTCGGTATTCGAGAGCATAGTCATATGTAGATAATGCAGAAAGCCACCTATGGCCAGTGGCATCCAACTTAGCTGAGGTCTGCACATAGGTCAAAGGATTATTGTCAGTTTTTACTAGTATTTTAGCCCCATACAAGTACTCATGGAATTGGTCAACAATAGCCCACTTCAAAGCTAGAACTCTAACTTATGTACAGGATAGTTCTTTTCGGATGGGGTCAGGCTTCTACTGGCAAAGGCCACTGGTCTCAGGCCATTCTTGTGCTCTTGGTACAACACAGCCCCAACCCTTGCAAGCTAGCATCAGTGTGCAGGATGTAAGGTTTTCTTGGATCGGCATAGGCCAGCACTGGAGCATGGGTAAGTTGATATATGATCTCATGAAAAGCAGTCTCACAATCAGGAGTCCAGCGGGCCCCAAATACTTCACTCGGATGAAAATACACTCTTTCAGTCTTGAGGCGCTGACTTTTGGTATTTTTGTGGGTTGGGGATACCCTTGAGTAAGGTTAAGTAAAGGCGGATCACTCTTGAATAGTCCTTGATGAAGCGCCGATAATAACCACAGAATCCCAGGAATCTTTGCAGTTCTTTTAGATTTTTGGGCTGTGGCCAGGTGGTCAAGGCCTCAACTTTACTTGGGTCGGTCTCTATTCCCTCGGTGGATACTATGTGTCCCACATACTTTACTGATGTTTGAAAGAATTGACACTTATCAATGGACAGTTTAAGGCCAAAGTCCTCCAGTCGGTCCAATACCTTAAATAATCTGCTCTCATGTTCCTCCAGTGAGCTGCCAAACACAATAACATCATCTAGGTATACCAGGCACTCTAGTAAGTTCATGTCCCCCACTGCACGCTCCATCAATCGTTGAAAAGTGGCTGGGGCACCTGAAATCCCTTGAGGCATCCTCATGAATTCATAGAAGCCAAGCAGACAGATAAAGGCTGTCTTCTCATGGTCCTCTGGGCCATCGGGATCTAGTAGTACCCACTGCGGAGATCCAGCACAGAGAACCACTTGCTCCCGCTTAGGTAGTCCAAAGCATCCTGAATGCGGGGCATTGTGTACTGATCAGGGATAGTCCGCCGGTTTAAGGCGATAATCCACACACATCCTTACTGTTCCATTCTTTTCCTCCACTACAATGGGGAAGCATAAGGGCTTCTGGATTCTTGTATTACACCAGCAGCTAACATCTCTTGCAGATGCCGTCTCACATCATCTATGTCAGCAGGTGCCAGGCGTCGAGACCTCTCACGAAATGGTCTTTCGTCATGCAGCCGGATATTGTGCTCAGCTCCTTGCACGCATCCTACATCCCATTCCTTTAAAGAAAACACTGGTCTCTCTGGGCAAGCTTCTCACTGATCCTCACTTTCCATTCAGCTGGCAGCGGAGTCGCGAAATCAAACAAGTCAGGCGTTACTCTGTCATTCTTCCTTGAACTCTTGCTGCTGGGTAGCACTGCAGTGTCTGCACAATGCACATTAGCCAGGATGCAACCTCTATTTACTCGAATGTCTCTTTCAGACAGATTATGAACTTGGACCATTACCCTTCTGGCATAAGCATGGGCTCTAGCGGGCAAAATACTGGCCCTGACCAGCAGTCCCTCTGGTAATTTTCCATCGCCTGGTGCATCCAACATTAATATTTTATTCTTAACATCCTTTCTGATATGGACCTCTCCCTGTAAGGTACACTGGGCATTTGGCGCCAGGATCAGAGACTCAGGATCCTTCTTCCATACAATTCCGACCGGTTCCTCTGGTTCTATTTTTTCAGCATCTCTCTGTGCCTCATAGGCCTTCTTAATTAAAGCCGGAACTCTTAAAGCTCTACTAGTCTTTGACCCCTGTTTTTCATAACACAACTGTGCCAGCCTTCCGAACATAAGAGCATTTGTTCCAATCAACAAAGGGACACCATCATACAGTCCAGTGGGGGACACACTAAGGCTAGGGTCTCTACTTGTTCGGCCACTCCAGCCACGGAGGTGGGGAAAGACAGCCAAATTCGGATATACCCGGAATAGGGGTAGGCCTTCTCACTTAACCACCATACATGCAGTCCTTCTAATGGTTGTAAGGGTACATCTGACAAATGCTTCTGATACCAATCCTGGAACATAATTGTCACTTGGGAGCCACTGTCTAATACAGCTCTTGTAGACACTCCATTCACCTTTACAGTGGTCTCCATGGAGGGACCCACTATTCTGGACCAGTCTGGAGAGGCGGTAGTGGGGCCTGGGCAACTGACCTTGCCACAAAGGGACGTGAGTTAGCATTTTTGGGGCCCTCACTGGGATCATTTGTGCACCTCTTAACCACTGATTTGTTCTCCAAAGCTCTCCTTGTAGCCTATATGCAACTTTGTCAGTGTCTTTTGGGGACCGCATTCCTTTTCATGTGCCCATCTTTCCCACAATTATAGCAAAACATACTTTCTGGAGTTTGAGTCTGGCCGAGGCGCCCACTGGGAGCCAGGGCGGGGTATTACTAACTGAAACCTGGTGCCATCTCTGTCCGCGGCGTGATAAGCATTTGGAGACATCTCGTCAGTTTCTCCACTTCCATGGTCAAGGAATGAGTTCGGAGCTGTTATCAGCAGGAAATACATGGGTGGGTACCCCCACCCCACAGCAGATGCAGTCGGATATAGGGCAGGGCTCGATTTGCAGGCGTGGCTCTTCATAAAGGGACTGTTTTGAATTCCCGGATCTCTCTCAACAGTTCGCCCCATTGTGGCATATCTTTTTCCTTGTCAGAGCACTCATTTACTGCCAACCTCTGCCCCTGAACTTCACTTGATGGGTCACCCTCAGTCACTGGGGTCGTAGCCGCAGCTGTTGGTGCAGGTCCCTCCCGAGGTCGCCTTTTCTCAACTCCTCGAATTTCTCTCATTAACTCATCATAGGAGGGTGGGGATTCCAGTCGATTTGCCAGGCGTAAGTGAAGCAACAGCAGTTATGAGAAGGGGGCAGACTTAAGGATCCTGTCCAGCCTGGTTCGGTCCAGTTCAATCGCTGGCAAACTACCCTTTCTGAGGCATTCTTGCAACAATTTTTCCAGCCGAGATACATACACAGACAACAACTCCCCTTGGTACTGTTGTGCATCTCTTACTCTCCACCATAGGTATTCATCAGAATCTGGGCTCCCATACACATTCTCCAGGGCCTCAAGATAGGCCTGTGCAGTCACTTCAGGGTTACTGGCCCATTTAGCACGGATGGTAGCCAGGGCAGGACCTCGGAGGCTCTCACTAACCCTCTTTAGCTTTTCGACTTGGAGCATTGCCATTCTAGCACTTGGGGGCAACATAGTCTATCCAGGTCTCCCAGTCATCCTCCCTTGGGGGTGGGAGGTGCCAGAGAAGATCCTCAACCTTGGTAAGAGTCGTGACTAATGGCAGGTGCAGAAATAGGAGTCTGCATTGGTTCAGCCACCATTACGGGTACTGAAGCGGGAGAGGGTGTTGGGGAGAACACCCCCAGGTGGCAAGAATAGTTTCTTCAAGTCCTCCACAGTTTTCCCTTCCCCAGCAACCATTTAGCAAATTTCTCCTCAAAAGTTTCAGATAGTGGTGGGGCTCATTCCCCGGGTCTTTACTGTCCTTAGTTATCACTCTCCAGGCAGTGAGGGCTCCCTCTGGGGTAATGGTCTGTGGCACTTTGGAGCTATCTATGGATTCTTAAACTCTACTAGGGCCAGGAAAGTGTGGGTGAGCAGATTAGCATGCCGACCCACCACCACAGGGTTTTGTAAACCTTCCACCTTGGAAAGTACTCCCTGCACAGTGTCCGTATTGATACCAGGGGATGTCCAGGATAAGCATAGCATTTTGGGGTCGATCTCCTCCCCAGTACACCACTCCACCAGCCGGTGCACAGCCACTTCTGTCGCGGTACCCATTTATTTATTTATTTTTCCCTTAACAGTGGTTTGTAAATATGGCCACTAGAGGACACACAATCCCAGCGGTGAGCCTCCAAGATGTAACCCCTAGATGGCGCTATCCCAGGGGCTACTACCCCTGCCTGATTTGCCACTAACAGGTTGAGGGGCCTGGATCCAATGGCAGGTGCCTCCACCCAGAGGTCAGGGTTTGCAATAGTTAAACTTACTTGGTCACAGCCCTCTGGGACACTGCAACCCCCCTTTCTTCCCACTAGTGGCCCACACAATATATCAGAATTACCTTCACAGTATACACTTACCCCCAGGGCTGGTTCAGGCACTGGGACCTCCTGTAAAATAAGATACAGTGCAACAATCACAGTACAATACTTTAACATAGACAAATACCTCAGGCAGTATAACTTTGCTGAAACAAGCAGCTCGGATTTATTTAGGGGGAATATAACAAGGACAGGGGGAAATCAGGTTAATTAGCTCATCACTTTACTCATCTACCTATGGCTCTGTGCACAGGCCTATCCTTACCAGTTATTGTCCCTGGGTACCCAAGCCCTAGTGGCTAGTCCAAACCGTGGCAGCTGGTAGGGACCCTTTCCCACAGAGGAAAAGAAAAATTAGTTTGAACAGTCAGCAGTACAGTGATTCCATTTGGATTCAATGTGGCAATTCAACAGGGAGCGACCCTGAATTAGTACTCATGACCTCCAAACAAGTTAGGGTCCTTCAATGTCAGCAGGGCTACTCTTGAGCTCCACGAGACTCCTCACACATTTATATGGTGAACAGTAACAGGCAAAAGTCCTTTAATGGCAGCAGGATTCACTTGAGGTACACAAGCCTCTTCACACATTTATATGGTAAAACAGAAAGTACTATACCAGGCAGGCTGCTTCTCTATCCCGATTGCAATTACTGCACAATACCCAGGAGAACACACAGCAGATTCAGTTCCTGACAGACCGAGTGCAATTCAGCAATTTCTTCAGTCTTCTACAGGGTGAGCCTGGTTTCTACTCTTCAGATATCCTTTGATTCTCTTCACAGGATGGATTCAGTCCTAACAAGCAGTTACACAAGCTGCAGACCGGAACTCTGGGCCTTACACACGTTTCCCGACTAAAACTGCACACTGAAAAAGCACAGGGCTCCTTCCTTCTTCACTGCCAGAGCTCAACTGAAACTCCAACAGACAAAACCGGCACTTCCTTTGAGTTCCTCCCAGTTCTTGACTGGATTGGCTGTCACTCACAATAGACTGCTCCTGTTGGTCCAAAAAGGCCCGAAGTCTAAACTACATCTCCCAGAGTCACTGCCCATACAATCCTCTTGTGGCTGGCTCAGATTATGAGTCCAAGTTCTGATTCGTCCAAGGCACCATTTTAGAGCTTGCTTACCCCACACTGATTGGTCCAGTTCAGCAGTTCAAACCAGAATGGGGAACTAGCAGACACAGTTCTGACTGCAAAGAAAGCAGGTTAGACAAACTGTAATTTCATTATTACTCTAAATGGTTTCTGGCAAACAGTTACATCTTTCAGATAGGTTCCCTTTGCACTCTAATGACTGCAAAATGGAGTGAATTGGCAGCAGCTCGAGTGGTACTCAATCAAAGAAACACACAGTCCCCCATACAAACTAATTATGTCTGCAAGCAGACAGCTCTTAAAGAGACAGTACCAGAGGTTCTAAAAACACTCACTGATAAATGGCTTAAACGCCAAACACCATTCAGGCTTGGAGCATTCAAGCAAGCTCCTGGAAGTCTTTTGGGAACCCCCATTTGCAGGGGGGTTACATAAGTACCCAGATAAGAATTTATGCAGCTGACACTGTATTTCTTGCATCAGCGAAAACTCATAATCAGATGGTAGCAAAGCTTCAGGCTGACTTCGACATACTCCAAGACTGGTTCGACAGTTCAAGACTTGTGTTGAATGCTAAAAAAACTCAGGTTATGTTCTTTCACAACATCAGAAGCAACAAGAAAATAGCATCTCAAATAGAAATTTTCACCAAAAACAGTCAGATGCTAACAAATACAAGTAGCTATAAATACTTAAGTGTCATAATTGATAACCAACTGTCTTTTGGAGAGCACATAAACTGTGTTACAAAGAAGGTTAATACGAGGACAGGGGCACTACAAAGATTGGCATCAAGTGTGTCCTTTCAAATGCGTAAAACAATAACTACACAATTGATTTTCCCAGTCTTGGAGTATGGGAACTTAGCCTATGGCTTTGCAGGAACCAAACTGTTAGGAAAACTAAATGTTGTATATAATCGACTTGCAAGGTTTGTACTGAAATGTCCATTTCAAACATACCATTGCATAATGTATGAAAAACTGGAGTGGGACATTTTGGATAGTCGTCTAATAAAGCAACAAGCCATTTTAATGTTCAAACTTAAGGATAAAGGGCAACCTAACTATTCCATCAGCAAATAAAGAACATTGTTATATGTTAAGAGATGTAGCCCATAGAAGCTTAAACATTCCCAAAACATGAACAAGATTTGGACAAATGACCTTTCATTATTCAACTGCAGTCCTATGGAATCAAATACATCTACCAACTAAGAACCAACATAGGCTATCTGCCTTTAAGTCAGCTACTGACATCTTTTACCAAGAAGAATGTGACTGCTTTTGACCTAATTTATGTGTGTTTGTACTGTTTATTGTCTTTTGATAACAGCTTCCTGGAAATGTTTGTATGATTTGTATTAACTGTTTGCGTTCTGTGTACAAAGTGCAACTTTGTAGATAGGTCCTATAGGACCTTAAGTTCTATCCTGTTAAAAAATAAAGCTTTTAACTAACTAGGTGGTACTGGTAGAAGAAGTGCCTCCTAATGTTACTCCTGTATTTCACACCTCGGAGCTGCGGTTCATGTCCTTGTTTCCTGCTGGAGCACACCACACTGAACATATCCATCTGTTCAATCTTATCTTGGCCCTTGAGTATGTGGAAAACTGAAATCAGGTCCCCCTCTCTGTAGCCTTGTCTTCAAGGCACACATGTTAAGCCCACCAGATACTGCTCATCCATTTTTCCCCCCATACCCATTATCATGTTGGTGTTCCTGCATTGCACCCTCTTAAATAACAATGCCTTTTAAGGTCATGCAAAGTTGTAAGATTAAACATCCTGTGCTCTGCTGTTCAACTCTTGAGGAACCCCAGCATTCTGCTAGCCCTTTTAACAGTGGCTGTGCATGACGTGTCCTGCCTCATCCCCTTGTCCTCCTCCACTCTAGCAAGAGGAGCGTGACACAGTGTGTGTGGCTGACCTTTGTTATCCTCCTCAGTGTAGCACCTTGCATTTGGCTACGCAGAATCTTGAGACTCCAGGAACTGAAACTCACCCAATATTGTTCCAGTCCTCCTGATTTTTTGTCCCCATCCTCTCTGGAGTCCTCCACACTGGCCAGCATTGTGTCATCTGCAAATGTTAGCAGCCTGCTGATCACCCCAGCTTCCGTATCATTGATGGAAATGTTGAACAAGTGCCGGCTGGCTAGTGCAGTGATAGTGCAACTGCTTGCCATCCAGATGACCTGGGTTCAGGGATTTGGGAGGCAGTGTAGCGCAGTGGATTAAGGCTCTGAGCTGCAAATCTGAAGACATGGGTATGAATCCCACAGCCCCAACTTGCATGCTGTGTGACCCTGAGCAAGCCACTTAACTTCCCTGTGCTCCCAGGTCACACCTGTAAGCAAGCTTTAAGCTTAATGTGCCACTTCTGGTTAAACAATTGGAAAAATAAAACACGCTTAGACCAGGATGTCTGGTGCCAATTGGGAAGGTGGCGTTCTTGCATCTATCTTTGATGCTGCCTGCTTTGGAGATCAAGCATGACTCCTCCTTTTGCTGTACAATTGCTGCCTGCTGGCCCAGGGGGAAGGCATGCTGTGCTGAAGGAATGTAGTTGTCCCTTTGTAATGGTCTTATGCTGGTAAACATCTAGTCACTTGCTGAGTGATGCAAATTAACACCTGGGACACGGCAGGTTTGCTAAGTGTATGGCTTCTTCAGCATCAAAAGGATTGTTGGATTCCTCACTGTGCACATGCTCTAACTGGAACCCTGTGCAGAGGGGAGGAGCCAAACTGGGCATCTCTGCTGCACATGCAGGCAGGAGTTCAAACTAAGATTAGCTTTTGAAGGGAAGTGAGGAGGGTGGCTTTAAGGCTTGGGGAAGGACACATCTCCCACATCTTTAGATTTCAGCTTACCTAGTTTTCCTTGTATTGTACCAGCCCCAGCAAGAGAAGTGGTGAAAGTCATCGGCTAGTGTGACCTGGTTCACCAACATGTCAGCACAGTCGAAACCAGCATGGTCAAAATGCATGCTGCGTGGAGTCCCCAAACGTGCATGGTCAAAAACCATGCTAAACTTAAATTAACTCCAAACTGTGCATGCTGTTTTGACCATGTGGTTTTTGACCGCACGTCCATCCCCTCGCAGTCTTGATGGGATACTGTGTGACCCCATGAGGATGGCAAGAAAAAAACTTTATCAGATCTGCAGAACAGATTTATGATTATGTTGTCTGATTACACTTCAGTGGTTGTGAGCACAGACATTCTGGTGCCCAAGCAGAACTGTAATATGTGGATCTGTCCCAGTAGGATCCTCACTGAATGGGGGCTAGTGAGGTGGAGAATGGTGGATTAGGGCCTATGTGTTCCTGTGGACCCCAGGAGGCACCTAATCGACTGTGCCCAGGTGGTGGTGATCACTGCATCTTGGTTCTCCTGTAGGAGCCAAGATTAGAGTGACAGACAGACTGATGGAACATTCCCTGCTGGTATGGTAGTGGATATGGATACTTTGGAAATAGAATTTGTATGTCTCATACAAGTATAGTACCTTCAGATACTTGTGAATAGATATGGGCTTTTACTCTCTTGGGTCTTTTTACATATGGGAACCAACAAGGTGAGTGATGGTTGTTGAAGACTTAGTTCAAGATTGTGGTCCCTCAGTGCATCCCTTTGCAACCTGCTACTGTATGCCTACAGGTCCTCTAACTCTCCTCTGGAAGGTTAGGGTAACAAAACCAGAAAGGCTAATGAATCATGCTGAATGATGCTGCTGCTGTTGCGTGGAATCTGTTCTAAGAATTAAGGTGTGTATGATACCTGATTGAATAAATCAACAGATGGCTGGACTCTATAAATGGTCTGGACATTGTGGGCCTGTTTCCAAAATGGGTTACGCATGTCGCAAGGCGACCTGTGCCAAACCCAATGACACAAGTCGCACCTTGTGACATGCGTTACACTGCCCAAAATTCCAAAAGGTGGCCTGTGACATGGCGCAGGCTGCCTGCGCCAAAGGTGGACTACGCCATGGCCTACGGCAGAAACCCCATGCAACATGGTGCGAGGGGGTTTCTGGCATCGGTTATGGCCATGTTCCAAGTGGCCGGCTAATGGAATGGCAAGTTGCTATTCCAGGAGGGACTGAGGCAGACAATGGTCTAAGTATGGTTAGACCAGCTATTAGCTGGTCTAACCATACCCTACGTCCACCGGGGTTGCACCTCCATGCCTGCCGCCCCTACAGCCAACCCCCCCAGGGTCCCTCATAGGTCCCCACCCCATACCCAGTGGCAGGGCTGCCAATCATGCACAGTTGGCACCTCCGTGCCCCCATCCCCGAGAAGTGCCCCACAGGTCAGTACACGACCCCCACCTGCCATGCACCCCAGGGCCATCTGGTGGCCCCACCCCCTCCACAGCCCTGTGGGGCATTGCTCTGGTGTCCTGATGTGGGGTTTTAGGGGGCTGTGCCATGCACAGCTTGTGCCCTGTGGGTGAACATCACTGTGGCTTGCGGCAGCCAGGTCAGGTGTGCCTTTCCTATGGCACAACCCTGGAGCTTCTGCAAGTCGCAGAGTGTAGGTGCTGGGGATCCTGCCTGTTCTGGAATCTGGCGCAGGGTCTCCAGCATAGCGGCATATGTCGCAACTTGCATCCACCCGCGAGTTGTGCCATATGTTCTGGAATCGGGCCCCATGTGTTTCTGGTATTATTGGTGCCTGATATGTCTGCCCCCAGTGTTCCTGAATCTGACATTTCTTATGAGGAACCCTGGCTGTCTCCTTTCGTATGGTAGGTAGGCCCCATGGATTCCTTCAGCAAATGGAGGGTACCTTGCACTCAGTGCTGGCCTTGACAGAAGTCTTACAGTACTGGTTTACCAATTCCACTTTGATGACTCACCAGTAACTGCAGCGACTGACAATGGTAGAAATGTTTCCGCTGCAGATGTTGAAGTCAAAACAGAAGTCATTGAAATCTGCTTTGGCAGATAAAAACAAGCACAAACACCAGGGGGAAACACACCAGAATGGTGCAGGGTGCAGGTCTAGGATGGCTAACCCCACAGTTCACTTAACACACAAACCAAAATGGTAGGCCTGCACTCCAGGATAGAGTTTGTAAAAGTGCGTTAACAAAAATAATGAACTGAGACACTACAGTAAATATGCTCCACCAAATTTTAATGTTGGTCAGAAATGACAATTAAATTCAATCAATCAATCAATTAATCAAAATCTTCATTTTGCCAGACGGAACATCATTGAGACAAGGTCATTTACAAGAAGGACCTGGGGCAAAACAATTGCCAACAGGGTTAAGATATAACAGGTTGAGTGAACGTACATAATAATTACATATGTAACACCCCTGCAAATGGGGGTTCCCAAAAGACTTCCAGGAGCTTGCTTGAATGCTCCAAGCCTGAATGGTGTTTATGCTTAAGCCATTTATCAGTGAGTGTTTTAGAGCCTCTGGTACTGTCTCGTTAAGAGCTGTCTGCTTGCAGACATAATTAGTTTGTATGGGGGGACTGTGTGCTTCTCTGAGTACCACTCGAGCTGCTGCCAATTCACTTCATTTTGCAGTCACTAGAGTGCAAAGGAACCTATCTGAAAGATGTAACTGTTTGCCAGAAATTATTTAGAGTAACAATGAAATTACAGTTTGTCTAACCTGCTTTCTTTGCAGTCAGAACTGTGTCTGCTAGTTCCCATTCTAGTTTGAACTGCTGAACTGGACCAATCAGTGTGGGGTAAGCTAGCTCTAAAATGGTGCCTTGGACGAATCAGAACTTGGACTCATAATCTGAGCCAGCCACAAGAGGATTGTATGGGCAGTGACTCTGGGAGATGTAGTTTAGACTTCAGTGCCTTTTGGACCAACAGCAGCAGTCTATTGTGAGTGACAGCCAATCCAGTCAAGAACTGGGAGGAACTCAAAGGAAGTGCCCGGTTTTGTCGGTTGGAGTTTCAGTTGAGCTTTGGCAGTGAAGAAGGAAGGAGCCCTGTGCTTTTCAGTGTGCAGTTTTAGTCAAAAAAGCGTGTAAGGCCCAGAGTTCCGGTCTGCAGCTTGTTAGGACTGAATCCGTCTCCTGAAAAGAATCAAAGGATCTCTGAAGAGTAGAAACCAGGCTCACCCTGTAGAAGACTGGAGGAATTGCTGAAAATTGCACTGGGTCTGTCAGGAACTGAATCTGCTGTGTGTTCTCCGGGTATTGTGCAGTAATTGCGATCGGGATACAGATGCAGCCTGCCTGGTATAGTGCTTTCTTTTATATGGATGTGTGAAGAGGTTTGTGTACCTCAAGTGAGCCCTGCTGACATTGAAGGACCCTATCTTATTTGGAGGTCGTGAGTACTAATTCAGGGTCGCTCCCTGTTGAATTGCCACATTAAATCCAAATGGAATTACTGTACTGCTGACTGTTTAATTCTCCTTTTCTCTGTGTGAAAGGGCCCCTACCAGCTGCCACGGTTTGGACTAGCCACTAGGGCTTGGGTACCCAGGGACAGTAACTGATAGGGATAGGCCTGTGCACAGAGCCATAGTAGATTATTAGAGTGATAAGCTAATTAACCTGATTTCCCCTGTCCTTGTTATATCCCCTAAATAAATCAGAGCTGCTTGTTTCAGCAAAGTTATACTGCCTGAGGTATTTGTCTATGTTAAAGTACTGTACTGTGATTGTTGCACTGTATCTCATTTCACAGGAGGTCCCAGTGCGGAACCAGACCTGGGGGTAAGTGTATACTGTGAAGGTAATTCTGATATATTGTGTGGGCCACTAGTGGGAAGAAAGGGGGGTTGCAGTGTCCCAGAGGGCTGTGACCAAGTTAGTTTAACTATTGCAAACCCTGACCTCTGGGTGGAGGCACCCGCCATTGGATCCAGGCCCCTCAACCTGTTAGTGGCAAATCAGGCAGGGGTAGTAGCCCCTGGGATAGCGCCATCTAGGGGTTACACATAGTAATAATAACACCATAATAACTTATAACCATCACATGTAACAAGATACTTCCACCAGAACATAGCTGTAGGTTCAACAGGAGGTAGTACCATTTAAATAAAATTGCATAGATACAGATATATAGACGTAAGGTAGTGAGCTAAAGTTTATATAGTAAACATCATTGGAGGAGTCACAGTGAGCAGGAGTGGCAGTTCCTCTAGTGTGAAAGTGCGAAGAAGATTGAGATGTAAGAATCCTTTGATAAGTACTGTAGGCATGGTCTGGCAAGTAGGGTGGGAAGGGGAGGGGTACAGGGAGTGGGGAGAGAAGGTCAGATGAGATAGGAGAGGGTTGGACATGATGACCTAGGGAGGACGGACTGCTCTAAGGGAGAAACTCAACAGATGCCACAGGCAATGGTTGGGGTTTAAGTCCAATATTTGAAGCAAAGACAGATCGTGATGTTGGGACCTTGATTTGGACAATGACAGAAGGGAGGACTCAGATGATGCCTCAGGCAATGGTTGAGGTTTAAGTCCAGAATTTAAAGCAGTAACAAATCATGATGTTAGGACCTTGACTTGAAGCAATGACAGGCCTTGGAGAAGGTCCTCAGGAACAAGGATTTAAAGAGGGAGAACGTGACAGGGTAAGCGAGCCTTAAGGTTTTTTGATCTTATTCCAGAGCATAGGAAGAGTGAAGCTTATTGAGGCTCTACCAAAGCACATTTTAACTTTAGGGATAGCCAGAGATAAGATGGTAAGACTTCTGAGAGAATAGGCACTAGAGATGTAGGGAGTTAGGCAGCTTGTGAGGTACTGAGCTAATTTAGGAGTGATTGCCTTATATGTCCATAGAATAGCATTCTTTTGCCTCCTGAAAATAAGGGAGCTCCAGCCTACGGAAGAATAGAGGATGCAGTGGTGCATGTCATAAGGGGCATCTGAAATGAACCTAAGGGCTCTGTGGTATAGGGTATCAAGCTTGGAGAGAGCTGTGTTAGTACTATGGCCACATAGGAAGTCCGCATAGTCTAGGAGAGGCAAGAAGGTAGCTTGGGCTAGGAGTTTTCTAGCCTCCTGGGTTAGTGAGGGCTTGATCCTGAAGAAAATACAGAGCCTCTGATGCAGTTTCTTAGAGAGTTCTTCAATGTGATCAATGAAGGACAATTTGTAGTCAGTCCAGACCCCCAGGTATCTGAATTGTTCCACAAACTCCAGGCCTTCTCCCAGAAGGGCGCTTATGTGAGGAACCTTATCTGTTTGTTTGTTTTTTGAGATGAGGGGCCAGTGGAGAGAAAATCATGGCCTTAGTTTTTTTGGCATTCAGCAGGAGTTTCAAGTTCAGTAGATTTTTTTGGAGGATGTCAAAATCATTCTGGAGGTCCAAAATGGCTTGATCCGGAGTTGATCTGTCAATGTATAGCACCGTATCATCAGCGAAGAGATGGATACTAGATGACTTTAGGCCAGTGCCAATTTGATTAATACAGTATAAATGGTAAAGAGAAGTGGACCAAGTATGGATCCTTGGGGGACACCTCTAAGGAGTATTTTTTTTTTGCGATAGGTCTCCTTCAGCCTTGACCTGCTGCTTTCTGTCCACAAGATAGTTTGTGAACCAACTTAGGACCAGGTTGTTCACCCCAACTTTCTTCAGGGCCTCCAGGAGCAAATCGTGGTCCACCATGTCGAAAGCCTTGCTAAGGTGCAGAAACAAGGCACATATGTATTGTTTGTTATCAAGTGTGGACTGCCAGCCATTTATAACCTTAGCAAGGGCAGTGGAGGTACTATGCATGGGACGGAAACCGGATTGAATTGGGTTTAGTAGATTAAAACTTTCCAGATGAGATCTGAGCTGTTCATTTACTACCTTCTGCAATAGTTTTGACAAGGCCAGGAGCAAGGAGATTGGGCAGTAATTATTTAGGCTTCAGGGGTCCCCTGATTTGAATAGAGGGATGACATGGGCCGTCTTCCAGACCTTGGGGAGGGAGCCCTGATTGAGAGACAAATTGAAAAGGTTGGTGATAGGGGGAGCCAAAATATAGTAGGCCAACTTTAGGAAGAAAGGCTCAATCATATCCGCGCCCACACTTTTCTTAGTATCAAGTTGAAGAAGGAGATCCTCAACTTGTTTGACGGTGACCGGACAGAAGGAGAAAGAATGGTAAGGATCAATAGATTCCGGATCATGGCAATCAGATGACTGACTAAGGAACTGTGCCCTGATGGCATTTGCTGGGGAGGTATCAAAAGCCATCCTTGCTGTGGCAAAGTGATTGTTAAGGAGGTCAAGGATCTCATTTGTATCTGTAGTGTAGGTACCACCAGTCGAAATTTTGTGGGAAAGTGTGCCAGCGCTGTTATGGCCTTCTACCTCCCTTAAAGTTTTCCAAAACTTAGTAGCAGAGTTAGTGGATGCGTTAAGTCCAGAACGGAAATAACTAGACTTCGCAGCTCTGATAGTTTTCATGCAGAAATTTCTTGCGGTTCGGAAAGCAGACCAGTCTGTGGCCAATTTAGACTTTCTGGCTCTTTACATATAAATTGAATGAATACCAGCCACAAACTGTGACCCAGATATCCCTGGCGCTTCACTCTGTTCGAGCTTCGTCAGGGGGGCAGATATCTGGATTAGATGACTTCATTTTAAACCCTAAAAAAATGTGACATCATACACCCATGGTATATGTGACATCATAACGATTACAAAGTACAAGAAGGAAAATGATGAAATAAGTCCCACTTGTTAGCGTATTACTAACCTAGTACCATTCATTCAAAGCATTCAAAATTAGCCAGTGTATTTTAAATGGTATTAACTTAGTGCCCTGAATATAAGGCATATACTTTAGTTAGTGGATCAACAAAACACATTCATCATTAACACGGAGGAATTAAACTTGCATAAAACATCAGGATGGCCTTGCAGCTAGTGAATACTTTTTACACCAAGATTCACTACTTGATATTATGCCCGTTCACCTTATTATGGAAGGATTGGCGTTCGTCTTAACACACAGTTGTTTCTAATTTAATTCGGAATACTTCTTACGAAGTGCGGCACTGCCATGGAGCAGTGATGGTCCCCTTCATATGCCAACTTATTTTTGGCCCTTCACTAGTTTATGTGCAATTTATTGTCATTTCTGACCAACGTTAAAATTTGGTGGCGCATATTTATTGTAGCATCTCCACTCATTATTTTTGTTAACGCGCATTGACAGACTCTATCCTGGAGTGCAGTTCTACCTGTTTGGTTTGTGTGTTGAAGAAACACAATGATACCCAGTCAGCTGCTTCTCCCTATAGGGAGTCACTGAAACCTTCTCTCCCAGAGTATATGGAGGAGGAAGACTATAATCCTGACCTCCAGCATATGGATGCAGATTATGAGAAGGAAGAAGGGGATATTGCCCTGCCTGAGATGGCCGCTTACTATGCCAATTTTAGTTGAGTAGTACCTTTGATTTGTAAACGATGGCCATCTAAAATATGAAAAATGTTGTCTAAAAATGGCCCCATTCATGTCTATGGGATGTGCCCCTGTACTCTCCATATAGTGACATCAGAAAACGTGCTAGCGTGGGGGAGGATCGGGGCAGATCGCAGTCTCAAGAGGTACCAGGAAGCGGACAGGATTGGTGCGGAGTGGCTCCATGGAGCCAAAATACAACCCCTTCCCTTCCAAAATAGGTGCAGTTACAAGTGAAAATATTAGCAGCATATGCATTGGGGGCAGGTAAGGATTCATTATGGTACTTAGTATGAGCACCCGTAGAGTTGCTCTTTAAGATAGAATTGCTTAGAGCATTACACAGTTATTGTACAAGTACACAAACCGAGAGCGAGATTCTTGGAAAAGTGGTACAGTCCAAAGGTTTTAGATGATGCATTCAGTAGAGCAGAAAGACTGGAACACAATGATTTACTTAAACCTAAAAATAGGGCACAATCAGGACAAAATGTACTGTAAGTTTCATCACTGAATTCAATCATCTTGCAGGCAAGATAGGTAACATAGTTACTAGATACTGGCCAATCCTTCTGAATGATTCCACATTGGCACCTCATACTGGGGAGAAACCGAGAGTTTCCTTCAGCAGAGGTAAAAATTTAAAAGATAAAATTGTATCTAGCCAATTTTTAAGAAACAGCCCATAATCTAACTCACGATTGCCAGTTAGCCCTCCAGGTATGCACAAATGTGGTAACTGCAATGTGTGTAGTTTTTGTCAGCAGGGTAAGGTATCTGAATCACCTGTTCAGACCAGGAAAGTACAAATTTGACAGTTTCTTTCATGCAACACAGCCTTTATTGTATATGCACTTTGGTGTGGATGCAATAAACTGTATGTGGGTAGGACCATGAGAGAGTTAAAATTATGAATTCAAGAACACATCAGGGACATCAGAAATGTGAATTTGAAAAGCTCAGTTGCAGAGCACTTTTTATCGTGCTGCAGCAGTGAACCTGACTGTCTTAGATGGATGGGTTTGGAGTAAGTGAGGGTGGGGAGGTGAGGTGGAGAGCACCTAAAAAAACTGTTACAAAGAGAGAGCTATTGGACAGTCTCTCTAAGGGCATTACAGCTGGAGGGTTTAAACACTAGCTGGGACTTTAAACCTTATTTATAATACTTTTTGATGACTGAAATATCTTTTTAGACCATTGTTAGGTCACACCATAATGTGTCTATAGTCTCTCAGCCCCCAGCCTCCCCAACCTCATCTCCTGTATGGATGTTATTTGTTTTTTCCCCTAATAATTTAATTATATAAATCCCACCCCAATATACTCTTCGTTTTAATTTAAATACTGAGATCCTTTAAGTTGCTAGTTAGGCAGTGTTCTAGTTTGTTTTTGCAGAAGAGACTCTCTGGGTGGGATATTCAGAAGGGTTGCACCCGACGCAGTATTCAAAGGGGATTGTGCCTGGCACAAATCCCGATGCGCCCGAGTGCATCAGTAATGTGGTGCAGGTGGTGGTGTGCCCAGGCACGCCTCCGCATCGATATTCAGCCCGGGATGCTGAGCCCATGCATCCGCAACCCCTACCTGCGCTGCACACAGGTGAGCCCCCCAAAAAAGGAGCAACAGCTGGCCACCCACAGGTGAGCTGCCATATTACAGGGTGCAACACGGCAGCTGCCACCTGTGGGTTGCCACTCGAGCTCCGGCTGCACCTTCCTGGTGGCGCCCCCCCCAATGCCCAATCGCGGACATACATAGAAAAATTATAGTCCCATATCCCTGACCACTCACAGCCCAATCGTGGGCATATGTAGAAAATTTAGTAGTCTCTATATCTTTGGTGGTCCAGTGGATGCTGCCTCACAAGCCTGATTGGGCGGCGTCAGTGTTATCCATGATGATCCATCCAACCTGGTGGTCCGCGTGCCCCCTCCCTACTCGGGCCCACTGAGTCCCACTGCCCTGCTCCCCAGTCATCGGGGGCGGCGGCTCGCCCCACTTGCCGCCCCACTGCCTGCCTACTGACTTGTGTATGGTTAAAACTGTACCATTATTAGAGCGAACTAATGGGCATGTAGCCTGTACTACTACACAGTCCAGATATGTGAATTCACATATCTTTACTGTGTAGTATGGTACTAGCTGCATGCCCATTGGCTCGCTGTGGACCAATGGGCGTACAGCCCTACCGTACGGAGGCAGTCGGTGGGTGGTGGGGTGGCAGGCAGGTGGGGAGCTGCCATCCGTCGCTGACCGGGGGTGAGCGGGGCGGTGGGGCTCAGTGGGTTGGTGGGGAGGGGGGTACCGCTGGACCACCAGGGTTGAATTGGAACATCATGGGATATTGCTGACACCCGTGATCGGGCTGCGAGCGGTCCACTGGACCACCAGGGATATAGGACTAATAATTCTACTACATATGCCCGCAATGGAGCTGCAAGTGGTCCACTAGACCGCAGGGATATAGGACTAATATTGTCACTACATATGCCCGTGACCAGGCTGCAAGTGGTCCACTGGACCACCAGGGTTAGAGGACTAATAATTCTACTACATATGCCCGCGGTTGGGCTGCAAGCGGTCCACTGGACCACCAGGGATAGAGTTGACTGTTCTAAATATGCTTATGCCCGCGATCAAGCTGCAAGTGGTCCACTGGACCACCAGGGATATTGGACGTGTTCTTACATTTACACATGCCCGTGATCAGGCATTGGGGCAGTTTGCCATGATGTACAGGGGGTGTCGGTCCCCAATGGCTGCAGCCTGGCAGGGTGCCAGGCGCAAGTCGCCGGGGATCGGCGCACCTGCATGCAAATGGAGCCATAATGACATGCAAATGGACCCATTTGCACCTTGTATACATTATGGCTCCATTTGCATGTGCACTTTTGAATATCGCGGTGGTTGCGCCTATCACAACAACATCGCATCCCCCTGCTCCACTCTGGCCACTTGCGCTGGCACAGTGCCACTGCACCATGCGTACTGTGGGTGGCCAAGGAGTGATATTCAATGATGCTGTGCCATGGTGCAGCTCCGTTGAATATCACCCTGTCAACGCCTCTGCTCATCCAAGTTGCACTGCGCCCAGGCTTGCGCCACAGTCTGGTGCAGTCTGAATATCCTGCCCACTAAATATATGGACTGCATTATAAGGTCCCAATAAAACATTCTTTTTCTTTCTTTTCAGCCTGAGTATTGAGAAGGGTGCAGGGACTTTCTGTTTTAAAACATAGCAATCAGAAACATGGTGAAACACAGATTTCTGTGGATAAACTCCTAGCTCTGGACTGACGTTTTCTCACTCTATCGTGGAACTTTTAGATGTGTTTGAATCTTGAATTGCATTCTATATGTGGGAACTTCGAGTCTGACAGTTTAATTCCTCCGTGTTTTTTTGTTGATCCACTAACTAAAGTATATGCCTTATATTCAGGGCACTAAGTTAATACCATTTAAAATACACTGGCTAATTTTGAATGCCTTGAATGAATGGTACTAGGTTAGTAATACGCCAACCAGTGAAATTATTTAATCATTTTCCTTTCTGTACTTTGTGATCGTTCTGATGTCATGTGTATCACGGGTGTATGATGTCATTTTTTTAGGATTTAAAAGGAAGTCATCTAATCCAGATATCCACCCCCCTGAGGAAGCTCAAATGGAGTGAAGCGCCGGGGGCATCTGGGTCACAGTTTGTGGCTGGTATTCATTCAATTTATATGAAATTTAATTGTCATTTCTGACCAACATTAAAATTTGGTAGAGCATATTTACTGTAGTGTCTCCATTTATTATTTTTGTTAATACACTTTTACAAACTCTATCCTGGAGTGCAGCTCTACCTTTTTGGTTTGTGTGTTAAGGAAACTCAGTCAACTGCTTCTCCCTTTAGGGAGTCACTGAAACCTCCTCTCCCTGAGTATATAGAGGAGGAGTATAATGCTGACCTCCAGCATATGGTGCAGATTGTGAGGAGGAAGAAGGGGATCTTTCCTTGCCTGAGAGCATGGACTCTAGTTCCACCCTGTCTTCATGCACTGAGGGCAGTGTAGTTATACGCCATGTTCCCCACCTGAAGATGTTTTAATTCCAGGCTCTGCTAAGGTTAATGCAGGAATCCCTTGAATTCAAAGCTGAGGAGGAGGACTCCACTAAACAGAACTTATATGAGTTCCTGGAGGTCCCTTCTCTGTCTACTGTAATCATTCCTCTGATTCACCCTGCTTTGATGGATGCTACTCTGGATGCCTGGCATAGACTGCAGGATCTCAGGAAATGGGGGGGAGGGGCACTCTCTCAGACAAAACACAATGTCCAGGAAAAAATCTTTAATTAAACTCTTTAGTTTGTATTTTAGATGCTACCCTGACGTTTTGCCAAACTTATAGCTTCTTTATGGACTTCCTTGAAATGCTATCCTTTAAAAAAAATACTAAAAATACATTCAATGTATTTTCAAGTATTCCACTTAAACAACTTTAAATACTTTTCCATGTTAGCCAAAATATACCTCTGTATTCTTTTAGCACTTACTGTGCTAGTCTTTATTTCTTTGTTGTTTCTCATATATTTTATACCGGTGTACGTAAACCAGATTACAGACTAATAAATTGCAAGTAATTTTTCACTGGTCTGTTTGTGTCTTGTTACTGTACATTTTTTAAAGTTAATTAGTTCTTTCACAAACTGCATGCTTCACAACATGCTGAAACTTCACCAGACACCCCATGCTCAAGTTTAATTTTGGCAATTGTATGTCTTTTTCATCCTGTTATCACTTTATAATCTTCGTACCTGTCTGCACTTGTTATAAACCTGGTATTCAAACTTGATAACCTCAAACAGCCAGCTCCATTTTTTTATTTTAGGTTCATTTCTATAAATTGAAAGATAAATTGCAGTTCAAATCCCCCATTTCCAGTCATTGCTTTTTGGCCTCCGGCAGCTTCTACCTACTAATTTGAATATTTGGAGCATCATCTCCTGAAGCACTCCTTCCCTTTGGCAACTGTACATTGACTGTGGGAGGCTGGATGCTGGATGGGTCAACCAAAGGATAAGGCAGGACTCTGAAGTAGAAGGTACAAGGTGCTCGCTAGGTATGCATCGTTTTGTTTGAAGTAAAAATGAAAGTCAAACTGAGTGACTGCAAGGCATTCTCGTAAGTGTGCTCACAGATCAAGATGGGGCTGGCAATATAGCTTAGAGGTTAGAGTAATGAGCTGTGAATGAGTCTGGTACATCCAGCAGCTCTGGGTTTGATTCTCACAACCTAAGCATCAACTTCAACTTGCATACTGTGTGACTCTGAGCAAATCACTTAACCTCTCCAGTGCTCCCAGGTAGCCCCTGAAAATGAACCTATCTTACCCCTAATTCCTCACTGGGGACTACCTTTCCCTCACATAGAAAGCCAGAACTGGGCTTGCACTCTAGAACCAATAACTGGAGGTGTGGAGAAGTTCAGTAAGTAGAGCCTGCAACCAAATGGACGCTCCACCAATGTTTTAATTCAAACAGGGAAAATACAAAATTCCATTTCACACCATCACTATGGACAAACAGCCACTGACTGTGACCCAGGTGCCCCGGCGCTTCGCTCCATTTGAGCTTCATCAGTGGGCAGCTACCTGGATAGATTTACAACCTTATATACAAAAAATCAATGACATCACAAACACATGACTGCACATTATGTCATAAATACAAAACAAGTAAAGTCACTGTGGTTCCTTTGTATAAAGTTGTTACATGCTGAATGTTGTTTTTAAGTAATCACACAGTTATATATGATCCAGCAAAATAATTCATAGAAAATGTCATACAAAAGACTGAACTCCATACATGAAAAGATTCAAACAAATCAACAAATGCCTTTGTCTTTTGTTTTATTTTTATTTATTTATTGTCTCGGATTATAACGCCTTTGAGCTAGCAGCTCGTTTACAGAAGTTCCACATCGTGAGGTAAACAATAGTTCAGCAACAAATACAGACATCAGAACAATGGTTACAAAATTACAGTAATTACATTCATTTTTTCATTCATGGGATAACAAACAAGATACAGAAATTGGTTGACCATACTGTAGAACAAAGGGTTAAGGCAGTTTTGACAGGGTAGGAGACTAGGAGGCAACAGGGAATGAGGACAGTTAGAACTCTACCAGTGGGTAGGAGGACATGGGAGGGGGGAGATAGGGAGGATTCACGGAAGCAACCTGCAGGGCCTTGTCAAAGGTTTGTGGGATGGTGATGGGGTACCTGGGAGGGATAGATGTAGCTAGGAGACAGGGTGCAGGGGGGAATAAATAGGTCGGGGAAGGGGTGGGAAAGGATTGGAAAGAATGTTGTGTGAGGGGGCAAGGAGAGGGGATATGGGACAGAGGTCACAGGTAGTGGGTAAGTGCTGAGGATGTGTAGAAATACCAGTGTAACTCTGGAGGAGTTAGGAGCTACAGTCACACTCATTGAATGTAGCGAGATGAGAGTGTAGCTTTGATTTGAAGGGGCCAAGTTTAGATTCTGCCATTAAGTCATCATGGAGGGAGTTCAGCCAGTTGTGTGCCTGGTACCCAAATGACCATTGTCCTTGAGAGGTGCGGTGAAAAGGAACTTTAAGCAACTTACTGTTTGCTCCCCTTGTTTGTCTGAGATTGTCGGTTGGGCAAAGGAGGTCCTGGAACCCCATGGGCGTTAGGCCAAGGGTGAACTTCTTTGCAAGCAGGCACATCTAGTACTGAATCCTGCTGTGGAGACTGAGCAACCTGAAACAAGAATAGAGCTCGCTGGTATGAGTGGGGTAGTGTGCTCCTAAGATCAGCTTACATGCTTTGTTTAGTGCTAGTTTGATCCTCTTTAGGGTTGTCTCTGTTGCTACACCATAGACTACCAGTCTGTAGTCAATTACTGATAGGAGTGAGCTGTTAACAGCGAGTTTTAGGGCCACGTCCGTTAGGCAGTGTTTGTGCCTAAAGAGTTGGCTAATTTTGGAGTTCACACAGTTGGCTACTTGGTCTATGTGTTGTGAGAAGGTGAGGGAGCTGTCTAGAATGACCCCTGGGTATTTAAAGCTTTGGACCATTTCTAATGCAACATTTTGGTTGTTCAGGATTTTTAGTTGGTGAGACCTGTGCCTGTTATGGGAGAAGGCGAATAACATAGTTTTGGTCTTCTTGTAATTTAGCAAGGGCTTTGAGTTAAGAAACCAGGCCTCTACTTCTGAGAAGTTTTCCTGCATTTGCTTTTCCAGTGTTGAGGGGGCTGTGTGGCTAGAGTATAGTACAGCATCATCTGCATACATTAGGACTCTAACATGACATGCTAGCAGGAGGTGGTTTAGAAACAAGCTAAAAAGCAGGGGTCCAAGAATTCTAGTATTTTAATATTTTAAGTCTTTTGAATTTTAGAACCAAATGCATTAAAGAAAAGAGAGAAAAATATTGAGGATAATCAGCACAGAGTTGGGAGAAGTCCACAGTTTGAATTCCATGCCAACTAAACAAATCGCTTCGCTGTGGTTTAATAACAGGATCAACCTGCACTCTCCATAACACTCCTGCTGAAAAGAAAAAAAGTAAAGAAAGATTTAAGAAATTTAAATTGTCAAAACAAAATGCACCAAATGCTGTAATATTAAACAATAACCAATTTCAAATGCGATCAGGTATTTTCTGTTCAGGGGTGGGGGGGGGAGAACCTTGTATCACAGATAAGGTTTCAGATCTGAACTCTGATTTAAACCCTCTGGCTGCAAAGCTTGCAGGGAGAATATCCAATAACTTTCCCTTTGTAGCAGCCTGTTAAGTTGATCATACCCTCTTCTCCCCATCTTCACTTGTTCAAGCCCCATGCATTTCAAACTACTGGGGTTACTGTTGTGACTAAGTAAGAAATGCTCCACCACAGGACTTTCCAAGTTACTGTTTCTGATATCCTGATATGCTCCTGGATGCATGTCTTTAAAACGCTCACTGTTCTGCCCACATAAGTGTTGTTGCAATTACACCATAATGCATATACAATGTATGGTGCAGTACACAAGATGGATTGACAAATTTGAACTTTTCTGCTATGTATAGGCATCTGGAATGTAGCACCTTGATGCAAAAATTGCAGTCATTGCAATTACTGCATCTATACATTCCGGAAGGGTGGTCTAATAGGTAACCATGTACTAGGGCCAGTACTTCTACTTGAAAACTAACTAAATACTAACTTATCTCTCAAATGTTGTCCTCTACTAAAAGAGACCCTCAGTTTTTTTCCAATGTAGGGCGCCAGTAACTGGTCACTCACCAAAATGGGCCAATATTTTGTCACAATATTGCCTGTCTTCTCAGGCAAATGGTTATATTCTGTGACAACATTCACCTTGTTTTGTTCCTCATTAACCCTGATTTTAGGTGTGAGTAGGTCCCTACAGTCCCGTCCAGCTGCTTTTCTAAAGGCTTCATTCAATATTTTTGGGTTATAGCCTCTCTCAAAAAACCTTTCCCTTATTTCCTTAGCCTGCATTTCATACTTATTGTATTCTGATATATTTCGTCTCAGTCTCAAAAACTGACTGTATGGGACTGAGTTTTTAAGGGACCTAGGGTATGAACTTGAGGCAAGTAGCAGGTTAATAGTGGCTGTTGGCTTTCTGTAGCCCTTTAAAGTAACATTATTATCCCCATTGTGCATCAAAGTGATATCTAAAAAATTTATTTTATTGATATCATTCTTGTAAGTGAATCTGAGGTTTTTATCATTGTGGTTCAACCACTGAATGAATTCATCAATGTCCTGGTCTGTTCCAGACCACACTTACAGTATGTCGTCAATAAATCTAGATCAATTGGCAATTTTACTCAGAAAAAAGGTTGGAATCTTTGTTAAATACAACCTTATCCTCCCAGAAACCTCAAAATAGGTTTGCATATGAGGGAGCCACACTGGCTCTCATGGCTATGCCGCATTTCGGTAAATAATAGTCTGAATCAAACTCAGAACAGATGTGGGTAAGAACAAATTCCAGATCCTCCAATATTAAACTTAGGGGCATACTCTATCGGAAAGGATCTTGGTAAAGGAAGTGTCTGCTAGTTTCAAGTCCATCATGGTGCTGGATAGAGGTGTGCAATGATTCCACATCAATTGTAAGCCATCTAAAGTCCGCTGACCAAGTAAAATCATTAAAATCCTCCAATATGTGCATACAGGACCCGGGGCAGCAGGCATTACTTTTTTTAGAAAAGAATCTATGAATTCACTTAAGTTATTCATTAAAGAATCCACCCATGACACTATGGGCCTCCTTGGAGAATCCTGCAAGTTCTTATTCATTTTCGGGAGACTGTATAGGGTGGGGATAACTGGTGATTTGGGTAACAGAAATTCAAATTCCTTCTCTGATATCTCCCCACACATTTTGGCCCTTTCTAAAATTGGTATGAGTTCCAAATTAAAATTAAACAGTGGATTAGACCTCAACCTGGAACCATTATTAATGTCAGATAACAAATCAATTACTTTATGTCTGTAAAATTCCTTCTCCATTATAACAAGATTTCCCCCTTGTCAGCTGGTTTAAATACTACATTATCAAAAGTCTGTAATTCCTTTAAACCTTAGTATTCATCTGGAGATAAAATATTATTAATGTCTAACATTTCCCTCTGCTAGCAGTTTCTTAACTTCATTAGAAACAGTCTTTTTGTATGCATTTATAATCAGATTTGTGTACATGGGACAGAAATTTGACCTATTAGAAAACAACACGTTTCTCATTTTATACATTTCAGTTCCATTCAGATTGGTGTAACCCCCCTGCAAATGGGGGTTCCCAAAAGACTTCCAGGAGCTTGCTTGAATGCTCCAAGCCTGAATGGTGTTTGGCGTTTAAGCCATTTATCTGTGAGTGTTTTTATGGCCTCTGGTACTGTCTCTTTAAGAGCTGTGTGCTTGCAGACATAATTAGTTTGTATGAGGGGACTGTGTGTTTCTCTGCTTGAGTACCACTCGAGCTGCTGCCAATTCACTCCATTTTTGCAGTCACTAGGAGTGCAAAGGGAGCCATACCGCTCAACCTTTTGTCCCCCAAATGTGGAACATTGCCTCTCAAAATGTGGAACAAATGAGCAAAATGTGGAACACTTAATCAAATCTTTACCTAGGAAGCTCAGAACACCATTAAAATGTTTGCATTTATGTTCAGAAAGTCTGTTATTACTGAATAATATAATTTTTGCATCATTTACTATAGATTTTTGCTTTAAAATGTTAATACTGAATGTGGGACAAGTCCTCACAATGTGGAACAGGGAGCTTTTGTGAAGTAAAATGAGGAACGTTCCTCGTAATGTGGTACAGTTGAGAGGTATGAAGGGAACCTATCTGAAAGATGTAACTGTTTGCCAGAAATCATTTAGAGTAATAATAAAATACAGTTTGTCTAACCTGCTTTCTTTGCAGTCAGAACTGTGTTTGCCTAGTTCCCCATTCTAGTTTTGAACTGCTGAACTGGACCAATCAGTGTGGGTTAAGGTAGCTCTAAAATGGTGCCGTGGATGAATCAGAACTTGGACTCGTAATCTGAGCCAGCCACAAGAGGATTGTATGGGCAGTGACTCTGGGAGATGTAGTTTGGACTTCGGCGCCTTTTTGGACCAACAGGGGCAGTCTATTGTGAGTGACAGCCAATCCAGCCAAGAACTGGGAGGAACTCAAAGGAAGTGCCCGGTTTTGTCTGCTGGAGTTTCAGTTGAGCTCTGGCAGCGAAGAGGGAAGGAGCCGTGTGCTTTTTCGGTGTGCAGTTTTAGTCGGGAAATGCATGTAAGGCCCCGAGTTCTGGTCTGCAGCTTGTGTAACTGCTTGTTAGGACTGAATCTGTCCTGTGAAGAGAATCAAGGATATCTGAAGAGTAGAAGCCAGGCTCACCCTGTAGAAGACTGGAGAAATTGCTGAATTGGCGGTCTGTCAGGAACTGAATCTGCTTGTGTCCTCCGGGTATTGTGCAGTAATTGCAATCGGGATAGAGAAGCAGCCTGCCTGGTATAGTACTTTCTTTTACCATATAAATGTGTGAGGAGGCTTGTGTAGCTCAAGTGAATCCTGCTGCCATTAAAGGACTTTTGCCTGTGACTGTTTACCATATAAATGTGTGAGGAGGCTTGTGTAGCTCAAGTGAGATCCTGCTGCCATTAAATGACTTTGCCTGTTACTGTTTACCATATAAATGTGTGAGGAGGCTTGTGTAGCTCAAGTGAATTCTGCTGCCTTTAAAGGACTTTTGCCTGTTACTGTTTACCATATAAATGTGTGAGGAGGCTTGTGTAGCTCAAGTGAATCCTGCTGCCATTAAAGGACTTTTGCCTGTTGCAGTTTGTCATATAAATGTGTGAGGAGTCTCGTGGAGCTCAAGAGTAGCCCTGCTGACGTTGAAGGACCCTATCTTGTTTGGAGGTCGTGAGTACTTATTCAGGGTCGCTCCCTGTTGAATTGCCACATTGAATCCAAATGGAATTACTGTACTGCTGACTGTTTAACTAATTTTTCTTTTCTCTGTGTGAAAGGGCTCCTACCGGCTACCACGGTTTGGACTAGCCACTAGGGCTTGGGTACCCAGGGACAGTAACTGGTAGGGATAGGCCTGTTCACAGAGCCATAGGTAGATGAGTAAAGTGATAAGCTAATTAACCTGATTTCCCCCTGTCCTTGTTATATCCCCCTAAATAAATCAGAGCTGCTTGTTTCAGCAAAGTTATACTGCCTGAGGTATTTGTCTATGTTAAAGTATTGTACTGTGATTGTTGCACTGTATCTTCTTATTTTATAGGGGGTCCCAGTGCCTGAACCAGTCCTGGGGTAAGTGTATACTGTGAAGGTAATTCTGATATACTGTGTGGGCCACTAGTGGAAAGAAAGGTTGCAGTGTCCCAGAGGGCTGTGACCAAGTTAGTTTAACTATTGCAAACCCTGACCTCTGGGTGGAGGCACCCACCATTGGATCCAGGCCCCTCAACCTGTTAGTGGCAAATCAGGCAGGGGTAGTAGCCCCTGGGATAGCACCATCTAGGGGTTACACATATAAATTCCTATTAAATTTATCATACTCTGACTGTATGCCTTCGTGATACAATGAGTCTAACAAGGAAAGATCGCACCAGTCCATCAAATCCCAGTCTTCACCAAAATCAGGTGTTGTACTGGAAATATTTGAAAAATCCAGTAATGGTATGCTTTCGTCCCATGTGGGATTAGCCGACGTTCCCATGAGATCATATGGTAGAAAACCCATTGTGTTCTGTTGTGGGGGGTTCTTAACAAAAAATCATTCAGTTGTAATCTATAGAATTTTTCTAAGTCCGCAGATACTTTAAATTTACATGGTTTCGGGAGTGGAATAAATGCTAATCCTTTCAAGAACACATTAAGCTGAGACATAGTAAGAATGTGATGTGACAAATGTATAGCTTGCCCCTCATGGTTTTTGGCTATACTGAGTTTTCTGCCCCCTCTTTTGCCCCTGTGGGCTATCTTTTTCCATTTTTTGCCGGTTGAGATCCCACTCTCTGATTAGCAGTATTTGTTGGTTGTTCTTGAGAGAACGGAATGCTACTTTGGGCTCAAGAGATTGTTGGTGTGTTATCAGAAGTATCTGCAGTGGATGTTGTAATGTTATACATCTTCTTTTTATTCTTCTGAATGCTTTTAGATATTGTACAGTATCTGGGGTAAGATCTCAATCTACCATGGGAGGGTGATCTATCAAGTTTGAAATGAGACCAATAAAATGTCCTGCCCTCCTGATAATCAGTGCTGTTCCATTCCAGTTTACTCTGTTTCTGTTTAATTGGTTCAGTTTTGTGCTTATTTGGTTTCTGCTGTAGTTCTTTATCTAGTTTTGTAAATTCAGGATGGCTAATGTATTTTTTCAAATTCTTTTGGTCTCTGAAATTTCTTTGATAAGTGTCTTGTGCTTGACAGTATAATTTTTTATGTTTGCTTGCACGCATGCGCAAGAAACATTATGTGGCAGCTTAGGAGAGAAGTGGGTTGTGGAGGCGCGGCAGTGTGGCAGCCAACAGAGGCATTGCATTTGGGGGCTTGGCACTTGTGGACCAATAGAGGCACAGTGTGCTGACAACACTGGCTTCCAAAAGTGCCTCCAACTTGTAAGGTTTCTCACCGCAGCAGTCAGGGGCCGCCTCGTCATTGCAGCATCAGCCATTCCGCTGCAATGAGGGAGTGACCCATGATTGCAGGGTGGAACGTTGCATATTGTAATATTGTTTGTAAACGTGGCAGCAAGCTGCTGCCATGTTCACAAATGATATTAGATAGCCCTCTGTGCCAAGGGAGTGCCCAATCCCACTCGGCATCATGTGCCACCCCCAAAAACAGTTTTTGTCTGCCGATGGGGGGCCCACTCTCCATCAGCTTCATTCCACCTCCTTCCCAGTGTAATTTGCCAATGGGAGAGCCCACTCCCTGTTGGCATAATGTCCCCACAAAAAAAAAATTGACTTTGTGCCGAGGGGGTGCCCAATTCCCCTCGGCTCTTGCCGCGCCCGTATGTGCTGACAGGGGTGCCTAATCTCCCGTCGGTACAGCCCCCAAGAAAACACTCAGGTGGCACACTGGGAGCCCACCCCAGCATGCCAATGTCCTGGTTAAAAAAAAAAGTCCCGCAATGTTTTTTTCTTTTTTTTTTCTTTTCTTAAATCAGAAAACGGTCCCTTGTCGAGTCCGTGGCCCAACTCTAACCTGCGCTTCCACCCTCTGTGCACCCTGCCTCCCACCCCATACTTACCACCGAAGCCCAGCACGATGATCTTCGATGGACTGGGAACACGTCTGCACTCTTCGAAGTGGACCATGAACTGAGGAAATGTCAGTAAGCTGTATAATGGCATAAATAGGTTTTTTTCAACTTTGGTGCATATCTCAGGCATTTTGGAGAATTTTGCCACCAAATTTTCAACATGGGGTTACTGGGACCCCTCCTCATGAATTCAGCCACTGTCATGGTGTTATTCTGTCCCGAAGGTGATTTTGAGGTCACTGCGAGAATCCCCTTTCGGGACCGATTAATGAAATGACAGTGCCAGTGTTCATGAGGTGGCCTCTCAAAAAGTCTATGTTGCAAATTTGGTGGAAAAAAATCCAAGAAATGACTGTTTTACAAGCGTGCATTGCGCAGTTGCTACACATGCTCGTAACTTCGTGAATTTGTAATATTTTCATTCCAGATGTTCAACATTGCCATTTTTCTGCACCTATTTATGAACAGTACAGCTGTCATTTTTCACATCCTGGCTGAAATGTGTTTTCGCACTTCCAGCACAGGATAGTGTGGTTGCTGTGGAAATCAGTGTTCGGGACACATTAAGAAAATCACAGTGACACTGTTCATGAGCAGAGATACTACAATGCCTATGTTGAAAATTTGGTGACAAAAGTCCATAAAATGACTGTGTTATGCGTATGCATTGCGCAGTTTCCACGTATGCTCAGAAGTGCGAGCATTTTTAATATTCCCATTACAGATTTTCAACATTGCCATCTCTTCACACCTCCCAATGGATGGTACAGCTGTCATTCTTCACATCCTGCCCGATCTGTGTTTTCGTACATGTGGCACAGAATGGCACTGTTGCTGTTGGAACTCAGCGTTCGGGACACATTGACAAAATCCCACTGCCACTCTTCATGAGAAGAGGTCCCAAATGCTTTCATGAGGTGGGGGTCACAAAAAGGCCATGTTGAAAATTTGTAGTGCAAATACCAACAAATGCCCGAGGCGTTAGGGTTTCTAACCATAACGTCCTACCCTGTGCAGACTTACAGGCATCGGGGTGTGCCTTTGGATTGCAGACTGTACTGCTCATGCCATCCCACCCCCAACCCCCAGCCACTGACAGGCATTGAGGTGTACCTTGGACCCTTTGGCCCCAGACTTCACCCCATTCTCCATGCTGCACCCATTTTAGTGTATGTCCTTATGCAATGGGGTGACTATAAAGCCAAACACCCTAAGGCACACCTCAACACGTGTTGGTGCCTGCAGAATACGGTGAGGTGACATGGCATGACTGTCATGGGCGACGACCCAAACACTTACCCCAATGCCTGTCCATCTCTACAAGATGGAGGTGGGGTTGGGTGTGAAGTTCAATACTTCACCGCCATTCCTATTCTGCATCTGTCTAACTCCTGCATTTCCAATGCTAATACCAGCAAGGAAACATTCAGCATTGACAAATGCTTGTTATAATTAGTTTCACAAACCTTTGAGTATACTAAGATGCAGCCTCCTCCTATTCAGATCTAAAATCAAGTTATCCTAATCCCCCAGATGGGATCACCGTCACTGTCAGTCCTCTTTGAGTAGTACCCTGTTCCAAGTATTGCTCCAGGCTACTGATATTATAAGTGATGTTAAGTTCAAGAAATAATTGATGTTCGAGTGTGGTGAATAAAGATCTTAACTCATCATCCTCAATGTTGGTGTCCAAGGCCACCAGAGGCTGTTTTGCTCTTTTCCTTTCTGTAAATCATCCATCACAGTCATACACACTAAAAGTGATTCCGCAGTATCGCTTCCAGCTGATTCATCTGCATTCATTGCTAGTTGTTTATTGAATATTTGCTTAGTACTGCTCTGAGGAATCTCAAAGGTGAAGAAGTTAAGCTCCAAACAGGAGCTTTTAGCTGTTGAGAAACAGTTCAATCACTCCAAACACACCAGTGATTCACCAGCACCCATGTCGCTGCACCGATGTCAATCCAACTGGTAACCACAATGAAGAAGTGCATCGCTCTCCGGTAAGAGGTGGGGTGCAAGTCTGGGGCTGACAATCCAGTCATAAACTAACCAAGAAAACTAAAACTGGGCTTCCACTCCAGAACCAATAACTGGAGGTGTGGAGAAGTTCAATAAGTAGAGCCTGAGACCAAATGGGTGCTCCACCAAAGTTTTAATTCAAACGAAGAAAATACAAAATTCCATTCCACACCATCACTATGGACATACAGTCACCGACTGTGACCCAGGTGCCCTGGCGCTTTGCTCCATTTGAGCTTCATCAGGGAACAGCTACCTGGACAGATTTACAACCTTATATACAAAAAAAGTCAGTGACGTCACAAACATGTGACTACACATTGCGTCATAAGTACAAAACAAATAACAGTCACTGTGGTTCATTTGTATAAAGTTGTCATATGCTGAATGCTGTTTTTAAGTAATCGCACAGTTATATATGATCCAGCAAAATAATTCACAGAAACTGTAATACAAATGACTGAACTCCACACATGAAAAGAGTCAAACAAATCAACAATGCCTTTGTCTTTTGAATTCTAGTACTTTAGTATTTTAAGTGTTTTGAATTTTAGAACCAAATGCATTAAAGAAAAGAGAGAAAAAGATCGAGGATGATCACCCCAGAGTTAGAGCAGTCCACAGTTTGAATTCCATGCCAACAAATCGCTTCACTGTGGTCTAATGCAGGATGAACCTGCGCTCTCCATAAACACTACTGCTGAAAAGAAAAAAAGTAATGAAAGATTTAAGATTTACTACAATACAGTACATGCTCACTGATTGTGAATCAATGAGCGCATACTGTATTATATTGTCTGAGCTCAGTGACTGTTCAGTCAGCGCCGGCCGAGGTAGTGTGAGGAGGGGTATGCCGGTTGCCAGCTGGAGGTTCAGGTTGAGGGGAGCAGGGTGGTGGGTACTACATGCCAGGGTGGGGGGGGGTGAACCGCTAGATCACCAGAGTAAATGGAGTTTTACACCTCTCAATAACGGGCATATCAGGGAGGGAGGGAGGAACCACTAGACCACCAGTGTAAATGATAATTTCCACCTCTCAATAATGGACATATCGCTGCTAGGGAGGGACCACTAGACCACCAGGGTAAATGATAATTTTCACCTCACAATAATGAGCATATTGGGTGGGGGAGGGACCGCTAGACCACCAGTGGGATTTGTATTACTATTCTTTTCCTTTCTCTGTCAGGTAATGCACATTACTGCACAATGTCAACATTGGGCATATCCACATGTTCTGCTCACTTACTCCAGGCTCTTGGGTTTTCTGGTGAGAAGCACTATCCCTCTCCTAGAAAGGAAGGTTCCTTTATGGATTTCTTCCATTCCCCCTGATCCAGAGGTTATAGGACAAGCTTCAGGCAGAGCATGCTACAATGATTCTATTGGCTCTGTTCTTGCTCAGACAAATTTGGTTTCCCCTGTTGCAGCAGCTGGCAGCTGCACCATCTGTCCTGCTTCCTCTACATGCAGAACTCCTAATGCAGGAGCAAGGCTCTCTAGTATATCCAGGTCTCCAGTCCCTGCATCTCAACACCTGGCTCTTGAGGACATAGAACTCTCCCACTTTAGGGTTTTCCTTGTGGTTGGGTTGCAGATGTCTTCCTAGTGACTTGTAAGCCGCCAACTAGTTATGCCTATTCCCAGAAATAGAAATGCATCAGTATCAGTATTTGGAGTGCCTTCAATACCCTGGACACTTAAGTGTCCAGTGTGACATGTTCTGGATTACTTAGTATCCTTATTAGAATCATGCATCCAGTACAGCTCTCTGAAGGAGCATTTAGCAGCTGTTTTGGCTTTCCATGCCCTCACAGATGACAAGTCAGTCATCCAATTTGAGGTTTCCTGCAGGCTCCTTAAAGGCATCTTGCATATCTGTCACCGGTCCATTGGATAGTTCAGATGTGGGACCCTAACATGGTTCTAGAGCTGCTTACAGGACCATTCTTTGAACCTACTGCTACTTTTGACATGCGCGTCTTATCCTAGAAGACACTGTTCTTTGTTGCTGTTACCTTGGTATGAAGAGTGCCTGAGTTACATGCTCTGGTTACGGAGCCTCCATATCTTATTTTTCACCAAGATTGGGTTTCTCTATGGCTCAGTCCTAGTTTTGTCCCGAAGGTTGTTTCTGGCTTCACATTGAGTCAGGCTATTCACTTTTTCCCTCTTACAATAGAGGGGAAGGGAAAGTGTTATTACATCCCTTAGATGCCCATAGAGCTTTATGCTTCTACTTGTACCATACTAAGGACTATAGAAAATCCTAGCTTCATAGGTTCATAGGTTGATACGAGTTCGGGGGACTAGCCAATAATTAACTCGCCACTCACTAACCTGGGTAGAAATCATATTTAGAATTGCCCATATATATATCGAGATTTCTTTTAAAGTTTTGAAGAGTAGTACTATACACTGCCTCACGTGGTAGGGCATTCCAAATTGGCACTATTCTCTGTGTGAAAAAAAGATTCCTTTTTTGATTGACCTATTTGTATTAGATTTTAATTTTAGATTATGAGATCTAGTATAGCTAACCGTATATTGCCATTCCATACATAAGGTTTCAAGCAATGCTATATCTCGTGTTGCTTTATAGATTAAACACAAGTCCCCTCTTAGGGATCGATATTTGATAGAGAAAAGGTTCAACTCCCTAAGTCTGTTTTCATAGGATATTGTTTTTAATGTCGAAACATTTCTTGTAAATCTACGTTGGACTTTTTCTGCTGTTATCTTATCCCGAACCAGGGTCGGGGCACAAAATGATGAACAGTAGTCTATATGGGATCTGACTGTACTACAATAAAGTGGTATTAGCACTTCTGGTTCCCTGGATTTAATGTTTTTCAGAATGCAATTAATCATTCTATGGCATTTTTGTGCTGTTTTGTTTGTATGCTCAGTAAATTTCAAATTGTTAGTGATATTGACTCCTAGATCCTTTTCCTCAGTCACTGTGTTCAAAAGAATATTGTCCATATAATAGTTTACCATCATATTGTTTTTACCAAAATGCATCACTTTACATTTGGAGATATTAAAGACTAATTTATTTTGTTTTGCCCAAATAGATAGGTTATTAAGGTTATCCTGTAAAACATGAGTTGCAGCGTGATCATTGACTATACACCCCAATTTTGCATCATCTGCATATTTATTTATCCATACCCCATTATTAGTATTCATACTTGAAATCAGAATATTAAACAGAACTGGGCCCAGCACCGATCCCTGAGGCACACCGCTGGTAACCCAACTCCATGTGGACCTATATCCTCTAATGCTGACATGTGGTCTTCTATTAGTTAACCATAATGTAATCCACTTGATGATACTTATATGTATTCTTAAGTTCTTTAGACATTAAATCAGAATTTTATGAGATAGTGAATCGAATGCTTTCTCATAATCTAAAAAGATTACATCCACAGACAGTCCTGCATCCAGTGCTGCGCTAATAGGTTCGAAAAAGTTGATTAAATTATTTAGGCAGGATCTGTCTGCTGTAAATCCATATTGGGTTGTATCAGTAAATCCATTTTTAGTTATACGTGTACTAATTTTATGTGCTAAAAGTTTTTCCATAGTTTTACCTATACAGGAGGTCAAGCTGATAGGTCTGTAGTGTTTTACGTCTTGTTTTGTTCCCCCCTTATGAATGGGAATCACCACAGCTTCTTTCCATTCTGCTAACATCTCCCCAGCTTTAATGGATTTATTAAACAGAAGGGCAAGAGCTCCTGCGATCTCATATGAAGTTTCCTTAAGAAAGACAGTTGGAATGTTATCTGTACCAACTGAAAATGAAGATTTGAAGGAATTAATTAATTGATTAATTAATTTATTGAAAATGTTTCATCAGGACAGGCACACTGAGCAAAAAGATGCTCGTCTCATGGTGCGACCTGGGGGGGTGGGGTTACAAGGGAGAAGGGTAAACATACAACAGTCAGTAGGTTGAACTTAGGAGTGGAGCAATACAAACAATTGTACATAATTGAGATTACTTACGAACATTGTTACATGAGGAGAACAGTACAAAACATGAGCCTCAAGGAAAGTGGCATACATAAAATGAATACACATCTAGGACTATACGTGATTACATAAGTGCCAGTAACAGATCTTGAACTGAAGCAAGATGCACCCAGTTGGCAGTGGGAAATGGAAGTCAGAGATTGGGGCAAAGGAGAGGTGGAAGGACTGTATAGTAAACACTAGGGTGTTTAGGGGGGTTGATTTAGGGGAGATGGTGGGGGAAAGAGAAAGGAGATAGTAGAAGTGAATGAGACAGTATGTGCATAGGGTGTTTAGGGCAATGTATAAGCCAGACAATTAGGTGAAGGCTGAGCTGCTGGTCAGGCACGTAAGGGGGAGTGGGTCGGGGGGAAGAGAATCCATCAGGGGTGGGAGGTCAGGGGCAGGTACAATTTGGTGCAAGGAAGTTAGTGAGGGCAGAGGATAGAGAGTGTTTGGATGAAGAATGGTGGATTTGGGATGGCAGGCCGTTCCAGAGCTTAGGGAAGAGGTAAGAGAAAGCCGATTGGCCTGCGGAGGTCCTTCGGTGAGGGATTACTAATAGCCTGGAGTCAGTAGACCTGAGGGCGAGGGTGGGGGTAGGTGAGGAAGATAGGGAGGATGCGAGGTAGGGAAGGAGGGAACCAAGCCAGAAGTTAGAAACAAATTTAGCACTGTGAAGTAGGCGCCGGTTACTCAGGGATGGAAGGCCAGAGAATGGTAGAGCTGACAGTGATGGGAGCGGGGGGGGGGCATTGAGGGGAAAGCGGCAGAAAGCATTAAAGAGGGGGTCCAGTCTGGCTAAGGTGGACTTAGAGGCAGAGCTGTAAACAACATTGCAGTAGTCGAAGGAGGGTAGAATAATTTTCTGGACTATTTCGCGTCTCACTGGAAACGGGAGACTAGCGCGGTTTCTATAGAGGGCTACAAGCTTTGGGCGCAGTTTAGATAGGATAGTGTCTACGTGTGTGGAAAAGGAGAGGTGGCGATCAAGCCAAACCCCTAGGTACCTAAAGGAGGGCACGTCTTCAAGGATGGTGTTATTTAGTGTACGGAAGATCAGTGGGATGTAAGACAGGATAGTTTCTGTCCAGTGCCGAAAGACACAGAGACAGTTTTCTTGACATTTAGGGAGAGTTGGTGGGAGATGAACCAGTGTTGTACTTTGTTGAAGTCAGTCTGAAGATTAGAGAGTGACTTCTTAGCTGGAGATACTGACCGAGTAAAAGGACCATGTCATCTCGTGCATGTATTCTTGGTGGGGAAGCAAGAGTTAGGCAGATCATTTAGAAGGATGGAGAAGAGGATGGGGCCAAGGACTGAGCCCTGGGGAACGCCGGTGATAATAGGGAGTGGGGGGAGGTATAGTCAGCTATTTTAGTGGATTGTGTTCTATTTTGTAGGTATGCACTGAACCAGTTTGTGGCGGACGCTGCTAACCCAGCCCCTGATAGGTAGGATAGTAGGAGGGAGTGGGATACTGTATCGAATGCTTTAGCTAGGTCGATGAAAATAGCGGCAGTAATTTGTCCTTTGTCTATCCCAGTGAGGATGGAGTCTGTGAGTCTTAGTAGGGAGGTGGTGATAGAGTGTTTTTTTCTAAAACCGGACTGGAATGGAGTGAAGAAGTTAGTTTCTGAGAGAAAGTGGGAGAGTTGGGATAGTACTAGGTGTTCCTGGAGTTTGGCGAGAGTGGGGAGAAGGAAGATGGGACGGTAGTTGGTTGTGGAGGTAGGATCACCTCCTTTTGGAAGGGGTAGGGTGATGGCATGCTTCTATTCAGTGGGGAGTGACTCGGTGATGAATGAAAGATTTAGCAGGGCCGCGAGGGGAGTAGCGATGGCAGGGGCAGATAGGAAGAGGAGTTTGTTATCGAGACCATTGGAGGATTTACCTTTGGTGGGGTTCAGGGAGCGAAGGGCATCTAGGTTTTCAATGGGGGAGATGTGTCTGAAGGAAAAGGGGGTTCTGACCAGGCAGTAGGGGGACAGCTGTCAGGGGAGTGAGTGTGGTTACAGGAGGTAGGGAATCAAGGAGGGTCGTAGCACAAGTAGTGAAGTAGAAATTAAACTCGGAGGCTACCTTCAGGGGGTCATAGAAACATAGAAACATAGAATTTTATGGCAGATAAGGACCGCTTGGCCCACCTAGTCTGCCCATTTTCCTACCTAACAGATAAGCTGCAGATCCTAGTTAACCAACAGCTTACTTCCTCTTACCCCCCACTAGGACTGCCTTATGCCTGTCCCATGCATTCTTGAAGACCCCCACTGTTCTTGACTCCACAACCTCCTCAGGGAGGCTGTTCCATGCATCCACAACCCTCTCAGTGAAAAAATACTTCCTCACATTACCCCTGAGCCGTCCCCCCAGGAGAGTAGAGTCCCTTGGGCGAGGAGGAGAGGTGGGGTATTTGCTGTTTGGGGGGAGAAAAGGGAGTTGATGACTTTCCAGAATTTAGAAGGCCTCCCAAGATTTGCGTTTAGGGTGTTGTTAAAATATTCAGCCTTAGCTAAGCTGATGGCCTTTGTGCACTTGTTGCGGAGCATGTGATAGGTGATATTGTCACCTGGGAGGAGCGTGGATTTGTAAGTGCGCCAGGCCTTGTCACGGGCTTGTTGGCAAGCTATCTGCTCGGGTGATATCCAGGGAAGGTGAGAGCCCCGGACTCTAGCACGGCGCTGGGGGGGAGTGTTTGTCCCAGGCGGTAAAGAAGGTGTTCCGGAAGTGCATAAGGGCAGCGTCCATATTAGAGCGCTTAAGATCGGGTCCCAGTTAGTGTGAGCTAGTTCTTCCAGGAGAGGGGAGAGATTAAGGGATTTATATGACTGTTGGAATATAAATTTGGGAGGGGATTTAACTCTATGGATTTTGCGGACCAAGTAGATTAGGTGGTGGTCGCTAATGGAGTCAGGGAGGAGACCAGAGCTGATGACACGGTGTGAGTGGGAGGTAAGCGCTCAGTCAAGAAGGGAGTGGTTTCCGGTCTTATGGTTTGACCGTGTAGGTTCCGTAATGGTTTGGGTAAGGTTGAGAGCAGTTAACTGGGTTTGGGTTTTGTTAAATATGGGTGCTAGCCAGTTGTGGTTAAAGTCATCCTTAACATATAGTTCACCCAACTGGGCAAGAGACGTGAGTTGGCACAGAAGGTCGGTGTCTGTTGTGGTTGGAGTGCCAGGGCAGCAATAAATACCTGCCACAAAGATGGGTAATGAGGAGGGAGGGGACAATTTCACCATAAGCAGCTTTGGGTTCAGCTTTTGAAAAAGAGACAGAGAATATAGGGCTGAGCTGGTGTAGATAGCCACCCCTCCTCCTCTGGTGGGCCGGTCTTGCCGAGTGATGGTGAATCATGGAATAGCGATGGCATGGTCTGGGAGGTTTGGGTTTAGCCAGGTCTCAGATAGGATGATTATGTCAGGGGCATGGTGGGTGGCTAGAACCTGGAGCTGATCGAGCTTGGGGGCTAGGCTACGAATGTTTAGATGGAGGAGGCTTAAAATTTGGGGAAGGGAGCCAGAGTGAGTGTCAGTGGTGGCCTTGGTTGAGGGATTAGGCATGGGGTAGCTGGGACCAGGAGTTGGTGATGGGCCGGGATTGGGGTGTATATCCCCTGCAGCCAGTAGTAGTAGGGCAAGGGTTAGGTGGTGGCGTAGTATGTGGGGACACCAGGATTTTGCTAAGCGCCGTTTGGGGTTGGCATTAGGGCAGGCAGTGTGGAGGAAGTGGGCTCTGGATTGGTAGAGGGAGACCAGGAGGCAGCTAAAGGAATAGACCGAGGAGGTGGGGCTCATAGAGAAATGGGACCAGATGGTAGCTGGGAGAGATGCTGTGGACTTATAGGGGGCATTTGTAGGATGAGTCAGTACGGCGGGGGGGATGCAGAGTAGCAACTTAGAGGGGGAGTTAAAGGGGGAGGAAAAGTAGGATGGGGAAGATCAGAAGTAAGAGGGTTATTGTTTGTGTCATTTTTCCAAGTACAGGAGGCACAAGTAGGGAGTGAGGAGAGGTACAGGCTAATATGGGGTAATGTAGATAGAGGGAGAAGAGGATCAGGCTCGAGAAGCGCTAGGTAGATAGCTGGGTGGGGAAGAGGGGAGGAGTAGAACTTGTAGGAGAGGGATTGGAGTAGGTAGAAAGGGGCGGGGTAAGTAGTGTATTTAATAGGTGGCCTGGAGGGGTGGTGGGGGCGGGACAAAATAGCCCAGCAGAAAGAAAAACATATCCCCAGGCTAGCAGCCGCTCCGGTAATCCGGCTGGAGGGCTCCACGGGTCGGGTAGCAGCTTGGCTGGCCCGGCTGAGCAGGCGCTCCAATCAGAAGGAGAGGGCTGATCTCTGGTCCAATCAGGGGCTGTCAAAGCGGTAGTCGCACCAATTGGAGGAGTCGCTAGAAGCTGGGCGGCTGAGGGTAGTTAGTGGTGATTACCTTGCAGAGGATCCGGGAGACAGGAACAGGAGGGCAGGAGGGAAGCGTCGGTTAGTTTCGGTGATGGCGGCACTGATGCCGCCCGGCTCTGAGGGCGCCGCTCAGGGCGCGGAAAGCTCCTGAGAGAGAAGCAAGGAGAAATTGATGATTAAATAGTTGAAGGGAGCAAAGGAAGGCAGGAGACAGGCTGGAACTTACAGAGGGGGTGGGGGTGTGAATAAGGGACAAAGGACAGGAATTTGCAATTCAGGAGGAAGAGCTTTAGGGAGGCAGAAGTTAGATGGGCGGGGGGGGCAGGCTACTAAAATGGAGCTAGTGCAGGAGTAAGGGAGGGAAAAAAGGCAGAGAATAAATGGCGCCAAGGAGCGTGGAAACAGGGATTTGGAGATTAGGCAGAGGGAAAATGGCAGGCTTGTTTGGAGGGTAGAGGAGAGTACACAGCAGGAGTAGAAAACAACACGGGGTAAGGCAGGAGTAAGTAAATAGCTGGTTATCTAGGCTTACAAAAGTGAGGGATGCACTGGCTATAATGTCTACACAAAAAGGCTGTATCACTTTAACTTAAGCTGTAAGGTAGCAGAGAATATAATTAAATATTTCACGAGCAAGGATTACAATTACAGGCCTTTTATGCTAAGTAATATGGCATCAACACTGGATTATTATATGGTCCAAAATAGCCCAGCAGAAAGAAAAACGTATCCACAGGCTAGCGGCCGCTCCGGTAATCCGGCTGGAGTGCTCCACGGGTCGGGTAGCAGCTTGGTTGGCTCGGCTGAGCAGGCGCTCCAATCGGAAGGAGAGGGCTGATCTCCGGTCCAATCAGGGGCCGGGAAAGTGGTAGGCGCACCAATCGGAGGAGGCACTAGAAGCTGGGGGGCTGAGGGTAGTTAGCGGTGATTACCTTGCAGGTTAATGGCTGCATAGACTTCAGGAACAGAAAATTCTATTTCAGACTCCTCCATGAGATAATCTGTACTACTTATTAGATCCTTAAGTTTATATATGCTAGGAAAATATTGATTAAACTCATTCGCCATTAGTTGTTCATCAGATAACAAAAGATCCTTGTTTTGCAAAGGACGTACTTTAGAAGGATTACTTCTCAGAGAACCAATATACAGTAATTGAAGAACTGCTTATTATTATCTTTATTTACCGTAACTACTTTATATTCCATTTCTTTCTTTGCATTTCTTATTGCTATTTTGGTTTTATTGGCCTTTTGTTTAAACCTTTTCTAGTTAGTCTCTGTCCTTAGTCTTTTATATTTATTAAAGGCTTTTTTCTTTGCCCTTATAAGTCTGCTAATCTTTAATGAGAACCATAGAAGAAGTCTTCTATTATTTTTTTATATTTTGTATGCATAGGTACCCATTCATTAAGGCAATAATCCAGTTTTTCTTTGATTTTGCTCCAACTTTGCTGTACTTTAAGATCTTTTAAATCTTGCTGCCAGTTCCAGTTCGCAAGATAGGTCCTCATTTCCTTGTAATTACCTTGTGAGAAATTCCTCATTTTTGTTACACCCTTTGTTAACATTCTATAATAATTAATTGTCCATAACACCATACAGTGATCACTGTCTCCCAAGGGTTCAATAATATTTGGGATTTCAGCCTGTTCATTAACGTTAGTAAATATTAAGTCAAGGATATTATCCTTATGGGGTGGATCCTGAACTTCTTGTTCTAATCCCAAATAAACAATTGTTTCTAGGAATTTTATTTCCTTACAACAAGAGCCTTCCAAAGTGTCCCATTTGATTCCTGGATAATTAAAATCTCCCATTAATATAACATTATCAGGGTGATTAATTTTTGTAAATAATCCAAGAAATAATTATTGCTATTAGTGTCTATAGATGGGAGGGCAGTAACAGAGTCCTACCAATGTGCAAGTTTGCTTGATTGTTAGTGTTACCCATAAAATATCAATACCACTTGGGGTGTTCATATCAATACTCGCTTCCTGACAAACTATACCATCCTTTACATATACTGCCACACCACCTCCTCTTGAGTTAGTTCATTTTTTTTTTAAATAAGGTATAGCCTTCGATATCTTGGCCCCACTGAACTTCAGTAAAGCAAGTTTCTGTCACCCCACATATATCTGTATCTTTGGGCCCAGATATTCAAACTGCGCTCAAAACTGGCGCAACAGCAGGAGCAAGCACAAACCAGTTGCGCAAATGCGCAACAGGTGCGATATTCAAACATGGAGCAGAGCAAATTGCGCAAGCAACCAACGTCTGAATATCGCACATACTGCGCCATCGCGCAACCAGGAAGGAGAAGCTGAGCCAAAATGCTGCGCTATGGCGCAACCATGGAAGCTCAGCTGAGCAGTGCAGAGCTGCCATAGCGCAAGCACAGCCCCCCAGAGCAATGGAACTGCACATCCAGGGAGGCAGGCTGGGGCCCACCGCCAGCCATGCCACACATGGGCACAGGAACTCACCGCAGGAACCCACACCACACTGGCACACCCCAAGCACAGCATCACTGGGGTGGACGGTTGATCCATGTGCCCATGGGGACAAACCAACCAAAGCATAGCAGAGCCATGACGCCCAGCACAACCACTGGCAGGCAGAGAGTGCCACACCCAGGGGTTGACAACCACAGTGCACATCAGTCCCCCTGTACGCACAGCACAGCGTGCACCGTTCCCCAAGACACGCTCATGTGCAGGTGACAGGCACTGCAGGAAACACCATGCACCCCCGTGCCACACGTCAACCCCATGCTGCAGAGAAGCAGACCACCCAGACCCACCCCGTGCACCCAGCAGTGGGTGGCAGCAGATGGCGAGAGCAACAGAAGCAATGCTATGCTGGTGATACCTCCCCATGGACACACACACACACACACACATATATCCAGGACCATAGTAGCCCAGATGGCATGTACACCCCTGCAACGGAGCACCCAGAGCCAGTTGCAAAGCAGACACCAACACAGCAGTTGTACCAAAATAGAATTTTATATTCAAACAAAAAGAGGTAACAAAACAGCTAAAACTATGTACAAGTTGGGGGGGGGACGGGTAAAAGGCAGGGGTGTGCAAGGGGGAAGGAAAACAACTTGGAGAGGGAAGTCAGGGTGAAAGGGATGGGGAAGGGCAACAAAAGGTGAGCACGGCCCAGCAGGCTCCTGCTCCTCCCCTGCCCGTCTTCCCTCCTGTGTCTGCGCCCGTTCCCCCTGTTGCTGTAGGGCTTGCAGGAACTCTCTGTTGTCGCGGGCCAGCTGTGTCAGGCGCCGGACATCATGCGCCATGCCAAGCACACTGAGGCCTAGGAAAATGGGAACACAGTCAATGGCTGAGACTGACCACAACCCTGAACACCACCCAACCTGCAACCCAGCTAACCCAATGTGCTGCACATGTGATGGCATGCACCCACCCACAGTGAACATGCACATGGCCATCACAAACAGGCGGCACCAGCCATGCGCACCACCGCCCACACACACGCCCACGCCAATCACAGTACAAACTAGGCTGTCATGTGATGTTGCAACGGGATGCGATGCCAGTCACACAGCTATGTGCCCAGTGCATGCCTGGACCACCTGTGATGCATACACAGGCGTGTCGTGATGCTGCACTGTGATGCAGGTCACCTGTGTCACGCCTACATACATGGATACATAGACAGTGTCGGCAGATAGGGGCCTATGGGACACCTAGTCTGGCCATTTGGCCTTGTACGATCACTCTCATGTCCTATAAGTCCATTCCCCCTCACCCCTGACCTCCAGAAGTCCCTCATGGCGAGCCCACACATACAGATCTCCCGTGACCAAGTCAGCCCCCACCACATCCTCTGGCAGGGTGTTCCACTCGTCCACCACCCATAATGTGAGGAAACACATTCGCATGTTTCCCTTAAACGAGCCCCCTCCAACTGCATCCCATGCCCTCTACACCTGGAACATCCTCTACGCTGACAAATATTGGTTCCTGCACACTGTTCCCCCCTGTACAATACTCGTATGACCCCATCATATCCCCACACCCTCCTCCCCTCCAGGGAGTACATGTTCAGTTCCGTCAACCTGTCTGCATAGGACATGTGATGCAATCCATGCACCATCCATGTCGCCTCCTGTGAACACTCTCCACCCAGTCCCTGTCCATACGCAGCTATGTGTTCCGGAACTGTACACTGTACTCCAGTGTGGGGACTCACTAGTGTTACGTATAGTGGAACTACTACCACCCATCTGGTTGTGTCCATCATGGTTGGTGGTCCTGCCCCCCCAGCATGCAATAGCATCCATGACGTAATGATACTCACACTCCTCCAGCAGCTCAGTCTGCCGCTGCTGCTGCTGCTGTTGATGCTGCTGCTGCCGCTGCGGGCCGACGGCCTGTGGGACTGGGGCCCTGGCATGGCCCACATCAGCCGGCCTCGCGCCATCACCATCCGGCCTGTGGGAGACATATGGTGAAACAAACATCAGTGTGACTCAAAAGCAGAGTGCCCCTGCCCCAGTAAGACTGCCTGCCCACACAGCCATAACCATCCATCGCACAGCTGCACACACTGACACACCGATGCACAGCCACCCAGGCACACACACACCCCTACAGAGAATATAGGTGTGGAGATGGTACACTCCACGTGGCTCCAGGCACCAGGCCCGCCTGGCATGGGAACGCAGCCGCTTAACAGCCTGGTCCCTCCGGGCGGAGATCACTGAACCGGTGCCGGCACTGCTCCGCCAGACCGCCCGCCAGTGACCCCACCAGGTCAGTGGCCACTTGCTGCACACATGGGTCCTCGGTCCGGTGAGGGGCCTCACCATACAGTTGGTCATAGTGGGGCTCCACTAGGGCCACCAGGTTGGCCACCTCAACTTGGCTCCACGGCACACCCCTCCTCCTAGCCATGGCACCAACTTTACAGCAGGCAATATGGCGCCCCGCTGCGCTGTGACCCCACGTGGAGTTGTTGCGCAATAGACCAGCACAGGCACCTATCGCGCTGTTCGCACAGCGCCATCACTTTACATGGCGCTGTAGCCAGACAGCGCAATAGGGAAGTACACATGGCATGCACTCAGCGCCAGGGGTCAGAGGGCATACCCAATGTCACGGCAATGACGCAAGGCTACGCACAGCGCCATAGGATGCATAGGTATCCCGCGCGACTGCGGCACAGCACCAGTGCCACAGGGGACTATCGCGCAGAGGTGCCACAGCACCATATAGTGCCCAGTGCTGCAGCGCCACTGGCACAATGGTGCCATGTCCAGAATAGCCTATCGCGTCAACAGTTCTGCAGCGCGATCGACGCATGCGAACCCGCCTGGGCATGCGCAATGCAGTGTAGCACACAACCACAAACATGCGCCATCGGCTCAGCCGACCTTCCCTATTGCGCGCAAAGCGCATTTACGCGATATTCAGCCGACATATGCAAAGCAGGCGATCAGCCATTCAAAGGCGCAGTGGCGCGATTAGCATGTCATTAAAGTTGTGCCACACCTCATTTGCATGTGTTGCGCTATAAAAATACGACACTGGGTTGTGGCGGCCAGATTTGGTTGTTGCAGCTGAGAGGTGAGTTACATGCTGTGTGATGCTCAGGACAATGCACATGGGCAGGGGTGCTGGAGGGTGTCACGGGATGAGGGGGCTGAGCATGATGAGGGCACTTAGAAGGGGGCAGAGGGCACCCTTTCCATCAGTATCTCCCAGGCAGCGAGGAAAGGGGGGGGCTTCTGCCCCCGGCCTGCAGCTATGCTCATGGGGAAATGCTGTGGACTGCAGAGTGACAGGTGTCCACTTCCACCCATACAGATCAGCATGACTGACGAGAACCAGGCCGAGGGTGTGGACGGCGGGCGTAGGAGGAGGCCGAACTTCACCACAGCAGAGACCGAGGCCCTCTTCCAGGCCTACCTGGAGGATGAGCCGCTGGAGTGGGCGGAGGGCACCTCAGCAGCGTGCAGCTGCATGGGAGGGGGTAGCTCTGGCCGTCAACCTGCACGGAAGCCACCAGCGCTCCGTGCAGGAGTGCCGCAAGAAGATGGGGACTGACCGCAGGAGGCTGAAGGAGAAGGTGGCAGCCTTCAGGGTGGCACGTGCTGCCACTGGTGGGGGACCACCAGTGGTGTTGCAGCTGACCCCGACCGAGGAGACACTGGTCGCGGCCATGCAGCCGAGTGCCATTGCGGGTGTTCCTGGCGGAGGATTCCAGACAGGTGGAAGCCCATCACTGCACGGTATGTCATGGTGATGTTGTGGGGCGGCTGTTGTTCACATGCACTCACATGTACTTTCTTTCTGTTTCAGATCCTGTTCGTCTGCAGGAGACGGTGGTGGTGGGTGCTGACAGTGAGGCAGACCTGCTGGACCAGGAGGAGGGACCTTCCACCTCCGCCAGCAGCCTGCACGCACTGCAGCAGCAGGCCGGCTGGGCTGACAACTCCACCGGCAGTGATACGGGTGCAGGGGGTGCACAGCCTGTGTCACAGCAGTCTGGTATGCAGGTGTGCCAGCATGCTGTGCCTATGGCAGTGGCACGCACTGGCACTATTGATGATGCAGGCCTGCAATGGCCAGTGAGAGGTGTGTGTCCCACGAGGACACACGGCAGGCTCAGCACGTGCCCCCGGCTGTCCAGCTCCACACCTGTGTACCAGCATGCTGGCACAGTCACAGGCTGGGCCTGTCAGCACCGTGGGGCAGCACCGTGGCTGAGCAGGTGTCTGGCACTGTTGACAGCACAGGGTGGAACAGGTGGACCTGGGGCTCAGCAGTTGGAGGGGAAGCAGCAGCAGTTGCACACCAGGCCTGGGGGGACAGCGTCAGGCAGTGGCACTTGTCCACCGCCCTTGGATCAGCCCATACCTGGTCCTGGTGAACAGCGGCCACCCTCAAGGGGTGCTGTGCACCAGGACCATCCACACCCTGGGGGTCACGATGCCATTGGGGCACAGTACCCTTTGGATGTGCACACCTGCCTGCTGCAGGAGTCGGTACAGCTGCAGGGGCGGGTTGCAAGGTCCGTGGAGGCACTGACTGTGTCCGTGGAGCGGCATAGCAGGGAGTGTGCTCGGGACCGGGCCGAGATGGTCCATATGCGGACGGATGTGACCGCTGCCATCGACAGGCTGACCCAGGCAGTGGTCTCTGTGGCGACTGCATTGACCACACTGTCTGGTGACCCTGTACCACGCACCCCACACAGTGCGCACTCCACTCCCCGCTCCCGGCGTCGTGCGACACCAGGCCTGTCGACGCCGGGTTCTGCTGTGGGCATCCCGAGCACCCCTGGTGCAAGTTTCTTTCGCGGGATGCAGACCCCTGTGCGGGCAAGGTCGCGGTCACGCACTGGGACCCCTGGTGGTGCAGTAGTGCCACCCGATGTGGCCCCTGCGCAGCCTGCCAGTGCTGCTAGGCCACGGCGGGCCCCACACATCCGTGGTGGCCGTGGGACAGTGCTCCTGACTGAGCTGTCTCCCAATGCAGGCCCTGTCTGGTGCTGCCCTGTGTGCAATGTGTGTCATGGTGGGCAGTGCACTGCTGGGTGCTCTGCTCACCAAACTGACCACGGACCACCTGCACACTCTCCCAACTGCTGTCCACAGGTGCGGTGGATGATGATGCCTGCATTGCACTGTACACCAAGGTGCAAGGTTGCCAGGTCCTGACTTACCGTCGTGGGACAGTCCAGGTGGTGAGGGTGGTTGGTGGTGCTGTGTGATAGCGTGTAATTCCGCATTGCTGTGCTGCTGCCCTGTATGCTGCCTGGTGTGTGTGTGTGTGTTTATTTGAGTGCTCACCCTCTCTGCTAATGTGTTGGTATGCGAGACCCTTCAACTCCCTGACCTTCATGCACGGTGTGTTCCCCTGTGTGCCTGTGGTTTGCGCGATAGACAGTGTTGCCTGCACATGTCCCTTGACTTACCTGTGTTGTGCGTAGTGCTCTTCTGCAATGGTGTCCCGGTGCAGCTGGGCCTGCCGGGTCAGTCGGGGTCCCTCCGTCCTAGGGCGGCTCATCCCATATCACCAGCGCCACTGGCGTCCCATCGCTGTCCCTCTCTTGGACCTGTACGGCTATCCCATGGTCTTTGGCCATGTTGTGCAGGATGCAACAGGCCAGGAATATCCCACAGGCCTTTTGGGGGCTGTACTGTAGGGCTCCGCCGGAGGTGTCCAGGCATCGGAAGCGTGCCTTGAGTATCCCGAACACCCGCTCTATGATGTTCCGTGTTGCAGCGTGTGCCTCATTGAAACCGTGCTGCGCTGGGGTCGTGGGGCGCCGGTATGGTGTGAGCAGCCAGGGACGGAGTGGGTATCCACAGTCACCTGTGTGGAGATAGTGGAGATCAGTGTTAGGTCAGGTAAATATTGCCCATATCCTTGTGTGCCACTACCATGGCACCTGTGTCATTCCCACCCTTGCACAGAGTTTGCATTCCATACATGTGTACTCACCCACTAGATGACCCGTGGGGATGTTCCCACTCTCAAATCGATGGCACAGTGCAGATTGGTGCCATATGAAGGCATCATGTGCTCCGCCAGGGTGTGTGGCACAGACATTGATGATGCGCCCAGTGGCATCACCACACCACGCAGTTGACACTCGAGTAGCCTTTCGGTTCGATATGCTTGCCCGTCGGGGCCAGGTGGCGTGCGAATGGCCACATGGGTGCAGTCTATGGCACCTAGCATGCCAGGCATTTGTGCTACCCTGTGGAACTCCTGCATGTTTGCTGTACGCTCTGCCACGGTGCTGGGGAAATGGATGTACTCCGCAGCATGAGGCAGCAGTGCGCTGAGGAATTGGGTGAGGATGCGTGACGTGGCCGACTGCGTGATGCCTGTGGTGTCCCCTGTCGGCCTCTGGAAGGTGCCCGTGGCGAGCAGGCACATGCAGGCTGTCACCTTGGTCTCCACGGACAGAGCGTGACTCCGTCGTGAGGGTGCCTGCATCACATCACTGCACAGCTCACTGAGCCGTCTCCAGTATTGCCCTGTTCAGGCGGTGACCGGGCCACGATCTCAACATCACTGCAGCTCTGAGCTGATGCGGGCACGATACCGCCTGTCGGGGCATACCACGACGGCCTCCGTCACGCCACGTCCCCTGCAGCATGCTGTCTCACCCCTCATTACAGCTTCCATGTGGAAGCTGACACTATCCATCTCCCTGGCTTCTGCCCCCAGCTGCTGTTCCTGTGTTACCCCACTGCCCCACTGCTGCTTCCACTGCACCGGCACCCCACTGGCCTCTCTGTCCTCCAGGACCCACTGTCCCTCTCTGTCCTTCCTGCTCCTGTCTCTGTCTCTGTCTCTCTCTCTCTCTGTCTCTCTCCCCCGGTTTGCGGCCTGCTCGAGTTCTTGCGCCGCTCCCTTGAGCCGTTTTATTTTGGCTCAAATCCGGTACTGCGCAACTTCCGGCTGAGCCACTCTTGCGCAGTGCGTAAGTGTTCAAATATCGCATTGCGCACTTTATGCATGGACCCGCCCCCTTCGGTTGCGCATGCCTTCATTTCCATTGCGCTGTGGCTCAGCGTGCTTTGAGTAGCGCGAACTGGCTCCCTTCTCAATATCGCAGAATGGCGCATTTTTGGAGTTGCGCACGCGCAACCCTGTTGCGCATGGCGCAACCCTTTTGAATATCTGGGCCTTGGTATTTAATACAAACTGTAGCTCATTCATTTTATTTGTTAAGCTTTTGGCATTTAGTAACAAGAATTTGATTTTTGAGTGCTGTACTTTCTGATTATGTTCTGGATGCATAAAGGGGGATGCAGTATTAGAATCTGGACTCATATTAACTAGAGGATTGGTAGGAGGTATTGTAGCCATTACACCTTTCTCATATGACCCACCCCCCCTTATAAGTTTAAACAATAATCAATTTCTGCATTGATTTTGTTACTCAGTAATTCAGATCCCTTTTTATTTAGATGAAGACCATCTCTGGCATAATATTGCCAATTATTATTAAAAAGTTTCCAGTGCATCAAGCACTTAATATTTTGTCTCAGACACCAACCCCTTAACCAGTTGTTTATTAATTTAATCTTAGTTTCCATATAAGGGTCAGCTCTTTGTGTCTTTTGCTCCAAGGATATAGGCTCCACTGTCTCTTAACAGTACCTTTCCAAAGGGTTGTTATCCTGTATTTTGTGTTAGCAGAAGTACAGCAAGGAGCTTCTTGGTCCTGTTTGCGGCCACTCCACCTTGGCACAGCCACTTCTATGGCTTTTTTCATAATGACTCAGTAGCTAATATTCGCTCTGCTGCAACTTGGCGGTCTGTCCACAGATTCAGTAAACACTGCAGTCTGGACATTATCTCTTGTAAGCAAGCCAGCTTTGGTCTTGCGGTTCTTCAAGGCCTGCTGTCTTAGGGTCACATTGATTCTTTTTTTTCTATAAAAGTGTTTATTGATATTTTCCGCTTTTACAAACGGTAGCAGTAATGCAGCCAAGTGATGAACTATGTTATACATAGAACATACGAGCAATACATGTGAGAAATACAGTTCACCGACTGGTGCATTTTCAGATCTAAAGGTAACCCCTGCAGAAAATGGCCTTAGATGTGTAAGGGGCATACAGCCCCCTCTAAGACACCTAAGATAGAGTTAAATATACAGTCATACTGTAGTAGATCTTACAGCACCATAACAGATGAAAAGGCTGTGCTCTGAGTAGTACACCTGCCCTAGGGGGATGTCTTCTAGCTAATGAACTCATGTATGACATGTACAGCAGGGAGGATGAGTGGTCTGTTTTTCAATTCTGTTACCTTAAAATGGGTGCTGACCACAAACAAGGCAAGTGAAACAAAGCAACCTGGGGAGGGGGGTATTCTTCCCCAGGGTAACTCATAATGTCACAGTAAGAAGCAATGAATGTCCTGATGGGTGTTGGTGGGGGAGTAGGAGAGGGTTGTCTCAATGATTGGAGACAGACAGTGAAATGAACTAAGTAGCTGACTTCCTCTGGGGCTATGATCCGGTAGGCAGTCAACTGAGATAAGATCACGATGTGTGACAGAGGAGGCAAACTGAGCGCACTTATCACAGTACAACTACGGCGGATTAGGGGAGTAGTTCTGAGGTTTGTGGCAGGTCACTGGGGGAGGGATTGCATGGGAATGCAATAGGTATTTGAGTGTTCCGTTTGTCAAAGTAGCTACCCCAAATGGCTTGCTAGACGGACAGGTTGCTAGCCGCCACATGGGCCAGGTGTTCCAATCTGGCAGTAAGTGTGAGGAGGTTTTCCCACTCCCCATGAGTGGGCGGCTCCGCCTCTTGCCAGTGGCATAGAAGAATTCGCTTGGCTACTGCTAGGACTCCCACTATCCATAAGGCTTGTGGTAAAGACAGTTTAAGGGTGGGTAGCAGTATGCCAAGTAGTGCCAGTTGGGGATCTCTCACCGTAGGTAGAGGTACAATACTGGCACAGGCCTCCCATATCCCATACTAGTAGATTTCCAACTCCGGGCAAGTCCACAGTACATGGTACAAAGTGTCTTGTGGTGATGAGCATCTCCAACAGTCACTGTTGTCTAATCCTGCTCTACAGAGCCAGTGGGGGGTAAGATAAGCCTAATGTGCAATTTTGGATGGCAAAGTTTTAGCTTGGAGCTCTCTGGATGCCTTCTGAAGCAGGGGCCAAATGGAATCCCACTCCTTCTGAGTGACAGAGAGACCCAGTTCCCACTTCCAGGCTTCTTTAGGTCTGGAAGTAGGGGTGGGGCTTTGAGCATTTGATCATAGGTGCTTAAGTCCCATCAATGCTTTTTTAATGGATGTCAGTGTGGTAAGTCATTTTTCCAATGGGGTCATTTCAGGTAGGGTGTGAGTACGAGACACTTTAAGCTGAAGCATGTCTCTCATCTGCAAATATCTCCACAAGTGAGTTTTAGGAAGTTTGACTCTGGTAGCTAACTCGATAAAGCTGTATACTACCCCAGTTAGTGGGTCACAGAGGTCTGCCAGCATATGTATGCAAGGGAGAAATCGTGTTTCCCAATATATAGGGCAGTTGTCTATGGTCAGCTGTGGATTGTGCCTGATGGGTCAAAGCCTAGACATCATGTGAGACCAGTTTAGTGTTTTAGAAAATTATGACCAAATGTGGCGAAGACATGGGGATGGCTTGGCTTTGAGGGGCCAGTCTGGAAGGATTAGAGCTCTAGGCATGGATAACCTGATTTGAGCCTGCTCGAGCTCTATCCAGCACAGTACACAAGTGTCCTTGGTGGGGTTTAAACAGATTACAGTTTGACAGAGAACCACCAGCTCATGTTTGTGGCGTAGATTAGGGAGGCCAAAGCCCCCTTCTATCCAGTGTTTGTGGAGAACTGACATACTCAGTTTTGGAGCTTTTCCATTCCAGATGAAGGAGTGCCACATGGAGATTCCCTTTCCCTCCCTTCCCTTGAGGATCACCATCTGTCCCATGTTGCCACATTCACCTCTTCTCTATCCCTCTATCTTGACTCCTTAATGTCTCCTGCACCCCTTCCTCATACTCTCTTCATAACACTGGGTTCTGCTCACTCAAGCACCCCCCACCCATGAAAACTCACGCTGGCCAATTTGCATTCTCTTTCCACTTTCCTAAACTCTGGAATTCCCTCTCCTTAATCAGTCGCTCTGCTCCCCCTAAATCCTCCCTCATTTCTCTCCTCCGTGCATACAGCTCCCCCTCCTGCCACTGTCCTTAATATGCCAGGCCTTTGCCATTCTTTGCTGCTGGTTGCAAATGTGCTGTTTCTGTTGTCATTGTATCCTGCACTTATTTTGTGTAATCACTACTTGCCGACAATCTATATTGCACTTACTGTGTTTATTATATTATGTCAACTTTTTGTTCACTGTAATCGCACATATTGTATTTACCTGTTTCTCATCCATAATATTGTAAGTTCTTTCAATAATGTTTCTCTCTGTATGCTATATTGTTTGTGCAACTCTCTATTTACATTGCACCCACTCCCCCCTTCCCGCTGGACTCATCTGGAAATGAGCTGTTTGAGCTCAGTATGTTTTTTCCTGGTGAAACACTTTAATAAATAAATAAAAATATGTAGTGTGTTGGAAGATTTGTTTGAGAGTAAAAAGGATGACTCCTCTATATAAAGTGTGGACTTTGCACTAATGGACATTGAGCTACGAGCTAGGGACCCTGCAGTCTAGTGCCCACTGTTTCCCCATGGGATATAATGTTTCTTTAAAGTCTCCCTGGAGTAATCAAGTGTCTTGAATTAATATTCATTAAATGTTTTCTACTGTTTTCACTGCGTTTCTGTTTATTACTGCCTGCATGTGATTATGGTACTAACTCATTTGCCTTATAGCCCTAACATCCCACAAGGGAGCCTGCACACCAGGTCCAGAAGAACACAAGATGAGTTAGCTTAAAGTTCCCATTATGGTTGCCCCCCCTTCCCCCATGGACTTAACTCCATCATACTCGTAGACACTGGGGAGAGGGGCTACATGTAGGAGGTGGAACTGTCATCCCTGGGAGGTGAAACTCTCCAATAATATTCAATGGAGAAAGATGTCAGAGGAGGTGGAACTGAGCTTCTGTCAGTTTCTGCCCAATTTAACCTCTGATAAGATATAATGGGGAGCAAGGGATTTTACAATGAGTCGGGTAGAACACATTTCTCACCTCTTGGTAGCGCCAGAAGTCTTTGCAGTTAAGGTTACATCTGTGTTAAAGTTACTGGAAGGAGGAAAGGGTTTTAGTAATATGATCAAAGATGTCTTCTATTTTGTGGATGCCCTTTTGTCTTTGTCACCAGACTGCCAATAGTAATAGTTTGCCAATAATTTTAAATAGTGGGTGCATTCACAATGGGAGTAACTCTAAGGAGGGAGCTGAAGTGGACTGAGTGTCAAGAAGTTCTTCATGCTTTTTCGTAGGTATCCCTGGTCACCTTTAGCACTTGGTGGTTTGTGTTGTGGGGGGACTCTGGATGTAGAAGTGTAATTTATAATTTATTTATTTAGTTTTTGTTGACTGAGTAAGTGCACTAAACAACATTGTCTATTTTCAGGCGTGACTCGGGAGAGTTACAGACAAAACCAGCATATTATAGCAGGGGAGTTCCAGACAGCATACTGCACAGAAAACAGTGGGGTACACAATAAACACATGGTATACAATGAATATACACAGAGAGTACAAGGAATTCAACAGGCAATCATCACCGTAAAAAAAATAAATAAATAACAGATATAAGTACAGAGAGCACCATGAAACAGAGGGTGGGAAGAATTACCCAGAGGACTAATAGGGGAGTAAATGGTAAGTGGCCAGCAGCTTGGTTCTAAGAGCAGTGAGCTGGGATAGGGGAGTCCCAGAAGTGCTAGTGGGGCCTTGAGGAGAGACAAGAACCAGGTCACTACTCCATATAGTTTAGGGGCAAGAGCATTTTTCCCTGATTTGTAGGTGACTTTTGAGGCCATTTTTAAAGATATGGTGGGACTGCATGTGTTTCAGTTCCTTACGAACAGAGTTCCAGAGTTTTGGTCCAGTCACGGCAAAGGTATACTTGCCCATCCTAGTGTTACATTTAGGGATATCCAGTAGAGAGTTGTCCATTGAGTGCAGGAAGTAGGTCAGTAAGGAAGGTTTGAACCAGCAAACAATAGAATCAGTAGGCCTTCTCTAATTATTTTTTCTATGATGCAAAAAGTGGCATATGTCCGGTACGCAGGAGGAGCGGGGAGAGTCAACCAAGGTCAGCATCGAGCACACAGTGGTGTGTGTGTGCCTTGGCACAGACAGAGCAAAATGACACATGCTGTTATAAGAGGTCTCCCATTTGCTTAGAGCAGCTTTATTTGCATCCATGTACAATAAAAGGCCATATGTGAGGCCAGGCCTTAGTACACCCTGAGCAATGTTAGCAGAATACCGCCAATAGAGGGTGTGTTTAAGATGGAAGGTGAAGTAATAACCCACAACCAGGGCAAGTTCTATCCCCCCTCGCAACCAATGGGATCCCAGAAGCTGAGAACAGGATGAGGGAGGTAGTGATGATCACTAAGCAGCAAGGGACATTGGGTTCTCATAACTGATAACCTCAAAGTAGCAGGGCAGTGTGACAAAGCAGTGGGTAGGACTAGTGGGATGCTGGGGTGCATAGAGAACGATATTTCCAGTAGGAGGAGAGAGGTGGTGTTGAAGCTGCATCATTCATTACTAAGACCACACCGGGAATACTGTGTCCAATTTTGGAAGCCACACCTCAAATAGGGTACTGACAGGGTGGAGGCAGTCCAAAGAAGGGCATCTAAAATGGTGCAGGGGTTGCATAAGAAGGCCTTTAAGGAGAGACTGAAGGATCTCAACATAGAAACATAGAGAACCACAGAAGATTGCTCAGAGTTCCCTATCTTCCCCAGGATCTATTGTCCATAGGGAGTTTTATCCCTTCTGGTCCACCCTCCCCTCCCTACCTTCTGCTACCAACCTGAACAACCACCAAACCCTTCAGTCTGTACCAGCCATGCTTGAAACCATTAACAGTCTTGGTGCCTACCACCTCCGCTGACAGATTGTTCCATGGCTCCACCTCCCTTTCTGTAAAATAGAACTTCCTCACATCCCTGTTAAACCTTCCCCCACCAGTTTCCACTTGTGACCTCAGGTTCTTGACTCTGTACTCCTGGTAAATAGTTCCCTGAAGTTATCCTTGTTAATTCCTTTCAGGAACTTGAAAGTCTCTATCATATCCCCCCTTTCTCATCTGGTTTCCAGTAAATCCAAGTTCAGTTCCTTCAGACAGTCTTCATAAGATCTGCGCTGTTGGCCCTGAATCATCTTGGTCACCCTGCGTTGCACCATCTCCAGCCTGTTTCTGTCCATGCTTAGGTGAGGACTCCAAAACTGAGCACAGTATGCCAGGTGTGGTCTCACCAGTGACCTGTATAGAGGTAAAAGTACCTCCTTTTTCCCTGCTGTCAGTACCCCTTCCAATACACCCAGCATCCTATTAGCCTTACTATAAGCCTTGTTACATCGCTTGATTATTTGAGAGAGGCACTAATGATGACTCTCAGGTCCCATTCCTCTGCTGTTGTGCTCAGTTTAACTCCTACCTACACGACTCTGTCCTATTTTTTCCCACCTAGATGCATAACCTTGTATTTTCTGTAGCTGAATTTCAACTGCCAAATCTTAAACTACCTCTCTACCCTATGGAGATCCCTCTGCATCTCCTTGATCCCTTCGTATCTATCTGCCCTATGGCAGAGCTTCAAATAATCTGTGAAGAGACCCAACGTTCCCTGGATGCCCTCTCCAATGTCACTGATGAACATATTGAAGAGGACAGGACCCAGGACAGATCCTGTGGCATCTCACTACCACTTGTGACCTCCCTCTGTTCCAGTTAGACACCATTTACCACCACCCTCAGCTGCCTCTCCTTCACCCAGTTTCCTACCCATTTAACTATGCCCATAGCTGCACCTAGGTCTTCCAGCTTCTTCAGCAATCTTCTGTGTGGCACTGAGTCAAAAGCCTTGCTGAAATCAAAGTATAGTAAATCCACAGCATGGTCCTTATCTATTACCTTTGTTAGCCAATCAAAGAAAACTATCAGGTTGGTCTGACAAGACCTCCCTGCTACAAAACCCATGCCGTTCACTATCCTGTAGACCACTGCTCTCTTGGTAGTCTACAATGTCCTCTTTCATCAATGACTACATCACTTTACCCAGTGCAGAGGTAAGGTTGACAGGCCTGTAATTCCCCAGTTGCTCCTTGCCACCCCCCACCTTGTATAACAAGACCACCTCCACTACCCTCCAGTCTTTCAGAACTACCCCTGTATGAATTGAGCTATTGAATAGCCCTACTAGGGATTCAGCCAATTTTGCAGCCAATTCCTTTTGCACCCTTGGGTGCATCCCATCTGATCTTTGGGCTTTATCTACCTTTAGGGCTTCAAGCTCCTTCTGGACACTTTCTCTGATAAATACTGGCTGCCTCATTTCAGGAATGCTCCTGACAGTTACCTTGATGTCACTTTCAGGCAAGGGTTCACTGTCTTCGCTTGTAAAGAGAGAGCAAAAGTAATCATTAAGGACAGTTGCTTTTTTGTCCATCTTCCTTTAGTACACTCTTCCCCCTCTTGAAGCTTGACAGTATATCCGCCCTGTATACCTCTCAACTGTCCCTGATTTTCAGGAATGTGCCCAATTTTGCTTCAAAATGTTCCTCTGTCCCTTGTAAAATTTGTGTTTTTGTGGCAGAAGAGTGGGGATTAAAATAACAAAATATTAACGTAATAATTGCCAGCAGATTAGGCCTTATTGTCTGTCGTATCTGCTCAGACCTCAGATCCCCTGTTGGGAACCAAGCCCCCCTCCCCATGTTCCGATGCCCACTTTCTGTATCTGTCCCATCCTCTCTTGAAGCCCTCCACATTGGAAATCTAGACCAGCTCACCAGGCAGTGCATTCCAAGGATCCACCACTCTCTCTCCATGAAAAACCTCCTCCTCCTCTTTTCTCCCCAATCCTTCCTCCTTCCAACTTCAAACCATGCCCTCTGGTGATACCTCCCTCCTTTAGTTTAAAGATCCCCTCCATGTTTACCCTATTTATTCCCTTGAAGTACTTGAAGACCTCAATCATGTCCCCGTCTCCTCTCCTCCAAATTATACAGGCCGGCTCCTAAGTCTGTCCCGTCATCCTTCCCCAGTCCTCCAGATCGTCCTGGTAGCCCTTCCCTGTACTCTCTCCAGGAGCTGTATGTCCCTCTTTAAGTGCGGTCTCCAGTACTGTACACAGTACTTGAGGTGTGGCCCCACCAGCCCATTGTACAGCGGCAGAATCACTTCCCTGCTCCTAGAGGTGATCCCCCTTACAATGCATCCCAACATCTTGTTTGCTTTATAGAAACATAGAAGTTGACGGCAGATAAGGATTGCAAGGCCCATCCAGTCTGCTTTGCTAGCCACTCTCCTGCACTGCTCAGAGCTATTCATACATGCATCCACCATGACCCCTAGATCTTTTTCCCTAGATGAGGCCTCCAGCACTACCCCAGGGTGTACCAGTGTTTGGGGTTCCCCACCCAAGATGTAACACCTTGCACTTGGTTGTAATAAAATTAACTTCCTGTGAGAGCCAACTTCCAAGGTGTCCAGGTCCTTGCAGGCCAACCTCCCTCTTCCCTCAACTACTGTTCCCACCTTGGAATCGTCAGCAAAGAGACTCATCTCACACCCTATACCCACCCTGATGTCAGATATGTATGCATTAAACAGGATCGGCCCCAGGACTGAGCCCTGTGGAACTCTGCTACCGACCTCTTTAGGGTTTGAGAGCTCCCCATCGATCACCACTCTCTGTGTGTGTCCAGTTAGACAGTTTCCTATCCATCTGACCATCAAGGGGCACACTCCCAACCCCGTCAATTTCTCCACCAGCCCATTGTGGGGGACCGAGTCAAATGCCTTGCTGAAGTCCAAGAATATTACATCCACAGGCTTTCCCCTGTCCAGTTTCAATTTTACCCATTCGTTGAACTCCACAAGATTGGTTTGACATGATCTACCTGGCACAAACCCATGTTGTCAACTGTCCAGCTCTCCTTCCTTCTCCAGGAACACCCCCAGTCATTCCTTTAGTATACTCTTCATTACTTTTCCTACTATCAAGATCAAACTGATGGGTCTGCAGTTACCTGTACTTCTCTCGACCCTCCTTTATGGATTGGCACCACCTGCGCCTCTCGCCAATCCCTAGGTACCATCCCTGTCTCTCAAGCGACCTGTTGATGAGCCCCGCCAGGGGTGCAGCCAGTTCGTCCGCCAACTCCCATAGTACCCTCGGATGAACGCCATCTGTCCCAGGATATTTATCTTTCTTCAGGGCCTTCAGGGCTTGCTACACCCATTCGGAGGAGATAGCTTAGTCCGTCACCCACTCCTTGCTGGCCTTTCTATCCTTATCCTGATGTGAAACCCCAGGGGTGCCTCTCCCTCCCTCCCTTATGCTCTCTTTCTGTTACTCCCCCTATCCCACTCAATTTTGCTTTTATCCCCTTAGTGCCTTGCTTTGCAATTATCCCATCCCCCCCCCAGTGAACACCGAGGTGCAGTGCTCGTTTAATACCTCCACCTGCTCCCTCAGATCTTCCAACCACCCACCATGTCTTCTCAGTCTGCCAAGCTTGCCCTTAGTTTTTCTCCACTCCCCAATGTACCAGAAAAAAACCTTTTCCCCTTCCCGAATCCCCTGTGCCAGCCTCTGCTCTTTACTGGCCTTTGCCCCCCGCACCATCTGGGTGACTTTTCTAAATGCAAGACGGTATGTTTCCCTTTCCCTTTCAATGTTTTATATTTTTTGTAGGCAGCCTACTTCTTCCTAACTGCTCCCTGAACTTCACTGGTCCACCAGCATGGTTTATGTGACTTTGCTCCCTTGCACTTCACCTCAGCACAGGTCCTAACTGCCTCTTGAAGTCCCCGTTTTATGACCTCCCATCTCTTTTCCACGTCCGTCATTGTTGTAATCCCTTTCATGTGATCCTTTAGAATATTTCCCATGCCCATAAAGTCTGCTCCCCTGAAATCCACTGCCAGTGTCCTAGATCTCTCCCCTCCTCCCCCCATGTTAATTTGAAACCAGACAGTGTCATGGTCGCTCCAGTAAGGGGATCCTCTACAACCAGGTCCCTTACCAGATCCCCATCCGCCAAAACCACGTCCAGAACATGGCCCTTCCTTGTGGTCTCCCTCACATGCTGTGTTAAGAACACATCCTGGAAACCATCTAGCAGCCTCTGCTCCTTGACCACCTAAGAGGACATGGTTCCCCAGTTTGTCCCTGGCATATTAAGATCCCCCATCAACACCACTCTCTCCTCTTTTGGTCTGTACTGGGCAATAATGTTGTCCAGCAAACCACATTCCAGAACATCACGCATCCCGGGGGGCCTATATACTACACCCAGCTTGACCTTACCTCCTGTCAGAAATCGTAAGGTGGCCCATAAAGCCTTCATGTTTCCCTCTGCCTCTTCTACCCTAGTAATTTCTATGCCTTCTCTAATGTACATTGCCACTCCTCTCCCTTTGCCCTCCTTTCTATCCTTCCTAAGCAAAAAGTATCCCTTCATGTTTAGGTCCCAGTCATGGTTGTTGTTGGCCCACGTTTCCGTGACTGCTGCCATGTCCACCCCTCCCTCGAACAGCATGGCCTTGAACTCTGGTAACTTGTTACCCAAGCTCCTGGCATTTACTAACACCACCCCCACCCCTTGTCCCTAATCCCCTTTGTCGAACCACACCCGGGTTCCTTGTGCCTCCTGCCACCATCTGCTCCTTCTGGACCCTCCTTCTCTTGACTATTTCCCCCTTCCTCCCTTGGGTTTGAAGGCTACTCCCCTCATCTGGAGGAGGGGGCTTCAGGCCAGCCCCTCCCATGTCCCTCCCCCCTCACAAATTTAAAAAAAGTTTAAGTTAAAAAATGATGTCAAACATTAAAGTTACAGACTTGTTCTTCTTCAGAAAATGCATCTTAATGCAATTCCCTTTATTCTACCAGCTTACTGAGTGAACAGTACCAGTTTTTAAGATGTGTCCCTGATTTGGGGTCTTTGTCCCTGATTTTTATAAGCCTTGTCCCTGATTCATAAGGCAAGAAGTTGAGAGGTATGCCGCCCTGATTCTTTTTTCCTTAATATGACTGTAGAATATTTTCCCCACCCTTGACCCCCCTTCAGTATGCAGCTGTGTGTTTGCCTTCGCCTCCTTGACTGGCCTCTTTACTTCCCTGGTTTTTATTTGGTACTCTCCCCATTCTTCCTCCCCCTGCTTTTCCTTGTACCTGGTGAAAGCCTTTTTTTGGCCCTCACTGCTTCTCTGACCCTTTCCAAGAACCATATTGGTTTCTTATGCCTGTTTTATTTTGTAACAATGCTCATGTATGATGTTGTTGCCTTCAGAATGGTCCTCTTGCTTGCCACCCTCTTTCCTCTACACCTCAGATGCTGTCCACCCTGGTCAATTTGTCTTGGACCAGCTCCTTTATTCGGTTGCAGCGTGCTCTTCTGAAGTTTAGGATTTCGGTTTTTGATAGGGGCATTCTAGTCCTGAGGACCAGCCTGAACTTAATTTAGTATGGTAGCTGGACCCCAGTGGCTCACCTACCCTCACTCTACTCACCACTTCTGAGTGGGTGAGCACCAAATCGAGAATGTCCACCTGTCCAGTGGGTCTCTTAAGCAGCTGCCCTGTAGCAGGCAGTCATGCAAAGTATTCAACGGGTCCTGACTTCTGGTGTACCTGGTCACTGGTATGTCCCAGTCAATATCTGGTAGGTTCAGCTCTCCCACCACCACCACCACTTCCTCCTCTTCACTCCCCTTCCCAGCTCTTTCTGAGCTCCCTATCTCTCTCTTCCCCTTGTCCTAGTGGTCTGCAGATCATCCTACCTGTATTTTCTTGCCTGAGGGTGCCATGAGGTGAACCCACAGTGACTCTGTTTCTGCTTTGCTTCCCTTGATGTGCCCATCCCCCACAGCCTCTGTGCCTTCCCTGACATATAGGGCAAGACCGCCCTTTGCCTTTCCCTCTGTCTTGTCTACACACTGTGTAACCTGGGACTTACAAGTCTCAGTCATTATTCTCTGTGGCCCAAGTTTCTGTAACGGCTATCTGGTCAGCCTCCGTGTCTGCAACCAGTGTGCACCCTGGAAGAGAGAAAAGCAAGACGGGACATGATAGACACCTTTAAGTACCTCAAAGGAGTGGACAGGGTGCAACAGAGGTGTCATTTTCATATAAGGATGTGCACCAGGACCAAGGGGCATGTGATGAAGCTGGGGGGGAGTTTAAGACGGATGTGAGGAAGTATTACTTCCCTGAAAGGGTGATGGATGCCTGAAACAAACTGCCAGTAGAAGTGGTGGAGGTGAAAGGGGGGGGCTTCAAGCATGCATGGAATAGACATAAGGAAATATTAATAAATAGTCAAGGAGGAGGGAGGGTCACTGGAGACCAGTTAGGGTCTGCAGAGACAGATTAGGCAAAGAACATATGCGCAGCCTGGGTGGGCCCAGCAGTCCTCTATTGTCAACAAATTCTATGCTTCTGATGCTACTGGGTCCATAGATGTTGTCCAAAATCAGTGCTTGAGACACTGCACTATATGTACTATTATCCACTGGCCTTCTCCATCCAACTTAAGTTATAACTGAGTATCTGCCAGGGTGGATGTTTGTGTATTAGGATAGAAACTCCTCTTTTCTATCCCAGATGTGTACTATGTAGCTCTTGTACCACTCTCTCTTAGGCTTCAGGACCTACTCCTTGGGGGAAGTGTGTCTCTGCACAAATGCGATCTCAGCATGCAGTTTACACAAGTGGGTTAGCATGGATTTTCATTTAATAGGGTTATTAATGACTGTGACATTACATAGGACACTTCTGAGGGCAGAAACTGTCATGCTCAAGGTCGGCCCAGTGGCGTAGAGGGTTGAGGCACAGCACACCTTACCTTTCACCACTGCAGTGACCCAAGTTCAGGAACAAGCTTGGGTCAGCAGAGATTGTCAGAGGGGAGGGTTGGGAGGGGATTGAGTGGCCACCTGGGAGCTCTTCTCTCCTGGATCGGGGTGGTGGGTTGACCGGCTTGTCTGGCACTAGGTGGAGGCCTGGTGGTAGTGCTGGCAAGAGTGGCTGATGGTAGTCAGGGAGGAGAGCCACAGTTCTGGGTTCCTTTTGTGCTTCCACAAGCATACGAAGCCCATACTGCCATGACTAGGGGAGAAAACAGAAACAGTGGTTGGCTCAGGCTCTATGAAGTCCTGCCCACTGACCCTATGCCCCATGCTGCTGCCTGACCAGGAACCCCATTTCTAGATGCGGATCACCAGGTGGGGGATCGAGGGGGGGTCCTGGTTAAGGTTGAGGCAGAATGCCATGCGGAGGGGGTAGGGACGGGACTGATGAGCCTGCCCAGAGCAGACAGCAAAGAGAAAAAAGCTATGTAGAAAAAAAGGAACTGTCATGGTCTTCTCATGGAATATTGGGGGATCAAATGGGTGGGATATGTAAGGGGGTTACAACAAAGTGTTCCAACATATGGTGTGCAAGGGGTACTATACCATGCATTGTTTTACTGTGGATCCCAAGTGACCATCATCTATCTTTCTTTTTACAGAATGTAGTTATGTCACTTGCCTAAGCAGCCTATGGCAGGACTTGCCTTATGGGCTTTGAATAACACCAACTACCCCTACACTAAAAACACTCAGGTACTGATTGAATTTCTGGAGAACTCTGTGTGAGTCCCATAGAAAATGAACACTTTGGCTGTCATTTTCTTTAACGTCGAGATACTGGGTAAGACCACAGTGCTGGTTGGAACCAACGCCAGTGTGCTTGGGTGCCTGGCTAAAATGTATCTACAGATGGCTGGTGAGAGGAATTACTGGACATTGCCATACTGTCCATGTGAGGAAGGAGGCCCATCCCAGCAATAACCCTGAGGAGATATAGGGGGAAGGAAGGAAGGGAGGGAGGGAGGGAAGGACTGAATGCCTACTGGAAGGAACTGTTAAATGCCATTCCCATCTGACAAATCAGATCATCATGGTGGAGTCCCCAGGTGGGAGTCCACCAGGCAGACTGTGGATGCAACATGGAATATTGCCTGGTACCAAATCAATGGTAAACACAGCCATCATAAAGGTGAGCTGTATAAGAACTTGACTGTAGAGCCTCACACCATAATAATCAGTCTTGGTGCTGTTGATGCCACGATGACCCCATCTTGTTAGGGAAAGACCTGTTCCAATTACTCCAGATCAACCAACCCCAGGCACCATTCACTCAAAGGCCTAAAAGACTTTGTCCAGAGAATATTGTACAGGCTAGACTCCCACCTCATGAATGGAGTGGTTACATCTATTTATTTTGTTTTTTGTTGATGGTGAAAGGAGGGCTAGGCAATTCTGACTATTTTCAGCCTCGTCACAGCTAGGGGGTATACAGATGCAAACTAACATTGAATAAGGTTAAGCTGTTTTGGGCATTTTTAGTGAATGGAGGAAATTTGGCCAGGACACCAGGGAAATTTCCTTACTGTGTTCGAGAAGTACTTTGGGCTCTTTGACATCCATTCTGAGAAGCAAATGTGCAACCTGTTGAGCCACTGACACTGTCCACATAATAAATTGTGACTACCATACCTGACAGTGTCTAAGGTTTGGCTCCCCAAAGGTGTCTCCCTACCTTTTTTTGGCCCTTCTCGACCCGCTATTAATGACCATTCCACTGGCCCACACCACCAGTCTCTACAGTCAGACCCCAACCACTCAGTGGACCCCTGCAAAATGTCCCTTTCATGGATGAAACCTAGTCACTGCTCCATGAGTCAGGCTGTAGTTTTTTGCTGAGGATCATGAGGAAGAGGTGGGTGAAGCCAGGGTAGGGAATGATGTGCAGGGGGATGGCCATCATGGTACCTGAGAAAGTGACTTTTCCCTTGTGTTTGCGCCCTCCCACCCTACCCCCCATGCAAGCATGTGTTGTGTCCTGCTTCACTCCATGCTGTTGAGAAGGGGCCATCATTGGGTGGCCACTCACAACCTCAGGTACCACCTCTGCTCACATGAGTTACTCAAGCAGCAGGACACATCTCCCTCCCCACCCAGAGTAAAATAGCACCGCCTCTGCAGCATGCCATGGCTCCACTGGCTTGAGGCGAGTGGTTGAGCTTGTGCTGCGAATGAGGTCAACCACATGGAAGAAAAACATGCTCCACAGGCACCACCAGGTTGGCTTCTGAGACGATTTCTAGTGCTTCTGGCAGTACTGCTAAACCACAGAGCAGTCTGCCATCAGAAAGTGTTGAAAAGCCTGTTTACGGACTGCTCAAACTCATTACTAAAACATGGTTCCTCTCAAATTGATAAACACACTGACTGAATCTGACAGAAAAAACTCCAGTTTGCTGACATGGTGTTAAGTAAAAATAAAGCACTACGGGTAGCTCCTTGTCACAGTGGCATGATTGCCACTTCCAATGCCAGCCACCTGGGTTCGGGAACAAACCTGGGCCACTGGAGAGCTGGCAGAGGATTGAATATCCCACAGGAAAGTCTTCTTCTTTGGGAGGCAAGGCTGGCTGCCTTCACTGCAGCACCACTGACTGGCTAACCACAGGGGGCAATACAGTAGAGGTACCATAGGAAGGAAAGATGTAAGCTGTGTGTACACACCTGGGCACCCCTAGTGCATCTTCATCTTGAGGGCTGGTGTGGACACTAATCGGGGGAAGGGAGAAACCAAGGTGTGGTGGGATAACGGTGCCCTGGGGTACTGTCAGACATTGTGCCCCCTACTGCCAGGACCCTAACTTGGGACTCAATTCCAGTGCCACCCCCTTGGCACTGGCCCCACCACCGGGGGGAGGGAGGTCATGAAGGTATTAGGGGATCAGCCAAGATAGTGGGTGATGGCATTGGAACATCACCCAGGAAGGAAAAAAGAAGGGGGTTCTGATGGGGTGGTTCCTCCCTCAGAATGTGCCAGTGGTAGTGCACCTGTCATTAGGGTGCCAGTCGGCAATTTTGCCGATTGTCATTTATGCAGGGGGCAGTGCCCCCTCTTGTGGGGTCCTGTGCCCCACACACCCTAACTAAGGATTCAAACTCGGAGAGGGCAAACCTTGGGGAGAAGGTAGATGAGTTTTTGTTTTTGGCACCCTAACAGAAGACTAACGCCGGCAGTTCTGAACGGGTGCAGTGTGATGGGTTAGCCTGGAGAGGAGTAATTGTAAAAAAAAAATGAGGACCATTTTTATTTAAATACTTGGTATGGTGCATTGATGTGCACATTTGCTCTTCTCAGACTTAAAAAGAAGTAAAGAAAAGGCATAACAAAATTGATTAACTTTATGGAAGAAGATACAGTATATTTGAGAGAGAACCCCAACTGGCATAATAACACTGGATGCTGACAAAGGTAAGGCATTTGACAACCAGCCATACTGAGCTGCAGACATCCTTTATTAAGAGCAGAAGGCTAAGTGGGTTCCTAAACATTTTTGTAACTCCCACTTTGCTGGTAGTTTGGGGCTTACTATTTTAGTCCTGATTGTGCAGCCTACCCATCTTTCCCACTTTTAAATAGTTAAAATGTGCAGCTGTGTGTTAAGTGGTTTATAACTTCAGCAAGATCCTCTTTCAGGAAACTTTGTAACTTTCAGGGACATCCTGTACCTATCTTTTGTCCTGGAAACAAAACCCAAGCTGTCTCAAGTGCCCTGCCCTAGGGGGTATAAATATGGGACCCCTGCCCCAGCAGTTACATTTGATCTAGAGGGAGGAGAGATCCATGTTGAGAGATCTGGTTTGCCCCATTATGGCTCTGGCTGTGACCATCTGGAGGAAACTTGCCAGGCTTGGCAGGTGGCCATTACGTCCTGTGTCTGGAAGTGGTACTTGTCCTCTCCAGGCCACGTCTCTGAAGTCCCCATCCCTAAGGAGACTTTGATGAAATCGGGCGGGGGGGGGATTCTTCTTGGTGGTTGCCCACCAAGAGGTCCAACCTAATGGCATCCACCCATAGATCCCAATTGTGTCAGAGGAGTGTCCCAAAACACAGAAGCTGTAGGAGCAGATTGCACCCTTTACCCAGAATACCAGGTGGTATTCCGAATGACATACTGCTCCTCGAGTCCGTGAGCTGGTAAGATACTGTATACATAGAAGCCATCTACCTCATCTATTTCCCCAGGCAGGTATCAGTGGTAGAGGGGTATTGGCCTTTGGGGCGCATCATTCCTGATTCACCAGTGCATTACAGTCCTAGCTATTCAATTACTGGGTAAATGTGTAGATACGTTTGTGGGCCCTCTACTGGAACCTTGATGACTAACAACCATCAGGGTATCTGTGTGCCACATGGTGGCTGCAGATGGATCGTGTATTAATTTACCTATATGACCTTGCAAGCAAATGTGACTGAAGCACCCCTCAAGCACCGGATTTACCAATGACCATGGGTCACAGTGAGTGAAAAGCGGTTAACAGAAAGAGCTAACATTCCGGCATGTGCACAATAAGTTTGTTTGTTTGATTCAACACCAAAGTCTGAGCATCCTGTTTCCTTAAATTCAATGTTTAATCCTGAGGACAGTGAATAATTTACTAAGTGATTTCAGGAATAAGCCAGATAATAGGAAGCAATAGTTTAAAATAACATTGTGCCAGTCCCCAGGATGCTAAAGTGCCCAGCTGCAGCTACTACTCAGGGCACCAGGGCCATTCCTTCTTGTTAGCCAAAATACTCCCAGGGACCAATCAGGCCAATACATCAGCTCATTTGTCCCTAAGTACCAGAATATCCTGAAGCATTCTCTGACTTTCCCCAAGTGAGACATCATGCTATTAATATTTTTTTTTCTGTTCCCATGAACCAAAAGAACCCAGGCCTGCCCTCTTGTTGTAAAAGGATGTGTCTCTCAAGGTCCTCGGTGTGGCACCATGGACTGCTCATCACCCCATCATACACACCCTGTTACAGTGGAGGAACCACTGGGATCCAGTGGCATGTACCTTAGCATGCCCCTCTACTTTGTACCCTGAGGATGTGAGCTGGGGAATGGAAAAGCGCCTGCACTCGAGTAACAAAATCCACTAAAAGCTGATATGGAAACTGTGCTTGGTTACTAAATTTGTTGTGAGATACAAATTATAGATCGAGGGAGTGCTCCCAACCAATCGGAGTGCTCTTTACCCCTGCATGTGAGACACTCTTATCCTGTGAAGAGCATCTCATGTGCAGATGCCCTGGAAATGGGCGCATTCTGGGAACATTTAAAAAAATGTATATATTATTGATCATTCTCGATCCATAATATATTAATATGTCCCCTGTTGCCACTCGTTCTTTTATTAGACTGGTTTCACTTGCCTTCAGCTGGAGTCAGAACATCTCAGCTTTGCTGTTCTCGCTCCAGCCGAGTGCGCGTGAAACCACTCTGATGCAGCAATGAGTGACTCCTGGGGACATATACGCTATTAACATATAGTATTGTAACCCCTAGGTGGCGGTATCCCTAGGGCTACTACCCCCGCCAGCTTGGCTAGTAGCAGGTTAAGAGGCCTGAGTTCTGAAACGGGTGCCTCCACCTGGAGGTCAGGGTTGGTAGTGGTCAAGCTAACCTGGGCACAGCCCTCCGGGACACTGTAACCCCCCTCTTTCCTTACTAGTGGCCAGAACAATACACAATAATCACTTTCACAATACCCCTGGTACACCACACAAGTACCCACACTGTTTGCACATACCATCAGGGCTTTCCTCTGGCTCGGCCCTTGGGACCCCCTGTAAAACAAGGTTATACACAGCAAATAAACAACAGTACAGTACTCTTGCACAAACTGGAACCACAGTCAGGGTAAATGCAAAAAAGAGTTAGATCTGATTTATTTAAGGGACTTGAACAAGGGAGGGGCGTAATCAGGTTAATTTATTTAGAGGCTGTATCAGTCAAACAGTTATGCATGCACTTCAGGGTCCATAAACAGTCACACACTCTGGGTACCCAGATGGAGAATGGTGGGCTAGCCAGGAACGTTGCAGCTGGTTGGCACCCTGTGATGGAAGAAAAACATGCACAACACACGCTATTTGTAATCCGGAGCTGGAGGGCTCAGTTCATGAAAAGACAATCAGATGACACACTTTTAGATTAGGCTGTTGCTGCAGGGAGCTACCCTGATGATTACTCACGATACCCAAGACTGGACACAGGCTGGACGAAAATCGAGACAGCAGGTGGTTAATCTGGAGTGCCAGGAGAAGCAGGGCCCACACGAATTGCCAAGGCATCATTCCTGTTCAAATGTGGAGCAGGGGGCTGATCCCCAGGTAGGTCTATCATCAGTGGCTTTCTCTGTGCATTGGGTAGTCTGGCAGAACCAGCGTGGCATGGTCCAGGCAGAATGGAGATGAATGCGGATTCAGTTCAGTTAGGCTGGATAAAGCTTCCAGCAAGCAGAACACAGTTCACACAGTGGGGAACCAAATCACGACCAACTTTCAATACACAACACATTTACATGTAAAGGATTCCACGGTACCAGCAAGCAAAACACAGTTCACACAGTGGGGAACCAAATCACGACCCACTTTCAGTACATAGCACAATTAGATGTAAGGAAATTCTACTGTACCAGGCAAACCACTCTCTGGTCACGATCGCAAAGTCTCTGTACAAACCGGGGATTCAAAAGCAGCTGGAAATCCTGACAGGCCAATCGCATTCAGCAAAATCTTTGGTTTTCTTCAGGTATGAGCCTGGTAAAAAATCACTGGCTTACTTTGTTCTGAAAAAGTTGGATTTAGTCAGAAATAGTTCTATTTTCCCTCTGAGGGACAGCAGATAGACAGGCAGGCCAAAACTCAGCCCTTTCACAGTTCTCCCATGCGAAACTACACAGAACTGCTGCTCAAAATCGCTTGAGCTGTTACTTTTTCACTTCTCGGCTCAAAACTGAAACTAGCTGCAACAGCCTGGGAAATTCCTCAAGATCCAAAAGGTTCGATTAGCTGATCCTCCTGTCAGTCACAACAAAGGCTCCCCCTTCAGGTACAAAAAGGCACAAAAAGCCCCAAACCACAGTTCCTACATATTTTGACTCCAGACAGCTCCGGTAGTCCAGCTCCATTTTAGGTCCCACCAGTACTGATTGGTCCAATTCGCAGTCCAGGACCAAGATAGTGGAGATAAACAAAACAGTCCTTGCTGCAAAGAAGGCAGGTTAGACAAACTACATTATCATTATCACTCTAATGATTTTCAGTAAATAATTACATCTTTCAACAGAGCTCCCTCTCAGATTACTTATGACTGCAATCCAAGCAGCTCTTAAAGAGACAGTGCACAGAGGCTATACAGGCACTCTCTGGCAATCACATTCAAACTGCTAAAACGCAGGACACCAGCCTGGCAGTGAACATTTAGGCAAGCTCAAGGAAGACTTTTCGGGAACCCCCATTTGTAGGGGGGTTACAGTATTGTACCATAGTTTTTCCAGGATTATTTGCTGGAACTGAGCTTAAATGTACTGTGTGCCTTCTAGGGACTGTGGGCAGGAAGTACATACTGCACGTGAACTCTAGGCATGAGGAGTGTTTGATCTCCAAGAGACTTTTGCCAGTGTGGGATTCATCTGCATACCTCAGGAACTGTTATTGCTACAGCAACCTGGAGCATATGGCAGTCCCATGAGAGCTTGTGCCAGCCACCATGGGGCCCCCAGGCCCACGGTCCAGAACGGGACTGAACTAGACTGAAAACACCTCAGATGATACTCTGAAAATTTAACCCGAATGACTTGTTGTTTCTAGGGGATATTTCTGAATTAGTAGGAGTTCTCTGGATTAGAATCATTTTGGTAGGCCCTGCGTCTGTTTCTGCCATTTGTACATTGTCTGGGCATAGAAGGAGGACAATGGAGTGAGAGGATCTGCAGCTGGTTTACCCAGCTGTGGTACCTGATAGCATGGTTATTCTATAGCCATCTGGGCATCATGTGAGAACTATTGCCAGCTCATCCTGTCCTCTACTCTTGTCATAACGCTGGCGCTGATATGCTTGGGATGCCATTGCCCTCATGTGGGGAGTGCACCTGCTGTGTCTTGATGCCCACGGTGCAAATACGCATACATCTGCCACTGGGTGCGATGTTTAAAAAGAGAAATCTTTTAGTTTGTTTTTCTGCACTGTGTTGAAGAATGGATTGGAGTCCCACCTGTGCATCGTGTGCTTTTGAACCTGACTGTAGGACAAATGGCCAAGTTGCAGTACCAGGATTCACTGTTTACCTTCACTGTGCATGGGGCTATAGCAGAAGTCATGACTGGAGAAGATGAAGAGAAAGAGAAGCCAAGCACCTCCAGGGCTGGGAGTGAAGATGATGCTGCCCTATTACTCAGCTGCATCTTTCCTTTGCCTACAGAGCACCTCACTGGTTTAATACTCTTCATAGTGATATAACTACCCTACCTAAATTGGGGCAATTCAAACTGAAGTTATGCCAACATCTCACGGCCAACTGTTCTTGTGACTGCTTCACCTGAGACTCCCATCTACTAGCATTCAATCTTCTCCTCACAACTGGATAACCCTGTGTCTCCGCTGTTACCTCAGTAATTCCAAGGCTACCCCCCTTTTCGCACTTTGACAAGGCCCCTGGCTACCCCCTTGTCCACCTCACCCCCCTGCCCCTACCCCTCCCACACCCACTTGATGAGGCCTATGACTGCCACTTCCTACCTCTCTTACCCACTCTGCCCACCTCACCTCCCTGCCCCTACCCACCCACCCCAGCTTGACAAGGCTTATGGCTGCCACTTCCTTTCTTTCTTTCTCCCATCTGTATCCTTCCCCCTCTCATCCACACTTTCCTCCTATTAGAACGATACAACTATGTACATATATATATATATTTGCTCACTTTACTTTACTGTTTTTGGAAACATTGTACTTTGCCTCCTTTGTATGTTTTGTCTCCCCTCCCCACTGACGTGGCATCTTTGTAAATGAGCTGTCTGTGCTCAGAGGTATTGTAATCTGAGAATGAATAAATACAATTAAATAAAATAGGTATCTGTCCTTTGTCCCCGTACCAGGAGACAGAGATGTCACTGATGTGCTGAACAGATGGCTAGCTGATATCAGTAACTGGGCAGCCTTCAGTTGGCATAGGCTGAACCCAAATAAGAAAAAATTGCATCTGGTGGATGCGGGTGCTCCGAGTTTGGCAGATTTGGGAGTGATGTTGCTAGGGTTGCAACTGGACATCACTTCTCTCCTAGCCATTGATAAGGTGAAAAACCTGGGCATTATCATGGAATGTATAGAACATCAAGTGTCAACTAGGGCTGTTCAAATACCTTTTCCCAATTATTCGGCTGAATATTTGGTAATCAGCAGCCACATATGTGGGTGTTCGGGTATTCAGGAAAAGGTATTCAGCCACCTAACAAAAAAAAAAAAGAAACAGCCCCCTTCCCTCCTTACCGAGACAAAAAACAGGTAAAAAGTAAACCCCATCCCCTCACCTTCTATCAACAGCCTAATTCCACCGTCCCCCCAGCACCCACAATTTGTTATATTTCTTACAGACATAGAGAGGGTGGAGACAGTACAAAGGAGGGCAACCAAAACGGTGCATGGCCTGCATCAAAAGCCCTTTGGGGTAAGGCTCAAGGAACTTAACATGTGCTCCCTGGAGGAAAGGGGGGATATGATAGAGACATTCAAATACCTCACAGGCAAAAACAAGGTACAGGGGAAGCATTTTCCACAGAAAAAGATGTTCAAAGACAAGGGGTCATGCTATGAAGTTAGAAGGGGGGAGACTCAGAGTAAATGTGAGGAAGTACTTCTTCACGGAGAGAGTGGTGGACGCATGGAACAGCTTACCAGAGGGGGTGGTGGGGGCAGAAATGGTGATAGGGTTCAAGAACACCTGGGATAGACACAGAGGGATCTTAGCAGTTGGGATGGGGGAGACTGGAGGTCGAGTAGAGTCTGTGGCGACACTATAGGCAGGGAAAACAGGGCAGACTAGGTGGGCCATCAGGTCCTTATCGGCAGACAGATTCTATGTTTCTATATTTATTTTTTATTTTATTTATTTATTGCAATCAGTTTACAACCTTTGAGCCAAAGGCTCATTTCCAAAGGTACCTCGTCAACAATGGTAGATAATACAGTTCATACAGAAAACAGGGTACATACAAAGAAGAGCATCAGTATAAACAGACACGCATTAAAGGCACATGGTTACAGCAAACATTGGTGGTGTAATACAGAGCAAAATATGGAATAATTGACAACAGTAGGATAACAGGGTTTAGCAGCATAATGGTATGTCATGGAAGTGTGATAACAGCCAAACAGGTCTACAGTGTCAGATTCCAAGAAACGTACAGCATGAAACAGGAGCCGTACTGGTAACTCGATAGGGCAGTCACACCGGTCACTAGATATCAGATATATAAATCCCCTGATGGGTGACCAGCTCAGTCTGCCCACCTCCATGGCTGGCCACTATATTACTTAATGTAGCGTGATTGTTTGAACTTAAAATAGGCTCATAGTCCCTCTCTCTAGCATAGTACCCTACTTCCACCCTGGCACCCAATTATTACTGAAGAATTGAGAAGGTGACCAGTCAATCTCTCCTCCTCCTCCATGGCTGGCCATCTTCTCATGAATAAAAATGCTCACTATAGTAAAACCAATTGATCAAATGTGCAGGTGGTTTTATTATAGCAAGCACGTGAGCACTTTCATTCATGAGAAGGCGGCTGGCCATAGAGGAAGGTGGATTGAGATGGTCACTTTCTCGAGTTCTCATATTAAGAAATGGATGCTGGATGGGAGTAGTGTGCTGTGCCAGGGTGGGGGGGACATAAATTGTATTTTTTGAAGTGCAAATCAGTGCTTTACATTAAATAAGGTGGCATCAGGTCGTGGAGGCGGGCGGGCTGAGATAGTTGCTCATCGAGGGATTTATTGTAAATAATATAACAGATAGTGGGTGTTGGGGGAGGGTGGGCTTGGGCTTTTAATACAGGGTGAGGGAATGGAGTTTACATTTTACTTGGTTTTGGGCTTGGGGAGGAGAGTGGGGGCATGGAGCCAGTTGCACAAAAGAGTTAAGTCCATGTTTAAGTCATGTTTTTGGTCTTACAAAAGCAAGCCAGGCTTAAAAAATGTTAAGCCTGTTGCACAACAATTGTCTTACATTTTATTGGTCTTATTTAGAGACTTTAAGCCTCTTATGTACCAGGCTTATTTTTTGTTGGTAGGTTTATCTTGCCATAGTTAATTATAGGAAAATGCACATTATTGTAGAAAACTATTTGTAATATTGTACATTAAAAAAAATACATATATATATATATACTGTATATATGTGTATATATATATATATATATACTTGATTTCACTAATTTCCTGCTTAGGGACTGCTATTTCTCATAGCTTATCTGTACATTTCCATGAAGAAAATATTTAATGTTCTTTTTTTTTTTCATAAAGATTTTTATCCTCGGCTCAGGTGGACGGCTGCTCAGCACTGTCCCTGCTTCCCATGACCAGCTGCCACCTCCCCCAGTCATGGGGGTTTGATTCCCCCCTGGATTTCCTCCCACGGTGGGGTCAGAGGAAGGCCCCCCCCCCAGCATCACAATCCAGATGTGCCCCAGGGACCAAGTGGCGGTTTGGACCAAGGGAAAGCAGACAGGGCTTCATCAAGCCGCCTTATCTGCCATTTTTCTGTTTTTCTCCTCAGTCCACATGGCCACAGTGACATGCCAGTGCCTGTGTTGAGGTATGCACATGCTGCGAAACTGCAGTGCCTACCCTTCAAAGCTTCTCAGAACCTGCATTAGCAATGGGCCTCCACCACAGGGCAGTCAAGGGCTGAGACGCGAAAGTGATACTGGCAGTACATAGCTAGACACTACACATGTTACAGTTCGTAATGCTTATTAAATATCAATGTTTGGACATTATAAGAACCAAACGATTCAGCAGGAAACCTACAAGCAAGCAATGATAGCATTCATCACACTGTTTGTCATGTCTGCGTAATAGAAATTATTTCATTTTGTCTGGGTGTGTCTGGTGTATTTCTTTATTTAGCATCAATACAGCTCTTTCAGCACATCATACATATCTGAATAGCCTCCTGGGAAGCAGGGAATATATATAGGGACCCCACTGCCTTTCAGATTGTTTGGCCCGTCCCTTTATCTCATATGAGAATCTCTCCTTGGGTAAGACTTTCAAAACCTGGTTGTGCCACACTTCAAAAGTTGGCTTTTGCCAAGAGACCAATATATTTTGAATGCATTTCCTTGTAAGGAGGACTAGAATATGTACTACATAAGCAGCAATACAAGACAGGGTGGGTGGTATTTGCTATACTGGACCTCCCAGGGGCATAATGAGGACCGACACTGCAGGAGGAGGAGGAGGAGGAGGAGGGCCGTGTAGCCCCTGGAAGGTCTGGTGTAGCCCAATACCACACACCCTGTTGGGTATTATTGCACTTAGAAAATGGACCACTGAATTTCACATGTTTGAAAAAATAATCTTCATGTTTACATGTTAAAACTCTAATGTATTTCATTTACTCTGTAATAAAATAGTTCCTCCCCCTACATTAGAACTGTGTTTTTGGTCATCATGGTTACCCCCCCAACACACACACACACACACACACACACACACACACACACACACACACACACAGGTTAAAACTTTTGTTTCCGCCATGCTCACTTTTTTGTTGTTTTTGCTCCATGGTGTGCCTTTTTTTTACCTCATTTGGGAACTGCGGTCTGGAACTGAATTTGAGTACAGGGATGGATTGTAGCAGGCATCACGGCACAGATATGGAGCCCCAGTGAGGTTTGGGATCGGGACTCAGAGATCTGCCTCATGATACGGTGAGGCATGTAAAAGCTGGGTGTTTTATATTTCAAAACAAACAAAAAAAAGACAGATATCCGTGTGCCTTCTCTGTTTAGTGGGGGTGGAGGCAAGGCGCACCAGGCTGTCTCAGAGTAGCACTGAGCACGTGATGTGTTAGTGGTGCTTCTCTGAAGTACAAAATCTGTTTTGGGGTTTCTTTTTAAAAACCAACAAAATGGAAGGAAATGTCTTCGAGGCGTGTCACTGTGTGCAGGCTGCCTCTCTGTTTCGTGTGTGTTGCGGAGCTCCATACACAATGTCACGGGGGGGTATGAAGTGGGTGACATGCCAGGGGTCTTTCTTCAGAGTAACAGGTAGCATCAAGAAGGTACTGCTGCTAACAAAGGTAAAAAATCTGTTTGTGAGAGAGTGAGGGTGCTAAACACATTTTTTTTTTAAATTTGCTTGTTAGTGTGAAATATGAGTGCAATAAGAACAATGGGCTGGTGGCAGGGACACGGTTGTCAAAAACGGATGTCAGCAGGGGTGACAGAAAAGGAAGTCTGCTTTAAAATCAAGTAGTTTACTTTTTTTTTAAATAAAGAATTACAGTGGACTTGGGCAGGGTTCTGCATCCATGACTGTGTGTGATGGGACTGACCATCTTAACAAGCGGGGGGAAAAAAATGGCAGCTGGGGAGTTTAAAAATTCAGGGTGCCTATAGATATCCTAAGTACTGTGACACCCTGAATTGGAACTTCCTTTTAACTGATCTCTATTGAAAAATAAATTGTAGCCACCCCATTCCCCGACTGTCTAGGGGCACCCAATGTTGCAAGAGGGCAGGGGGGCCTACTCCTAAGGGAACCTAGGACTGAATCAGTAACAGCCTGGCAGGAACAAAATAAGGTGTACCTTACCATGGCCTGGGTTCTATCTGCAGAGCGATGAAACTGCTACCTCTTACATCTGCTTAAGATACTTAGCTGAACCAGTTGACCTCTTCTCTTTTCGTTTTCTTCAGCAAAGTCCCCTTCCAGCACCCCAGCCCAGGAAGCACAGGGACAAACACAGGCTGAAACTTAAAAACTCCCCCCAAAAGAAGTCTGGTTAGCAATTCATTAATTTCTCTACAATTCATTATAAGCTACCTTTCGATTCTGTTAAAAACTTTCGACACTCTGGATTCAGCAACAAACAATTTATTTCACCTAAGATCCCAATGATTTAAAAAGGACTCAGGGGTCCCATTGCTTGCTTACACACCTTCTCCTCCAGCTCCACGGAGCACAACTATGTCCAGAGCTGGGGGCACATTACTGGGAGAACAGATGTCCTAAGCAGCATTTCTATTCAGGCAGCTACTGAAACCCTCAGATGGCATTCCCAAGACCCTTTTCTGGATCCTTCAACAGCCTACAGAGCGAACCCACCCTCTGGCACTGGTAAATTGGTCTCTGTAACCTTCTTGTTCTTTTCCTTTTCCTTTTCATCCTGGTCAGACACCCACCTGTGGAGAAGTGAGCAGCTTACTCCCACCTGATCCTGTGCCACGGGGATGCAGGAGTTTTCCAGCCTGACCAGTCCCTTGTAATTCTTAAAATGCCTTTAATGTGACTGTCCTTCCACCAGTTTTCCCTAACTCTGGCAATGGGTGGGGGGTGGGGTTCTCCCAAATTCCTTTGCCCTGCATCCCCACAACCTTACCTCCTGTGCTTGCCAGCTATAAGACACTGGGTCCAGAGGGCTTCCCAAGGCCTAGTCCTTTGCTACCTGCGGCCCGCCCGAGCAGCCTGTGACCATGCCCTGAGACCTGCTCCTCCAAGCAGGCCCCCTAAATGGGTGAGAAGCCTCCGCCACCCCCCTTTTCCCCGGCCTGCACCGCCCTGCCACAATGGGGATCCAGGAGGGGTACTACCACCACCCCTCCCCTGGAGGAGTCCTGCCACGAAACCTCCAGCCCCAGCAATGCAGGCCTAAACTTCCACCGAGCCTAGGACTCGCCAAACTCCTACCCTGGGCACTCTCACTACCCCTCACTCCCTGGAGTCCCGTGCACCCCCCATGACACTGGCAGGCTAACTAAGGCCCTCCCCCATGCACTGTCCACCGGTGCCATGTTGCTGTACATACCGGCACTACCTTCACTAATGAGGGGGGTTCCCCTCCTCCAGTCAGGCCCAACCCGGACTGTCGAGCTCCTCACTGCCTGCCTGTCCTGCCATCTCCCAGCCAGCCTCTCCTCCGTCTCTCTTCCTTTTCCTGCTCCCCCTGCTTTTATGGGCTCCAAACCTGCTTCTAGTGGCAGTTCGAAGTATAGCCTGGAATAGGCCCCCCCAGCTACCTACTGAAACCTTTAACGGGGGGCGGACACCAAAAGGTGGGGGCTCTGACTTACTTGTAAACCCCCTCAGTGAGAGGGCTTACAAAATGTATGAGGAGTCACGTGATGCACGGGTCTGAAGAGCTACCTCTTTACTGGGCTCCTGCTTCCCTCACCTAAAATTCAGTTTATTTTATCTGCTACTTGCTGTAAAATTAACTTTCATAGCAGTCTCCTGTTGTTTTAACTCTTTGGACAAGGGAACAGGCCCTTTTCTCTCCTAGAATGGGTTCAGAGATGCGTCTAGCACTTCCGAAATATATCCCCCATCCACGCCTGACAAGTCAACGAAATGCTCTAAGGTCCAAGTATCTACAGTGGGCCACTCAGCTACTGCGACAGCGGGGATGTCACTGTAACCCCTAGTTGGCACTATCCCAAGGGCTACTACCCCTGCCTGTTTGGCTTTTAGCAGGTTAAGGGGCCTGAGTTTTGAAACGAGTGCCTCCACCCGGAGGTCAGGATTGGTAGTGGTCAAGCTAACCTGAGCACAGCCCTCCGGGACACTGTAACCCCCCCTCTTTCCTTACTAGTGGCTGGAACAATACACAATAATCACTTTCACAGTTCCCCTGATACACCACACTAGTACCCACACTGTTTGCATTTACCACCAGGGCTTTCCTCTGGCCCGGCTCTGGGGACCCCCTGTAAAACAAGGTTATACACAGCAAATAACAGCAGTACAGTACTCTTACACAAACTGGAACCACAGTCAGGGTAAATACAAAAAAGAGTTAGATCTGATTTATTTAAGGGACTCGAACAAGGGAGGGGCGTAATCAGGTTAATTTGCTTAAAGGCTGTATCAATCAAACAGTTATACATGCACTTCAGGGTCCATAAACAGTCACACACTCTGGGTACCTAGATGGAGAATGGTGGGCTAGTCAGGAACGTTGCAGCTGGTTGGGGCCCTGTGATGGAAGAAAACAACATGCACAACACACGCTATTTGTAATCCGAAGCTGGAGGGCTCAGTTCGTGAAAAGAAAACAACAAGACAATCAGATGACACACTTTTAGATTAGGCTGTTGTTACAGGGAGCTACCCTGATGATTACTCACGATACCCAAGACTGAACACAGGCTGGACAAAAATCGAGACAGCAGGTGGTTAATCTGGAGTGTCGGGAGAAGCAGGGTCCACACGACTCTCCGAGGTGTCATTCCTGTTCAAACGTGGAGCAGGGGGCTGACCCCAGGCAGGTCTCTCATCGGTGGCTTTCTCTGTGCAGTGAGGTAGTCTGGCAGGGCCAGCGTGGCATGGCCCAGGCCGAATGGAGATGAATGTGGATTCAGTCCGATTAGGCTGGATAAAGCTTCCAGCAAGCAGAACACAGTTCTCACAGTGGGGAACCAAATCACGAACCACTTTCAATACACAGCACATTTACATGTAAAGGATTCTATGGTACCAGTAAGCAGACCACAGCTCACACAGTGGGGAACCAAATCACGACCCACTTTCAATACACAGCACATTTATATGTAAAGGATTCTACAGTGTCATCAAGCAGAACACAGTTCACACAGTGGGGAACCAAATCACGATCCACTTTCAATACACAGCACATTTACATGTAAGGAATTTCTACTGTACCAGGCAAACCGCTCTCTGGTCACGATCGTAAAGTCTGCACAAACTGGGGATTCAAAAACAGTTGGAAATCCTGACAGGCCGATCTCATTCAACAAAATCTTTGGTCTTCTTCAGGTATGAGCCTGGTAACAAATCAGTGGCTTACTTCGTTCTCACAAACTTAGATTTATTCCAAAAAAAATCTCTTCTGTCCCTCTCAGGGGCAGCAAGCAGATATGCAGGCTACAACTCAGGCCTTTCCACAGTTCTCCCACGTGAAACTACTCAGACGGCTGCCTGACTGTCTCAAGCATGTTGCTTCTTCAGCTCCCAACTTACATCTGCCTCTAACAGCAAGCAGCTTGGGAATTTCCCCAAGATCCAAACGGTTCGGTTGGCTGATCCTCCTGTCAGTCACAACAAAGGCTCTCCCTTCAGGTGCAAATAGGCGCAAAAAGCCCCAAACTACAATTCCTACAGATTTTGACTCCAGACCGCTCCTGTAGTCCTGCTCCATTTTAGGTCTCACCAGAACTGATTGGTCCAATTCGGCAATCCAGGACCAAGATAGTGGAGATAAACAAAGCAGTCCTTGCTGCAAAGAAGGCAGGTTAGACAAACTACATTATCATTATCACTCTAAATGATTTTCAGCAAATAGTTACATCTTTCAACAGAGCTCCCTCTCAGATTACTTATGACTGCGATCCAGGCAGCTCTTAAAAAGACAGTGCACAGAGGCTCTACAGGCACTCTCTGGCAATCGCATTTAAACTGCTAAAATGCAGGACACCAGCCTGGAAGTGAGCATTTAGGCAAGCTCAAGGAAGACTTTTCGGGAACCCCCATTTGTAGGGGGGTTACACCACCATTAACAGAGGAGTTTTTCATAGCCGAATTTGCTCCATTTAAAGATTCTCTAAAGGAGCTTACCTCAGAAATCAGAGCCCTGTGGATTTCGGAGGACGATCTCAATCGAAGGGTTGGAGATGCAAGGGCACGGATTCATGCAGTGGAAAACTGGAAATGGAAAACAGATATGGAGAGGACCGCTCTTCGACAGAAATCTGTTCAACTGGAGGCTAGATTGGAGGATTTGGAGGTGAGGAGTCACAGGAACAATATGCTGGTTTTTGGACCCCCTGAATGAGCTGAGGGATCTAATCCAATAATGTCTTCCCAAAAGCTAACTGCCATACGTGCTGGCCCATCCCCAAATGGACCATCGTATATGATCGAGCATGCCCACAGATCACTACCACCTATGCCTCCAGATGGCTCACCTCCTAGGCCTTTTATTTTTAAATTTCTCAACTTTTTAGACAAACAGCATCTACTCCAAAAGGTCAAGGAGCTTAAAGACTTAAAGAGGTGTCCTGGGTGGAGGATCGTCTCAGGATTGTCCAGGACTTGCCAAGCACAGTTCGACAAAAACGGGCAGCATTCCATCCTACGGTCTCCAAATTGATTGCAGCAGGGATCCGCTTTCGGATGCAGCCCATTTGCAAGTGTTAATGCAGGGATTGTGGAAATCTTTTGAAACTCTGAACAAAGCAGCTGAAGATTTGAAGGCTTTGCTACCTGAAATTCAAAGCTCGCTGAGGAACGCTTGTTAATTTAGCAGCACTCTCAATCCCTGCCTAGCATCAGCTGTGGTCACAGTGCTGATGCTTTGTGCGAACAAGCTATTTTCCACTGGGCTTTGGTAAGCTCTTGTTTAATTTTCTGGGATACTTTGCGTTTGATTTGGAACCTTCCTAACCTGGTCATATTCAAGATGAGCTCCTAATTGGGAGTTGATTCCAGAGCCTGCCTTATCCTACCTTACGGGGTGTGACAGACAGGAAGATGGTCAGGGCGCCTGTTTGCTGTCCAGGTCTTCTCTTTCTTTCCTGGGGTTTGGAGTCTCTTGTATGTAACTCCCTTACAAATTGGGGTTTACTAAAACATCTTCCTGGGCTCCTAAATACCCACCGTCAGGATGGTGTCCTGTTTTGCATTAGTTCAATTTATCTGCATGAGAGCATCTTAGTAAGCCTCTGTGCCTGTCTCTTTAAGAGAGCATCTAGCCTGTGTTTTGAAAATCAGTCTGGGCTGGGTCCCAGTAATTAAGGCCCGTGACCAGCCAGACAGCCTGTTATATTGCTTCATTCTGCAGTAGCTGTTAGCGCAGAGGGAGCCCTGTTAGGAAATTTAGTTATTTACTGTTTATCTGTTAGAGTGGTAATAAAAAAGGAGTTTTTCTAACCTGCTTTCATTTGCAGCTTGAGCTTTAAATAGGAGCCACCATTTTGGTTCTGGACTGCCAGTACTGGACCAATTGAATCTCTGGGGACCTAAAATGGAGACTGTCTCCAGGGGTTGTATGGGAAGAAAATTCTGTAGTATTTGTAGTTTTAGATGTTTGGTACCTAAATGGACCTGGAGTGACAGACAGTTCCCTCTGCCAACCAAACCTTGTGGATTACAGGGAAATACCCAGAACTGCCTGAAGCAGTGTGTCATTTGAGAGTGGAAGTTGGAGTGAACAGCTTGAGCGGTCGCGCAGCAGCTCCTAAGAGGAGCATAGAAGAATCAGCGGAAAGGCTCAGTTGGCCTGCCGGCCACATTCTTTGACCTACAGAGATTGTCTATTGCAGAGGTCAGACTGTTCTGATTGCTGGCTTAGACCTGCAGCAGAGGAAAGAAAGTGTGTCAGTACTACTTGCAAGTGGGACCGAAGACTTGCTCCAGAAGCGATCAGCCTGCCTGAATGAGAGAAGATAGCCTCAGGTTGAAAGGTTTGAGCAGTGAAGCTGTAATTAGCAAATTGACTTTATCTGAATTGTGGCTTAGAGAAATAACTGATTTTAAAGTGCTGAATGTGTTTCGTGGGTCGCAATTTGGTTCCCCATGGTGAATCCTGTTATGCCAGCTGGAGACTTTCCAGCAATAGATCACAAACTTTTCCCAGGACTGTTCCTCCTGCTTGGGCCTTACCATCTCGGCCCAAGTCCCTGCCCAAAATCCAGAGATCATCTAAGTGAAAGACCGACTTGAGGATTCGGCCCGCTGCTCAACACCATTCAACAGGTAGTGCCTACCAGGAGATGAGTCATGTAGGCCCTGCTTCCACCAGCACACTGCATCAACACCATGAGGTGTTCATCTCGCCTGTCCTACATCCTGGTCCGGGTTGTGTGAGTACAAATCAGGGTAGCTCCCTGCAACAACAGCTACAAATCATTGTATGTCATCTGATTGCTTGCTTGGGTTATTGCTAACGGACTGAGCCATCCGGCTTGGGCTACAAATATTTGGGTTGTGCACATGCTAACTGTCTTTCTTTCTAAGGGGTCCCAACAACAGCTGCAACGACGGCCACCCTGGGCAATGCTCCAGGCTAGCCTGAGTAAGATCTGGGTACCCAGGATTGCAAGACTAATTATCAGGGACTTACTGTGCATGCTGAGTCAGCTTGAAATAAATCAGAGTGCCAATCATTTGACTAAATTAATGCCCATCCCTTGTTCACTTCCGCTGAATAAACCTGATACCTGTTTCAGGTTTAACCTGACTAGTGTGCACATTATTAGTTGGGTCCTAGCGAAAGGTCTCACAGTGTGTATTGTGTCACAGCCCCACTCAGCAGGTCCGGCCCTCTGCTCCCACAGTGCCAATCTCCGAGCGCAGTACTGTGAACAGGGTAACAGAACAGGGTAACCCTCCTGTCTGTTTTGTGGGTCCGAATCACCTTTGGTCTCAAGATCTGGAGGGATTCAAACTGTGAATCTTTTGCTAGCATACCCAAATGTACAGGCTGAGATAATTCTGCTCTTCAGGGAATGCCAGATGTCTTTCGGCTAGGGCACCTAACCAGGTAAACAAAATGAACCCGTAAAAACTCTATTAAAGACCTTAGATAAATACTTACCTTTTCCCAGTTTGGTATACCATTAAGCTTATGAAAAGTGTTGTCAAAATCTTAACCATCCATGCATCACAGGCAAAAAGGAAGGACTTGGAAGACACAGGCAGTCTCTTTAAAACAAGAGTTTTTTTTACTTAAAATGAATAAAATATGTAAAATGTAACCACAGAACAATATATCACAAGACATACAATTACTTAAAAGAACAAGGTAAAATACAACATAAACTCCTACCACAATACACTTAGACTTGTCTATCTAATGTATACCTTCTTACAGTGCTCTCTTTAGCTGTTGTTTCAAGAGAGAGTACAAACAGGAATGTGTCAGATGAAATACAGAATACAATTTTAAAATGCTGTGTTTCAACCCCTTCCATGAGGTCATCTAGCTCCTCCTCTCAGAATATAAAAAAATATATAAAACAGGATGTCCTATCAAGAGGTATATTAAATACTGTGACTTCAGCAAAAACCTAATTTTCCCAAATTATGACAGTCTTTAAATTCTCTCTTTGATTTCAAGCATTTCCTCTTCCCATGGCACATCTGAGGATTTTTATGACTTAGCACCATAGTGATATAATATGTTTTCTTCCTCTAAACATCATAAAAGTTTATGATCTCTATCCTGGCAGCTAGACAGCTACAACTAAGTCAGATAAACAGGAGACCCTTAATTATGTCTCTCTAGTTTTTAATTATCTCCTGGCTTTCAGATTAACATCTTGTAGCTGAAATACTGGTGGGGGGGTCATCCCACAGGCTGTCTCATGAGAGACACTCAATAACACATTTTTATATTACAAAATTCATAGAACAATCATAACCAGCTGGCCAAGCGTCACAATTCCTCCCCACCTAGACTGAATTTGGGGGCTCTATCCCCTGCATGGGATGAGCTTCCCAAATCAGTTCACTGCTCATAAGCTTGCGATAAGCCATCTGAGTTCCGATTGGTCGCCCCAGCCCTATGTAGAATTGTCATGTCATACCTGTGCAAAGCAAGACTCCATCTTTACAGTCTACCATTAGTTTTTCCCATTTGCGTCAGCCAAACCTTGGGGATGTGGTCAGTTTGTACCACAAAATGCTGCCCATATAAGTACGGCTCTAGCTTCTTTAGGGCCCACACTATGGCAAGACACTCCTTTTCCACAGTAGAGTATGCACTCTCCCTGGGAAGTAACTTTTTACTCAGGTACACTACAGGATGATCTTTCCCTTGGTTGGATGTCTGACTCAGTACTGCCCCAATACCCACATCTGAGGTGTCAGTCTGAACGATAAAGAGTTTACTATAGTCAGGACTTGTCAAAACAGGAGCACTGCACAGTGTCTCCTTCAGTCTGGTAAAGGCTTCCACACAGGCTGGTCCCCAGGTAATTTTCTTTGGCATCCTTTTCTTTACCAGGTCAGATAGGGGAGCAGACAGGGCACTGTAATTGGGTAAAAATTTCCTATAGTACCCTGCTGTCTCTAGAAAACTCCTGACCTGCTTCTGCGTTTCTGGCCTGGGCCATGCCTGGCCCACCTCTATTTTTATTTGGTTAGGAAGGAGCTGTCCCTAGCCTGCCACATGCCCGAGGTATGCCACTTCTCCCATGGCCACCTGGCACTTCTCAGCTTTGACAGTGAGCCCAGCCCTCTGTATCCTGCCCAGTACTTCTCTAAGGCAGGACAGGTGTTCCTCCCAGCTGGCACTAAAGATGGCAGTGTCATCCAGGTACACCATGGCGTACTCCTCAGTACCATTTAACACCTGGTTCACCAACTTTTGGAAAGTGGCTGGGGCGTTCTTAATTCCGAAAGGCATTACTTTTAATTCAAATAAGCCTATTGGAGTGATGAAGGCCTACCTCTCCCTAGCTCTGTCTGTTAACTCTATCTGCCAGTACCCGTTGTTCAGGTCAATAGTCGTAGGGTAGGTCGCCCCTCCCAACTTGTCCAGGAGTTCGTCCGTCCGGGGCATAGGGTGGGCGTCTGACTTTGTGACTGCATTCAGTCCACGATAGTCCACACAGAAACGAGTAGAGCCATGTGGCTTGGGCACAGGGACTATGGGTGAGGCCCAAGGGCTGTGGGATCTTTGGATTACCCCTAAATCCAGCATCTCCTCCACTTCCCTCCTAATGTCCTTTTGGACAGCCTCTGACACCCGATATGCTGTCCACTTTATGGGCGTCTGTGCCCCTGTCTCCACATCGTGCGTTGCTAAAGGGGTTAGTCTAGGCTTGGTGCTAAACAGGGGGGCAAAGTCTACTAAAACCTCCCTTACTTCCTGAATCTTGTCTGGGGCCAGCTGGGGAGACAGTTTTACTGCCTCCACAGAGGACTCCCACTTGCTTTCTTCCAGCAAGTCCAGAAGGGGTTCTCCTTCGTCCGTCCCCTCCCCAGGACTACACACTGCAAACACCATGTCAGCCCTATTAACATATGGCTTCATTATGTTGACATGGTACATCATTTCTCTCTGTCTTCTGTCAGGTAACTCTATAATATAGTTCACGTCATTTACCTTCCTAACTACTTTGTATGGTCCTGCCCACTCAGCCTGCAGCTTGTCTTTCTGGACTGGAATAAGGACCATGACTTCCTGACCCACCATGTATGAGTGAGCTCTGGCTCTGCGGTCGTATCACACTTTTTGTTTCTGCTGGGCAGCTACCAGGTTGCTCTGGGCTGTTCCCATAAGCTCCTTCAGCCTTTCCCTAAACCTAAGGATGTAATCCACCATGGGAGTTCCTTGGGTGGTGTGCTTGCCTTCCCAGTCCTCCCGGATCAAGTCTAGGGGCCCATGTACCCAGCGACCATGTAAGAGTTCGAAGAGTGAAAATCCTGTTGACTCTTGGGGCACCTCCCTGTAAGCAAATAACAGTTGGGGAAGATATTTCTCATAGTCCTTTCCATGCTGTTCAGCAAATGCCCAGAGCACTGACTTCAGGGTACCATTAAATCTTTCCACAAGCCCATTGGCTTGTGGGTGATACGGTGTCATGCATTTCTGCACCACCCCACACTTCTCCCACAGACATTTCATTAGGTCCGACATGAAGGAACCCCTCAATCGGTGATAACCTCCTTCGGAAACCCAACACGGGAGAAAATCCCAAGTCAGGCATCTGTCACTTTGTTTGTCGTCAGTGAGGATAGGGTGACTGCCTCTGGGTACCAGGTGGCATAATCCACCACAGTTAGGATGAATCTCTTCCCTGAGGAGCTAGGGGTATTTAAAGGCCCCACAATATCCATTCCCAACCTCTGGAATGACTCCTCCATTATGAGCAATGGAATTAGGGTGGCTTGGGTTTTCTTACCCGCCTTCCCTATTTCTTGGCACCGGTGACAAGACCTGCAATACTCCTTCACCTGCTGGGTGAAGTTGGGCCAGCAGAAATTCTGGGCCAACCGCTGTGTAGTGCGTGATTCCCAGATGACCAGACAAGGGAATATAATGTGCAATCTTGAGCAGATGCTCACGATACCCCTGGGGAACGACAAGCTGCCTGCCTAGCACCCCTCCCTCTGTCTGCACAGCCTGAGTATACATCAGTCCATTTTCCCAATAAACCTAATGTTTACCGTCACCAACCTTGTGCTCTGTCAGAGTCTGCCCAAGCCCCCAGCTTCTCTAGACTAGTGTCACTTTTCTGAGCAGCTGCAAACTCCTTGCACAGTCCCAAGGTATGGGACAGGTCCCCTTCAGTCTCTAAACTAGGGTCCCTAGCACTAGCTTCACGGCACTCAGGATCACTGTCATTCCTAATAATCTGACAATGAGTCACCCCTCCCTCTTTGGAGTAACCCGCTGAAGCTGTGTGGTTAACTGCTACTGGGAAAATTTCTACCCCCTTTTCATTAGTCTCCATATCAGGAGACACATACTGGGGAACCAGCCTCCCAGTGGTTTCCACAATGACTTCTGTGAGGTTCAGGGAACTACAATTTTCCCTTGCTGCTTGGCTAGGGGTAACTGCACACACCATCCCCTGTTGGAGATTGTTGCCAAGGATGACGCCCACTGCTAATGTTTGGCTACAGCCACCTGTTGCACAGTTCCCCCTGTTTCACCCCAGTCCAGGAGAACACTAGCGTGGGGCAATGTTTTCCTTTCACCAGTGAACCCTAGTACAGTGACATATTTATTGGGTAGAAGCTGACCAGGCTGTACTAGATCCCCTTTCACCAATGTCAGGGATGCCCCTGTGCCCCATAACCCTTGTGTCTGTACACCATTCACCATGACTGGGTGCATGTGTTCCCTCATATTCACAGGCATGCTTCCAGGGACACAAACAGCTCACTTCTTTCCTAGTCCCCAGTTGTGTATTGCTCATCTTTTTGTGACACTGTCGGACAATATGCCCACTTTCTTTACACAACCAACATTCATTTCTTTTTTCAGAGAAATCTTTTCTTTGAAACCTAGGGCTAACTGGTTTCAGTGGAGGCAGGGAGGGTTTTAGCTGCCCTGAAGGTGTGCTTTTTCATTTCTGCACTGCCATGCCAGCCCCATTCGCTCTCAGAGCAGGTCTGCTCTTGGCATAGTGGTCCGAGAGTTCAGCAGCCTCTTGCACTGTTTTGGGATCTCGGTCCTTCAGTCAGGTTTTCAACTTTCTTTGGCATGCCCAGAAAAACTGTTCTAACAAAATCACATTTTCAGTTTTATCTACAGCGTTTGCTTCAATTCCTTCCCACCAACATTTTGAAAACTGATGTTGTTTTGTGGCTAGCTCCTCGTAGCTCATGTCAGGGCTTCTCCTGAGCTTACGGAATTTAGCTCTGTATGATTCAGCAGTTAATTCAAATTCTTTTAACAGTGCAGCTTTAAGTTTGCAGTAATCATTACTGTCCTCATTGTCCATTTGACCCAATGCATCCCGAGCTTTCCCGGTAAGTAACGAGGATAGCTGGAAGCTCCAGGACTCCCTAGAATTTTAGCCTGAATACAAACTTTTTCAAAAAGAATTTAAAAGGCATCCATGTCCTCCCCTCTTTAAATTCAGCTATCAATTTGGAATTCAATTTGTAACCCAGTTCTGTAGTCCCAGTTAAACCCAAGCCACTTACCTGCTCTGGTGCTGGTGGTTGGAGTCGTAGCATCTCCAGTTCATGTTGCCTCTGGCACTCACACTCCTCACAGTCCACCTCTCGTTGTTCACAGTCCCTCTTCTTCTCTGCAGCTCGCTGTTCTCGCTTCCTCTTCTCCTCTGCAGCTCGCTGTTCTCGCTCCCTCTTCTTCTCTGCAGCTCGCTGTTCTCACTTCTCTTCTCTCTGGAACTCCAGCTCCATTCTGTGCAACTCAATCTACAGCCTAAGTACTTCTGGCTCCAGAATGCTGGTGACCTTCCCCTGCTGCTGTGGCCCTTCACTGGCACTGGCCCTGCTGCCCTCCTCATCGGATCTGGACACTGCACTGGTCACTAGCCCTTCCACACTCAAAGTTTGGTCCCTTACAGTCACTGTCTATGACTCGATGCTCTGGGTAAATGCTACCATCAGGGCATCCACGAGGTTCTGCTTGGTGGCTTTCGCCTCATACAGAACTCCTCTGTCCCTGCACAACTGCTTTAAGTAGTCTACAGTGTACCCGCTGTAGTTGGAAGCTATCTTCTTCCCTAACTACGGCTACTCTAACTTGCACTTTAGAGAAAAAAAAATAAAACAGGTAGGAACTTGACTGTAAGCCAAGTGATATAGTTCTGTTTCCTTTTTTTTTTTAAATAAATCACTGCCTTGTTTTGCAAGTGAGCTGACAGTATTAAGCTGACACACTGAACAATAAAAGCTTGTATTACCAAAATTATGCACACCGCTGCCAACCAATCTGGAAATTATCAGCACTGCTGCCACCAGTCTGTCACAACCCCACTCACCAGGTCCGGCCCTCTGCTTCCACAGTGTCAACCTCCGAGTGCAGTATTGTGAACAGGGTAACAGAACAGGGTAACCCTCCTGTCTGTTTTGTGGGTCCGAATCACCTTTGGTCTCAAGTTCTGGAGGGGTTCAAACTGTGAACCTTTTGCTAGCATACCCAAATGTACAGGCTCAGATAATTCTGCTCTTTGGGGAATGCCAGATGTCTTTCGCCTAGGGCACCTAACCAGGTATACAGAATGAACCCTTAAAAACTCTATGAAAGACCTTAGATAAATTCTTACCTTTTTCCAGTTTGGTATACCATGAAGCTTATGAACAGTGTTGTCAAAATCTTAACCATCCATGCATCACAGGCAAAAAGGAAGGACTTGGATGACACAGGCAGTCTCTTTAAAATAAGGTGTTTACTTAAAATGAATAAAATATGTAAAATGTAACCACAGAACAATATATCACAAAACATACAATCACTTAAAAGAACAAGGTAAAATACAACATAAACTCCTACTACAGTACACTTAGACTTGTCTATCTAATGTATACCTTCTTACAGTGCTCTAGTTAGCTGTTGTTTCAAGAGAGAGCCCAAACAGGAATGCACTGTGATGAAACACAGAATACAATTTTAAAATGCTGTGTTTCAACCCCTTCCATGAGGTCATCTAGCTCCTCCTCTCAGAAATTAAAAAAAATATATAAAGCAGGATGTCCTATCAAGAGGTATATTAAATACTGTGATTTCAGCAAAAACCTAGTTTTCCCAAATTATGACAGTCTTTAAATTCCCTCTTTGATCTCGAGCATTTCCTCTTCCCATGGCACATCTGAGGATTTTTATGACTTAGCACCATAGTGATGTAACATGTTTTCTTCCTCTAAACGTCATAAAAAGTTTATTATCTCTATCCTGGCAGCTGGTCATCTACAATGAAGTCAGATAAACAGGAGACCCTTAATTATGTCTCTCTAGTCTTTAATTATCTCCTGACTTTCAGGTTAACATATTGTAGCTGAAATACTGGTGGTGGTGGGGGGGGTCATCCCACAGACTGTCTCATGAGAGACACTCAATGACACATTTTTATATTACAGAATTCATAGAACAATCATAACCAGCTGGCCAAGTGTCATATATTGCTGATCTTATTTTACAGGGGGTCTCTAGGGCAACTGTTGCAGATCCAGCCCTGGTGGTAAGTGCAAGTGGCGTGAGCATATTCTTATTGTCATTCAGTGTATGCAAATTGTTCTATGGTATTACTGTTTAGGTCACTTGAAGGGTTGGTGGGTGGTTATAGCATCCTGGAGGGCTATACCAAAGCAGTTAAGCTACCCCAATATCGTTCATCTGGGTGGAGGCACCCATTCACAGAACTCAGGCCCCTCAACCTGTGCATATTACCACCAGCAGGGGTAGTAGCCCATAGGATAGCGCGACCTACACCTATACATGGTTCTTTTCCTGCCTGATTTTGGAATCCTAGGGTTCTGGCTCTGGAGTTTACTGGCGCACATCACTTTAAGGATCTGCTGAGTTGCGCATCGCTGCCTGTGTGCAACCTGGGCATTGCTTCCTGGATTTTCTACTTTGGCTTGCAGATAGTACATCGCAGTTTGAAATGTTCTTCTGTTCTTGGCAGGACCTGGATAATTTCTTTTTGTTACAAGGTGCCTGCTGTACTGAAGAGGGTTTTCATAAGTGGCCTCTTGATTACTTTCTTGGGAGACTGTTCTATTTGCTCCAGGACGGTCGAGCATCTGAGAAGTTTATTTCTGCAGTGGACCACTTTTTTAGATCTATCTATCTATGGAACTTCATTTGTTGGATGTGTATCCTTTTATGGATTGTTCATTTAAAATGTTATATATTTTATTTGAGGGAGTACTAGTTACCTTGGCACTTATTATATGCACAGCAAAATGTTTATCTTGTTAATATTGTTTAGTTATAGGTTATCACCACCCTGCTTTTATAATGTTAAAGGACCTGTAAATATGCAAAATTAGTAGTATTGCACTTACTGAATTGAAGCCTTAACCCCAGAAGAAGCGTTTCGCAATGTGCTTGCCTTCAGAGCTGTCCGATTGAAACGTTTATTTTTTAATTTATTTACCGCATTTCCCAGAAGCGCTTTGCATGCATATCTAAATCCCTTTATTTTTGTGTGTCGTGAGAGTTGGTTGAGCGATGATGTAATGGTAACCAGTCTGCTGTGCGTCTGCCAATACTACCCTGCGGTTCCACAGCTACTTTCCAATGATAATGCTGAGCAACTTTCCCTTGAGCTGCATATTTATTGTGAATAAAAACTTACATGGAAAACTAGTTTGCCTCCTCATTTTTTTTCAGCAGTTGTGTGTGCAGATAAATGTGGTCTGCTGAAGTGTTGCACCTATTGTTTTGCGGTTCGGGTTTATGACATACTGCCGAAATATGAAGACAAACCGAAATAAAAAAAACAAACATTTTGTGTGTGTGGCCTGACGTCTGTATGTTGTTGTTACCTTGGATTACAGTGTGAATATGTTTTAACACTTCCCATCTATTTATATGTTGTTTATTGGTGACTGGCATGACTGCTGTATATTTTCTTCAAGATAGCTGTGAGGGTGTGTGAACTGTCAAGAGATACATGGGTGCTGTCACTCGTGAGCAGTATTGTACAGGAATGTGCCATTGACAGGATAGTCTGATCATACAAAAGTAATTTTTGTATTATGTTTGACACTGGTTTACTGTTGTTTTGCTTGTAATTTCAAAAGTAAAGACAAACCATGTATGCTCATTGGTAGTGCTGTAGTTTTGAATTATGATTGCTGATTTTAGTGGTGTGTGAATGTATTAGTCCTGACCATAACAATGACCTTTTATCTTTAGCTGCTTTGTGGAGGGAAATATGTGGCGGGAAATTTGTTTTCTCCTTATACTGAAGTGCTGTCGAAGGACCCACCACAGATTCCATCCACAATATCTGCTACTTCATGTTATAGCTGTATATCACAGCTCATTATTTATTTATTGAATTTTGATGACCGGGTAGGCCCACTGGTCCCCGAAGGTCCCTTTTTCAGGGGCGACTCGGGAATAACAGTACAGACATTATGAACTTTGTGCAGTTACATAATACAGGAAGTTATGGGCATACAGTATTCAGCTGTTTACACATAGCAGTAGTTATTAGGGTATTATATATCATATTGGTAAGTTGTAGTTCATAGCATTCGATCATTAGATATCTATTTTTTATTATGAATAGTCAGTGTAGATTACAAAGTGTGATTCAGTTTATGTGCTGTGGTGAATGAATAATCTGAGGGGAAAAAAGTCACAAAATAAGTAGATTAAGTACATAGATATAATCACAGCAGTTCTAGAAAAAATGCCATACTGCGTTGTTTATGGCTGCAAGAACAGGAGCCGTAAAGGCTGTGGGATTCATTTTTTCCACTTCCCAGCAGATAAAGTCACCCACCGAGCATGGGTGCATTTCTGTAGGTGAAAAGATTTTAAGCCGACAAAGTACAGCCGTATTAGTAGTGTTCATTTCAAATGCTCATGCTATGAAAGAGACCCCGAAAAGTTGGCCCAGCTTGTCTGGACTGATGCTCAAGCAAAATTGAAAGCAGGAAGGGTGCCTACCATCTTCATGCCAGCAATGCCATCTACGTCCAGTTTGCAGATAAATAAAGAGCGATCAGCTGTCTTGAAACACAGCAGAATTTAGGTAATTGATGTATTGCTTTGCTGTACTTGTATGTGTTTATTTTCATTTTCTTTGAAATAATCCTACATAGGTAATGTACAATGGTTTATGTGTACTGTATTTACCATTTCTTAAACTCCTCCACAGTACTGGCAGCCACCAGTTCTCTGATCAGTGCATTCCAGGGCTCCACGACTCTCTCAGTGAAGTAGTGCCTCCTGGTTTCCACCCTCAGCCTCACCGCATCCAGTTTCATGGGGTGGCCCCCAGTTCCCTCAGCTGAAGGACCCCCCTCAAGGCTTACCATATTAATCCCCATTGAGATACTTGAAAACCTCTATCTTTTCCCTTCTGTCTCTTCTCTCCTCCAACGAGTATAGGTTGAGCTCCCCCAGTCACTCCTCATAGGGCCTTTCCCCTAGCCCCAGTACCATGTAGGTCGCTCTCCTCTGTACCCTCTCCAGTAACGTAATGTCCTTCTTTAAGTAGGGATGACAAAACTGCACACAGTATTCAAGGTGTGGTTTAACCAGGCTATTGTACTGCTTAAGGAGTACCTCACCACTCCTTTAGGTTATCCCCTGGCTATGCACCCCGGCATTTAATTTGTTTGTGCTGCCGCCCTTCTACACTGCTCTGTGTTGTTCATTTTGTCATCCACCACCACCCTGAGGTCTTTCTCCCCCTCAAAACCTGCAGTGCCCCCCCAGGTGTATTTAAGAGTCAGACTTTTGTCTCCCAGGTGTAGAACCCTGCACTTCCCTGCATTAAACTTAAATCCCCACCTCCTTGACCACCCCTCCAGTGTATCCAGGTCCCCCTTGAGGGCTGCTCTCCCCTCATCCCCCCATCTGCCAGTGCTCCCAGCTTTGAGTCATCCGCAAAGAGACTCAGCCTGCTCCTTAGACCCATTCCTATGTCCAAAACATAGGCATTGAACCAGAGTGGCCCCAACACTGAACCTCAGGAGACCCCACTGATGACCCTTCTGGTGGAGGAGACTATCCCGCCAACGATGACTCTCTGTACTCACCCCGTGGGCCAAATGTCTATGTCAGTCCAGGGCCAATTGTCTATGTCTGTCCAGGGCTACTGTCACCCAATCGTAAAACTCAACAAGGTTTGTCTGACATGAGCGCCCCCAGTACAAATTCATACTGCCTGTCACCTATGTGCCCCAAGCTTTCCACCTATCCCCAAAGCCTCTCTTTAATAATACCCTCCATCACCTTGCCTACCATGGACGTTAGGCTAACAGGCCTGTAGTTGCCCATGTCCTATGTAGACCCCCCTTTGTGGACAGGTACCACATGGACAACCCTCCAGTCCAGGGGCACCCACCCTGTCTGCAGAGAGATGTTGAAGAGTGCAGCCAGTGGAGCTGACAGCACATCCACCAGTTCCTTCAGGACCCTTGGATGCAGCCCATCCGGCCCCCCTTACTTTATCCTCTGTGATTTCATCCTCCCAGCCCACTGTCCCATATACCAGCCCCTCCCCCTCTAATTTTGTCCTGTACCCTAACCTAGCCCCTTCCAAACCTCCATATTGCAAGTGACCTCTCGTTTCTGCGTGCTCTCCTTCCCTCCCATCGGGATGGAAGGATCCCCTGCCCTCCCCGATAAAGACAGAGGCAAAATAATCATTTAGTACCTCTTATTGCTGCCCTACTTTCTGTGCCCATTATCCCCCAGTCTTAATCCTGTTGACCTGTGCCATAGCTTTTCCTTTCTCACCAATGAATTTAAAGAACCCCTTTCCCCCACTCTGGATATCCCTGGCCAGGTTTTGCTCCATCCTCGCCTTGGCCATTCTCACCACTCTGGTAACCCTCCTGGCCAGCAACTCGTACTCTCCCTCTTTCTCCCTTCAGTGCTTGAAGTGCGCATAGGCTAGCTATTTTTCCCTTAACATCTCCTGCACCTCCCGGGTCCACCAACAAGGCTCGCTGGCCCTACAGTGCTTGCACCTTGCCCTTGCACAGGAGCTAGTAGCCTCCTGCACCCTCCTTTTAATGATCTCCCACAAGTTGTCAGCATCCGTGTCTGGCCTTGTCTCTTCCAAGCACCCGGAAGAATCCTTGCCATGCACTCAAAATCTGCTCCTCTGAAGTCTATTACTTCCGTATTGGTATGGTTTTCCTTCCCCGCTAGGTACAGGAGAAACCACAGTGTTGCATGTTCACTCCCTGCCAGTGGGATGCTCACCTCCAGGTGCCTTACCTGGTCAATATCTGCTATGACCACGTCCAATATCCGGCCCTCCCTAGTAGGCTCCCCCACCTGCTGAAATAGGAAGGTTACTGGAAGGCATCCATCAGCCTGTGCTCCCTTGCCACCAAGGACGTTATAGTGCTCCAGTCTGCCCCCGGCATGTTAAGATCGCCCATGAGCACCACCCTGCCCCTACCTGGGCCACAGCGGCCCCTGATGTTCTCAACCAGATTGTCCTCCAGGTCCACCGCAATTGTGTGGTGTCTGTACACCCCCCCCCAATTTTCATTTCAATTCATATTCCACATATTTTCTATTTTCCATTACAAACATTGCTGCAGCCTTTACTAATACATAAAAAAGTTCAACTAGGCCATACAAATAAAAGTCTATTCAATTACATAAAGTAAGTGAATAATTTAATGTTATGTAAGCAATAAGACATGACTGGGTGTTGGTAGTACTGAGATACCCACACACCCAAAGACATAGTTATGTACGAGACCGCAGGTCAAGTGACTTCATCCTCTGGGTGTGCTGGTATCCCAGTACTACCAACGCCCAGCCATGTCTTATTGCTTATTTCTTCACACTCAATACATTGTGTGATTGTTTACCATGGAACAGAGTAATTCAAAGCCCTGTATTATTCCAGCAGTAGAATGCCCCCCCCACACACACACAGAATGGCAAAATTGAATAAATGACTTCAGCATTCTCCAAAGCTCAACTGGCATACAGACAAAGATACACACACACAGGCCTGAAGTGGATCCAGAACTTCAGTTTTATCTGTTGCCTGGTAAGGATCAGAGAGTTCTCTGACAAAGTGGTATGGATAACAGGGTGATTTTTCATGGTCATCAAAGAAGCACCAGCAATGGAAACTCTAAATAGTATGTGATATTTTACATTTGTATATGTATGTATGAAAGGGGGCTCATGAGTGTAAATAACATTAAATTATGTACTTACTTTATTTCATTTACTATACTAACATACTATGAAGCCAGCAGAATAGGCCCTATGGTCTATCGAGTCTGTTCGATGGTCAGTGCCTATGCTGGGCACCAATTTTTAGCCCTCTCTCCCTCCCACCCACACAAGGACCCCTATTTCCCAGCTGGGCTCCTGGATGTACCCTCCTCCTGCACCTATCCGAGCCCTTGAACTCCTGCACCATAGTAGCAGACACCAGCTCTCTGGGCAACGTATTCCAGGGCTCCACCACTCTCTCAGTGAAGTAGTGCTTCCTTGTTTCCCCCCTCAACCTCCCCCCATCCAGCTTCATGGGGTGTCCCCTGGTGGTCCCCGGTTCCCTTAGCTGTAGGACCCGCTCAAGGTTTACCCTATTGACCCCTTGAAAACCACTGTCATAGCCCCCCTGCCTCTTCTGTCCTCCAACGAGTAATGATTTAATGAACTTTTATTTTTAGGCCTATTTATGTATGAGTAATTGCTGCAGCCATGTTTGTGCTGGAAAGTAGGAAATAGGTGGCTTATGAATTCTGTGAGTTGTCCTGGTTGCCAGGGACTTGTTTTAGCCAGTGCTGGTAATCTCTTACTGCAATGGATACAACCAAGTCTCAGCCAATCAGTACACAGTGATTTATTTGCCTATTTAATATTTACAGTCTTGAACCCCCATCCCACCCCTGCACACATACAGAAATGTAAAAAATCAAGTACTATCCAGAGTTTTCTGTGATGGTGCTTCTTTGCTGACTATGAAAAAGCCCCCTCTTATCCCTACCACTTTGTCAGACAACTCCATACTCCTTACCTGGCAACAGGTAAAACTGAAGTTGTCTCCTCTGAATGCCTGGGTGTGTCTTTCTTTGTACGCCACTTGAGGACTGAAGAATGTGGAATTCATGTATTACATCTTACCCTTTTGTGTGGGTGTGTGGGTGGGGGGGGCATTGTACTGCTGTTATAGATCGAGGGACCACTCCCGACCAATCGTAGAGCTCCTTTTGTCCGCGTGCAACACGCTCTTATTCTGTGAAGAGTGTCTCAGGTGCAGATGCCCTGCAAACGGGCAGGTCCGGGGGAGTCTTTTAAAATACATATATATTATTGATTGCTCTCAATCAATAATATGGTAATAAGTCCCCCTTTCCCACTCGGTGTTGAATACAAGTGAAGGCGTGTCAAACCACTCGTTTTCAGCAACGAGTGAAAAGTGGGACGTATAAAATGCCTGAGCTCCAGACGATGCTAACTGAGGGAGCAGTGGATGTGGCAGCGGTCACTGAGACTTGGGCCACTGCAAGACATGACTGGGACCTGAACCTGGAGGGATACACTATGTTCAGGAAGGACAGGGGGGAAGGAAGGGGAGGAGGGGTAACAATGATAGTCAAAAACTGCATTGGCATAGGGGGAGTAGAGGAGGCGGAGGGAACCGTGGAGCGATTTGGGTCACCTTGATAACGAGGGGGGCAAGACAGTAAAAATAGGAGTGGTGTATAGACCCCTGCTGGCGGAGGAGCTGGAGGACAGTCTGGTGGCAGATGTTAGGAGACACTGCAGACTGGGCAGAGGAACGGTGGTGGTGTTGGGGACTTAAACATGCCAGGAACAGACTGGGAGACTATGACATCCTCTGTGACCAGGGAACAGAGGTTGTTGGATGTCTTTCAAGGCAGCTGCTCCTAACTCAGCAGTGAGGGAACCCACCAGGGAGGCACGGTACTGGATGTGGTCCTGGCAGACAGTGACCAGATTGGGGGCCTGGAGGTAAGGGACCCATTGGTGGGGAGTGACCATGCCACGGTCTGGTTCTGCCTGGACCTAGGAGGGGTAGAAGGCTGCACAAAGACGGAAGTAACCGACTTCAGGGGCAGATTTTAAGAAATGGGAAGGATCCTTAGGAGCATTTGGATGGGATTGGGTCAGAATGGGCGCTGATAGTAGGTGGGAAATCATCAGAGAGGGGTGCAGGATGCTACCAGCACCTGTGCAAGAGTAAGGCGAAAATGCGGTGGGGCCCAAAACCCTGTTGGTGGACCAGGGAGGTCCAGGAGGTGGTCTGAGGAAAGAAAGCAGCCTATAAGCAATTCAAGTGCTCAAGGAGTGAAAGGGATCGAGGGAGTACGAGCTGATGGCTAGAAGGCCACTAGAGTGGTGAGGGCGGCTAAGGCAAGGAAGGAGCAGAACCTGGCCAGGGAAATTAGGAGAGGAACAAGGGGTTCTTTAGATACATTGGGAAAAACGAAGGGTGAAGGGCAGATTAGCAGGATTAAATCAGGGGAGGATGGGCACAAGACCGGGGAGCAGGCTGAGGCACTAAATGAGCACTTCCTCAGTTTCACCCAGGAAAATGGGGTGCTGCATCATAGATGGGAGGAGACAGAGATACTGAGGAGGGGGACCCTTAGCGATCGGCAGGTCTGGGGAGGGAGGCATCACTGGCAGGTGGGGGAGGGCTAAGCAGGGAGAAGGGGTACGGAGTGGAAATCACAGCTGAGAGGTGAGGGAAGCCCTCAGCTCCCTTAAAGGCGGAGAAAGCACGGGGCGGATAAATTACATCCCAGAGTGCTGAAGGAACTTGCAGATGTCCTGGCAAAACCCTGGCAGAGCTTTTCACCATCTCTCTGAGGAGAGGGTGGGTGCCCCAAGACTGGAAGGTGGCGCATATAGTGCCTATCCACAAGGGGGGATCAAGGGAGGTGGCAGGGAACTACAGGCCTGTCAGCCTGACCTCGGTGGTGGGCAAGGTGATGGAGGGCATTGTCAAGGAGAGGCTGGGGGGGACCTGGATAAGTCAGGGTGCCTGGACGATAGACAGCATGGATTCATCCCGGGGAAATCGTGTCAGACAAACCTGGTGGAGTTCTATGACTGGGTGACAAGTGCCTTGGACCTGGGTAGACCAGTGGATGTCCTCTTTCTGGACTTCAGCAAGGCATTTGACTCTGTTCCTCACGTGGGCCTGTTGGATAAGCTGGGAGAAATGGGGGTCGGGAACCAGATGATCAGATGGATAGGCAATTGGCTCCAGGACCAGACCCAGAGGGTCGTAGTTGGTGGGATAGTCTCATCCCCAAGGAGGGTCATTAGTGGGGTCCCACAGGGATCAGTCCTTGGGCCCCTTCTGTTCAACGCCTACGTATCTGACATAAGGACAGGAATCAGGAGTGAGATGAGTCTCTTTGCAGATGACTCGAAACTGGGGGCGGTGGTGGATGGGGAGGAGGGAGGGTGGCCCCACAGGGGACCTGGAGGCTCTGGAAGATGGTCTAGAAAGTGGAAGCTGAGGTTCAATGCAGGAATGCAAGGTACCTCACCTGGGGCAGAAACCCAGGTCATGTGTACACCCTGGGGAAATGCTACAAGTCTCGATGGCTGAGAGGGACCTGGGGTGGTGGTGGATGTCAAGATGAACAACTCTGAGACTTGTGGGAGGCAGCAGCCAAGGCCAACAGGATGCTGGGATGCATCGCTAGGGATCACCTCCAGAAGGAGGAAGTGATACTCCCTCTGTATAACTGCTTGGTGAGGCCACACCTTGAGTACTGCATGCAGTTTTGGAGGCCACACTTAAAGTGGGACATTAACCTCCTGGAGAGGGTCCAGAGGACGGCAACCAAAATGATTTGGGGCTTGGGGGACAGGACCTATGAGGAGAGGCTTGAAGAGCTAAATATGTACACATTGGAAGAGAGAAGGGACCGGGGGGACATGACAGAGGTCTTTAGGTACATGAAGAGGGTAAATAGGGGAGGAACAGTGGGGTGCTCAGAGGAGGAGGAAGGCCACTAGAGGGCATGGCTGGAAGCTGGAGGGGAAGATTCAGGGGAGAAAGGAGGAGGTGCTACTTCACTGAGAGGGTGGTGGAGCCATGGAATGCACTGCCTAGGGGGCTGGTGGAGGCAGAGACAGTGGAGGGGTTCAAGAGGGGGTGGGACAGGTACAGGGGAAGGGTTCTAGAAGCAAAATCCAATGCAGCAAGAATATCCGGAACTGGGAAGGGAGAAGCCAGAGAAGGCGAGGGGGACAGCAAGGTCAGCACCCAGGTTGGGGACTGACCAAACGAGCAGACACGAAAGACCGTTAGGCCTATTCTGCTGGCATTTTAGTATGTTAGTATGCTAGTATTAACACATAGAATAATGCATAGCTTTTAATTCTTCTGTTCTATGTTGAAATATGAAAATGAGCTTCCAAATGGGGTGAGTACAGCTACAGTATGTAAGAGGGCAGAGAAGGATTTGAGGTTGTTCATAATTGGATAAATGAACAAATATGCTCACTGTAGAGAACTGTCTGCAAATGTCAATAGAATGCTGGTTTGTATTGGCAGGGGTATATCCTCTGATAGGGGGAGGTGATTCTGACCTTGTATATATCTCTGTTTAGGTTGCTTCTGGAGTACTGCATGCAGTACTGTCTCCTGCATCTGAAGAGGTACGGGAGGTCCTTGGATGAGTAGCTTTGATGGATGAGGGACACATCTGTATATCGTGGCAGTCAAACAAACATGGTACACATATAACCATGACTGAGATGTCAATATAGCAGGGGGCACACTATACAGGAGGTTCAGGGAGGATAAAAGAGAAGGAAGAGGCACTGTATACATAAGGAAATGGATCAAAGCAACAAAACTAAAGTGTAAACGGGGAGGAGAGGAGGCACTGAGGGTCAACTTGGAGACAGGCAATGGCACCACAATACGTACTGGTGTTTTATACAGATCCCAAGCTCAGTGGGAGGAATTTGGAAAGGAAATGATAGAAGGCATCCTTACAATGGCAGAAAAAGGGGAAATATTGTTGATGGGGGACCTGAGTATGCCAGATGTTAACAGGATCACATTTGCTACAGCCACATCCAAGAGTGAAGTCATTCTCTATCCCCTATAGGGGTCATGCCTCAGGCAGGTAATATTGGAACCCATTCGGGAGTGAGGAATCTTTGACATGATAGTCTGAAATGGAGACTGGGAGAGGATCACAGATTTTGAAATGGATAGCAATCTGGGAACTAGCGTCAATCAAACAGTATGGTTCACAATAAACATAGCAGTACAGTCAAGCCATACAAAGGCAAAGGTACTTCACTTTAGGAGGTCTGACTTAGCCAAAATGGGTGACTGCCTAAGGAATGTACTAGCAAAGGGACAAGAATGATGGGTAGAAGAACCTAGGTAGGAGAATGAAAACTGCCATCACAGAGTCAAAAACCCTTTGTGTGAATCAAATAAACAAAACAAAACGAATTAATAAAATAGTATGGTTCTCAAAGGTGGTGACAGTGATGGTTATAGAGGAAAATATAGCCTTCGGGAAATACAAGGAATCACAGAAGGAACATGTAATTCTTTGTTGATATGATGAAATACATGTACTGTATTTTTCATGATAATGTTCTGTCACTTACATTGTGTAACTTTTCACAGTTTCTGAATTCCATATTTTCAAATGATGCACGTAATGCAACATCGAACCTAATGACTGATGTGAACATGGCTGTTGGTCCATTACCATCTACAAGTGTTGATGTTACTGTGGATGTTTCCAGTTTGCGTGTGACTGTTGATCCATTGCCATCTATAAGTGCTGCTGTTAATGCGGATGTTTCCAGTTTGTGTGTGGCTGCAGATCAGTTATCATCTGCAAGTGTTGCTGCTTATGTGGATATTTCCAATCTGTCTGTGAATGTGAGTTCCACGTCAATTGATACAGAACCCTGTGCCACACTACGTATCGTACGTGAATATGATTTTGACTGGTTAGTACCGACTCAGGAGAAAATGCCAATTGAAGGTGGCCAAACTGTCTCTTTTCTTTCTCCACTAGTGAATAGCATGTCTACATGTACTTGTTCTGTGAGATGTCAGGCCAATATAATGCCGAAGCAGAGGACAGAAGGGATTCAAGTGTCTTTGCCTGTTGAGTGTACCGTTAAACCAGTGTCCACATGTTTGGTTGCTATTCAGTGCACAATAGCGGATGATGAAAAGGCTGATCAACAACATAGCAAACATGAATACATTTATGATGACAGTTGGGACATCGGGGGAACCCGACCTGACATCAACACTGAATGAGGATCCTGACTACATACCGTCAGAAGATGACCTCGATGACGAACATTCTTCAGATAGTGATGAAGAATGTGACCAAAGGTGTGGTCTAAAAATGGAATTTGGTCAAAGCTATTTGGGACCACTAGATGAGAGGTATTTCCTTGTCTTGGAGCGTAGTCTTGCTATGCTGTTTTCCAAGTGCAACACATGCAGAAAGAAGACAAAGTTCTTCATAAGTCGTGTTGTAGGTACCATGATTGTGGTGCAAACAACATGCACTGCAGGACATGTGTTCAAATGGGAGAGTCAGATGTCGTTCAGCTAGCATGCCTTGGGGTAATGTAATGTTGGCGGCATCAATATTCTGTACTGGACTGTCTGATGCCAAGGCTTTGCATTTGTTGGACAACATGAATATCCCTGCCTTCTCACTAGTGACATTTCACAAACTGCAGAGATCCTACATTGTGCCAGCAGTGACTGATGTCTGGAAGGCGCAGCAAGACTCACTTCTTACAGCATGTTGTGGACAGCCACTAATACTAGGGGGCGGTGGATGATGTGATTCGCCAGGACGCTGCCCCAAATATGGATTGTATACAATCATGGATTTGCAGAGTAAGAAAGTGCTGGACCTCCAACTTGTTCAGATAATGTATTTGAAGGTTCCAGATTGTTCTTGTGAACATTTATAGAAATATCACTATCTAAATTGTTGCAGTTACACTTAAATTGTCGAGAGCAGAGTATTATAGATGTGGTATTTCCTTAACAGAGTACCAAAGTTAAAAACTCAACTGCCATGGAGCTGGAGGGGTTAACAAGATCCTTGAAGTTTTTGGTGGATCATGGTTGCAGCATCAAGCAGCTGATGACGGATAGGCATGTACAGGTCAAGGCCTTTATGAAGTGTCAACATCCCGAAATCCAGCATTTCTTTGACGTGTGGCATATGACCAAAGGTCTAATAACATATCTGTGTTGTGAAGATGCTCTGCTGGTTCTGCCAATTTATACTAACATGTGGTGGTCTGGTTAATATACTGATGTTCCTGCTGTGTTCACAGATGTTCGTAAAAAACTTGATGCGTCACCCAAAAAGAAGCAATGTGGTCATGTCCAGTTGTGGTCGAAATTGCTAACAAACTACATGTTTTATGTTGCCTTAACCAGTGATGGTGATGCTGAACTTATTCAGCAGAAGTGGCTCAGTATCCTGAACCACGTTGCAAATGAACACACTGGACATGGCGACAAATTCCTAGATTGTGTACATGGGGAATTGGTAAAAGAGAAGAAATGGATTCCAAAGGTTGAATAACACCATATAATAATATTATTTTTTGATGCTCAAACTTTGCATATCTACATTGTAACGAAACATAACAATACTATTTCTGCATCTTACCATAGGTACATGCATTCACAAAGTACTCAGTGAGACTATCGCAAGTGCATACTTGTTGCGTGACCTCAAACAGATGTCCCCAGTGTACCAAATGTATGGACTAGAAGTCTTTCATGGGTTGGTGTGTCACTTTGCACCAAAGTTTTTTCTCTTCTTTTACCCTCCCATGTATGCAAGGTAATTTGATGACATAAACAGTGGTGTATTAATGGCCATTCATCAGTTAAAATTAAGTCGTTACATCTTCTTTATTTCCACACTGTCTGTTATTTCAAACAGACATCTTCTTGCTGGACTACATTTCAATGAGAATGTAGACTGTGCTATTGCCTCTACGAGGATGGGTGAACAGCAATATCGAATTGCTTATCCAAAGGCAAGCAAAGACAAAGAGGCTGTAGTCAAGCCAGCTGAAATTCCACCTACCTTTGGTAATTCCTCACCTTTGTGTTACATGCCCTATATTATTACTGTATTTGATATGACTGTTTGTGTTACTCATTACCATTACTTAATCAATAAGGCATGCTAGGGTATGTGTGTCATTGCTGAATAACGTCACACCTAGGGTGTGTTGAAGCAGAAGGCCGCAGGCCAAGTGCTTCCGCCATCCTATGTGTGACGTGAATCAGGGTTATAAGTCTAATTAATTATTCATGATGGCAGCACATCTGTGATTGGTTGCCATGCTGGTCTGAAATCTCTAAGAAGTGACCGGCATGGCACCCACTCTGCACTTCCGCTGTCACACTCCCACTGCCGCCACAGAAAACACCTTTAAAAAGACATCATTATTGCGATTAGACTTATAATCACAATAATGACCTCTAAGCCAGTCATGTCCACGCGATTAACTACCGGCTTGGTGGGGGTGGCCCTAGGCTGCACCTCTGGCCACCCTCCCCCACCCCGCCGGTCATTAATCACTTGGAAATGACCGGCTCTTCAGTTATTATTGCTTAAATGACGCACACCCTGGAGAGCCTCATTGGATTATAATATGGCTATAAAAAGATCTGGCAATACTGTTAATGATTAAGCAACAGACATAAGAAACAAATCAGAATTTATAAGTAGACATAACATAGTTCTGGGTAGTGATGGTTTGAGGGTCTGGGGTTAATTTTAGTTATTATAAAGCTGCAAGCTGGAAAGAGAAATGATTGAATGGAGTGGTGTCAGACCATAAAGTATCCTCTATGTATGTACTGATTGTACATTTATATGCGGGAAAGCAGATGCCAGCTTACTAGGACAGGTTGGATGTATGGAAACATGGTCAATATAGTTAGGATTACAATTGTAGGACTTAGCAAGTTTGTGTACATATTCAGCTTGTTCATCTTTTAACTGGTATTGGTAAAAAAACACTACTTATTTGTCCATCAGGGTACATCGAGATCATCAAATCCAGAGTAATTGAGCTCCATGGACAGTACTCATCATACAGCATAGCACGTCATCTATGTGCAGCAGTTCCAATATCAGAGCCACTGTCCATGAAATTCGGGAAACCGGACAAGCAGCAACTAATTCAGAGGCATCATTCTCACTTTCCATCACTGAAGTCAGTTGCGGACATTAAAATTCAATGTGGCACTAACAAAGAGAAATGTCAGTAACTGCTGAGTGCATTTTTATGAGTTGAGCAGCAAGTGAGCAACAGAAACTATGTTATGACATAATTGATGCTCAGAAACCAAGGTGACATTACAGATATCCTGTTTACTCAGTTATGCACAAGAAGGAGAATGTCAACAGTTGGACACAGTCTGTTGTTGGACACTGCACGGCACATCATACCTACATGTCAACCATTTTGCTTAATCCGATATTGAAACCTCTGTCAAGTAAATCATTATTCTGTAGTTGTGACATCAACATAGAGTGTTGCAATTGCTGACTTAGGAATTTCAGGGCAACTGAACATTATTCTGTTTCCTATACTTTGTTGTCAAGGACGACAATAACATTGCTGTGAATACCAGTATTATATAGTGTCTTTATGTACGTGTGTACTTGTCAAGTTAAAGATTACACCAAGTTGTTCACTCAGTATTCTATGTTATCTATAAGAAATGTACGTTGTTGGTAACAGTCAAACGATATTGTTACTAAACTTGTATTGTGAAGTATGTAACACTTGAGCACCTCCAGCTATGTGAAGAGTTCTGTATTTGGTAGTAATCTTCATTTATGCAATAGGCGTGACATTAATCCTATGTAATAAATATGAAATTTTACATTTATACACATAGTAGACGATCATCACAGATTAATACACATGTGGCTGGATATTGAGATTGCGCCAGGCAATGGGGCAAATGGAGGCACAACCGAGATTCACCAGGGCCAGGACAGGGAGATATTTAAAGCTGATGTGCCATGGTGCATCACATTTGAATATAGCCCAGAATGTGCAAGGCGCTATACAATGCTCTGCCTCATTCCCAGACAGCGAGGATTGAGAATGCTCCAGCGCAGCTGTAGTTGCGCTTTGGGAGATATTCACATGGCCATGCAGATGGAGCCATAATATATACAAGGCGAAATGGAGCCATTTGCATGTCATTATGCCACATTTGCATGAGCTGCATATGGCAGCCCGGCGAAATGCACCTGGCATCCTGCACAGAATGATGTGTGGACTGAGTGGGTCTGGGGACCCCCACCCTGTAGTCATGGGTACAATAAAACAATACACAATCCCTGGTAGTCTAGTGATCCCTCACCCCACCCGATGCAGCAATCATCCAAAAAGTATATCGTTACCCTTCCCTGGTACTCTGGTGGCTCCCCCACCCCTACCTGGACAGGACCCTGCCTACCGAGCTCCCCCCATCTGCGGGCAGCTAGAGCCTCATTCACATATTTTTGACTATCTAATACAGTATGCCCTGCAAGCCTATTGGTCCACAGTGTGGACCAATGGCCTTACAGCTCATACTGTAAGCTGTCATTCGGCGGGCAGTCGAGTGGTATGTGGGTGGGTTCTAGCTGCCCGCCGATGGGGGGGAGACTGGGTGGTTAGGGGTTCTGTCTGGGTGGGAGGTCCCAACAGGGATGGGGAATGATAGACTTTTAGGGCCAGCGCTGCATCGGGTGGGATAGGGGGGACCATTAGACTACCAGGGCATATTCTTTGTACATAATACCCATGATCGGGCTAACGGGAGAGAGGAGGGTTACCAGTAGATTACCAGTGCATATTCTTCTGACATAATACCTGCAATCAGGCTAATGGAAGAGAGGGGTGTACCACTGGACTACCAGGGACCATATAGGTGCTTGTGGATGGTGTTCTGCATGGGTGGCTGGCCACTCATGGCTGGCAGTTGCTGTATTGTGCATTGGTAATGTATACAGTGCGTATAGGGGTTGTGACAGCAGATGCGACGCACATCCCGGCCTGAATATCAGGATGTGCCACATATGCATGGGCACACCCCCTTCAGATGCGCCACATACATTACCAATGGGGCCCAGCGTATTGGAACCTGCGCTGCGCAAGTCACCCTTTTGAATATCGCACTGGAGCACATTGCGGGGGTATGCCAGTGCAACTCGGTTGCTCCAGGCACAATACCTTTGAATACCCAGCCCTTGATATATATGTCACAATCACTCCGAAACTCATTCAGAATGTTCATCCCCAGTGCCAGTACTAACTATATTCAAATGCAAATAACTTTAAAATGAAAAAAGATAGTGTAACCCCCCCTACAAATGGGGGTTCCCGAAAAGTCTTCGTCGAGCTTGACTAAATGCTCACTGCCAGGCTGGTGTCCTGCATTTTAGCAGTTTAAATATGATTGCCAGAGAGTTACTGTATAGCCTCTGTGTACTGTCTCTTTTAGAGCTGCCTGGATTGCAGTCATAAGTAATCTGAGAGGAGCTCTGTTGAAAGATGTAACTATTTGTTGAAAATCATTTAGAGTGATAATGATAATGTAGTTTGTCTAACCTATCTTCTTTGCAGCAAGGACTGTTTTGTTTATCTTCACTATCTTGGTCCTGGACTGCGAATTGGACCAATCAGTACTGGTGGGACCTAAAATGGAGCCAGACTACAGGAGCTGTCTGGAGTCAAAATCTGTAGGAATTGTAGTTTTGGGCTTTTTGCGCCTTTTGCACCTGAAGGGGGTGCCTCTGTTGTGACTGACAGGAGGATCAGCCAACTGAACCTTTTAGATCTTGGGGAATTTCCCAGGCTGCTGCAGCTAGTTTTAGTTTTGAGCTGAGAAGTGAAGAAGTAACAGCTCAAGTGATTCTGAGCAGCAGTTCTGTGTAGTTTTGCATGGGAGAACTGTGAAAGGGCTGTGTTTTGGCCTGCATGTCTGCCTGCTGTCCCTGAGAGGGAAAATAGAGTTTATTTGGACTGAATCCGAGTTGTGAGGACTATTTAAGCCACTGGACTGTGACCAGGCTTTAACCTGAAGAAGACAGAAGATTTCCTGAATGCAGTTGGCCTGTCAGGATTTCCAGATGCTTTTGAATCCCCAGTGTCTGCAGAGACTTTGTGATCGTGACTGGAGAGCAGTTTTCCTGGTACAGTAGAATTTCCTTACATGTAAATGTGCTGTGTATTGAAAGTGGGTCGTAATTTGGTTCCCCCCTGTGTGAACTGTGTTCTGCTTGCTGGTACCATAGAATTCTTTACATGTAAATGTGCTGTGTATTGAAAGTGGATCTTGATTTGGTTCCCCACTGTGCGAACTGTGTTCTGCTTGCTGGAAGCTTCATCCAACCTAATCAGACTGAATCCACGTTCATCTCCATTTGGCCTGGGCCATGCCATGCTAGCCCTGCCAGACTACCCCACTGCACAGAGAAAGCCACCGATGAGAGACCTGCCTGGGGATAAGCCCCCTGCTCCACGCTTGAACAGAAATGATGCCTTGGCTAATCGTGTGGGCCCTGCTTCTTCTGGCACTCCAGATTAACCACCTGTTGTCTCAATTTTCATCCAGCCTGTGTCCACTCTTGGGTATTGTGAGTAATCATCAGGGTAGCTCCCTGCAACAACAGCCTAATCCAAAACGGTGTCATCTGATTGTTTTGTTGTTTTCTTTTCACGAACTGAGCCTTCCGGCTCTAGATTACAAATAGTGTGTGTTGTGCATGCTGTTTTCTTCCATCACAGGGCCCCAACCAACTGCTACATTCCTGGCTAGCCCACCATTCTCCATCTGGGTACCCAGAGTGTGTAACTGTTTATGGACCCTGAAGTGCATGCACAACTGTTTGATTGATACAGCCTTTAAGCAAATTAACCTGATTATGCCCCTCCCTTGTTCAAGCCCCTTAAATAAATCAGATCTAACTCTTTTTTGCATTTGCCCTGACTGTGGTTCCAGTTTGTGCAAGAATACTGTACTGCTGTTATTTGCTGTGTATAACCTTGTTTTACAGGGGGTCTCGGGGCGGGCCAGAGGAAAGCCCTGGTGGTAAGTGCAAACAGTGTGGGTACTTGTGTGGTGTATCAGGGGTATTGTGAAAGTGATTATTGTGTATTGTTCTGGCCACTAGTAAGGAAAGATGGGGGGTTACAGTGTCCCGGAAGGCTGTGCCCAGGTTAGCTTGACCACTACCAACCCTTACTTCCGGGTGGAGGCACCCGTTTCAGCACTCGGGCCCCTTAACCTTAACCTGCTACTAGCCAAGCTGGCAGGGGTAGTAGCCCTTGGGATAGCGCCACCTAGGGCTTACAATAGCATAGTGCTATGAGCATTAGAGTTGTGCACCACACAATTATCTACATAATGAGTGGTATTTCATTTATAGATACCTTATAGATTTTTTTTATAATTAGCAAAAAAGAGCAGAAAATGCAATGTTTTGTTCACTTTTTGACATATGCGAAAAAAGATAAACAATCAAAGCAAATGTCCTTTCACTGACAGAAAACATCCCTATTGCATAAATGAAATATACAGTGGTCAGCTAGAAGATAAATGGTTTATGTACACTTGTGCTGTTTGACCTTGGATATCTCAGTCGTGGCTTATGCCACTCATGAGGTTACCAGAGGTCAAACAGCACTTGTGCAGATGAATCATTTCTTTGACAGTGCACCATTCTACATCCTGTATTTATTGTGCATTTTATTTATTTATTTATTGTATAGAATCTGAATTACAATCCTTTGAGTCATGGACTCATTTGCAAAGGCTCCACATTAATAAAAGTAAAAATACAGAGTAAAAAAAAAATACAAGAATAGGATATATACAGGTATCACAAGTAAACAAGTATCTTGTAATAATACAAGGATCGAAAGTCCAGGTTTTAGCTTATATTGTGGATTACATCAACTGGGAGCATAGAGAAGTTCCCTGGTCAGTGCTAATACAGAATACAGCTTTGTAGGATCTTGGAGGACCCAGAGTCGCATTAGCAGGACAGTGGGCGGACATAGGACAGGGGAGGTGGCATCATACTAACCATTTGCTACAGGATAATTTACTGGGATAGAGTAGGCTCCTGTGTAACAACTGTCTCTGTAATTATGGTGGGGGTGGCAACAGTATGTGTGTGGGATTAATTACAGTCACAGGTTGCTGAGTCAAGGAGCAGGGTTTTGAGACCTGACTTAAATTGGCTGAGGCTATGGGTCATGGAGATGGAGGACGGTAGACTGTTCAGCCACAGAGGGCTTGACAGCGGAAGGATCTTTGTCCAAGCGAGGTTCTACAGTGGGGAACTAGAAGAGTAGAAAGGTTGTGTGTCTTAGGGTCTGTCTATGAGGGACTGTGTGGATGAGCGGGTGGAGGCTGCTTAAGTTGTATCTTTTTGGCAAGGAGGCAGGTAAAGTACTTAAGTCTGCCTTGGAAATTTAGCCAGCCTGTCTGATTATAAAGCTCACATGTGTGTGTTAACCTGACACATCCTGAGACTAGACGGCAAGCTTTATTAAGGGCGAGGTCTATGCTGTGTAGGGCAGTTTGATCCCGTGATCCATATACGATAATACCGTAGTCTACCAAGGATAGGACAGATGAGGACACAGCGAGATGCATGGTCTGGGGGGGTAGGCAGTGCTTATGCCTGTAAAGGATCCCTAATCTAGTGTTAATAGAGGAGGTGACCTGTTGGATGTGAGAGTGGTTGGACAGGGAGACGTCTAAGGTGACCCCAAGATATTTGAAACATGGGACCTGCTTAAGAGTGGAGTCATGGGTGTTTTTTATCATTAGGGGTGTGTGACAATGGGGGCTTTGGTGGTGTGCAAAGATCATGGCCTTTGTCTTCTTGTAGTTTATTATAAGACGGTGTTCAGAGAACCATGTTTCTATCTCCCTAAAGTAGCCCTGCAGAGCTGATTGAAGGGAATTAGGATGAGGATGTTTCCAATAAATAACCGCATTGTCTGCATATAATAGCATGTGACCACTGCAGGATTTAGGGAGGGAGTTAAGGAGTAGGGTGAAGAGTAGAGGGCCAAGTATAGACCCTTGCGGGTCACCAGTACCATTTGCCCATTTGGCCACAGCATGTGCCTATCCAGTATGCTGGAGTGTGCATCTAGCACTTTTATACTGCAGTTGCCATGCCTGCAGTGCCCATACCCTCACCCTACCCTGTCCCACCTAGTACTCAAAAAGCACAATATTGTACATGTTACCACTTCCTCAGCCAATGCTTTCTGCCCAGTTATCACTGCTTCCATAAAACATGTATATCCATTCGTTCCTGTGTTTTTCATTCCTTTACTATTCTTGAAGGATTCAATCAGTTTCCCCCATGTATTTCCTCTACACCAACCAGTGCATGTTTAACTCCCTCATTCTACAGTCATGTGGGGATTTACAGATAAATACATCCACTGAATGTCTGTTGTCCAACTGCCTAGTTACCCAATCGTAGTTATCCCACCAATTGTTGAGATGGCTACACCTGACACATGCTGCCCACTGTTATGCAGCCATGTTGTGTTAAGTACTGACACCAGCACTTCTTCATTATTGTCTTCATGAGTTGTCCTAACATAGTTGTGAGGGTTACGGGTATGCAGTTTAATGGTATGTATGTGTGGACGATCGGTACCACGTGTATCATTTCTCAGTACCGATTCACATACAGACAGTCCACTGAGTAATTGAACAGGTCTTACAGTGGCAACAAAATGTTTGTTGCCAACTGTATCAGTGCCCTCCGGGTGAATGACATCTAGCCTTCTACCCTTGTCCAATGTCGCTGCCCCCAACCCCTCAAGTACCATCCCCACTCTCACCACCTATCACAAAAGGGTTGCATTGATGGTGCAACATCCGGTGGTGTAATTCACTACTTGTTAGTAATATCCTCTCCCAGTTAAAAGTAAACCACCTCCCCCAGAGATATGTAATTTGGCCTTACCTTACCTTACTGAGTGGCAATAGAGTAAGGTACAGTTGATTAATTATGTTCATGCCACACTGTGGCTCAGTTTCATACTGTCAGTTTCACATTGTCTGTTTACATTTAAATGTTGTTTCTGAGCTGAATGAAAACTCAATTTTCTGTTAATAAAGACAATAAAGGTTAAAAAATAATTAACTTTATTAATTCATAACTGAAAGAAACTGCCATGTTAAAAGTGACATGACACTGAAAAGAACATGTTATGCAACTGCTTTAAGTAAGCAATAATACCCGACAGGGTGGGCGGTATTGGGAAATACCAGACCGCCCGAGGCGTAATGACCTTATAGCCCCTGGAAGGTCCGGTATTTCCCAATACTGCCCAACCTGGAGGGTATTATTGCTTTTAGAAAATGGCCTACATGTAATGATGTTTTATGTATATATTTGAGAATTAAAGAAAATACTATTATTATTAAAAACTAACTTTGTGCTGCTTTTGTTTCTAAAGTAGTCCCTCTACTGGTGTACTTACCCAAAACATACCAGTAGAGGGCTGTGCAACATTTTAAATATGCCTTAATGGCTCTTGAAGCATGCTACCCTCCACTGCCCTGGTCAGTTGCGTTACTTACGTAGAAGTTCATTTTTTTGTACAAGGGAGAGAGATCTGTAATTTTAGTTGAGTCTGGGTTACTGAGGGACACACTGAAATACCATGCCGAAATAACGCTGCTCGCCGACAGGGAGAGAGATCTGTAATTTTAGTTGAGTCAGAGTTACTGAGGGCACACTGAAATAACATGCTGAAATAACTCTGCTCACCCACAGTGCGACGAGAGGTCCCGGTCACCGCTTGATGGTAGTAAGAGAGGGCGAGGAAGGAGAAGGTAGAAGCCCAAAACACAAGAAAGCAACGTCGTAGGGAAAAAATACAGTATCTGCATTCAGTCCATTTTGTCGTCTTCCTGCTCTTGTCATGGCTTCAACGAAAACGTACACCAGGTTGACAACGAATACCAGCTGTTTGAGGAGCTTGGAAAGTAAGGCACTTGTAATACAACCTGCTTCTGTCCTGTCCTGTACTGCACGGTGGTGGGGTTCCACCTTTGTAAAGTTAAATAAGAAGCTTATGTTGCTTCTTTTATTTGTTTGCTGCTGTAATTTTTCATAGTTTGGGGCACTCTCTCGCTAAGCGACAGAAAAAACATGGCGGGTATTTCAAATTTTCCAGGGTGTTTTCAGCCAATTAGAAAGCAGGCTGGGCACCTCCGGAAAATGTTACACTGTGAAGTGGCATTTTGGTGGCTCTTCTTTTTTACTGGGCATCTATTAAAAAATAGATGCCCAGGTTGAAGGCACTTTCAACCAGTCAGGATCTAGAGTCCATTTTGGCCATTTTCTAATTGAGTTACAAATCATAAAGCAGAGTAGCATTACAACGATACTAAAACAGTACAAGTTTAGCAACATAGCAACATGAGCTGTCTAACTTTTCAAGTTTGGTAACATATACATTTTGATAGGTGATACATTTACTGTTTATGATCCGTGAAATAACAACACACTTTGTGGTTACGTACACACAAACTATGAACAATGACGGTTCAATGGATAGAAATTATCACTGACTCACAATGAATTATTATTTACCTGTCTGGATCAGACCACACCTAAGTATTGTTTATTGAAAACCCACAATGCAAAAGACAAGGACCATTATAATCAAGAATCAGTGTTGGTACACATTGGGTGATGTGTACACTGGGTCACAAATTTATTATTTACTATAGCACCTAACAGCATAAAGCTAAGGATGGGGAATGTAAACCATTTCCAGACATCTGTCACACTCAGCTGCTGAATAAATAAGTAAGTAAGTGGCTAGTGTATGTCCTTTTTCTGGATCAGCTGGGGAGGATGGGAGAGGTGGTCACACACATGTAAACTGAAATTTATCTACGAGAACTGCAAGGTGCTACACCTGGGGCGTAGGAAAATGAGCCAAGTGTACACCACAGGATGAGACACACTGCAGGCTTCAAGTGAGAAAAAGGGTCTGTGGGTGGTGGTGGATACACAAATGACTAAATATGAGCAATGTAGGATGGCAGCGACCAAGGCAAACCACAATGCTGGGCTGCATCACCAGGATGATTACCTAAAAAAGTGTTGAGGTGATTATGCCGATGTATAATTGCAAGGTTAGACCACACCATGAATACTGTGTGCAGTTTTGGCATCTGTGCTTAAAGTCAGACATTGCACTCCTGGAGCAGGGTTAGAGGATGGCAGCCAGGATGATACGGGGTCTAACGGATAGGTCATGTGAGGAGAGACTAGAGGAGGTCGGACTGTTCTTCAGTGAAGGAGAGGAGAGGAGGCGGGGGAGATATGCTTGATGTCTTCAAGTATCTAAAATGGTTAAATGAGTTAAGCCTAAATTGGGTCTTTCAGATGAAGGTGGAAGGGGCCATCAGGGGGCACTGTTGGAAGCTGGAAGGTGAAATACTCGGGGGGGGGGGTAAGTAGGTGACACTTTACTGATAGTGTGGTGGAACCATGGAATACATTTTGCCAGTAGCTGGTGAATGTATCTACGGTGGAATGGTTCAAGAGAGGCTGGGACAGGTACAAGAAGAGGGTGAGGCTGAGGAATGTCATCAACTCTGGTGGGGGCAGGTGGACTGGGGTTGGGGCAGAAGGGTGGTAATTGTAACCATACATTACAACAAAAAGTTAATCAAGAAGCAACATTTTTGACTCACCTATCTATTTTCTAAGTGAACACTAACCAGATCCAACCACTACCTTCTCAATAATTAATAATTTGTGATCAGCCAATGCCACACCATCAAAATAAGGTGACATTCAGTACAGCAAGATTCAGAACCATACTGGCATTTACATCACTGTGCTGAGTCATCATTTGTTTTGCTGAACAGTAAAACATAGCTAAACGTTGCATTCATAACAGGCACATCAACTTTTTAAAAGTTGTTAAAGTCATTTTCCTAATTATTGGAGGGAAGCTAATCACATATTGTGGTAGCTGCCCTCAGTGATAGTTATTTCTGCCTGGTTTACATGAGAAGTTCTGCCCTGTACCTTATCATTTTCACTTGTAATTCTGTATTTTCCAACACAGTCAGACCAGTTCTACAATCCCTGGTAATCATGGCATGCCCCCTTCCCAGCCTCATGCACATAGTTGCGTGTGATCATGGAGAGAGTGGGGGCGCGCCCCATTGAAATGAATGGGGCAGGATTTCTGATTCATTTGTAAGATCAAAAATGGTCACGTAAAGATTAATGAAGGACACCACTGGACTATCATGACCCTTGTTAGTCGAGCGGTGTCATTCATTAATCTTTAGGTGGCCATTATTGACCTTAAAAATAAATTAGAAATCCGGCCCCATTCATTTCAATGGGGCACGCCCCCGCGCTTTCCCTGGTCATATGTCATTGCGTGCTTGAGCGCGGGGTTATGTCACGATTAACATGGATTGCAGAACTGGTCAGGCTGCATTTGAAAATACATAATTAAGAGTGGAAATGCTAAGGTACTGTACAGAATTTGTTATTTAAACCAGTCTAGAACAACTATCGCTGAGGGCAGCTACCACAATATGTGAGTAGCTGCCCTAAATCAGAAACTTCCATTAACTTCACATAAGGTGATGTATCATATTGCAAGTAAACACTTTACATAGTGTGACAATAATGTTACTGTAGGGCACTTAAAATCTCAATATAAAAAAACCTGTATACCAGTCACTCTATCAATAAAAATTGGAAAATTATTAATACAGAACATGAGGTTGTGGCACTCAACAACATATGTAACATATCTCTACAATGTCACTTTTCATTCATCCACTTCAGTAGGTGGAGGCTTGAAGCCTGTTTAGTCTTCAAAGGGGAATGCTGCCCTGATCGATGACACGACACAAGCGGGTAGAACTTTTCTATTCCATTTACCCAAACGTTGCCAGATCCATGTCACGAATCGCCGATAAGCAACATGTCGATAGGTCCTGCTATAGAAATCAAATCATATATGTTAACCAAAGGTATAGAAACATAACTGAAAGCAACAGATTTATTTAACTACTCTACAATACGTGAAGCACAAGTTATATGTAAAATCTGTAGATGTCGACTCCTGGACAGGTCAGGTATACTATATGTATAAGTTAGGGACCACATACTAACATGGAAGCTGCTGTTTAACCACAATATTTATGCAAAGTACAGTCACGTAACAAGTTTCCATAACAGTAGATCTTCGAGTCAAACTCTTGAGGCAGGCCAGAACACATGAGAAGGCATTATTCCCCCCTCCCTTTTTTTTTTAGATGTGCTGAATCACTGCTGGTTAAAAGAAGAGGAAGTTCAAGAGTAGACTGCTAATTCATCTGGAGGAAATGAAGCCAGCGGTTGATCATCCCATGTGTGATGGCATGCTGCAATACTGCAATGCGCCACACTGGCAACACGGGTTTGGTAACGGACTCGGGTCTCTGGGCGATGGCAGGGGAGAGGCAGGATTGAGAGTCCCACAACTGCTCTCCTTCCTCTAGGGGTGGGTGAGCAAACTGCATCGTGCTGCATTGGCATGTAGTGGAGGCTAGGTGCTGGTGCACGAACAGCAAGGGGAGGAGCACATCGGGCATCAGCACGGTTGTGCGCTGGTGCCATTGCACGTCAGGGTCCTTGAGGGGAGTCAGAAATGGCAGAAAATTGTGGGGTAATCACTGTGGATGATGTCCGTGCCCTGCGCCCCCATACACAAGATGCGCATGTAGCGAGTGTCTGCGCTGTAGGTATCCATGGGGGATTGGGGGGTGGGGATCTGCTTACTGCCCAGCCTGTGTGTGAAGGGAGTATAAACTTGCGATCACTGGGTCTGCTCCGCAAGGAAGGAGGATAAATACAGTGGTGTTAAAAAAATAATAATAATGTAATCTTTTGGAAGTGTTTTATTAGTTATGAGGTTTTCAGTGTTACAGCAACATAACTGTTACTGTGAAAAATACCAATGGTGGCGATTAAAAAATGATTATTCAATTGGGTTGGGGGGGGAGGAATCTCTATCTAGCAACAAATCACAATCACCCTAGCAACAAGGTATTATTTAACACAGGTGAAGAATATCACAGAAAAAAAACCCAGATAAAAACCAGTAAACATTTTTAGAAAATGTATTTGTATACAGGACATTGTATAATCGCAGTGTGACACTCATGAATGTTAGTGATGCCAGCATTTACCCACTCCTGTTGTATTTGACTCAGTCGGCTGCACCTCGAGACAAAAAAACACACCAGGCGTGGGTAAATACTGGCATCACCAACACCCTCTCGTACTATATTGCTTAAATATACCATTTATAAATATCACTCTCCTAATTTTCTGCATTATATAATGTAAATATGAATATCAAACAATAGTTACCAACACCAGTTTAATCAACATGCTATGAGATGGTGTGGGTGATGGCAGAATGGACCCACACAAGAAGAGAGTAAATCTTACCATTGACCACATCATGTACTGGTATATTGCCATTACACAAACGTATGAAAGATGTAGACAGAAGTTTGCATGTTTTCATTTTTAGTTTTGCACCTTACACGTTCCGATAACCAGGACCCAAAAAAAAAATGGAGACAAGAATTTCTGCAGTTTACTGCACTGAACTCTGACCTTGTTAGCAGGATGTACATGTTGTGAGTTGTGCCATCCAGCCATTCACAGGCACCCACAGTATAAGGCTTACATTAATGAGTCTGCGTGTGGCAGCACAAAGGCACATATACTACATGAACATTCCACACAACTACATTACGGAGTCAGAGACGCACCTAGTAGTTCAGTGTAGGCATCCTTTGATCATCAAAAGAATGGCTATCCATCTCATCACAAAGGGGATGGTGGTTGGATGTCAAACCAATCAGCAACATCTTAAAAGATCAGAGAGGGGTATCGCAGAGGGGACGCCACATGGTTGACTTGGGTGTAAGACAGACTGTGGCTTAAATGCACACCACTCCACACATGTGATCATTGCAGTTCAAAAGGCTAGTGTACAAAGGGTGTGACACCATGCCTCAACAACGTTGCTGTTGCCAACAATGTCAATCTGTGGTGTCCCACTACAGTGCTCACTCAATTGTGGGTAACACAGGGAATGGCACATCTGTGATGCAGGAGTTGTGTGCCTGCACATAAGTTCCACCACATGTGGTACACCTGCACATGGTGCACGTACTTATATCAATCAGTATAGGTAAATTTGGTCAACACCTGCAAAAAAAAAAAAATTTGTGTAAAAAATTAGCTTACTCATTAAGCGGAGTGCCATCATCAAAGGGTTCTTAAAGCTCGAGGTATTCATAGAACAATACTTCGACTACTTGGGGGTTCAGGCAGTTCACCTGAAATGTGTCAATTTCCGTGATACATGTCACTTCATCATTTTCAATTACATCATTCACTGCATCTATTTCATAACAGCACACACATTCAAGATCAGTAGGCATCACAGAGCAATTACCACATGTGCACCTGTATAAGACAAAAAAATAATATTTACCAAAACAGTACTGTTACCATCTGCATCAACACATCCAGTGATGGATATGGTTGCTTACACATCACGGCAGTAACTATGGAGGGTTGTACAGATGGACACACCATTGGTCAATGACACTGAGACGGTTATGCAATACCAAGCCTCACAGATCAAGAGTCCTGACGAGTTGGGGAAGAGGAAAAGTCCAGCACCGTCAGGTGGGGGGTTGTCAGTACATGGACGAAAGTGGGAGGACATGGAGGTTGACATCCTGGTAGAGAGAGTGAGGGAAGCCCTCATGTCCCTTTGGACAGAGAAAGCACCCGGCCGGATGACATACATCACAGGGTGCTAAGGGAAATGGCGGATGTCCTGGTGGCCCCACCTGGCAGAGCTTTTCAACATCTCTCTGAAGATGGGGTGGATACCCCAAGACTAGAGTGTGGTCAATATCGTGCCTATCCACAAGGGATGATCAAGAGAGGAGGTGGGGAACTACAGGCCCGTTAGTCTCACGTCGGTGGTGAACAAGGTGATGGAAGGTATTGTCAATGAAAAGCTGGGGGATGGATACTGGTGCAAATGTGGTATCTGGATGATAGACAGCATGTCTTCGTCCAGGGAAGACTGTGTCAGACAAACCTTGTGGAGTTCTACAACTGGGTGATGAGTGCCCTGGAACTAGGTAGGCTGGTGGACGTCCTCTTTCTAGGCTTCAGCAAGGCATTTGATTCAGTACCCAGCAATGGCCTGCTGGCTAAGCTAGTGGAAATAGGGGTGGGGATGCAGATGATCGGATGGATATGTACTACGGCTAGGTGTGGTGGTGGATGAGGATGAGGAGGAGGGGAGAGTTGACCTGCAGGAGGACCTGGAGGCTCTAGAAAGGTGATCAGAAAAGTGGAAACTGAAGTTCAATGCAGGGAAATTCACAGATCTGAACCTGGGTGCCAGAAATGCAGGCCAAGGGTATACCCTGTGGAGAGACACACTACAAGTCTCGAATGGCAAGAGGGCCCGGGGGAGCGGTGGTAGATGTCAGAATGATCAACTCTGAGACCTGTAGGAGTGCAGCGGCAACAGCAAATAGGATGCTGGAATGCATCGCTAGGGGAATTACATCCAGAAGGGTGGAAGTGATCCTTCATCTGTGTAACTGCTTGGTTAGGCAACACCTCGAGTACTGTGTGTAGTTTTGGAGACCGCACTTAAAAAGGGATATTGCACTCCTAGAGAGGGTTCAGAGGAGGGCAAACAACATGACCAGGGGCCTGAGGGAAAAGAAAACCAGGGAGAGGCTCGAGGAGCTCAACATGTACACCCTGGAGGACAGGAGGGACATGGCGGGGGAACATGATAGAGGTCTTCAAGTACAAAAAGGGGATTAATAAGGGGGGGGCCCAGTCTGGGTGCTACAAAGGAAGGAGGGGGGTCAACTAGAGGACACCGGTGGAAGATAGAAGGGGGAGACTCAGGCGGGAGAGGAGGAGGTGTTACTTCACTGAGTAGTAGTAGTAGTAGTAAATCATTTTTTATTCACAATGAATAAAAGGATACATTCAATTGAGCAAAGCTCATTTTCAATGAAGTTCCAGGTCACAGTTAATTTAAAGTAAAATTTCAACATCTAATCATAAAAACCACATATAATTGACAGCTACACAATACACCAAATGAAACCAACAAACATCCAAGAAAAATCACATAACTTGATAACATACATAAGGACACTAACAATTTGAACACCTAATATCATTATGTAATACAGTAGTACACCAATTCCTCAATTTACTTTTATTATAGCTAGTTCTATTTGTTCTCAATTCCAAGGGAGAATTATTCCATATCCTTGTTCCTCTAGAGGGTATGGAAGATCTTCCAATGCTCAGATTATACTTATTTAAAACGAATTGGGTTCCATTAGAGGCTCTCAAACATTCCTTTATCTTCCTAACTTCAAATAAGTCAGTTACATATTTGGGTACTTCCCAGACCATACTTAATCATAAACTGTAACAGATGTAAATCCCTTCTCACTCCGGTTTATACCAATTTAATTCCTTAAAGAGTGTACACCTATGAGTTCTATAGGGACGTCCAATATAAACGAGCCAACCTACAAAAACTAAGTCACTTTGTCTACATGCTTCCCAATAGCCCCTCCATAAAGCAGGTCTCCATAATCAATTACTGGAAGCAAAAGAGAGTCTACCACCTTCAAACGAATCTCTCTAGTCATAAATTTTTTGTACCTATAGAGAACACCTAATCTCCTGTTTATGTTTTTTATAAGGGAGTCAATATAAACATCCCAGCTTAGGCATGGATCTAACCAAACTCCCAAATACTTATATGCATCTACCTGCTTAATGGCTATACCTTCCTTAGTATTAATTTCTAAGAGTAAATTTTGTTTTTATTATTTGTAAACAATAGTGATTGTGTTTATTAGTATTTAAAATGAGATAGTTCAACTTTAGAAATTCCTGTACTTCATCAAAAGCCAATTGTAATCTCATATTAATCAATTCTAAGGTATCGCCTCTGCATATAATATGGTATCATCTGCATACATATGATACCGGGCATCCGTTGATGTAATTTTAAGTTCATTCATATAGATATTAAATAACAGAGGCCCCAATATCGAGCCCTATGGTACACCGTTTTTACGTAATACCTAGATTTATAAGGACCCACCTCTACAAATTGGCTACGATCAGTCAAATAAGAAGAAAACCACCTCACAGTATGGGCAGATAGACCAATCCACTGAGTCTGGACAGGAGGACCCGATGGTTAAGGGTATCAAATGCCTTTGACAGATCTATAAATAAGGCTCCAACTATTAACCCTGTCCAGACTCAGCTGGACATCGCTCACAACCCTCACCAAGGCTGTTTGTGTACTATGGGAAGTCCTAAAACCTGATTGAAAAGATGTCAATTTATTGTTATCTTCAAGAAAACTTCTCAACTGATTAGACACAATCTTCTCAAATATTTTAGAAATTTGAGGCAAGAGCGATATAGGCCGATAATTGCCTAACTCTTTTTTACCAGATTTATATATAGGCCTGACCTTTGCAGTCTTCCACCCATCAGGAATTCCCACTTTGAATGGATAAATTAAAAATATAAGCCAGCGGATATGCCACATAGAGAGCTGCATATTTCAACAATCTTGATGGTATTTCATCTGATCCCTTTGCTTTACATATATCTAATTTCAAGAGTTCGGAACATACCTCTTGAGAAGAGATGTAGGAAAAGTCAAAGCCGCCTATGTCTCTATCTCTTATGTTAATTCCTATTTGATTAGACTCCAGAGTCTCATTATGTTCCCTAAAAGTCTCTAAAAGTGGTGGAACCCTGGAATGTGCTGCCCAGGGGACTGGTGGAGGTAGAGACTGTGGAGGGGTGTAAGAGGAGATGTGACAGGTATAGGTGGATGTGAAGCTGATGAAGTCCAGTACAAGGGGAACAACTTGGACTAGGGACAGTGAAACCCAAGGAAGAGAGGGGGACAGCAAGTTCGGCCACCTGTATGGGTATTGACTATTGAGCATGAAAGACCATTAGGCCTCCTCTGCTGCCATTTTAGTATGTTATTATATTAGTTGTCAGATGTCATGGGGATGGGGGAGTGATTCAGGAGAAAATAGCTGCTTTTAGCAACCAGACTGTGCCCATACTCTCCCAGTGAGTGTACGTAGCTGTATTATACCCACAAGAACTGTGAACTATGGTAACCCGTTGTTGTGATCAACATGATTCACAGTCCTCTGCATGGTTCAAACTCAAATGGGTATGCCTTTGAACCTGCATCATGTGATGAAAGGCACGTACAGTAAGTAATAAATATTTATAAAATCGTGAAAGGATTTCAAACAGTCTGAGTGCTTGTTAGCAGTGGAGACACCTTTACACATCAGAGGTATCAGTACAGGGCCATAACTTATAATAGAAATATGTAACAGGAACAACTAATACATTATAAATCAAATTCCCCCTCCTAGTTCTTTATTGTTTCTCATGCCTCAGTGGTGCATACATGTTAAACTCCCGATCTGTACGTTCCATCTTATCATATTAGCTTTACCGTCACTGTTCTGTCTCTGTGCATTATACTTTGTCATTGAACCTATCAGAGGACAATATCTCACAAGAAAGGGACAGGTATGACCAGGGCTCCAGATAAGGAGAGTACTGACCTGTTTTACTCACCTCTTTTAGGAAACACACTTCAGAAATGTTTTTAAGGAGTACCAGTACTCACTCAACATTTGTAAATACTCCACACTCCAAAAGAATAGTGCTTCACAATGTAACTGGGGATTCAAAATGAGCATTTTTTCCAGATTTACAGCACTCATATGCATCTCAATTTTGTTTTACTCACTATATTTGAAATCTGGTGAGTAAACTACTCCTACCTGCCAACATTATTTGGAGCATAGTTGGCACTTGATCGATTCTTACCTAGATAAAAAACTGCATTGTTTTTAACATATATTCCTCACTCTACTCTGACCAGACATTAGTACACATCTGAATTTGGTTTTACTCACCTCACTTTCAAAATGAGGAGTACAGTACTCGTCCCAAATTTTTTTATCTGGAGCTCTGGGTACGACAATGTAATATTTGCTAGCTTCACTGCTTATCTATTATAGCTGTACTCTATTCACTGCTATTTGTTCCTGATACATATGACAGAATAGATACGCAGTGAAGATAGCAAACAGTACATTGGCATACCTTTACCTTTCTGGCAAGATAAGGTCCTTTGATAAGTGCCATGACAAAGTACAATGCACAGAAACAGGACAGTGAAGGGAAAGCTAATATGATAAAATAGCACATACAGATTGGGAGTGTAACGTGCAGGCACTACTGACACATGAAGGAGAATATACTTTATCGTGTCATGTGATGTACACCTCATATGGACTCAGTCACATCTCCAATCAACAGCCCCCATCCCTCAACAGATGACACACACACTGTAAGTATTCACAGCTATTTCGGGGTAATGATCGAATAATTGATAAAACAGCAACACACTACTTTGCCTATGTGTACAACACATTCTCACATCTTGCTCCTCTTCAATGTGCTTATAGTCAGTGAATGAATACAAAGGGAGGTGGATATTGCACTTCATTCATAAACAAAAGACACCCCCGCCCAAAACACAGATGATCACCACAGTAACTGATGATGGAATCCATCTGAACATAGCAGAAACTGGGAACACTGGAAGAGTGGTAAAAGACATTACTACATGCAGCACCGGGAATTAATTATTACTTTCAGAACACAATGCACCGCGCTTCTGAATATGGAACATCCAGAAACGTACGGAGGGTGTAAGACTAATAATACACACTACAAGAATGTCCAGAAATTATGAATTTCACATGGTCCTGTCAAAAGCAAAATAAATGACAGCAACCCCATGTACCAGACCTCAGCCTCCACATTATGACAACCGTTCCGCACTGCGAGGTGACCTGTTAAAACTTCAATTTCTTCATGGGCTGAATCACTTCCAATGGCCCCAGCATCACCTTCTGGTTCGTATGCATCAAGCTCGTACAAATAAGGTTGAATGTGGACATTACACTCAAATGACAGTGACAAATCTGATTCAACCTCACCCATTTTGTTTTACAGTACTGGCGCTCAGATTACACTCCCGTCGCTCCCATTACATCATTGCATCACGTGACCGCAGTGACATTTACTGAGCGCAGTGTGGGAGCCAGGCGGTTCACTATGGAATAAAAGTATTTTTTTCAAGGTAAGAACACTTAATACAGTCTTAAGCACACAGCATTGCTACTCGACACCCGGAGCACTAGTATTTCGCAATTTCATTGTGCTGCAGTAACGTCCTATTTGTGTTACCTTGGCACTTATTATATATACACAACAATATGTTTATCTTGTTAATATTGTTTCGTTATAGGTTATCCCCACCCTGCTTTTATAATGTTAATAATTGCAGGTTGGCAATCATTGGGGATAGCATTTTCTTTCTGGTTAATGTTCATCCTACAGTACTGGTTCACTGGTTTTTGGAGGGCAGGGAGAGAAGGGGCCTGGGGGTGGGGGAGGGGTGCAGTTTGGCAGAACTGGAGGACATCATGAGCCAGAAAGTTTGTGTGGGGTCTTTATTGGGTTTGGGTTATTATTTGCTTGCTGTACTGGGGTTCTTTGGGGTTTGCTTTGTTGACAGTTACTAGTCCAGGAGTAAGAACTCAGAATTTTGAATGCCTCATACTGTTTACCTCATTAAACTTTTTAGGGTTGTTGATCATTTTTATATGTGTCTCTGCTGGCTGTGGTTCACTGTTTGTTTATATGGGGTGTTCTTTGATATTACAACAGGCGGTCAATGGGGGTTGATTTTTTTGGGAGGGTTGTTATTGGTTGTTTGTTGATAGAATTGTTTGGGTTGGGGCTTTTTAGTTATGGTGTTGGAAGGTGGGGTGTTTATTATGCCACATATTACTCAGTATATGGTTTACTGTTCAGGGTCCTGACTAATTTTACTGTTTCTGTCCTACTTTACAGTTACATAGGGGTTTCTATAGGGCACGCTGTCCTTAGTATGGGATGGGGGGAGGTGATGAAGTGGACTTTGCCTGACTTAACTAGCATTACCCTGGTTACAGGGTTATTATGGCTGGTGCTTTATCTGTTAAATAGCTATGGCACATCCAGTTAAGTATGCTTCATGGAATGTCAGAGGAGCTCGCTTTCGGACTAAACGTTATCAAATACTCAAACATTTGGTTCAGTTACACTGTAATGTTGCATTTCTACAAGAAAATCACCTTCTGGTTTCTGAAAGTAACTTGTTTCATAGGCAATCAGTAAGTCAGGTCTTTGCTGTGGGTAACAGTACCAATAGTAAAGGGGTGGCTAGCTTAATTTTCAGGAATGTCATTTTTCAATGTGCTCAGTGTATCGAAGATCCTCTAGGTAGATTTATTTTTGTCAAGGGCACCTTGGACCGTACAGAAGTGGTATTGAGTAGTGTTTATGGGCTTAATGTGGATACTCTAGCTTTTCTATGTAACTAGTTGCACTCCTAGACCCACTTTGTCGCTTTCTTAAATTATTGGAGGTGACTGGAATATTTCTTTCACACAAGATCTGGGTAGAAAGGGCAAACCCTTTGTGGGCTCTCTCCTGCCCAGCACTCCCTTCGCAACATGACTGACTCACTGGGACTATGTGACCTTTGGTATGTATTACACCCCCAGGATAGGGAATATGTTTTATTCCCCAGTGCATGGGTTGTCCTCTAGCGTCGATTATTTCCTCCTTAGTCTGCATGTTGTGTGTGTGTGTGTGGGGGGATGAGTTGTGAGATTTCACCCAGGATCATATCTGATCATTCTCTTGTTTGGCTGGCACTATCTTTGCTGTCTAATATTCAGAAGGATTCCTCCTGGAAATTGAACAATCAGCTTTTAAAAGATGACTATGTTGTTAACAGGATTAAAGAACAGATTGGGGTCTTTACCTCCCAAAATGCTGGTTCCATACAGAAAGGGGACTTAGGATGGAGTGCTTTTAAATGTTTTCTTCAGGGGTAATTCATTTGTTTAGCATCCAGGCAGAAGAAATTTAGGGAGAAGGAAGCTACCACTTCGTTGAACCGCATTAAGGTATTAGAATGGTCTTTGAACCTAAGGGGGATACTGGGATGCATAGGGAGGGGCATCACAAGTAGAAAAAGGGAAGTGGTTATCCCTCTATACCATTAGTTCTCACACTTTGTGATAGTGAGCCTCCCCCAAGCCATGAAAAAGATTTTGAGCCTCCTTCAAATTTGGAAAAACATCTTGGGCCTCCCCACAGAAAAAAATAAATCCTACTTTGCACAGTACACCAGGAATAAACTAATAAAGCTGACTGAGTATATTCTCTTTTTATTCGACTTTTTGCTCCCCACCCCTGACCCGGTACCCCAGGTTATACTTGTCACTCCTTTTTTCTGACTTTTGGGCCCTTGTTACTCTGTTTCCTCTCTATCTAGAACAACCAAACCATTTCATCTTTCCCTCTCTAACCCTGTTGTTAAGCAACTTCCTGTATGCTTACCTCAGGTCACACCTGAAAACATGCATTGGATCACTCTGCTTTTCCCAGTCACTAATTTATATATAAATGCCTACTATAGAAATGAGCCTTGACTCAATATGCCTTTCCAAGTTATTAATTTGCATATAAATACCTATTGTAGAAACAAGCCTTGACTCAGCATGCCTTCCCCAGGCATTAATTTACATATAAATACACACCTATAAACAAGCTTTGGCTCAATGGGAACTTCCTGGTCACAAATTTGTGCATAAGCAAAGAAATTCACCTGCAATTATCCATATTTAATTTGTTTTATATTTTCACACAAAACAGCCAAAACTTAACATTTAAATACTGTACATTCTCAGACTTGACTGGGCCTCCCCTTGAACAATTTGGGGCCTCCCTTGGGAGGCTGGCCTCACCATTTGAGAACCACTGCTCTATACAGACAGTTGTTGAGACCCCATCTGGAGTACTGCATGCAGTTTTAGAGACCTCATCTACGCAAGGACATAGACAGGATGGAAGCAGTCCAGAGGAGGGCAACTAAAATGGTGCAGGGTCTACATCAGAAACCATATGAAGAGAGACTGAGAGAGCTTAATATGTATACCCTTGATGAAAGGAAGGATGGGAGGACATGGTAGAAACTTTTAAGTACCTCACAGGAATCAACAAATTACAAGAGGGTAGTGTCTTTCAGAAAAAGAGATGTGTAAGAACAAGGGGGCACAATTTAAAGTTAGAGGGGGGACGGCTCAGGGATAATGTGAGGAAATTATTTTTTACAGAGAGAGTGGTGGATACGTGGAACCACCTTCCTGGAGAGGTTGTGGGGTCTAAAACAGTGGGGGAATTCAAACATGCATGGGACAAACATAAGGCAATTATAGTGGAGGGTTGCAGGAAGTAGGCTGTTGGTTAACTAGACTCTGCAGCTTATCCAATAGGTAGGGAAATGGGCAGACTGGGTGGGCCAAGTGGTCCTTATCTGCCGTCAAAGTCTATGTTTCTATGTTTCTAATACTGATGCAAACACTCATAATAAATTGGTGCTTCTCCATGATAGATATGCTGAACTTTTGTGGGAGAAGGCTGAATATTCCCTTTTTAACCCCATTCAAAATACATAGACCAGGGGGAAAAGGCGGGCCATCCTTTTGGACCTACGCCTCCAGAAACAGGAGATGTCACATTTAATCTCCTCTTAAATCTGGAGTAGATGGTTCTGTGAAAACTTTGCCGAGAGATATTGCCCAAGAATTCGAGCACTACTACAAAGAGCTTTATGGACCTATGGTGAATCCTCCCTACTTTTCTAGTATTTGTGATTATTTAGCAACCACCCCTCTCCCAACTTTGTCTACAGCTCAACAAGATTATTTATTGTAACCTCTTTCTCTGTAGGAAATTGTGGATGCTATTAATACTTTATCCCTTGATAAAGTGCCGGGGCCTGATGGCTTTACCCCCAACTTTTATAAGCTGTTTGTTGATGAACTTGCCCTTTTGCTGCATCGGTTCTTCCTTTATTTATACAATTCTGATATCACAGACGACACCCTCCCTGATGTCATGATCGTCTTACTTCCCAAGCCTGGTAAGGGCTTGGATATGGTGACCAGCTATCGCCCCATATCTCTTTTAAACTATGATGTTAAAATTCTGGCTAAAATTCTGGTTTCTAGGATTAGTTCCATCTGGGCTCATCTTGTTAGCTCAGAGCAAGTTGGTTTTGTGTCAGATCACTTGTCAGCAGTTCACCTGCGCAAACTCTCTTTTCTCCGTGTCCAGAGATTGTAACATTCCTGCTACTCTTGTTTCCCTTGGCACAGAGAAAGCTTTTGATAGGGTCAGTTGGAACTTTTTGTTTGCTACCCTGGAGAAATTTGGCTTTCCTCTGCCATTTCTTTGTTGGATAAAAATGTTGTATTCCTGCCCTAGTGCCAGGATCTATTATAATGGAGTTTTCTCATCGACTTTTTCATTATTTTCTGACCCTAGGCAGGGATGTCCTTTATCCCCCATTTTATTTAATTTATTTTTAGAGCCTTTGTTATTGAAACTTAAATCAAATCCCGACTTGCCAGGTATTATAATAGCTCCCAAAGTCTCAAAATTTCTGTGTATGCAGATGATATTTTATTACATGTCTCTAATCCCATAGCGTCCATAACAGCTGCCCTAACTACTATTCAGGAATATAGTTTATTCTCTAATTATAAACTTGGTATTACTCTCTCCCTGAGCATGGCCCAGTTGAAAAAATTTAATTTGGAAGATTTGGTTGCTGTTTTGCAACAAGATTTACAGAGATAGAAAGCTCTGCCACTGGCTCTTTGGGGTAGAGTCAATATTGTTAAAATGAATGTTCTTCCTAGATTATTTTATCCAATTAAAGGAAAACTACACCCAAAACTTGAAAAAATATATGTTGTGCAGAATGTTTTAATTTGTATGTGAAGTTCTAGTGTTTCCTTCCTTCTGACTGGTATTAGGAGTTTTTCCTAAATTAGCCTGCTAGCTTTAGGGTAATTTTACGACCCCTGGAGATCACCATATCAAATAGTTTTATTGCATTTCTTTGTCCTACAGTGCACCTTGTTTCATGTAATGGTGATGTAGTAGAGCCCATAAATCCAGCAGAAAGCATTGCATTACAATCAGTTCACAGCAACAGAGATGGCTATATTTTAAAATCTGTAGAATTCAGCTTGGTGACCACCCTCATCCTAAAGGTTTTACTGTCCTGAAAAACGTTGCTGCTGGTAATTTTTGTGTAGCTTGTAAAGCTTCAAAGATATTTAGTTTGTTTGGCATGCGTGTGCTGAATGTTGGGTCTATCTTACATCACAGTCACATGAGACAAAATGCACTGTGGGAACCAGAAATACAATTACACTATCAGGTATGGAGATCCTCAGGGGTCGTAAAACTAGTATAAAGCTAGCAGGCTAATTTGGGAAAAACTCCTAATACCAGTCAGAGGGAAGAAAACACTAGAGCGTCACATACAAATGAAAACACTCTGCACAACATATATTTTTTCAGGTTTTGGGTGTAGTTTTCCTTTAATATGCTCAATGTGTGGCTTCCTCTCTCTTGGTTTAAGCATATTCACAGACTCATATCTGATTTTATTTGGTCAGGCAAGGCTCTGAGAAGAGCGTATAATAGACTTACAACCCTTAAAAATTTGGGTGGTCTCTGGCTCCCTCACTTTACCATATATTATCCTGTTAGTCATGCCAGTAAATACTATAAATGGTATAGCCCTGCCTTGGAATGTGGTGATATGGTTTACTCTCCTATTTGGCTTGAGCTGGAGAGGAAACAGATCACTAGGACTGGCCTTTCCCCTCTGGCTATGTTGTTTATCCCCCCAAGAGTTTTGCCTGTGGATCTTCAAGACTCTGTGATAGGCATTTCTGTCCATGTTCATTCCCAGTTATGTGCATTGATGCAATATAAGCATTTTAAGAATACCTCACAACCTGTTTTTTGCAATTCAAATTTCAAAGTGGGAAGGAAGGTTTTGTTTTATGCTTGGCTGCCACAACTAGTTGGCATTTGGGTGTGCGACGTGCTCCAAAATGGTGTTATACTCCCCTGTCAGAACATAATCACATTATTTCAGTTGGATACTAGAGCTACAGTATTTTTAAAGTCTATCAGATACGCCATGCTTTGTTTCATTGGCTTGGCACTTTGTTGTGGGATACAGACCCTTCGCAGTTACAGCAATCTGTTTCTGACATTATATCTAGTCTGCATTTAGTTTCTAACATGCATTCCCTACTTTTTTCCTAGGATATTTCCTGAATTATCTGGTGATTCTCCTTATTGGAATGCAACATTCCCACGGCGTGTTTTTAATTGACAGAAAATTTGGGGGGATCTTTATCTTTACACTTCTCAGGACAAATTATGCCTCGTTCAACATTATATTTTGCATAATCTTTATTACACTCCTTCCAAGCTGGTTAAAATGGCTAAATTGTCTTCCTCATTATGCACAAGGTGCAGGCAGGATGAGGGCACGCTGTTGCATATTTTTTGGGACTGCCCTAAGGTGGCCGCTCTATGGAATATAATTTAAACTAAGGCTGACCCCCTTTTGAGGATAGAGGGATATTTTACCCCAGAAATTAGTGTAGTTGAAGACTATATTGCAGTGGAGGTGAAGGAGAGAAGATATTTTATGACCTTAATCTCCTTATCGGTCAAGAGACTGGTTCTCTGTCATGGGCTTGATCAGTCCTCCTTTACCTATCCAGGAATGGTTGCAGGTGCTCTCATTTAATCTCAGGGTAGAACGTAGGATTGCTAGTCTTCGTAACAGTCTTTCAGCTTTTAACAGGAAGTGGAGAAAGTTGCACACTCTTTATACAATCTAAATTTTCTGAGAGCAGCTCCATTTGGTGGACTTCAACTTTTGGTATTTCACAGTTGTTATTTTATGTTTTCCGTTTCTTGCCCCCTCACTTCATTGCTGCCTGTTCTGTTTCTTGTCCCCTCACTTCACTGCTGCCTATTCTGTTTCTTACCTGCCCCCCACCTTCCTTTCTGCCAAGCATGACTGGGAAACATTCTCCTTATCAGCAACTTCTATCAGTTAAATCATGTGTTGCCCTATTAGTGACTTCTCTTTGAAAGATGCAATGAGACCAATGCACTAAAAGGGAAAGCTGCTCTGCTACGGTGGCTGCAAAGGGACGCGCTCGCTCCCTGTAAAGCTCAGGGGTCTTAGTTAAGTTAAAAGCCAGGTTAAAAAAAAATGTAAATGGACATACAGACTGGTGTGTGTTTGTGTGTGTGTGTATGTGGGGGGGGGGGCTATAACAACCTGATACCTACTGTATCTGATAACTATGTGGCACTACTGGTGACAAGCACATTTCAGATACTGTACAGTACATTTTTAGGCGAACTATTTTTAGAATTTTAGGTGTAAAAACTTTTTTTTTTAAATTTTGACATATATGTCTTTTTTTATGTTGATTAAGCGCACAACTTTGCCTTCAGCTTTCTCCACAAGCAGGTTGTAGAGCGTGACACTATTGTGGCCAATGCCCCCACAGCCTTTAAAGGCTTGGCCTGCTTTCCCCAATGCCATGGCACGCTGCTGCTGACACTAGTTCAGCCAGCATGCCACCAACTTAAAACGTTTTAGCCGCTGCAGTCAGGGGCCGCCTTGTCATTGCAGCGTCATCCACTGCAATGAGAGAGCGACCCTTGACTGCAGGGCTGTCCCTAGCATTCCCAATCCAGTTTACCACGAGGAGCCCAGTACCCGTTGGCGTGTCCCCCCCATATTTTGTGTGCCGAGGGGGGGTTCCAAGTCTCCCTCAGCTTAGGTCCCCTTCTTCTGTCTTGGCGATGGGGTGCCCCAATCCCCATCGGCATGTCCCCCCCTTTTCTTGTGTGCCGAGGGGGGTGCCCAATCCCCCTCGGCTCCTGAGCTCCCCAAAGTATATGCCGACGGGGGTGCCCAATCCCCGTCAGCTCCAGTGCCCCCACCCCAAAACACGCAGGTGGCATGGTGGGAGCCCACCCCAGCATGCCCAAAGTCCCTGTAAAATAGAAAAACTGTCCCGCGACATTTTTTTTTAAAATCCTGAAGCGAAGAAAATGGACCCTCGCAGTCTGCGCCCCCCTCCTGCAACCCACACTCTTCCACTGTGTACCCCACCTCCCCATGCCCCCCCATCCCATATTTACCTCTGGAGCTCAGCGCGATGATCTTCGGTGGACCAGGAACACGTCTCCACTCTTCAAAGCTGACCGCAAACTGAGGAAATGCCGATTAGCTGTATAATGGAATAAATAGGGTTTTCTAGGGACGTGGATATGGTATTCAATCCACACTGTCTGGCAGGTTCCTTGCCGCTTTAAATCTTGCCGGAAGGTCTTCAGGCTGGCTCCTCCCACCCACCTGGGTGGTAAAACCCTCGGCTCCGCCCCATAACACCAGATCTTCTTTACCGCTTGGAAGCTCAGGTTCCCTCCTTAGTGCTCTGCGTTTTAGGCCTGGATCCACACTCTTCGGAATTTCCAAAACTTAATTTCAAATTTATAAGACTTCGGTCTTCGTCTTCCCTCATGGCTGCGATGGACAAATCGACTCCCGGCTTCTGTCTGTGCCCGTGTGGGCAGAAGATGTCCCGGACTGATCCGCACTCCACATGCATCTACTGCCTGGGGCTTGGTCATGACTTGCAGGCTTGTGAATTGTGCAAGTTCTTTTCAGCTTCAGTCTTGGAGGACCACGCTGCCAGACTTCTTCTTGGGTGACCTGAAAAATGGTATTCGCCGGTCAAGACTAAGGAGGCCCATTGGGCGGTGTCTGGGGAGCAGTTGGAGCAGATGATCATCCTGGCGGAGGAGGCAGCCCAGGCTGCTTCTTCTTCCTCCTCAGCTGCAGCATTTATCTCACTCTCCTTGGACTCCTCCTACATGGCTTCTTTTAAGGAGCTTTGCCAGTCCCTCTCCACCAAGGAAGAAGGGCCATCGGGACATTCCAGTCAGTCCAAGAAGAAGGACTCTAAGGGTAAGTCCCACCGTCGACGTTCGTGGGAGCGGGAGAGGTCCCCTTCACCGGACCGTTGACTCTTGACTTCAGTCGAGGTTGCAACTGCGGACACTGGTGTCATGGTGCCCCCATCAGGTCAGCCAGCCGAGACGTCTATTGATGCGGTCGAGAGTTTTCTCTACCCGTCGGACGGTTTGTCGACTGGAGAAGCCGACAACCCTACTTCACCGGTTCCCCCCGTGGAAGCCGAGGACTTGCTTGTGCCTCCTGTGCCGGAGTCCCCGGTTAAGGTCCCTGTACCAAGGGAGGAGTGGGTTTCCCCCGTTCCCTCTCTGATCCACCCTCAGAAATCCCAAAGGTCTCAGTCTCGGTCCTCTTCCAGGTCCAGCCGGTCCTGCCGACGTTGGCGGTCTCGGTCTCGGCACCATGGAAAGCAGCGTCGCTGCTCATCCCAGTCATCCTCTTTGGAGGATAGGCTCCAGAGCAAGTTGCATCGGCGCTATGAGGAGTTAATGTGGCAGCAGCTCTTATTGTCTGGGAATAAACCAACTCTGTCGCCTTCTCCAGCCATTAAGTGGCTGTCACTGGAGTGGCCGAAACAACCCCTCATAGTGGTCGAGGAGCCAACCCCAGCACCAGTTGTTCAGCTGAAGCCGGCTGCTCTGCCCATTGTGGTGGAACCTCTGCCTCCACAACCGAAGACTGGGGCCCTGACCTAGGATTCTCGGTTGGGTCAGGGCTTGCCCCACAGGTTGTCAGTCACTCTCACTCCCGATCGTCCTCGGCAGGTGGAGAGTGGCTCAGGCACCTGGCAACTGTTTTCAGACTCCTCGGAGTCTGACGACTCCTCCTCCCTGTTCTCCAGGCCGCTTGACCTGGAGACCGCGTGGGGCCAGTCAGTGGACGAGAGCCCATCCTCGTTTTTAGGTTTGCTTCGGCTCATCTCGGAGTCCACCAGGATGCAGCTCGAACCCGTTTCAAAATGGGCCAAGTATCCCCTCACAGAGATACTGGATCGAGGGGATTCCCCTACGGATGCCTTTCCTGTGGTCAAAGCCATTGTTGGCCCAGCCCTGGAGTTGTGGCAGCAGCCAGCATCTTGTCCCGTGCCTTCAGCCAGAATGGCTTGAAAGTATGCAGTCCCCACCGGCTCACTCTCTGGTTTCTTGGAGCAGCCCTCTGCGGAGGGGTTAGTGACCAATAGCATTTTCCAGTGCTACGGGAACGCTCAGGACGTGGACAAACTGCCCGATAAGGAATCCAAGAAGCTGGATCACGCTGAGCGGAAGGTTTACGCTGCTTCCTCCCTATGCCTTCGTTAGGCTAGATCGGCCGTTCTGATGACACATTTCTCCCACGCCCTTATGAGTTCCTTGGATGAGGCAATTCCTCATCTCCCGGCTGACCTTCAGATGACGGTCAAGCAGGTCCAGGATCAGGGAAGGGCAGTGGCAAAACAGCAGCTCCAAACTTCGTTGGACATAGGTGATTCTTGTGCCCGATCAGTAGCGGCCACTGTGGCCATGCGCCGCAGAGCTTGGCTGAGGATCTCTACCTTCACGGCGGACACCCAGCACAAGTTGGCAGATGTTCCTTTCCTGGGCACCGACTTGTTCGGGCCGGGGGTGGAAGGCCATCTCCAGAGGATTGAGAAGTCCGATGCCACCTTGGACTCGGTCACATCTGTCCAGAAGGACAAAGGTTGCCAGCAGCAGCGTAAGCCCTTTCGCCCTTCCACTCCTGCGGCACATCTGGCCCAGCAGCACCAGCACCAGGGCCAGCAGGCATGCACTTGGCACCCTAAGGCCAAGTCTGCCCCTTCCTCCAGTAGGAAGCCTGGAGGCAAGGGTCCAGGAGGTCCCTCAGCGGGCCCTTCCTCCAAGCCTGCACAGTGACAGGTTGAGGGGTGCTGTCCCCAACTTCGTCACTCCTCCCTGGGTTCCCCCTGTGAGGGGACGGCTCTGCCACTTCTTTTCTGCCTGGTCCGTTGTCACCACAGACTGCTGGGTGCTAGAAGTGGTAGGCAGGGGTCTGCCTCTGAAATTCGGGCGGTTCCCTCCATATCGAGCCATCGCCCCACAGGAGGCAATGGGTTCTGCAGCCTCTTTGTCAGCTCGTTGAGCCGACATTGCTCTGCTCCTCCAGAAGGAGGTGATTAGTGAGGTGGCGGACCCTCCTCCAGACCCGGGGTTTGTGTTCAGGTACTTCCTGGTCCCAAAACAGACAGGGGGGGCTGGCGCCCCATTCTCGACCTGCATGACCTGAACAAGTTCCTAAGGCAGCGCACCTTCAGGATGGTCACTCTGGCTCAGATCATTCCATCCTTGGAACTAGGCATGTGGTTTTGTTCTCTGGACCTTCAGGATGCGTTCTTTCACGTCCCAATCCGTCCGTCTCATCAGCGATTCCTCCGCTTCCAAGCAGAGGGATCTCTTTGCAAGTTCTGGGCCATACCCTTCGGCCTCTCTCCAGCTCCCAGGGTCTTCACCAAATGCATGGCAGTGGTGACAGCATTCCTGCGGCACCGAGGGGTCCGAGTTTACCCTTACCTGGATGACTGGCTGATTGCAGCCCCCTCCAGGCTGGAGGTGGAGTGGTAAAGGGATCTGGCCCTCCAGGTCTGCTTTCAGATTGGCCTCCTCATCAACGAGGCCAAGTCAGAACTTGTGCCATTGCAGGTGATTCAGTTCATCAGAGCAGAGCTCGACTCACTTCGAGCCAGAGCCCAGCTCCTGGCGGACAGGGCCGAGGTCCTTTCCTCCTTTGCCCAATCATTTCTGGTTGGGCAATTGTGCCCTGCCCAGGACTTCCTGTGCCTTTCTGGGCCTCATGGCGGCCTGCACCAGTGTGGTCCATTGGACCCGCTGGCATATGCGTCCCCTGCAATGGGGGCTGGCCCGCCAGTGGTCACAGCACTCCGGTCCCCTGGACCAGCCAGTGACGGTGACCCAAGAGATGTGGGACGGCCTACAGTGGTGGCTCGTTCCAGCTCATCTGCAGGAGGGTATCCCGTTTGTCCTCCCCGAGCCGACGGTCACTCTGATGACCGACGCCTCTCTGATGGGTTGGGGTGTCCATCTGGGGGAGCTCAGAACCCACGGCCTTTGGTCTCCTCAGGAGTCTCGATGCCACATCAACCTGCTGGAGCTCCGAGCGGCGTGTCTAGCCCTCACCACCTTCGCTCCGTTTGTACGGGGTCAAGTGGTTCAGGTCCAGATGGAAAGCACCACGACCATGTACTACCTCAACCGACAGGGCAGGACGCACTCCTTACCTCTGTGCAAGGAGGCTCTCCGCACTTGGTCCCTCATGATCAGCCTGGAGGCAGATCTTCTAGCCATCCATGTGGCAGGAGCCTCCAACAGTCTGGCCGATGCCCTCTGCCGGATAGGCGCTGCATCTCACAAGTTGTCTCTCCTGCCGGAGATCTGTTCTTCCATTGGGGCACCCCTCAGGTGGACCTGTTCACCTCCAGGGAGAATGCGAAGCTGAGGCTGTTTCATGCCCTCCCCCCTAAGCAGGGCTCACTGCAGGAGGATGCCTTCTCGAGGCCGTGGACCCCGGGCCTCTTCTATGCCTTCCCTCCATTTCTCTTGATCCACAAGGTGCTTCTCAAGGCAAAGAGGGACAAGGCGCAGGTGATTCTGGTAGCCCCGGACTGGCTCTGCCAGTTCTGGTACTCAGATATCCTCAGCCTCAGCTCCAGGCTCCTGAGGCAGCTTCCAGCCTGACCGGACCTGATCTCAGTCAACAAGGGGAAGGTTCTCCATCCGGACCTTCAATTCCTGCACCTGATGGCCTGGTTCCTGAGTGGCTAGAATTCCAGGCTTTGGATCTTTCCAATAAGGTCCTCAATGTCGTTGAGGTGTCCCGTAAGGAGTTGACCAGAAAATGCTACACCTTCAAATGGAAGAGATTCTCCATTTGGTGTCAGAACAAGGGGTTGGACCCTTCTTCCTGTTCCTTGGCTAGCATCCTGGACTACCTGTGGTCCCTTTCTCAGCTAGGGTTTTGGTCGACGACCATTAAGGTGCACCTGGCAGCCATCTCTGCTTGCCGGGCGCGGGCCGGCAAGCAGTTGGTGGTGCAGGAGAAGGTGGTCGGGCGCTTTTTCAAAGGCCTTGATCACATATCCCCTCCAGTGCGAGAACCTCCACCTCCATTTGATCTACTGCTGGTATTGGCTAAGCTCATGGGCAAGCCATTTGAATCGATGCACAGGTGTCATATCTCCCACCTGTCGTAGAAGACCGCCTTCTTGGTGGCTGTAATGTCAGCCAGAAGGATGGGAGAGCTCCAGGGGCTTTCCATCGAGTCTCCTTATCTGGTCTTCCATAGGGACAAGGTTAGTTATCCTGCACCCCCACCTGAAATTCTTTCCGAAGGTGGTGTTGGAGTTTCACCTTAACCAGGTGTTGACTCTGCCGGTGTTCTATCCCAGTCACACCTCGGAGGCTGAATATAAGCTCCATACTTTGGACCCTAGAAGAGCAGCGCTCTCTTATTATAAGGATCAGATGGCTGAAGTTTGGGGAGAGGTTCGCCAGCTGTTTGTCACCTACGCTGAAGCCGCACCTGGCAGACCTGCAGCCAAGCGGACGATTGGCAGGTGGGTCACCTCCTGCATAGATCTCTGCTATAGGTTGGCGGGCATGGAGCCTCCCAAAGGGATAAGAGCTCATTCTACCCGCCATACCGCTGCTTCGGAGGCTGCTTCTAGGGACATCCCTATCCAGGAAATCTGCAGGGCTGCTACCTGGAAGTCAGCACACACCTATTTTTCCCATTGCCACATTGACCTTGAGTCTCGCCGGGATGCTGGTTTTGGGACCTTGGTTCTCCAGTCCTTGTTCCCTAAGTAGGGGGTGCGCACCTTGCCTCCCTCCTCCTGGAGAACTGCTAGGAGTCTGCCAGACAGTTTGGATTGAACAACATATCCACATCCCTAGAAATACAGGTTACTCACCTGTAACAGGAGTTCTAGGAGTGGTATATGTTGTTCATCCACATGACCCACCCGACCTTCCCGGCTTCGACGCGCAACCTGGCTTCCAACGGGCTAGATCTGGCGACATGGGGTGGAGCTGAGGGTTTTACCACCCAGGTGGGTGGGAGGAGCCAGCGTGAAGATCTTCCAGCAAGATTTAAAGCAGCAAGGAACCTGTCAGATAGTGTGGATGAACAACATATACCACTCCTAGAACTCCTGTTACAGGTGAGTAACCTGTATTTTTCAACTTTGATGCATATCTCAGTCATTTTTTGGAGTTTTTGCACCAAATTTTCAACATGGGGTTTTCGGGACCCCATCTCATTTCTTTCACTGTCATGGCGTTAATCGGCCCCTAAAGGTGATTTCGCGGTCACTGCACAGAATCACCTTTCAGGACTGATTAATGAAACAGCAGTGCCAGTGTTCATGAGGTGGGCTCTCAAAAAGGCTATGTTGCAAATTTGGTGTAAAAAATCAAAGAAATGACTGTTTTACAAGAGTGCATTGCACAGTTGCTACGCATGCTAGTAACTTCACGAATTTGCAATATTTTCATGCCAGATTTTCAACATTGACATTTTTCCACACCTCCTTGTGAACAGTACAGCAGTCATTTTTCAGATCCTTGCCAAAATGTGTTTTAGCACTCCTGGCGCAGAATAACGCGGTCACTGCGGGAAATCAGTGTTCGGGAAAGATTACGAAAATGACAGTGACACTGTTCATGACTAGAGGTCCTAAAATGCCTATGTTGAAAATTTGGTGGCGACACTCCATAAAATGACTGTGTTACGAGCGTGCGTTGTGCAGTTTCCATGCACCCTTGTAACTTTGCAAATTAGTAACATTTTCATGCCACATTTTCAATGCTGGCATTTTCCCACACCTCCTTATGAACAGAACATCTGTCATTTTTCATTACCTGGCCGACACGTGTTTTCGTGCTTTTGGTGCAGAATACCACAGTTGCTATCGGAAATCAGTGTTTGGGATAGATTAGGATTGAGCGAGTGGAGGGGAGTGACCGAGCTCAACTGAGCTCTGTCAGGACTGCTGCAGATTTCTTTGTGGGCAGGAAAAGGCGCCAATGCAGGCAGAAACCCAGTACAAAAGGGCAGCCTGCAGTGCCGGGAGACACAGAATGAGTGAGTGAGGGAGGGGGAGTGCGTGAGCTCAACGGAGCTCTGTTGGGACTGCTGCAGATTTCTTTGTGGGCAGAAAAAAGGCAGCAATGCATGCAGGGGCCCAGTTCAAAATGGCAGTCTGCAGCAACAGGAGAAACAGAACGAGCGGCTGAAAGAGAAGGGGAGCGAGCGAGCTCAACGGAGCTCTATCGTGACTGCTGCGGATTTCTTTGTGGGCAGAAAAGGGTAACAATACAGGCAGGAGCCCCGTACAAAAGGGCAGCCTGCAGCGCCGGCAGAAACATAATGAGTGACTGAGAGGGGGAGTGAGCGAGGTCAACAGAGCTCTGTTGGGACTGCTGCAGATTTCTTTGTGGCCAGAAAAAGGTGCCAACAGAGGCAGGAGCCCATTAAAAATGGCCGCCTACAGCGCCAGGAGAAACAGAATGAGCGCGTAAGACGGGGGAGTGAGCGATGTCAACAGAGCTCTGTTGGGACAGCTTCATATTTCTTTGTGGGAAGGAAAAGGTGGCAATGCAGGCAGGAACCCAGTACAAAAGGGCAGCCTGTGGCGCCGGGAGAAACAGAACGAGCGGCTGAGAGAGAGGGGGAGTGAGCGAGCTCAATGGACCTCTGTCGTGACTGTTGTGGATTTGTTTGTGGCCAGGAGAAGGCGGCAACATAGGCAGCAGCCCAGTACAAAAGACCAGCCTGCAGCACCGGCAGAAATGGAATGAGCGAGTGAGAGAGGGGGAGTGAGTGAGGTCAACAGAGATCTGTTGGGATTGCTGCAGATTTCTTTGTGTCCAGGAAAAGGTACCAACAGAGGCAGGAGCCCAGAACAAAAGGGCAGTCTACAGCAGTGGGAGAAACAGAATGGACGCGTAAGACAGGGAACGTGAGTGACCTCAATGGAGCTCTGTCGGGACACCGGCAGATTTCTTTGTGGGCAGAAAAAGGTGCCAACACAGGCAGGAGCCCAGTACAAAAGGACAGCCTGCAGCTCTGGGAGAAACACAATGAACGAGTCAGAGAGGGGGGGAGTGAGCAAGCTCAACGGAGCTCTATCGTGACTGCTGCGGATTTGTTTGTGGGCAGGAAAAGGCGGCAACGCAGGCAGGCAGGAGCCCAGTACAAAAGCCCAGCCTGCAGCATGGGCAGACACGGAATGAGCAAGTGAGAGAGGGGGAGTGAGCGGTCTAAATGGAGCTGTGTTGGGACTGCTGCAGATTTCTTTGTGGTCAGAAAAAGGCACCAACAGAGGCAGGAGCCCAGTACAAAAGGGCAGCCTGCAGCGCCAGGAGAAACAGAATGAGCGAGTGAGACAGGGGGAGTGAGCGACCTCAATGGAGCTCTGTCGTGACTGCTGTGGATTTCTTTGTGAGCAGAAAAAGGCAGCAACGCAGGCAGGAGCCCAGTACAAAAGGCCAGCCTGCAGCACTGGCAGAAACAGAGCGAGCGAGTGGGAGAGGGGAAGTGAGCGAGCTCAACGGAGGTGTATTATGACTGCTGCGGATGTCTTTGTGGGCAGAAAAAGGCAGGAGCACAGTCCAAAAGGACTGCCTGCAGTGCCAGCAGAAACAGAATGAGCAAGTGACAGAGGGGGAGTGAGCGACCTCAAAAAAGCTGGGTCAGGCCTGCTGCAGATCTCATAGTGGACAGAAAAAGCCACCAACGCAGGCAGGAACCCAGTACAAAAGGGCAGCCTGCAGCAGCGGGAGACACAGAATGAGCGAGTGAGGGAGGGGGAGTGAGGGAGCTCACCGGAGCTCTGTTGGGACTGCTGCGGATTTCTTTGTGAGCAGAAAAAGGCAGCAATGCATGCAGGGGCCCCGAACAAAAGGGCAGCCTGCAGCGGCGGAAGAAATAGAATGAACGAGTGAGAGAGCAGGAGTAAGTGAGCAACCTCAACGGAGCTCTGTCGGGACTGGTGCAGATTTCTTTGTGGGCACAAAAAGGTGCCAATGCAGGCAGGATCCCAGTACTAAAGGGTAGCCTGCAGTGCCAGGAGAAACAGAATGAGCGCGTGAGACAGGGGGAGTGAGCGACCTCAATGGAGCTCTGTCGGGATAGCTACGGATTTCTTTGTGGGCAGAAGAAGGTGGCAACACAGGCAGGAGCCCAGTACAAAAGGGCAGCCTGCAGCGCTGGGAGAAACACAATGAGTGAGTCAGAGAGGGGGAGTGAGCAAGCTCAACAGAGCTGTATCGTGACAGTTGCGGATATCTTTGTGGGTAGGAAAAGGCAGCAATGCAGGCAGGAACCCAGTTCAAAAGGCCAGCCTGCAGCGCCGGCAGAAATGGAACAAGCGACTGAGAGAGGGGGAGTGAGCAAGCTCAACAGAGCTGTGTTGGGACTGCTGTGGATTTCTTTGTGGGCAGAAAAAAGCAGCAATGCACGCAGGGTCCCAGTACAAAATGGCAACCTGCAGCGGCAGGAGAAACAGAATGAGCAAGCGACAGAGGGGGACTGAGTGAGCTCAACGGAGCTGTGTCGGGGCTGCTGCAGATTTCTTTGTGGGCAGAAAAAGCTGCCAACAGAGGCAGGAGCCCAGTACAAAAGGACAGTCTACAGTGCCACAACAAACAGAATGAGTGAGCGACCTCAACAGAGCTCTTTCGGGACAGCTGCAGATTTCTTTGTGGGCAGGAAAAGGTGCAATCGCAGGCAGGAGCCCAGTACAAAAGGGCAGCCTGCAGCACCGGGAGAAACACAGTGAGTGAGTGAGAGGGGGAGTGAGTGAGCTCAATGGAGCTGTATCATGACTGCTGCGGATTTCTTTGTGGGCAGAAAAAGGCGGCAATGCAGGCAGGAGCCCAATACAAAAGGGCAGCCTGCAGCGCCGGCAGAAATGGAACGAGTGAGTGAGAGAGGGGGAGTGAGCATGCTCAACAGACCTGTGTTAGGACTGCTGCAAATTTCTTTGTGGGCAGAAAAAGCCACCAATGCAGGCAGGAGCCCAGTACAAAAGGGCAGCCTGCAGCAGCAGGAGACATACAAATGAGCGAGTGAGGGAGGGGGAGTGAGTGAGCTCAACGGAGCTCTGTTGGGACTGCTGCAGATTTGTTTGTGGGCAGAAGAAGGCAGCAACGCAGGCAGGAGCCCCATACAAAAGGGAGGCCTGCAGCGCCAGGACAAACAGAATGAGTAAGTGAGACAGGGGGAGTGAGCGACCTCAACAGAGCTCTATTGTGACTGCTGCAGATTTCTTTGTGTGCAGAAAAAGGTGGCAACGCAGGCAGGAGCCCAGTACAAAAGGCCAGCCAGCAGCACTGGCAAAAATGGAATGAGCAAGTGAGAGAGGGGGAGTGAGCGAGCTCAACGGAGCTGTGTTGCGACTGCTACAGATTTCTTTGTGGCCAGAAAAAGCCACCAACAGAGGCAGGAGCCCTGTACAAAGGGGCAGCCTGCAGCAACAGAAGACACAGAACGAGTGAGTGAGGGAAGGGGAGTGAGTGAGCTCAATGGAGCTCTGTTGGGACTGCTGCAGATTTCTTTGTGGGCAGAAAAAGGCAGCAATGCACCCAGTTGCCCAATACAAAAGGGCAGCCTGCAGTGGTGGGAGAAACAGAATGAGCGAGTGAGAGAGGGGGAATGAGTGAGCTCAACGTAGCTCTATCATGACTGCTGTGGATTTCTTTGTGGGCAGAAAAAGTCGGCAATGCAGGCAGGAGCCCAGTACAAAAGGCCAGCCTGCAGCGCTGGCAGAAACGGAAAAAGCGAGTGAGAGAGGGGAAGTGAGCAACCTCAGTGGACCTGTGTCATGACTACTGCAGATTTCTTTGTGGGCAGAAAAAGCCACCAACACAGGCAGGAACCCACTACAAAAGGGCAGCCTGCAGCACCACGAGAAACAGAATGAGCGACTGAGACAGGGGAACTGAGCCACCTCAACTGAGCTCTGTCGGGACAGCTGCGGATTTTTTTGTGGACAGAAAAAGGTGCCAGTGCAGGCAGGAGCCCAGTACAAAACAGCAGCCTGCAGCACTGGGAGAAACAGAACGAGCGAGTGACAGAGGGGCACTGAGCAAGCTCAACGGACCAACACAATCAACATTCGGCATTGACAAATGCTTGTTTTTAATTTACTTTGGTGACCCATTTATGTAAGCGGATTAAGACACTCCGAGGTGTGGTATATGGCCTGATAAGAGCACTTCCCAATTGCTAAAGGCACTCAGCGCAAGCACCTCGTGCCTCGTTACAGACCTGAGGCATACTCTTTCAATCTACAAGGCACACATCCTTATTCCTTACTCATTAACCTGTGTGGCACAGTGTCAAAGGCATTATTCAAGTCCATATAGGCCACATCCACCACCTTTGCCTGATCCACTTCCCTGGTCACCCAGTCAAAAAACATCTACGAGATGTGTTTGATATGATGTCCCCCCTGTGAAACTGTGCTGCTGACGGTCATGCAGCCCATCTGTCCCAAACTGCTCCATCAGCTTCTCCTTCAGTACAGTTGCCATTAATTCCCCCACCACTGATCTGAGAGTGACTGGTGTAAGATTGTTAGCCGCCTCCCTACTGCCACTATTTTGCAGAGGGACCACATTAGACCTCCCTAAGTCTTATGGAACTACCCATTTCCACAATGAGATGCTGAATAGTGTTGCCAGTGGGTGGCTAGCAGTTTTCTCAGTTATTTTAGAACCCTTGGGTGAATCCCATCCGGCCACATTGCCTTGTTTTCTTTTACAGCTTCCAATCCCATTAGGACTCTCTCCTCTGAGAAAGGATTTCTGTCCACCCCACCCTCACCCCAGTGCCTGATGATACATGTTGGTCCATCCCCCCCCCCCCATGGGAATACCAAGCAGAAGTACTCATTTAGAATTTTAGCTTTTTCTTGATCTTCTTCTGCACAGTCCTCCCCCCGATCCTCACTATCCCACCACTTGCTTTCCTCCTTTACTGCACATACAAGAAGAAAGTCTTAGTCCTTTTTTGATCTCCTTGGCAAACATCTGCTCTGTTTGTGGCTTAACTGCCCTCACTCTCCTTCCTGCATCCCTTTGTTAACTAGATATACCTCCCTGTCCCCTTCATTTGGGTCCTCTTGTACTTCCTAAAAGCTGTTTTATTCTCCCTTACAGCCTTAGCAACCTCTTTTGAGAACCATAGTGGCCTCTTTCTGCTCCTACCATTGCTTACTTCCATTAAACAGTGTGCCATTGCGTTAGTTATTCCCTCCTTGAGCCTTTTTCATTGTGCCACCACATTCCCCCTCCCCCTTCTGGCAATCACCCTTTCAAGGTACTTACGAGCTAACAGCATATTTACCAGCTACCAAGTGGGGATTCGGACCAAGGGAAGGTGGCAGAGCTTCATTAAGCAGGTCTGACTGCCATTTTTTTGGTTTTTCTCTCCTCACTTCCCCTGGCCACTACAGTATGCCAGTACATGCACGTGGAGGTATGCATTGCTGCAGAAATGCTGCTCCCACCCTTCAAAGCCTCTCAGAGCCTCCAGTAACTGGGCCTGTAGTCAGTGGCTATCCCTGGGACACCCAGTCCTCTCCCACCCTGGCTGCCCCCAGCTACCCAAGGTCATACAAGAACCCAGATCACCAGCGTGGCAGCAGGTGAGACTCAAGTGCCTCAGTCCTCCATGCCACTTAGGCAGCCAAAATATTTTATATTCTAAAAACATTGGAATGCATGCCATACACTTGACTTTAAATATCAATGAATGCAATGTGATGCACTTAGGGAAAAATAATCCACATATGGAATATTGGATGGGGAGAGGAGGGTAGGTTGGCCACTATGGCAGAGGAGAGGGATCTGGAAGTCATCATCAGTGATTCCCTCATGCAAATCAGCCAAAATAATAACAGCTATATTAAGGCATTGAGGGTGCTGGGATGCACTGGGAAGGGTTTTATGTTAGGGAGGGTACGTGATACTGCCTGTATACAACTGGACACTACACGTGTTATATAATGCTTATTAAATTTAAATGTTTGTACAGTAAAAGAACCAGTTAGTTCAACACAAAACATGCAAACAAACAATGATAGCATTCATCACACTGTTTGTCATGCCCGTATAATTAAATCTATTTCATCCTGTCTCTGCATATTTGGTGTATTTCTTCATTTGTCACCAATGTTGCTCTTTCAGCACACCATGCATAGAAACACAGAAACATAGAACTTGTTGGCAGATAAGGACCGCTACGCCCATCCAGTCTTCCCGTAGGCCCTATACATTGTATGTGACCACTGACCCTATGCGATCAATGGCTTTTCATCACTCCCTCCCCTCACAAGCTTCCCTTGTGCCTGTCCCAGGCCTGCTTAAACCCCTCCACTGTGCTTGCCCCCACTACCTCCTGTGGCAGACTATTCCAAGTGTCGACTACCCTTTTTGTGTAGAAAAACTTCCTCACATTACCTCCTAATCTATCCCCTTCCAATTTCATATTGTGCCCCCTTGTTCTAGTACTTTTTCTACATTGGAAAAGGTCCCTCACCTGCACTTTGTTTATGCCCTTGAGGTACTTGAAAGTTTCAAGCATGTCCCTCCGCTGTCTCTCTCTTCCAATGAGTACATATTGAGGTCCCTTAGTCTCTCCTCATGTATTTTGTGGTGCAAGTGCTCCACCATCATTGTCACCCTTCTCTGGATAGTCTCCACCTTATCTATGTCCTTGCACAGATGTGGCCTCCAGAACTGCACGCAGTACTCCAGGTGAGGTCTTATCAATGTTTTATACAATGACATCACCACCTCCCACCTGCTGTTTGGGATACCCCTGCTTATATACCCCAGCATCCCACTGGCCCTCCCTGCTGCCTTTGTGCACTGCTTTGATACCTTAATGTGATCGGAGATGATAACCCCTAGGTTCCATTCCTCTTTGGTGACAAGCAGCTCCCCCCTATCCTGTAGCTCTCCCCAGGGTTCCCTCTACCCAGGTACATTATTTTGTGCTTCTTTGCTTTGAACCTCAGTTGCTACATCTCTGACTATATTTCAAGTTTCGCCAGGTCCCTCTTCATTTTCTGCACCCCTTCTGGAGTATCCACCCTGTTGCAGATCTTGGTGTCATCTACAAACAGGCACACCTTTCCTTCCAGCTCCTTTGCAATGTCACTAATGAAGACATTGAACAGGACTGGTCCTAGTACTGATTCCTGTGGTACCCCACTAGTCACCCTCTCTCCCCAGATTGTACCTCATTTACCACCACCCTCTGTCTCCTGCCGGTTAACCAGTTCCTAACCCAGTTCACCACCTTGTCTCCCATGCCCAAACTACCCATCTTGTTAATCAGCCTTCTATGTAGGATGGTGTCAAAGGCATTGCTGCATCCAGGTAGGCAATGTCTACTGCCCCTTCCTGATTAAGTTCCCTAGTCACCCAATCAAAAAAACTATTAGAATTGTTTGACATGACCTTCCTGCTGTGAATCCATGTTGCCTCAAATCCTGAGCACCACTGGATTCCATATGTCTTCATGCTGACCCATACCATGTGGTGGTCATTGGACCACAGCTGCTCTTCCACCTGTATTTCTTCAACTCTGTTCCCAGGTCCAGAATTGACTTGCCCCTGGTTGACTCATGCACCAGCTGCCTGAGTCCAACTCCCTGCAGGGATTCAAGGATGGCTGAAGCAGCTATCTGGGTGGTTCAAGCCACATCCAGCATATTGAAATCCCCCAGCAGCAGGATTTCACCTTTAGCTGCCATGTTGTGTATGTTCTCCACTGTCTACTTCCTTCCACTGTGCTGGAGGTCTGTAGATCACCCCTGCGTGTATTGCTGTTCCATTCCCTGGCTTCAGGGTGACCTCCAGCATGTCCTCCTGTTGAGACAAGGATGTTATACAGGGGCCTCAATCCCTTTCAAATTGTTTGGCACATCCTCTTAACTCATATGTAAGTCTTACCATGGGTAAGACTTTCAAAACCAGGTTGTGCCATATTTTAAAAGTGGGCTGCTGCCGAGCGGCACGGGTATTTTGTAGGCATTTCCAGGTAAGGAGGAATAGAATATGCACTACTCTTGTATAAGGGCCCCATTCATCTCCCTTCTTGTACTCTAGAAACATAGAATTTGTCGGCAGAAAAAGGACTGGTAGGTCCATCTAGTATGCCCTATTTTCCTGCCTATTACTACTCCCTGAACCCTATTCGGCCTCTGGTGTCCCTTCTTCTTCATTTTGGAGACACAGAAGTTGATGGCAGATAAGGACCGCAAGGCCCATCCAGTCTGCCCATTTCTTTTTCTGCCTTATGAATGTGCCATTGGCCTTTGCTCTGTCAATGGCCTATCTATTCATACTCATCTGTATTGCTCCCTTATGCCTATCCCATGCCTGTTTGAAGCCCTGCACTGTATTCATATCCACCACTTCCTGGGGTAGGCCGCTCCATGCATCCACCACCCTTTTTGTGAAAAGAACTTCCTCACATTACCCCTTAATCGGCCTCCCTCTAATCTCATGCTGTGTTCTCTTGTCCTGCTATTTTTCTTTTATTGAAACATGTTAGACTCTTTTCACCTTGTTAATGCCCTTAAGGTGTTTGAATGTTTCGATCATATCACCTCTCTCCCTCGTTTGCTCTAGGGTATACATATTGAGTTCAGTTAATTTGTCCTCATATGTTTTCTGATGCAGTCCCTCTATCATTTTGGTTGCCCTTCTCTGGACTGCCTCAATCTGGTTAATGCCCTTGTGAAGGTGTGGCCTCCAGTACTCCATGCAGTACTCCTGGTGGGGCCTAATCAGTGTCTTGTAAAGAGGGATTATTACCTCCCTCTTCTGACTTGTGATACCCCTACTAATACACCCCAACATCCCTCTAGCCTTACCTGTTGCTTTAGTGGTCTGCTTGGATGATTTCAGGTTATCGGTGATGATGACGCCCAAGTCTCGTTCTTCCCTTGTGACTGCCAGCAACTCCCCTCCCAGCCTATAAGTGGCTTCCGGTTTTCTCTTCCCTATGTGCTTGATCTTGCACTTCTTTGCGTTAAACGCCAGTTGCCACTCTTCCGACCATTTTGCTAGTTTATCCAGATCTCTTCTCATTCTGCCCACCTCATCTGGATCATCTACTCTGTTGCAGATCTTGGTGTCATCTGCAAACAGACAAACCTTACCCTTCAGTCTATCTGCAATGTCACTGATGAAGATATTGAAGAGGACTGGCCCCAGAACTGATCCCTGAGGTACCCCACTTGTGACTTGCATCTCTTCTGACTGTATACCGTTTATCACCACTCTCTGTTTTTTGCCCGACAACCAGTTTGCCACCCAGTTGACCAACGTCTAACCCACCCTAAGCCTACCCAGCTTATTAATCAATCTTCTATGTGGAACAGTATCGAAAGCTTTACTGAAGTCAAGGTAGGCGACATCAACTGCTCCCCTTTGGTCCACCACTCTGGTTACCCAGTCAAATAAATCTATGAGATTAACTTGTCAGGACCTTCCTTTTGTAAACCCATGCTGTGTTGGATCCTGTGCTCCTGTGTATTTCAGGTGTTGCACTATCCTTTCCTTAAGGAGTATCTCCATAATCTTGCCCACTACTGAGGTAAGACTGACTGGTCTGTAGTTCCCTGCCTCCTCCCTGCTACCACTCTTGTGGAGCGGGATCACATGAGCACTTCTCCAATCTTCTGGGACCTCTCCTGTGCTCAGAGACTCACTAAACAGTTCTGATAATGGCTCTGCTAGTTCCACCCTTAGCTCCTTTAGTACCCTGGGATGTATGCCATCGGGTCCCATTGCCTTGTCCACCCTGAACTTATCAAGCACTTGTAGGACCCTTTCTTTTGTGAAGGGACTAGTGCATACCTCCCTCCCCCCTGTGTCCATGGTGCTGAGCTGTGGGCCCTGTCCTACCTTCTCTTCAGTAAATACTGAGCAGAAGTATCTATTTAGGATAAATGCTTTTACATGGTCCTCCTCCTCACACGCCCCCTTATCCCCTTTGATCTTAGCAATACGCCCTCTGGACTTCCTCCTTTCACTAATGTATCTATAGAAAATCTTGTCCCTTTCTTTTACTGTTCGTGCTAGTGTTTTCTCAGTTTGGGCCTTTGCCTGCCTTACTGCTTTCCCTGCTTCCCTTAGGGAAGTTTGGTATGCCTCCCTATCTTCATCCTGCTGCGTTCCCTTATATTTCCCGAAGGCCAGCCTTTTGGCTCTGACCTTTTCTGCTATTGTGTTTGAGAACCAAAGTGGTTTCCTTCTTCTTTTGCACTTCCTTTTCTCACTAACTCAGTGGGATGTTGCTTCAAGTATTGCATCTTTAATGCTTGCCCACTTTGCCTGTACCCCTCACCTGTATTTCTTTTTTCCAGGGCTAGCTTAACTCTGTTGGCCATCTTATCAAAGTCAGCTCCTCTAAAGTCCCATATTTTTGCCTTGGAATGGGATGATTTAGTTCTAGTGGCCAAATTGAACCATACCATGTGATGGACACTGGCCCCCAGGTGACCTTCTCCCTGGAGATCTGTGATCCTTTCCTTGTTAGTTAGTACTAGATCTAGGATAGCCCTGTCTCTTGTGGGTTGTTGTACCAGTTGTTTGAGGCCCTCCCCCTGCAGGGAATCCATCATGTGTCTAGTTCTGGCAGATGTCCCTGCTGGTATTGACCAATTTTCCTCTACTTATTATGCTCTGTGCCTATCCACTGCATTTTTGAAGCCCCCCCCCACATATACACTGTTTTTTTCCCTCCCAAATGTCCTCTGGCAGACTTTTCCAGGCATCCACCACCCTTTCTGAAAATAAGTATTTCCTCATGTCCCTCTTAAACTCACCCCCCCCAACCAGCTTCATTGCATGCCCCTGTGTTCAGGTGCTCCTCCTCCTCTGAAAGACACTCTCCTCTTGCCTCTTTTTACCCTAGTGAGATACTTGTAGGTCTCAATCATGTCTTCTCAAGCTGTCCTCCCTTCCAGGGAGTACATGCTGAGATCCCGCAGCCTATCCCACATGGTTTCTCGTGTAACCCCTGGACCATTTTGGCAGCCCTCCTCTTGCTCGCTTCTACATTGTCAATGTCCTTGTGTAGGTGTGGCTTCCAGAACTGTACACAGTACCTTGGAGGGATATCACTAGTGAGGAATACAGTCAAAGAAATCTATGAGATTTATCTAACATGAATTGCCCACTGAGAATGAGAAACCATGATGCTGGTAGTTATGCAGCCCTGCCCACCTACATCCATCCCTTGCCACCACCTGGAACACCAGGCCAATTCTGGATGTGCGTTACCAGGAGTGGGGAGGATGGCCCTTCCCTTCCCAGCTGTGCCACGGGTGACAATCCACGGGGGACTTTGTGTTCAGTGGGTCCGGAGGAAGGTGCCAGATGGGGGAGGTGGCAACAGGGATGAGTGCCAGCCTGCCTGCGTCAACCTCCAAGGTAAAAAGTTTTATTAAAAAAAATGCTGCAACATGTGTCCCCATCATAAACACACATACACTGCAATGGGCATGGCCGCACCATTACAATAAACCCAACAAGTGTAGGTAATATGTAGATGGTCTCTTACCTGGGTACTAGGGATGCAGAGGTAGCAGTCTTGAAGGGGTGGCATCTGTTGAATCTGTAAAATAAAACATAGGAATGGGGTCACAAAGGATCCACAGTTCCTAGAGAGCAAATACAAACAATAGGACAGGTTAGACATAGAGCAGTACTTATCTGATTGGGAAGGAGTCAGCATCCTGTCCGACCTGTTAAAGAGAAAAATAGGTTAATATGGAGAAAATGCAGTAGTGAGAGCAGAGAGAGAGAGAGAGAGAGAGCAGAAAAGGGGTATAGGACAGCATAACACTAAAAACAAGCATTTGTCAATGCCGAATGTTGTCTCGCTGGCACTGGCATTGGTAGTGCAGGAGTTAGAAATGCATAATAGGAATGGCAGTGAAGTATTGAACTGACGCCAACCTCACCTCCACCCTGAAGAGGTACATTTTCAGCATAGGCATTTTGGGACCTCCCCTCAAGAACAGCGGCACTGTGATTTTGTTAATCTGTCCCAAAAGTTGATTTCCCACAGCGACCACGCAATTCTGCGTCACAGGTGCGAAAACACATTTTGGGCAGGATGTGAAAAATGACAGCCATACTGTTCATAAAGAGGTGTGAAAAAATGCCAGTCTTGAAAATCTGGCATGAAAATATTGCAAATTTGTGAAGTTACAAGGGTGCATGGAAACTGCGCAATGCATGCTTGTAACACAGTCATTTTATGGACTTTCATCACCAAATTTTCAACATACGCATTTTAGGACCTCTGCTCATGAACAGTGTCACTGTCATTTTCTCAAACTGTCCTGAAAACTGATTTCACACAGTGACCTCTCTATTCTGTGCCGGAAGTGCAAAAACACATTTCAGCCAGCATATGTAAAATGACAGCTATACTGTTCATAAGGAGGTGTGCAAAGATGCCAATGTTGAAAATCTGGAGTGAAAATATTACAAATTCATGAAGTTACGAGCGTGCGTGGAAACTGCGCAATGCATGCTCATAAAACAGTCATTTTTTGGATTGTTTTCACCAAATTTGCAACATAGGCTTTTTGAGAGCCCACCTCATGAACAGTGGCACTGTCATTTCGTTAATCAGTCCTGAAAGGTGATTTCACGCAGTGACTGCAAAATCACCTTTTGGGATGGAATAACGCCATGACAGTGACTGAATGTATGAGGAGGGGCCCCAGTAACCCCATGTTGAAAATTTGGTGCAAAAATTCCAAACAATGCCCGAGATATGCACCAAAGTTGAAAAAACTCTATTTATGCCATTATATAGCTTACCGGCATTTCTTCAGTTCACGGTCGGCTTTGAAGAGTGCAGACATTTTCCCGGTCCACCAAAGATCGTCGTGCTGGACTCCAGAGGTTAGTATGGGATGAGGGGGTGTGTGGGGCAGCAGGGTGTGCAGAGGGTGGGCGCATGTTGGGAGATGGAGCAGGACAGACCGCGAGGGATCGTTTTCTTCTTTTACAGGTTAAAAAAAAAATAGCGAGCCATTTTTTTACAGCGGCATTTGGCACACTGTGGTGGGCTCCCATCATGCCACCTGAGTGTTTGGGGGGTGGCTAGATGACGGAGTTCAGCTTCCCAGTTGGCATATACAAGGAAGGGCTAGAGCCAAGGGGGATTGGGCACACCCTTGGCACACAACAAATGGGGGGGCATTATGCCGCCGGGGAGTGGGCTCCCCCATCGGCACATGAACTGGGTCAGGGCATGTCGACAGGGGTATTGGGCACCCCCGAAGGTGGCATTGTGGCAGGCTGTGGCAGCAGTGTCTGTTGCCATGTTTACTAGAATGCTTCACCAGGAAAGGCACGTCGGGAGGTGCCGCTGCATGACGAGCTTGGCTCTCATTGGAGCGGACCTTTTCTTAGATGTGCTCACCACATTACGTTTGCTGATGTGGCGCCTGCATGCTGCCTTATTGGGGAATGAGGGACACACCTACTGATGCATGCCCTGCATTCGCCCACAGTGACTGCACCTCCAAATCTGCTACTATTGCAATATGTTGGCTGGTGTGCAAGCTCGAGCCAACATAAAAAGGAGCATTAGAGAAAAAGTCACAGTTAAGGTATAATAGGAAGACAGAGATATAGAGAATGAGATAAAGATATAGAGAATGAGACAGAGATATAGAGAATGAGATGGAAATATAGAGAGTGAGCTAGAGATATAGAGAATGAGATAGAGATATAGAGTGAGATAGAGACATAGAGAATGAGATAGAGATACAGAGATATAGAGAAATAAATAAAATTAATAGATAGAAAAAGAGAAGAGAAAGTCTTGTGGGGGGGGGGGGGCACAGCAAAACCATACCCCAAGATGGCCTAGTGGCCAGTAAAGTAGTAGCCTAGGGGTCAACCCAAATGGCCCTGTGGCAGCACATTGCACTGCTATGCTGATGACCCGGGTTTGGAAGTGAGTTCGGGAAAGTTGTGTCAGAAGGTCATGACTGAGTCAGCTGCTGCTCAAGAAGGGAGGGTTGGCAGCTCACTCTGCCACCACAGCAACCCCTGTGGCTGGGCAAGGGAGCTTTCTCTTGCCGCATGGGGGATGCTGCAGCTGTGCATGACCATTACAGCACTTATTCCCACCAGGGGTGGAGGAAGGAAATTAAAAAGGGAGAAAAAAAACAATAGCCGTCTGAATGATGACCAGGTTTGACCTGACCAGGTTATATCCCTGCACTGATGAGCTGCCAACTGGGAAGAAATATCTCTATGGAAAAAAAAAATAGTAGCCCAGGTGGGCTAGTGAGGACTCTTTTGGGCTAGTGGTCTGGTATTATTAAAACAATTTAGCATCGGTGGTCAAGAGTTGTCCCAGGGAGGTCAGGGATTTCTATTACACCCCTTTGGGGCTAGTTTCCCTGGTGGCCAGTGTATTTATACAAATTATGACTCTCTTCCCTGGGATCTAGTAGTGGTGGTGGGGGGTGCGGGAGAGGGGGGATCACTGGGCCCTGATATTGTTTTGGCAGCGAAGTGGAATGTGGGAAGAGAACAAGCTAGGGCCACTGCTGTAGGTAGTGTCAGTGAACATGCCGAAAGTGAAAGTGCCAGGGGCCGCTTTCCACTCCCAGCTCCTACAGAGCTCAGGCTGTGGCCTGCTTCTTGCGGGCGGGAGATTGGGGAATACAAGCTCATCGGGAGGTGGAGGAGGCTAGTGTAGGAGCACCTCCCTCCACCAACCCGATCTGTCACTCCAGCAGCAGAGGTAATTGCACTGAGGGGCTTAATAGCAGGAGAGATGTCGGGAGGCTGCCAGTTAGCGAGCTGCACCAGCAGCAGTCGACAGCTCTCAGTCAGGAGGTGAAGGCGCGCCAGGCAGCTGAGCCGCACTGCAGCTTCTGGTAGTGGTTAAATCGCCCTGTGGGGACTTCTGATGCATGTCCAGGAGTGGGAGATGCCAATCATGGGGGCTTTTAATGCAGTTACAGGTGCCACCAATTAAAGCCACATAGCGGCTAAGTTTTAAAGTGACCGACCTGGCTTCCTTAACATAAATAATGCCTGCAGGAGGCAGAGGTGGGAACAGGACAATCAGTCCTTAAGAGGAGCAACATGAGAAGCTGCATCCAGCCCCACGAAACTCACCCAGCTCTCTGCTGATCTTGCAAGGCGATCACAGCAAACTCTCACCCCCCCATCCCCTTTACGCTCACATTCTTTATTGTTCTTGCACTATCCTGCTCAGTCTACCTCAAATTACAAACCGGGAAACAATGCTGGAATCAGGAATAGCTGGCAAACATATGCATATGCCACTGTGTGTTACCTATAGGGTGTTGCACCAAGATGCAGTACAGCAGCATTGCAGAAAGTGAGATGGCATGGATTTCCTCTGATAAAGCAGGGCCTGAAGGAGTGTGTGTGTGTGTGGGGGGGGGGGGGTCGTTGAAGAGGATTGACAGACACAATAAAACAAACACAGTACTAAATGTTTATGTAAATTCTCTCCTTCAGGGGTTGATAGTTGTTCTGAACTGTAAGCTTCACATTGTGCAGTGACAGTAAAGGCAGTTCCTGTTGTTTCTAGTGTACTTTCTGGTCCACCACGCACCACCAATACCATAGTATATCTCTGAAGCAGCCACAAAAATATCTAGTATTAGTGAGGTCAGACATGTCAGTGGTTCAAATGGTCCACCACCTTTTTTTTAATTTCTTTCTGACTGACAACATTTTTTTTCATAACTTCAACTACTCATGGCAGCCATCTTGAATTATTCTTGACAGGATGGCAGATTTAAGACAGGTCTTCATTGCCTAGCAACGAAAGAGATTTAAGACTGGTCTAGCATAAGACTTCCATGATTGTACTTTGTGCAACAGGCTAATCATGGTGACTTAAGCTAGCCCAATTGTGGAGACTTAAAAGTGGACATAGACTTCACTAGTCCACTTTTGTGCAACTGGCCCCTGTTTCTTATTTTTTTATTTTTTTTTTATTTTGTATGTACAGTAAGGTGGTGCCGTTGTTCTGTGTGAGTGTGCACTGTCATGCCGCTGCACTATCCCTTTAAGAAGCCAAGCCTGTGTGCATAGTGACATAGCCAGGGCTGGGTCCGAGTGAAATGAAGCACATAGCCAGCTGGGCAAAATCTGATAGACATAGAAACAGAGTTGAGAAAGAAGTAAGTGTCATTCCGACTGCGCTAACCAGCTATGCCACTAAGACAACTGGAACCTGGGCTGTCCTCGAGCACATTACTCTTTCTCAAATGCACAACCCAATGGCAACACAAATATTTACTTGTAACAATCACACAGGAGTGTGATGTGCATGTTTATGGAACACATACAGAGGTGAGACAGAAGTAAGTGCCTCAGCTGGGACTTGAACCCAGGCCGTCCGGAATACTGTTCCAATTGCGCTAACTAGCTACGCCAATGAGACAACTGGAACCTGGGCTGTCCCCGAGCACATTACTCTTTCTCAAATGCGCAACCCAATGGCAGCACAAATATTTACTTGTAACAATCACACAGGAGTGCGGTGTGCATGTTTATGGAACACATACAGAGGTGAAAAAGAAGTAAGTGCCTCACCTCTGTTTGTATGTGTTTCATAAATATGAAAATCCTGAAAGCCTCCACTCTGCAGTCGCTTGATAGAGCAGATGGAGCACTGCTACAGTCTGTAAATGTTTAATCCAGAATCCGTACTGTTTGCATTAAAAATGAACTTAAAGGTTGGAATGTTTACTTCTTCGGCCTGGGAGCTGCCATATTTGGACTGAGACCTTGCTTGTGGACCAATCAGAACTCTAAGGGTCCTTAGGGGTCCTCATTAAAGTGACTTATGGGAGAACTGTGGACTTTCCTGCTTTTCTCCTATTTTAACCATTTGGAGCTCCAGGACAGTGACTGACAGTTTGGGCAGCCAACAGGAATACAGCGAACCCAGACTTAGTGTGGGACTGTATTTGAACAGAGAAGAGATCAGCTTGAGCTCTCATAGAGGTGGGAATCTGTGTGGCTTAGCTGAGAGAAACTTGGGGAAAAGGCCTGCTTTGCCTCCCTGCGTGGATTGTTTTGGACAGCCTAAAAGCAGAGCATGAATGTCTTTTCAGCTACCAAGGCTGAGAAAGAGAACATTGTGCTGGAGAAAGTGTATTTTGCTAAACTGTCTCAGAAGCTAAGAAACTGCTGTGAGAGTATTGCTTCAGAGACTCCGGTGTTTAGAGTGGAGCCTGCAAATGCTGAAATTGTCTCCTGCCACGTTTTCCAGAAAAGGGGGAGACCAGAGATATTTTCCAGTTCACAGTAAATAGACTGAAATTCCTGAAGTGAGTGCTATGTGTGCCTTTTGAACTGCACCATAGACCAAACTGCATGTGCTGTGCCTGTGTCATGGTAGGCCTCAGAGACTGTTGCTGCTTACTACAAGCCATCCTGGCAAAAGACCAGCTTTGGGGAGTCAGCCCCTGTGGAGAGAAGAATTGCAGGTTGCGGCCACCTTGTGGGAAAGGGCGTGAAGCAGAGGTGAGTCATGTCGGCCCTGGTCCCCATGTTTCTGTCTGGCTAGCAAGAATCCAGCCTGTCTACAGCCATCAGCCTTGTTGGTCCTGGTTTCATGAGTAACCTCAGGGTCTTTACCCTGCAACAATCTTTAAAGTGCTTTGTGTCATCTGATTTGCCTTTTGAATTCACGTTGGTGTTTGACTGTGATTGCAGGCCATCCGGCCTTGGATTACAGTTGCCTTATTGTTTAAAAGTATTCCTTCTAACCAGAAGCAAGTTTTATTTCTTTAAGGGCCCCAACCAGCTGCAATGCTGGCCTACCTGTGGCAACGCCTCAGGCCTGCACCTAATTTCAAACTGGGTACCCAGCAGCTAAAATAACTGTCTTTTACAGGGTCGAATGTAATGTTTGCATACTGCTATAAATTTAAGTATAGTGCCTTAATCATTTATCTAAATCACGCCCCCTTCCTTGTTCAATTCCCCTAAATCAGATTCACTGTTTGAAGTTTAATCTGGTTTATGAGCATATTGTTATTCAGCTTCAAAGTTATTGCGTCAGCCAAAAGGTATGCTGTTAGTGCTGATAACTGTTCCTTCCAGGTACTCAGGGTGTGTCCTTGGAAGCCAGAACCCTAGTGGTAAATATGTTGTCCATGAGCATATTATTAGCGCTCACCAATATTTGTTCTGTAACTGTCAGATACAGTGTTTGTGAAACCTATTGTGTAAGGTCACTAGTTGGGGCTGTAGGTAAGTACAGCTTCCCAGAGGGTTGTACTAGCTTAAGATCCAACCCACTTAAACATTACTCTGGGTGGAGGCAGCAAAACTGTAGATTTACTGTTGGGCAAGAATCGCCAATAACTGTTAAATCCGAACCCATGCCCCTCAACCCGCAGTTAGGGAAGCAGGCAGGGGTAGTAGCCCATTGGGAGGTGGTGCCCAGGTTACACCTTTGGAGGCACCACTGGGATTTCTTCCCCCTAGTGGCAAAAACACAAAATTGCAATTGGATTTTAGATGAGCAGTGGCATTAAAATGGAGAAAGTTTCTAGCTCTCATCTTGAGTTTCCAGCTAATAAAATGGCTGTACATCATTTATTGGGGTGGTGTGAAGCTGGGGAGGTTGACCCCCAAAAGGCTGTGTTATTGCTAGATATTCTACTGGGCACTGATAAAAGTATTATTGAGGGAGCCTTAGGTAGGGTCAAATGCCTGGGTGAAGCTACAGTACAGTAAAAGGGCGAATGGCTGCTCTAATTGCTCAAACTTTAATGGCCCTAGTAGAATGCAGTACCCTTGTGGACAGTGATAGGGTACCCAATACCATTATCCCGATGAGTTCTTGGTGGGTTGGAAGTTGATCACTATGCATAGTGTAGCATTTATGCCTGGGGGGGGTCACCCAGATTAGAGGGATTGAAAGAGAAACTGGGGAGGTTGTTACTAGCTGAGGGACAGACCTTTGAGAACTTAACGAGAGCCTTAGAAACTCCAGGGGGTACTACTCCCTCACCAGCACCCTAACTGGCACCCTTTGCCTGCACCTATGCCAGTGCCATCACCAGTACCTGTACCCTCAGTGAACCTTGATTCCTACCGCAGGTTAAGAATGTTCTCCGCTACCATTCCCACACCCCAGGTGGAAGAGGATTTAGAGACTTGGATGGACTATGCATCCCCCCTGGTCCAAAAGTGGCAATGTGCAGAAGCAGAAAAGTGAAAAAGGCATATGGAAAGTTTAATGGGTCCTGCACTTGAGGCAATTAGATTTTTACAGTCTACCAATCTAAATGCTTCAGCCCAAGAATATTTGTCTGCTTTAGAAGGGGTCTTTGGCAACAGTAAATCTAGGGAAGACTTAATGTGGAAATTCAAATCCACCAAGCAGTGGAAGGGTGAATGCATGTCTGCTTATGTCACTTGTCTGGAAAGGGCCTTACAGAGAGCTCACAGAATAGGTGGGGTAATGGCAGATGATCTGAACCGAGTGAGATTAGACCACATTCTCAAATCTGCCAGATTTTCCAGTGTACTAATATTCAAGTTGAAGTTCCAGAACCGAAAAGATGACCCCCCTGCATACTGCTAGCTCATGAAGGAGATCAGAGAGGTGGAGAATGAGGAAGAGTTTTGGGACCCTTATGCAGGTCCTGCCTGAGTGGCTTCGGACCCTGAAAAGTCAGCTGAAAAAGAGACTTCTCTTGATGCTCAGCAACTTAAAGACTAACTGAAAGAGTTAAAAGAGTTAAAGGCCAGTGCTCAAAGTGCTGTGGAATTGGTCAAAGGTTAGACTGTAGGCATCAATGCTGTTGAGGGTGCCAGTGAACCTCAACCCACTGTGAAGGGTACTAGTGCTCAGGTCCTTAGTGAGGATGCAAACAGTGACATGCTGAAAGAGATGAGAGAGCTAAGAGCATTAGTACGTGACCTTGCACAGTCGTCTTGTCAACCTTCATCTTGGAGAAGGCCTAGTGGAGCTGAAAATGAGCCCAGACCCAAAGATTATAAACCTGGTCTTTACAGCAGCAATAAACCGGTTGAAGAACCTGTTCAACCACACAACCCCGGGTCCAATGTTTTCTGTTACCATTGTGGTGAGGATGGGCACACAAAAAAGAGTATGCTGGTCTCCTGAACATTTGCGAAGGGTAACACTTAAACTACTCAACCAGGTCAGACAAAGCAATATAAGATCTTCTAAGCCTCCACACAAGCCTTATATAGCCAAGTCTGTTGTCACACCTCCTGCAAATAATACCCTTCCTGATTGGTCAGAATTGGTGGGTTCTGCCAGCCCGGTGGTGCTGAGGGCCGAGGTACTGGATGCCTTACCTTACGCTGCACCAGCAACCCATGTTCGGGAACAAGCACGGGTCGTTGGGGGTTGGCAGGGGAGGAGAAGAATTGAGCATCTGATGGACTGCTCTCCTTCTTTGGGGAGGGGGGTCCACAACAGTCGATGCCCGTTCACCCCCTGGGTGAGGCTGGGGGAACAGGGCGCCATGCTGTAGCAAGGGGAGGAGTTGGGGGAGATGCCTGGAGGGAGCGCATGCATCATTGCACGCCCCCAACTCTAGGGAGAAAACCAGAAATGAGGAGTGGCTGCCTGGTCCAGCAGCTTGATAGCCATCTGATGAACATCAGCTCCGAGGTGCATGAATCTGGATCCGGACAGGTGGGAGAGTAGGGGCTTCCCACCACCCCGCTGCGGGGGGGGGTAAGCCACAGGGGACTTAAGGAGGACCCTGATTGGAGTGCAGATGATGGACGGTGGCTGGAGTCCCAAGGGGTTGCCAAGAGAACATGGGAGCAGACCAAGGTATGCCAGAGGAGGGGAAAAACGTAATAGCCAAAAAAAAAAAAGAATTGGTGGGTCCTTCTATGGAAATTACTGTGTATGTGGATGAAACCCCTGCTCGAGCTGTTTTAGATAGCAGGTCCCAAGTCACGATAAGTTTTAAAGACTGGTATGAACAGCACTTATCTGACCACCCACTGCAACCTCTCGATGGACTGCATGTATGGGGATTGAGTGATAAGTCATATCCCTCTCTCAGTTACCTAAGAGTCTGGCTTTTTTTTCCATCCTCTGTGGCAAGTGTGGGAGACCCTGTGGAGACACTAGCCCTGGTCTGTCCTCCCACTGGATTGTATGATGGTATCCCTGTATTAACTGGTACCAGTGTGTATATGTTCAGCCATCTTGCCTAGCTATGCCAAGAGAGACAGCAAAAGTGGACTGGGAGAGCCCTGCATATTCATGCCATTATCAGAAAAGCCTATGAGATGCTAATGCACCCTGAAGAGAGTGACAAAGATGAACCTGTGGGTATTGTTCGGAAGAAGGATTTCTCTGCTATCATTCTCCCTTCGAATGCTGAGTGTAGTGTCAGTGGAGAAGTGCAGTTATGAAAGGATGTGGCCAACAAAGCACTGATGCTGGATGCCCCAGAAGAGGGTAAATTGCCTGAAGGACTGCTGGTTAAGCCCAGTGTACTTCCTGTTCCTGCTTATGCCTGAAGAGTGGAGGTCCAGATTCAAAATGTCACAGACCTAGATAGCAGGGTGAACTGAGGCTACACTCTGGCAAAAGTCTATTGTGCTGACACTGCTGTTCTGCCATCCAAGTGCCAGATGAGAAGAATATGAAGTATCGCCTGACATGTTTGACTTCAGAGAGTCACCTAGCCCAAGTAACTGGAAGAATAGAATCAGTAAAAAATTAGTTCAGCGAACCAAGGTATTTTCCCTCAAGGAATGGGATGTCGGCTATGTTACTGATGCTGAACATCCTATATGACTGCATGATGAGAGACCCTTTTGGGAAAGGTCCAGACGTCTAGCTCCTGCTGATATCAATGATGTGAGGTGTCATTTGCAAGAGATGCTAGCAGCTGGCATAATACAAGAGTCACGGAGCCCATATGCCTCTCCGATTGTTGTCGTGCAAAAGAAAAATGGCTCTGTTCGAATGTGTGTAGACTACCGATCTCTCAGTAAAAGAACTGTACCAAATCAATACACTATGCCACGCATACAGGATGTATTGGACTGTTTAAATGGGAGTAAGTGGTTTCTGTCTTCGATCTCTGCAGCCAATACTATCAAATTCCAATAGCTCCAGAAGATAGGGAGAAAACAGCATTTATTTGTCCCTTGGAATTCTACACATTCCTCCATATGCCACAAAGTATTTTGGGTGCACCAGCCACATTTCAGAGACTTACAGAGCATGCTGTGGGTCACATGAACCTTCTTGAAAGCCTGGTATACCTCGATGATGTTATTGTTTTTGGAAAGACTCTTGAAGAGCATGAGGCCCTTGGCTTTAAGTTATCCATAGACAAATGCCAATTCTTTCAGAGTTCCATGAAATATGTAGGTCACATTGTGTCTTCTGAGGGTATACAAACAGACTCCAGCAAGGTGGAAGTGTTAACGGACTAGCCAAAGCCCACCAACTTAAAAGAGCTTCAGAAGTTAATTGGATTTTGCGGTTATTATTGCTGTTTTGTCAGACTCACCAAGGTCGTACTACCATTGCAAAATTTAAATCAAGGGTATCCACCGACTCATAAGAAGTTCAAGAAAGGTACTGGCAAAGAGACTAAAAAGACATATTTCAGACCCCATGAGCCAGTTGGTAAGAGATGGACCTTTGATTGCGACACTGCTTTCGACAAAATCATTTATCAGTTGACTCATGCTCCTGTACTTGCCAATGCTGATCCTTCAAAACCTTATGTGTTACACATGGACATCAGCCTGAGTGGCCTTTGGGCTGTACTTTACCAAGAATACACAGAGGGGTTACGCCCAGTAGCTTTTGCTAGTAGGAGTCTGACACCTTCAGAGAAAAATGATCTTGTCCACAAATTAGAATTTCTCACTCTCAAGTGGGCAATAGTGGAGCAATTTCACTAATATTTGTATGGTGCAAAGATCCTGGTCAAAACTGACAACAACCCATTGACATATGTCCAAACATCTGCCAAACTAGATGCTACCAGGCACCGATGACTTTCTGCTCTCTCGACATATGATTATGCAGTAGAGTACTGTCCAGGCTTGAATCACGTTGATGCCAATGCTGTTTCACAAAGACCTGACTCAAATCATCAGTGGGTACATATTCCTGAAAAATCAGTAACAGCTCTATGCCACAAATTTGACAGAGATGAGTATCCACCCTCAGAGACTGTTAACTGCTTGGCAGATTGCTTGGGACCCCCGGATACTTGCATACCAGTGGCTTGCTGTAATTTTGCAGCTCTAGACTTAAACTCTTTACCGCAGCTAACTCCAGCTGGTATCCAGAGAACAGAACCATGATCCAATAGTGAGAAAAATCATTAATGCCCTAAGAAGAGGAAAGGATGTCTCTAAGATGCGATCCACTGACCCTAAAACTGCTTGGTTTTTGAGAGAGGGGCCTAAACTTAAATTGCGTAGACAGTTATTGTATAGAGAACTGACTGATGGCCAAGGAAAGGTTGTTAAAAAACAGCTAGTGTTGCCAACGAAGTTCAAACCTGTTGTGCTACAGGCTTTACATGATAATATGGGATATTTGGGAAGTAAAAGAACTCTGGATTTGGCCCGCTCACATTTTTATTGGCCTAAGATGGGCCTGGACATTGAACAACACTGCAAAAACGTGCAGCTGATCCATTCAAAGAAAGGCCGAGCCTCAAAGAACTGCATCACTGGTCAATATGAAAACAAGTGCCCCAAAGGAGCTGGTATACATTGATTTTCTTAGTGTTGAGCCAGATTCAAAGAACATTGCTAATATGCTGGTACTAACTAATCATTTCACAAGATATGCACAGCTCTACCCGATCAAGGACCAGAAGGCCTCTACAGTGGCAAAAGTTCTTGTCGAAAAGTTTTTTGTGCACTGTGCACCCCTCAGCATATTCATTCGGATCAAGGCAGAGATTTCGAGAGCAGACTTATAAAAGAACTGTTATCTATCTGAGAAGTCAGAAAATCCGGACCAACCCTCTATCACCCGAAAGGAGCTCTGCAACCAGAGAGATTTAACCATACTTTATTAGATATGATTGGCACCCTGAATCCAAAAAACAAGCCAAGGTGGAGCCAATAGGTAAGTACTTTAGTGCACACCTATAATTGTACAAAGAATGATGCTACCGGTTTTTCACTGTACCACTTTATGTTTGGCAGAGAAGCTCGTCTCCCAGTGGATGTGTGCTTTGATGTCTCTTCTGATGGTGCCTAATCTAATAATTACCTCCAGTATGTTGAACCTTGCATACCAACTGGCTAATACCTGGACTGCAAAAAGAAATTTGGCTAATAAAACTCACCACGACAAGGGTGTCAGGGCCCAAGAACTCAAAGCAGGGGATCGTGTACTCATGCGCAATTTAGGATTTCAAAGCAAGCACAAAATAGCTGAGTCATACCCCCTAAATTGTAATCAGTAAACTGAATGATTTGCCTGTGTACAAAGTGCATCCAGAAGGAAACCCTCGTGCTGTCTAAACCATTCACAGAAATCACCTTCTGCCAAATGGACACATAGTTTTGTAACCAGTGCCACATGCTGCAGCTCCAAAAGGCCCAGTAACTAGATCTGCTACTTGTAATGAGCAACTTAATCTGCCTCCTGCTGCTCACCAGTTAGAGCCTCCCTCCAATAGTGCCGGATCCGGCAATGACTGTAATTTTGAAGATGATGAAAGTGAGTTTGGTGTTGCTTACTACCCATCACTTGAACTTGCTAAACTTTTCCAGAGAGCCTTCCCTGCCACTTCTACTAATACTTCTCACAACCCTGTGGTTGCTGACAATACTAATCAATCCATTATTCCTGAACCCCCAGGTAGTGATGTCCATAGTGTGAATTCTGAAAGTGCTGATTCCCTTCGCATGGTGGAGTTGACTGAACTCAGAGTGCATGAATCAGAAGGAACAGGTAATAAACCTGCCAGTTAACCTGAAAGTGCTACTGAACTAAGTGGTTTGAGTGAACTGTTTCATTCCAAAGAGAGTATTGCTGTCCCTGAAACCACCAGCTGTGTTTTGAATGATTCTAACTTTGTGGAAATACCTCTTTCTGATGAAGATGAGCCCAAAGAATCAGAGAGCAAAGGTAATGTGCAAAATGATGGGCCTACAACAAGTTCTGATCCTCAAGAGAGTGAGGTGGTACCCATTTCATCAGAAGCTGTATTGCTGGTTGACAATGAGCAGGGAGTAGCTAACCTGCATGCTAATGTTGAAATGCAAGTGCCAATGTCTCCAATGCCTCAACGATCAGAAAGAACTGTAAAACCTGTGGTTCTGCTCACATATGACACACCAGGGCAGCCTGTTGATCAGCCAATGAATATTGTTCACAAGGGAGTGTATGTAACAGACAACTGTCTGCCCAAATTAGTGTTCGTTGCATTCTCTAAAATAAAAATCATAATTGAAGGGAGCAGCCCGGGATTATGTGGGGGAAGAGCTCCGCACCCACAGCCTATTTAGCTGAAGCAGCTGACTCCTGCTCTGCTTAGAGCGAGTTGCACTCGTTGGCGTGCTCTGGGGCGCAGTTGCTGCTTCTGTTTGTTTCCTCTCCCCCAGTCCTGCTAGTTCCCTCTGTTGCTCTGTCTCATCTCCTTTCCCTCCTGCCCGTTGCCTCCTTGTTTATTTCTTCTGTTTCTTCGGGAGTTATGCTGCCATGCCTTTACTCGTGAAATCCCCCCTTTTCTGTCCTTGTCTGCTCCACCTATGATTTGCCTACATTCCTGCTGTCTCCTGCTTGTTTTCTTCTGTGCTTTGTCCCGTCTCCGTCTCCCTTTCCTCCTGCCTGTCTTCTCATTGTTTCTTTGCTTTTCTTGAGAGTTCTGCCGCCATGTATGCTCTCCTCCCCCTCCGTCCTCCTCCTTAGCCTACACTTTGCTTTCACTCCTGCTTCCTCTTCTTGTTGTTGGTATGCTGTTTCTCCCCTTTGCAACCGCCGCCCCGTGCCACCGCTTAGTTCATTGCCTCCTTTTGCTTTGCTGCCATCATTTGACTTTCCTGGTGGGTCCTCTCTGTTGTGGACCTTCCTCGTGCCATAAGACTACTCTGGGTTGGTTCCTTCACTGCCATTTGGCGTTCAAAGCCCCACTGCAGGTTCAGTTGTCTGCTGCTCAATTGCTTATCCTGACTCGCCTTCATTCTACTTCCTCATACACTCCGTAGATTCTGCCCTGCTCCATTCCTGCAAGAAATTCCACTGTTTTATGAATGCACTACTTGCTGACTTCTGACTGATGCAGCTATCAGTTCGGACCGTTTAGTGCTTCAGCCTCACCAAATTGCGTACCTTTAGGTGTTCGTACGCTGCCCTGCTGCTTGTGGTCTGCCATTTCATTTGCACTACTGGCTCATTCCTCTGCATTTGCTGCGCTGCCCCTCCATGCTTATTGGATCTCCTCTGCTGCTAACCTGACATGGACTCAAGGTACCTCAGCTCCCTTCTATTCTGGCAATTGTGTGGGGAGTGTGACTTTGGCATCGTTTCTGCTTGCTCTGGGTGTTCTTCATCTGCTTACAGCTGGCCAAGCTACCGTGACATTTTTAATGCTTCAAGCTGCGTTTTGCAGATTGACCTCAGATGCCTTCCTACTCTTGCTTTCTTAACCCTTCCGTGAGCTTGGACACCCACAAATTAGGTGGGTCAAAGTACACTTTGCGGCTCAGTCAGTGACTTCCCTGACATTCTGGGACAGTTGTGAGGTACGCATGCCTCTCACATCATTGGGCTTTGCTCCACCTTCTGGCCATTCATATGAATTACAGGCTATGTTCTGGCTCACTGCTAGGACTCGGGAAGTGTGCTTCTTCCCTTCCTGGCTATTCCAATGCCCTTGGCTCCTCAGCTCCTACGCCGCTCCTTCCTGCCTTAGCCTCCATCAATTCTATGCTACAGGGCTTCTGCAGGGCTTGTATGGTTCCTCAGGCCTTCTCCTTAAGTGTGCTTCTGGATGTTCCATTTGGCTCCTCAACCATGCCTGCCTGCAATGCTTCCGTGATCGCACCTTTGCTTCACTCATAGACTCCAGATTCCGGATGTTCTTTGCCTTGACAGGTTGCCTACTCTCCTGACAAGATATTTGCTGCAATCCCTACCATCCTCGATCTACAGGGTCCATCAGTCTACAGCATCGTTTCAGTTTCATAAGTCTGTTTTCCAGTTACAATGCTGCTTCGCACTTATCTGGCTCAGGATACTACCTCTATTTCGATACCTACTTTTCCTCTATGCCGCCTTGCCCAGCTCGGGGCCTGGAGATTCGCTTATCCTACTATACGCCTACCTGTTGCTGCAGCAGCCAGCCAAGGAGCTCCTCACTATGGATTCACATTTTGTATTTCAACATTCATCATCTATTCTTTGGACGCTTTGCCCTGCTTCCCTGCTACTATGTCTACATTATGCAGCATGTTTCCTATTGCAACTTGTGCTGGTTCCCTTTCTTACCTTTCTTGCTCATATTACCTGCTTCGCTCTCCCAGGCCTTTGGAGTCCTCACGTCTAATCTGCCATTACATTTTACTGCGCTCCTCCTGAACTGGCATCAATCTACCTCTGTTTACGTATTTACTGCAACCTCTCCAAACCAGGACATGACCCTCTGCATTGCTTGCAGTTCGTCGTTTCCATTGCATTATGTATGACTGCTCTGCAATCTGCCTCGTCCCGAAGAGCCGGAGGTTAGCCATCGCTTCGTCAGACCTGTGCCCCCCGGGATTGGAGGTCCTTTGTTCCTATTTTCTACTACATCTTAATCACCTGCTTCTATGACCTGCTTTCGCCCATCGGGCTGGGAGCGTTCCCCTACTACTTGCCGGCTTCTACGGCCTGCCTTCGCCCATTGGGCTGGGAGGTTTGCCTACTACTTGTGTGCTTCTATGACTTGCCTTTGGCGTTTGGGCTGGGAAGTTTACCTGCTTCTGCTCTCCCTCAGCCTCATCCAGCTCAGGGCCTGGTGATTCCTGCTTCTACTATACGCTTACCTGCTGCCGTGTCAGCCAGCTGGAAGCTCTTTTATTATGGATTTGCATCTGGCCGTTTCTTTGTTCCTCCTCTTTTCATGGATGCTGTGCCCTGCTGCTTCAGCTGTGTGGAATTGCTGCTCCTTCACCATTTCCAGGTCACTTAGTTGCGCCTCTCACGAAGACCTTATCCTGATTGTGCTCTACCACTTTTGGACCCTGGGTCAACGCTACTCCAATTGACTCCGCTTCTTCAGTTATCTCCATCCAGGACTCTTATGCTTGACTATTCGGGTCTCGTCAAGTTCTTGCTGCCTCAAACATTGCATGCCTAGTTTCGACTGCTATTCCTCGTCAAGTTGCCATCTCTATGCCACGGTCTCTTCAATGCGATCCCTGCCATCCTTGATCTAATGGATACGTCAGTCATCAGCACCATTCCATTCTCTACGTCTGCCTTACAAATGCAGTCCTACTCTGCTCTAATCTGACTCAAGACACATCTCCTGGAGGCTGTATACCACGCACTATTCTTCCTGGCTGACCTCCATAGGCCTGACTGCATTTTCCTGTTACCTGGAGCTAGTCGCCCCTCTTCTTACATCTCCAGCTGATGGAAAAGTTGCACTTCTCGTAGGAGGACTAACTGCCACGATCTATTCTACCAGCAGTCTTCCATGGGTCTGACTGCGCTTCCCATCCTGGAATCAGCCGCCTCTCTCTCCTACCTCACCAGCTGTCGGTTAAGCTGCGCTTTCTTCAGGGGCTGTTTGCCATGTCCTGTTCCTTCTCATCTGCCTTCATGGGTGCAATCCCTGCCCCAATTACCTCTCACTTTGGATTAGCAGTCCAACTGACTTGCTTCATTTTGGGCTCACCATATTCTACTACTTGGATGCTTCATACCTCGCACCAGTGTCTCTGATGATCCTCTACAGCTTGCCATTATTCCAGCTCAGCTCTTCAGCCGTTGCCTTCATATCAATTCCTAAGCCTATACTTCACTTATCAGAACTGGATTCATCAGTCAGTAGCCTGGCTACAAGCCTTCTCTCATTACACGTACTATACAAGCCCTCTATTAGAAATCAGGAAGTCGTACTATTTTTATTCATCCTGCCTCATTGACGTCAAGTTTGGATGCAGCTATCTGCATCTGGTCTCCTGTATTGAATTTGTCAGTCATCAACTTCATCTCCATCACTCTCCATCATTCGATTGTACATGGATTCTCGGACTCAGACTTTATTACGAGGAAATTACTTCACTGGACATTTACAGTTTTGTTTCTTTTCTTAAGCTCCGTTTATCTGGATTGAATTCTACAAATTAGAATTCAGATTTAGCTGTTTAATTTAGTTTAATTAGGATCTCTCTCTCCTTTAGTATGCCCAGAAGGACGGGCAGGTCAGTAGCCATGGGTTCTCAGAGGTTCCCCCCCCAAGGGGGTTTTTCCTTTCCTGAGTGCTGCTGGTCACACTTTCCGGAGTTGGAGGAGGTGATCATCTATTCCTATCATTAGATGTTCTCATGTATGACTTCTTCAGCATTCAGTTAAAGAACAATCGTTGATATATTATTCTTTTGGGGGCTTTCATAATTCTAAACCAAGCTTCCTTCCTACAGGTCTCTGTATCCAACAACCATCTACATCATTCCACTATATGTTACATAAATACTGAGCTATGAACCACACATAATTGCAGGGAGCAGCCCAGGATTATGAGGGGGAAGAGCTCCACTCCCACAGCCTATTTAGCTGAAGCAGCTGACTCTCGCTCTGCTTAAAGTGAGTTGCACTTACCCACCATCCTCCCTGACACCTCCTCCTTCTGCGGCACTCTTATCCCACTGGGGGGCTTTCATAATTCTAAACATAGATACATAGAATTTGATGGCAGATAAGGACCGCTTGGCCCACCTAGTCCGCCCATTTTCCTACCTAACAGATAAGCTGCAGATCCTAGTTAACCAACAGCTTACTTCCTCCTAGCCCCCACTAGGACTGCCTTATGTCTGTCCCATGCATTCTTGAATTCCCCCACTGTTCTTGACTCCACGACTTCCTCAGGGAGGCTGTTCCATGCATCCACAACCCTCTCTGTGAAAAAATACTTCCTCACATTACCGCTGAGCCATCCCCCCTCTATCTTCAAATTGCGTCCCCTTGTTCTTGCACATCTCTTTTTCTGAAAGATGCTACCCTCTTGGACTTTGTTGATTCCCTTGAGGTACTTGGAAGTTCTTATCATGTCCCCTCTCGCCCTTCTTTCCTCAAGGGTATACATATTAAGCTCCTTTATTCTTTCTTCATATGTCTTCTGGTGCAGACCCTGCACCATTTTGGTTGCCCTCCTCTGGACAGCCTCCACTCTGTCTATGTCTTTGCGGAGATGGGGTCTCCAGAACTGCACACAGCACTCCAGATGGGGTCTCATCAACTGTCGGTACAGAGGGATAACAACTTCCTGTTTTCTACTATTGATGCCTCTTCCTATGCATTCCAGTATCCCCCCAGCCTTCCTTACTGCCTTCTCACATTGCTTGCCCACCTTTAGGTCATCTGATATAATTACCCCCAGGTCCCTTTCCATTTTTACTGTTGTCAGTATCTCACCCCCCATTGTGTACGCTTCCCCTGGGTTTTTGTTTCCAATGTGCATTACCTTGCACTTCTTTGCATTGAATCTGAGCTGCCATACATTTGACCATTCCTCCAACCTTGCCAAGTCTCTTCTCATCCTTTCCACTCCATCTTGTGTATCAACCCTGTTGCAGATCTTTGTGTCGTCTGCAAAGAGACATACTTTTCCTTCCAGTTCCTCTGCAATGTCACTTATAAAAACATTAAAAAGGACCGGTCCCAGTACTGAACCCTGCGGTACCCCGCTAGTAACCCTCCTTTCTTCACTGTGTACTCCATTTACTACTACCCTTTGCGTCCTGTTTAACCAATTTTTAATCCAGGCTACCACCTTGGGACCCACTCCAAGGTTGGCTAACTTGTGTATTAATCTTTTGTGTGGGACTGTATCAAATGCCTTGCTAAAATCTAGGTAGGCCATGTCCACAGCTCCTCCCTGGTCTACTATTTTGGTCACCCAGTCAAAGAACTCTATTAGATTCGTCTGATACGACCTTCCCATCGTGAATCCATGCTGCCTTGGGTCCTGTGCCCCACTGGCCTCTAGGTACTCAACAATTCTTTCCTTCGAAGTGATTCCATCATTTTCCCTACCACTGAGGTCAAACTAACTGGTCTGTAGTTTTCTGCCTCTGTCCTGCTCCCACTTTTGTGAAGAGGAATCACATCTGCCCTCCTCCAGTCCTCGGGTACCACCCCATCCTCCCATGATTTGTTAAAGGGTAGTCAGCGGTGTCACAAGTTCTACCCTTAGTTCTTTTAGAATTCTTGGGTGAATCCCATCAGGCCCCATTGCTTTGTCCACCTTCAATTTTATTAGTTCTTTCAGAACCCTTTCTTCTGTAAATGGACTGGTATCGACCCCCCGTCTTCAGAGTATTTCTCTTGTTTGGTTTAGGTACCTCCCCCTCCTCTTCCTTTGTGAATACTGAGCAGAAATATTCGTTCAGTATCCCTGCTTTTTCACTGTCACCCTCTACCCACATTCCCTCCCCTTTATTAAGCCTCAGTATCCCTCCTTTGGTCTTTCTTTGCTCCCTAATGTACCTATAAAAGGTCTTATCCCCTTCTTAACAGAATTGGCTATCCTTTCCTTGGTTTGGGCCTTTGCTATTCTGACTGCCTTCCAGCTTCTTTCTGCTTTAACTGATAAAGTTCTCTGTCCTGCTCCTTCTGTGTTTCCTTATATTTTCTGAATGCTATCCTTTTCTCCTTAACTTTCCCTGCCACCTCTTTTGAGAACCATAGCAGTTTTTACTTCATTGTTTTATTGATTTGCTTTACACAAGGCTTGTTGCCTCTGTGATGGCTATTTTGATTATTCCCATTGTTCCTCCACCCTCCTTCTTGCCTGTTTGCTAGTGCTTTTCTGAGGCACTCTCTCATTTCCCAAAGTCAGCCCTCCTAAAGTCCAATACTCTTGCTTTTGTATGGCTTGATTGTATGGCTGTGTTTATCGTGAACCACACTGTTTGGTGGTCGCTTGTTCCCAGATGGCTACCCACTTCTAAATCTGAGATTCTTTCTCCGTCTCCATTTGAGAGTACCAGGTCTAAGATTGCTCCCTCCAGTGGGTTCCAATACTAGCTGTCTGAGGCATGCCCCCTGTAGGGCATCAAGAATGACCCTGCTCTTGGATGTGCCTGCAGCAAAGGTGCTCCAGTTAACATCTGGCATATTCAGGTCCCCCATCAACAATATCTCCTCTTTTTCTGCCATTCTAAGGAAGCCTTCTATCATTTCCTTGTCCATTCCCTTCCCCTGAGATGGGGGTCTGTATACAACCCCCTTGCGGACTGTGGTGCCATTTCCTGTCTCCAGGGTGACCCAGAGTGTCTCATTTGCTCCATGTTTACTCTTTAGTTCTGTTGCTTTGATTCCTTCCTTTACATAGAGAGCTACTCCTCCTCCTCTTTTACCCTCCCTGTCCCTCCTGTAGATTGTGTATCCTGGTATGTTGACATCCCAGTCATGGTTCTCTGTGTACCATGTTTCTGTGACTGCCACAATATCCAGGCAACCCGCTTCCATTAAGGCCACTAGTTCAGGGAGCTTGTTACACAGACTACAGGCGTTGGTACTCATCACCCTCCACTTTTTGATAGCCTTACCCTTTTAGCCCCATTCCTGTCCTTACTGCCTTTGCCTTTTTTTTCATTTACCTCTGTTCTGCTCCCTAATAACTTCTCTACCTTGGTGTTTACCTCACTAATTACCATGTTTTGTGGGGGAGGCTGGGATTTCCCTGCTCCTTTTCAGTGTCTCCCCCTTGGCTAGTTTAAATGCTTGCCAATGAAGCATTTAAACCTCTCACCTAGGATCCTGGTTCCCCCCCGGACAGATGCAGACCATCGCACCAGTATAGGTCTGCACCCCTCCAGGTGGCTCCTCAGTCCCCAATGAAGCCAAAACCCTGAGCTCCACACCAGTTTTTCAACCACTCATTGAATTCCCTGGTGCGGAGTGCCCTAGCATCACCCTTGCCATAGACAGGCAGCACCTCCGAGAAGGTTACCGTATGCTCTACTTGTCTAAGGCCCCTCCCCAACTCTACAAACTCCTCTTGCACTGCTCTGATCCCATTGCTAGTCAGGTCATTTGTCCCTAGGTGGACAATGACATCTAGCTCCCTCCCGCGTGCAGCTCCTCCCACGATCCTGAGTATTCGCTTCCTGTCCCTCCAAGCCGTGGTGCCAGGAAGGCACCTTACCTCCCTCTCCCCTTCCTCCCCCATTTCTACCCCCCTAATGATTGAGTCCCCCACCAGGAGTTGTTTCCTTCCCCTGTGGGGTCCCATGCCACCCTCCTGTGGGTCTCCTTTGTGAAGGTTCCAGCATCCTCCTTGGTCTCCACTGCAGGTGCCTCCATGGAAGGAACCACTATCCACCAGAAGAGTGAATGGATGTGGAGAGGTACAGCTGGAGGGATGCAACTCTGTTCCACCACCCTCTCCTCCCTGAGCCCACCCTGGTCCAGCCTCTCCTCTTTCTTGGCAACCTCTGGAGGTAGTGGCATTGGCCCTGGTGGTTCCTGGGTGGGGAGGAGGTTCAGAATCCTAGCCAGGTCAGCCTGGAGACAGGCAACCTCCTCTGTCAGACCAGAGAGGTGCCTGCAAATAGGGCAGCATCGCAGCCTCCAGAATGTCTCCCGGAACACTGCCACCCCATAGCCATTGCACTGCACCACTCCTATCATGTCTTATTTTGTGTCCCCTCTACTGTTTCTCTGTATGCTTACTCTCTCCTCTCCTTACAACTCTCACCCTTCCTGTTCTGGGACAGTAACTTCCTATCTTCTTCAGTAGCCTCCTTCTTCCTTGCTCAATGTCAGACCACCAGCAGCTGGGGGGGAGAGTGAGCTACTTTTTTCCTTTAGGGTTGACAAAACCAATGTTTCTCTATGATCCTTCCCTTCCTACTGCCAAACCAAGCTTCCTTCCTACAGGTGGGATACAGAGAAAGGACAAAACCATCAAATATTATCAAACAACTCATTCAAGCATCCAAGTACCTAAGCACAAACATTCTATACTACTACCTATAAACAGTGTCCTCTTAATGCTGGCCTCTGTATCCAACAACCATCTACATCATTCCACTACATGTTACATAAGCACTGAGCTATGAACCACACATAACCTCCACCCAGTATCCTAGGGGTCGCCCTTATAGAGTCAAAATGGTTAACTGAAGTATGCACTAAATTATTGTGTCAATGAATCAATACCTAGGGGTGCTAAAAAGTAAAATGTCACTTCATATGGTTAAGCAGATGCAACACGTGTGATGGTTAAATTCAAAGTGTCATGACAATGTACCAGCTAACTAAACTACGGCAAATGCTTAAAAGAGTGCCATTTAAAGTTAGAGCATGCTGTAATGAACATACTTATGTTATGTCTGTGCAGATGTTATATATAATAGTGTATGGTTTAGATCTGTATATAACAGAAGGTTTTACCAGTATGTGTGTGCGTTATTTGTATTATAGACTTGATGTGGATGCCAAGTTTCTTGGTCAGGAGAGAGTGTAACCCCTCCCAAATTAGGGGGCTTACCTTAAATGTCTCCCTTGGCTCCAGTAATGGCCACTGCCTGGCTGACATCCAGTAGAGGAAGGTAAATCCATGTACAGTAAGGGGGTGCCATTGTTCTGCATGAGTGTGCACCTTCATGCTGCCGCTCTATCCCTTTAAGAAGCCAAGCCTGTGTGTATAATGTATATAGCCTGGGCTGGGTCCAAGTGAAATGAAGCTCATGACCAGCCAGGTAAAACCCTGATAGCCTCCACTCTGCAGTCACTTGACAGAGCAGAGGGAGTACTGCTACAGTCTGCAAATGTTTAATCCTAAAGCAGTACTGTTTGCATTAAAAATGAACTTAAATGTTGGACTGTTTATTTCTTTGGCCTGGGAGCCATCATGTTTGGACAGAGACCTTGCTTGTGGACCAATCAGAACTGTAAGGCTCATTAGGGGTCCTTATTACAGTGACTTATAGGAGAAACTGTGGACTTTCCTGCTCTGTGCCTATTTTAACCAATTGGTGCGCTGGGACAGTGACTGACAGTTTAGGCAGCCAACCGGAATATAGGAATCCCAGACTTAGTGTGGGACTGTGTTTGAACCGAGAAGAGATCAGTTCGAGCTCTCGTAGAAGTGGGAGCCTGTGTGGCTTAGCCAAGAGAAATGCGGAGAAAAGGCCTGCTTTGCCTCCCCATGTGGATTGTTTTGGAATGCCTAAAAGCAGAGAGTGAACATCTTTTCAGCTACCAAGGCTGAGAAAGAGAGCATTGTGCTGGAGAAGGTGTATTTTGCTGAACTGTCTCAGAAGCCGAGAAATTGCTGTGAGAGTATTGCCTCAGAGACTCCAGTGTGTAGAGTGGAGCCTGCAAACGCTGAAATTGCCTCCTGCCACATTTTCCAGAAAAGGGGTAGACCAGAGATATTTTCCAGCTCACAGTAAACAGACTGAATTTCCTGAAGTGAGTAAGCTGTCATCATCATTATCATAGCTCATTGTTTTTCCATAACATTAAAATTGTTTGGACATTAAACATAGCATACGAATAGTACAAAATTAGAAACACATGAGTGCTGGTCTAAAATACATTATGTGTGAAATATGGTGGTACACATTTACATCCACTGGGTTATCTACCTAGTGCCGTCATACACTAAAAATAATTTTAAAATCTCTTAAACTTGCAATGTGCGAGAGTGTTTCCTTTTAGACTGTATTACAAGAGTAAGAAACTTAGAAATTAGTTCAGCATCATCTTTAGTTTCAGGATGAAGTAAAACAAATAGAGGGTTGTAGTCCAAATTTGCACATTTTATCAAAAAAGGTTTTATTGTTTGATCACGAGCAATATTATGTAGAGGGCACTGTATTATAATATGATAAAGGGATTCCTGAAAGCCCCCGTTGCACCTGCATAAATCGTGAGAAAGACCAGGGTGAGGATGCTTATTAAAATAAGTGTGTTTTTGTCTGGCAAGCAAGAATCCAGCCAATCTACAGCCATTAGCCTTGTTGCTCTGTGGTGATCTGGCTCCAACTCCTTTCCACCCTATGCACAATACCCCCTATTAGGGAAACCGCCAGGCAGAATCTACTTCAATGGGGAGTTATACCCTCCACCCCAAGAGAGCTTACATATCAAGCCCTTATTTAATTTGTGCATTACCCCTACACTCCCGCACCTACACCAACCTGAGTTTCATACTTGGGGTGCCACTAGAAGTCCAATGTCTGTGGAAGGAAATCCACCATATCCACCCAGTAACATTACTCCCTGGTGTTACGCGGCAAGGGTTCTAGGTTATGTATCACTAGGGCAGCACAGTATAAAAAACAGGTTCCTGCACTCCTGCTCCAATGCTTCATCTAGATGACGAAGGACTAAAATTTCCAAACTATCACTTGTTGCCTTGAGGAAAGTTGTGCTTCTCCTGTTACTCTGTTCAGGCAATGTTGAACTCAATCCTGGTCCAACAAAAGCCCTCTCATCACCCTCAGAACTTACAAAGTTAAAAGGAATTAGCTTTATGCATGTCAATGCATGTAGCCTTTTAAAGAAACTCACCTCAGTTCAGGCTTGGATTATTTATACCGAACCAGATGTACTTGCGGTCTCGGAATCTTGGCTCCGGCCATCCACTCCTGATAAGGAGGTCAGCATTCTCAACTATCTGTTATTCAGAACCAATAGACAAACCAGGGGTGGTGGGGTTGCCATCTATGTCAAGGACAAATTCACGGTCTCCACCCTCGATTCCTCTTCAATTGCAAACAGCTTTGAATGTATGTCCATAAAAAGTTAAACCTCTCCCTTGATGGCCCTCCATTTTATAGGATACTACAGACACCCATCTTCTGGGACGCAGCTCCTGTCTCACCTTTCATCTGTCATGGACTCTAGCAACCTTGTGTGTACTAGGAGCCCTGTATTAACTGCAGGCAGAGAGCGCTGATTTACGGTGCTATTTTATGGGCTTTTAAGAACATTATGATTCATTGTGCCTCTTCCACGAATGAGTGTTAAACGCACAGTGTAATTTTAACATTACCTACAGCTGAGCTATTTGGGTATGAGGAGCTAAGTGGTTACTTCTCACTACGCCCCCATGACCACCCACTTTAAAACTAGCCCTGCAGCGAGCGGGAGGATCTTACTGTGCTCATACAATTAATTTACACTCTGGGGCAAACGTTTGAGGGTTTGAAACCTAGCTGAATTCTCTGCTGAGTGCTTGTGCATACTAGGAGCCCTGTATAACTGCAAGCAGAGAGCGCTGATTTACGGTGCTATTTTATGGGCTTTTAAGAACATTGTGATTCATTGTGCCTCTTCCATGAATGAGTGTTAAACGCACAGTGTAATTTTAACATTACCTACAGCTGAGCTATTTGGGTACGAGGAGCTGAGTGGTTGCTTCTCACTACAACCCCATGACCATTTTCTTTAAAACCAGCCCTGCAGCGAGCAGGGCGAGCGTGTGCAGGGCGCGCACGGAGACGCGCGCAGAGACACTCACATCTGCACGTGTCTGCTGTGTCCGCTGAGTCCACGGAGTATACAGGGACATAAATGCTCGATATAAGTCATATTTGTAGGAAATTACAGTTTAAAGACTGAAGGATGTCACAAAATAAGGGTAAGCGTAGCATCAAACCTAAAAGAATTTGTATCAATTGCCAGATGTTTACCGAATCACCAGCATGCAAGGAGTATGTGTGTGACAATTGTGTACTAATAGCTAATTTAAGATTGGAAATTGAAAATTTATCTCAAAGATTAGCGACTCAAAAAGAAATCACCTGTCTTGAGAGGTTTATAGATCAAGCTGTACAAGACATTGCAGTGCCTGAAATTCAAAATTCCAACATTAAAGCTAAAAGTGTGTTAGAAGAGGATAATCTAAGTCAGGTGAGAGGGGAGGATGTGCCTATTTTACCTGTAGTTAGCACCCCTTGGACAAAACCTAAAAAAACACTAAAGAAGGGTAGTATCATCTGCAATGTAAATATTACACCAGTTCACAACATGTTTGACTGTTTACAAGATAACTTAGACTCTGGAGATGACTCTGAACATGAGCAGGCTATGACTAGTAATCCAAACACACTGATACCTGAAAAAGCCCTAATCAAAGATATACTAGTCATAGGAGATTCAATTATCAGAGGAGTGGATACTGTGGTTTGTGAGGGTAGAAAAACCAACACTACTGTTAGCACCCTGCCAGGAGCCAAAGCAAGTGATGTGTCAACCTTATTAGATGGGCTGATGGAAAATACAAAGAACCCTCTAGTTTTAGTACACATTGGTATTAATGATGTATATAAAACTAGCCAGAATGCATTTCAAAATAAAATAACTAACATAGCAAAAAGGATCAAACAAAAAGGAGGAGATTTAATATTTTCTGGTATTTTACCAGCACATGGGTACTCAAGCTATAAAAATAAAGCAATCATGTTAACAAACGATTGGTTAAGGATCTTTTGCATAAATAACAAACTGGGTTTTATGGATAATTGCACAACTTTTTGTAATAAATCTTTATTTAAACCTGATGGCTTACATCTTACTTTAGCAGGTTCAAGGATTTTAGGCAGGAAATTGAATAAAGTGGTAGATTTTCATTTAAACTGGTACAAGGGGGCAGTCCACGTCAGTAAAGCACCCAATCATAAACACGCCACTGGACCATACCAAGATCATGGGTTGGAAAACTTTACTTATAAATTCTAAAAGTCTTATAAACAAATGTGATGAACTTAAAATTTTCTTGTTTTCACATGATATTCATATAGCGTGTATTACAGAAACATGGTGGGATAATAATGCCCCCTGGGAGAAATCAATACCTGGTTATAACCTTTTCCATAAGTCTAGATCTTATAGAAAAGGTGGGGGCATTGCAATATGTGTACATCAATCTATCAAATGCATACAATTGCCTTATGACAACCTTGAAGCTGAAATTATCTGGCTCAAGTCAATACCGTCTAGCGGCCCCAAAGTCATAATTGGCCTTTATTATAGACCACCGTCTAATACACATGATAAAGATGCTATCTTTCTTGATTTGCTTGTTAACTTGAATCCAGAGGATAATCTAATTGTGTTAGGAGACTTCAATCACCCTGGTATTGGCTGGAAGTCATTAAAGATGGGTAACAAAACTAAACAATCATATTTGGATGCATTCGAACAGCTGGGTTTAGAACAATTAGTACATGAAAATACTAGAGGAAATAATGTTCTGGACCTTATATTGACAAATATGAGTGATCTGATTGACAAGATACAAATTCTGCCTCCCCTGGGTAATAGCGACCATTCTAAAGTCCAGTGTATAATAGGAGCAGTGGAGCAGACTCATAATTCATGTTCCAAATTTGAAGGAGCAATTAAATTAAATTTAGCAAAAGCAGATTTCATTTGTTTTAGGCAAGCTCTGGCACTGTGGGATTGGTCTGAGGCTTTTGAAGGCAAAAACACTGAGGACATGTGGACTGTGTTCCTTAACCAGCTTAATCAGTTAATTACCAAGTATATTCCAACTAATAAATCTAAATAAATGAATGGTAAAAAATCTAATCCTAGATGGTTAAATAAACAAATCAAATGTTTAATTAATAAAAAAGACAGACTGTTCAAGAAATATATGAAAGATAAAACCCAGAAGAATTATTTAGCATATAATAAACATGCTAAATTACTCAAGTCATCTATTAAAAAAGTAAAAGCTCAGCAAGAATTTACCTTGGCCAACAAAATTAAAGATAACAAAAAATCATTTTTTTGCTCATATTAATAGCAAAAAGACTCACCATTCATTACTGGGACCCTTTAAAGACAACAACGGTGGTATGCTTAACGAGCAAGAAACAGTTAATATACAAAGCAATTATTTTTGCTCTGTTTTTAATCCTGGCAATACACCTCTTATTCTTGACACTTCAACTCCCTTAGTTGGAAATATTAAAATAACACCTGCAGAGGTAAAGAACATATTAAATAAACTAGACATCAATAAATCTCCAGGCCCTGATAATATTCACCCTAGAATTTTACAAGGACTTGCTGATCATCTGGCAGAACCACTGAGCTTTTTATATCAAGCATCCTTAGACAGAGGCTAAGTCCCTCAAGCCTGGAGAAATGCCTTGGTTGTTCCTCTCCATAAAAAAGGATCAAGATCTGACCCAGCCAATTTTAGGCCTATTAGTTTGATATCATTATTAGGTAAAGTTATGAAGGGTATTTTAAAGGATATCATAGTTGATTATATAACAACAAATAAATTATCTGATCCTGTACAACATGGCTTTATTAAATTTAGATCATGTCAAACAAATTTATTATTCTTTTATGGAAATGTTAACGAAAAATTGGACAACAGCAAACCGGTGGACGTGGTTTTCATGGATTTTGCAAAGGCGTTCGATAAACTACCTCATGAGGAATTAATACAAACTCTGATTAAAACTGGAATTAACAACAACATTATTAATTTAATATCTAAATGGCTGATGGGCAGAAAGCAGAGAGTGGTGGTTGGGGGTGTGAAGTCTGATTGGTCTGAGGTCATTAGCGGGGTGCCTCAGGGTTCGGTGTTGGGACCATGTCTCTTTAACATCTACATTTCATCATTGCAGCTCAGAAATCCTCATATATGGATTTCTAAATTCGCTGATGATTGCAGATTGGGAACAACTGTGACTTCAATAACAGAGGCACTTGTCTTGCAACAGGCCATAAATGAAATTTATGAGTGGACTAGAATTACCAAATTGGAACTCAATATTTCCAAATGTAAAATCATGCATACGGGTCATAACAACAACAAACGCAAGTATTACATTGGGAATAATATTTTGGTAACAACAACAGAAGAGAGTGACTTAGGTATCAATATTACATCAGATTTAAAGTTTAGATCACATTGCAAACAGCAAATTAAAAGGGCTAATCAGAGTTTAAACTGTATCTTGAGACATATTTCTAGCAGACATGAAAATGTGATTATTCCATTGTATGGAGCATTGGTGAGGCCGCACCTGGAGTACTGTGCGCAACTGTGGTCACCTCAGTACAGAGAGGATATTGTGAGAATCGAGAGTGTTCAGCGTAGAGCGACAAGATCAGTGTTAACCTTAAAAAATCTGTCTTATAATGACAGATTAACTAAACTTAATCTATATACCTAGGGTTATAGAAGACTAAGAGGAGACCTTTGTATGATGTTTAGGATATCACAAGATGCTACATTAAGAGAAGATCTAAAAATGTCATGTAGAATAGGCTGGTCTAGCGCTCATAAGCACTGTATGCAGTTAGAACTCCCTAAATGGAATACCAACTTAAGGAAGCACTGGTTCACTACAAGGGTGGTATCTGCATGGAATTACTTGCCAATAAACGTGGTAGGGAGTACTAGCATGGACATGTTCAAATCTAGACTTGATAAATATTTTTATGATAAGACTACTACGTTTAAAAAAAAATTAAAAATGGCGAGCATTATGGACGAAAGTCCCAAAGCTTGACTTAACTTGTGAAACTTATGAAACCTTGAAACAATTATACTAGGGGACCTTAACTATGACTGGCTGTCCAGTGCCTTGTTACTGCTTAAATCCTTCTACGACTGCCATGGACTGTCACCACTTATCGACGAACCAACATGCATTAAGAAGAAAAACTCTATGAATAGCACCCTTTTAGATGTCCTACTAGTGAACAAACCACACTCCTTCTCCCATGCTGGAATCTTTCATGCCGATGTTAGCAACCATTGCTTCATCGCTGGTGTAAGAGCTGACCCTAAACCTACATCTGCAACGAAGTTCTCTATTAAAAGGTCCACACGGAACTTTGACCCGCTTGCTTATATCAACGATCTAAATGCCTCACTGCATTGGCAGAGCTTTTTCCTTGCCAAATCAGTAAGTAAAGCATACGCCATCTTCCAGGAAATTATAACAAGTGCCCTCAATACTCATGCTCCGCTGGTCAAAACCCACATAAAGCCTAGAACATATCGTTGGTTCACTGTAGACCTTAAGACCGCATTAGTAAAAAGAGACAGGCTTTGGAAAAAAGCTCGCAAATCACACCTAGCCGAAGACTGGTGTTTCTTCAGAATAGCCAGAAACACCTGCATTAAGCTGATCAGACAGGCCAAGTCTAATTTCTACCACTCAGAGCTGGACTCTGCCTCAAAGTGCCCCACCAAATTCTGGTCCACAATAAAAGAATTATCTGGGCATACAACAGGAAACACACTCCTCTCTAAAATCTCCTTGGACAAAGTCATTGTCAGTGACAAAAAGGAGATATTTCAAGCCTTCAATAACCATTTTGCCTCTGCAGGTCTAGCATTTGACAACTCGCCCGCTTGCAGTCTGTGCTCCCAGATTACTGTACTGCCCCCTGAACCAAACGCAACAAGTGCCGCTTTTTCCTTCTCACCTGCCTTCCTGAAAGAGGTTGAAGACCTTCTCCTACATTTGGACACTAAGAAAAGTGCCAGCTCGGACTCACTTGACCCCTAGTACCTAAAGATTGCCTGGCATGTTCTAGCTGTACCAATTACTCATCAATTTAATCTGTCTCTGTCACAAGGGACTCTCCCCCATCTATGGAAAACTGCTCATATCATCCCGCTATTTAAATCTGGGGATCTCTGTGATCTAAATAATTACAGGTCAATTTCGCTACTCCCCATTCTGTCAAAACTTTTAGAAAAAATTGTGAATGCCCAACTGAAATCCTTTCTAGAAAACACAAACTTTTTAAACTCTATACAATCAGGTTTCAGAGCTAACCGTAGTATGATTACAGAACTGGCTAAGGTAACAAATGACTGGCAGCATGACCTAGAGTACAAAATGTTCATCTGTGCTGATTTCGTAGACCTCAGCAAGGCATTCAACACTGTTGACCATTGCCTACTTCTTTCTTCGCTAAAAGCGTTAGGCCTAGATACTACCTCCCTGGACTGGTTCCATGATTATCTAACAGATAGGCACCAGCAGGTCAAGACAGAAGGAGAGCTTCCCCCCTCAAACCATTAATAAGAGGTGTCCCATAGGGCTCTATCCTGGAGCCACTCTTATTCACTATATACACTAACAACATAGACATCGGCATCAAGGAGGCTAACATCCACCTGTTTGCAGATGATACGGTGCTCTACCTAAGCCAGACATCACCTGAAGCTGCCTGTGAAGACTTGCAAACTGATTTCAATATCCTGCAGTATCAGCTCCTTAGCAAAAAACTGCTTCTCAATGCCAAGGAAACAAAGGTGATGATAATCTCACCTGTCAACAACATGGCATACCCTGCTACTGTTGGTACCCTACCCCCTATCGCCACCTTATTAGGAGAAAACTTGGAGTTCATAACGAAGTTCAAATATCTGGGGGTCTAGCTAGACCACAAACTCTCCTTTGAGAAACACTTGGAGGACTTGCTGAAAAAACTGAGGCAGAGGCTCGGTCTCTTCTTTCGGATAAACCGCCTTCTAACCACTGAGGCAAAGAGGCAGTTAGTCCAGTCCACATTCATCTCCTTAACTGACTATGCCAATTTCATTTATAGCCAATGTAATGCCTCATATCTGGGAAAACTGGACATACTATACCACAGAGCCCTGTGTTTCATTACCGGTCTCCCCTTCTCCACCAACCACTGCTCCTTATATGCTGCAGTGGGGTGGACCGCCCTACAATACAGGTGTAATAGAAATGTGGCTGTATGGACATTCAGAGCTGTTACCAGTAAATTACTACAGTAGATCATTGATTTACTACCTCCAAGCAGGATACGAAACTATGCCTTAAGAAGGTGCTTCCTAATTTCTCTGAAGGTGCCCAGGCCCTGCACGCACTTTGGAAGAGCGGCCATAAGCTTCACACTGCCAACACTCTGGAATAAGCTTCAGAAATCCTTGAAATTAAGGACCCCTGTTAGTCTTGCTGTGTTCAAGACCTTGTATGCTAAAACGGTCACAGAAGTATGCCACTGCTTTCACCATCTCTAGCTTGCTCCTTATCTGCTCACTATCAACCCTTGCCCTTCATTTTGCCTGCATCAAACACTACCAATTAGGAACCCTGTACTTTAATTCCTCCCCTCTACCCTGCCCCTCCTTGTGACTTCCCAACCCTTTAATCCACCTCTCCTGGAAGTGTATACTCCCTGCACCATTCCCACCCATGCCTGCCTTACTTCCTTTACCCCTTGTTACCTGTGCCTTGTGTGAGGTTTTATTAATTTTGATACTGCATCCTCCTCTCTTTATGTAGCTCCCTTCCACCCCCTTTTCCCTGAATATGATATGTACACTTTTAAAAATATTATACCATGTGTTCAAATACTACACCGTTACTCCTTATTGTTACTTAGCTTGATTCTATTATATATATATATATATATACATGATTTGTCTTCTTGCCTGTACATAAATTCATTGTTTCTTGACCTTGTGTGATGCAGGTCCACCTTGTAAATGAGCTTGTTCAATGGTGTTCACCTGGATAAATAAAGATTTGATTGATTGATTGATTGGTCCTGGTACTGTGAGTAACCACAGGGTCTTTACCTTGCTACAGTCTTTACAGTGCTTTGTGTCATCTGATTTGCCATTTGAATTCACGTTGGTATTTGACTGTGATTGCAGGCCATCTGGCCTTGGATTACAACTGCCTTATTGTTTAAAAGTATTTATTCTAACCAGAAGCACGTTTTATTTCTTTTAGGGCCCCAAGCAGCTGAAACGCCGGCCTACCCACGGCAATGCCTCAGGCCTGCACCTAATTCCAAACTGAGCACCCAGCAGCTAAAAGAACTGTCTTATACAGGGTCAAATGTAATGTTTGCATACTGCTATAAATTTAAGTACAGTGCCTTAATCATTTATCTAAATTCACGCCCCTTCCTTGTTCAATTCCCCTAAATAAATCAGATTCACTGTTTGAAGTTTAATCAGGCCCATGAGAATATTATTACTCAGCTTCAAGGTTACATAATTGCTGTAAGTGAAACATGGCCCAAACCTTCTATTTAGGAACACGAGGTTGGTCTAACAGGTTACAGCTCTTTTAGGTAGGATGGGCTAATAAAGAAGGGGAGCAGGGTCCTGACCTATGTCAAATTGACTCTTAATGCAACGAGGATAGCCACCCCAGACCTAATCCCTTCTGACTGTGAGGCTCTTTTCATTAACATCCTACTGGGGGGGAACAAAACTGCTGCTGGTTGAGGTAGTATACAACCCCCCAAAATCTCCCCATGAATCACTGAACATGCTGCTAAAAGCACTTCCAAACCTACCCAAAGGGGAAAAAATAATCATAGGGGATTTTAACGTCCACTGGGGGTCTTCCAAAAATGGGGAAGTGAAAACAGCTCTCCAAGTAGCTGGCCTGACCCAACAAATACATGACCCCACCAGGCCAAACACCAAAGCTGGTCACCACATGACGCTAGATTGGCTACTCACCAACAACCCTGAAAGATTCAACCTAGTGGGCACCTTCTCTGACTCCATGAGTGACCTCCCCCCCATGTATGGAATATGGAGAAATGCCTTCTCCCCCCAGAATAATCAGGGCATGAGACTACTCAAATTTTGATCTAAACTCCTTCCTCTGCACCCTATCAGGAATTGATTGGAGGCATATCAAATGGGTCCCCAACCTCAATGAAGCCCTTGATTTCTTTGTTGTAAACTTCTTATCAGCGGCCAACAAACATGCTGTGCTAAAACAGCTCAGAGTGAAAGGTCAGGATGCCAAATGGCTATCCCATGACCTCAGAAAACTCATGAGAAATAGGGATGCTGCATGGGGTAAATTCAAGTCCATTGGCTGGACCACTGATTGGCAGAAGTTCAGGGAATTGCGCAACAAGTGCAAACTCGAGATAAAATGTGCCGAAGTTCAACACCTCTGTAAACTTCAGGATAACAACTTATTGTGATCCCAAGAAATTCTGGAGTCAAATAAACAACCTAATCACAGGCCAAATCACCCAGGAGGGTGGAGATGCAACAGTGAATGGGAACTGTCGTAAGAACCCGCAAGCTGCTGCAGATGCTCTTAATACCTCCTTCATCGAACTGGACAGGTTTAAGACATACGCCCTGGGACCACCTGCACCTCCACATAGCCTGGGCGAAATTAATTCCCTCACCCCAGAATTCCACCTAAAACGGACCACCAGACAAGAAGTACTGAAACTCCTACAGGGTATCAAACCCAATGGATCAGCAGGCCATGATAAACTCAAACCAAAAAGTCTTCACCTTGCTGCACCTGCCATCGCAGAACCCATAGCATGGCTCTTAAATCAGTCTCTCCTCGAAGGGCAAGTCCTTTCATTATGGAAAGTGATCCTGGTCTCCCCCATCCTAAAGGGCGGACTGCAGGAACTGGTTGAAAATTACCGCCCGATATCCATCCTCAGCAAAGTGCTAGAGAGAGTGATTTACAATCAAATAGTTGAATTTATAGAGAGCCACAACATGTTTACTGCTCAGCAAACATATCTTTTGGAAAAATCATGGCACGGATACAGCACTGATAGCCCTAATCTCAGAAATATTCTCAGTGCTGGATGAAGGGATGCTCACTGGTGGGGTCTTCATTGACCTCACCAAGGCATTCGACCTGGTGGACCATGAACTCTTCCTATCCAAACTCAGGTGGACTGGGCTGGATAACTACACAATCCAATGGTTCATCTCCTAAATCCAAGGAAGAACTCAATCAGTGAGACGGCAAAGCTCTGTGTCAAATAAGTGACCGATCCTAGATGGTGTGCCCCAAGGATCTATCCTGGGGCCCCTACTTTTCTCGTTATTTGTCAATTAACTACCAAAAGGCTGTGGCATGTCAAAGGTTATCCTATATGCGGATGACTCAGTACTGTACATGTTTTCATGTGATGCAGCTACACTAAGTAATCTCCTAAAAAAGGATCTCTTGGCCCTAGAGAGTTGGCTTAGCTGTAACAAAATGGTGCTGAATGGCAAAAAAATAAAAGTCATGCTATTTGGTCACAAAAAACTAAGACCAGATAGGTCTAAAATGCTTGATCTCTCTCTAGCAAATGGGCACAATGTAAGCACAGTTGAATCCCCGAAATACTTCGGGATCACTCTGGACCAGGATTGTGCCTTTAAGGAGCACAAAGCACAACTTAATAGGTCCTTGAACCAAAATATCGGTCACCTATACTGCCTTGGCCAGTATCTCACCTTGACCTCCAGATGCAATACAGCACAGGGCATCCTCCTACCCTCCCTACTACATGGCTTTACAGTTCAGTCCTAAGCCAAAAGCACCAAGCTACAGAAGTTAAGAACTATGTACAACAGAATAAACGGTTTGTGGCTGGCGTTCCAGCTAGAGAACACCACTGTCATGTCCTCCAGATGCTTTCCTGGCCCCCTCTGAATGACAGGCTAAAATACTCATCCCTCTGCCTTACTTATAAGCTCAGACAACCAAAACACTCCGAATATAGCAAACCTCCTGGAGCCCAACTTAAACAATCATCCTCTAAGGTCATCGACAAGGCAGCTCATAACAACTCCCAGAACCCAAACTGCACAAGGGTGCAGGGCATTCTCTAACATTACTCCACCCCTCTGGAACGCTTTCCCAGCTTCCTTACAGGAGTATACCTCCCTAGGTAGCTTTAAAAAAGGCCTAAAAACCTACCTACTAGGTCTTAACCAATGCAACTGCTTCCGCTGACTCCCCTGCTCAGGGTCCTGCACACCCACTCTGTCTCATCAGCTATGAACGTTAAGACTGATATACTCTGTTCGACATGCACTAATGTTATATCCATCCTAGTTTGTAAAGTAGAAAAATTGCTCTATTTTAGATCATAGTGTAGGAAAAACACTTAGATTGTCACACAATATCAGCACCTGTATGTATCAAAACTGTACATAATGTCCTGTAAGAATTTGTCCATCAGACTACCTGTATACTCTTGTATTCTACATATGACTGTATGTGCTACAACTTCGTACATGATAACCCACAAGAACTTGCCCATTGGACTACTTGTATAATTCTTGTATCTGACATGTTGATTGTATCTACTGCATTTTTCATTGGTACATAGAGTCCTAGTATCTGTCTATCTGACTACCTGTATACACGTAAGTATTAATCACTGACAGTGAGAGGGCTCTACCGTGGATTAACAGCCCGCTGGCGGGGATTGGTGCACGAGGGTGAAGCCCGAGGGTTCCAACCCCCCAGCGGGCATTATTCACTGGTAGAACCCGACTCTGGAGGTGATTAATGCACTTGTAACACGGCAAGTGCGACAGGAGTAGTCTCGGAATACTGGGTGAGATGGTGATGAGGAGCAGTTCGAGAGAGTGACAATGTTCGCAGGTTAACTATGGTATCTTTGGCTTTTTTCAGCTGACTCTGCTACTGTGAGGATGTGTGTGGTCACGGTGCACGCCACACATTCTTTTAGATAGTGTTGAGTATTACTCACTTGAGATGAGGGGAAGATTCATGCGAGACACATATCTTACTATGCTACTTTGTCCATTCCGACCAGCCGTTTCTTTGCTGTCCTGTTCAATGCTGGCTGCCGATCATGGACTGGAGCAGTGCAGTCTGGGACACATACTCTCTGCCCCTACCCACAACCAGCTCACAAACGCCACTGGTTTTTTTCCCTCCATGGGTAGCATCAGCGACGGTAGAAATTGCTGGTACTGCCACTGAAGGGGCTGCAGTAGGTGACAGCTTGAGTGTGGTTGCAACCATGGTGCGTGACTGTATGTCAGGGTGCTAGATAGAGGAGCGGTGCCTCGGAGGCAACCAGCGGCGGGCTGTGGCTCTCAAGCGCCGCGGGTGGTCTGAGGGGGTGGTGACGGAGCAGACGGCTCCCCTCTACTGCCGTGGTGGTCACAGGTGGTACTAACCGAGCGGGCGTTAACTGTGGGCTAATACTCGCTTGGTTTGTGTCACCTGTGCCACTTTGGCCAATGCGCCTGCTCCATTTTACTGCTCTCTGGTATGCCGTGTTACAAATGTAAATAACATATGACTGCAATTTATGTCTCCGCACTTTATGAAATATGAATGCCATGTTACTGCTATTACTCATTTGTATGTAACTAATCCCAGGTCGCCACTGAAAAAGGGACCTGTACTGGTCTCGGTGGGCCTACCCAGTCAACAAACTTAAATAAATAAATAAATATTGTGTCAGACAAAAGGTATACTGTTATTGCTGGTAACTGTTCCTTGCAGGTACTCAGGGTGTGTCCTTGGAAGCCAGAACCCTGGTGGTAAGTGTGTTGTCCATGAGCATATTATTAGTGCTCACCGATATTTGTACTGTAACTGTCAGATACAGTGTTTGTGAAACCTATTGTGTAAGGTCACTAGTTGGGGCTGTGGGTAAGTACAACTTCCCAGAGGGTTGTACAAGCTTAAGATCTAACCCACTTAAACATTACTCTGGGTGGAGGCAGCAAACTGTAGATTTACTGTTGGGCAAGAATCCCAGTAACTGTAACCAACCAGGCCCTCAACCTGCAGTCAGATGCAGGGCAGTAGCCCATTGGGAGGTGGCACCCGGGTTACATAAGTGTATGTCGTTCTCTGTCAAACACCAGCTGTGTAGTAGATACAGTCAGAGAACTGCTTCTGCTATTATTATTGTTTACTATTTGTTATTTGTTCTGTACGTGTATTATAAGACAAGGTACTCCAAAAATATGTTGCTGATACTGGGGAAGTGGTGGTTGTTCATGTGATAAATGCCTGGGGACTGGTACTGTGCTCCTGCATGGCTGATGTGGCTGGAGGCAGTTTTCTTCCCCATGTGGTGCTATGCTGCCATGTAACCAGTAATGGCTGGAGACAGTTTTTGTGTGTCTTGATAGTCGGTGAACTGGGACTGGTGTTGGTACTATGCCCATGAGATGGGGTAGGTATGCAATCAGTGGCATGACTGCATCTGCAATTCTGTATTTGTTGCCATGTGTTTAGGCATCTGTGTAATTATTTTTCTCAACTTTAAACACCTTTGTGCCTCAGCCAAGGTGCGCAGCTTGACTAAGATGTCAAGCATTTGGACAGGAAAGAACGTAATCCCACTTTCAGGTAGCTTGGCAGCTTACTCTTTTCATCCTGGCAGTGCAGACTAATCTTCAATAACATCTATAGTGGTGGAGACTCTGAGTGGTAAAGTGGGGCAAAGTGGGACGAGTCTGCTGGGCATGGGGGGGTGGGTGGCATGCTCCTGCATGACAGTCCCCCTGAGGTACATCCATCAGCCAATTTCCCCACTATGAGCATCTGTGAACCTGAATAAAATTTGTATTTCAGCACTTTAATCTTCAGTCTACAGTATTGTGTATGCAAAAGTGAGTGCCCAGTTTGCTGTTTTGCTGTCCTACTCAGTCCTCTGTTATGATAACACACACAACAGATCAGGTGTGCTCAGGCAATTATGGCTGGTGCTCTTCGAGAAGTGACTAACTTCCGCAAACAGTTGCAAAGGAACAGAAGGCACTCAAACAGCACGTGTACAGCACCAGCATTCCAAATCCAGGATGTAGAACATCTCTCTTAATTGTAGCAGTGACCAAAATTCACAACAAAGCAACAAACTCGCGGGTATCTAACCGGCTCAAGGACACTCACCAACACCCCAACAGCTTTGAGCCTCACTGGCTGTTCCCCAAGGAGTGGAGCTAGGTTGGTAATCCATCAGATTTACATAGGCAAATTAAAGGGGGGCTCCCCCACTTCCGTTTTCAACTTGATTCTTACAATGTAAGGTGTCTTTCAGTAAAAACGTGTGCCTTAAACTAGGGGAAAAGCTTAAATAAACATCATTAAATTACAACCTGAGCAAATGTAACAGATTATATAGGACAGTGTCTAAAATTAAAATAATAAAAACAATTTAAAACAAAACAGAAGGAGGAGATAAAAAACTCAACACAAGTTACATATTTTATATTACACATTATAAAACCATTTGTGGGAGGCATATAACATACATTGTCTGGTAGGCTGAAGTTTACAAACAGGATATCGGATCCAGGTCTTCATTCAAATCTTTTGGAGCCAGACTTTTCAAAAAGTGAATCCCACTGGCTTCTCCCCCCCCCCCAAGATTTCCTTCACTCTGTTTCCCTTCCCATTGAATTTAGGTTTAGCAAACTCAGTCCCCATGCATTTCAACAAATTTTCATTACCATAATGTACTAGTCTGAAATGGTCTCCTACTAGTGTATTTTTAACAGTATTCCCGATGGAACTTAAAGAGCTACTGATGCCTGAAAGAAAACTTTGAAAAACATAATACGTAGGTACAGTTCTGCTTGCATTCCATATATATTCTAGATTTCTCCTCCCCATTATTTATTGCTGAGGAAATGTACATGAATATATGATTTTTATCCTTTACAGTTACTCTAAAGTTAATCTGCCTCTATAGCTTACTCCATACTTCGAGTCATAATACTCTGTTGTGACATCACAATCTGTTGCCATGAGAGTAACTGTGATGTCACAAGCAGTGCATTATGACCTCAGGTAGGCAGACAGCAACAGAAATAGTTGAACTCTTCAGGAGCGAAAATCCTGTTTTCATACAATTGACCTCAGCTATAAGTAATGGGGAGGAGGAATAAAGAACTAATGTGAAGTACAAGCTGAACTTTATCTAAATATTATGTTTTGTTAAAGTTCTCCTGAAGTTGTCAGCTGCTCTTTAAATGTTCCTGTATTCTCTTCCTGAGAACTTGTGTACTCATTCCAGTGTATACCACACAGATTGCAAGGGCACTGCAACATGTAAATGACACATTTGGTGCCACAACTAATGAACTATCTGATGTCCGTTGTTTTCTCATTGTTCTCATCAGTGTGTGTAAAGATTTCCCTGGGACAGCTAGCTTATCGACTGAGCAGTTTCTGCACTTGAAAAAAAAACACAGAGGGTAATGGTGGTAGCCAAGTAGATTTTCTTGGCGTCTTCTTAACAAAACAGCTATGCACCAGTGAATCTGAGATATTTTTAGCTTTAGGAAATGTAACCCTGGGACTAGGGCCAGTGGCTTCAAACAGAATGTGGTCAGCTGAGAGCACATGCCAGTGCATCCTTATTAACCCTCCAATTTTCTCTGCCACGTGATTATACTTAGAGGCAAAAGTTATCTTAGCATCATTTTTTCGCTCTTTGGGTTTGAGGAGGCCACTATGGTTACAGTGCAAAACCCTTTCTTGTGCTTCCATTAATTCACTTCTGTTGTACTCCATGCTTATGAAGTAGTTTTTGAGTTCATCTGACTGCACTTTTAAGTCTTGTTGTTCAGTACAATTATGTCATACCCTAAGGTACTGACCAAAAGGGATGGACCTTATCAGGGATAAGGGATGAGAGTATTTTTTCCTCGGCAGCATGTTGGTAGAAGTGGATTTTTTTCTGTACTCTCTAGCTATGACCACAGTATCAGGAGTGCCTATGAGTGAGATATCTTAGAAAGTTAATTCAGTTTCAAAGCATGTAAATGTAAAGCTTAGATTTATATCAGTTTCTTGTAGCCACCCCTGAAATTCAAAAAGACTATTCCTGTTACCCTTCCATATGCAGACAACATTGTCAATAAAGTGATGCCACAGGGCGGTGTTGTCAGCATATGGGTTGTTGTTACAATTGTTTTTGTCCTCTCAATCACCCAAAAACAAATGTGTGTAGCTGGGGGCCATACAGCCCCCCCATTACGGCCCCACAGCACTGTACAAAGAACTGGTCATTAAAAGTAAAAAAAAACAAGCATTTGTCAATGCTGAATGTTTGCTTGCTGGCATTAGCATTGGAAGTGCAGGAGTTAGGCAGATGCAGAATAGGAATGGCAGTGAAGTACTGAAGTAACGCCAACCCCAACCTCACCCTGCAGAGATGGACAGACATTGGGATGTGCCTTTGGGTCATCGCCCATAACACTCACGCCATTTCACCTCACCCTATCCTGCAGACACCGACAAGTGTTGAGGTGTGCTTTGGGGTGTTCGGCTTTACAGTCACCTCATTCCATAAGGAAATATGCTGAAATGGGTGCAGTATAGAAGAATGGGGTGAACGCCATGGATGAAGAGTCCAAGGCACACCTTGATGCCTGTCACTGGCTGCAGGGTGGGGGTGAGGGTGGCATGGCATGAGCATTACAGCCGGCAATCCAAAGGCACATCCCTGATGCCTGTCAGTCTGTACAGGGTGGGACATTATGGTTAGAAACCCTAATGCTCCGGGCGTTTGTTGGTATTGGCACTACAAATTTTCAACATGGCCTTTTTGTGACCCCTACCTCATGAAAGCATTTGGGACCTCTGCTCATGGACAGTGGCACTGTGATTTTGTTAAAGGAAATTTCCTATATAAGGTATTATACCTTATCAGCCCTGAGCTGGACGGATGGCAAAATTTTAATTTTAGGTGATTACTTTTTGGTTATGAATGCCTGATGCTCGCCAGCCGATCCTTCCAGTTCCTTGGAGTTAGCACTCCACCCACCTCTGCTCCTCAGCCTCAGAAATTATGATATGTCGAATAAGTAGCCGCTAACTAGTAGGGACCCACTAGTTAAGCCGACTGCTTTAATTTTCCCCTAAGACTGTTTAAAATGGCTAAAAAGCTGCTTTAAAGATAGCCCCATGGACTTGTATGGGGCTCATCCCTACGCTGTCCCTGGCCACATGTCACAATTTCTGAGAACACGGGGTGGAGTTGGGTGGAGTGCCGGCACCAGGAATCTGGAAGGGATCGGCTGGCCGAGGCTTCGGCGCCAGTTACGATCCCTTCCAGAACAAAAGGCAATAACTTAAAATTTTTACTCCTGTCTGCTTACGCAGCTATGAGGTATTGGGCATGAAGCCCAATACCTTATAGCGCTAAGTTGGAGCATCACTTTAATCTGTCCTGACTGCGCCATTCTGCACCAGATGTGCGAAAACACAGTTCAGGCAGGATGTGAGAAATGACAGCTGTACCATTTATAGGGAGGTGTGAAGAGATGGCAATGTTGAAAATTTGGAGAGAAAATATTAAAAATTCTCGAATTTACTACTGTGTGTACAAACTGCACAAGGCATGCTTGTAACACAGTCATTTTGTGGAATTCTTTCACCAAATTTTCAACATAGGCATTTTGTGACTTCTGCTCATGAACAATGTCACTATGATTTTCTTAATCTGTCCCGATCATTGATTTCCCACAGTGACCGCGCCATTGTGCGCCAGATGTGCGAAAACACATTTCAGGCAGGATGTGAAAAAAGACAGCTGTACTGTTCATAAGGAGGTGTGAAAAATGGCAATGTTGAAAATCTGGAGTGAAAATATTACAAATTCTTGAAGTTCACGGTGTGTATGGAAACTGCGCAATGCAAGCTCGTAACATTTTCTGAATTTTGTCACATAAATTTTCAACATAAGCTTTTAGAGCCCACCATGAGCAGTGACACTGTCATTTTAAAGACGCCCAAAGGTGATTCCCATGCAGTGACGCTTAAATCACCTTTCGGGACTGACTGGACCACATGACAGTGACTGAATTCATGAGGTGAGGTCCCAAGAACCCCATGTTGAACATTTGGTGCCAAAATTGCAGATATGGCCGAGATATCCACCCAAGTTGAAAAAAAAAAACATTTATGCCATTATACAGCTTACCGGCATTTCTTCAGTTTGCGGTCGGCTTTGAAGAGTGCAGGCGTGTTCCCACTCCACGAAGTTCATTGGAGTCGGCTCCGGAGGTTAGTGTATGTGGGGGTTAGGGGTTGGGGGGAGGTGCTGGGGGAGGGGGGCAATCGAGACAACGAGGGACAGTTTTCTGTTTTCACAGGGAAAAAAAAAAAAGACATCGGGATGTTTTTCTCTTTTACAAATTGGCACACTGGGGTGGGCTCCCAGCATGCCACCTGGGTGTCTGTTGGGGGGGGCCTGGAGCCAACGGGGATTGGGCACCTCCCTCGGCACACTACTAACGGGGGGGGACATTATACCAACAGGGATTGGGCTCCCCCGTCTGCAAATGAACTAGGGAAGGGGCATGCTGACTGGGGGATTGGGCACCCCTGATGTCAGCTTTCATGGGGACTGTGTGAGGTGGACGGCAACAGCCGCTGCCATGTTAATTGAAATATTACATCACACAAGGCACCACCCTGCAATGATGGGTCGCTCCCTCATTGCAATGGCCAAATCGTTTCAAGTTGGTGACACGCTTGCAGAACTGCTGTCAGCAGAAGCATGCCATCGCATTGAGTACACAAGGCCAAGCCCACAAATGCAGTGGTGGCATTAGCCACCACAGTGCTGCACCTTCACAACCCACATCTCTCTCCTAAGCTGCCACATAATGTTTATTGCGCGTGCACGCAAGCAAACATAAAAATTATGTTCCACAATGAAACTCAGACCTTTTATCAAAAATCAACTGGTATGCTTTCAAATTCAGCCTTTTCTATTAGCCATCTGGCTGCTGCTCTGAAATGAGTACTACAGTCAGAATTTTCAAAAAACATATTTTGTGCAGAGTGTTTTAATTTGTGTGTGTTGTCCTAGTGTGTCCTTCCATTTGTCTGCTATTAGGATTTTTTTCTAAATTAGCCTACTAGTTTTATGGATCCTAGGATCTCTAGCTTGGCATGATTTATTGCTCTTCTTGTTCTTGCAATGCCTCCTGTCACACATGATAGTGATGTATCCAGGACCATGGACTAAGCAAGCACTGGTTTAGAGTCAGTTTTACAACAGCAGAGCTGTGATGTCAAGTAACTTTCCTTATCCAGTGAGAACTAATGGCTACATTTACAGTTTTGCAAATACTTAAGGCCTCCCTTCTTAGCCGCACCCCCCCCCACAGATGACCACCCCCCGGCTCCTACCCTTACCTTAAAACCCCAACATTGTGCTCTTCCTACGCACCAACCCCTGCTCTTACTTATTTAGTAACATAATCTGCTACCGTCTCCATTCCAGCATCAATGTGAAACTGTGGTTTCATCCTGCACCACTTGTAAACTTGGCAAAACTGTAACTGCATTGTCTACACCCTCGTAAACCAGTGTGTTTATTATTTCCTGTATCCAATGTAACTTACGTATCGCTGTTAATTTAATGTGTCTTTTCCTACAGTATATCTTCTGTATTGTAAGTATCATTGTACTCTTATGTAATTTTCCCCTTTCCCCATACCCCAGGTCGCACCTGGAAACGAGCCTTGGCTCAGTGTGCCTTTCCCGATTACCAGATTTTAAATAAATACATAATTGAATGGGTTACTCTGTAAGAAAACAGCTGGAGTCTGTACTAATTATAGCACTGATGATCTGGGATGGTTTGTCTGCTTTTTAAAGCTAAGTGCAGTTTGATGAAATGAAAACCTTTAAAAGCAAAACATTTACTCCTGCTGGCTAGACCTGACACACACATAGAAAACAAAAATATTGAATTAGTGGTATTTAGTGGATGTCAGTATATGAGGCTCCTATCTCTAGTACTTGCTGAATCAATGGTTCTGGAGACATCGCTGTTACACGGAACAGGAGGCATTATAGGAAAAAGAAGAGCAATATATCTTGCTAAGGTGGAGATTCCCAAGGACCATAAAACTACCACAAACCAAGCAGGCTAATTTAGAAAAAAACTCTTAACAACAAGCAAATAAAGGATGTGTAACAGTGACCTGTGGAATACATGATTTATTTTCACAAGAGCTGTTTGACCTTGGGTAACCGCACAAGTGGCGTAAGCCACAAGTGATGTGCCCAAGGTCAAACAGCTAGAGTGAAAATAAATCATGTATTCCACAAGGTCCCTGTTACATATTTAATTTATGCAATAGGGGTCCCTTAGGATAGTGCTGTGAGTTTTGTTTCAAATTGTTTATTTAATTTTTTATGTAAACTTACATGGACATTTTGTGGTTTTCCCAGTGTAGCTCCACTTAGCATAGTAGTTTCTAAGCAGTTGCTAAGGATGCCTCAATTTTACATTATGGCCAGTACATAATGAAAAGATTTGATGTACAGTTTTTTTGGTTTTGCTTTTCTGTTGGGGGGGGGGGAGCATTTGGTCATCCAAAAAAGTGAATAAAATTAAATATTCTGCCATTTTTTGCTGATTATAAAAAAATCTAAAATGTATCTATAAATGAAACACCTCTCATTTTGTAGATATTTGTATGCAGAACAACTCCTGTGCTCAAAGTACCATACTACCATTTTTTGTTTTAAAGTTATTTGCATTTGTTTGTCAAAAAATGCAATATATATATATATATATATATATATATATATATATATATATATATTTATGCTATTTTTTGCTAATCATAAAAAAACTGAAAGGTATCTATAAATGAAACCCCACTCAATTTGTAGACATTTTTGTGCTGGACAAACTTCATGCTCATAGTACCATGCTATCATTTTTCATTTTGAAGTTATTTGCATTTGAATATGGTTAGTACTGCTACTGAGGCTGAACATTGTAAATGAGTTCGGAGTGCTTGACAGCTTGCGTTTATCAAACATACAGGTATGTGTGATAAATTCTGTGTTCTAAAATGTATCGCACGTGTAACCCCTAGATGGCGCTATCCCAGGGGCTACTACCCCTGCCTGATTTGCCACTAACAGGTTGAGGGGCCTGGATCCAATGGCGGGTGCCTCCACCCAGAGGTCAGGGTTTGCAATAGTTAAACTAACTTGGTCACAGCCCTCTGGGACACTGCAACCCCCCTTTCTTCCCACTAGTGGCCCACAAATATATCAGAATTACCTTCACAGTATACACTTACCCCCAGGTCTGGTTCCGCACTGGGACCCTCCTAGAAATGAGATACAGTGCAACAATCACAGTACAGTACTTTTTAACATAGACAAATACCTCAGGTAGTATAACTTTGCTGGAAACAAGCAGCTCTGATTTATTTAGGGGGATATAACAAGGACAGGGGGAAATCAGGTTAATTAGCTTATCACTCTAATAATTCTACTTATGGCTCTGTGCACAGGCCTATCCCTATCAGTTACTGTCCCTGGGTACCCAAGCCCTAGTGGCTAGTCCAAACTGTGGCAGCTGGTAGGGGCCCTTTCACACAGAGAAAAAAGAATTAAACAGTCAGCAGTACAGTAATTCCATTTGGATTTAATGTGGCAATTCAACAGGGAGCTGCACTTGAATTAGTACTCACGACCCTCCAAATAAGATAGGGTCCTTCAATGTCAGTAGGGCTCACTTGAGGTACACAAACCTCTTCACACATCCATATAAAAGAAAGCACTATACCAGGCAGGCTGCATCTGTATCCCATCGAATTACTGCACAATACCCGGAGAACACACAGCAGATTCAGTTCCTGACAGACCAAATGCAATTTTCAGCAATTCCTCCAGTCTTCTATAGGGTGAGCCTGGTTTCTACTCTTCAGAGATCCTTTGATTCTTTTCACAGGACGGATTCAGTCCTAACAAGCTGTTACAAGCTGCAGACCGAACTCTGGGCCTTACACACGTTTTGACTAAAACTGCACACTGAAAAAGCACAGGGCTCCTTCCTTCTTTACTGCCAAAGCTCAACTGAAACTCCAACCGACAAAACCGGGCACTTCCTTTGAGTTCCTCCCAGTTCTTGACTGGATTGGCTGTCACTCACAATAGACTGCTGCTGTTGGTCCAAAAAGGTGCTGAAGTCTAAACTACATCTCCCAGAGTCACTGCCCATACAATCCTCTTGTGGCTGGCTCAGATTATGAGTCCAAGTTCTGATTCGTCCAAGGCACCATTTTAGAGCTAGCTTACCCCACACTGATTGGTCCAGTTCAGCAGTTCAAAACTAGAATGGGGAACTAGCAGACACAGTTCTGACTGCAAAGAAAGCAGGTTAGACAAACTGTAATTTCATTATTACTCTAAATAATTTCTGGCAAACAGTTACATCTTTCAGATAGGTTCCCTTGCACTCCAGTGACTGCAAAAATGAAGTGAATTGGCAGCAGCTCGAGTGGTACTCAGAGAAGCACACAGTCCCCCATACAACTAATTATGTCTGCAAGCAGACAGCTCTTAAAGAGACAGTACCAGAGGTTCTAAAACACTCACTGATAAATGGCTTAAACGCCAAACACCATTCAGGCTTGGAGCATTCAAGCAAGCTCCTGGAAGTCTTTTGGGAACCCCATTTGCAGGGGGTTACACCCTTCCTGGTTTGGGAAAGCTTGACGTCCGCTGGCCAAGGCACCCCATAAGTTTTAACTGCAACCATATACATTTGCATTAGGCTCACACATGTAATCATCAGTCAATATATCATTTTACCAAGAACACATTTCTGAAACATTGCAGTACGTCACTCTTTACACAGTATTACATACACATTGTACCATAACTCAAGTTATTACCTCTTGTACATGAAACCTGAAGAGAGGGGGCCCTTCCCTATCAGTTACCTTGGGGCTGGATGGGGCAAGGGCACCATACTTAGAGGGCAACACAAGTAACTTGGAGTTAGCACTGATGCTCAGTTTGGGCAATGAGCTCGGGGACACATACACTCCTTTATGGACAACATTGAGAGGCAAGTCCACAGGCCTCCCAAGTGAATCATAACTGAGGTGCACCACAGGCTTTACAGCTCGACCAGTCTTTCTAGGGGGAACTGTTATAGTCTCTGCACTCTGAGCCTCATTTTCAGCATTGTCCTCACTTGTCAGGGAGTCTCCATGAGGGTAGAGAGGCTAGAACTTGGGGCACTTTCAGCTCCAGGAGTTACAGTTTCTGAGTCCACAACATTTGGCTCGCATGGAGAGCTTTCGGACACTGGCAGTGGACTGTCAGGGCACTCAAAATACTCTTCTTGTTCGGGTGTATCAGCAGTCTGCCCCAATCTATCATTTTCCTCCCCTGAAAACTCAAACAGTTCAACCATGCACAATGATTCCATTTCATCTGATCTGATGCTTTGCACTTCACTTTCTGGGAGCAATGGCTCCAGGGATGAAGCTGGGGGCTTAGACAGTCCAGAAGCCCCAGCTTTGTCTCCAGTATTGACTAGGGATTGCCCGAAACAATTGACTCAGTTCGTAAGAAGGATAGTATTCAAAGTCACTCACTTTCTTCTGATATGGACTGACAGTCATGCTCAACTGGGACTTGTGCAGGGAACACTTTAACTCTGCTTCTGTAGGTGCAGACTTCTGATCTTTTCTTAGCAGCAGCTCTAGTCACTGGTCCAGAGGGGCATCTTCTAGGGCTCAGACTCAATTAAGATTTGTCCAATGGGCAGTAAATGATTTCTATGCATTGTTTTTACATCTTTTGAATTATTCTCAGGCCTTACTTTGTACACTGGCAGATCATCTAGTTTGCCCACTACAATGTGAGGAGATGGTGCCATCTGTCAGCAATCTTGTGCTTGCCATGCAGTCCCAGATTTCTTAGCAATACCCGATCTCCCTCCTGGAATTCCTGTGCTTTCACCTTTTATCATACCTTTCTTTGTTGGCCAGATTTCTTTGGCAGCCATGGTTTGAGCCAGTTGGTACGCATGAGTTAGCTGGGCCTTTAACTTTGCACATACTGTAAATAGTTGTCAGCTTGAACCCCATCAGGAGAGACCCCAAAACACACATCTACTGGTAGTCGAGCTTCTTCCAAACATCAGGCGGTAGGGGAGAATCCAGTGGCATCACTTTGGTGCAGTTATAAGCATGTACCAGGGTGCTAATTTGTTGGCTCCATCTAGGCTTGTCCTTTGGGTGCAGGGTGCCTAGCATATCTAGCAAAGTGCGGTTGAAACGTTCAGGCTGTGGGTCCCCTGGGGTGGTAAGGAGTGGTTCTGGACTTTCGACTCCCCACAGAGAAAGCATCTCTTTGATCAGACGACTTCAAAGTCTCTCCCTTGATCAGAATGGATTCTTTGTGAGCCCATAGTGAACAAAAAGTTTTCTACAAGTACTTTGGCCACAGTGGATGCTTTCTGGTCTTTGGTGGGAAAGCTTGGGCATATCTCGTGAAATGGTCAGTGACCACCAGCACATTACTGATATTTCTTTGATCTGACTCCAAACTCAGAAAATCAATACAGACCAGCTCCATGGGTGCACTGGTGGTGATGTTAACAAGGGGCAGCCCTCTGGGGCAAAGCTTTCTCTGTAAGCAGCGACTACAAGTTCGAATGTGTTGCTCCACATCAGCCCCCATCTTAGGCCAATAGAATCTGGATCTCACCAAGTCAAGTGTTCTGTCTATACCAAGGTGCCCCATGTGGTTGTGCAAGGACCTCAGTACTGAGTCTCGAAAGGCAGTGGGCAGCACTAGTTGTTGTTTGTCTACCTTGTCCCCTCTGTCTACTGTTTCTCTGTATAACAGTTTATTGATCAGTTTCAACTTAGGACCTTCTTTGTATAACAGTGCAGTTCTCAAATCAGTGGGCGTAATTTGGACACATCTTTCCTGCATAGAGGGCTTCTAAAGCTGCTTTGATCATGGGATCGCGGGATTGAGCCACTTGAATACTGTCATTGTCCAGCTGAGGCAGTGCACCAATGTCTATTGCAGAAAAGTGGCAATAGCAGCAGGTATGCACTTCTCAGAGGCTCCTCCAATCCACCATGCAGTCCACATGCGTCCTGTGGACATTTGTTCCTCCCTGTCAAACTTCCGTAGAGTGCCCAATGTCAGGTTCTGCCAATCGGACCCAATCATTCTGGGGAACAGGCCTCCGGAGAGAGCATCAGCATCTATGTGGTTCAGACCTGCTCGGTATTCGAGCATAGTCATGTGTAGATAATGCAGAAAGCCACCTATGGCCAGTGGCATCCAACTTAGCTGAGGTCTGCACATAGGTCAAAGGATTATTGTCAGTTTTACTAGTATTTTAGCCCCATACAAGTACTCATGGAATTGGTCAACAATAGCCCACTTCAAAGCTAGGAACTCTAACTTATGTACAGGATAGTTCTTTTCGGATGGGGTCAGGCTTCACTGGCAAAGGCCACTGGTCTCAGGCCATTCTCGTGCTCTTGGTAACACAGCCCCCAACCCTTGCAAGCTAGCATCAGTGTGCACGAAGGTTTTCTTGGATCGGCATAGGCCAGCACTGGAGCATGGGTAAGTTGATATATGATCTCATGAAAAGCAGTCTCACAATCAGGAGTCCAGCGGCCCTAAATACTTCACTAGATGAAAATACACTTTTCAGTCTTGAGGACGCTGACTTTTGGTATTTTTTGTGGGTTGGGGATACCCTTGAGTAAGGTTAAGTAAAGGCGGATCACTCTTGAATAGTCCTTGATGAAGCGCCGATAATAACCACAGAATCCCAGGAATCTTTGCAGTTCTTTAGATTTTTGGCTGTGGCCAGGTGGTCAAGGCCTCAACTTTACTTGGGTCGGTCTCTATTCCTCGGTGGATACTATGTGTCCCACATACTTTACTGATGTTTGAAAGAATTGACACTTATCAATGGACAGTTTAAGGCCAAAGTCCTCCAGTCGGTCCAATACCTTAAATAATCTGCTCTCATGTTCCTCCAGTGAGCTGCCAAACACAATAACATCATCTAGGTATACCAGGCACTCTAGTAAGTTCATGTCCCCACTGCACGCTCCATCAATCGTTGAAAAGTGGCTGGGGCACCTGAAATCCCTTGAGGCATCCTCATGAATTCATAGAAGCCAAGCGACAGATAAAGGCCGCTTCTCACGGGTCCTCTGGGGCCATCGGGATCTGGTAGTACCCACTCGGAGATCCAGCACAGAGAACCACTTGCTCCCGCTTAGGCAGTCCAAAGCATCCTGAATGCGGGCATTGTGTACTGATCAGGGATAGTCCGCGTTTAAGGTGCGATAATCCACACACATCCTTACTGTTCCATTCTTTTTCCTCACTACCACAATGGGGAGCATAAGGGCTTCTGGATTCTTGTATTACACCAGCAGCTAACATCTCTTGCAGATGCCGCCTCACATCATCTATGTCAGCAGGTGCCAGGCGTCGAGACCTCTCACAAATGGTCTTTCGTCATGCAGCCGGATATTGTGCTCAGCTCCTTGCATGCATCCTACATCCCATTCCTTTAAAGAAAACACCTGGTCTCTCTGGGCAAGCTTCTCACTGATCCTCACTTTCCATTCAGCTGGCAGGCGGGAGTCGCCTAAATCAAACAAGTCAGGCGTTACTCTGTCATTCTTCCTTGAACTCTTGCTGCTGGGTAGCACTGCAGTGTCTGCACAATGCACATTAGCCAGGATGCAACCTCTGTTTACTCGAATGTCTCTTTCAGACACATTATGAACTTGGACCATTACCTTCTGGCATAAGCATGGGCTCTAACGGGCAAATACTAGGCTTGACCAGCAGTCCCTCTGGCAATTTTCCATCGCCTGGTGCATCCAACATTAATATTTTATTCTTAACATCCTTTCTGATACGGACCTCTCCTGTAAGGTACACTGGGCATTTGGCGCCAGGATCAGAGACTCAGGATCCTTCTTCCATACAATTCGAACGTTCCTCTGGTTCTGTTTTTCAGCATCTCTCTGTGCCTCATAGGCCTTCTTAATTAAAGCCGGAACTCTTAAAGCTCTACTAGTCTTTGACCCCTGTTTTCATAACACAACTGTGCCAGCCTTCCGAACATATGAGCATTTGTTCCAATCAACAAAGGGACACCATCATACAGTCCAGTGGGGGGACACACTAAGGCTAGGGTCTCTACTTGTTCGGCCACTCCAGCCACGGAGATGGGGAAAGACAGCCAAATTCGGATATACCCGGAATAGGGGTAGGCCTTCTCACTTAACCCCCATACATGCAGTCCTTCTAATGGTTGTAAGGGTACGTCTGACAAATGCTTCTGATACCAATCCTGGAACATAATTGTCACTTGGGAGCCACTGTCTAATACAGCTCTTGTAGACACTCCATTCACCTTTACAGTGGTCTCCATGGAGGGACCCACTATTCTGGACCAGTCTGGAGGCGGTAGTGGGGGCCTGGGCAACTGACCTTGCCACAAAAGGACGTGAATTAGCATTTTTGTGCCCTCACTGGGATCATGTCGCGCACCTCTTAACCACTGATTTCTTCTCCGAAGCTCTCCTTGTAGCCTATATGCAACTTTGTCAGTGTCTTTGGGACTGGCATTCCTTTCATGTGCCCATCTTCCCACAATTATAGCAAAACATACTTTCTGGAGTTTGAGCTGGCCGAGGTGCCACACTGGGAGCCAGGGCGGGGTATTACTAACTGAAAACCTGGGTGCCATCTCTGTCTGCGGCGTGATAAGCATTTGGAGACATCTCGTCAGTTTCTCCACTTCCATGGTCAAGGAATTGAGTTTGGAGCTGTTATCAGCAGGAGATACATGGGTGGTACCCCCACCCCCATAGCAGATGCAGTCGGGATATAGGTCAGGGCCCGTGACTTGCAGGCGTGGCTTCATAAAGGGACTGTTTTGAATTCTGATCTCTCAACAGTTCGCCCCTATTGTGGTATATCTTTTCCTTGTCAGAGCACTCTATTGACTGTCAACCTCTGCCCCTGAACTTCACTTGATGGGTCACCTCAGTCACTGGTTGTAGCCACAGCTGTTGGTGCAGGTACCTCCGAGGTCGCCTTTTCTCAACTCCTCGAATTTCTCTCATTAACTCATCATAGGAGGGTGGGATTCCAGTCGATTTGCCAGGCGTACTGAAGCAACAGCAGTTCTGAGAAGGGGCAGACTTAAGGATTCTGTCCAGTCTGGTTCGGTCCAGTTCAATCGCTGGCAAACTACCCTTTCTGAGGCATTCTTGCAACAATTTTTCCAGCCGAGAGACATACACAGACAACAACTCCTTGGTACTGTTGTGCATTTCTTACTCTCCACCATAGGTCCTCATCAGAATCTGGGCTCCCATACACATTCTCCAAGGCCTCAAGATAGGCCTGTGCAGTCGCTTCAGGGTTACTGGCCCGTTTAGCACGGATGGTAGCCAGGGCAGGACCCGGAGGCTCTCACTAACCCTCTTTCGCCGCCTCCGAGCATTGCCATTCTAGCACTTGGGGCAACATAGTCTATCCAGGTCTCCCAGTCATCCTCCCTTGGGGGTGGGAGGGTGCCAGAGAAGATCCTCAACCTTCGGTAAGAGTCATGACTAATGGCAGGTGCAGAAATAGAGTCTGCATTGGTTCAGCCACCATTACGGGCACTGGAGCAGGAGAGGGTGTTGGGGAGGAACACCCCAGGTGGCAAGAATAGTTTCTTCAAGTCCTCCACAGTTTTCCCTCTCCCAGCAACCATTCAGCAAATTTCCTCAAAAGTTTCAGATAGTGGTGGGGCTGATTCCCCCGGTCTTTACTGTCCTTAGTTATCACTCTCCAAGCAGTGAGGGCTCCTCTGGGGTAATGGTCTGTGGCACTTTGGAGCTATCTATGGGATCCTTAAACTCTACTAGGGCCAGGAAAGTGTGGGTGAGCAGATTAGCATGCCGACCCACCACCACAGGGTTTTGTAAACCTTCCACCTTGGAAAGTACTCCCTGCACAGTGTCCGTATTGATACCCAGGGGGATGTCCAGGATAAGCATAGCATTTTGGGGTCGATCTCCTCCCAGTACACCACTCCACCAGCCGTGCACAACCACTTCTGTCGGGTACCCATGTTTTTCTTAACAGTGGTTCAGAATATGGCCACTAGAGGACACACAATCCCAGCGGTGAGCCTCCAAGATGTAACCCCTAGATGGCGCTATCCCAGGGCTACTACCCCTGCCTGATTTGCCACTAACAGGTTGAGGGGCCTGGATCCAATGGCGGGTGCCTCCACCCAGAGGTCAGGGTTTGCAATAGTTAAACTAACTTGGTCACAGCCCTCTGGGACACTGCAACCCCCCTTTCTTCCCACTAGTGGCCCACACAATATATCAGAATTACCTTCACAGTATACACTTACCCCCAGGTCTGGTTCCGGCACTGGGACCTCCTGTGAAATGAGATACAGTGCAACAATCACAGTACAGTACTTTAACATAGACAAATACCTCAGGCAGTATAACTTTGCTGAAACAAGCAGCTCTGATTTATTTAGGGATATAACAAGGACAGGGGAAATCAGGTTAATTAGCTTATCACTCTAATAATCTACCTATGGCTCTGTGCACAGGTCTATCCCTATCAGTTACTGTCCCTGGGTAATGGCCCTAGTGGCTAGTCCAAACTGTGGCAGCTGGTAGGGGCCCTTCTCACAGAGAAAAGAAGAATTAAACAGTCAGCAGTACAGTAATTCCATTTGGATTTAATGTGGCAATTCAACAGGGAGCGACCCTGAATTAGTACTCACGACCTCCAAATAAGATAGGGTCCTTCAATGTCAGCAGGGCTCACTTGAGGTACACAAACCTCTTCACACATCCATATAAAAGAAAGCACTATACCAGGCAGGCTGCATCTGTATCCCGATCGCAATTACTGCACACATACCGGAGAACACACAGCAGATTCAGTTCCTGACAGACCAAATGCAATTTTCAGCAATTCCTCCAGTCTTCTATAGGGTGAGCCTGGTTTCTACTCTTCAGAGATCCTTTGATTCTTTTCTACAGGACGGATTCAGTCCTAACAAGCTGTTACACAAGCTGCAGACCGGAACTCTGGGCCTTACACACGTTTTTGACTAAAACTGCACACTGAAAAGCACAGGGCCTTCCTTCTTTACTGCCAAAGCTCAACTGAAACTCCAACCGACAAAACTGGCACTTCCTTTGAGTTCCTCCCAGTTCTTGACTGGATTGGCTGTCACTCACAATAGACTGCTGCTATTGGTCCAAAAGGTGCTGAAGTCTAAACTACATCTCCCAGAGTCACTGCCCATACAATCCTCTTGTGGCTGGCTCAGATTATGAGTCCAAGTTCTGATTCGTCCAAGGCACCATTTTAGAGCTAGCTTACCCCACACTGATTGGTCCAGTTCAGCAGTTCAAAACTAGAATGGGGAACTAGCAGACACAGTTCTGACTGCAAAGAAAGCAGGTTAGACAAACTGTAATTTCATTATTACTCTAAATAATTTCTGGCAAACAGTTACATCTTTCAGATAGGTTCCCTTTGCACTCCTAGTGACTGCAAAAATGAAGTGAATTGGCAGCAGCTCGAGTGGTACTCAGAGAAGCACACAGTCCCCCATACAAACTAATTATGTCTGCAAGCAGACAGCTCTTAAAGAGACAGTACCAGAGGTTCTAAAAACACTCACTGATAAATGGCTTAAACGCCAAACACCATTCAGGCTTGGAGCATTCAAGCAAGCTCCTGGAAGTCTTTTGGGAACCCCCATTTGCAGGGGGGTTACACACGTATGTGGAAATAAATGGATTTATCACATGGCTTATTGGTCCACATCTATTGCATAAAGGCAAATACACAGCAGGACTAAACACACAAGTCAAAGCACTCTGCACAACGTATGTTTTTGCAAATACTGAGTGTAGTATTCCTTTAAGCTGTTTTCATGATGTATAGTGGTATATAGTGCCTCCACGTCTATGCCCACCCAGAGGTAATCCTTTTCCCATACAAAGTTTTCAAACTTTTCAAGAGTATCCATGGTATTCCGGAGGTGGGAGGGCAATTTCATAACAGTTTTCTTTAAAAAGAAGTTTATTAATTTAGGCAACTTTTCAGTGAGGCCCACCACCACCAGCGAGACAATAGGCCTCACTGGAGAGCGTTTCAGATTTTTGTGTATCTGTGGGAGGGCATAGAACGTGAGAATGGTGGGATAATCAGTTCTCAGAAATTGAAACTCATTTTAAGTGATAGTCCAGTTACTGTAAGCTTCTTCAATAAGTTCATAAAAGTCCATCTGGGAACTTTTGGTGAAGTTACTAAGCATTACTGAGAGACAGAGACATTGCTCCGCTCCCACTCACCCACAAACTTGGCTCTATAGGCAGCATCTTGAACACGGAGCTTGTTGAACTACGCACTGGAGCTGGAGATTATTCAATAAAAAAAATAAGCTGCCCGGGGAGGGGGGAAGAGTCAGCAAATCAGGAATTCTTCCACCACCACTAGTGTGTCATCCAGCATGAGTTCCAGCATGACCTCCTCCCCTTGGCATGAGATCTATGACTACAGAAAAGGTTACAAACAAAAGGCTACTCAAGGAATTGATTGCCTTTTTGTAAAGAAATTTAAATGGTATTTTAGTTGCTCCACTCAGCAGTTGATAAACTAAAAGCAGTAGACTGGGAATATAATGACGGCAACTATGGAATAGAAAGAGTGCAAGGACTGCATGGGTGACCTCCTCCTTTACTTACACCATCAGCAGCAGCAAACAGAAAACAAATGCATTGACTTGGAGGGTCTCTTGAGAAGGAAAAATCCTGGAATCTATGGGGTTCTAGATGGAGAGGAGGGCACAAACATTACTGACTTCACAGAAAAATGTATTAAAACCATCTTGATACTATCGGGGATCTTACCCTGGAACTCAAAAGAGTTCATAGAGCATTGGAGCCTAAACCAGGACCACTAGAGAGGCCAAGACCTATCACTATGAAATGTCTAAGATTTCAGACTAGGAGCAGATCCCTTTAAAGGCCTGGCGACTGAAGCAAGTGCACTGGGGGCACTCAGATATTTTTGACAATGGTTTTGCCTCAGCCAGTCAACAAAACAGAAGGGCCTCTTCCCCCTGTCTTCATGCACTCAAAAAGGCAGGGCTGGAATTTCATACTCCCTACCCTGCAAGGCTGTGGTTCTCTTTTCCCGACGGTGACATTCTCTACCACATCACAGAAGAAAACAAGCAAGACCTGGAATGGCAGGGACTGGAGATCCCACAACTGCCTGGAACCACAAATAGCACAAGAGGGGACAGACAGAGAAGATGACCAGGGGACTCAGGGGACACAGCAACTTAGCTGGAGGAAGCAGCTCAGAGGGAAGACATTCCCAGGATAGACTGTACACCACTGAAGAACTCCTAGAACAATTCCAGAGACAAATCTGATAACATGTTGCATATCTTAGCTATTAGGAGATCAAGCTCTATACTGTGAGGGTGGCTCTCATTTTGAGTCGACTTGTTGGTTTTTGCAAGTAGCTAAATTTTGCTATCAAGTGATATTGCCATATCTCCCTTAAAATCAGCCTGTGATGCCAAAATCCATAGGGTCCGCATTAACCAGGTACAGTCTGGAGGGGCTGGGTTGGCACTGTGTGGAGGGGTCAGTCTCCTCAGTCCGGGCCACATCCACCACACATTATATTGCTCTGGTAATTTAGCCACAGTGGGGGGACCTGACTGATTTGCTTGGTGAAATATGGAGAACGTGGAGGAAAAATTATCTTTATTCCATTTCACTGCACTTAGAGTAGCAGTGATTACAGCCAGAAGTACCGTACATGAAGCCAGGCACTGGTGGGAAATATAAAATTCCCAATAACAACCCACTTGGAGCCACTAGATCGGAGATACTGTACTGGGTTCGGCCAGTCCATATTGCTGTAAGGCTGGATTTCTCTTCTCTGATGTTCAGCTGCTTTACTGCCCCTCATGCCTCTTTCTCCTACCTTCAGCTCTATCCCAATGTTCCTAAACACCAAATGAAGGCCCTGGGACAGGGACCCCCCCCATTCAGGGTGAGCAGCCTGAGGCACCACCTTGTAGACAACTGCTTGTCAAGTGTTGTCTCATTCACCTCACTGCTGCCTGAACTGGTTCAGAACCCATTCTCACTAACACAGAGCATAGCTTTTCAGGAGGAATACATTACACTATATGTTTGCTTAATGAGGTGTGGCAGCTTGGGGGCAGCAGCATCCACCCAGGACCCAGTTGACTGTCCTGCCTCAAACCAGGACCTCTTGCTGAGCTGCTCAACTAACATAGTTTTACAAGTCATGAGAAGCAAAAGACATGGACCTTCTCCTAAATCCTAATGGAAGGGGTCCAATGCCTCTGGTGATACTAATACTTTCTCTGCATAGAGTCATGTTTGACTTCTGCTGAGTTCACCCTATGTTGCAGTAACAGGTCACTGCTCCAGTACACCTATAAATGACTCAGTCATAACTGGATGGCAACATTTTAGTCGCTTCACGTTCACGCTACCTAAGCAGGAATATAATGTGGGGCATTGGTTGTTCTTTCCTCCCACAACTTTTTCCTTTTTATCTGATGACCATGTGGGTGGGTATGGGATGGATGGAATAATTGGACATCCAGGCACTCAGGAACACCTACACTACCAACAGGGGTTACCTGTCTGGAGGGCCTGCCTGATCCTGGGGGCAAATTGGTGAGCAATTTCCCTCTCAAGGGTGTCATACCCAACAGACTCCTATAGGAGCACGATGAGGTGCATTCTTCCTACCTAGGACAGTTATTCGCCCTGTTGGCCACAAACGTAATCATTCATGGGTTATGGTTGCTATACTTTGTATATATGTTATTTGTTGGTATTTACAACATTCTATTTTATCCGAGTTTGACTCAGTGTGATTTTAACATCATGGTACAGTGTCTACAGAGTCTGTACCATGTTAGTACTCCCAAGGGGACTCCAAATTATCTTCAGCTGTATCAGTTAGGTGTGGCCTAGCCCCTCTTGCTTGTGCTGTGGCAGTTGCTCCAGTAAAATCTGTTGTTTAATATTAACAGCATGCAAAACTGCTAAATTCTATTTGATGCACTTCTGCAAGAGACACACTTATCTAATGAAAAGCATGGAAATTTGGGTAAGCATGGTTTCCCTACCGTAGTTACATCCTCTCATGGCAGAGGAAAGCAAAGTGGGGGGGGGGGGCACTCTTCTCCCTACCTTGACAAGGTTTCACTTACAGGAAACCTAAATGGACCCCGAGGGAAGATACGTCATCTTGGTGGGGGTCCTGTATGACACCTTGGTAACCTTAGTTAATGTCTACTTGCCACCTTAGTTGGAGAAAAGGTGGTAGGGTCCTTTCTCTGATGCAGGGACAGCTGATAATTAGGGGGTGGATAGCAGTCTCACCTTAAATCCAAATTTAGATACAACATATCCAAGTCAATTCTGGATGAACCCAGCCTAAAGATATTTGAAAACAACTCTGGGATAACTGGGGACTGCAGATGTATAGCACACCCTTTTTCAAGAAGGGAGGCAGTATATCCATTTGTCCACCCACCATTCCAGTCACACTAGGCTGGATTAAATATTTGGCTCTCTGGAACATTTGATTTTGGTACAGGACTTCACGACTGGTGCCTGAAGAATACTGTTAGACCATTCCCTAATTATTATTAAATTGGATTTGGGGGAACTCAGGACTCATACCAACTGAAGACTGAACTTGTCCTTGCTCAGGTGCAGTAAAAACATCAAGTCAGTTCCTCGTTAATAATGACAAGGGAGACTTTACAGACTCTATACTGTGGAACTCACGTAATCCAGTACGTAGGGGACAGATGATCTCATATGCTGCTAAAAGGTTCGAGAATGAGCAAGACAGCTCCAGGAATTCATGGCCACACTTGGCACATTGCTGCAATTCCGGGTGGGATGGGGGACTGTGACAGGGCAGAATAAGATCCTGTCCCATTTGTTATGCAGAAAGACTTGAAAGCAGGGATCTATTCTGTTGTCTCCTATTCTGCCACTTGTCTGTCTCTGCTATCTGATTGTACAATCAAATTTTCCTGTGGAACCAGAGGAATAGGCCAATCCGACAGACCCACAATTGCCCCCCACCGCTATCTCCCTGCCTTTACTTGCTCTTTGTTGTTGTTTCTGTTCTTTCTTTGTCTCCCTTGCTTCTCTGTGGTTAAAATATATGTGAATCTTTATGTGAAACTGGGTGCCCCCCTTATATCTGAAAGAACAGATGAAAAATAAGTATTAAAATTGTTGCAGAGCTTGGAGGAGGGAAAGAGTGGGGGACTGGATGAGGTACCTACCCAACTACTAAAGATATCAGCTATCCAAATTAAAGGTCCATTGACTACTTTGTTTAATTTATCACTAGAGCAAGGACTAGTTCCAACAAGTTGGAAGGAATCAGGTGTGATTCCAGTTTTTAAAGGTGGAGCTAGACTAGCTATCTCAAATTATAGGCCAATTTCTCTATTGGCAATAGCTAGGAAGTTACTGGAGAAATCTGTTATTCGCCAACTGCTTGCCCATCTGGAGGGGCACAAACTGCTTAGGGACCAACAACATGGTTTCTGAAGTGGGCGGTCCACTTCGATGATGCTAGCTGGGTTTGCGGACACTGTCCTGGTGGCCTCTGAAAGTGGGATGGCCACTGGGGCAGTCTTTGCTGACCTGCCTGGCACCTTCGATATAGTCGACCATGAACTCCTGCTGTGTAAGCTGGGGAACATGGGAGTCAAAGGGATCCAGCTTGAGTGGTTTAGGAGCTATCTGATCAACCATAAACAAAGAGTTTAGAATCAATGGACACCCGGCACAAACAGGGGAAATTAAAGCAGGAGTCCCCGTGGATCAGTGTTAGGCCCACTTTTATTTTCAATTTTCATGAATGATATGCCAACCCACTTTTCTGTTGAAAACAGCATAATTTATGCCGATGATACGGTTATCTGGGACTCGGGACCTAACAGTGATGATATACAAACATCTCTACAAAATAAGTATGACACTTTGGTAAACTGCATTAGGGAAAATTGAATGCTTATAAATGAAAGTAAAACAAATTTAATGTTGTTTGAGTCCCAACAAAAGATATCGAAACAGGGCCTGATACAAATTAAGGGGCAAAATGTTTTTTTTCTTCCAACAGTAACCACCTTAAAGAATTTGGGCATACATCTGGACCCCAGTTTAAGTATGATACCTCACATTGATAGATTGGGTAAGAAAATAAATCAAAAACTAGGCTTTCTGTACAGAATGTCAACTTCTTGACTGATGAGGCTCGACAAGTCATAGCCAAGCAGGTTCTTGTGCCTACTTTGGATTATGACAATGTTATTTTCTTCCCCTGTAATGGTATCTTTGAGTCTAAGTACAACATTCTTTACAGTAATATGTGCAGATTTGCCCTTAAGGCCTCATTAAGAACTCATCACTGCTATCTTTGTGTTAAACTGAGTATACTATCTCCAGAGAGGCGGCTAAAGGGCCTTGTAACTAATTTTGCATACTGTATAGCTAGGTCAGCAGAACCTCAAGTTTTATCAAATACCCTGGTACTTAAAAATAGTGAGACGTGTGCCAGAAATAGTGGCTTGACACCTTTTCAAATTCCTGCCTTGAAACTTAAAATGTACAGGAAGGCTTTCACATGGTATGTAACTAAAAGAAACATTCTCAGGTTGCCCTATATGTGTATATATAAAAAATTCCAATTTTGGGTCATCCTATTGGCTCCAGAAAATGATCAAAAAGTATCTAAGGCAGGATGAACTCCACTGAAACACTTGGTCTTCAATCAACTTCTGTATTTTATTGGTCACATATCAAAGGAGGGGCAACAGTTTCATGGCTCGTGGCTTGCATTTTATTTTACATTAAGTTCCACCATAATAAATATTCCCAATTAAAATTTGAGGACAGTTTCTCCACCAAAAAATATATACATGTGCTTGTCTCTTTAATTTCACACTATTACTTAGCCAGCTGCACATATTAATGGCTCACCCCTATCTTGTTGTCTTCAATTGTTTCTGTTTATAGCATTTTCCCATTAAGTACCTTCAACACTATCAAATGAAAATGAATTGAATAACAAAAAGGTGAGCATAGAAAAGCATGACTATGGAGGAACATCAACAAAGAAAAGCTATAAACCTGTTAATAAGATCCATTTTTATCTGCCCCAATAGGCAGGATATTACTTACTGGAAAATGCTATAAACAGAAACAACTGAAGACGAGATAGGGGTGAGACATTAATATGTGCAGCTGGCTAAGTAATAGTGTGAAATTAAATATATATATATTTTTTTTTATTTTTATTTTTCGTTGACCGGGTAAGTGCACTAGACAAATCCTGCCTATTTTCAGGCATGACCCGGGGGAGTGGGATACAGATGAATGCCAACTGACGAACCAGATTAAGCTGTTGGTGGTATTTTTAGTGAATGAGGGAAATTTGGCCAGGACACCGGGGAAATTCCCCTACTCTGCTTCCTGTAAGCAGGGGGGGTCCCATTTTCATGTGGGACCAAGATGGCTGCCTCTGGACATGCTGTGGAAGACATGGAGGTGTTGGAGGCAGTGGAGCTGGTCTCTTCCCCTGTCTCTGTTCAGAGAGAGACCCCATCTTCTATGCCTGTTGTGCTGCAATCTACTGAATATGGTTCTTCTATGCCTTTGGATACTTCCCCTGCTGCTGTTGTGGATATTTGTGTGCAGTGTTTGCCTGTGGATCCTTCATTTATTCCTCAAACTGTGCTTACAACGTCTTCTAGCCCTGCTACTATGGATGTACGTGAGTCTTCTCCTCCTGTTTCTATGGATGTAGATGTGTTACTTAAAATCGAGGAACAGCGTTATTTCACTGCTAGACAGCGTTTGTTAGCCCTTAAGCCTCAGTCTGGTTTTGTACCTGCTGCTACTGACTCACCGTCTGGGAAAGATTGTTTTACTGTCTCGTCACCGATTCTGACACTTCCGCATTCTTTGCCTGTTGCTACGGACTCTCATCACTCCCTACCGCCTATACTGACTGCACCTCTTGCTCAGCTTTCTCCAGAAACTTCTTCTGTACAGGTGCCTGCTTCTGCTCTCTCTGATGCCTTGCACATGACAGACTGGTCTGTTGAGTTGGTCCTGGAAGCGGCTGGGTGGGAGAAGGATCCTACCGTTGGGACTTGGCGTTCTGGTTCTTCCCCGATCTGTACTAGGCCACCTGACACTGACAAACTGCTGGCCTCTCCTGTTTTGAAAGACTCTGCTGCTTCTCTTGATCTTTCTTTGCCAACTGAACTCCTTCTGACTCAGAACCCGACTTTGCAATTTGGTCCTGCTTCCTCGATGCCTCAAGAACAACGGACTCTTCGGGACCCTGAGTCTCGTCCAGTTCCTGCTACTTCTACTGCTTCATCCCCTAAAACTTATGCTGCATGCTTTCAACCCCCTGTACATCAAGCTAAAAGACACAATGCTGTTTGGCTGCATTATTTGGGGGGCTTACCTGACTTTCCTGACCGATTTTTTGTAGGTCGCACTCTTTTGAAGGATTCTATGCAATTTGCTGCTTTTGAGATTCATGCCTTAATTCATGTTTCTTCCGTCTCATTTTGATATTAGTTTTAAAACTATCACTGGTTTAGAAAAGTTTTGGAGAAAATATCAGGAGCTTAAAACTTCTCCTTTATGGTCACTGTTTAATGCCATTCCCTTAACTAAACCTACTCAGAAAAATGTTACTATATTGTTTCGTAACGAAGGTGTCAGTCTTAATGATATTACTGTCTGGTTAAAGCAAAGATGTACTGTCCTTTCTGACCCAGAGGCTATCTTTGATTCTGAGAATATCTGGACAGGTGGGTGGAGAGCGAGGGTTATGCTTCGCACTTCGGAGGTTGGAATACAGCATCTCCCGAACAGCTTTATGCTTGGGAAAGACAGGGGAGTTCTTTTTTAACCCGGCCAGCCTAAAGCTTGCTACAGATGTGGCTCTCAGAATCATATAAATAGTGTCTGTGACAAGATTAAATGCTCTGTTTGTGGTAACATTGGCCGTGCAGGTTCCCAATGTGTGGATGGACCTCTTTCCGTCCTTTATGACGAATTGGGGCACACTTTCCAGACTTGTACTTGGGCAGCTCACAACTCCCCGACTCTTGCTGATGGGAAAAACAACGTTTGATTATTACTGTTGCACAATGTTCTCGTTTATCTGACACTCTTTCTAGACCTCAAGCATGCACCCTCCCTCACCCTGTTGTACCTGCTGTTGACCCCTCTTCTACTTTACATGAGCGGTCTGCTCCTGTTTTGGAACCACAGACCTTTACTACAGCTCTCCCTCCCCCTTCCTCTGATCTTGCTATTTCTACCTCAGAAGAGGTCCCTATTCCTGTCTTGCCTAGTATTTCTGGGTCTTCCATGGACCCCCCCAGAATCTTTTGTTAGAGTTACACGAGGATCTAAGAAGGGGACTTCTCCTTCTTCTAAGGCCTTGAAATCCTCTACTGTGACTAATATGAATAAATTTGAGGTTTTACGCCACCCTCAGGACAACACGGACTCTGATACGTCCTCTGTTCTTTCCTCCCACCCTGATGTGACTACAGACACTGAAGTACCCATTGATAATATTGGTTCTCAAAAAAGGAAAGCTATGGCAAAACTGAAACATAGGGAAGGTACCCCTAGGAAAGGTAGGCTAAGGTGACTTTTGTGTTTTTGTTTTCACTTTCCCGTTTCATGTCTGCTGCTTTCTCAGTGCATACTGTTAATGTTAACAGTATAAAGAAGCATGCTAAGAGAGATGCAGTTTTTTCCTTTTTATCTGGCTTGACAGCTGGTCTCATCTTTTTGCAAGATGTACGTTTCCATGCTCTTCCAGAAATTTCCAGGGCCACTCGTGCCTGGACCTCTGGGCTCTCTTTTTGGTCCTTTGGACAGGACTTTGTTCTGGTTTGGGTATTTTATTTAGTATACCTGATGTTACTGTTGTTAAACTGTTGGATGTCTACCGGGTCGCTTCTGTTGTTGGATATTTTGATTTCTTCTGTCCCTTTCGGATTATTAATATTTCGCCCTCAATTGAAATCCCACAGAATTGAACTACTGAAACTGATTCAACCCTATTTATACACATCAATGCATGTGATTTTTGGGGGTGATTTCAATTGTGGGTTATCCACTAAAGGTAAGTCTTCTACTTCAAAGACTACTAAGTTGTTTTGTGACACGAATTTTCTGAAACAATTGCTCCATTCCACAGGTTTACAGGATGCATATTTATCTTTCGCAATTGACATACTCCTACTTTTCAAAGGCCCCTTGCAACCCGTATTGATTTTTTTTATTTCTTCCCACCTCCAACTTTCTGATGCTGTAATTCAAGTTGCGGAATTTTCAGATCATAATTTATTATCTATTTCTTTAGGCCCTTCCTTGACATCTCGTTTTGGCCCTGGCATTTGGAAACTGAATGCTTCCCTGTTATCTGATTCACGTTTGTTAAGTCACTTAACTGAGTATATTCATAATCGAAAGACCTGTATTTTTTTTTATATGATACCCGCTGGGATTGGTGGCAGGATACGAAATCTGGACTCCGAACTTTATTTAAAAATTTTAGTAAACATCATCATGATTCATTGTATTTCCTTTATCACACTAACAGACGACGACTTCAAAAATTACTTACTTTATCTCATGAAACTGGCCATGATTTTTCCACCCAAATAAGTACTCTTAAGGGCGATGATGGATTATCACCTTCTGAAGGCTACTTCTGTTCAGCATCAACAGCGTTTTGGGACCTCTGGTACCCGTGACACAGTATGTCCATATGCTTCTATTCGCTGAACAGTAGAGTAAAACCTTTACTACGCTGTTTGATGACAGTTTCACTGAGCTCACTGATATTTTGGATATCAGGCACCGTGTTACCTGTTATACACAAAAACTGTTTGGTCCCATGCCCCCCATCTGCATCCATAATGGACTACTTTTCCTTTTTACAACTTCCTGATGTACCTTCTTCTGTTGTAGATATGTTAGATACTGAGATACAAGCACATGAAATTGAAGCAGCAATCAAGTCTTTACGTCCAAGAGTGACACCGGGCCTGGATGGTCTCTCCAGTGAGCTGTAAAGATTGTTTTCTGCTGACCTGAGCACTGAATTGGCTACAGTTTATAATTCTATTCTACAGTGCGAACATCTTCCTTTAGACTTTAACGTGGGTTGTTTATTTTACTTACATAAAAAGAGGTTAGAAGATTGCTCTCCAATTGGAGACTTTATGCCTCTTAAATACTGATTTTAAAATATTGACCAAAATGTTGGCCCTCAGACTTTCTAAATTGGCCATATATGTGATTTCTACATTGCATAATCTTGCAGTGTCCCTGGGAGATGTATACAGGACCATCTAATTTTACTTAGAGAAATGATTGAACATGGAAATTCTAATGTTTTACATGGTTTCATATTCTCACTGGACCAACGGCAGGCTTTTGATTCTGTACATCATGATTTTTTATGGTCTACTCTTCGCTATTATAAAGTACCTGATTATACCCTGACTAGACTCCGGTTGTTATAATGGTCTGCAACTGTTGTCCCACTGGTCAATGGATGGAAGGGCCCTATGCTTCCTCTACACAGAGGGGTTAGACAGGGCTGTCCCCTTAGTCCACTTTTATATGTTTTTTTTTTGGATCCCTTACTTTGTTCTATTAATTTGGCCCCAACAATTATGCCACTTCCCTCAGCCCCATATTCCATGTTGGCCTATGCAGACGATATGAGTCTCATGGTGGCTAACGTTGCCTCCGTGCGTTCTGCATTATGGCATTGTTCCAAGTCTGGGGCTGTTTCTGGCACGGCCCTTAATCTTGATAAATGTGTAGGCCGTAGGTTAGGTTCCCCTTTTGTAGATGAGTCTTCTGTTGACATTAGACTTTGTGATGACCCTATTAGGATTTTGGGCATTTTATACGGTAGTGGTCCTTTAGATGTCCTTAACTGGACTCCCAAATTAGATTATGCTCAAACTATGGTTGCATGTTGGAATTCATGGCAGATGAGTAAGAAAAAAAGGATTTACATGATTAAAACCTTTCTGCTTCCCCTTTTTCTCTTTCTGGCTTATATTTTCCCCTCTCCACAGCAATTTGAAACCAGATTGCTTAGTCTCTTTTTTCAAGCTCTATGAGGTAGCCGCCTGAACCCCATTAAACGTCAGCTCACCTATCTCCCTATTCGGGATGGAGGCCTAGCTATGGTCCAACCTGTTTTTTTTATACTAGTTTTTTCTTGTTTCATAATATTAGACCCCTGCTGGTTAACCAAGATCGAGGTTGGGAACCTTGGTTTCTTGAATCCTGTGGTCCTTGGTTTCACAAATGGGAACTTAACAAATTGACGGTTTTAACACATTCCCCCCAGATTTCTGCTTATGTTAGGGATAGCTTTTTTTGTTTGAAACACTGGCAGATTACTAGCCATATGCTAATAACTGTCTCCAGAAAATAATTGTATAAGTATTTAGTGGACCGTGTATGTTTGGAGATTGTTGTTTTTCCCAAATGTCCTACGCAACATCTCCCTGCTTTGCTCACTTTACTTCGTAATTCTAGGATTCCCCGAAAGATGTGGGACTTACATTGGCTTAGCTGCCATGAACGTATCAACATCAAATGCAACCATAAACACAAATCACTACAGGACAGATTTTGTTCCAGACCTGAATGTCAGCAACAAGAAGAAACTATTTCACACCTTTTTTTTTCATGTACATTTATTGTTTCTTTTTGGACTCTATTAGCTGCCAGATGGCGTGAACCCTTGTTTGCTCTCATTACTTTTGATAATTTGATGTATGGTTTTTTCCCCCTCACTTGGTCTCATTGGAATATTAATACGTTAAATTAGATTTTTGTAATAATCAAATGGCATGTGTGGAATACTCGTTGTCTGTTTAATTTACAGAATCAGGATGTGCCTCTTCTTACCATTATTCAAAGGATCGAACATGATTTGAAGGCCATATATTTTTCAGAGGCAGAGCATTTGCCATCTGACTCTTTGTTGGAATTATGGACACTATTACCTTGGATAACTGATTCTGATTTTCCTGTTACATAATTATTTTGTGTTTTATTTTTTCTCTGTATCATTTTCGTTTTTCTTTTCTGTTCAGTTGATGTTCAATAAAAACTTCCCTTACTCTTTTCGATAAGTGCCATGGGATCTTTAACATCCACCTGAACTACCACCAATCCAGGCAGATGGGACCTTGGTTTAACATCTCATCCGAAAGACGGCATCTCAGCAGTGCAGCACCCCTCTCATGCTGCACTACAGTGTCAGTACTGGGATATTAACCCAAGTGCAGCCAGATGTGGGAACTGAACCCACAGCCCTCTGATCTCCTGGCCTCAGAGGTGAGTGTGCTACCTACTGAGCCACTGACACTGCCAATATATATATATATATTTGGTGGAGAAACTGTCCTCAGATTTCAATTGAGAATATTTATTGTGGTGGAACTTATTAATGTAGAATAACACTCAAGCATATTTGAGCAGTCACGGTGTTTTGCATAAATATTAAGAGGCTTTCTGGATTTGTGACCACAAGTGGTGAAAGTTGAAAATGATAAAAAGAAAAAAAAAGAATGAATTGTAAACAAAGTTTTTGGGTTTTATTTTTAGAAACACAGTGGGGCCTGATGAAGTGGTGGAGCCATTAAACTGTTGCCCCTCCTTTGATATGTGACCAATAAGATACAGAAATTGATTGACGACCAAGTGTTTCAGTGGCGTTCGTCCTTCCTTAGATACTTTTTGTTCACCTGGTATGCACCATCCCTATTAAATGAGTATGGAAAATTGATTAGAGAAGCAAACAGCGTTCCACATTTTAAATGAATGTTGCATAAATCGTTGCATGCTGAGAACATGTGTAAATGTATTTAACTGTGTTTTCTAACCAACTGTACTATATTGTAATTTTGTATGTGATGTTTACGTGTCAGGCATGGCTGAAAAAGGGCTGTGCCTGGAGCATTTCCTGGTTAAAAATAAAAAAATAAAATAAATCCCTTGATTTGCAAATGTATATAGTTATGTTGTTTGAAATGTATTGCCAAAAGCTATTTGGCAATTAGAAAAGATAGAAATCTGTACCACTGGGAGCTGACCACGAGAAACCTTTTGACTTCCTCGAGCTTGTTAACAGAATTGCCAACAGAAGATCAGCCGCTGACATAATTTTTTATTTTGTTACATTTTTGTGAGAAAGAGGAGACCCGCCCCAGACACTGTTCTATTTTATTGACTCTGGAAATTGATAAACTTGTTACATTTTGTGGAAAACAGGATGCAATCCCCTTCGTATAGGTCTACATCAATTTTAAAAATTGATTCTAAGTTATTTATTGTGGTATGGGCCATCCACCTAGATGCTATTCTTCTAACACTCCTTCAAAAAGATCAGTCTGGTTTTATACGAGCTAGAGGAACTTTAGAAAACATTAATGGAACATATTATACAAAGAATCATGTCTGCAGTGGTAATCAGTTTAGATGCAGAGGTGTTTGATAGGGTGTCCTGGCATTTTTTGTGGAATACCCACTCGAACTTTGATTTCCTGATTCCTTTCATCACCATTTTGTGAAATCTGTATAGTTCCCCACAAGCATGGATACATATAAATGGTTCCCTGTCCCTGTTGATCCTTCCAGAGAGGGGCATTTGTATGGGATGCCCTGTGTCTCTGTTATTATTTATATACTGAGCCATTGGCAGAGGCCATATGACAAAATGGTAGAATAGAGAGCATCCCATTTGGTGGGGTGGAGTTTAATCTTACTTTATATGCTGTCAATATCCTTCTCACAGTGTTAATCCCAGAGCAATTACTTCAGGCTTTATGGGAAGAATTGAATAGCTTTGGTGCAGTGGTAGGCTTAAATTAAATATCCATAAGATGGAGCTGCTCCGATTTAATTACCCAAGTGAGGACATCAAAATCAAAATTATGCTCCCATTTAAATGGAATAAAATGGCTATTAAATATTTAGGAGTAACCTCCCTCAGAATGTAACTCATCTGGAACTGCTGAATTTGGAACCTACCAATTAATGACTGATTTAGAAGGGTGGATACACTTGCCTCTGGGCTTACTCTCTAGAGTGGATGAATGTATTGCTCAGATTGTTTCTGTATTTTTTTACAGACCCTGTTGTTGAAGCCTGCACCTTATTATTTTAGATTCTGGAGTATATTAATTTCCAGGTTTATTTGGAATGATTAAGCCCCAGGATCAGATTCACAATTTTGCAGCCCTGGGGAGTGTACTCCTGGATGCTTTGGCTTCACTTTTCATTTCGTCTGTTATTGGCCGCTCTGTAAAAGCTCCATGAAAGCACGTAGAATACTATTTAAATGACTGCCACGATATTACAAAATATTTTTTTGCTGGTAATATCATGGAGGTCACTTAACCGTAGCACAACCAGGACTGAGCTAGTAATTACAAGAGGCAGAAGTCTTGCGTATTGCTTAATCTGACAGTCATTTGGACTATCGTCCCCAATATGTTACTATGTATTCTATCTGCATTGCAATAGTGTTTATGTTGTTTGTTTTTAGTATTGAAAACTTAATACATTGAAATATAAAAAGAGAAGATAGCTTCCCCTGGTTGGTCCCCACATTGATTAGATGAGAAAGCAGTCATGCAAACCACCACAAACTTCTGGCCTTTTGGGTTCCTTGCCTCTTGTATGTCCCGGCCAATTTTTCTGAAGTTGAAATCTCTCATGATTACAATTCCTCCCTAGATCGATGCCATTCAGATTAAATTTTCTAGCACCGTGTCCAGCAATAGAAATGAGCAGTCCTCAGCTCGGCATGCTTGCTGGTAAAATTCTTATTTATTTATGGATCTGTTTATGTAACCCCTTATTCCCAGGCATCGTGGGGAAGGGAGCAAATGTTTTGAGAGGGGTAAATACATAAACCAAATGCCCTTACTTGACCTCTCTCAAATCGGTTGACTGCCAGGCATCCCATGGCACCAAGGTGGGCTGGCACGGCTGTGGACTTAAAATGGTTAGGCAAATATTCAAACAGTTCAAATAAAACATTGTCCAAATGGAACAGCAACAATTAAAAACTCCAGACTGGATCCTTTTATTTTTTAAAGTTAATCTTTTTATTGAAATCTTTGCAGTTTACAAACAATATAGCTCAAAAAGACAGAAGTACAGAAACAGCTGGCAAATGTAACAAGGCAACTGTGATCTTACAGGTACAAGCACACGTGAGGCATTAGTACAGATTATCTTGAAAAGGCATATTGCATAATCCAAGCGCTGCTGTATTACCTAAAATCCAATGGGGGATTGCAGAGGTACTGGGGAGGGGGAGGGCAGACAGCTATGACTTATTACTTGGAGCGCTAGAAGGTGATAGACTAGTTACCTTACAGGGGATGCCAAATTTTCTTGTCCTGCTTAACATTAGTGGGTGTAGAATGGCATGCCACATAATGTAAATATGGTGCCCATATCCTCTGATAAGTATCTATTTGCCACTTGGCTTGGTAATTTAATCTAGCATTCATCACTAGGGTTTTTATCGAGGTATGCCATTCCTGGATGGTTGGAGTGACCGTAGATCTCCATTTGGTGAGGATTAACCTTTTAGCCTCTACAGATGCTGCAATTAGCCATTTCAATTTTATGGATTCTTTTATTTAAAAAAAAAAACAGTTTCTCCATTGAGGCTGATGTTACAGGGTACTGACCAGTACAGACCACCGGGTGGTCATGAGTTCAGTTCCCATTGGTGGTAACAATTCATTCTTTCACCACAACATTTGATCTGGTTATCCCATGTGGCTGGAGGTTGTACCCCCTAGGAGTTATTTCATTTAATGTGTACTTTCTGCCTTCAGGAAGTTCTTTACTTCTCTCTTACTTCAAATCCCCATATTTAAAATGGCTAGGGAAGGCTACGATCCCCCCTTAGGGTCCCAATGAACACGGACCTAGTCTCTCACTTCCCTCTTATGACTGAGCCCCCATGAGGAGGGGAAAGTCCAAGTCCACATCAGACAGGCAGCCCCCAGAGCTTAATTTAGGGGCAAGAAGGGCAGAGCATCTCCTGGGGGTCTGAGGTGCCACTGGATTTCTGCCTCCACCCTCACTCAAGTGCTGACCCCCATGAGGAGAGGGTCCCAGGAGTCCAAAACAACAGGCAGAATTCAGTGAAACATATCAGGGCACATTTCACATACTAGCCACAGGGCTAGTTGGCAGTCTCTCACTTAGTGTGACACAGGCAGGGTCATACACACACTCTTCTGAAAACTGTCACCAACTACTAGCAGGCAGACAGTATTAACTTGACAATTTTCCTCAGCAAAGCTTCACTGTGGAAATCCCCACAGCCTTTAGTGTCCAAAGGGGTTAAAACTAGTGTCTTCTCTGACACTCTACATCACAGGCAGAGAGCATATGGCAGCCCCGTTTCTGAGAGGCAGTCACACTCTGACAGGAAAATCTGTTTTGAAACTCAGAAAACTTCTCTAAGTCTTGAATCACAACAGTCTGCAACTTGCACAACATTTAGAAAAGGTTAAATGTCACCCTGTTCTTTTATGTAACCCCCCCAAATTGGGTGGGCTTACCTTAGTTATCTCCTGGACACTGCAGTGTTCCCTGCCCATAGGGTTCCCTGCTGGTATTCTACCTTTAAGAGCCTGGCTAAGTCCAGTATTGTAAATGATGAATCCAGATGTAAAGTGTTGCTGTATTCCTGGTTCCTGCATGAGTGTGTCAGTTAATGCCACCGCATTGTACCTTTAAGAGGAGCAGCCTGTGTATATGGTGTATAGCCTGTGCTGAGTCCGGGATAACAGAGCTCATGACCAGTGGGGCAGCACCCCAATAAGTTCCATTGTACAGTCTCTTACCAGTACAAATGCAGCCTTATTGAATGCTGTGAACATTTATTTTTGAAGTTGAATTGTTATGTTTAAAATGAACTTTCACGTTGGGACTGTATACATTCTGCTCATGCAGCCGCCATGATGATACTTTGAGCCCGCTTTTGGGCCAGTCGGAGCTCAAGGGGTCCTAATGGGTCCTTTTTACTATGGCTGCTGGGAGAAACTGTCAACTGTATGCTTGGCGTCCATTTTAACCAATCAGGATGCTGGAACTATAACTGACAGCTTGGGTAGCCCAACGGATTATGGGATTCTTTTTTTTTTTTTTTTTGAGTTGAGAGAAATGACTGAAGAGCTGGTCTGGCATGAGCTTCTGTGCTGACAGGAGGCTCTGTGATCAGCTTGGGGATTTTGGGGAGAGGCCTGCTTTACCTCTCCTCGGCATGAACTCCAGTCTGAATCATTGGGACTGCCAAGTCTGCAGACCAAACTGCCACTCTTCAAAAGTCAGAAAAGAGGTGATTCCTCAGAGCTAAACATACAGACTGAAATGGGGGTCAGAGTGTCTAAAGGATCCCCAAGCTGTACGCCAGTGAGAGACCTGGTTGTACCGGAGATTGTGGCCTAGAACTGAGGCATGAGGCCACCGGAGTTGTCTCCAGCCTGATTGCTACAGGGGGAGACCTGAATTTCTGTTTTGTCAGCTTTCACACCAAGGACTGCAGTTTGCAAGAGGGTAAGCTGTGCGACCTATCTGAGACTGTACCAGAATTAAAACTTGTGATGCTAAACAATTACTCTGAGAAACTGTGGCTGACTATTCAACAAAAGCTGCTGGGAGGCCGGTTTTGGGAGTCAGCTCCTGCGGAGAGAGTCAGCGTGGGTTGCGGCCATCCTTTGGGGAGAGGCCGTGACATGGGAGTGAGTCATGCAAGCCCTGGTCCCTGTATCCTGGTCCGTGTCAAGAAAGAGAACTGCAGTCTGTAGCCTGCAGCCATCAGCAAGAGAGCCAGTCCTCCAGAGAAATCAGCCTGGAAATCAGCCCAGCATCCGAGGTGCTGGTTTAGTGAGTACAACAGGGTCTGACCCTGCAACACAAACTAAAAGGTGTTTGCCATCTGATTTGCCTTTCAAGTTCTCATTGTAGTGTAAACTGTTTTGCAGGCCATCTGGCCTGGGGATTACAATTTTCCTTGGATTTAAAGTGTTATTGAATGTGGCCACCGCCAAGGGTGAAAGAATCATTAATCATTTATTTGTTTAAGGGCCCCAACCAGCTGCAACTCCGGCCAGCCCGCGGCATTGCTCAGGCCTGCAATAGTAAGACCATGGGTACCCAGATTGTAGAAACTGAACCTAGTCAGAAGTTAAATGTATGCGACTGTTTCTCTAACATTAAGCCTAACAGTTACTTTACAGTTACTATTGATTTGCCTTCCCATCCCCTGTTCAAACCCCCAAATAAATCAGTTTGTTGTTTAAATGTTAAACTGATTCCTGAGCAAATTATTACTGAGTGCTGGGTTAATAGAAAAGCTGAGAGGTGTCTTATTGCTACTGTAAATCTTGCTCTACAGGTGTACAGGGTGTATCTGGGAAGTTCCAACCCTGTTGGTAAGAGTGGTAACCGTGAACATTTTATTAGCGCTCACCAATAATTGTGACATTGAATGTTTAGTAAAGTGTATGGTACAACTCCATGTGTGGGACCACTGGTTGGGGCTGTGGGTAGGTACAACTTCCCAGAGGGTTGTGCTAGCTTAGCATCAAACCCACTTAAGGATCACTCTGGGTGGAAGCACCGCGCAAATAGCATTATTTTTGGTACTGAGCGCCTTGTGCTAGTTAAATCAGAACCCAGGCCCCTCAACCTGCATTTAGAGGAGCAGGCAGGGGTAGTAGGCCATTGGGAGGTGGCACTCGGGTTACATCTTTGGAAGCACCACTGGGATTACTGCCCCTGGTGGCTAGACCACAAAATTGCAGTTGGGCCCCATATGGAGACTGGCACTAAAATGAAGAAAGTTACCAGCCCTAGTCTTGAATTTCCTGCCAATAAAATGGCCGTGTATCACCTGTGGGGTGGTGTGAGGCAGAGGTGGTTGTCCCCCAGAAAGCTTTGTTGCTTTTAGATGTACCCTTGGGCACAGAAAAGGGAGTTATTGAGGGAGCTCTGGGCAAAGTTAAGTACTTGGGCCAAGCTATCGTGATGGGTCAAATGGCTGATTTGTCTGCACAGACACTAATGGCCCTGGTGGAGTGTAGTAGTCCCATGGACAGTTAGAGAGTGCCCAGCATCCTTATCCCTGATGAGTCCATGGTGGACTGGAAAGTAGTCACCTTGCACAGTGCAGCTTCCACACCTGAGGGGTTCCCAAGGTCAGAAGGGTTAAAAGAAAAACTTAGGAGGTTGTTGCTTTCTGAGGGACAAATTTCTGAGGACTTAAAAAGAGTGTTAGAGGCCTCTGGAGGTACCTCTGCCCAGGTGCCTGGGCCAGCACCTGCCCCAGCTCCTATGCCTGCACCTGTACCTATACCCTCCATTAACCTGGACTCATACCATAGATTACGAGTATTTTCTGGCACCCTTCCCACACCTCATGGGGAAGATGATCTAGAGACATCAAAATTCCAAGCAATCAGGTGTTATACATAAACAAATCCCCATGAGGGCTTCACTCCTCTTAATATACACTTGTCTACTATCTGTTGCTTTTTGATACATCTTTAAGGGGTAATATTATAACATTTGTAATCCAACAGTAATTGTAATAAGCTGTTAGTTAGCCCATAAGCTGCATGGTAATAATAACCCTTTATAGTCCATATATAATGTCCAACAAAAGGCCTTACCAATGGTAAGGTCAAACAGTACCATGCCTATTCTAAGTTTATGCATTTTTTGCAATCCCTAAAAAAGTGTAGTAGAAACAACTGTAAAAATAATAACATATATAGAATATTTTCCTACAGTAAGAAATCCTCCTTAGAAAAAATGTGGAGCATTTAACTGTGAGTGTTTAGACAATACATAACATATTCTGAAAAACATCAGATCAGCTAGCCAGGCATGATAGCCCAATTAAATTTAACCTATATTTTAAATCTCAAGCAGGGCAGAAGGAGTAACTGAAAACTTACCCTGTTGAAGTAAGAGTAATTAAGACCCCATTGAAAAAAACAGCCTCCTTACCCCAACGTACTTACATCCCTCTTAACAAACTAAGAAGGAGAAATTTAATCATCAGGTCCCCCCTTTTAATCTCAAGTTTCTTCATCATCTCCAGACAAAGTATTGCCAATATCTTCATCTCGGGGCCTCGGAGTAACGTGCTTGCGACTCCATTTCAAAGTATCCTCAGGGTCATTAGATTTTCTAGTGTGTTAATGCTAAAATTAAAGTTTCAAGATTGAAGGGATAACCTTCCTACTTATTAATGGCTTAAGAAGAGTTTTGAGAGGCTGACAATGAGGAGGACATTTGGGATCCATATGAGGGTGCTGCCAGAGTAGTGCAGATTCCTGAAAAAAACAATGAAAAAGAGACTGTTATGATCCACAGCAGTTGAAAGACTTACTAAAAGAATTGAGAGAACTAAAAACAAGTGTTCAGAGTACTGTAGAAATGGTAAAGGGCCAGACTGGTTGAATTAAAGCTGTCATGGTGGCCAATGAAGCTCAGACAACAATAAAAGGTGTAAGTGCTCAGGTTCCTAGAGGGGGAATGAAAAGTGATATGTGGAAAGAAATGAGAGAATTGAGAGCTTTAGTAAGTGACCTTGCCCAATCCTTCCATCAGAGTTCATCCTGGAGAAGGCCTAGTCAAAATGAAAGTGCCTATAGGCCTAAAGCTGACTCTAAGCCCTGCCAATACAGTAATAGTAGCTGACCGAGGGGCCTGCTTGAGCTCAAAACCCAAGGTCTACTGTTTTCTGCTACCATTGTGGTGAGGATAGCCACACTAAAAGGGTGTGTCAATTCCCTGAAGACTTGCGAAAAGTAATAATTAAGCTGCTTAACCAAGTCAGATAAAGTAATATAAAGCCTTCAGCATAAGTCTTCTTATTTATTTATTTAAGCGTTTTACCAGGAAGGCATACTGAGCAGAGTACTGCTCGATTACAGATGCGCCCTGGGGGAAGGGAGAACATAGGAAGACAGTTTTACACAGTATAGACAAGAAAATACATAGTGGGAGAAATACTAATATTTGGATCTGATTACAAGTCAGTAGTAGCTTGAGAGAGACAATTGGTAACCACAGTACGTAATGGTATGAGATAACACTTGAAGTCAGTATAGACAAGTAAATACATTGTGGAAGATCACTAACATTTGGTTCTGAAACCACGTTCATATAGGATTGAGTGTGTCAATTTGTAACACAGTTACATACAGCAAATGTACAACAAAATTAAGTTTTGAGCCATATGAGAGACAGTATAAGGTGAGAGGACAATAGTTAGACACTGATGAATTACAAATTTGCTAAGTGCCGACATTCCCAGAGAGTTGCCTAGTAGTTGGTAGACACCTAGACACAAGCACAGGTAGGGACGAAATGATCTTGGAGCATGGAGTTTAGGTGGGAAAGTGAGGTGAAGTGACGAATGTTAGCTGGGAGGGAGTTCCATAGCGAGGGAATGTGGTAGCTGAACCCTGATAGCCCTGTGGAGGTAGATCAGTATGGGACAGCTAGGGACCTGGAGTCTGAGTTTCTGAGTGTGTGTGCTTGTGTGCTAGGGTTTGTTAAGATGTTGGAGAGGTAGGAAGGGAGCCGCTGAGCCCAATACTTGGCCGTAATTTTTGCGCAGTGGGTTAGCCTGCAATTCTTACAAGCACTACGTGGCCAAATCTGCAGTTAAGCATTCTGACAGTACTTCTATGGATTGGGTGGAGTTGGCCGGTCCCTCTATGAAAACTACTGTTCATGCTGAAGGAATCCCTGCCTGGGCAGTGCTGGATAGTGGTTCTCAAGTAACTATCATTTTCAAAGACTAGTATGATCAGTATTTATCTAACTACCCACTCCAATCGCTTGATGGACTACATGTTTGGGGACCGAGTGAAAAGTCTTATCCATACCTGGGTTACCTCAAAGTGTGGCTTTCTTTTCCATCCTCTGTTGCAGGCGTGGGAGATCCAGTAGAGACTCTAGCTCTGGTGTGCCCTCCCTCTGGACTGTATGATGGTATCCCTGTGTTAATTGGCACTGACACCCACATGTTTGGTCGCCCTTGCCCAGCTGTGTCAAGAAAGACAACAAAAAAGAACTGGCAGAGCCCTGTACATCCATGCTATGGTGAAGAAGGCCTATAAACTGCAGTTACACCCTAAAAAAGAAGATAAGGATGAACCTGTGGGAATTGTATGGAAGAAAGAGCCCACTGTGATCGTGCTACCCCCAAATGCTGAATGCAGTATCAGTGGAGACGTTTGGCTGCAGAAAGATGTGACCTACCAAATCCTTATGCTGGATGCTCCTGAAGATGGTAGACTGCTGGAAGGATTATTGGTTAAGCCTAGTGTACTCCCTGTGCTGCTCGACAAGTAGTTGTCCAAGTCCAGAATGTTACAGACAGAGACATTAAAGTCCCTAGAGGCTGCACCCTGGCCAAAGTTTACTGTGCCGACACTGCTGTGCTGCCATCTAAAAAGAAGAGTGGAGAATAAAGTGAAGTATCTGCAGATATGTTTGACTTCAGAGACTCTCCTATTATGGATGGCTGGAAGGCTCGAATCAGTAGAAAAGCTGGCTCAGAGAACTAAAGTATTCTCCCTCAAAGAGTGGGCCATAGGATGTGTTACTGGTGCTGAGCATCACATTCGCCTTCACAATGAAAGTCCTTTTCGTGAGAGATCCAGAAGATTAGCACCTGCTGACATAGACGATGTAAGGCGCCACCTGCAGGTAATGTTACCAGCCAGAATAATCCAGGAGTCATGGAGTCTGTATCCATCCAAAATCATAGTAGTAGTACAAAAGAAGAATGGCACAGTGAGAATGTGTATGGACTATAGAACACTCAGTAAGAGAACTATACCCAACCAGTACACCATGCCACGCATACAAGATGCATTGGACTGCTTAAATGGGAGCAAGTGGTTTTCTGTCCTTGATTTACACGGTGGATACTAGCAGATCCCAATGGCCCCTGAAGATAGGGAGAAGACTGGTTTTATTTGTCCTTTGGGATTTTATGAGTTCCTCAGAATGCCACAGGGAATTTTGAGTGTGCCCGCAACATTTTAAAGACTCATTGAGCATGCAGTGGGTAACATAAATCTTCTTCAATGCCTGGTCTATTTTGATGACATTATTGTTTTTGGAAAGACCCTCGAAGAACATGAATCCCATCTTTTCAAGGTGCTTGATCGATTAGAGGAATTTGGTTTAAAACTGTCCATAGACAGGTGCCATTTTTTCAGAGTTCTGTGAAGTATGTAGGTCACACTGTGTGTCCCCAAGGAATCCAGACAGATCCTAGCAAGGTAGAAGCTTTAAAAGACTGGCCAAAGCCCAACAACCTTAAAGAGTTGCAAAGGTTTCTTGGATTTTGTGGCTACTACCGTAGATTTGTTAAAGACTATACCAAAGTTGTATGGCCTCTGCTAAATTTAACTCAGGGGTACCCACCCACTCATAAAAAGTTCAAGAAAGTCACTGATAAAGAGTGTAAAAACTTATTTTAAGCCTCACAAACCTTTTGGTCCGAGATGGACTCCTAATTCTGATATTGCTTTCGAAGAAAACATCTATGGGCTGACCCATGCCCCTGTGCTAGCCTATGCTGATCCTTTGAAACCCTATGTGCTTCACACAGATGCTAGCCTAAGTGATTTGGTGGCTGTGCTTTATTAAGAGTACCCTGAGGGGTTATGCCCAGTAGCTTTTGCCAGCAGAAGTTTGTTGCCATCAGAGAAGAACTACCCAGTTCACAAACTACAGTTTCTTGCTCTCAAGTGGGACATAGTAGAGCAATTTCACAAATACTTATATGGAGCAAAGATTCTGGTAAAGACTGATGACAATCCATTAACGTATGTTCAGATGTCAGCTAAGCTAGATACCACCGGGCACAGCTGACTTTCAGCCCTCTCCACCTATGATTATGCAGTTGAGTATCGCCCAGGTTTGAATCATATTGATGCAGATGCCCTTTCTCATAGGCCTTCCACATATCAAAAGTGGGTGCGCATTTCTGAGCAATCAGTAAAAGCATTATATCATAAATTTGACAAAAATGAGACTTCAGCCACAAACAATGCTGACCGCTTGGTGGGTAACCTGGGACCACCAGATACCTGTGTACCAGTGGCCTACTGTAACTTTGCTGTGCTGGACTTAAATTTGTTGCCTCAGTTGGCAAAAGCTGACTTGCAGCAGGAACAAAGTCGTGATCCTATGATGAGAAAAGTCATTTCTGTTCTGAAGCAAGGAGGGGATATTTCTGCCATGCTTTCTACCGACCATGATACTAGTTTGTTGCTGCGCAAATGGCCCAGACTTAAGTTAAGAGAGCAATTGTTATACAGAGAAACCACTAATAAAAGTGATTTAATCAAAAGACAATTGGTCCTGCCTTCAAAGTTCACTTCTGTCGTGCTAAAAGCCCTGCATCTGGGAACTGAGAGAACTATAGACTTTGTCCGGTCATGCTTCTACTGGCCCAAAATGAGTTCAGATGTCAAAAGATATTGCAAGAATTGCAGCAGATGCATATAGAGAAAAGCCCAGCCTCAACGAGCTGCCCCACTGGTTAACACAGTGACAAGTGCCCCATGGGAACTTGTGTGTATAGACTTCCTAGTTTGGAGCCAGATTCATGAAATACTGCAAATGTGCTGGTAGTCACGGATCACTTTACGAGACATGCTCATTCCTATCCCACCAATGACCAAAAGGCCTCCATCACTACTAAAGTCCTGGTAGAGAAGTTTTTCATGCATTACGGTGCCCTCAGAATATCCATTCTGACCAGGACAGAGACTTTGAGAGCAGACTGATCAAGCAGCTGTTGTCTCTCTGGGGCATCAGAAAATCCAGAACTACCCCAAACCAACCACAAGGAGATCCCCAATCAGAGAGGTTTAACTGCACCCTTCTTGATATGCTGGGTACACTTGATCCAAGAGACAAGTCTAAATGGATTCAACAGATCAGTGCTTTGGTTCATGCATATAATTGTACGAAAAACGATGCCACTGGTTTTTCACCTTATAGTCTCATGTTTGGCAGAGAAGCTCGCCTTCCAGTGGATGTGTGCTTTGGTGTTTCATCTGATGGTACCAGGTCCAAAAGCTATCTCCAGTACATTAAAAAACTAAAGGAACAGCTGAACCATGCATTCCAGCTAGTGAACACTATGGCTGCCTAAAGAAACCTAGCCAACAAAGTCCACCATGACAAGCAAGTTAAAGCTGAAGAACTCCAGCCAGGTGACAGTGTGTTGATACGAAATCTTGGATTTCAAGGCAAGCACAAAATAACTGACCATTGGGGTCACACCCCCTATGTTGTAATTGCCAAACTGGATGATCTCCCAGTATACAAAGTGCGACCAGAAGGGGACACTCGAGTTCTAAAAACAATGCACAGAAACTACCTGCTGCTTATTGATCAGATAGTAGTCAATGAAGTTCAAGAATCTGAAGCTCCTAGATGCCCTGTGACCAGGTCTGCTACATGTAAAACGCAACTCTGTCTGCCACCCTCTGCTAACCAGTCAGCTCTGCAACCAGATAATGCTGCACTTGTTAATGACTCTAATTCTGAAAGTGATGATGAAGGGTTTTGCACTGCTTATTATGCATCCTTTGAACTGGCAAGGTTAGTTCAAGGTTTTCCTTCTGCTCATAGTAATGCTCCTGAAAACCCAAATGTTTTCTAGTAATCCTGATGTATCTATTGCACCTGAACCCCCAGGTAGTGATATTAGCAGTATACAGTCTAAAGGTAGTGATTCCCTCTGTATGGTGGATTTAACTGATGTAAGTGCAAACCCTGGTGAACATGCTAGCAGGTCCGAAAGTACAACTGCTTTAAATTGGTCAAATGGACTGTTTCAGTCAAAAGAAAGTATTGCTGTCCCTGAGACTGCCAATTGTGTTTTGGATTATTCCAACTTTGTGGATATACCCCTCACAGATGAAAATGAGCCTAAAGAATCTGAGAGTAATAGTGATGTTAAAGACAAAGGGCCTGAAACTAATAATGACCCTCAAGAAAGTGCAGTGGTACCCATTTCTTCAGAAGCTGTGTCGTTGCTGGACAATGAGCCAGGAGTTGCGAACCCAAATGCTGATGCAGAAGTGCAAATGCCAATGCCATCTGTGCCACGTCATTCAGAAAGAACTGTCAAACCTGCATTACGACTCAAGTACGACACTCCAGGAAAGCCTGTTGATCTGCCCATGAATATTGTACACAAAGGGGTGTATGTTACAGCCAATTCATTGCCCAGAATAGTGTTCACTGCCTCCGCCAAACTCAAAACTTCCACCCAGCATAAAAGGGGTTATTCAAATAGAAAGAAAGGTATTACATGAAGCATACTGGTAAAATGTCTAATGAGCTAATATCTGTGTATTGCAACTGTAAAAAATGTCTATTCTAGATGCAATATGATTTTAAAGAATGCAAAATGAGTAATAACTAAGTTTAAAGTGTCATGACAATGAGTAATAACTAAGTTTAAAGTGTCATGACAATGTCTTTAAGAACTGTGGGATATTCAAATGTCTTAAATAAAGTCTAAGTGAATGGCATGCCATATTGTGAATAGTTACTATATACACACCTGCACAGATGTTGTATATAATACCTTATGGTCTAGACCTGTACATAGTAACGTGTTAATGTATTTACAGTATTGCTATGCCTTTTACAGACTCTGCATGGATGCTAGGTTTTCCTGGGCAGTGGAGAGCATAACCTCCCCCTCCAAATTGGGTGAGCTTACCTTAGTTATCTTCTGGACACTGTAGTGTTCCCTGCCCACAGGGTTCCCCGCTGGTACTCTGCCTTTAAGAACCTGGCTAAGTCCAGCATTGTAAATGATAAATCCAGATGCAAAGTGCTGCTGTATTCTTGGTTCCTCCATGAGCGTGCGAGTTAATGCCACCGTGTTGTACCTTTAAGAGGAGCAGCCTGTGTATATGGTTTATAGCCTGTGTTGAGTCCAGGAGAATGGAGCTCATGACTGGCTGGGCAGTATTCCGATAAGTTCCATTGTACAATCACATACCAGTACAAATACAGCCTTACTGAATGCTGTGAACATTTATTTTTGAAGTTGAACTGTTATGTTTAAAATCAATTTTAATCTTGGGACTGTATACATTCTGCTCATGCAGCCACCATGATGATACTTTGAGCCCACTTTTGGGTCAGTCGGAACTTAAGGGTTCCTATTAGGTCTTTTTACTATGGCTGCTGGGAGAAACTATGAACTGTATGCTTGGCGTCCATTTTAATCATTCAGGATGCTGGAACTGTGACTGACTGTTTGGGTAGCCAACTGGATTACGGATTATTTTCTTCTTGAGTTGAGAGAAATGGCTGAAGAACTGGTCTGGCGTGAGCTTCTGTGCTGAGAGGAGGCTCTGTGATCAGCTTGGGGATTTGGGGGAGAGACCTGCTTTACCTCTCCTTGGCCTGAACTCCAGTCTGAATCGTTGGGACTACCAAGTCTGCAGACCAAACTGCAACTCTCCAAAAGGGAGAAAAGAAGTGATTCCTCAGAGCTAAATGTTCATACTGAAAGGGGGGTCAGAGTGTCTGAAGGATCCCCAAGTTGTATGCCAGTGAGAGGCCTGGTTGTACCAGAGATTGTGGCCTAGAACTGAAGGGTGGGGCCATCGGAGTTGTCTTCAGCCTGATTGCTACAGGGGGAGACTTGTCTGTTTTGCCTGCTTACACACCAAGGACTGCAGTTTGCAAGCGGGTAAGCTGTGCAGCCTATCTGAGACTGTACCAGAATTAAAACTTGTGATGCTAAACAATTACTCTGAGAAACTGTTGCTGCCTATTCAACAAAAGCTGCTGGGAGACCAGTTTAGGGAGTCTGCGGAGAGAGTCATCGCAGGTTGTGGCCGTCCTTTGGGGAGAGGCCTTGATGCGGGGGTGAGTCGTGCATGCCCTGGTCCCTATATCCTGGTCCCTGTCAAGAAAGATGAGACCTGCAGCCTGCAGCCACCAGCAAGAGAGCCAGTCCTCCAGAGGAATCAGCCTGGAAATCAGCTCAGCATCTGTGGCCCTGGTTTAATGAGTACAACAGGGTCTGACCCTGCAACACAAAATAAAAGGTGTTTGCCACCTGATTTGCCTTTCAAGTTCTCATTGTGGTGTAAACTATTTTGCCGGCCATCTGGCCTGGGGATTACAATTTTCCTTGGATTTAAAGTGTTATTGAATGTGGCCACCACCAAGGGTGAAAGAATCACTAATCATTTATTTGTTTAAGGGCCCCAGCCAGCTGCAACACCGGACAACCTGCAGCAACGCTCAGGCCTGCAACAATAAGACCCTGGGTACCCAGATTGCAGAAACTGAACCTAGTCAGAGGTTAAATGTATGCGACTGTTTCTCTAACATTAAGCCTAACAGTTACGTTACAGTTACTATTGATTTGCCTTCCCATCCCCTGTTCAAACCCCCAAATAAATCAGTTTGTTGTTAAATGTTAAACTGATTCCTGAGCAAATTATTACTGAGTGCTGGATTAATAGAAAAGCTAAGAAGTGTTTTATTGCTACTGCAAATCTTGCTTTACAGGTGTACAGGGTGTATCTGGGAAGTTCCAAGCCTGTTGGTAAGAGTGGTAACCGTGAGCATATTATTAGCGCTCACCAATAATTGTGACATTGAATGTTTAGTAAAGTGTATGGTACAACTCCATGTGTGGGACCACTGGTTGGGGCTGTGAGTGGGTACAACTTCCCAGAGGGTTGTGCTAGCTTAGCATCAAACCCACTTTAGGATCACTCTGGGTGGAAGCACCACGTAAATAGCATTATTTTTGGTACTGAGCCCCTTGTGCTAGTTAAATCAGAACCCAGGCCCCTCAACCTGCATTTAGAGGAGCAGGCAGGGGTAGTAGCCCATTGGGAGGTGGTGCCCAGGTTACATTTAGCTTGCTCTAAGGCTGGCAGTCCACTTTCTGTGAAGCTGCTATGAACTCAAATGACTTATCTAGAGTAGACGCTGCATATGTGGTTGGCATGGGCAAGGCAGTGGCCGCCTATAATAGGGTGGTCTCCAAAGTGCTTGATGCCATTGCATCAGTCCGTATACAACCCAGATCTTCTCACTTGAGATCCCCTTGGTTTGATGAGAAGTTCAAGGGGATGAAGATCAGGGGTCAGAAGTTGGAGCGTTGCTGGTGGAAGACCCGCTCGGAGGGGGACAAACTGGTCTTGCATGCTCATTATCATGAGTACGAAGGGACAATCAGCCATCAGAAGGCAAAGTTCCTGTCCAGGGAGATTGCCGCAGGGAAAAACAGAACAGCTCAGCTCTTTCAGACTGTGGACAGACTGTTGCATCCCATCTGTCTACAGCTGGAAAAAGATTTTTCAATCACTTTGTGAGAGGAGTTTGCTCTGTTTTTCCCTGACAGGGTGTCTGCCGTCCGGGCGGGGATTCCATCAGTGAGACATCAGTGAAACAAGTTTTGTCTCGCATCTCACAGTGATCGGCCTGGAATGAGCAGAGGCACTCCGTCAGTCTGGGATGAGTTTAAACTAGTGGAGGTGGCTGAGGTCATTGAGGTGCTCTTGAAGCTAAAGCACACTTATTGTGAACTGGACACAGCTCTGACTCATTTCTTGATGAGATGTGTCGGGACCATTGGTCCAGTGTTCGATGTCAGAGGGAATCTTTCCAGATGCCTTGAAAGAGGTCCTGGTGAGACCCCTCTTGGAAAAGTCATCTCATGACCCTGATGTCTTGGAGAATTACCATCCAATCTCCAACCTGCCAGTTTTGGGCAAGGTTGTTGAGAAATTAGTGGCACAACAGCTTGAAGAACACCTCATGTCCTTTGATATCTATGAGCCATTCCAGTCAGGTTTCAGGGCTATGCATAACACTGAAATGGCATTAGTCATGGTGCATGATGACCTTCTCAGAGCTAGAGACAGAGTAGACTGCTCAATTCTTGTTCTCCTCGATTTCTCATCAGCTTTTGATGCTGTGGATCGCATCGTGCTTCTTGATTGCCTTCGAGAGTACTGTGGACTCGCTGGTATTGTCATCAACTGTTTTGAATCCTATCTCTCTGGCAGGGAGCAGTGGGTGGTGATGAGGAATTTCTCCTCCTCCTCAAGGCCCCTGCCATGTGGAGTACCTCAGGGTTCGAGCTTGTCGCCGATGTTATTCTCGGTATACATGCTGCCCCTGGGAGAGCTCATTAGACAGTACAGTTTGGGGTTTCACTGCTATGCAGATGATATCCAGCAGTATTTGTCTTTTGCCCTGGGAACACACGATGCCATGGAAGTGATTAACAACTGTCTGGCCGAGATCAACAACTGAATGTCCTCTAGCTGGTTGTGACTGAACCCGGACAAGATGGAGGTACTGGTGATTAAGCCAGCTCACGGGCGTGCTGGGAGTGCCTCTGGAGTGGGTGCAGGATTGTTTCTGGGATTCGCACCATTGATGGCCTCCCCTAGGGTGCAAGATCTTGACATTAATCTGGACAGCAGATTGATACTTGAAGCTCTGGTGTCATCTGTGATCAAAAGTGTTTTTTACCACTTGAGGAATATCACCAGGATTAAGCCCCTAGTTCTGCCTGAAGACCTGCCATCACTGGTGCATGCCTTTGTGACTTTGAGGCTTGATTACTGCAATGCTCTATACTTCAGGATCACTGCAGAGACCCTTCACTGACTGCAGCTGGTGCAGAATGCAGTGGCTTGGTTGCTGACAGGCCTGGCAAGGTCCAGTCATGTGACTCCAATCCTGCAGAATCTGCACTGGCTGCCTGTCAGGTGGAGGGTCCTCTTCAAGGTGGGCTTGCTCACCTGCAAGGCCTATATGGGCTGGTTCCTGGCTATCTGGCTGATCTCCTAACACCTGCCTTCTCAGTCCGTTCCTTCTGCTCCTTGACTCGGGGCCTCCTTGATGTTCCCAGGGCCAGGCTAAAAACATCTGGTGACCATGCCTTTAGTGTCGCCAGGCCAACCCTGTGGAACACTTTGCCAACTGCTATCAGGGAGGCCCTAACATTTGAGTTGTTTAAAAAGGGGCTAAAGGCTCACCTATTCTGTATGGCCTTCCCCAGTGAAGGTGACTGATCTGTACTAATTTTAAGAAGTTATTTATTCATGCTGAGATTTATTTATTGTTCTTATATCTTTTATCATGTGTTGCGTTTGTATTCACCCTACCTTTTAATGTAAGGTGCCAAGAGCCTCAGAGATTGGGCACCGGATAAATAAAATTTACATTACCTTGCCTAGGTTACTAACACATTGTGGTGCCTGCCTTCTGATGCTTCCAGCACCCCAGTGGCAACACGCTGAGCATTCTGTAGGCCTCTTATACATGCATCAGTGGTGGCTTGCCTGCTGCTCATCAATGCACTAGCTCCCTGGTCTACTGTGAGAGGCTGCTGTGCTGCTAGCACACACCTAGTTGGAACACACTGCCATTCGCAGCACTCTTCCCCATCGCCAGCCCCCCAGCTGCATATACAATACCTGCACTGCTCCTGAATGTGGGTCACTTGAATCAGGAGTGTGATGTACTGTATTTCCTATTGAGAACCAGAATCTGTGTTACTTTTTTTTTTTTTTGCTGTATTTTGGGAAGCAGTTATCCCTGCCCATCATTAGCACACATGCTATAAACATTTCATACTACAAATTTTTGACAGTTTCAGAATATCAGCTATGCTTTCCTAATTATACACGAGTTCTGGCTTGCAGCTGAATGTTATATTTCCACTATATTTTATGATTCACCAATCAAATTGTTACCAGACTTGATCTAGACAATCATGTCCAGCACTGTAAGTACCAACACTGCTGCTAATGTTCTATAATCCTAAATACATGTAGTTGTCACAAACCCACTCCTGGGGTCAGGCCCTCTGCTCCCACAGTGCCCAACCTTTAAGTGTGATTCATGAACAGGGGGCAAACAGGGACACCCTTCTTCTGTTTTGGGTCCAAGCAAACTACCAGCCTCAAGTCCTGGGGTCAATTATGAACCCTTTTTAGCCAGCACACCCAGGTAACAGGTCCAAATATCACACTCTCTTTGTGGAAAGCAGTGCAATATTTGACTCAGTCGGCATACAACCAATTTTGTTCACAACCCCCTGCTGATTCAATTGAGATGGTATTTTTCTTACCTTGATGGATCTTTACACAGACCCTTGTTAGCATGGCTACATATGGTAACACTCTAAGCACTTTAACAGTTATGTCAGAATTATCAATACTGTTCCATCATTCACACTCAAAATTAGAAAATGTCTCAGGCAGGATTAAGAAAAACAAAATGTTTACTAAAATTAAAAATAGTAGATAAATACAGTACATAAAACAGAACATATATACATAATGATTACAGTCAGAAAAGAAATGGACAATTACAAAACAAAGCGCCTTGTAACTGAATTAACTAGTTCTAACTCAGTTTCAGTTGGCAAAGGTTCACACTTGAATTACCAGTCTTGGCAGAAGTGTCTCTTAGGAGTCCAGAAGTAGAAGGGTTCCTTAGAAGTCCAGAACAAAAAGGTGTCAGTCCTTTCAGCAGGCTTCACCAATATCAAAGATAAAGTCACACCCTCCTTGTGACGTCACAGCACGAGGTTACTCTTAGCCCTGTAATTAATTTGTAACATGACAAATGCATAACCAAATGCCTCAGCTTACTACCTGTTTGAAAACTGCAAAGATATCAGTATTTTAATTATAAACAAGACAGTCTATTTCCTCATCAGAGCATAGTTTATAACAGCATTCCCCCTTTGATCTTTAGCAAACCAACTTGATGAGCAATTTCACATAGCTGGTTAAAACTTGACATAGCTCTGCCAAAAGAATAGCTTCCCCTTTGGTATATCATAAAATGCAGCATCCAGTGATCAAAGACTTGGTTTTCTGAGAACAGGGCTTTATAACAGTCACAGAAGATTTGCAGCTATGTGTCAGTTTTACTACAGCCAGCTGTTCCAGCAAGCAAGGGCCTTTGGGCCAGAGGTCAAACCCCTTTAAACAACCATGTTTTTCCCATGGGTCTTTTGTCCTTGCCATGTTTCATAAGCAGAAATTCAAAAACATATATTTATATCAAAATTATATACACATAACTGGCAGATGGGGATTCCCATTACACTAGTTATCAACAAAATTTCCAACTTTTTAAATCCACACTCTTCAGACTCCTGTCCCTCTTCCTGAAGTTGTGTTATTGATATATTTCTTCCCCTTGTCTGGGGAAAATGAAGTGCTGTGAGACAGTAATGGGAAAAACGTGTACCGAGTGTTATTTATTCCTTGCTGTGTGTTATCTCCAGGCTTACCCCAGATCTCATTGAGAACATTTTGTCCACTGTATGCTCTTCCCTGGCAACCTGTGATCAAGCTGCAGACACCAAGACACCAAAGCCCTGTGTACTTGGACATACATTTCGCAGGGGTCTTGGGATTAATTATAAACAGAGTCAAAGAGAGGAAGACCAGGAGAAAGTGACAATCTGTATTGATTAGAAGCAGTTGTTGTAAGTACCATAGGTACAGAAAGCTAACAAATTGTACTGAATGAATTTCTGAATGATCTGTTTTTTTTTTGTTTTTGGTTTTTGTTACCAGTTAGATTCTTTGAGACTGGTTTCTTAACTAAGGAATCCCAGTGCTACCAGTGCCCATGCTTGTATGAGCTGAAGTGACGTGTGGGTATATCATAAGAGACATCTAGGCGTACCTATGAAGTGTTGTATTATAACTCATTTCCATCAGAGAAAAAAAAATTCAAATGTAAAAAAGATTTTTCACATTTAAATTACCACCCCGGGCCCCCACACACTTTCAAAATGGAATGTTTTCACATATTTTAAGTAATTCCTCTGCATTGATTGGTCAGATTCACACTAATGATTTATAATAGACAAATTTAATACCACACAGAAACCACATCTAAAGTATGCTACCAAATACATAACTTCAGACCCAGAATTATGCAAATCCTGCCTTGTTGTAAAACACAGGAAGGAGAGAAAAATGAGAGCCATGCTATCTATACATGCATTCAGAATGCCACAGAATGCAGTGATATCATTTCTCCCTTCTCAGCCTTAACTATGCTGACAAGTTGCTGAATTAGACAGGATGACTAATACCCTGCAATAGGGCAGGGGAATCTGTGTACCTACTGTACTATCTCTGTACAGCATAGCCTGCACTATGTCTATGAGTCATGTGTTGTACAGGTATCATGACAAGAAGGAGGTGCTGTATCACTCGTATATCAGGAAACTAAGATTGCTATATCTCAACAAACAGAATATCCTGCTTCTCACAAAAAAAATCATGTACAAGTGTCTCAGGTAATGTACAGAGTTAGGTTATACAGTAGTCATCTTCCTAGAACATATTTCTTGAAGTGAATCCTCCCATTTGGTATCCAAAAACGTATTGACAATATCGGGACACTGATTTATGTCCAACTGATATTTATTTATTTAGGAAGTTTTTACCAGGAAAGGCCTACTAAGCTGAAAACAGTTTCCAGAGGTGCCGGGGGAGGGGGGAGAGGTGAAACAAAACAATGATGATAATAATAGTAATACAACTGAGCAAGGAATGCAACAACAAATTAGCACTAACAGGGATGAATATTAACATGTATTATGATACAGGTATAATTTAACTTAGGTAAAAGTACAAAAATTGCAGCAACATGGTATACAAAGGCATCGGGTAGCCACCAGAAGTACTGTAAAGGGGGTTAACAGCAGGTGAACAGTTCAACAGGAGGCTAAAAACAGGTAAAGGTGTAAGCCAACCCCTAGCAATCGAGCTACATATGGGACCCTCCCACCCTAGGAAGGAGGTTGATCTGGGTTCCTAATGCCAAGGAGATCCTAAAGGTGTGAACACAATGTTGTTTGGAGGGATGTTGGTTGGTGGTTTTGGAACACAAAGTCAATAATCACAATGTACACTCCCATAAATAGAGTTCTTAAGCAGGGCATTTATTCAGTAATCCCAGTACCTTCTCATTCACGAATGATATTGCAGCAGCACCTCCCCACAGCTACTGTAATTGATAGTTTAGAATCTTCCTCCTTGCTGTATCCTACCTCCCTGAGGCAAGTCAATACATTAAATCTCAGAAGGCAACTGGTAATCCAGGCCCTTATCTCCTGCATTGGCCATACTGTGCATGCCATTCAGACACGTGCTGAATAATTCAAAGGCCTTTGATCTAGTAGATCACCCTATACTATAAAAAAGATAAAACATCATGGAGGGAGTGATTACACTATCCGTTGGTTTCAAGATTACCTACCCAATAGGGTGCAAATAACAAAAGTAGGTACAGCTAAATCACAGCCTCAAAGGGTTAGTCTGTGTGTCTCTCAAGGTTTCATTTTGGGTCTGATCCTCTTTTCCTTACATGTCAACAATTTGCCAAGGGTATGCCAGGGGGCAACTACAATAATATATGCCAATGGTACAGTGTTGTATTGTGTTGGAAGATGGGTGCAGACCTAGAGAAATGCTTGCAGGGCACCTATGACAAGTTACAAAACTGGTTTTGTAACAAAGAGACTTCTATTAAATTAGAAGAAAACAAGGGTGATGACGTTTGGAACACAACAAAGATTAGATATCTGTGGGCAAACATTACACATTGTTGGATCTAAAAATGAACCATTGCAAGTTGTGGAAAATTTCAATTATCTGGGTACTGTTTTTGATCAGACTTTATCTATGCAAGATCATGTCAATAAAGTAACTATAAGTTAGGTTATCTTTATAGAAAGCAGAATAGTTTAACAAGCAAAGCTAGAGAAGCAATTGCAAAACAGATGTTAATCCCTGCTGTAGAGTACAAATCAGTTGTAGTGTAGGATAGAACAATATTATGGGCTGAATTTGGTTGAAAGCTGTCCTTGTTGTACTATCGATGAGATGGCAACTTGCTGTTGTACCATCCTGAGTAGGTTGCATTGATGGTACAATGGCATCAGATGCCTTTGCGCACGCACATTAGTAAAGCACCATACCTCGGGAAATGGCAGTGGTGGTGAGACATGGACCTGAAAGTGATCTGCGGCTATTAAAAGAAGGCAAAGTAACGGCATATTATTGATTTATCTTTGCCAACAAAACAGCTGGCATGTGTAAACTTATTTTTTTTTAAATGTTTTCTGTGAAATCAGGGGACTGGGGATGGAGTTGGGCTCGTTCTTTGGTTTGGGGGGGGGGGCAAAGTCTGAAAGTATGTCACAATGCTCCAGAAGTGGATTGCCATTGATTTACTGCTGCCCATATACTATACAAGACAATGGATGGGCAACAGTAAACAACAACACTGAGTTCACTTCTCGAGGCTATGTGACAAGCAAAAACCTCTTGAGCTTCGCTCTTAAGGTTTACTTGGTTGTTATGACAACCTCTCAAAGTGAACAGGTGTTCTTGTTCATTGTTGCCCATCCATTATCCTCTATTTGTTATAGCAAGCCCCGCAAAGCGTTTGTCTAAATACATTGTTATATTCAATGATATGTCAATTTGTTACAAAATACCACTGTGAATTATATTCACATGCAAATGTCTTGGCACCATAGATGCACATTTTTCAGAAAGTCATCAATTTTACACATAAAGTACTTACGACAAATATACCAGAAATTCTGAGAGAAAAAAAATAATCCCAGTCACTAAAACTATGAGCAGGATTCACAAAACAGATGCACCAGCACATCTCAGAAATACACAATGGTGCCACTCACATAGGGTAAAGATGCTCCGTTGCATCTTGGATGCGCCGCGCCACACAGAATGTGCTGGACCCCAAATATAATGATATGCGATACATCTGGAGGGGGTATGTAGCTGCATCCCCATTCACAAAGCAAACTGAAGGTGCAAACACAGTGCATACACAGCACATCCACCCAGATGTGCACTAAGGAGATCAGTATAAAAGAAGTAGACTTAAGTGCAAGCCCCCAGCATGCAGACTGCAGGATAGCAGCAGCAGTCAGAACACCAGCAGCAGCACAACAGAGGTCACAATGGGGATGAGGAGACGGGAAAACCTACAACATGGCAGCAGAAGGCACTGTAAGCGGTCTGCCCCATGGCGGTATCATGCTAGACTAACATACAGAAAGAGTCAGGCAATACCGCCTGAACAGGGCAGTTCTGAGGCAGCTCTGTGAACTGTGCCATGATGAAATGCAGGCACCCACTAGAAGGGATCATACCATATCAGTGGAGACCAAGGTGACAACAGCAATGAGCCTGCTCACCACGGGAATCTTCCAGAGGCCAGCTGGAGACACCATTGGCATATCCCAGCTGTCCACGTCCTGTCTCCTCACACAGTTCCTCGCCAGACTGCTCCCACATGCTTCAGAGTTCATTCTATTCCCAACCACACAGGCAGAGTGGACAGAAGCCATAGAGCAGTTCCACAGGTGGCACGCATGCTAGGCATCATAGGGGCCATTGACTGCACTCATGTGGCAATCCGTGCAGCACCTGGTGATGAGGCAATGCCATACATGAACCACAAGGGGTTCTATTCTGTAACCTGCCAGGTGGTGTGCAATGCCACAGGGCACATCAGCAATGTCTGTGCCACACACCCTGGGAGTACACACTATGCCTTCATATGGCACCAGTCCACCCTGTGCCACTGGTTTGAGACACTAGGGATATGCCCAGCAGGCACCTAGTGGGTGAGTGGGGCATGGAAACATGCCCATGTACAGGACAATGTTGCACAACAAATGTCAGGAGGTGGTGCAGGTGTGCATTGGACTCAGCAGGGCCTGCGCAGGGGGAGGCGCCCTGGAGGAGCAGTAGAGGTGGGCATGCCTATGGGACGGCACATGCATCATGGTGGACAGTGCAGCAGCACAGCATGGGAGGTGAGGTGATGTGGAACAGCAGGCACATGTGGCAGGGTGGAATGCACCACACGCACCCAGGCACGGGTGACTGCTGGACAATGGAGGGTAGGCAATTCCAGACAGGACAGGGGTGGTCAGCTGTGGTATTGGCATGGGCAGGTACAGGCCAGATGATGCAAGCCAGGGCAAGCAGTCACTGGTGAGTGCACAAATGCACCATCCCACCATGGGGGAAGAAGATGCACCGGGAGGTAGGCCAAAGGGATGGGGTGGACAGGCAGTAGCCACACCAGTATGCCATGATGGAGGGGGGCTGTGGTTCACAATGCACATGTATGCGGAGTCCTAACAGACCTCTTTGTCCCCCACAGGTGATACGGCATATCCCCTTCATCCCTGGTTCCTCACCCCCTTCTGCCACCCTAGCACAGAGAAGGAGGAGCGCTACAACGAGGCACACATCACTACATACACCATCATCGAGCATGTCTTAGGCATGCTGAAGATGCACTTCAGATGCCTGGATGGGTCAGGTTGTGCCCTACAATATAGCCCAGAGAAGGCCTGTGGCATGTTCCTGGCCAGTTGTATGCTGTACAACATGGCCATAGACTGTGGAATAGCTGTCCAGGCTGTGGAGGGTAACAGTTCCGGGGAGGAGGAGGAGGATGCAACAGAGCAGGGGCCCCATGGTGGAGGTGGGCAACTGCCCTTGACCCGCAGGGACCCATACCTGGTCACTAGGTCCCGTACGGCATAGGGCACCATCGTGGAGGAGCACTTTGGGGACCAAAGGTGAGTAGCACAGGTGGGACACACTTGGCAGCCCCCCACACCGCCCACACACACACCCACACACCACAAGCAATCGACAACAACACAGCCACCATGTAGCACACCCATGAGGGGTGACAGTGATGCACAGACACACGCACATCAGGTCACACTTGGATGGGGGACACAGTGTTTCTGCTGGGGATGGCATGGATCAGTGTACATCCACTGGCACACGTGCACGGCAGACACAGGACCACATTCATCACGCCCATGCCACATAGCACAACACCAGTGCCCCAGGCCATGCACAGTGCAACACATAGGTGTCCCACAGAGGCATTGTACCGAGGCAGACTCATGCCACCCCACGTCACCTCAAGCACTGGCAGCCTGGTGTGTAGGCTGTAACAGGTGCTGGTGACAGGCCATAGGGGCTGTCAACGCAGGCATCAGTGGGAACCACCACAGCCACCATGGACATGTGAGTGGTCACACCCTCACCTGGTGATCTCTGAGTCAGCACCACTGGCTGTAGGGGAGGTGTCTGCTACCCCTGGTGGGGTACTGCAGCAAGACCGCGAACAGGTGCTCACTGGTGTGATGTCCCTGAGACCCATTTTGGATCTGGGGGTGTTAGGGATGGCCATGTGTGGTGACGGTGTCAGCAGTAATGGGTTCACCTGATGCTGTGACCTAGGGGTGCATGAGGCACTCCTGGTGGGTGTGGCTGGTAGACTGGTGGCCATGTGGTGCACTGTTTGCACTCATTTCCTTGGCAGTGAGTGCAATCTGCTCCAGAGCAGTGGTCGTGCCCACCTGCAGTAGGCGAGCATCTGCCAGCATCTGGGCATGCCACGCAGTTGATGACTCATGTTCCAAGGCCAACTGCATCTGAATGGCCCTCAGCTCTGCTCTGAGGGATGCCTGCCCCTCCATAGTGTCCCGCAGGAGGCATGCGTAGCCCTCAACCTTGTCAGCAGGGGATGTGTCACAGTGTTGGTGCTGATGGGCAGATGGGGTCCCAGCCTGCTGCTCTGCATCCACCGTAGGTGGAAGCCCCACAGCAGGCTGCTGTATGGGCAGGGACTGGGCACAGGCAATCACTGTGCATCCAGAGATGCCCGCATCATGGTCCCCTGCCTCCTGCCGCTGCACCACAGCACCCTGCTGAACAGTTTTGGTGGTTTCTGTCCCCACAGCAGCACCAGATATAGGGCCTGCAGCAACCACCACTGTGGGCAGTTGTGCAGGTCCTGTGGGTGCATCTGGTGCCACAGGACCACCAGCATCTCATGGTGCCACCTGTGCATGCACCTGTGCCTCTGCCAGGCCACTGTTGGCCATATCCCCCATAACTGTGTGGCATCTGTATCATCATCATCAGTGTATGGCCCCTGTGTTCCAGATGCCAGCACCAGCAGTGCATCTGCAATGTCCACCCTGTCCATTGGGTTGTCATCAGTTAACACAGTATGTTGACCAGGCATGAGTGGTCATGGCCACCAGCCATGGCACTGGACACGGGGGGGGGGTTGATGGCCCTGCACCATCCCATGCTGTGTCTGAGGCTGTGGTGGCATTGGAAGGGCCTAGCATGGTATCGGCCACAGCCCTGGTTGCGGCGCAGTGTGATGGCCCAGCCTCCTCCCCCGCCAGGTTGTTGGGGAGTCCACTGGCCACAGCAGCACCTGTGAGGTGTGATGGAGCTGTAAGACAAAAGGGAAACATGGTTACTGACATGTGAAAATGGTGTGTGTTCAGACAGGCATGTACAGGGAGACATGTACTTCTATCATAGGTGCGACTGACATGCCATACAGGGGAGTGCCGGCCATGGGGCCACTGCTGTGGCCATGCACCAGCATAGGCAGACATGCACCAAGGCCTGTACAGGTACTCAGAGACACGTGTGTGACCAGCTCCCCTGCCCTGCCACCACCCATGGGTACATTATCCCAGTCGACCACCCCCACCCACCACGGGTGCCCCCATGGTGCTACACAGGGGTGGCATGTCATGTATCTCACCACACTGTAGATGACAGGGTGGGCATGGTGACATGCTCAGTGCACACTGACACATGGGGCTTCTCGCTCATGGTGGGGACTAGTCAGGGCACCCATGGACACACACACACACCACGGCACATTGCTTGGGACATGTATACTCACAGTGCTGCGATGGACTGCCTCCTGTCTGGAACCCACCACCCAGAATTCCCATCATAGTCATCCAGCCCATGCTGGCTTCCAGTCTCTCCTCATTGGGGGTGAGGCACAACGCAGTCGGTGGCTCACCCCTGTCGCACCCAGGGAGGCCTTGATGTTGGCCATCTTATCCTTGGTCCTACACTTCACATCATGGAAGTGCTTCCTGCACTCCTGTGGTGTTCTGTTGTATGTGCCATGGGCATTCACATGCTTGGCCACCTCCTCCCAGCCCTCATCCCTCTGCTGGTGGCTGCCACCCCTGCCAGACAGGATGCTCTGCCTCGGGAGGTAGGCCTCCAGCAGTGCCCTGTCTTCATCTGCTGTGAAATTTGGATGTCTCTGTCCAGCTGCTTCATCCTGTGTGGACATTGTGGTTTCTGTGGGGGACAATATGCAGGCATCAGCACAGTACAGGCATATGTTGATGTGTACCAGCATAGTAACAGGATGCTGCACAGACACAGCACCCTGTATGCCTGCCAAACCCAACAGTTAGATGGTGATGACAGGCTTTCAGTGGTGCAATGTAAACAGACCTGCCTTCAAGGATGCAATACCTGTTGGTCACCTGTGGAGAGGGAGGTGCATTCAGAAGCATTTATGGCTCAAGGTATGCAAATGAGATTGGAAACATCTGTAATGAGATACTAAACAGGTGAGATGCCCCTGAATGTGGCAATGAGCTGATTTGGGAGCATTGTCTGTGAAGTGTATAATTACCCCCAGCTCATCTCAATCTGCAATGTGCAACTGATGTGTTGGGTGCATCCCCCTATGGCACATTCTAGTGCACGTGTGGTCAACTTGGGGGTGTTTCCTGAATGCAGCGCAAGTCACATGGTGCATCCCCGTGCATGTGAAATGCAGACTCTGTGCCATGCCATGCATAGCACATCCTGTCCTGTTGTGCCATTAGTGTGATTGATGACAGCAGCGCATCCAAGACCACATGTGCTATTGGATCTGTGCTGCATGATTTGTTATGTGCGTGTATGGCGCATTGGTGTGACATTGTGTCAATGTGCACCAGCAGTGCACGGTGCACCACTGGCAGTATGCACAGTCCCAGTGCACTGTGGGTGGCATTGTTTACCATTTACAATATAGCAGAACCGCGTGAATCATGCATGCGCGACCTGGTTGTGACCTCTGACCCTGGTCTTCTGCCTGTGCTGTGCACACAGCGCATGCATGGTGATGTGCAATGGGTGGCAGTCGTGCATTCCCACACCGCAGCTCCATGATGCGTGGTCTGGAGCATGATGGCCTATTGTGCATGTGGTGCAAATATGCCATTGCACACCAGCAGCCTGATCAGTGGACACCTGCTCAAGAAAGCCAGTTTCAAGCCATGCCACATGCACAGGCAGCAGGGCCCAGGGCCATGAACTGGGGAGAGGTGGAGCTGGTGAATCTTGTGGCATTAGTCATGCCTCTGGAGAGCCAGCTATTTGGGACCCAGGACCTAACTGAGCCACACTTAGCAGTGTGGGTGAAGGTTGTGGAGTGCCTGGTGCACAGGGGGAGCAGAAGCCATTAGTGATCTGCAAAGGGCCAGATCTAGACAGGCTCCATAGCCTACTTGATCGGGCACACAGGGTGCAGTGCCATGCGCAGGTAAGTCACAACACCCTACAGCAATACAGGCAGGCAGAGGTTGCTGTCTGGGGGGCTGGGGCAGTGTGCCCTGGTGCAAGGCCCAACACACACACACACACACACACACACACACACACACACACACCGGCATGCCATGCCCCTGCTGCAAGTGGGGTGCAGCCATGGCCAGCATGCGTAGACATGTGCGGTGTGGTGCACGAGTGGAGGGTGCATGGGCACTGTGGTGGGTGCATTGTGGTTCAGACCATGGCATGGCACACGTCCATCCACACACAACCATGGTGGGCATGGTCTGGGGCGCTGTGTGTTACTGCACACTGACCAGGGTGCTTTCATTGAGTCACTGTGGGGGTGAGTCCATCACTGCATGCTGGCACCAGTGGTGTTGCTGTGGGACATGGGGGGTGGTGGTACACACCTACTATCACCTCATGGTGCTCTTTGCTTGTGTTTTCCTCACAGGGCTGGCAGACAGGCAGAGGGCCTAGTGGCAGTGGAGGCCAGGCTCGCTAGGGTCAGTGGTGGAGGCCAGGGATCTGGTCATGTGGGTGCAGGTGAGTATTCTGCTTGTGCATCCTCTGTGTGTTCCTCAGGAGGGGGTGGGGTGGTGCCCACTGCAGGCCATTGCTGGCCACATGTGCATGTCCGTGTATTGCATGGTGTGCACACACATGGGGTGTCACCATGGTGGCGTGTGCTAGGGCCACAGTGCACATGGCCCCTGTGTGTCCATCCACCTTGTGTGCATTTGCTGTGGACCATGAGCACACTGTGGTGCTCCATTGGTGTTCGGATAGAGCCTGCACAAATGTGCAGTCAGCACATGCTGTGTGGGACTTGGCTGTGTGCCCCCTCTGCACATCACTGTGCATGCACATGTGAGCCTTGTGCTGTCTCAGTACCATTTCACGGTCACAGTCTGGCACTGTGTGCCAGCCTGTTGTTGGCGTGCAATGTGTGTGGTGGGCTCTCGGCCATTGCTGTGCGGGCTGCCTCCTGCAGACTCGCGTGGTGGTCAAGGGGGGCCAGGTGTGGACCATGGCATTTAGTTCCTGTTGTCTGTGTCCCCGCTGTAGGTCCATGGAGAGTCCAGCCAGGTGTGCCATGGCACCAGAGGAGAGGAGTCTTTGGGTGGATGGCAGGGTTGCAGCTCAGGAGAGCACTCCAGGGGACATTGGAGCCACTATACCAATGGAAGGGGCAGCTTCTGCAGGCCATCACCATGATTGTCAGGGTGCTGAGGACTGGAGGCAGGAGGGGCGGCTGCCAGGCTGTGGCCCATCCAGCACACTAGGCCACTAGGCTGCCTGTAAATAACCGTTTTGTTGTTAGACCCCCACCCTCCATGCCCATCCCATTGCCTGTTGACATCTCCTGCTCCCCCATCACCATACCATCATCTTACTGTGTACTGTTTATTATGTTGCTGTTCTGTGTCCTACACCACCCTATCCCTGTTCGTACTGTTGTTTTAGCATTGTAAATAGTTTCTTGTTACATTTCTTATTTGACTAAAGTGTTTTATATTGATAACAGTGTCTGTGGTCATTCATTGTACCCTGTGCTTGTGTTCTGTCATGCTTGCTGGTTTCCACTGTACCTTTGTTCCCATTCGCACCTGTGGTACTGCGCACCCATGCGCCCTGTCCACCTTTCTTGCCCGCTACAGTATGCACCAGCCTTGTTGCATCTGGCCTGTTTGGAGGCATTACACTGTGCTGGCTTTCACAGTGCCCCTATTCTGTGTGTGGTGCGTGATGGCTGCATCTATTGTGCTGGCCCCCTGTTCTTGTGCTGCTCTTCTTATGGTCCACATTGCCTGTGGGCACGTTCCACCTGTGCGGGACATGGCCTTCAGCCTGTGTGCCATTGTGCCTGTCCCCCTGTGTGCACCTGGGATGCAGCTCCCATGTCCACCCTGCTGTGTTCCTGTGCACTGGGATGTGTGTGGCACCCTCTGTCATGCTGCATGGTGCACCTCTGCTGCTGTGGCCCACCTTGCCAGTTACCCCTGTGCATGGTGTCTGTGCCTGTTGGACCCCTGTGTTGGGTGTGTGTCTGGTGCTTCCAAGTGTCACCATGTGTGCCCTGTCTGTGCACTTCGTCTGCTTTGGCCACTCTCCAGCCCTTTGGCCCTCTGACCAGTCACTGCTGGGCTGGTCAACTGCATTCTTTGTGCCACTGCAGTCTCCCCCGTTGCTCCTTTGTCCCTTGCTAACTTGCTCCTTATTCAGTGTTGTATGGTCCAGGGTGCTTCTGCGCATCCTGGTTGTGCTGGGGCATCTCAGGTTGCACCATGGCGCTTCAGTGGTATTCACAGTGGGGATGTGCATCTTGCGGTGCATCCTTCTGTGAATTCCACCATTTGTGGATGGCGCATCTGCTTTGTGAATGCTCCCTGGCCCAGATATTCAAACTGCACTCAAAAGTAGCGCAACAGCAGGAGCAAGCACAAACCAGTTGCGCAAATGCGCAACAGGTGCGATATTCAAACATGGAGCAGAGCAAATTGCGCAAGCAACCAACGTCTGAATATCGCACATACTGCACCATCACACAACCAGGAAGGAGAAGCTGAGCTAAAATGTTGCGCTATGGCGCAACCAGGGAAGCTCAGCTGAGCATTCCAGAGCTGCCATAGTGCAAGCACAGCCCCCCCAGAGCAATGGAACTGCACAGCCAGGGAGGCAGGCTGGGCCCACCGCCAGCCATGCCGCACATGGGCACAGGAACACACTGCAGAACCCACACCACACCTGCACACCCAAGCACAGCATCACTGGGGTGGGACGGATGATCCACGTGCCCATGGGGACAAGCCAACAAAGCATAGCAGAGCCTGACACCCAGCACAACCACTGGCAGGCGGAGGTGCCACACACAGGGGTTGACAACCACAGTGCACATCAGCCCCGTATGCTGGACACACACTGTATTCTGAACACCACCCATGTGCAGTGACTGGCACTGCAGAAACCATGCAGTCCCCAGCACACGCCAGCCCCGTGCAACACAGAAGCCCAAGTCAAAATACAGCTCCCTGTGCACCTAGCAGTGGCAGCAGATGGCAAGACCAACCGAAAGCCACTGCCATGCTGGAGATACCTCCCCATGCACACACATGCACACACACACACACACACACACATACCCAGGACCATACCAGCCCAGATGGCATGTACACACCTGCAACTGAGCACCCATAGCCAGCTGCAAATCAGAGACCGACACAGTATTCATATATCAAAATAGAAATGTATATTAAACATAGTCCAACAAGAACAATAACAACTATTTACAAGGGGGGGGACGGGTACAAGGAAGGTGTCTCAAGGGGAGGATTAAAACTTGGAGAGGGAAGGCAGGTGGTAGGGATGGGAGAAGTGGGAAGGTAATGTGGGCACGGCCCAGCCAGCTCCTGGTCCTCCCCTGCTGGCGCCTGTTCTGTTCCACCCCTGATGGCGTCCATGCCTCGGATTGCTTGCAGGATCTGCTGGTTTGCCATGCTGACCTGTGAGGCGCCTGACATCACGTTGCATCCTCCTGAGAACCTCGAGGCCCGGAAAATGGGAACACAGTCAATGGCTGTGACTGACCACAACCCTGAACACCACCCAACCTGCAAGCCATATGGCCCAATGTCCCGCACCTGTGATGGCATACACCCACCCACAGTGAACATGCACATGGCCATCACAAACAGGTGGCACCAGCTATGCACCACCGCCCACACACACTGCCCACGTCAATCACAGTACAAACTAGGCTGGCAAGTGATGTGGCAGTGGTCGCGATGCCAGTTACACAGCTATGTGCCCAGTGCATGCCTGGACCACCAGTGGCGCATACACAGGCGTGCTGTGATACTGCACAGTGATGCATGTCACCTGTGTCGTGCCTACATACATGGATACATGACAGTGTCGACAGATAAGGGCCTATGGGCCACCCAGTCTGACCATTTGACCTTGTAAGTTCACTCTGTTTTCCTATAAGTCTGTTGCACTCACTCCTGACCTCCAGAATTCCTCTATGGCTATCCGTGCATTCTAAATCCCGTGACCAAGTCAGCCCCCACCACTTCCTCTGGCAGGGTGTTCCACTTGTCCACCACCCGTTCTGTGAAGAAATTCTTTCTCATGTTTCCTCTGAATCATCCCCCCTCCAACTTCATCCCATGCCCTCTAGTCCTGGAACATCTGTTACGCTTAAAAATAGTGTTTTCCTGCACCCTGTTCCTCCCTGTAAGATACTTGTATGTCTCTATCATATCCCCTCTCTCCCTTCTCTCCTCCAGGGAGTACATGTTCAGTTCCTTCAACCTGTCGTCATAGGACTTGTGATGCAATCCATGCACCATCTTTGTTGCCCTCCTCTGAACCCTCTCTACCCAGTCCACGTCAATACGTAGGTATGGTCTCCAGAACTGTACACTGTACTCCAGGTGGGGCCTCACCAGTGTCTTGTATAGTGGAATTATGACCTCCCCTCTCCTGCATGGTTGTGTTGTGCATGGCTGGTGGTCTTCCCCCCCAGCATGCAATAGCATCCATGAAGTAATGATACTCACACTCCTCCAGCAGCTGGCTCTGCCGCTGCTGCTGCTGCTGCTGCTGGGGCACAACACCCCCCGGCACCGGGGCCCTGGCACGGCCCACATCACCGTCGCCCTGCGTCCTCAGATTCCGGCCTGTGGGAGACATATGTTGAGACAAACATCAGTGTGACTCAAAAGCAGAGTGCCCCCTGCCCAGTGAGACTGCCTGCCCACACAGCCATAACCATCCATCCCACAGCTGCACACACGACAAGCAACCGTGTCGAGCCGGCACCTGTGCACAGCCACCCAAACACACACACCCCTACAGAGAATATGGGTGCATAGATGGTACACTCACCTGGCCCTGAGCACTCGCCCCGCCTGGCACGTGACCGCAGCCGCGACAAAGTTCTGGCTCCTCCAGCGGAGGTCACTGTACAGTGCCGGCACTGCTCAGGAGACGGCCCCATCAGTGACCTCCACCAGGTCAGTGGCCACTTGCTGCCACAGCTGAGTCCTGGCACTGGTGAGGGCGCCTCACCATACAGGCCATCATGAGTGTGGCTCAACTAGGGCCACCAGGTTGGCCACTTCAATCTGGCTCCAGGACACCGCCCTCCTCTAGCCATGGCACCAACTTTACAGCAGGCAATATGGCGCCCGCTGGCGGTAACCCGTGGGTTGTTGCGCAATGAACCACCACAGGCTCCAATTCGCTGTTGAACAGCGCCATCACTTCACATGGGCGCTGTCACCAGACAGCGCAATGAACGATACATGGCATGCCAACAGCGCCAGGGTCAGAGGGCATAAACAAGGTCACGGCAATGATGCAAGGCTATGCACAGGCGCCATTGGGCGTATAGGCATCCTGCTTGCGACTGCCAAGCTGCGCACGGTGCCACAGTGGACTAATGCGCGGTAGTGCCTAGCGCCATATAGTGCCCAGTGCTGTAGCACCACTGGCACAATGGTGGCCATGGCCTGAATCGCCTATCGCATTCAGCAGGTCTGCAGCACGATAGATGCATGCGTAAGCTGTCTGGGCATGCGCAATGCAGTGTAGCATGCAGCCACAAACCTGCGCCATTGGCTCAGCCAGACCTTCCGTAGTGCGCAAAGCACAAATACGCGATATTCAGCCGACATATGCAAATCATTCGATCAGCCATTCATAGGCGCAGTGGCGCGATTAGCATGTCATTAAAGTTGCACCACACCTCATTTGAATGTGTTGCGCTATAAAAATGCGACAGTGGGTTGTGCTGGCCAGATTTGGTTACTGCAGGTGAGAGGTGAGTTACATGCTGTGTGATGCTCAGGACAATGCTCATGGGCGGAGGATGATAAAGGCTGAGGGCTGAGCATGAAAGAATTGCAGAAAGGGACAAAGGGCACCCTTTCTATCAGTATCTGCCATGCGGAGAGGAAACGTGAGGGGCTTCCACCCCCGGCCGGCAGCTATGCTCATGGGGAAATGCTGTCGACTGCACAGTGACAGGTGTCCACTTCCACCCATACAGATCACCATGACTGACCAGAGCCAAGCTGAGGGTGTGGACGGCGGGTGTAGGAGGAGGCCGAACTTCACCGCGGCAGAGATGGAGGCCCTCTTCCAGGCCTACCTGGAGGATGAGCCACTATTGAGTGGACGGAGGGGCACCCCTCAGGAACGTGCAGCTGCATGGGAGGGGGTAGCTCGGGCCATCAACCTGCACGGAAGCCACCAGCGCTCCATGCAGGAATGCAAGAAGAAGATGGGGACTGACCGCAGGAGGCTGAAGGAGACGGTGGCAGCCTTCAGGGCGGCACGTGCTGGCACTGGTGGGGGCCCACCAGTGGTGTTGCAGCTGACCCCTACAGAGGAGACACTGGTCGCGGCCATGCAGCCGAGTGCCATTGCGGGTGTACCAGGTGGAGGATTCCAGACAGGTGGAAGCCCATCACTGCACGGTATGACATGGTGGTGTTGTTGGGGGGCTGTTGTTCACATGCACTCACATGTACTCTCTTTCTGTTACAGATCCTGTTCATCTTCAGGAGACGGTGGTGGTGGTGGGTCCAGACAGTGATGCAGACCTGCTGGACGTGGAGGAGGGACCATCCACCTCCACCACCAGCCTGCGGCACTGCAGCAGCATGCGCCGCTGGGCCAACAACTCCGGTGTCAGTGATACGGGTGCGGGGGTGCACAGCCTGTGTCTCAGCAGTCTGGCATGCAGGTATGCCAGCATGCTGTGCCTATAGCGAGTGGCATGCACCTGCACCATTGATGACAGCAGGCCTGCAATGGGCAGTGATAGGTGTGTGTCCCATGACGGACACTGGCAGGCCAACCGTGCCCTGGGCCTTCCTGGTTCACACCTGTGACCAGCATGCTGGCACAGTCCCAGGCTGTGCCTGTCAGCACCGGTGGGGCAGCACGGTGGCTGTGCAGGTGTCTGGCACTGTTGTCAGCACGGAGGTGGAACAGGTGGACCTGGGGCTCAGCAGTTGGGCGGCGGCAACAGACGCACACCAGGTCTGGGGTACAGTGTCAAGCAGTGGCACATGTCCCCCTGCCCGCTGATCCGCCCATACCTGGTCCTGAGACAACGCCCACCCTCAGGGGCTGCTGTGCACCAGGACCGTCCACACCTGGGGTCACGATGCCATTGGGCACAGTCCCATTGACGCAGCACACCCGCCTGCTGCAGGACTCGGTACAGCTGCAGGGGCGGGTTGCAAGGTCCGTGGAGGCACTGTCTGTGTCCGTGGGCGGCATAGCAGGGAGTGTGCTCGAACCGAGCTGAGCTGGTCCTTATGTGGATGGATGTGACCGCTGCCATTGACAGGCTGACCCAGGCAGTGGTCTCTGTCGCGGACGCGTGGCCACACTGTCAGGTGCCCTGTACCACACACCACACAGTGTGCTCTCCACTCCCGTTCCGCGTCGTGCGACACCAGGCCTGTCGATGCGGGTTCTGCTGTGGGCATCCGAGCACCCTGGTGCCAAATTTGTTTGGCAGAATGCAGACCCCTGTGCGGGCAAGGTCGGCGTTCGCGCGAGTGGGACCTGGTGGTGCACCAAGCGCCACCGCGATGTGCCCTGCTCAGCCTGCCAGTGCTGCTGGGCCGCGGCGGGGCCGCCCACGCATCCGTGGTGGCCGTGGGACAGTGCTACCTGACTGAGCTGTCTCCCAGTGCAGGCCCTGTCTGGTGCTACCCTGTGTGCAATGTGTGTCATGGTGGGCAGTGCACTGCTGGGTGCTCTGCTCACCACGCTGACACACGGACCACCTGCACACTCTCCCAACTGCTGTCCACAGGTGCATGTGCATGATGTTGCCTGCATTGCACTGTACACCAAGGTGCAAGGGTGCCCAGGTCCTGACACACGTACGTGGACAGTCCAGGTGGTGGGGGTGGTTGGTGGTGCTGTGTGTTGGCAATGTCATTTCCGCAGTGCTGTGCTGCTGCCCATGTACGCTGCCTGGTGTGTGTGTGTCCATATGAGTGCTCACCCCTCTCTGATGGTGTGTTGGTATGCCTGGAACCTTCAACTCCCCTGACCTTCATGCACAGTGTGTTCCCCTGTGTGCCTGTGGTTTGCGCATGGTCAGTGTTGCCTGCACATGTCCCCTTGACTTACCTGTGATGGGCGTAGTGCTCTTCTGCAATGGTGTCCCGGTGCAGCTGGGTCTGCCGGGTCAGTCGGGGGTCCCTCCATCCTGGGGGGGGCTGCTCATCACCTACATCACCGGCGCCACTGGCGTCCCCATCGCTGTCCCCCTCTTGGACTTGTACGGCTATCCCATGGTCTTTGGCCATGTTGTGCAGGATGCAACAGGCCAGGAATATCCCACAGGCCTTTTGGGGCTGTACTGTAGAGCTCCGCCCGGAGGTGTCCAGGCATCGAGGCGTGCCTTGAGCATCCCAAACACCCGGCTCTATGATGTTACGTGTGCGGCATGTGCCTCATTGAAGCATAGCGCGCTGGGGTGGGTGGGGCGCAGTGCGGTGTGAGCAGCCAGGGACAGAGTGGGTATCTGCAATCACCTTGTGGAGATAGTGGAGATCAGTGTCATGTCAGGTCCATATTGCCCATATCCTTGTGTGCCACTACCATGGCACCTGTGTCATTCCACCCTTGCCCAGAGTTTGCAGTCCATACATGTGTACTCACCACTAGATGACCCATGGGGATGTCCCACTCTCGAATTGATGGCACAGTGCAGACTGGTGCCATAGAGAAGGCATCATGTGCTCCCACCAGGGTGTGGCAGACATTGATAATGCGCCCAGTGGCATCACACCACCTGGCAGTTGACACTGGAAAACCCCCTTCGGTTCGATATGCCTGGCCGTCGGGGCCAGGTGGTGGTGTCGCGAATAGCCACATGGGTGCAGTCTATGGCCCTAGCACGCAGGCAACGTGCTACCCTGTGGAACTCCTGCATGTTTGTTATGCGCTCTGCCGGGTGCTGGGGAAATGGATGTACTCCGCAGCATGAGGCAGCAGTGCGCTGAGGTGGGTGAGGATGCGTGGCGTGGCCGACTGTGTAATGCCTGTGGTGTCCCCTGTTGGCCTCTGGAAGGTGCCCGTGGCGAGCAGGCAAATGCAGGCTGTCACCTTGGTCTCCACGGACAGAGCATGACTCTGTCGTGAGGGTGCTGCATCACATCACTGCACAGCTGCAGAGCCATCTCAGTGTGCCCTGTTCAGGCGGTGCCGGCCCCACAATCTCGACGTCTGTGTACAGCTCGGCTGATGTGGGCACGACACACCTGCTTAGGCATAACACAGGCCCTCCGCGCCACGCCCCTGCAGCATGGTGTCTCACCCCCTCATTACAGCTTCCATGTGAAGCTGGCACTGTCCATCTCCTGGCTTCTGCCCCGGCTGCTGTTTCTGTGTTACCCCGCTGCCCCCACTGCTGCTTCCACTGCACCGGGCACCCCCACTGGCCTCTGTCCTCCTGGACCCACTGTCCCTCTCTGCCCTTCCAGCTCCTGTCTCTCTCTCTCTCTGTCTCTCTCCCCCAGTTTGCGGCCTGCTAGGGTTCTTGCGCTGCTTCCTTGAGCCTTTTATTTTGGCTCAATTCCGCTCTGCCAACTTCCAGCTGAGCCACTCTTGCGCATTGCGCAAGTGTTCGATGTCACTGCCTTTAGCCATGGACCCGCCCCTAGAGTTGCGCATGCCTTCATTTCCATTGCGCTGTTGCTCAGCATGTTTTTGGTGGCGCAACTGGCCCCTTCTGAATATCGCAGAATGGTGCATTTTTGGAGTTGCGCATGGTGCAACCCTTTTGAATATCTGGGCCCCTATGTCTTTACAAAATACATCAGCCAAGAGGTTTAAAGTTATGTGAAAAGTCCTATTCATTTTATGGACCTAAAATGTTAAATCAATTAGTTCAACAGGCAATTGAGCCACATGCAAAATATCCAGTGTTTATATGAACCCTGACAAAAAGACTGTGGTCACTTTCTGTATGTAATTGCACAACTGTTTTTAAATTTTTTTTATCTAGATAGCTCTCTGTTTTAATGTAATTTCAATTTTTGTATATGACGTAATGTTTGCAATTGTCTGATTCCTTTTGTTGTACTCAAGCCCCCAGGCGTGGATGAAAATGGATCTTTTTTGGTCCAGTCCACCTTCCTAGTGAAATGAAAATAAATTAATTAAACAATAAATATCTGTCACAGTCATGAGGGGCACATCATGTAGTTCAGTTTAGTTCAGTCAACTCCTAATTCCACTTTACCTGTAGGAATTTCAAGTGATGTAGTTTTTTCCCCCTCATAGTGCTTCGTTCCAGTCGAATCAGGCAGGCAGGTTCTCAGTCCCATCCCCACCTCTTCCATCTGGCGTCTGCCTCCTTATCCCCCAGGCTAAGTCCCCACAGATCCCCCACTGGGGGAACACATCAAGAATTGTCAGGGACCCGGCAGTGGCATGGGCCAAGAGGGAGCAAGTGGGGTTTCATGTAGTTCACATGGCTCTTCCTAAACTAAAAGTCTCCACCACTCATTCACACTAATGGGACTATGCTGGAGGTGCTAGGATTCCGCGGGAGCCAAAAATCTTCCAAAGGGATGGTGCTGGGATAGGACTGCACATGCGCGGTGCCATGGGACTAGCTTGCGCTGTATAGGCTATCTCGGCATCTACCCTCCAACTGCCTCAGTTCCTTTTCTCCCGCCATTGAGTGCACTTCGATGACAATGTCGCTTGCCTACCAGGAGTCAAGTCTTCATCAATATGACAGCAGCTATAGCCATTCAGTATTCATTTAACTTACCATTTTTAGTGTTCTTTTCTTATTTAAAAAAAAAGAAGAAGAAAACGATAATGAAGAAGAAGAAGAAATTCTCAGCCTGCCATCAACGGAGTCGACCTTAGATGGTAGTGGTGACTGTAAGGAGACTTCATTTGAAAGCTGTGATGGCACTGGGGCTGTGTCCGGTCTGCTGCCCTTTGCGGGGGGGGGGGAGTCTGACCATGGGTGGTCCGGTGCTTGGGGGGGAGGGACAGTCCGCCTGAAGCACAAAAGTAGTGGTTCTGGGACCCCACTCCGCTTGACCTTGAGCTTTTCTTCCTCCTGTCAGTGAAAGAAGAATTGGTACCTCTCGAGGTTGCCCTCTGGTATGTCTGCGCAGGGATCGTCGGTGGTGGAGAGCGGTAGGCCTGCATTCACTCCAGTGGGTTCCTCTGTGGCTCCGCTCTTAATGGCCATGATCTTTGACATCGGATCCCGTCTCTGTCCGCGATGGGGTTCCGGTGAGCAGTTTCACCTCTGGGCAGCTCTTTTAGAGCAGAGGGTACAGTGTCTGCCCAGTTGTCCTGGACAGTGGACCCGGTTCTAGGGCCTTTGGGCCTCAGAGCCACTGGGCTATGGCCAGGGTGGTCAGACCAGGATGTGCGCAGTGCCCTCTCTGGTGTCAACGTCATCAACACCGACTCCTCATGCCTACCCTCTCTCCTTTTTTCCTGCAGGGGCCGGCACGGGTACCGCTTTCCTTCTCCCCCTTTACTGCTGGTCTAGCAGCAGTTCTGGCGCCATGTGTGATGCCAGCCCCATGTTTGGAGCCAGCTCTGGGTGTGGTGGTGGCGCTGGTTGTGGTGCCGAGTCTGGCACCAGGTGTGCTGCCGCTTCTGGCACCGGGTATGGTGCCGCATCTGGTGCTGGGTCTAGCACTGTGTCTGGTGCCATGTCTGGTGCTGGATCTGGTGCTGCATTTGGCACTGGGTCTGGCACCACATCTGGTCCTGCATCTGGCACTGTGATTGGTGCAAGGCCTGGTGCCACATCTGGCGCTGCACCAATGGCGCTGAACTCTTCTCCGATCCAGGTGGTGGTGTCTCCAGTGTTCCTGGTCTAGACATGCCTTTTGGAGGTTATTCTGGGTTAGAAGTGGATCTGGATGAGTCTCTACCTAGTCTACTTTGTCAAAGATGCAATGGATGACTCATTTTATGGTCTGGAATGCAAGCCTTCTGTATCAGTGTGATGGAAGATCTTTCCAGTTCTTTTTCCTCAGGGATATGGGGTCCACCATAACATTTCAGTCTTCATCTGTGGACCAAAGCAGACTTCTACGTCTTGAGTGCCTACATTCCTCAGTACGAGTACACCCTGTGGAACACTTACAATGCAGTGGTCGAGAGCCTCCCAGAATCTAACGCTCCATTGATAGGGGTTTATAATCCAATAATCAGCTGAAAGCTTTAATGGATGCCTATGACTCTACCTGTAGGGCAGCTGCTGCTGGCAGCAGGTGGTTAATGTCTCCTTGATAGTGCTTATCTGTTCAGCCCTCAGGTTGAGTTGTGGGGACCACTCAGAACAATACGGCTGCCATTTAAGCAACAGGCGGTGCCTGCTGCCTTTCAGAGGGATGGGTCCTTCGACATTCTCATACAGGCAGTCCTTTCAAGGTAAAGGCCTAAGTGCCTTTATCAGGAACCAACCCAGTAGAGGACACAGGGCCACAAAGTGCCCTGTACCAACCTCTGTGGATCCAGCAGAGGTCCCACCTCAGCTATCTGAGGGGAAACTTGGCTTCCCAGCCAAATGCACTTTGGGGTAACCCTTGCCTCAGTGTTTGCGCACAGAGGTTCTTTGTCTTTTAAATAGTTTTTTATTTTAATGGGTTCACCACAACATAACCCAGACAGACCGTCTTAGGGTAGCTGGTTCATTCCACTGGGGTGTCAAACAGACGTGGCATACTGATGAGTCCTGGTAGGACGAAACACGTGTCTATGTCATCTGTTAGCACCCTTTGCAAACTGTGTGAGAGGCTTTCGGCACCATGCATTTCTGCTTAAAGTTGGACCAGCATAACATTCTGTGGTGATTTGCATATGCAGCCCATAATGCTTTGCATTGTGGGGGCATGTGTGATTTTGTATTTTATCTGAGGGGAATGCCTCTTGACAGTAGGAGGGGCATCTAATTCGGTTTTACAGCCAGTGGAAGTCCATTACAGCGGACATATGGGTCATCAGGATTGTCCGAGAGGGATACTCTCCCAATTTCACAGATTTCCTCAGACCTTCCACCCAGATGGCAGCCCAGTCTGTCTGCCTCTCAGTCACACTCTCATGCTTCTGAGATATGAGGCCTCTGTGGGAACTGGGCAGTAGAAGTTGTTCCACAGCGGAACGGAACACACCTTCCTATTTCCATTGCTTCTGGTTCCAAGATAACAGGCAGCATGTGCCATTTGTTGACCTTGGAAGGTTAAATAAGTACCTGTTCAGGGAGGAGTTTACTGAAACCTCTGCGTTCAAGTATTCACTTCCTGGACATTTGGCTCCTAACTAGGCCATCCAGGCAAGAGACACAGGAGGCAATTGCCACAGCTTTTCAGTTGTTCTTCTCAGGGGTTTTCCGATTTTGGGGAAGGTGCCAGTTCATCTTCCCAGCAGCTCTTCTTAGGAGCCCTCCTGGATACCTCCAGTGTATCATTTTTCATTCCAGAGGATGTGAGAAATGACATCTTCAGATGGTTCTGTACATCATGGAAAGTGACTCTTTCGGGCCCCTTCTGGTTGAGCGGATGCTGGGACTCAGGGCATCCCCACAGCAAGCAGTGTTCTCCAACCATGCATCCACAATCCTTCGTTCAAAATGATGGAGACTTGGGCAAAATCTCTTGTGGGGAGCTCACTGTCAAGACCTCCACACTCAGGTGTAGAGCCAGGAGGAACCTCATCTTTTCATAAATTTCTTAGAGATGAGAGCTATCGTATAAACAAAGTCCTGAAGGGTGCCCTCTGCCACGAAGTGATCCTGCTTCGGATGGATGACAGAGCTGTGATGTATTACATCAGCAAGCAGGGTGGAGCACCCTCCCACCCTCTCTGCACAGTTCGGATTTCGTGCAGTCACTTTCAGCAAGTGGGGCAGTTCAGATCTGCTCCTTTTTGTGTCCCATTTCAACATGAAACTGCCTCTGTCCTGCTTCAGAAATCCAGACCCTTGTGTTTCCTGTCAGGGTGTATTCACTGCAGTGGACAAGATGCTCCCTGTACATTTTCCTCCTCTTCCCTTAATTCAGAGGGTGTTGCACAAGTTGTAGGCACAGGGGGGCAGGATGATTCTCATCACCCTAGTCTGACCTCGGCAGATATGATTACACTGATCAGCAGTCTGCCAGAAGTTCCTCCGAGGCGACTTCCTCTACGGGTGGATCTCTGACACAGAAACTTTAATCCATCCTAACCTGCGTTCCCTTCATCTGCCGTGCTCCTCAGGAAATGGATGTGGGCAAGTTTTAGGTTTCTCAAACCATTACATAAATCTTCTAAGCCAAACATAAACCTTCCACCAGGAGGGCTTGTGTGGCTAAGTAGAAACCCTTTTCCTTCTGGGGTGCAAGTCCTGTCTGAACCCTCCGGTTGCCCACCAAGTAAGGTGTTAGGGTGCCTCCTGAACCCGTCAAACGCAGGTCTGCATTACTCAACAGTGAAGGTACTACTCTGTGCGTTTTCAGTCTATCTTGAGCCAGTAGACAGCATGTCACTGGCTCAGTTACTGTTAGTCAAGTTTTACTTCTCCTACTTACTTCATTAGCTCCAGAATGAAGGAGAGTGCTCCCTTTATTTCTGTGGAAGTTAAGAGGGTTCTGCGATTCTACATCGACAGAACAAAGAGATATGCATCTGAGCAACTATTGTATCTTTCTGCATGCCTCGGCTGGGTCAGCCTGTTGCCACGAGATGTATTTCGGCTTAGTTAGTTGCATGTCTTCGACACTACTAATCCATGGCACAGGTCAAGTTAGAAGGCTGGGTTCACGCTACTCTACCAGAGTGGTTGGAGCTTTCCTAGCGGGGATTCATAATGTACTGGTTGCAGACTTCTGCAAGGTGGTGAGTTGGAGCTCAGTGCATACCTTTGTAAAAGCACTGTATTCTGGATGTCCATGCCAGACAGTTCACTTTCTTCGGCAGGACAGTCCTTATGGACTTCTGTCCTGAGTGAACTCTGTCTCCTACCACCCTACTTGGGGGATTGATTTTCAGCTTGGTACTCTCCCATTAATGTGAATGAGTGGCGGAGACTTTTAGTCCAGGAAGATATGGAAATTACGTACTTACCGTAATTCTTGATCTTCTTGGATGGAGTCTCCGCTACTCATTCACACCCCCATCCACCCACCATCCCTTGAGCTCACTCATTCTGTTTTGGTCTTCACTTCCTTGTTTTTCAGGCTGTGAAGACATTGTTGAATTCACCCTTCTTACATGGGTCATCTGGGCCTTCATATGCCCGGAAGTTAGGGTTAGGTTTTCTTTCATTAGTTTCCGCTGCACCTCCTCGGTTGAAAGGTACTGAGGAGGTTGGAGAATGAATCTCGAGAATAGCCTATGAGTGCGAGAGCTAGTCTCATGGTACCGTGCATGCAGTCCTATCCAGCACTGGCCCTCCTGAAGATTTTTGGCTCCCGCAGGGTCCTAGCACCTCCAGCATAGTCCCGTTAGTGTGACTAAGTGGTGGAGACTCCGTCCAAGAGGATCAAGAATTACGGTAAGTGCGTAATTTCCACTTTTCTTCCCCTTTTCCCTCACTGTGGTGGCACATTGGCATGTGCGTGTGGAGGCACGTATGCACCGCAGAACCATGGTCCCTCCCTTTGGGTCACTCGCACCTGCACTACCACTGGGCCTCCACCCGCTGAAATTTGGAGGCCGAGCTGGCTGACCATCTCTCCCCTGGCAAGGAAAGCAGTTCCTGGGATGCTGAATCCTCTCTCCATGGCAGACCCCCAGCACCCAGAGTACATTCCCGAACCCTGGTAACCAGCGTGGCAACAGGTGAGGTGCAAGCTCCAGAGCCCTCCATGCCACTGTGCCGACTAATGATAGCAGGTCCTTGTGTGTAGTAACAGTCCAGTTTTGTCACTGTTCCACACCCAAGGGGCCTGTACCAGAAGGCAATATTCTGAGCCCAGTCTATCCTTACTCTCCTTGGCTGTAATGAGTTGCTCTCCGAGTCTTTTTTCCTGCACTCCTAAGTTCTCTGTAAGAGGGGCAACAAAGTGTTGACAACCTCTGCTACTTCTGTCAATCATTTAGTACTCCACAATAATCAGGACAATGGTTCTGGAATCATTTTGGGCAACATGAGGGATTCCCCTGAGAGTCTTACTCCAAAGATCCTTCTCTGTTATTGTCTCCTTTTCTTTGTGTGTCTCTACACCTAAACATTATTCACCATTTAACCCTTTCCCCTTGTTTATCTATCCCCTTCCCCAGCATGGGAAGTTCCAGAGAGCCTTTTGGTAGAATACATAGGGAAGCTATGTAGGAACCCACAGTGGTCACATGCTTCCCCAATTAAAAATCTTGCTGTCTGCAGCAAGGGCGTTTGATATCGATGTACCCATTTTTAAAAAATTCTTTGGTAACCAGGTAAGGCCCAGCAGGCACAAGGCCTGTTTTCAGGGGTGACCCAGGAGCACTGGGGGATGTTAAGTGACTTGCTCAGGGTCACAATGTATGCAAGTGGAGGTTGCAGGAATCAAACCAAGGACTACTGGATGTACCAAGCTCATTCAGAGGTTATTATTCTAAGCTTTAGGCTATACTGCTGTGCCCCTTAAACATTCAAAAAAGGTTATAAGGCTGATTACTGGCATACTATAAGTACATTCTTAAATATATTAAAGCATTATTAGGATAATGATTTATCCTTTTGTGCATGTGCAGCTAAGAATATATACAGGACTGCAGCAAGGAAATTAGCTCCAAGCACTGCAGATGCTGGCAGCATCAGGGCAGGAGCAACAGAGGGGGTTCATCGTATTGGTGATGGGATAGGAGCAGAGTGGAGGCTAGTGTCGCTAAACGCGAGGAGCCTGGGAAACAAATCAGCCGAATTGCAGGCCCTCTTGGCAGTGGGGCAGGTAGACATTGCGGCCATAACAGAACTTGGGCCACCCAGTACCAGGACTGGGATATGATGATCCCTGGATACAGGCTGTTCAGAAAGGACAGGGCAATCAGGAAAGGTGGGGGGAAGGGTGGCAATCTATGTAAGGGAAGGAATAAGGTGCATAAAGGAAGAGGGGGAGGAGGGCAGAACAGAGGGCCTGTGGATGCAGTTTCAGGATCCAAAGGGCAGGGTACTGAGGATGGGGGTGGTGTATAGGGCACAAACTCAGGGGGAGGAGCTGGACAGTGAGTTGACGGATCAAATTAGAAGGGTTTTCAGGAAGGGAAACACAGTGGTGGTGGTGGACTTCAACCGACCTGGGGTGGACTGGAGCACATCAACCACCACATGTGCTAGGGAGCAAGTAATACTGGGGGCATTCCAGGATAGCTTCCTAGTGCAGATGGTGCACGAGCCAACTAGGTTGGGAAGAACTCTGGACCTTTGTATTATCTATGGGGAAGCCGTAAGGGACCTGGAGGTGGATGACCCTCTGGCTGGGAGTGATCACCACTTGATGTGGTTCACACTCAGAATGGGGAAGCAAACTGGTGGTTCAGGTACCAGGGTTATTGACTTCAGGGGGGCAGACTTCAACAAGATGAGGGAAATCCTGATAAGGTATCTGGAGGGAATCCAACCCACCATGGATGCCGATCAATAATGGAGTATCATTAGGGCAGGGCTGGCAGAGGCTACTGGGACATGTACGAAGGTACAGAGTAAGAAGAGAAGGGTCAAACAAGCCCAGTTGGCTGACCAAGGAGGTAGCAGATGGAGTGAGAGTCAAGAGGAGAGCTTTCCAAAGATTCAAGAGATCAGGAAGTGGGGATGACGGTGAGGAGTATACAAAGAAGTCCAAGGAGGTTACAAAACTAGTCAGAGCTGCCAAGGCATCCAGACAGCTGAGGCTGGCACAAGGCATTAAAGAGGGAAAGAAGGACTTCTTCAGATACATTGGTGAACGAAGGAAGAACAGGGACCAGATAGTAAGAATTAAGAAGGATGGGGGTTGGGGGTAGGTAGAGAAGGGGGAGGAGCAGGCAGAGGCACTGAATGAGTACTTCTGCTTTGTATTCATGGTTGGGGAGGTACAGATACCTCATGGGAGTGGTGGAGGGGGCAGGGGAGGGGAGGGAGTGACAGAGAGATTACAGAGGGAAGAGTACTGGAAGAGCTGAGGGCACTGCAGGTGGACAAGGCACTAGGACCTGACGGCATTCACCCTAGGGTACTCAAGGAACTGGCACAGAGTCTGGCAGGACCTCTGGTTGATCTGTTCAATACCTCTCTGTGCACAGGATGCGTACTACAGGACTGGAGATTGGCCCATGTGGTGCCCATTCACAAAGGTGGACCGAGGGTTAATCCAGGTAACTACAGACCAGTAATCCTCAAATCAATTGTGGTTAAGTTCATGGAAACAATCCTTAAAGAGAGACTGGTGACATTTTTGGAGGACAATGGTCACCAGGACAGGCAGCGACATGGGGTTTGTGTCAGGCAGGTCCTGCCAGACAAACCTGATTGAATACTATGATTGGGTGACCAGGGAGCTGGACAGGGGCCATGCAGTGGATGTCTTGTATTTGGACTTCAGCAAGGCCTTCGATTTCATGCTGAATGGGAGGCTAGGGGGGAAGTTGGAAGATGTTGGGGTGGGTACAAAGATGATCAGATGAATCACGAACTGGCTGAAGGGCAGGCACCAAAGGGTGGTGATGGAGGGGAAACTCTCATCGCCAAGAGCGGTAACAAGTGGGGTTCCACAGGGATCGGTACTGGTGCCAGTGCTGTTATGGATATACATAGCAGATATTTCGCATGGGACCCACAGCAAGATCAGTCTGTTCGCAGATGACACCAAGATGGGAGCTGAGGTGGATGACATTGAGGGGTGGAGCGGACTGCAGGGGGACCTGACCAAACTACAGTAGTGGTCAGAAACATGGCAGTTGCAGTTCAGTGCCAAGAAGTGCAAGGCAATGCACTTCGGAGCTACGAACCAGAGGAAGAACTTTCAGCTGGGAGGGGTACAGTTGGGGAACACAGAGGGAGGAAAAGGACCTGGGGGTGATTATAATGGCGAATATGAACAACTCTGCTCAGTGCAGGAAGGCTGCAGCTAAAGCCAACAAAATGCTGGGCTGTAGAGCAAGGGGGATCTCCTCTAGATGTAGTGAGGTGATCCTTCCCATGTACAGGTCACTGGTCAGACCACACCTGGAATACTGCGTGCAGTACTGGTGCTCATTTTTGAAGAGGGACATCAGACTGTTGGAGGGGGTGCAGTGCAGAAAGGCAAAGATGATCCAGGGTTTGGGGGGGACTTCCTACGAAGAAATTCTGAACATGCTTAAGATGTACTTGCTGGAGGAGAGGAGGGACAGGGGAGATATGCTCAAGGCCTTAAAATACCTGAAGGGGATAAACAAGGCTAATACAGGTGAGATATTCCGGATCAGAAGGTGAAGGGATACTAGAGGGCATCAACTGAGGTTTAGGGGGGCTAAATTCAGGAGGGAAATCAGGAGATATTATTTCATGGAGAGGGTGATAGACAAGTGGAACACTCTACCTGAGGAGGTGGTTTCCTGTAGGACAGTGGGCAGCTTCAAGAGGGCTTGGGACAGAGTAAGGTGGGGAAGGTCAGTGAGGAGGGGGGAAGGGTGGGGCAGCTGCATGCTGAGGGGCTAGCTGCACAATTGAGCAGACTCGACAGACCATGTGGCCTGTTTTTGCTGGCAATTCATATGTTCGTATGTAACTGTTATTAACAAGTAAGGCCACATGTGACTAATGTTATGCGTCTCTCTCAATCTCCACAACAGTCACAAACAGACTCCCTTCTCTCCTATCTCAAAGGCAAGCTGTTCTCCCCACTTCTCACTCCTCCTCCTCTACCAAGGATTACAACTGACTGTAACCTGAACCCCATATCTCTAACCAAATGCAGCTGAATCTGGCTATTCTTAGTAATCTTGCTGTTTAAATTGTTGACATCTGATATGCGAATGGCATAAATGTCCCTGCACATGGTATAAAATGTTAATCTGCCTCCTGCCTACCTGCAAACTGCCTGTAATCCTGAATCTTTTGATTATTGCCTACTCAGGTACTGTTGTCATTTACCTATGGCTTAACTGTATATTGTGACTCACTGTACTATTCTTTTTGCATGATCTATTTTTCCGCCCCGTGCTCGCTGGTCCTCCACTCCTTCAGGCTCTGCCAAGTTCCCCCTGACCTCTTCTGTCCTTTCCCGGCCCTCCTCTGGTCCCCAGATCGCAGCTGACCCCCGGGATATCCTGGTGTATCCCTTCACCGGGTGGGTCCCTCTCCTCCGAGGGGGACGGCACTGGGGGGAGGATAGCCCCAGCACACACTTCTAGGGCCCGGGGATGCTGCTGGGGAACAGGAGGCACAGGGAAGGCACTGGAGGCCCTTAGGAACAGAGAGCCATCATCCGGAGGCCAGCGAGTGATTTTCCTGGCTTTCTGTTGGGGGCAGCGTAGTGAGGTCAGCATGCATGGCGTCCGCTCCTCCCCAGTTAGTATTGAGCCATATGTCCTGTGATACTCCCAGCCTCGCTTCAAAACAATAAACACCGGACCAGTCCCCTACCTCCCGGAAGGAGAGCTGTCCCTGGGACACTCAATCCTCTCCCCAGCCAGCCCTCCAGTGACCCGGCTCGTTCCCAACCCGGTCGCTGGCATCCCAAGCGGAAATCCAACCACTGCACTGGTGGTCCGGCCTCACTGTACTATTCTATGTGTATTATTGGATTGTGTTTTGTTCTTGGAATGCTTTATTCCTCGGGTCGTCACTAAAAAAGGGACTTTGTCTCAGTTGACCTACCCAGTCATCAAAATTCAAATAAATAAATAAATAAACAATCAAAGCATTTTACATACTTAGTTATATTAAAGTCCTTGTCATTCTGCATGTACTTTTGAATTGTTTTAATAGCTTTCTGGCAAGTTAAATTTTGTATTGGTATTTTTAATTAAATTTGTCCTTCGTCAACAAACTGCAACTTTGAAAACAGATATAAGCAAAAACAGCATGGTAACCCATATATGTCTTCCCTTTATTATATTTGCTACCATATTCTATATCTATCAAAAATATTTTATGAAAATTGACTTGGAATTTACATGGTCTTATACACAAAAACAAACAACTATTTCTCACATTTCTGGGAATGCTGATTCAAGAGGGTGTCATAGGACTAGTGATTTATATTTTATTTTTGCATTTTTTGGAAAACAATGAAGCAAACATCACAACAGATAATGTGTTCTTGTTTCACTTTTCTTTCAAACTCATGTTGATACCCAAAACAAGGATGTTAAAACTATATGAAACAATCTAACCCCTTACGGGACTTTTTCCATAAAGAAGGATTAAGTCTCACCATGTAACTTAAAAACAAGCATGGTAACCTTTGTTTCTTGTTATGGATTTTAAATGTTTAGATGACTGTAATGTCCTGTACTGAGCAAAAAATGATGACGTTGACATGGGGTTGCTGAAACACCAGGGAAAGAGCACCTTTTTCTCCCAATTCTGAATGCATTTTTTATAAATAGGAGGCTCCCTTACCTGAATGGGAGTTCCTCCATACAAGTTTTCAAACGATATGCTGTGCCCCTTAGGAAGGGAAGAGATTGTATTTTGCCCCCGAGGGGGCTAGACACTCGATCCCTTTCACTTCCTGACTTGCCGCTCCGTCTCCAAGATTCCTTGTTTTGTGATGTCACTATAGGACCAGCACGGGGACATGCTCCATGCAAGTCTATGGAGTGTCATTTTAAAAGCTTTAACTATTTTAATCAGACTTTTAGTAGAAATCGAAGCCAGTATTCAAGTAACAAGGCTCTACTGGTTACTGAGGATCCAGGTCAAGGAAGCTGAGAAGGAGGACCTAATCAACCTGTCTCACCACTACCAGTGACTGCAGAAGCCAAGCCACAGAGCCCAGAAGTGAGCCATCTCTGAAGTCCCTGTCAACAGAGATCTAACCAGCATAATGCAAATGAGCTGTAACCCCTTCCCATGAACTGTGCCTTGCTACAGAGTGTGCCCATGAGATCCAATAGATAGCCATGTGTCACGCATGCCATCAATTGTCTCCAACAAGCTGGAGAAGATGGAGGCCCAAAAAGAAGCAGGTGCATCACCGTCAAAGCCCTGTGTGCTACCACTGGTCACCAGCACCTACTTCAAATCACCTATGGGATGAGTTAATACTATTACACAAGTACTGCATGTGCAATATCCCTGAAACTAGACAAGGATCCACTTACCCCACTCCAGTTTCTTCAAAACCTATCTCTACTGTGTTGTCAACCTAACAACATCACTGAACCTTCAAATGATCACTCTTCAGCAGCAGCTGTGGTAGAGGATGGCTGTGAGGCATCCATTATTGTGGCAGGAGGGTCAAGAGAGTTGCAGCCCGATTTACAAGTGCCATGATGCAGAAGCATGTTGGCAGCTCACATCACTTCCTGGTATGAGGATGACATCTGAACTCTGCCAAGTTGAATACAGCCTGAACAACAAAGATTTGCAAGGCTGAGCACACTTATTCAGTGCAGGGTTGTGGCTGTATCAGAATTCATGGTCATATCTAATGGGGACTGCCTGGGACTATGTAAAGGAGAATTGGGATGCATGAGTCTGGGAGGAGGCCTGACAAACCAGGTTAGGACACTTTTCCCTGGAGGATCTTACGTTGGGCCACTGTGTAAGCAATTAGACATGGTTATCAACCAGAGGCTTCAGGTTTGGGGGAAGGGGCTAGAACATGTTTAAAACACTGTGTTTTACTTCACCTAAAGGAAAAATTACATCACAGTCATGCCCAGAGATTGCTCCAGCAGACAGGTCAATAAACTTGACCCCTACATTTGCTACCATACACTACGACAACACAAATTGACCCACCCTAGAAGAAGGACACTGTTACCACTCCTCTAGAACGACATATTAAATGTTCCCATCATGCCATTTAGCTGAAGAATGCTGAATGAAACTTACTGTCTGGTGGTAGAAGTACATTACCTTTTTTGAAATTCCTTGGTTGTTGCTAGAATGCAGGAGAAGGTCTGTCGCTGCTTATTCTCATGGGAATGAGTGGTTGATTCTGTTACCCATTTGGTACTGTGGAACTCCTACAAATCTTCAAGGACATTTATAGTAAGTGACCCTGCTGAAGTAGATTTTGAATTAGGACTTGAGACCTTGCCTTTGTGATGATGAACTTATTCCCCATTAGAGGGACATCTAGGACTTCCCTTTCCACCACTGAGTTTTAAAACAACAAAGTTTAACAGCATGGGGCATTGATACTTTTCTTTCAGGAGCTGCTGGATGAGGCATTGAAGATTCAAGATAATGTATTATGTGAAAAACAAATGTGTTTATTTGTAGGCATAGAGAGGCCTTTGGAGCATGGCGTGGTAGGTTACCAAAAAAATCACCCAACATTTTATATGTGGGTGAGGGGTTGCAGTTGATGAAGAAAGCAACAATGGGACAGTGCTTGTCGAGGACGTGTTGGTAAGAGGCTGCGTGCCAGCAACAGAGGCTGAGCCAGAGTCTGCGCCTGGTCGTGGTATTTGAACATCAGTTGAGGCAGCAACTGAGATGGGTGAAAGAGCTGGAGATTTACCTCATGCAGATTCAAAGGCGATCTTGACTGAGAGGGCAACACAGAATGTTTGAGGTGATGCTCCATGGAAGAAGATTTTTTTGCCTTTTCTTTCTACAAATAGAATTTGTCCTCATGAAGTTGACACATGTCCATCCACTGAGGAGACTTCTGGGATTCCACAGAGGTACATCAGGTAGAGGCAGCTGGAGATCCAGGGGTAGACAACGATGTTGTCTGCTTGGCATTCACCATTTTCAGCAGAAAATTATCTAAAGCCTTCTGGCAGCATCTCCTCATGGTGTGGTTAAAGTCCTTACAGATTGCACAGGTTTTCATATCATGCAGAAAGGCTCAGGCAGCAACTCAAAGAGTGCAAGTGTCATCTCTAAATAACTTTATGTCACACTGACAGAAGTGAAAAATAGGGGGATTCTTCAAAGTGGCTGATGGCAGCATGCAATAAAGAAAGTAAAATAAAAGAAAAAGTGTTACTTCAGCAATTTAAATCAAGAAAGGCATTTTCCTTGATCCAGCGAGCAGATGAAGATGGGAGAAAAACCTGAGGACGTATGTGACTGCCCATGTTGCATAGGCAGCATCAGCATGCATCAACATGGGCCTCCTGAGCTCGGCAAACATTTCTGAGTGGTTCTGATGTCGACGGCTTACACCTGCAAAGGTGTGGCTCTATAGAGGGAGATGTCCTCAAAGATTGTCTGGCTGAAGGTGGTCAAAAGAAACATAAATTGCAACAAAACTAATTTAACAAAAAAAAAGACTTTTTGGGGTCACCTGATGGTCAGCTGGTAAGTTATACAGCTCAGAATACTGACTACTTGGTTTTGCCCTCTGAGCCAGGACCATCATATTAAGAAGGTGGGGCAATGCTGAGTGTCAGTCTGGGAGGCCTCCTGCCATTATACTGTTGCACCAAGCAGAACCAAGAATATATATCCAGAAAATGAATTTACTGACACAAAAATCAAGGTTAAGTATGAATACACATCTCAAAAGAAAACCCTGGCTAGGTGTTCTGGTGCATCGTTCATGTAGAGCATCGTTAGGGGGTGGCCTCCTTATCCTTGACTCAAGGATATCTGTGCATCTTTGGCACATATTTACCCACCGAGTGCACCATTCTCTGCTTGGTGGTATGTATTTTAGGATTGTTTGGTATTGTTTCCCCTTTGGTTGCAACATGAAGCCTGCACCGCTGAGTGTGGGCCCATTTTGGACTTGTGCCTTTACACAACTGTACCCTGGTGGCTCAGGGAGAGGGAATTATCTGGATTGGACTGGAGTATTCAGCTCTGGTTAGGGGGTAAGAAATCATGTCACTGGTGCAGTGCACAACACTGGCATATGATGTGGTGGCATGATACGTCCAGTGCTGTATAGACAAGTGTTAGCTGGAGTGTGATGGGTGGGACACAGCAGTGAACTGTCATGTGCACTGGTTGGGAGTTCATCTGAGGCACTTGTGCTTCGCAGTATTGAGCAGGTTTGTTATGGCAGGCTTGAGCAGGGGTTGTCATGGTCTGCTAGTGACGCTTGATGAACAGGAAGGAAAATAATGAAAGACGAGGGCAGGTAGCAGACTTCTTGGAAACCCATCAGTGGAGTCACTGGCTGCTGGTTGATCAATCCATAGAGAATGAAAGCATGTTTATTTATTTAGAAGTTTATGACTGTGAAAAGCACCATGAACCAAAGGCTTATTTCCAGGTGCGACCCGGGGAAAGGGTTACAGGTGTCAGACATAAACAACAGAAATTTACAATAGACAAATTCAACAGAAATTTACAATAGCAGAGGCTATACAACATAGGTACCATGTACAAAATACACACTAGAGTGAAATATGTGCAGTAAAATACAAGCTAGGAAACATAATACAATATATACAGTGGTACACAGTAAGGGGGGAGCAGGGCTGAGGTGGGGGATTAGGGAGGGGAACAAGTGCAGGGTGTTGCTTATTTCTGTACCCCCCCCACAAATACGTCCCGTTTTTCCCTGTGTGCCAGGCCTGGCCTTGACATGGTGAACTCCAGGGTGTATAAAGAACCTCAGTGGGAATGGCATGGGAGCAGTTGGGTCTATTGGTTTTTGTCTGAACCCCAGAATTCAGAGGCATTTGATTCCCACCTGCAGTGCTGGCTGTGACTGACTGGGGAGACTTGCCAGACTTGGGGATTTGCACTATAGGTCCAGAGTCTGGGATGTGATTCAAGTCTGCTGTTGTGTCCAGTAAGTTCCAGGCATACTGGCCTGCACGAGAAAAAGAATTATACAGTGGGCACTTGAAGAGCAGCTGACGCCTTCAGGAGAACTTTACCAAAACATAATACTTAGATGCAGTCCAGCTTGTATTTCACATTAGTTCTGTATCCCTCCTCCCTATTATTTATTACTGAGGTCATTTGCATGGAAACAGGATCTTTGCTCCTGTAGAGTTCATCTATTCCTGTTGCTATCTCCCTACCTGAGGTCATAATGCACTGCTTGTGACATCACAGTTACTCCCATGGCAACAAACTGTGATGTCACAACAGAGGATTATGACTTGAAGCAGGGAGTCAGCCGTAGAGGAAGATGAACCCTGAGGGATAAAGATCATGTATTCGTGCAAATGTCCTTAGTAATAAATACTGGGGAAGAGGAATCTTTAGAATATATATGGAATGGAAGCTGAATGACATCTAATTATTATGTTTTTCAAAGTTTTTCTTAAGGCATTAGCAGCTCTTAAAAAGCCTGTAACCTGATTGGTCAACTGATATCTTTACCTATGGGTAAATCCCACCATAACCCATGGGAAAGTACCAGCCAGCCAATTTACAAATCAGGCAATCACTGTGCTTTTTTTCCCATTTTAAACTCTGTTTTGCCTGACAGCTTTCGTTTTAAAAAAGCAGTGCATGATAGTGGTGAAAGTCTTGACTCTTACTTTTTCATTCTTTTTTCAGATTGCCCATCGTCTCCTGACTTGTATAATACCCTTCTTTCCTAATTTTGAGTCTGCTTTAACACTTTTTTTTTTTTTGCATTTGAAATAAACAAAAGGTACACTCCTTTTAATATGGCTTGTAACAGGATTTTATGAGTATTCTCAGACGTTTTTGTATACTTGTCACATAATTCAGGGAGCAGTGTCTGATGCATACTAGTTCATTGTAGTAACAAGAACAAGCATTTGTTAATGCCGAATATTGCTTGCTTGTATGTGCTGTTTAGGTATTTGGAAGTCATTGGAGTGCAAATATTGAAAATTCACGAACTTACGAGCGTGCATAGGAAGTGCGCAACCCACGCTCGTAAAACAGTCATTTTTAGGAATTTTTTAACCAAATTTTCAACATAGCCATTTAAGACCTCTGCTCATGAACAGTGTCACTGTGATTTTCTTAGTGTGTCCATACATGGATTTTTGCACACTGACTGCGTCATTGTGTGCTACATGAAACAAACACGTTTTGGGCAAGATGTGAAAAATGACAGCTGTACTGCTCATAAGGAGGTGTGGTAAAATGGCAATGTTGAAAATCTGGGTGAAAATATTGAAAATTCTCAAACTTCTGAGCGATGGTAAGACTGCGTCATATTTCGTAAAACAGTCATTTGAATTTTTCACCAAATGTTCAACATAGCCATTTAAAACCTCTGCTCATGAACAGTGTCACTGTGATTTTCTTAATGTGTCCCATACATGGATTTCGCATACCGACTGCGCCATGTGCACTACATGGGCGGAAACACATTTTGGGCAGGATGTGAAAAATGACAGCTGTACTGCTCATAAGGAGGTGTGGTAAAATGGCAATGTTGAAAATCTGGGATAATATTGAAAATTCGAATTTATGTAGTGATGGTAGGAAACTTCTTAATGCGGCACTCGTCAAAAACAGTCATTTTAGGAATTTTTCACCAAATTTTCAACATGGGCTTTTGAGAGTCCACCTTATGAACACTGGCAGTGTTGTTTCATTAATCAGCCCCAAAAGGTGATTTCACACAGTAACAGTGAAATCAACCTTCGGGCCCGATTAACGCCATGACAGTGCAAGAATTCATGAGGAGGGGTCCCAAAAACTCCATGTTGAAAATTTGGGCCCAAAATTCCCAAAAATGCCTAAGATATGCAACAGAGTTGAAAAAATCCTCTTTATTCCATTATACAGCTTACCGGCATTTCCTCAGTTCGCGGTTGGCTTTGAAGAGTGCAGACATGTTCCCGGTCCACTGAAGATCATTCGCCCGAGCTCAGGAGGTAAGTATGGGAGTGGGGGTGTGAGAGGCAGGGTTCGCAGTGGGTGGGTGCGGTGGGGGCAGTGAGACTGCGAGGACCGTTTTTTATTTACAGGGTTTTTTAAATTAAGACGACGTGGATGTTTGCCACGCTGGTGGGCTCCCAGCGTGGCAGCTGGAAAGGCTGTTTGGGGGGGCTGGAGCTGACGGGGATTGGGCACCCCTGTCGGCTATAACAAGATTTGCCACGCTGGGGTTGGCTCCTAGCGTGGCACCTGGAAAGTTTTTTTTGGGGGGGCGTGCAGCCGTGGAGCCAACGAGGGATTGGGCACCCCCACTGGCTATAACATTTTTTGCCACGCTGGGGTGGGCTCCCAGCGTGGCACCTGGACAGCTTTTGTTGTGGGGGGGCATGGAGCCAACGAGGGATTGGGCACCCCCGTTGGCCATAGAGTGTGTGCATGGGGGGGCGCATCAGCATGCAATATGTTTCATGCGAGTGTGTGTGTGTGGGGGAGAGCTCTGCTCACTGAAGTGGAGCTCTCCCTTTCAACTGTATGCCACTGCATTTTGACTGCTGTCATAGACAGCTGCAGCAGTCATTGGAGAACTGCAGCCGCGCCTGCAAACTCACTGACTGAATTGGAAGAGGGGGTGCCACACCTCTGAAAACTCGGATGATGGCACTATGTTTCTTGCACATGCGTGCAAGCAACATAAAAATGATGTTAAACTGTGAGTGTTCAAAAACAGCAGAGAATATTGATGAAAACCTGTTCCAAGTCATAGTAAAAGGAGTGCTCCAGTTCAACTGCAAAAAACAAGTGGAAAAGCAGACTCAGTATGAGGAAAAAAGGTACCATACAAGTCTGGCGATTAAGGGCAATCTGAAATAGAAAAAAGCATAGGTCAAAATTCTTCCTGCTGTCATCACACTGCTGCCTTAAAACCTATTTAGAAAAGCTGAAGTAGCCAAATAAGAAATAACTAAGCTCCGCCTTGCACTACATTTATATTCAAATCGCACAGCAAAACATAATGTTGTAACACTGTTCAGTGACCCTGAACCTCACATTTTTCAAACAGAAAAAGCACAGTTACATACTTACTGTGGTATCGTAATATGGGTGAACAAAATTGAGCGAGTCCATTTGCGAGCCCGACGGAATAGCTACTGTGCAGAAATAGCTTGGGGAAGGGAGGGGAATAGCGAGACCGCAGCAACGCAACAGTGAGGATGAATGATGCGAGTAATGATGGGGAGGGTACAGTCATGTGGGTTAAGTAACATAATGTGGCTGTAGCTGCCAAGCTGGCCACCTGGAGTAATGGATATGAGCACCGCCTGGAGTAGCCATGGTCCCAAGTTTGGGACTGCATGCAGGTATGTGTTTTTGTTCACTGTTATGGCTGTTAGAAATTTTTTTAGCCATGGGATACCCACTGCAGAATGTGGCCCTTCTCCCATGTATTCTCCTTTCCCCAGTGTCTGGCCCCCCCCCCGGAGCGGATTATAATAATATGGGGGGGTGTAGACCCCTGCATTAAAATGTATATATATTATATATATATATCTTTTTTTTTTATTATTTCTTTTCACCTTCTTGGCTGGGGGGGAGGATTGTACCTATGGTCCCCCCCATTCTAGCGCGGTCTCCACGGCTCCTGCCCTGGCCACAGCTAGAGCTCAGAACCCTCTCGCCCTACCCTTCCCAGGCCACTTCACAGCAGGTACTTACCCCATATGCTGTGGTAGACCTTGGGGCCAGGCTCGGGAGGAGCTAACTTGGATGTGTCCACTGCAGTGCTGATGGGACAGCCTTCATGCATGCTGGAGGACTGTTTTTTGGCCCGTGATCCCCCCCCTGGCATGGGCATGCAAGGACGTCAAGGACGCTGCTGCACACACTTCCATGTGCAGCAAGTCTGATGTCAGCCCACGCCAACCCACACATTGGACCCCAAGCATGTACCGGCCCCTGACCAGCACCAGGAGCCAGTACCTCAGTGGTCATCCCCTTCCACCCTCCCCAGAGAAGCAGAGCAGTCTGTGGGATGCTCCAGCCTCCTCTCCCCGGCCGACTCTCTGACACCTAAGGTTGCTCCCGAGCCCAGGTCGTCGGCATGGTGAGAGGTAAGGCGCCAGCGCCTCAGCCCTTTACACCACTGGGCCAGTGTCCCCACATTAAAATATAATGTTTATTGTCCCCATTTTATATTGTGCAGTGTTGTTGCTGGCATGCGGATTGCTGTGGTGGCTGCATCAGCCATTTTGGCGTCGGCGATATGTGCTTGGTATTATGCAAGTCGCCATTACATTTTCGCCTTTATGACATGGCTTACTGCAACAGTAGAGCTCTGAGAGAATCTCCATTAGCCTACACCTTTGAAACTATAGTACCAGGCACTAGGACCACACAGAAACTTTTGCTACTCTGCGGCCACCCACAATGACGTCATGCATCAGTCTCTATATAAACTTGGGTGGCCCCATCAATCTTCAGTTCCCCACTGGAGATTAGACTCAGAGGACCTTCAGCCATGGGGAACCAGGAGATAAGACCAGCCTAGGCATTCAAGGTGAGGCACAGGGCCGGATATATAATGCATATATTAGGTTCAGTTGTACAGTATATGATGCAACCCTCCCTGAAGTAGAAGGGAAGATGGAGGAAAAGGGAGGGACAGCATGGACTAAAGAATGAGATTCTCTTGAAGATCTATGACTATCATGGTAAGTATGTAACTGTTCTATCTGCTTAGAGAATATCTCCTCCATTAGTCCACACCATTGGAATGATTCCCAAGCAGTCCCAATCACCAACTGGGAGGTAATTACAGTCTGATATGTATTCAGGAGAGCAGACCTTGCAGTACAGCAAAGCCAGAAACCAGCATGCCTGCGAGAGATTGTCTAGACTGTAATGTTTAGTGAAGGTGTGGACAGTACTCCATGTGGCTGTAGTACAAATGTCTGCTGTAGAAACATTTCTGAAAGAAGCAAACAAAGTGGCCATTCCTCTATTGGAGGGTACCCTTGTGATTTGCCGAGACTCACTATCCTGACACTGACCTGCCCATGCAGTATTACCTGACAGGTTCAGTATCCAGATAGTGAGAATCCCAGCATTAGGATACCCGATGGATATTTACAGCAGTAAGGTAGCGGATGTGACAGCTTGCTACCATACCCCTGTTGATCAGCTTGAAATTCTGGAGGAATCGGGAGGCTGGCCAAGCTGTCCCGGTGGTGTTGAGGGCAAAACCACTGGCAGCTTGGCTAGTGTGCTCTGGGAGGTCTGGGCTCTATCCCATGCTACGTCCGGTTACATTTTATACCCCCTTAACTAATTTTTTGTAACTCTGAAGTCGCTCCTCTCAGAGTTAGTTATTTTAGTTATGGGGGTGTGTGGAGCCCCACATAGGAATTCGGGGCAAACCCCCCATATTGTTGTTTGTATTTTTTCAATCAGATGCCAGACATTGTATTGTCGGGCATCTGCTTGATTCAGGAGCATGTATTTTGGGCCATTGGGGTTGGTATCCTGAGACTCAGGATTCTGAGTTTAGGGATGCCATAGTTTATCCTGTTGGAGTGTCCACAAACCACACCAGGAACCAGGAAGTTCCTTACCATACTTCCAATAACAAGATGCAGTAGAATGTGCCAGCCATTTGGACAGGCACTGTATAGACACAGGAGCGCCCCTTTCTCATGGGCCAACAATACAAAAAGCTAAGAAGACTTTCTACAGTCCTTGGGTCGAGTCACACAGTATCTGAGTATTCCATGTACATCCAAAGTATGGAGCAGTGCCTCACCTTAATAAACAGGGTAATAAACAGGAAGGTTTGTCATTTGATTCAGTGTAAATTCAGATGCCACCTTCAGTAGAAACTTAGGGTTTGTATGCCAGAAGACTCTGTCATTGTGGAAAATCAAATAAGGACGCTCACACATTGAAGCCTGAAGATCTGAAATCCTTTGAACAGAAATAATTGCAACTGAATATAACATTTCTGTGACAGGAAATATAGGCACAACTCACAGCTGGCTCAAAAGGAGCTAATGTCAGTTTCTCCAGCGCATAGTTCAAGTCCCAAGGTGGGACTGGATTGTGAATAGGAGGTCTGATATGAAGAATACCGCCAGAAAAATATGGGACACCTCCAATTGGGCCACCATATGACATTCAGCAGGGACATGGAAAGCTGATATAGCAGCCAAATGCACCCTAAGTGAGGAATACTGTAGACCAGCATCTGACAGTGACAGCAAGCATTCCAGCTCAGCATTTACAGGACATGTAAATAGGTCCACATTTCTGGAAGCTGCCCAGAGAGTAAACCGCTTCCATTTCAAGGAATAGGTATGTCTGGTAGAAAGCTTTCTAGCAACAATCAGCACATCAGCAACTGTAAGGGAGACCCAAAACATGCAATGGCTATGTCTTCAGGAGCCATGCAAGCTGATGTAGGGACTTCAGGTCAAAATGAATCAGGGATCCCTTGTCCTGTTACAACAGGCCCCAACACAGTGGTATGGGGACAGGAGGTTCCACTGCCACATGTTGCAGAAATGGAACCCATATCTGGTGAGACCATAATGTAATAGTGAGGATGAGAACAGCAGTCTCCATCCACAGCTTGTGAAGTACCCTCTGTATTAGTGGAATTGGGTAAAATGCTTATAGGTGTAACCCTGGCGCCAGGTATCTAGAGGGCTACACTACCTCTGCCTTTGTAGGCCTAACGGACCTGATGAGATTCACCCCAGAATTCTAAAAGAACTAAGGGGAGACCTAGTGACACCACTGACTACCCTTTTTAACAAATCATGGGAGGATGGTGTGGTACCTGAGGACTGGAGGAAGGCGGATGTGATCCCCCTTCACAAAAGTGGGAGCAAGGCAGAGGCAGGAAACTACAGATCTGTTAGTTTGACCTCAGTGGTGGGGAAAATGATGGAATCTCTTCTGAAAGAAAGAATTGTCGAGTACCTTGAGACCAGTGGGACACAGGACCCAAGGCAGCATGGATTCACAGTGGGAAGGTCATGTTAAACGTATCTAACAGATTTCTTTGACTGGGTGACCAAAGTAGTAGACCAGGGAGGGGCTGTGGATATGGCCTACTTAGACTTTAGCAAGGCATTTGACACAGTACCATACAAAAGATTAACAAAAAAGTTAGCCAGCCTGGGAGTGGGTCCCAGGGTGGTAGCCTGAGTAACAAATTGGCAGGACAACAGGATGCAGAGTGTAATAGTAAACAGAGCACACTCTGGAGAAATGGGAGTTACTAGTGGGGTACTGCAGGGTTCAGTAGTGGCACCTGTACTCTTTAAAGTCTTTATAGATGACATTGCAGAGGGGCTGGAAGGAAAAGTATGCCTCTCTTTGCAGACGACACAAAGATCTGCAACAGGGTTGATACACAAGGAGGAGGAGTGGAAAGGATGAGAAAGGACTTGGTAAGGTTGGAGCAGTGGTCAAGAGTATGGCAGCTTAGTTTCAGTGAAATGAAGTGTAAAGTAATGCACCTAGGAAACAAAAACCCGGGGAAGAGTACACAATGGGGGTACTAACAACAACAACAAAAATGGAAACGGACCTGGGGTACTCATATCAGAAGACCTTAAGGTAGGCAAGCAATGTGAGAAGGCAGTAAAGAGGGCTAGGGGATTCTGGGATGCATAGGGAGCGGCATCACCTGTAGAAAGCAGGTTGTTATCCCTCTGTACAGACAGTTGGTGAGACCCCATCTGGAGTACTGCGTGCATTTCTGGAGACCCCATCTCCGCAAGGACATAGACAGGATGGAGGCAGTCCAGAGGAGGGCAATCAAAATGGTGCAGGGTCTGAACCAGAAGCCATACGAAGAGAGAGACTAAAAGAGCTTAATATGTATACCCTTGAGAAGAGAAGGGAAGGGGGGACATGATAGAAACTTTCAAGTACCTCAAGGGAATCAACAAAGTCCAAGAGGGTAGCATATTTCAAAAAAAGAGATGCACAAGAACAAGGGGGCACAATTTGAAGATAAAAAGGGGACAGCTCAGGGGCAACATGAGGAAGTTTTTTTCATGGCGAGGGTGGTGGATGCATGGAACAGCCTTCCTGAGGAGGTCGTGGGGTCAAAAACTGGGGGAATTCAAAAATGCATAGGACCGACATAAGGCAATTATAGTGGTGGGTAGGAGGAAGTAGGCTGTTGGTTAACTAGGATCTACAGCTTATCCGTTAGATAGGGAAATGGGCAGACTGGGTGAGCCAAGCGGTCCTTATCTGCCATCAAAGTCTATGTTTCTATGGGCCTGGGTTACCAATTAGCTTTAAACTGGTTCTTTCCCAAGAGTAACATAAATGTGCAGTGCCTCCACCCAGAGTATACCTTTAAGTGAGCTAGAATAAAACCTGGTACAACCCTCTGGGATGCTGTACCCACCCACAATACCACATAGCCACCCCAAACATGACCCAATAAACACTTCCCCACATTTCAGACATTTTTGAATTATTGACCGTCTCTAATAATATTCTCACAGACAGGTATATGCAAAACAATAACAATTTATTTACATGGGGAGAGGGTTAGGACAGGGAAATTGTAATGCAGAGGGTAAGCTATTAACATTTGATAGGCACTGATTGGATTTGGTTTAAAAAATTATTTTGTGTTTAGATTTAAACAGTAATCACAGTGGCCACTCATCAACCCCTGATGTATTCAATATTTCTGATCTGACTAGCTAGCTGCATTAGATGGCAGAAACAGTATAATGCTCACACAATACCAGTCCCAAAAATGTATTAGAAACCCAGTACTGGAGTCTTAAATGTTGCAGGCCTGTTATACGGTGCAGCTGTGCTGGCCGGCTGAGTTGGGGCCCTTGAAGAAAATAAACAGATTAACTTTACATTTTGAGACACATTCCTGACTGTAGATCACAGAACTTAAAACTGGTTGATTTGGAAAGACTTTACTTTAAATGCTGTACTTGGCTTGAGGCAAAACCTTTTAACTATGTACAAGTCAATCCGGGTGTAAAAGGGCAGGACCCTGTGTACGCAGAGTTTGGTAGTCATCATAGGCAAGTCACGATCAGGCAGTACAAAGCAGATCTGGGTGATTGTAGCAGGCGGGCTCTGACTCTGGAGGCTAAGAGGCTGGGCAAAGGCTTACAGCCAGGGCCTGATTACTGGCTGCAGGATCGTCTAGCTTTTGCAGATGAGAAGCGTCTTTTAGCTTCTGTTGTAGCACCCCTATGGGCTGAAATCACCTTCTGGATCAGACCAGGCTGGAACTGGAGCCAGCACGTTTCAGACCCCACATCTACGCTGTACCCCTCATGGGAATCGCATATGGCAGTGCCCTAGGAGGCACACTACCAAGCTGTCTTCCAAGCTGGTCTGATATTGCTGTGTTGCATTCAGCACATTTATTAAGTAGCACATTAATACATTAGCTCACAGTAGTCACAATCCATTCAATCATGTGCCAGCGTGGCCACCATGATCCTCTCAAGCTTGCAGACACAAGTTTTAACTGAAAGGGTGCTTCTTCCCTAAGGCTAGGGTGGCCCAGACTCTCACAGTCCATGCAATGTAACTTGAATCTTTATTATCAGACAGAGCTTGAGGCTTGGCTGTCCACCATTTGATAACTTTACTTGGCAATACAACTGGTCACATGCAGCTTCTCTTAAGCTTGAGACACAAACATCACAGTCCCTTGTGGCTTTGCTGGCATTAGCAGCTCCAGCCTGGTCATTTAGACATCTACTGGCATCCCAGGCACTGTTGGGTCAGCTCCGCATGGCTAGGGAACTTTCCTTTCAGTCCTGTAGCACTTTACACAGTCACCTTCAGCACATACAAATGCTGGACCCTTTCTTGGTCACTTTTCAACAGAGGTCCTCCATCTCTTGAGCGTTGGTTAACCAAGGGTGCAGATAGACAGTCTAAACTTTAACTTGAGTGGGCTTCTCTGCCCCACAACAGATCTCTGTTTAGCTTGCATTTTAAGTAGAAATTTGCTCACTCAGAACGAATTCAGAAGCTTTCTTTTTCTGGAAGTTGCAGGCTTTCATGAGCACTCTCATTGTTGAGGCAGAATGTGCGTGCAGCTCTCTCACAACTGAGAATTTAGATTTCACCCACGTTTTCCCATAATGTAGAAAGGCAGATGCTAGCCCTGGAGGACAATCACTGGCAACCCCCAGACTGACGACTTTTGTTACTGGCAGCCACTTTTTTTCTCTGGCAGAGGAAGAGGCCCCCCTCCCCTGTGGAGGGCCTTTCACTGAACTGACTAGGCCCATTTTGTTTAGCTGGAGGACTGAGCCCCCCACCCTGTGGAGGGGCTTCTGCTTGAACTCTCTCAGCCTGAAAATCTCTGCCTTTTACGGAGTCCTTGTGGGGCTCCTGATTGGCTGAATCTACTTGAGTGTCCCACTACAATTGTCCGGAAACACTTGTCAGTCCACAAAATAAATATTCATTAGCCTCACTTGATGCTCAATAGGCCCCCTGTTTTGGCACCTGAATTAGGTCCCTGCTTTTCCCCACAAGCATTTGGCAAAGTCCCTTGAGTCTCTTACACTGTCCCAGCAATCCTTACTTGAAATCCTGGCTTTGGCCGGCCTGGTGGCACTGAGGGCTGAGGCACTGGATGCCACACCTTGCACCACGCCAGCGACCCATGTTCGGGAGCAAACGTGGGCCGCTAGGGGTCGGCAGGGGAGGAGAAGGAGCGAGCATCCCAGGGACAGCTCTCCTTTTTCGGGAAGGGGGGTGACCAGACAGTGCATGCCTGGCACCTAGCAGTGGCTTGGGGCTGGCACACCGACGCTGCATCTATAGGGGTAGAGGTGGGGCAGACACCAGATGGGGTGTGTATATGGGAGCGTGTGCAGTGCCATTGCTGGCATCATTGCACGCTCCACCTCTGGGGAGCATGCAGAACAAGGAAAAAGGGCTCCTGGTCGGGCAGCCTGAGCTTACGTTCTCCATGGCCTGACCCCAAATGGTGCTTCTCCCCATCTGGATCCATTCAGGGTGAGTTGAGTTTGGGGGGCTCCTCGCCACCCTGCTGCAGAGGACAAGCTGTGGGGGATATGGGGAGGTTGACCTGATATCAGAGTGTGAGCCGGGAGGACGTTTGGGATTTACAGCCGACCAGGAGCCAGGGGAGAAAATAGGAGCTAAAAAAAAAAAAAAAAAAGTCTGGCTTTCCGATTGGCTGTTGCTGCACAAACATGGCTGCTAAAACACACACAGTCCACTTGCAGTTTAACACAGTACAAATTTTAAAGTTCTGGTGCAGCCAGGTTGATTATTTAATTTACTCCTTTGCCCCTCTGTTCTATGGCCACAGATGTGCCCTCTTGAATGCTTCACTTTTTACACACTTTGCTGCAGCCTTTTGCCTGTTGCTGCTGCCGAAATATAGTGCCCCTAGGCAGCAGCCAGGCATTTCATCTGAGTCCCAATGTTTGCTGGATGAGCAGCCAGAATATTTATCCTGTTTGCATTTGTTGCCCCACTAGCCTTTAGCCCCTTCAGTGTCCTTTACAGCACTTTAACTTTTTGACATTTACTTACAGGTGGGAGCCCATCACCAGCGCCAATATTTATAGAGCCATTGTACTGGGATGAGCACTCATGAATATTAATGCTGCCACATTCAGGGAGACACCCGCAGGTGTCAGGTGGCAGAGCTGGAAGTGCTCCAGAATGGGAGCAGAACAGGAGGCAAGTTGCTATTAGGTAAGCCCCCATTGGGGATTGCATAGGAATTTCCCTTTCCAAAAGAGGGACAATGTTGCTTGCCAAAAAACTCTAGGCCCTGGAGTGAGCAAGCAGAAACACTGCAGTTGTGCATTGTGTGGGGACGCAAAAAATTTCAACTTTGGACGACCCCATCTTGCAAAGAAGTCATTTGCAACTGAGGTCAACAGTACCCATTTGTGAATCTTGGCCTGTGACCAAACTTAACTGGTCTTGTAAGATGTTTTGGACAAGAAAAAGCAACCGCACCAAAATTGACTGGTGCTATAACTAACAGGCTTACAACAAGATGATGTAAGTCTGCCTGTAGGCAAATTGCTTTGGAAGCCAGTATTTTTGCACTGATGCTCTTTGTGTAAATTAAAAGCACTTTAAATGAAAGGCCTGGACTGGGTGCTGACCTTTTTCTTGTTGTAAGATGTTTTGGAGACTTGGGAAATGCATGGCTGACAGTTGTAGGCCATAGGCCAGAGGCCAGTACCAGAATCTCATTGTCCACTGGATCACTATTGTCTACTGAGGCATTCTCATATAAAGACTAACCAGTGGCACCATCACAATGACCACAGCCAGGAGACTTAGCAGACGCCTGCAAACCAAAAATCAGGTTTTCTGCCCTGTCCTTTGGTGAAAAATCATAACCCTTCTCTGTGTCCAAAACTGCTCCTATATACTGCAGTGAGTGACAGGAAGCCATCACAGACATTGGCACATATACTGTGACTCCCAAATTCTCGCACAAGTGCCTTGTCTGTGACAATGCACACAGGAGAGTTTCCCTGGAACTGGCTTTCAGCAGCCAGTCATCCAGGAAGGGAAATGTACACAGGCCTTCACTGCCAAGGGCTGTTGCCACTACTGCCAAGCAGTTGGGAAAGACCCGTGGCGAAGAAGCCAAGCCAAAGATCAAGGCTCTGAACTGGTGGCACTCCTCCCCAGGACAAATGGGGGGAAGGGAATTGCCTATGAGCTTTTCTGATCTTGACATGAAGGTATGTCTCCTTCATGTCTAGGTAACAAAGTCAGTCCCCTGTTTGTGGAGGGGGAAAGAGAGCTTGCAATGTTGTAACCTCCCTCTATTGTTTCAGATGCAAGGAGAGTCTGCTCTCCACAACCACTCCTGGATGCAACTTGGGGAGTGGGGGTATATCCTTCAAATAGTCATGCAAAACCAGTGGTACCTGTGCCTCTGGTACCTATTGCTTTGGGTGCTTTTGCATAGGCACTGGAGGAAGGGGACCTGGTAGGGTGCCACCTCCCATACCTTGGTTTTGTTGATGGTAGGCATGGCCACCTCTGGTGGCAAGCTGGTGTTAACAGCCCCTGCCATAACCCCAAACTGGAGTGGGATACAGGAACTTGACAGACCTTAGAGTAATTCTAAATGTCTAAAGATCCCTAAGGGCTTCTTCCACATCATAACAGGCAGACTGGATGGGCCTAGTGGTCCTTATCTGTCAACAATTTCTATAACCAAGCAGTTTTATCCCTCTAAAACTGACATTTAAAACTGCTTGTTGTACATCATTTGCAAAACCAGCAACCCTGAGCCAAGAATATCTCCTCATACAAATTCCAGAAGCAGCAGCCTTGGCAGAGGCATCAGAGACATCACAGGCTGAGTGGAGCAAATGTTTGCCAACCTCAGCATCAAATGACAAAGTTTTAAGTAACTCATTCTTGGCAGAGCCCTTACACAAAGCCTGGGATGCAACTTTTGCAGCTTTCCACAGGCTATTTTGATATTTATCATATGAACCTTGTAGTTTGCAGTTCTGAGGCCTAGTGAGGCAGAAGCATACAGTGGCGTGAAAAAGTATTTGGCCCCTTCCTGATTTTCTCTATTGTTGCATATTTGTCACACTGGATGTTTTCAGGTCTTTAGACAAAATATAATATTAGATAAAGGGAACCTGAGTGAACAAATAACACTTTTTTTTTTTGCTTATTTCATTTATTTAATGAAAAAAGTTAACCAACACCAACTGGCACTGTGTGAAAAAGTAATTGCCCCCTAGTTAAATCAACCCAATTAAAAGGATAATTAGAGTCAGCTGATTGAACACAGCCAGGCTTGATTACAGCCAGCCCTGCTCAATATAAACCTCACTTATTTTGACCCTTACCATCAGAGTCACATTGCCAGCACAAAGATTCAACCAGCACATTATGCCATGATCAAAGGAAGTTCCTGAAAAGATCAGAAAAAATTGTTGCCTCTATCAGTCTGGAAAGGGTTACAAAGCTATTTCTAAGGCTCTGGGACTCCATCGAACCACAGTGAGAGCCATAATCTCCAAATGGAGAACACTTGGAACAGTAGTGAATCTTCCCAGGAGTGGGCGGCCTGCCAAAATTACTCCAAGGGCGCAGCGTAAAATCATCCAGGAAGTCTCAAAGGATCCTAAAACAAAATCCAAAGAACTGCAGGCTTCTCTTGCCTCAGCTAAGGTCAGTGTTTACGACTTCACAATCAGAAAGAGACTGGGCAAAAATGGGCTTCATGTGAGAGTAGCAAGGCGGAAACCACTGCTAACCAAGAAGAACATAAATGCTCGTCTCTCATTTGCCAAGAAGCACCTGGATGATCCACAAGCCTTTTGGGAAAATGTTCTATGGACAGATGAGTCCAAAGTGGAACTTTTGGACGACATGGATCCCATAATGTCTTCATGTAGCAAACACAGCATTCCACAGTAAGAACACCATACCAACAGTCAAACATGGTGGTGGTAGTGTGGTGGGGATGCTTGCTGCCTAAGGACCTGGATGACTTGCCATAATTAAATGAACCATGAATTCTGCTCTGTACCAGAAAATTCTTAAGGAGAATGTCCGGTCATCCTTCCGTCAGCAAGCTGAAGCGTAGTTGGTCATGCAGCAAGACAATGATCCAAAACACAAAAGCAAATCCACATCAGAATGGCTAAAAAGAAGTAAAATTAAAGTTTTGAGTGGCCTAGTCAAAGTCCAGACTTAAACCAATAGAGATGCTGTGGCAGGACCTGAAATGAGCAGTTCATGCTCGAAACCACCAAAATGTTACTGAATTAAAGCAGTTCTGCGAGGAAGAGTGGGTTAAAATTCTCCACAGCGATGTGAAAGACTGATATTGAATTATAGGAAGTGTTTGGTTGCAGTCATTGCAGCTAAATGTGGCGTAACCAGTTATTAAGTGTAAGGGGCAATTACTTTTCACACAGTGCCAGTTGGTGTTGGTTAACTTTTTTTCATTAAATAAGTGAAATTAAAAAAAAAAAAAGTGTTATTTGTTCACTCAGGTTCCCTTTATCTAATATTACATTTTCTCTAAAGATCTGAAAACATCCAGTGTGACAAATATGCAATAATAGAGAAAATCAGGAAGGGGGCAAATACTTTTTCACGCCACTGTATGTATGCGTGCTCATCACATCCAGCCTCCTAGATTCTTTATCAGGAGTCAAAGTACTCATGAGTCTAGGTGCTTTAGACCTATCATGAGCAACCATTATGACTACAGAGTCAGTTTCTGGCTGGTTAGCATAATAGGGCTTAACAGATGGGGCTGAATACTGCTTATCAGCCTTTCTGGGTACTGCAAGCAGTGAGTTTGGGCTGTACCATGCAACAAAGGTAGCATGCTCTAATGCAGGATATATAGGTGGAATAATGGGAGGGGAGCAGCAAGGTTTCTTTTTTTATTTACTTTGCTATTTTTGGGGGGTGCCAGACCTCCGAGAGCTCAACCCCAACTCCCCTGGCCCCTGCCCCCCCCAGGACTTACCTTGGATGTCGACCACCCAGACTTGCCCCCTCTGGGCAGGGCCACTGAGCAGGCATGGTCCTACGGAAGGCTGTAATGGACCCAGCAGAGGAATCCACCAGGGGTCCTCCCTGTCTTGCCCTCCCAGGGCTGTAGACTGGGCTGATCCCAATGGAGATTTGTATGGCTTGGTCGCCGGCCAGGTGTCATGGAGGGAGGAGCAGAGCCAGGGAAGCAGGGCATTATGTATGGAGCTGCCAGCCATTTTGCCACAGTATAGCTTCCTGGCAGGCAAGGCGTGCAATGATGCAGTGCGCTGAAGTGCTGACATCTGGCACATCTCCCTGACAGCTCAGTTCTGGCAACTGTATTCCTCCTGGCCTCCACCAGGGGTCAATCATATGCCAGTCACTCCCCTCCCCAAAAGAGGAGAGCAGCCCCAAGGATGCTCAATCCTCCCCTGCAGGTGAGGTTTCTTTCATGGAGTCTTCTCTTTCACAGCAAAGCCCATAGTAATTTGCATTTGCTGTATCATGACTTGAAAAGTAGGATCCTCAGGAGGAGATCTCAGGGTATATACCACCAGTCTGCACTGCAGGATGAGAAGGTAAGAACTAGATTGAAGTGGAATATATTGTTCTCTCTTATACTCCCCTTCTAAATCCTCCTGATAACACCTTGAGGTCAGGATTATATTCCACATCATCGTTGATGTCCCTATCGAGGACAGGAGTGACAATGTGCACCAGTGACTGCTTGAGAAAGAGGATTCTGTGATGTGCTGTTAGCAGGCGCCGATGATATTTGAGAGCCCTGAGGCCCCTTGAAGGGACAGCCGCCTGCATAGTAAGCCAAGCAGAATGCAATGTAATCATCTCTGAAAACAATGCCAGCACAACTTACGAGTAGACGAAGCCGTGGACAGGGGACAGAACTACTTATGTCAATGATGGGCCATGCCCTGATGATGATGGTGTCCTGATGTCCGTAGTAGTTATGGCAGCGCTGAAACCAGACCCTGACTTTGGTGTCTCATTGACGGCTGGAGGAGGGAGAATATAGCCAACACCACCAGAGCAGTCAATGGTGCAGTAGGATTACATTCTCACTCCAGTGATCGGGATCTTGCTGGCGAAGCAGATTTCTCTTTATGTCTGTGCTTATGCTTGTGGCCAGAGGATGAGGAAGGTTGCGATACCGACTGTTCTCTGTCCCGGTCCTTAGACTTTGGCAGCCATTTCTCAGCTAACAGCAAGGCTGAAACAGAGTTTGAGCCCAGTTCCTTCTCCATGGCTTTTAAAGTTCTAAGGAAAAGGTAATTTTCTAGCACTTTCTTGCAGCATCACCTCTTAGCCCAGTTGAAACTCCGGCAAAGCTCACAAAACCTCACATTGTGAGAATGGCCTAAACAGTGCACACAAACAGCGTGTGCGTCTTCTTTGTGAATTTTCTCGCCACATTTACAATATCGAAAAAACGATCTTTCAACCTTGGTAGCACGCAGAGACGATTAAATACATTTATAATAAAAGGAAAGGAATTAACGGCAATGGCTAGTTTCTATTTATTGAAAAGTTTCACCAGAAAAGGCACACTGAATAACAAGTTGCTCATCTCACGGTGCGTCCTGGGGGAGAAGGTGAGGGCAGACATGTATACAGAGTACAAATCCATGATAATACAGTCAATACAAGCAGAGTACCATTGCATTATATGATTGAGAATAATGTGAAACAATACATTCAGTGTGAATTACAGACATACATAACATAGTACATACGATACAGTCAAGTACTTAGAATGTCACATGAGTAGGACAATGGACAAATGTTAAGTGCTATTTGGTTAAGCAAGTGCTAGAGAGCTGTTACCACATATGTCACAGTAGCAGCCATATTCAAGCATTAATCGGAGAAGAGATCAAAATTTGGTACCCTAGGGGCATGGGCAATTTGAGGCGTAGTAGTTAATGAGGGCATTGGAGATAGAGTGAGGAGATGAGGAGTGTCTGATTTGAGATGGCAGCAAGTTCCAGAGTTTAGGGAAGTGGTGAGAGAAAGCAGACTGGCCAGCAGAGGTGTGTCTGCGGGGGTTGCCAGTGTCCTGTTCAGTGGATCTAAGAGAATGCTCAGGGGGTGGGGGGATAGAGAAGCGAGGTAGGATGGGAGAGAGATGAACCAGAATTTAGAGTGAATTTTGTGATATGGGTGAGGTGAGGTGATGATTGGTAAGTGAGGGCAAAGCTAGTGAGTGGTAAAGATCGCAATGGTGAGTGCGGGGTGGCGAGTTAAGTGCGAAGCGACAGAAGGAGTTGAAGAGGGAGTTCAGTCTGGCTAAGGCGGACATCGGGGAAGCATTGTAAACTACGTCACAGTAGTCGAATATTGGGAGAATCATGCTACTGCATGCCCAAGCTATGGAACTCCCTCTGGACATTCAACACTCCTCTCTCTCCCAGTAGCTCAACAGTCTCCTCTCAGCGCACTTCGCCTCCACCTACTCATGCGTGTAAACTTCCTCAGCTCCGGGTCCAGTTACCCTGCCATGGTTTGCTCGGTGCTACTATTTGGATCAATCTTATGACATTTGGTGCTAGCCCAAAGCCTTCCCTTTTGTCTATTTATGTGCATCAGTTCTGGAACTGCCCTGTGACGCTATTGTCTCTATTGTATCAATCCTATGATGATAAGAGCTTACCTCAAACCTCACCTTGTCCCTGTTTATGTGCATCAATGTAACACCAACTTTAATATAACCCCCCATTATTTACCTGGTTCTCTCCTGGAGTCATCCTAATTTTGCTCTGGTGCACTTGTGTTACTGTTACCATGTTTTTACCATTGCTGTATTACTGTTGTTCTCTAGTGTGTACTGTTACTGTTCTGTCCCCAGGATGCGTCTGGAATAGAGTGATACTCTGCTCAGCATGCCTTCCTGGTAAAACTCTTAAATAAACAAATACATTTTCTGGACTAGTTCACGCCTAACCGGTAGAGGTAGACAGTTACAGTTCCTGAAAAGGGTGCCTAGCTTGGGGCGTAATTTTTCCAGAATAGCGTACACATGTCCAGAAAAGTTGAGATATTGGTCAAGCCATACCCCAAGGGATCAGAAGGAGTCAGAAGGAGGAGGTGTCCTCCAGGGAAGTCCCATTTAGGGTGTGGGTGGAAGGAAGGTAGAGTGGTGAGCCTAGAGAGTCTCTGCCTTGTGCCAAAGGTCATGGAGACTGTCTTTTTGGCATTTAGGGAGAGTTGATGTATACTAAACCAGTGTTGGAGCTTGTCGAAGTCCAGTTGGAGTCTGGTTTGGACATCTGATAGGGAATGGCCAGAGGTGAACAGGACTGTGTCATCAGCGTACATGTGGATGGATGTTGTTGTACATACTGATGGGAGGTCATTGAGGAAAATTGAGAAGAGTATTGGGCCAAGCACTGATCCTTGTGGGACACCAGTGTCAATGGGGGGGGGCGGGTAATGAGTCAGTGATCCTGACCGATTGGGTTCTACCTGTAAGGTAGGCTCTGAACCAATTTGTGGCTGAGTCAGACAGGCCAGCTGAGGAGAGGTTGCTTAGGAGAAAGGAGTGGGAGACCGTGTCAAAGGCTTTTGCAAGGTCGACAAAAATGGCTGATGTGATTTGGCCACTATCCATCCCAGAAAGGATGGAATCAGTTAGCCTAAGAAGGGAGGTGGTGGTGGAGTGGTGCTTCCTAAAGCCAGATTGAAAAGGAGTGAAAAAGTTGGTATCTGAGAGATAGGTGGAGAGCTGTGAAAGGACCAAGTGTTCCTGGAGTTTGGCTAGTACAGGGAGAAGATAGATTGGGCGGTAGTTTCCAAGGGAGGAAGGGCTACAGCTTGTGTCCAGAATCTAGGTACTGTGGCTATGGTGAAAGAAAGATTTAGTATATCAGCTAGTGGGGTGGCTATTGCCGGGGCGGAGAGGTAAAGTAGCTTAGGGTCTAGTCCATCAGGTAAACTTCCTTTAGTGGGGTTTAATGCAAGACGGGCAGACAGGGTGTCTGCGGAGAATACTTTTGAGAAGGAGAAACCCTCATTGTGTAGGGTTTCATTTTGTGGTTCATGAGTAAACAATTGAGAGGGAGGGAGGGAGGGAGTGAAGGGAGAGAGGCTAGGAGGGTGGATGCACAGGAAGCTAAGTAGGAGTTGAATTGGTGGCAACTACAAGGTGGTCCAAGATTAAAGAATTGTTGATTTTAAGGGTGGGGTTGGGGGTACAGTCCATGAACTACCTTCCAGAATTTAGAAGTGTTGTCGATGTTGGATTGGAAGGTGTTTCTAAAATATTCTGCCTTTGCAGGCCAGTCTAATAGTTTTCATGCATTTTTTGAGTAGAGTACGGTAGATCAGGTAGTCATTAGGTCTCTTAGATGCTTTGTGTTTTTTCCATGCTTGGTCCCGAGCCTGTTGGCATGCTAGTAGCTCAGGGTGATCCAGGGGAGATGGTTTCTGCGAACCCTGGAATGCCTAATAGGGGCGTGAATGTTCCAAGTGGTGATGAATTAATCTTGGAAGTACTCCAGGGCCTCATCAATGGAAATAGCCAAGGAGATTGGGGATCAGTCTGTTTGAGCAAGACTGAGGAGTAAGGGGTCTAGTTTGAGAGATTTAAAGGACCTTGAAAGTATAAATTTGTAAGGTACCTTGGGCCTATGTATTTTTCCAACCTTAAAAATCATATGGTGATTGCTTAGTGAGTCTGGGAGAAGTCCAGATTTTATGACTGTGTGGGTGTGTGGTGAGGGCCCAGTCAGTCAGAGAGTGGTTTTGTGGTTTAGTCGAGTTGGCTCAAAGATTTGTTGTGAGAGGTTCTGGGCACATTTGTTGTTACGGAACTTAGTTAGAGAGGGAGCTACCCAGTTTCGATTGAAATCCCCCATTATTGATGATGTTTCCTTCAGCAGGTCTGATGAGGATGATTGACGGTAGAAACAGACCTGAGGAGTGATGGGTCCACCCATGTTTATATAGATGTTTATGCATGATGTCATTGTTTGTGGCCCCCAGTTAGCAAAAATTTCCAAGTGGTCCTAGTGCCTGGTGGCTATAGTTCCAAAGGTGTGGATTAATGGAAGAGATGTCCTAGAAGAAGATCCACCAAAATGGATTGCTCTGACTCCTGTTACACAGCTTCTGAATTATGTATCTCTATCCCCTTGCTCACGAACAATGCTTGCATCTCTTTTCAACACAGGTCGGTCACCCACCTTGTTTTTTTCTCTCTCTTTCCATCTCCTGCACTGCTCTCTATTAAAAAAGACAAACAAACAGCTAATCAGCTAGCAAAATACTGAGGGATTGTTGGTGTGAGTGTGGGTGTGTGGGGGGAGGGACACCAAAAACATTAATGGTCAGCCCTAAACTGACACTTCCAGAATTGACTGACATGGAAGCCATAGTTTACATCAGGAGGAATATTTCAGTAAAATGAAATGAAAGCACTGAAAAACATAAATGCAAACTTTATTTTAACAATAATAACATTATTTTCAAAGATTCATTGCATAATTACATTATAGAAAAACATTTGAGCCCACCGAATACGGAGAGATGCCTGTCTGTCATTGTCCATGTAGTCTATGTCTGTCCCCCAGAATTGTATTATGTATCAGTAATATACAGCTGGGCAAGACAGGATGCAACCAAAAGTCTGCAGTAAATGACATGTCACAAAATGCTGCATGACAAGAGGGCTTAATTGCTATTGAATTACACTGCTCCCTGCAGTATACTGCAGAATTTTGCAGCCATTTTTTGAGATACTGCATTACATTCTGTCTGTCACCGCTGTATGAGCCGAGTGATCTTATGATGTTTTGTAATCCTGATGCAGTCTTTCATCCTTGGGCATGTTACTTTAGTATTGTTTTGGTAGAAGGGCCTTTTGAATGTTGCTGCTGGAGTTGAGAAGGACATCGGGGGAGTGGGGGCAGGTAATATATTTTGTTTGCTGCCCTCCCCCTGTAGTGAATTTTTAACTTTAAATGGACTTTTGCATATTTCTGTTGCTCCTGTAATTAATGGTGTGGCTCTGCTGCAAGTTTGAAATTCCAGCCAGAGGAGCCTGCCTTTTGACCATTTGGCTGTAGCTTTCTGCTGCTGTGTGCCAGTTCAGTGTTAGCTGCTGGAGCTGAGAAGGACATGCCTTTATAGATCCCAACTCAATCCCCAAATAAGACACAGCCACCTGAGTAAAGTTTTTGGCAGTAAAGGCCGATGTTTACTCAACAAAACTCTCAATTATACAAGATATAAGATCACAGAAAAACTATTCTTACATAGTTTTTTAAGAATTGCATTCTGGCATTCACCCTGAGGCAGCAGGCCAGTTCGGTAATAAATCTCAAACCCCATTTTCACAAAATTCATCAAGCCCTTTTTGTCAAGGGTTCCCCTGGCAACTCCCACAGGGCTGGCCAGTCTCTCCCTTGACAGACTTACTGTGACGGAAATTGGGGACCCCGCTAGGCCATAGCCATCTAGTGCTGCCCACAGAGGGCCTCCACCATTCAACCATCACCCCCCGCTGGTCCCCCACTCCATCCTGCATTGACCACACTCAGAGGTGTGCCCTCACTGGGCCCCACCCCCTTACATTCTTCTTGGCGTGCCACCTACACAGGCACCCCCCTTTTCCAATTATTTGAATTTTATTTACATTCCTGAATTTGTCTGCAAAACACCTTTTGCCATTATAAGTGAGATATGGACAACACTGGCCCACTAGTTAACCAAAGGAGCGGGTGGGCAGGACTTTCTTTGTCCTGCAACTTCGGACATCCAGGCAGAAAGAGGAAGGATCTCTTCTTCCTGGATGTTAAATGCTGGCCTTTGTCCCCCCCCCCCCAGGGGCTGCTCCTAGCTCCTGAGTGTCCAGGATTCAGGCCATTGGCCCGGCCTCCCATGGTCACTACACCTGGGAAGGTCGGGCCAGGGGATTGGTATCAGGGCCTAAGGGCAAGTGACCTCCCGGTGATAGCCAGGAGGGGCCATGCCCTTATAAATCCCAGCTTAATCCCCAAATTAGACACAGCCACCTCAGTAATGTTTTTGGCAGTAAAGGTCAATGTTTACGCGACAAAATTCTCAATTATTCAAGATAGAAGATCACAGAAAAACAACATTCTTACATAGTTTTCTAAGAATTATCTAAACTACGATCTATTAATACATTCTGGCATTCACCCTGAGGCAGCAGACCAATTTGGTAGTAAATCTCAAACCCCATTTTCACAAAATTCATCAAGCCCTTTTGGCCAAGGGTTCCCCCGGCAACCCCACAGGGCCAGCCAGTCTCCCCCCTCTTGACAGGCTGACTGTGATGGAAATTGGGGACCCTGCTAGGCCATAGCTGTCCAGTGCTGCCCACACAGGGCCTCCACCATTTGACCATCGCCCCCTGCTGGTCCCCCACTACATCCTGCACTGACCACGCTCAAAGGTGTGCCCTCACGGGGCCCCACCACCTTACATTCTTCCAGCCATGTCACCTACACAGGCACCCCCTTTTTCAATTATTTGAATTTTATTTACATTCCCGAATTTGTCCGCCACAAGATACATGACACGTCGTGCATCTCCCAAATGCCTCAGGGCTACTGCCCTATAACCACTGCTCTAAAACCTCCTGAATATTACAATTAAACAATGCAGACCCTACGTCTGAAAGATGAACCTCATCCCATTCATACAACCCCCCGCAGTCCACTGTGATGTAGCGATGGTACACCAATTGGATACCCCAGGCCAGGCAACATCGAGACACCTCTCGATTAACCTACCTTCATGCTTTCTTCATGGGCCTAGCTGCGTCTTCCTCATCCATTTTAACCGTGGCATGATTCTAGACCAGGCCAGTTGCATGTTAGGCATTTGCTGCCTTAATCAGAGCAAATCTGTCAAAATGCTCTGATGCAAATCAATGGATGACTTGCTGCCCAAGTCATTTCTCCCGAGGTGTATAATCAGCCCTTCGGGAGGGTTAGCTTTAAAACCCATTCTATCCAGCCTAGGAATTAGGTCTCGCTATCTCATTCCCTCGATACCACACCGAATAATTGTAGCCTTCTTCATGGTGGGACCCAATTGCATTCCTCAAGCCTGCCGTGCCGCTTGATTGTGGGCTCTTCCAACAAAAGTGTCTGATCACCAAAAAACATTTTACTGCATGAGGTGCATCTGCAGGAGAAATTCAAAGAAAGTTAACATTTGTTGTCCCCCCATTGTTTTGTTCCTTCCTTCCTTGCCTCTGGCCTGGGGGCCTGATGTATCCCTGATATGCTCTGGACTGCCATCTACCGATAGCCTTACTATGACTCTCAGTACACTCCAACCTCGCCGCTTCTGTGGCAGCCCCAATTCTGAATGAGTGTGTGTTGAAGTCTTTTGGGTCCCTCCCAGTGGCCCTTGTCCCTTTTTTCAGTACTGCAGAAAACTGATATCTAGTAACTGGTCTGCCATCCGAATGCATGAAAAAATGTCCTTTGCTATCCCCTCTGCTCAGCATATATTCCTTCATAATTGCCCACGGGCATAGCGTTATGGCCAGATGCCTTGTAGAATGTAATGATCTGTGGAGGACCCACTTGAACAGTTTTGGACTTGTGCAAAAGCAAGGAGATGCTGCCATCTTGCAACCCCTGTGACTTAGCCATAAAGGATAGCCCTGCTAGGTGCCTGCGTATGTATGATGGTGCCCTGCCTTCCTCGACCAGTGCATGTACAAATGACTGGATCAAGGTGGTGTTCTGTAATGCTTCAGGCCACTTGTCCCTGTCTGCACTGAATTCCAGGAATGCCTTTACATGAGCCTGGTACTTATGCCAGGTTCCCGGAGCCAATGAACCTTGGACCAGTTCGGCCGTTCGGTTATCGCCTCCTGCCACGAGAACCCAGGGATTTGGGATGGAGCTGCATCCACTATCAGTGCAATCTGCTGCAAGCGGTCAAACTGCAGGAGAGAGAATGCATTTGCAATTACATTCTTAACCTCCGGTATATGGTTTGCTCTGAAAGATAGGTTGTGCTGCAATCATCGTAGCATGAATACTCTCAGCAACCTTATGACCTCCACTGAATTTCGAAGTCTGGGCATTGAGTATGCCCACCACGCCTATACTGTCAGAGTAGAACAACTTCCTGCGGTTCATTAGTCTGCCCCCCCCATACAGATACAGCTGCAACAATTGGGAATAGCTCAAGAATTATCACATTTCTGGTACGGCCTACCTCCTGCCAGCTGTCATTCCATGAGCCAGCAAACCAAGAACCTTGAAAATATACTCCATATCCCATACCTACAGCTGCATCAGTTACCAATTGGCAGTCTGGTTTGAAGTCCATCCCAACCTGCCACATTGAGGCCCCATTAAATTGGCTCAGAAAAACCTCCCACACCTCTAAGTCGGACCTCATAGTCCTTTAAGAGGGGTTAACTCAGAAGGCCTAATGACGGAGCTGGACTTCTCGGGTCTTCCAAGGGATAGCATGGATTCAGGGCCTCTGGTCCTAGCCTATAATAGGGCTGCAGTAGAGGCCCTGGATGTCATTGCTCCAATTCATGTTTGTTTCCGCACTCTTCACTTGAGGGCTCCCTGGTTTGATGGGGAGGTCTGTGAGTTGAAGAGGAAGGGACCAAGATTGGAAAGACGCTGGCGGAAAACTCAACTGGAGGTGGATAGACTTGGATTGTTAGAACATTATAAGCTCTACCAATCAGCAATTTCCCATAAGAAGGCAGAGTTCCTGTTCAGGGAAATTGCTGCAGCAAAGAACAGACCATTCCAGCTCTTCCGGACTGTGGACAGACCGTGCAATCCAGTCTGTCTTCAGTCTGGTAGAGTGTTATCACAGGTACAGTGTGAGGAATTTGTGAAATTCTTTGCTGACAAGGTATCCACCATCAGGGATGAGATCTGCCAGCACCCTTCCACTGAACCTTGCACTGGTCAATTGGGTGGTACTATTACCAAGCTGTCCTGGTCCACCTTTAGCCTACTAGCAGTAATAGATATAGTGAGGATCATCCAGACTCTGTGACCTATCTACTGCAAGTTGGATCCAGGTCCTACTCACCTGGTGGTGGGGTGTGTAGATGTTATCAGCCCAGTCCTGGCTGGGATAGTGGTGGTGTCATTAGAGAGAGGGATCTTTCCGGATTCCTTAAAGGAGGCGGTAGTATGCCCCCTTTTGAAAAAACCCTCTCTTGACCCCGACTGTTCAGCAAATTACAGACCGGTCTCTAACCTCTCCTTTGTAGGGAAGATTATTGAGAAGGTGGTCGCTCTGCAACTGGAGGATCATTTATCTAGCCACAATATCTATGACCCTCTCCAATCCAGCTTCAGGAAAAGGCATAGTACAGAGACGACTCTTGTTCGGGTATTGAATGATCTCCTGATGGCAAGAGATCAGAGGACCTGTTCCATCTTGGTTCTCCTGGATCTCTCAGCAGCATTTGACACCGTGGATCATGGGGTACTGCTCGACTGCCTGAGTTTTTTCTGTGGTCTGAGGGGAGCAGTCCACAGTTGGTTTCGATCTTTTCTGGAGGGCAGATCTTAGACAGTGGTGTCTGGGATTTATTCCTCGGCCCCTAACTGACTGCCCTGTGGGGTACCGCAGGGTTCGGTGCTGTCCCCTATGTTCTTCGAGGTGTATGTGCTTCCATTGGGGAGCGTTATAAGGTGGTATGGGCTGAGTTTTCATTGTTATGCTTATGATTCTCAGCTCTACCTATCTTTTATGCCTGAACGGGAGTCTGATTCCATCACAGCATTTAATAACTGCCTCCTGGAGATTCAGGATTGGATGAGTGCTAGTTGGCTTAGGTTGAACTCAGAGAAAACCGAGGTATTGGTCATGGACCCTGGAGGGAGGACAATAGGAGCTTGGACTGGGAAACCCTCAGGTTTATATCTTGAGGGAGCCCTGCTTCTGGCCTTAGGCCAAGTGAGTAACCTAGTCGTGATATTTGACGAAGGACTGACCATGAAGGCGCAGGTGTCAGCCATAGTCAAATCTGCCTTTTTCCATCTGAGGAACATTGCCCGGGTGAAACACTTGGTCCCACCTGAAGATCTTCCCACCCTGGTCCACGCCTTTGTCACCAGCTGTTTTGATTACTGCAATGCCCTCTATCTAGGGCTGCCGGGAGTGGATATCCAGTGCTTGCAGCTTGTGCAGAACGTGATGGCCAGGTAGTTGGTGGGAGTTTCAAGATCTAGCCATATGACACCTGTGCTGCATGATCTGCACTGGCTGCCAATACAGTGGCAGATCACCTTTAAGGTTGCATTACTGACCTTTAAGGCCCTACATGATTTGGGACCTCACTACCTGAAAGAACTCTTGGTGCCTTACTGTCCTACCCGTTCTCTTCGCCCCTCTGATGAGGGATTGCTAGAGATACCCAGGGTACATTTAAAGACGGTTGAAGGTAGATCTTTTGCCTTTATGGCACTGACTCTGTGGAATTCTCTACCTCGTCAGATACAAGATTGCCTGACTGTGGAAAGTTTTAAAAAACAGCTAAAGACTTTCCTCTTTACCCAAGCATTTGCTGGGACGTAATAAGTGGGTGTTATTTATGACTGCTGTATTTATTGTTTTGTGTAGTGTGTTTTAAAGTGTTTTTGAACTATTGTAAAATGCCCTGAGCTTGGGAAGGGCGCTTAAAAGAAATAACATTTTACTTGCTTACTTACTCATGCTCACACTCACCCTGATATGATGATGTGGCTGAAGGACTCCTTTTGTAGCCCATGATAAGCGCCTCAAAAATGGACTCCCTGGTGCCACTGCCTTACAAGCAAAGTTTAGATGCCCTATCAATGATTGAAGTTGTTTCAAAGTGACTTCTTAAGGCTCTTTACCTCAGATATGAACTGTTTTAAAGTCACCAATTTGTCCCCTAGCAATCGAGATACCGATACCTGTGAATCCATCTCAATCCCCAAGCAGGGGAGTCTCGTAACGGGACCCTCAGTTTTCTCATGTGCCAATGGCACCCCAAAGCAACCCATCAGCTGAAGAAAACCTTTAAGAGTGGCACCACATTGTAGCATGCCAGGGGCCCCAATGAATAAAAAATCGTCAAGGTAGTGGGTGATTTTTCTGTTACCTGTGAAACGTATAGCGGCCCATTCCAGAAATCGGCTGACGGTCTCAAATGCTACACATGAGACCAAGCAGCCCATTGGCATTGCCCTGTTGAAGTATGTTCCCCCTTCAAATTGGAAACCTAATAGATTGAAATCCACCTGACTGACTGGCAACAGTTGAAAAGCCGATTTAATGTCGCTTTTCGCCAGACAAGCTCCCCTGCTAGCCTGCTGCGCCAGCTTGACCACCCCATCGAAAGATGCATAGCTAACTGCACTATCTTCTGTGCTAATGTAATCATTCACCGAGGTACCCTTAGGGTAAGACAAGTGATGGATTAGCCTGTATTCTCCAGGGGCTTTCTTTGGAACCACCCCTAGTGGAGAAATCTTGAGTGGTTCCAATGGTGGGACCAGAAATGGACCAGCCACCCTACCTGTCTCCACCTCCTTGCGGATTTTATCTGCCACCACCTACCACATGGAATTGGCAGATTTGAGATTCCTTGCTGTTGTGGAAATGCGTGGACCCCAATATGAAATTCGTAAGCCCCTGGAGAAGCCATCAAGCAGGTAAGATGCATCTGACTTGCAAGTGTAGCGGTCAAGCCATGGTCGGATGTGCTCAATGTTTACTGGGGACTTCAGACTTTTTGACTGGTCTGTCCCCTTCCCTGTTTCCCCGTTGTTGGTCTTCTCCTTTCTTGAGCCTGTTCCACTGTGACATGTGCTTGCCTTGTGCTTTTTTCCACAGTTACTGTACCTGCAGAAGTCATGAAAACTCTTGCCTGTGTTATACTGCTGACACGTACCCTTCTACCTCAACCACTATGTCTTCTCTATCATGTGGTCACTAGCTGTGTATGCCACATTCGCAGGCCTGGCCCACAGCATGTGTCTGAACCATAGATTGTGATCAATCTTATCCCACCTCATGTCAGGATTCCTGGTTTAATCTCATCCTGAAGAGCTCCTCATATCTCAACCAAGTGTTACCCTCATATGCTAAGTGCGCAGTCTTAATATTGTCCATATACTTCAATAATTGTTCAATCTTTTGGGGAAATTTGGCACAGTAAATACTTATAAAGATATCAAAGGCTGCTGCTCAATTCTGGAATGTAGGGGGTACCCTGGACCTGTGCAACTTCTCCTGCTTAACTTTGTCCTTGTCCCCAGAGTCCGGCAATTCCCTATGTAGCAGTTCAAAGATCTCTATATACTCTCATTTGCATACTTTTTCCCTGATCATCGTGGACAGGTGGTGTCCATGGGGTCATCCACCCCCACATATGCCCAGTGTTCAGCTCTTGCCGGGGCTGGTGGTTGTGTAATGCCGGGCCCAGCAGATTCCGTGGGTGCTGTCTGCTGGTCAGTTGCAGCTAGTGGCTCAGCCTGTGGTGCTGTGCCCCCTGCCTGTTGTTGCACTGCTGAGGACATGCCCCAGACCTGTCTCACTACAGAGTCGGTGGTGGAGTGGTTGTTTTGGGCTGGCACTCCTGACCTCGAGGGTGAGCTGACACTGCTTGATTGTGGTGTGGCCATTTGCACCTGCCTGGATACCTCTGGGGTCCCCTGTGTTCCAGTAGGTGCACACTGCCCTGCTTGTGAGACAGGTGACAGGGTTGCCGACTGTGCAACTGGCCCATTATTGACCTTCTGGCCACCCCCTGAAATTTGCTGGCCCCCACAGTGGCCAAGGCCACAGTAGGAAGCCCGGCAATGGTGGTGGCACATTTGTCCTAGTGGGCAAACTAGGCTGTTTCCCCCTGGCAGTTCCGCCCTGTGATGGGTCTGCCATGAAAAGGGGGGGACCGTGGGACTGGCATGGGCCACCGGACCAGGCCGCCGGGTGGTGCTACTGCAGGCTCTACCACAGATTCCCTATGTCTAACCCCTGTGCCTAGGGCATCGTCCCCCTGTTGAACTGGAGACAGGGGCCTTTGATGTGCCCTAGCCCACCTCAGCACCTTCACATACAGTCTTTTGCCAACCTTGGCCCTCTCACTGTTGGGACAATGTCCCCCTTTTCTACCACTGGACTTAACCCTTGCCCTAGAAATATCCCCTCCAATAACTGGTGCCTTCTGCCTGCACCTCACCCAACTCTCCAAGTTCCTGCAGCTCCCCAGGCTCTCTGTGGAGTCCCAATGCCTCCTCCTCGGCTGTGCTGTCATCTGGTGGGCCACTGAGGCCATTGCTCTCACTCCTGGATTCCCAGGAGTGGTCCGCTCAGTGTCCCACTCAAGCATCGCTCTTGTGGTTGGGCCCCTGCTTGTGGACATCTGTGACTCCAGTACTTCTGCCATCTTCCTCAACGGTCATCTGGTATGCTTCTGTGGCCGTGAAGGACCTGATTCCCCCAACTGTTGGGATGGGACCACTTGGATCGCCTCCTGCAACCAGTAAGGGCCACCAAGGTCCATCAGGTGCGGAAGCGCCTCCGTAAATTCTGCTGTGGGCTGTCCGTTTGAGATAGGGTATTGCACTGCCTCTGCCCCACCACACTCCTGCTCATTGGATTTCCCCTTCAAACTCATCCCTTCGCTTATGTGTTGTTCCGTTCTTAAAGGTAAAGCTGTGTAGAAATGAGAGAGGAAGGGAGAAGTTTATACCTTGGTTACATGGGATTGCCCAGTAAGAGGGTCCCCCCCCGGTGCATCCTCTCCCCCTTGGATGGGGCAATGTGCACCTGAACGCTGCCCTGCCAGCTGAACATATTCCACCCTCTCCCATCACCTGGCTCCTCCGAGAAATGGCAATTTAGGCATACGTCTGTATACCCCCCCACCATCACATGATGCTGCCGAGAAATGGTGACCCAAGCATAACTGCCCCTCCTGTATCGAGGTACATGAGGAAAAAAACCTTGTCTACCCAATACACACATCCGGAAGCCATTTGTCAGCTGTGTAAAATAGTTAAAATTAGCCTCACAGTTTTCAAATCAATATGATTTTTTTTGGAATTCTTTCCCCAGGTTCTCCGTGTGCAGATTGTGGAGTGGGCCATGATGGGGTGTTTGTAAGGATGTCTGTCCCATGGGGTTACTTGTTGTTGCCCTGCCCAACCTCCAAAAAACAATGTCTAATGAGGGGTTTGCCTATTAAGTTACTGTAGGCCCAGTCAAGATGGCCACTGTAACGTCTCGCGATCTCCCATGAGAGTGGGAGGCCCCTATACAGCCAAGACCTGCCACAAAGCTTTGGCAGACCCAGCCAAGATCGCCACCAAAATCTCGTGGGCTCTTGGATGGGATTGCATATCCCCTAGCTCTCGTATGAGCTGCTAGTAATAGGAGCCCAGGTAAAATGGCTGCCTAACGCTTGCGGAAAGAGAGCGAGAGTAGCAGCCCCCATCCCCATCACAGCATTCTCTTCCCTCCCTTCTCGCAAGAACGCGAGAATTCCCTGCCCCGGGTGTTGCGTTGGCCCTCTGCACAGCATCGAGGAGATAAAGTTTGCCCTATGGTAGTAGGCGGAGCTGCGGGAGATATAAATCTGCCACTTGTTTGGTATCCCCCAGCACCGTTGAAACGGTGGTGAACACTATGGGCTCTGAGGGTCTGACCTGGCCTGCGGTGCTCACGGAGCACTGCTGCCAGTCTGGCCACATCCTAGTGCGCTCGCCTTGTGTAAGATGGCTCCCACCCCTGCCTGGATGCCTGCTGAGGGGAGCCACTTGTTCCAACCATGCTGCTCAGGAGAACGCTGGAGCACCCTGAGAGCACAATGGAAGGTGGACATTCCGATTGGGTCATTGTGATGTAACCCCCCCTACCAATGGGGGTTCCTAAAAAGCCTCCATGGAGCTTGCCTAAGTGTTCCCCTGCCTGCTGGCATTCGGCGTCTAAGCCGTTAGATTGGCACTGTGAGTGCTGGTAGAACCTCCACATGCTGTCTCTTTAAGAGCCATCTGCTTGCAGACACAGTTACTGCTTTTCTAGGGGGACTGGTGTTTCACTGCTCGAAGCCTGCCTGAACTGCGGGGCAATCACTTCATTTTGCGGTTGCTGGAGGCGCAAAGGGAGCCCATCTGAATGATATGCTTGTTTTTCTATAAACAGCTAGAGCATTCGTAATATTGTAGTTTGTCTAACTTGCTTTTGTTACAGCTGGGACTCTGTGTGTGTTGCCCCTCCATTTTGGCCCCAAACTGCTGTTCTGGGGGCCAGTGGGATTAAGGGAGCTGTAAAATGGAGGCTGTTTGGACCAACCAGAATTCGGACTCTCCTGGGAGCCGGTTTACAATGGGATGTATAGCTAGTAATTCTGGGAAGTGAAGTTCTGGACCTTGGTGCCTATTTGCACCAACGGAGTGAGTTTCTGAGTGACTGACAACTGAGTCCACCAACTGGACCGAGTGGCACCCGAAGAGAATGCTCTGCCCTGTGACTGAGAGATCAGATCAGTTGTGACCGTGAGGAGAGAAGGAGCTCTGTGCTTCTGCGTTGTATAGTTTTGCGCGGGAAGTGTGTGAGAGGCCTAAAGTCGGGCCATTGCCGTTGCCAACTCAAATTGGACTGGATCCGAGAGTACTGAGAGGAAGAAAGGCTGAAAGAGTGGAAACCAGGCTCACCCTGTAGAAGACTGGAGAAATTGATGAATCGCGCTCGGTCTGTCAGGAATTGAAGCTGCTGTGTGAACACCCTGGTGTTTGCAGTAAGTGCGATCGGGACCTGAAAGCAGCTGCCTGGTATAGTAATTTCCTTTACATATAAATGTGTTGAATGCTTGGGAGAAATAACTATTCCGGGTCTCTTGTCACCATGCAGTGTAAGCTGAAAGTCGAACTGAATATATTCGGACTGAATCCATCTGCTGATCAAAGCAGTGTGGCCTGGCCTGTAGAATCCCGTCTTCCTGCTTTGTGTGTCTGGCAATCCAGAACCACCATCTACGCCAGGTTTTCAGCGTGGGGTAGTGTGACTACAAATCAGGGCATCCCCCTGCGACCTGTTAACCATCACCAGTGTTTCATCTGATTTTCTTTCTTTCATTTCCTCAAGGACTGAGCCATCCGGCTCCGGATTACAATGGGTATTGTGCATATCTTTTCCGTACAGGGCCCTTTCCATCTGCACCTGCTGACCAACCCCGGGCAACAGACCTGGCTAGCCCCCAACCTGGGTACCCAGAATGTGACTTTTAAGACCTTGTATGAATGCACAGTACTGTGATTTATTTCTGCTAATCAGCTTGATCTTCCCCTTCCTGTGTTTCACTCCCCTAAATAAACCAGACTGGATGTTATTGACTTTAACCTGTTTAAAGTGTCAGTACTTATATAGCAGGCATTGCCTTGTTTTGTGTAACTTGACCAACCTTATTTCACAGGGGTCCTCCAAGATGAACTTCAGAATCAGTCTCGAGGGTAAGTGGTACCTTATGATTGGATCCAGTGTACATGTGGGGTATTGGTATTGCCATTCTTGTGTATTGTGTGGACCATTAGAGGGAACAAAAGGGGGTCTCAGTGTCCCAGAGGGCTGTGACCAAACTCGACCAACCATTACAAACCCTGACCTCTGGGTGGAGGCACCCGCCATAGAACCTAGGCTCCTTAACCTGTTGGTGGTCCAGCAGGCAGGGGTAGTAGCCCTTGGGATAGCGCCACCTGGGGGTTACAGTGGAAACGGCGAAGCACCATAAAGGGAGGGGATGGCATGTAGCCAGCCAATCACCCATATAGCCCTGTGCTGAGCCGCCCTTCCTAGTGATATCCCACTGCTCCATGACTCACACAATCACACCCTGTTTTTGCAGTGGGATTGTTGCCTCTCCAATCAGACGGGTTGTAAAAACAGGAAAGGGGGAAGCACCAGTTACCATTTGTTTATTAATCTCTCCCCATTCTGTCTAAATATGGATTTTTTTTAAACGTACAACAGTTCTAAGAGTCTCTGCCACAGCCCCTCGCCCCAGTGCAGCTGCTTACCCATGCGAGAAGTAACGGATTCCTTGTCCAGTCTGGTGGTGTTGGATGACTGCAGCCTACCACTCTATTAATTACAAACTGAGGACTTGCTTTCTCCTGCAGCTTCAGACGTCCAGGCAGAAAGAGGAAGGGTCTCTCCTGCCTGGGCATTAAATGCTGGACTTTGTCCCTCCCCCTTGGGCTGCTCCTTGCCCCTGAGTGTCCAGGGCTCAGGGCATTGGCCCAGCCTCCCCTGGTCACTACACCAGGGAAGGTCGGGCCAGGGGATGGTTTCAGGGCCTAAGGGTAAGTGACCTCCCAGTGATAGCCAGGAAGGGCAATTCTAATGCTGTGTGCCTTTTGAATGTTGCTGCTGGAGTTGAGAAGGACATGGGGGGGGCGCAGGTAATATATTTTGTTTGCTGCCCTCCCCCTGCAATGAATTTTTAACTTTAAATGGACTTTTGCACGTTCCTGCTGCTCCTGTAATTAATGGTGTGACTGCTGCAAGTTTGAAGTTAGCCCACCCCCACGACCTGTTAAATGCTCAGTGGCTATGATAATTCTATCATTCTTGTTTCAAAGGTGGTGTATTCACTGGGCTAGCTAGGAAGGAGGTGGAACTCAGGGTAGTATAATGTTCTCACTCTGCACAAATTAGCTTAGATATTTAAAGTGATGTGGAGGTAATTTCACATTTCTGCTCAATGTTTTGAAACTTGACTCCCCTTACTGCAATGCTAAGCTTTGTTATATAGCATTGATGGAAAGCATGGGCACATGTGCATTCAAATTTGTTGCCTGGATAAGAAAGTTATGTAGATCTGGGCAAGTTATATAACAAAATATGTTTGAGGTTAGGGCATTGTTTAATCAGGGCAATTTTAAAGCAGCAGTACTAGGTAATCAGGAAGTGATCAGTTTCCAGTTTGGTAGCGCTACAGTAACTATGGCGGCTGCCTGTCTAGTACTGCTGCTTTCAACATGGCGGCTGGCAGAAATGTAAACAAAAACAAAGGACAACTGAGCATGGGGGTGACAGTACAATGCCAGCAGGAAAGATTACCAGGTAAATGCTCACCAGAGCACAGGGAATAAACTGTTGCAAAGGCACAGATTTTTTTTTGTCTTGCACTGCTGCTTTAAGTAATGATCATATGTTGAGGTAGATAAAGAAAATATATGCAGTGATATCTATTACAGTTAGTGCAGATCTAAGAGGGGTTAGGCTAGAGGAAATTGTGAAAATACAGTGCTGGGGATCGTGCTAACATTGAAAGTATGGAATTAGAGATTTAGAACAGCCTAGTAGTGGCTGGGAAATGTTTAAACAGACAAGGTGCTGTGGCTGGGTTTTTGTTTCCAAACTGTTTAAAGTTAAAACTGTTGAGCTGGAATAACTGCAGGGATAAAAGAATAAGAGATAAGATATAGAACAGCCTAATAATGGCTGGTGATTTCTAAACAGACAAGGTGCTGTGGCTGTTTTTTTTTTTGCAAACTGTTTTATGCATATAGTACACAGAATAAAATTAGCCATACTTCATCTGCAGGCAGCCTCCCTGCTATGCACCCAACTAGTTTTTAATCTCGGTGCATTGATACTGGCCATAGACCAAGAATGCCTCTCCTATTATACACTGACTTTCTGACCCGATGACCCCCCCCCCAATCAGTAACAGATGGGAATTTACTCCTGTGGACTCCCTTTTCTATGCATTCCTCTCGAACCTGGAGCAATGCCAACTCGGCCTCTTCTTGTTCTCCCTCTCCCTAACTCCCCCTTCATTGTCCTGCTCCTACAGTCCACTTTTTCCCTGCTGCTGCTACCAGGGGATGTTGAAAGCAACCCGGGCCCCACACATATTCCTTCTTCTCACATATGGGTCAGCTCCAGGGGCTAAAAGTTGCCCATATCAGTTTATGCAGCCTCCCATCTAAATTTTCCCACCTTGAAGCCTGGGTAGCCCTCCACAAGCCCCACATCCTTGGTCTCTCTGAAAGGTGGCTAAAGCCACATATTCCTGATGCAACTTACCACCTTCTGGGATACTCCCTGTTATGACAGGATAGACCTGGCAAAAAGAAGGGTGGTGGCATGGCACTCTATATCAGAGAACCCTTCTCTGCCTCCCCCGTACTCAACTCAGACCCTACTTCCCCCAGCGAATGGCTCATAGCTGAGCTTACTCTGGGCTCAGCAAAAAAAAAAAAAGATGTATGTGGGTTGCTGTTACAACCCCCCAGCAGGGGGCATTCCTGGTTTCAATAACCACCTTGTAGGCCTGAGCAACCCCCCCCCCACCTGGGACACTATCCTCCTTGGAGATTTTAACCTCAATTGGTTTAGTCCCCTAGAGTCAGACTACTTGAACCTATTAAAACACCACAATTTGGTTCAAGCCATCTCTGTCCCCACCAGGCAAAACACTCATACACAAAACCACTCTCTTCTAGACTGTGTGATCATCAACAGGAAGGACAAGGTACTCTAGTCTGGGACTCTGTCTGACTTCGTCAGTGATCAGTCACCTACGTACATTGTCTGGTCCACCAAGACCAAACGCCCCCCCCCCCGAAACACATTTTCTTCCGTAACTTCAACTGCCCTGACACCTCTACCCTACTTGACGATGTAAGAGCAATAAACTGGTCTGCTCTTTAATCCCTCTTGGATGTGTCAGTGGGCTTCCTCACAGATGCTCTCCCTAAAATACAAGATCATCACTTCCCCCTCACCACCAGGAGAGTGAGGGGTGGCTGTACTCATTGGTTCTCGAAAGAGCTCCTGTCCATGATGAAGGAAAGGGACAGAAAGTGGGCTGCCTACAAAGAGGCCCCCTCTCCAGCTGTCTGGAATGATTATAGACATCTGGGAAACAGGTGCAAGCAAACTGCCCAGGTTCAGAAGTGCAACTTCCTCCTTAACCAGCAAGAGGACAGCCTGGGGGACCGCCACCGTTTCTGGGGTGCCATCAGTTCCATACTAAACCCTCATATACGCAACTCTACCATACATTTAAACTCCCCATCATGTACTCTAACTGACCCCATTGAGGTCGCCCAAGCCTTCAACAAAAAGTTTGTGGATCTTACTGCACACCTAAATAAACTACCTACCCAGCCACTGAATGGCCCTGTGTTGGGTCCTTGCGACTGCTCCTCCTCTCCCTCTCCCACCCTCCTTTCTACTTTAGAGCCATCTTCACTGAAGACACTGTAAAACTCCTTTAGAGTCTCCCAAATGAGGCAGCCCAGGCAGTGATGGTCTTTTCCCTTCAATGCTTAAGCTAATTTCCCTTGCTATCTCCAAACCTCTCACCTTTATTTTTAATCTGACCACCTCTACCATGCCGGACTCCTGGAAGCTTGCCAGGGTGGTGCCAATTCACAAAGCAGGTGACCCCCTATCCTCGGATAATTATAGGCAAATCTCCCTGCTTCCCCACCTGAGCAAACTCTTGGAGAAGACTGCATCGCCAGCTCTCTGACAACATCGAGAAATATAACCTGTTATGCAGCCAACAACATGGTTTCCGCAAATCCCACAGTACCACATCGGCACTGGCCCAGTTTACTGATCATGTCCAAAGAAACATGGACATGGGGAAAGCAATTGGTGCTGTGTTTGTGGACCTGACCAAAGCCTTTGACCTGGTCAGCCACCCCCTATTACAGTCTACACTCCACCAACTTGGCTGCTCTCCAGAGACTTCCCTGTGGTTTAGGAGCTATCTCTCTGGATGATCTCAGTCTGTATGTATTGGCCCTGCTATCTCCCCTGCCCTCCCTGTCTCTATGGGTGTCCCTCAGGGCTCCATTCTTGGCCCACTACTGTTCTCCATCTTTATAAACTCCCTTCCCTCTGACTGCCTCTCTTGTGAAGCCCTTTGGTATGCAGATGATCTCGTACTCTTTTATAACGACAAGTCACTGGCAAAAATATCTTCTATCCAGTCCCATAATTATGGCTCGGCACACAACTGGTTCCCATTGCATAGGCCACTGGTCAATGCTAAAAAAAAACTAAGGTGATGCTTTTTGGGTCCAAACCGTACCTGGCCAGTATTGCCAAGTCTGACTCATCCCTCTTGGTGCTTACATCCGATGGCCCAGTGCTAGAAAATGTTCCCAATTTCAGGTACCTGGGCGTAACCCTTGACCCCTCCCTCTCCTACATGGAGCATGTAAACTCCATTGTATGTTGGGTTAACCAAAAACTTGAGACTGCATATTGGCTCAAACATTTCCTGACCAGCAAGGCCTGCTTTGCTATTGCCCAGGGCAGTCTACTACCTATCATTGACTACTACTCCCCCATATATTCCACAGTATCTTTGATCCCACGCAGGTGTCTAAACTCCATCAACAATAACGTGTATCGATTTGTACTTCTGACACCCTACTCTATTCACCACTGTAGCCTTTACCAGGTGCTAGGGTGACTTCCTCTCTCTGGCCATTCTGAATATGCACTGGGCTGTATCGCTGACAGCACCCTTAGAGACGGCGATGTTTCACCTTATGCATCCTTCCTGAAGGCTAGAGCTGCTCCTAGAAGCCTGTATGTATCGTTGGTTCCCCATGGAAGTCCCTAAAGTCTCCATGGTAGTGGGTGGCAAAGCTATGTCAGTTGCTTCTCCCTGCCCCACTCCGGTGTGCAGACACTCACAGCTCTTTCAAACACTGTTTCAAAGCCTGGCTACTGAAAGAGGCAAAATGCCTGTGCTCTCCTGGGTAAGCTTCTTCAACTTACTACCTATCCCGCCTACCTTAGCTGCCAACCCAGCTCTTACAGTTGCCTTGCCTTACATAGCACACTCTGTGACTACCCTCTTTTTTGCTAGTCTGGTTGTTATTGCCTGTTATCTTTGACTGTTACTCCAGTGACTTGGTCTCTGAATTTTTACTCAAAATGTAATTGTGTATTGTATACTGTCACCCTTTGCCCCAATTCTTTGTAATGTGTAATATACTATGTTAATTTCCCTCAGCACTTTGTACACTGTACTGTTTATACTGTTATACTATTCTGTTTGCATTCTGTACATTTTTATGTTGATTGCGCGCATGCACAAGAAACATATTGCTGCAGCTTGCCAGAAGCAGGTTGTGGAGGCACGGCACTGTTGTGGCCAATGCCCCCACAGCCTTTAAAGGCTTGGCCTGCTTTTACCAATGCCGTGGCATGCTGCTGCTGACACTAGTTCAGCCAGCGTGCCACCACATTGAAACGTTTCAGCTGCTGCAATCAGGGACCGCCTCGTCATTGCAGTGTCACCATTCCACTGCAATGAGGGAGCGACCCATCATTGCTGGGCGGAATGTTGCTAGTGTAACATTGTTGTAATATGGCGGCTTGCCACCGTGTTAACAAACAATATTAATTAACCCCCACTGCCGAGGGGTGCCTAATCCTCCTCGGCAGCATGCGCCCAGAACAGTTTTTCTTGCCGCTGGGTCCCCTATCCCGCCACCTTCAATCCTGTCTGAGTTTAAGTTGCCGGGGGAGTCCACTCCCCGTTGGCTTATGTCCCCTCCCAGTTTGATTTGTCGATGGGGGAGCCCACTTCCCATTGGCATAATGTCCCCCCCCACAAAAAAACACTAGATTTGTGCGAGGGGTGCCCAATCCCCTTGGCTGTTGCGCCCTCCTTTTGTGCCGACGGGGTACCCAGTCCCCTGTTGGCTACAGCTGCCCCCAAAATACTCGTTGGCATGCTGGAGCCGACCCAGCTGCCACATGCCCCTGTAAAGAAAAAAAGTCCCACAATGTTTTTTTGTTTTTTAACATGTACAAAAAAGAATGGTCCTCGCAGTCTCCCTGCCCCCTCCCGCAACCCACACCCACCCTCTGCGCACCCTGCCTCCCACAACCCCCCACCCCATACTTACCTGCGGAGTCTGGCGCGACGATCTTCAATGGACTGGGAACATGTCTACACTCTTCAAAGCTGACAGCGAACTGAGGAAATGCTGGTGAGCTGTATAATGGCAAAAATAGGGTTTTTTCAACTTTGATGCATATCTCTATCATTTTTTGGAATTTTGGCACCACATTTTCAACATGGGGTTTTTGGGACTCCTCCTCACTTATTCAGGCACTGTCATGGCGTTAGTTGGTCTTGAAAGGTGATTTTGCGGTCAGTGCGCGGAATCACCTTTCCGGACAGATTGCCGAAATGACTGTACCAGTGTTCATGAGGTGGGCTCTCAAAAAGTCTATGTTGCAAATTTGGTGGAAAAAATTCAAGAAATGACTGTTTTACGAGCGTGAGTTGCACAGTTGCTACTCACGCTCGTAACTTCGTGAATTTGCAGTATTTTCTCTCCAGATTTTCAACATTGTCATTGTTCTGCACCTCCTTATGAACAGTACAGCTGTCATTTTTAACATACTGGCCAAAATGTGTTTTCGCACTTCCAGCACAGAATAGCGTGGTCGCTCTGAGAAATCTGTGTTTGGGACACAGTATGAAAATGACAGTGACACTGTTCATTAGCAGAGGTCCTAAAATGCCTATGGTGAAAATTTGGTGATGAAAGTCCATAAAATGAGTGTGTTACGAGTGTGCGTTGCGCAGTTTCCACGCACGCTCGTACCTTCGCAACTTTGCAATATTTTCACTCCAGATTTTCGACATTGCCATTTTCCACACCTTCTTATGAACAGTGCAGCTGTCATTTTTCACATCCTGGCCAAAATGTGTTTTCGCGCTTCTGGTGCAGAATACTGCAGTCGCTGTCAGAAATCAGTGTTTGGAACAGATTAGGCTCGAGCGAGTGAGAGAGGGGGAGTGACTGGGTTTGCTGAGCTTTGTCGGGACTGCTGCAGATTTCTTTGTGGGCAGGAAAAGGCACCAATGCAGGCAGGAGCCCAGTACAAAAGGGCAGCTGGCAGCGCCGGGAGACACAGAACAAGCGACTGAGGGAGGGGGAAGGAGTGAGTGAGCTCAGCGGAGCTCTGTTGGGGCTGCTGCGGATTTCTTTGTGGGCAGAAAAAGGCAGCAATGCACACAGGGGCCCAGTACAAAAGGGCAGCCTGCAGCAGCGGGAGAAACAGAATGAAACATAGAAACATAGAAACATAGAAGTTGATGGCAGATAAGGACCGCAAGGCCCATCCAGTCTGCCCATTTCTTTTTCTACCTTATAAATGTGCGAGTGAGAGGGAGTGAGTGAGCTCAACAGAGCTCTATCATGACTGCTGCAGATTTCTTTGTAGGCAGAAAAGGGCGGCAATGCAGGCAGGAGCCCAGTACAAAAGGGCAGCCTGCAGTGCTGGCAGAAACGGAATGAGCGAATGAGAGAGGGGGAGTGAGTGAGGTCATCGGAGCTTTGTCAGGACTGCTGCAGATTTCTTTGTGAGCAGAAAAAGGTGCCAACAGAGGCAGGAGCCCAGTACAAAAGGGCAGCCTGCAGCGCCAGAAGAAACAGAATGAGCGGGTGAGACAGGGGGAGTGAAGGACTTCAACGGAGCTCTGTCGGGACAGCTGCGGATTTCCTTGTGGGCAGAAAAAGGTGCCAATGCAGGCAGGAGCCCAGTACAAAAGGGCAGCCTGCAGCGCCAGGAGAAACATAATGAGTGAGTGAGAGAGGGGGAGTGAGCGAGCTCAACAGAGTTCTATCATGACTGCTACAGATTTGTTTGTGGGCAGAAAAAGGTGGCAATGCAGGCAGGAGCCCAGTACAAAGGGCCAGCCTGCAGCGCTGGCAGAAACAGAATGAGCAAGTGAGAGAGGGGGAGTGAGCAAGCGCAATAGACCTGTGTCAGGACTGCTGCAGATTTCTTTGTGGACAGAAAAAGCCACCAACAGAGGCAGGAGCCCAGTACAAAAGGGCAGCCTGCAGCGTCAGGAGAAACAGAATGAGCGAGTGAGAGAGGGGGAGTGAGACACCTCAATGGAGCTCTGTCGGGACAGCTGCAAATTTCTTTGTGAGCAGAAAAAGGTGCCAACACAGGCAGGAGCCCAGTACAAAAGAGCAGTCTGCAGCACCGGGAGAAACAGAACGAGCGCGTGACAGAGGGGCAGTGAGCAAGCTCAACGGACCAACGCAATCAACATTCGGCGTTGACAAATGCTTGTTGTTTTCTGTTATGTATTTTATTGTGCCATACTGTTGGCCCAGGTTGTGCATGAAAACGGTCCCCTGTATCAGTGCACCTATCTGGTAATCAAAGACTTAAATAAATAAAATAAATCTCAGTTAACGCTGCTCAGATAGTGCCTTTGTGGAGCCTACCACCCTCCATCAGATAGTGCTGGTATCCTACCTAGGAATCTACCAGAAATCCTACCAAAGATGGATGTTGGATCTGAGGTCATATAGCAATGGATCCTAGGTCAGAGTCAGGGATCTTAGGTCAGATAGTTAGGATCCAAGCCAAATCTGTTGGTCAGATCCATGGATCTGTTGCTAGGATCTGCAGGATCCACAATGTTTGTCAGATCCATGCACTGGATCCTAGAAGGTCAGATCCATGGTTGGATAGCACTGCTATTCTACCACGGCAACTGTCTGACCATTTGGAAGGTATCTGTTGGTATCCTAGTTTCTAGGATACTATCTGAGCAACACTAATCTCAGTCTCATTTATTATAACTTCACTTATTTATGGTGTAGTATTCATAGTGTGTATGTTGCTGACATGACTCCTGACACAAAGACCAGGTTCCGGTCAAAGCACCAGTGTGACAGGGTTGAATAAGGCCCTGTCCCATTTGTTATGCAGAAAGAGTTTAAATACAGGGATCTGTTCTATCCTCTCCTTTTCTGTCTCTTCTCTGTCTGATTGCACAACCAAATTTTCTTGAGGGACCTAGGAACTGATCACTCCGATGGTTTCACAGTTCTCCGCCTCTCGCTATCTCTCTGCCTTCCCTTGCTATTTTTGTCTTTTCTCCCCTCTTGCATATCTGCAGTTATAAAAATATATGTAAATCTCTGTGTAAAACTGTTTGTGAAACTGTAACTGATACTAGGATCCATTTGTTTAAAACTGTATATAGTTATACTGTTGAAATGATTGCAAAACTATTTGGAACTCAAGGGGTGAACCTGAAATGCAGTTTTTAAGCCTTTTGCAGAACTGTGAACAAGAGGTCAGTTCTGGGACACCATATGCTGTTTTGCTGCACCTGAAAGGAACAAAACTGACAAGAACATTCTGTAAACTTACAAGAACATTCTGTGAGAAGCAGGCTCTCTTAACGAGTTCCCAGACAAAGATTTATAAAAAAAGCAGCAATGTTTTTGCTAGAGAGACGGAGAGTGAGAGACTGAGAGACAGAAACTTGGAATTAAGAGATACCCTCAGAAGGAGAACTCTGTTTTCTCTGTTTGTACTGCCTTTGTAAATAGTTATACCGAACAAATGTTTATTTTTTATTTTGCTGTTACTGAGGAAAAATAAAATGGTATCTGCGAATTCTGAAACTGCTCCTGGTTTTCCTGTTTCCTGACCTGTGCCTCGACGACAACCAGGACTTTGTTGGCATCCTCCAGCTATAGTACAAATAAATGTATTGGCAATCTTTATGCTGCACTCTTAATTCTGTTTTGTTACTGATACCCCCCCCCTCCGAGTGCTTCCTTTGTTCTGCATTGGGGTGGGCGAAAGTGGTTTCCACTTTTATGGATCTTCCGTAAAATCTGAAACTTTGTGGACGCTTCTCAACTTCCACATGTGGCAGAGCAGAAACTTCCATGAAATCTGGCCCTATTTCACACAAAATAAAATAAGCCCTGGTGGCTAGTGGTCCTCCCCACCCAACCCACATTTAAACAAAATATCTCTGATGGCTAGTGGTCCTCCCACACCAGATCACCCACCCAACCCATAAAAAATACTCTGTTGTTGTATTCTCCCCACCCTATCACCTGCCTGACAAATCAAATGCCATGAATACCCTGTTGGCTAGTGTTCCCTTCCCCGAGTCACCTGCCCATAGTGTCCAGTAATCCCCTCCCCCAATCCCTATCTCCTTCCGTAGTCTGTGTTTAAAAAAAAATCCCTGGTGGTCTAGTGGTTTCATCCCCCCTCCCCATCCCCCCGCAGTCCCTGAATAAATATTTAATTACCTGATGGTCTAGTGCCCCACATCCCCTGCTGGTGTCCTACTACCCTGCTCCCACCCCCATAGTAAACCACAGTGGGTGGACTGGCACATCCCTCCTCTCTCCTCCATGGCTGGCCCGCTCACTGAGCTGTCAATGAATGAGCATGTACCCAGGTGGAGAGGGGTTGAAACCACTAGACCACCAGGGAATTTTTTTAGACACAGACTGTGGACAGAGATAGGGATTGGGGCTGTTTACTCGACACTGTAAGGGCGGTGACTAGGTGGAAGGGAGAGACCACTAGCCACCAGGGTATTTGTGGCATTTGATTTGTCAGGTAAGTGATGGGGTGGGGGAAGGGATGCAACAACCAGGGGTATTTTTTTATGGGTCGGGTGGGTGATCTGGTGGGGAGGGACTGCTAGCCACCAGGGAATAGGGATATGAGTTTTCTTGTGGGGCGGGTGGGGGAGGGACTACTAGCCACCAGGGATTACTGGGAAAGCTTCTTAAATTTATTACTGGAGTTCTGCGAGACTGTGTACTCTTACAATATTTATATTCTGGGGTATTTACTTTCTGTAGAAACATTTAATGAAGTGGATGTCTCTGCTTTCCAGTTGACTCTGGGTGATGTTGTTTGGACCTTATTTAGATTTACAGCAATGTTGATGAGGTTCTGATTGTTTTCATCTTATGTTTATTTGAGATTAGGGGAGGCGGAATTTCCACGAAAGTTCGGAAATGGATTTCCGAACTTTTGCGGAAGCAAAAGTCTGACTTTTGCTTCACTTCTGCCAGTGAAACTTTTTTTGGGCACGTCACTATTCTGCATAGATTATTTTGGGGTTTGATGACCCAGGGACAGCACTGGCAGTCATCTGCAGGACATGCTATACTTTTGTGGGTCTATCAGCCTGTCCCTCACTTCCTGGGGCCTGCGGTGCAGATGCCTTGCTGGTGCTGGACCAAGCATGTTTGCAAGGTTGCTAAGACACGATGGATCAGGTGACTAGTGGTTAGTGTGTAAAACACGGACTACAGCCGGGTAGTGTTGGTGCATGTGATGCTTTACTTAGTGTTCGTGGAACAACAGTAATACACACGCCAACCCTAGCAAGCATACTGTACTACAAAAAGCAGCGGCAAAAAAACAGAAACAAAACACTGCTACTAAGTAAGGGAAGAACAGGGCAACCTCTTCAGTCAAACATGGAACTGAGCAAGGAACTGACAGATGACACACACTCAAGTCAATGTGAGTCAATCTTGTCCCACTAAGAACTACAACAGTTTAATTTTAATAAAAAAAAATGCATTCACACACAAGGCACAGACTCGTGAAATAATATATTTCACACGCTCAGGTTAATTGTGCATGGCGAACTGTGGAAGGGGGATATCAATCGACACACTCCTCAGTTGTACAGGGATCCAAATCCGGAACCAAGTCCAGAACCAAATGACTAACAACAATAATTGAACGAGTCAAGCCTGACTGACTGAAAACTGCAGTTTATTTCAAGGACTGTGTGCACACAGCTGTACACATGTGGGGCCCAGCCTCATGCAAAAATATATTAAGCATGCACATGCAACTTGTGTGCAGTGAGCGGCACATACAGGGCACAGTGTCACAGAATCAAATATTATGCACATATAGGCAAATCATGCGCAGTGAGCTACAGGAGGAGGAGTTAGCAGACACCTTCAGGCGTCCGGGGAACTGCACCGGGAACCAGACCACAGCAAAACATGAAACACAAAAACGCAATTTGCTTCACCAAAAAATCACACTGCAGGTGTATGACACGGAGCAATGCAGGAGGGATGTTAGCAAACAGTCCTCCCAGTCCCTGTTACTGAGCACAGCAACAAGGACAAAAATATCCATTCAGGAACCCAAATCTAGTTTTTCTGACACTGATCAAACAAAGAGTACTAACTCAAAAAAGCCTGTGGAACAAAAAATGATTTTATGGCAAGTTTAAGAAGTGCTGCAGAACTAGCTGTCAGAAACGGCTGTCTTGGGAGCGCGACAATTCGCTCCCGATAACTCGCTCCTTACACACTCGTTCCCGCACAAACTCGCTCCTCAGCAAATTCACTCCCGGCCTTTTCGCTGTCCTATATGGCAGACTGGCTATGAATGATGTTTTGCTAGGTACAGTATATGGTAATATGGGTGAGAGAGAAGAGAGCGGGAGCAAAATGGCCAGGAGTGAATTTGGTGAGGAGCAAGTCTGTGCGGGAGCGAGTTGTCGGGAGCAAGTGTGTAGGAAGCGAGTTGTCAGGCGTGAATTGTTGCAGACCCAGCTGTCTCCTGTCCTCTACCAACTCAGAGTGAGGACGTCACATGGTGTGCTTGCCAATGAGCTCCAGAAATGGTCTCTGATTGGCCAGCAAAGCTCTGCGAGACTTGGAAAGCTCACCGAATAGTCATTCCTGAATAGTGGCCAAATAGTGGATTATCCAGGAAGGACATCTGTGTATTCAGAAAGCCTACTATTCGGGATATTCAGGAAATACTATTTGGCCATGCACAGCCCTATTGTGTACAGTATGTTTGTCAGGTATTTGTGTACTGTTACTGTTTATCTGCCAGGGGTACAGGTAGGTTGTATGAGTAATACTGAGTATATATGGATAATATTTTCCTGGTGAACAGCATTCTTGCACATGTTGTAAAAAGGATTCCATGAGATGGAGGCACTGCACTTGCAGATACAAACAGATCAGACCCTAGATAACAGGCCTGACCCCAGGACCATCCACCCTAAGGTTTTTCACCAGCCTTACCATAACCAGCACCAGGCTATGCAAGTTCTTGGGGTGCAAGGGTTAAAAAAGTTTACATAATATATGCTTGTCCCTTACTGTAGATAGAATTCAATACAGTACAGAAAGTTGTTGTAGGACAGTTCAAAGATCAAACAAGTTGTTGTACCATAGTAGCCAGGTCACCGCTGTGGTACAACGTTTCGTTCTTAAGCTTGAGTGCTCAGTTTGAAAAGGTATGTCATGGATCTAAGTACAGTGCCAGCTCCTGAAGGAGACAAATGGTTGCTGGCTGCTGCCTACTTCCCGCCCTGTCTGGGTCACATTCACTGCGCTGTTAAAGGGAATTGCTGTAGGCAGTCTGCTTCTGGGCCCAACTGTCCCGCCATCATCACTGGCTCTGCCTTTACCGACGATGCTCACTGTGCCTGACTTTCTCAACACTGCGGCACTGCCTCTTACCACTGCGACTATCAGGTATTTGAAATATGCATTTTCTCTCTTTTTTTTAAAGGGAAAAACATATACTATATAAAATAACAGACAGGAAATGGTGCACAGACAAGGCAGTGTTTCCTTCTTGGGGATTTGATGACATCATAGAGACTTCTCCAGCTCTACTCTCAAGGTCTATGATGCTGTCAAATCCCCTCAATGGAAACACAATCTTGTGCACAGTTTCCAGTCTATTATTTTGCAAAGAGAGGAAAAAATACATGTTCAAAAAAGGTCAATTTATCATTTCTTTGTAAGTGACATGTAGATAGCGTGTGTGTTTCTATGACTTGTAAAGTTCCTAGTGACAGGAGTTTGCAGAGTTGATCAATAAGGCACAAAAGGTATGCATTACTGTGGAATAATGAACACTGGAAAAGAGGCATGGGGTGAAGCTAAGTGTCCTATGCAACCATGAAGTGCCTTTTTGTAACACATAGCTGATATCAGTAGAAAAAGGTCCTGCGGCCCATTGAGTTCCATGCTCAGCCCTGCCTATTACATTTACCACACATATCACAACTACACACTCCCACTGGGGTGCCTCATGCAATTATAAAACAGCTCCCCTGATTTCTGAGGAGGTAGTATAGCTTAGAGATTAAGGGCACTGAGCTGCAACTCTGTAGACCTGGGTTTGAATCCCATTAGATCACATTTGCATGCTGTGTGACCCCCGAGCAAGTCACTTAACTTTCTTGTGCTCCCAGGCTGCACCTGGAAACAAGCTATGGCACAGTTTGCCTTTCCTGGTTAAATAATTTCCCTTTCCCCTTTCTTTTTTTTTTGTGTTATTTATTTTTCACCCCTCATGCCCCATGACACACCACTCCTTCGGGCTGCCTAGGTCCTTCATCCGCGCCGCCTGTCCCGTCGTGAGCCCTCCATCTGCACATCGCAGCCACCCTGAGGTAACCCGGATGTAACCCTTCACCGGGCGGGTCCTCCTCCTCCAAGGGGAAAGGCACCAGGGGGGCAACCAGCACATATACTTGGCCCCAGGGTGCTGCTGCAGTTGAGGGGCTCTTTCAGGGTAATGGAGGACCGGCAGCCATCATCCGGTCAGTCGAGAGGCGGATTTCCACTTTTCTATGCTGTTCCCACTTGCTTCTTCTGCAGTGCTCCTGGTCTCCACCAGAGGCCGCTGCAGAGTGACACCGACCCGCTACCCACCCCAGGAGAGGAGAGGAGAGCTGTCCCTATGGATGCTTGATCCTCTCCTTCCCCTGCCAGCTCCCAGCGTCCCGAGTCCATTCCCGAACCCGGGTCACCGGCGTAGCACGAGGTGTGGTGTCCAGCGCGACAACCCTTAGCACCACCGGGTCGGCCCCCTTTCCCCTTTCTAATCATAAAAACCGAGGCACAAAGTCCAGAAATTAGTTTGCACTTGAGATGTTACACTGTGAAAAATATATAATTATTTGATTATATTTGACCAATCAAGTGTTTATCTTCCCCATTTTAAAATTCACAGGAGTCGGTGTGGCAGCCTATTAAAATTCCACTATAACCAGGCATCCATAGTTTCAGGCCACATTGGTACACAGATTCAGGGATTTACATTTTTGATAGTTCAGGTTTCCTTTACATTTATTTTCTGGGCACCAGATAAGGTGAACAGAGGCATGAGTCCCTTTTTTCATCATGACCCAGGTTATGTCATGTTTTTATTTATTTTTTATTTATTTTAGTTTTTGTTGACTGGGTAAGTGCACTAGACAAATCCTGCCTATTTCAGGCACGACCCCCGGGGGAGGGCGATACAGTTGAATGGCAACTGACCTTGAACCAGATTAAGCTGTTGGTGGTATTTTCAGTGAATGAGGGAAATTTGGCCAGGACACCGGTGAAATTCCCCTACTCTGCTGCTGCATTGCTGCCAGTAGGAGGACAGGCCATTGCCAAGATGGCCACTCAGAGTGGGCTATCGAAGGAGGAGGACATCTGCAGAGTGCGAGAGCTAGCCTCAGCTCCCGCTCCTAGCAACACGGAGGCTTCAGTTTCTACTATGGCTGAGATTGACTCTGATATTGAATTTCATGACGCTGTAGTTCACTGGGAAGACTCCGTGCACACAGCTAAAAATCAAGTGAATACTTCTTTACTAACATTTGGAAAAGTAATGCCTGACTTGGAATCTACCAACTATGGAGCAGACTCAGCACCGCGTAAAGAAATTTTGAGTTTACAACAGTACAGTTGCATTCCGCGCCGTGAGATTAGCACGGCTACCTTTTCTGCTTTTACCAAAGATTTAGCTCCCTCGGGGGGTCCCGAGGGGTGCGAACGTGCGACACAGCCGGCAGACTCAGCGAGGGGACGAGTAAACATCAAAGAGTGCGGCGACTCGCATACAGTGGCTCTGGAGCAGGAGAATTCGTGGCATGCAGGTACAGTGCCTTCTTTACATGTTAAAACGGGCTTGTCGGAACTGGGAGAGAAAGAAGCAGCCCACTTACCAGTAAATACATTGCAGCAGTGCGCGGTTTCGCAGCCTTGCTTAGCACCTCCCTTTCACAGTAAACCCTGCATTGACAGCTGTTCTAGGAGTTTTGAAAATTCTCCGAAAGACCTCATAAGTGCCGTAGGTCCGGTAGGGAGCAGTCCCGCACAGCAAAGCCTCGATCTAATACCTGGGATGACTCAGGGTTTTTCGGCCCCTTTACAGGCTGGCAATATTATCGCAGAGCAAAGCGAGTGCCTACAGCCTGGCCCTGCATCTGACAAACCACTACAGGAATGTATTTTAAACACAAGTCAAAATGCTGCTCCTCTAAGGTTCCCGGTTACCACTTTTACTCAGAATGAGGCTGCTCCTTTGAGCAAAATAACCGGGTTTGTGTTCAAAACCAACATTAATGAAGAGTCATCAGTCCAGTCTGAGGTGATATATCAATCCTCAGCCAGCTCTCAAAAGGGGGTTACGGAATTCTATTTTCCCTGTAAAACTGTTCCAAGACAGACAACTCCAGTTGTCACACAATCCGGTGGGGCTGGACCTCCTCGCTTTCAGGTGGATAGACCTCGGGAATCCTGGTCTCCTCATAAAGCCCTCCGGGAGGCAGGCTGGAAGCAAATTGAAACAGGCGTTTGGAAGCCTGACCCAGCATGGAATACCGATTTAACTCTTTCACAACACTCTGCAGAGTGGAAACTGGCTATTCAGCAGCTAGAGGTGAAGAATAACCTGAATGATGAAAAGGCTGCAGCTGAGGTTTTACAGCTTCCCCTGGCAACTCTGGTGCCAGGAAAACAAGCACCCTTATCTTTGTTACCCAACTTGAACCTGGAGAATCAATCACAGGAGCCTTTATCTATGGGACAAGATCCATTGATATCAAACCCCCCACCCCAGAAGCCACTGATGTCAGAACTATTCTCTAATTCAAAGAGGGAAGCAGCACCTAGACGGAATGCTGTTCAGCTGCGTTATAAAGGAGGGTTGGAGGTCAGACGGGACAGGCACTATGTTGGGAAAACATTGCTGAAGGACTCATTGCATGTTACTCCACATGATGTTTATGCCTTTATTAATATCTCTGGGGAGGACAATTTTGATATCAGTTTTCGAACACAACATGCTTTAGACTTATTTTGGGATAGGTATGGTCAGGTCTAGTTCTCTCCCGCATGGACCCCTTTTTTGGTTATTCCTTTATCAAAACCTTTGATTAAATTTGTTACGGTCATGTTTAGGAATGAAGGGGTCCATGTGGAAGACATTTCCTTCTGGCTGTCTCAAAAATGTGAGGTTATGAGTGATCCTGAACCCATTTTGGATTTGGAACAAGTTTGGACAGGGGGCTGGAAGTACAACATTAAATTGAGGCAATCTGAGGCAGGGATAGAGCACATTCCTAACTCTTTTCTGCTTGGCAGGGATAGGGGTGTGTGTTTCTATAGCGGGCAACCCCGAGCATGTTACAAATGTGGCGCTAGGACACATCTCTCCAGTGTTTGTGACCAACCACGCTGTGACAATTGTGGGGAAGTGGGGCATTTAACGATGTACTGTACTAGTCAGTCTCGCTGTGACCTGTGTGAAGAAAAAGGCCATGTGTTTAGGGTATGCCCTTGGGCGGCCAAAAACAAATCTTCTTGCTCTAATTCAGATCTTCTCACCCAGAAAGCTCAGGAAGCTGCAGATCTTCCACCCCCCTGCCCCCCACCCCCCTCCTCTTTCTTCTGTAATTCAGCCTATATATCCTCCATTTATAAAATAAAACAAAAAAGAAGAGGATTTAACTGACAAGGTCCTTTCCAACAGCAATCTCTTAAAGGTCGCTGATAAAGTAGGGCAAGGAATTGCTCCAGGCTTGGTTGCACCTTTAAAGGCCAGCATGGGCCCTCCTGATCCTTTGAAATTTCCGTGTGCTATAGGCAGAAGAGGTTACGGAGGTAGCAGGTAACAACTCTAAAGTGCTAGGCCCAGGGTCAGTTTTGCCCAAATGAAGATCCTCTAGGAACTTGCATCCCAAAACTCCCCCTCCGGTGACTCTGATTGAAACAAGTAATTCATATGCTGCCCTATTCACCCCATGGGCGGATACAGAGATGGATTTGGGGGACTCAGATTCGCAAAAATCCTCCCTCTCCACCAGGTCACAGCCAGTGGATAACTATAAAGAGAAAAAAAAGGAAAAGAGGAAAAAAATAGAGTTTTTTTCTTTTTTTTTCTTTAATATAAACAGGCATGTGGTTGGTTTGGGGCTCCTTAAATACCCATAGTTTGTTAAATGCGACTAAGAGGCAAGCCCTTTTCATTATATACGTGACCAACATGTTTCTGTATGTTTTTTACAGGAAACATGGATGCATTCCATAGATCAGCTTGCATCTTTTAAAAGGGATTGGGTTTGGGGCCCTTCCTTTTGGTCATTTGGTGAGGATATTGCAGATGGCATAGTTATTGTGTTCACCTCATATTTCTTTCAGCTACACAATTTGATTGACCTTATACCGGGAAGGGTATTGATAGTAGATGGGAAATGGCATGACTTATGTTATCATTTTATCAACATTTATAACCCTCAAACAAAAGTGGGTAGAGTAACTTGCCTAAAAACTATTCAACCCTTCTTGGTGACTACTGTTAGGGTGTTGTGGGGAGGAGATTTTAACTGCACCATTCAGGACTCTTTACAAAACAAGAAAATATATTGTGATTCTAACGCATTAGGTAAAATTATCAAAGTTGCTGGTCTACTGAATTATAATACTTACCTGCCTCCAGGGCCTAGATTTTCCTTTAAGAAGGGAACATTTTTCACCTTGATCGATTACATGTTTGTCTCACCATTTATGCAAGTGGAATCTTTTAAAATGTTTCCCTGTGAATTCTCAGACAATTCATTTTTGCTATGTAATTTTCAGCTGGCAGGCATTCAAGAATGCAGACAAGTTAGGTGGAAGCTAAGTAATTCCACATTAGAATTACCTTATATACAAACTGGGGTTAAATATCTCTTAAAAGCTAGGTTATCAGTGGCCTTTTTGTATTCGGATTTGGGGGATTGGTGTATAGAGACAAAGGCAGATTTAAGGAATTGGTTTAAGAAACAAGGAGTTTGAACAAAAAATCATAATTTTTTGCATTATTTGGGCCTTAGGCAACAACTGCAGAGACTCACAACCATAGCTTATACCTCTCGGTTAGATTATTCTGATCAAATTACTATACTAAAAGAGAAAATGAGAGTTTTTCAATACAATAGAGGCAAAACCATGCAAGCCGTCCTTACTAATGGTATAAAAAAATCACCTATTGGTGACCCTTTTGAGATGTGTAAGCATCTGAGGGATTCTTCGAATATGGATGCACTAAAGAAATCGGACAACACATTGGCTACCTCTGTAGTACAGCTTAGAGAGGTAATAGTGGAGCATTTTCGGTTTCTTGAACACTCTGTTTTAATTCCTAATGCATCAGTGCTCTCCTATTTGAGTACGATTGAAGTTCCTTCTAAATTAACAGACGCTTCAGAGTTGTGGGGTCCAATTTCTCAAAAGGAAATTCTAAGTATAATTGGGAAACTGAAATTAAACATTTCCCCCGGAACGGATGGCCTTTCTAATAATTTGTACAAAGTTTTTGCAGAAGAGTTGAGCCAATGTTTGTATATTTTATTTCAGTATTTTATGACGAATGTTGCAATTTTTCCCTCCTTTTCTGAAGGGTTGTTAATTTATATATTTAAATCTGGGGATAGACAAAACATTGCTAATTGGCGGCCCATCACCCTTTTAAATTCAGATTATAAAATCTTTACTAGTGTTCTGAATAATCGTTTGAAAAACTATGCTAAATGGGTCATTTTGCCTTACCAATTTAGTGGCCTACCCGATAGAAGGGTTCAATCAGCTCTTATGTTGATACGAGATGTCATTGAACATCTCACCGAGACGGGTGTGACAAATTGTTTGGTAGCTGCAGATTTAGATAAAGCCTTTGACAGAGTGTATTTGCCTTTTATGTTTTTAACTCTACCGCATTATGGGGTTCCTTTACAAATGGTGAAGATGATTGAGAGGTTATATGAAAACTATGTGGTGTTTCCATTTTTGAAAGGTTGCAAGGCAGAAGGTTTTCAGTTGCATACAGGAGTACGCCAGGGGTGTCCTCTCAGTCCTCTTCTTTATAATTTTGCAATAGACCCACTATTACAAAACTTAATTTCCTCGCAGGAATGGAAGGGTATTTCGGATAATGCACCTAATGATTCCCATCTCCTGGTACAAGCATATACAGATGATTTAGTATTGTATTTTGCAGATATGGCTTCTGTACCCAGTTTTGTAAATGCTTTTGACGCCTTCTCTAAGGTCTCAAATGCAAAGTTGAATTTGCATAAGACTAAGGGATTATTCATTGGAGCGATAGGTTCCGAGGAGGTGTGGCAGGAGGGCATCCATCTTTCTAGTAACCCACTTAAAATTTTGGGGATCAAGTTTGGTCCCCAAAATATGCCAGTAGAAAATTGGGAATCAGCTCTTCAAATGATAGAGAAAAAGGTGAATAGGTGGAAACAGTGGAAGTTGTCAAAATTGAAACGTATACAGGTGATCAAACAGTTTCTCATTCCTTGTGTGCAGTATGTCGCTATGATTTTTTCCACTTCCTGTTCATCTGACAACTAGAATGTACAGTTTATTTTTCCAACTGCTTTGGGGAAACTGGTTAAATCCGGTTATGAGGGGTTATACGTATTTGCTGAAGAATTTGGGAGGTCTGGGAATGATAGACCCAGTAGTTTTTGTGCACTCTTTATTTATTATAAGTTCAGTTAAAAGTGGATTAGTAGCTGAAATAAGGGCAGAGGATTCCTGGAATTTAAGGTCAATGGGCAAATATTTTCAGAATTGGTGCATTCTTGCCCCGAAATTAAACCCTCATATTCATCTCCCGCAGTATTTTAGGTCTGCCCGCACAAAAATTATTTAGATGGAAAATTCAGAAGCACACAATACTGAGTAATGGCACGAAGGGATTTTATCAATATTTGATGATACAGTTACTTCCTCCTGAGCCTTGTTTTAAGAATTGCCCGTCGGCTCTAAATTCTAAAGTATTGGCTCAGTTAAACAATCTTAGGTTGCCTCAAATGCAATGGGAAACTCAGTGGTTAATTTTTTATGGCTGCTTGAATGTTCGGGGCAACGCTAAGTATAAGGTCTTAGAAGAAAGGAAGTGTCCATATTTAGATTGTATAAATGTGGAAGAGTCAATGGAACATTTTTCCTTAGGTGTTCTTATGCTAGGGTTTATGGGCATATTAGCAAATTTATGGGGTTTCAAGTGGATCAATTGTATGTCATATGAAACTCTGATTTTAGGATGTTATCCGGTCAGCTTGTCTCATTTACATGAAGGGACGCTATTATTATTTCTGGGTTGTTTAAGATATTACTTATGGCAAGCTCGGTGCCAATGGGTCTTATAGCAAAGGAAAATGTCCTACACCTGTGTCAGTATTTTGATTGTTAAGGAACTTTCAAGAATTTATTCTCAGGATGCACAAAGGGTAGTTCCTGCTACACTATTAAAATGGTGGAAAGGATTTCTTCATTTTATTAAGTTTAAATAAGGTGACATTAATAGTTAGTTCTTACAGTAGTTACTATTATTTATATTTTATTACTTACTTTCGCTTATTTTTCTTTTTATGATCAGTTATCACTTTTGTATCAGGTTTTTTTTCTTTGTTCATTATCTGTATTTACTTGCACTGTTTATTTATTGTATTGTTTGAACGGATAATGCTTTCATTGTGTTGTTTTTCTATGTTTATTATTACAACAAAAACTCCCCTACTCTTTGTCAGTAGGGGGAGCCGCTTCTATGGAGGAAGGTGTACTGGAGGATCATTCTGCTGGTGTACCTGTGGGTGAGAAGGTCTCCCAGCCCACAGGTCCAGCTCAGGAGACCACACTAGAGAACTTGGATGTATCAAATGCAGTGATTATGAAACAATTTGCCACCTCTCAGATCCAAGAACAAGGATGTCATGGACTTTTTGATTCTGATGACAGTTGGTTAAATAATATTCAGCAGCAAAACAAGGAATTGTATTGTGCTACTACTAAAAGTGCAATAATAAAAACCATGATACCTGACACTGCTACTGAGCAGGATCTGGATGTTTCTGTTGAGTTTATGCAAGAAGCAGCAAAGCTAATCTTACAGCAAGAGACTGCTATGAAAAACTCTGTTCAGGATGGGATTCTTCGCCCAAATGAGGTTGTTACTCTACCTTCATTCCAGACACCTGAGTCACCTTTGGTGAATGCTCTTCAGTTGCAGCAGCAAAATTCCTTGACAGGAGCAATGAATTCTGACTTGTTTTCTCAAACTACACCTTCTGTAAGTACACCTAACAGTCTTCCTGAACAGTCATCTGTTGCAATTGTTTCCTCACTGGGGTTACGGAAAGGTAGAGAGGCTGATTTGACAGCACAGCCTGTTCGGGGATCCTCCCCATCGTCTTTGGAGCGTTCCCTACTAGCTGCAGGTTGGAAGAGGGGCACTGCAGGGATTTGGATCCCGGATCAGGCCCACAGCCTGATTCCAAGGGACTCTTCTTCTCCTAGTACAGTTGAGTCTGTACCTGATAATGTTATAGCCGTTGCCCACGGATTAGCACAGCAGTGTACTTCTACTCGGGAAAGCTTTTCCCAGCCTGGTTTAAGCCCCCAAAAAGTTATAGAGTCCTCAATTTCAGAAGATGATGATGCAACATCAATTCATTGGGCAGAGTCAGTGGGTGAGGGGCAGGAAGCTCCTAGAACTGCTCCGAATTTTCAAGAGCATGCAAAAACTGCTTGTGAGTCTTTTCGGAGGAAGGACCCCTTTACAGGATCCCCCCCTTGCAAAGACGCAATGCGGTTTGCTTGGAATACCTTGGAGGCCTGGAAGTTACTCCTGATCGCTTATATATTGGTCATGATTTATTGAAGGGATCTTTTGCTTTTTCTCAAGAGAAATACATGCTTTGATACATGTTTCTGGCTCTGTCCTTTATGATATGTTTTACTTCCCCACAGGGTCTTGACAGATTCTAGGCCAAATATGATGCTTTCAAGTATACTGAACTGTGGCTGCCTTTCAAGGCAATACCACTGACAAAATCATCTATAAAAAATGTCACTGTTTTATTTCGTAATGAAGCTGTCTCTATTCTTGACATTGTTTACTGGTTGCAGAAACGCTGTGATGTGTTGGGGAATCCTAGACCTATTTTTGATGAGGAACGTCTTTGGAATTGGGGGTGGGTTATACAGGTTCGTTTAAGGCACAATGCATTAGGTTCAGTACATCTTCCTAATACTTTATTTTTAAGTAATGAGAGAGGCTATTGTTTTTACCCTGGTCAGCCAAGAACTTGCTTTAGGTGCGGAGCATATACTCATTTGGGTTCAGCATGCAACAGAATTAAATGTAATCTGTGTTTAACTTTTGGCCACCATAGCTCGGATTGCACTGAGGATTTACGTTGTAATTTATGCGAGGATGTTGCGTGTGCGTTTAGAGCCTGCCCTTTGGCTACTCACAATAGAAATGATCGTGTTAGTCGGGATTTTATTTTACAAGAAGCCCAGAAAAAAGAAATACAGAAACAAAAACAGAAAACTAGTCAGGCCCCTCCGGAGCATACAAACTCTCCACCTTCACCCCCTTCGGGTCCTTCTAATGCTGAAGCCCACAATGTGATTATAGAAGCAATTTCTACCCCCCACCCATAGTACCTCCTCACAGTACTGATACTGTACTTTCTCCTGCAGTTTCTGGATTGCCTTTAGTGATCAAGGACATGGAAATCAAATGCCCCCATGGTCAAGAGTAATGCGAAAAAGAGGTATAAACAACGCGCCTAAGTCTAAAGTTGCTAAAGCTAGCGTTCCAGGGGATGAAGGTATTATTTTATCAAATAAATTTGCTGTTCTTAGGCCCTCTACGGTAGATTCTGAACAAGGAGGAGACTCGGAGGCTTCTTCCCTTGCTCCTTTCTCCTCTGAATCTGATGGGGAACGAATTGAAGAGGGAGCTGATGAGGACCAGACTCCTAGGATTCATACTAGAATTTGTAGGAGTTCTAGATTAAGGAAACCTCCTTAAAATATCCTGCATATTGTGCCTATGGCCTTTCCTTGTTTAGGGGTAGCATCTATTAATGTGAATAGTATTCGGGATCCCAAACGTAGGTTGGTAACGCTATCTGTGTTAAAAGACCTGCATTGTGACATTTGCTTATTACGGGATACTAGGTTAAATACTCTTTCTTTAGTTCATTCAGCACAACAATTGTGGTGTTGGGGTCCCTCTTTTTTTTCATTTGGCACAGGGGTTTGTGAGGGAGTGGGGATATTGTTTAAAGGGGATGGGTTTAGGGTGTCACGTCTTGTTGATGTATCAGAGGGTAGAGCTCTTCTCTTAGATTTTACCTTTAAGGGATTTGGGTGGAGAGTGATTAACATCTATGCCCCTCTCACAAAAAGGGAACGTATTGATTTATATCAAAAAGTCAGTCCTTATTTATACACAACAAAAATAGTGATATGGGGGGGGAGATTTTAACTGTGTACTGGATGGGGAGCGAATGCAACTAAAATGTACTGTGATTCCAACTATCTTTCTTCGCTTATTAACCAGAGTGGCCTACAAGATTCCTTTCAATGTGTTCATACAGCAGGGGGTCATACTTATTATAGAGGTGCACTTTCTACTAGAATTGACTTTATATTTACAAAAAAGAATATTAGTATCTCAAGGGCAGATATCATTCCTTTAGAGACTTTTGACCATGCAGTCCTTCTGATTGTACTGCGAGGTGATATTGGGCCAAGATACGGTAAAGGATACTGGAAACTAAACATTATGCTTTTAAAGGAACAGAGGATAAAACACAAGATTATTGACTATCTTAATGCACGAATGTCTGTTGCATGTTTAGTGGGTAACCTTAGTACATGGTGGAAGGAAAAAAAGGGGTTTAAAAATAGTGTTTCAGACACATTCTTCTAAAAGTAGGTTGAGTCAGTATAAAGATTATCTTAGACTCCGGTTCCAACTCAATAAACTCTATTCTGTTATTAATATTCAACATATTGGGTTGACACCGCAGATCCTTAATTAAAAAAAAAAGAGATGTTGTCCTTACAATATTCAAGAGCTGCAGCTATGCTAAATGAGCATAGGATTTGCTCCCCAAGGAAAACTGGGTTTGGTGAGGCCTTTAAAGCCTGCTCACACAGGGCCTCTGATAGACTTCTGGATTCTGTTGGGTTACGAGATGGGACTTGTGTGTCCAATGGGTCAGCAATATTACAGGCTGTTTCACAATATTTATCAGATATGTATAGAACAACTCCAATTGATATTTCACAATTAACTTCATTTTTGTCATCGGTTCAGGTTTCACATGTACCTGAGGATCTTTTAAGGAATCTTACTTTACCTATTTCTAAAGTTGAGATTGGAGAGGTTATTAATCATTTGAAAAAGTCCACAGCCCCAGGCATTGATGGCCTTTCTTCTGAATTTTATGTAGAATTCACTGAGATATTACAAACTATATTAATGATGGTATTTAATACAGTGTTGGGTACACTGCAGGTAGATATGCATTTTTGTATAGCAGTACAGATTTTGATTTATAAGAAAGGTGACAGGAGAATTTTGGATAATTGGAGGTTGTTGAGTTTGTTAAATACTGATTGTAAAATATTATTGAAAATTTTACATAATCGCCTGCTTAACGTAGCCTCATTGCTAATTATATAAACTCAAACATGTTCTGTTTTGGGGCGCTCAATTATGCATAATTTATTATTACTTCAGGAGATTATAGAAAGGGGTAAGAATGGTCAAACTCAGGGATTTGTCATGTCCCTAGATCAGGAAAAAGCCTTTGATCGTGTACCACACCATTACATTTCTTTAATATTAACACATTATAGGATTCCAGCTAGTTTTGTAAACTGGATCTCGTTGTTGTATAATAATGCCAGGGCAGTGCCCTTTGTTAATGGTCATCTGGGTTCTTATATTGATATATCAAGGGCAATAAGACAGGGATGTCCACTCAGTCATTTACTCTATGTCTTGTGTTTGGATCCCCTGCTTCATCTTATCCAGCAGGATTCATGTATTGTTGGGATCCCAACACCGGGGGGTGATATGGACATTAAGGTGACTGCTTATGCAGATGATTTATGTGTTCTAGTAGTCAATTATGCTTCAGGTATTCAGGCTCTTAATTGTATTGAAGAATTTTCTAGATTATCTGGAGCAAGTTTCAATATTGGAAAAAGTATTATTTATAAATTAAATAATTCCAGTATTTCTCCTATGTCCTGGAAAGGTATTCAAGTGACTACTGATCCCTTTCAGTGTTTGGGAATTTGGTTTGGATGGGGGGATAATGGGGTATACAATTGGACAAAGAAATTAGAATTTGCAAAAACAAAGGTGGAAGTCTGGAAAAAATGGAATCAGACTAAAAAGAAAAAGGTGGCGGTAATTAAAACTTTTTTTCTCCCAATATTTATTTTTCTTAGTTATGTTTATCCTTTACCTAAATCTTTGGAAACTACACTATTAGGACTCATATTCCAGATAATATGGGGAAGCCGCCTGAATCCTATTAAACGTGAAATAATATATTTTTCGGTAGCAGAAGGCGGGTTAAATTTGATTAATCCAGTACTTTTTTTCTCTTGTAATTTTTTCCATGTTAATTTCATTGAGTTGACTAAACCAAGTCTTGCTATCTGGTCCTTATTTGCTAGTGAATGGCTAAAGCCTCTTTATAACGTTTGGGAAGAACAAGGGGTTTTGAAAGCACAGGTTAAGACGAGCTGTGTTTTTTTTCAGGCCTGCTCTTAGTAAATTAAAAACCTGGAAGTTACAGTTTAATATATTGTCTAAATTCACCACTAAATCACTTTATTCTACAATTCATACATCTATTAATCCACCATTTCTTTCCTTTAGGCAAATAGAGCCGGGTTATACTAAACTTGTATTGGAATCTTTGAAAGACCCTTATATTCCACCAAGAATATGGGATGTTTGTTGGTTAAGTGCACATGGCCGTCTTTTTGTGAAAGGTAACGCTAAACATAAAAAAAATAGAGGAACAGATGTGCCCAAGGGTATCTTGTATTACATAAGAGGAATCAATGGTACATTTTTTTATTGAATGTCCATATGTTAAAACTATATGGGGTACAATAGCCACTAGGTGGCACAATGGATACTGGAATAATATTTCGTATGAAGAAATTGTTGGTGGCTTTACTTTCCAGGACTTGGGTATTTATAAGGGTACATTATGTATCATTTTTGCCTTTATAAAGTTTGCTTTATGGCAATCAAGATGTAAGTTTTTTTACAGCAACTATATCAAGACTCTAAACAGACTGTTACTATAGAGAATGAACCCTTGAAACAATGTATGTTTGAAAAACAACATGTGCCTTCAGATTGTTGGGTCCTTCGTTGGACAGAGGTACCATTCCTTAAGGATAAAACAGGATAGTTTTCTTAGACCTTTTTTGGGGGATTTCTTGTTTCTGCTTTTTATGTATCATGTTTCTTTGGAATGTAATGTACAGTTTCTCCTAAATAAAAATTTTCCCTACTCTTTTCGATAAGTGCCAAGGGATCTTTAACATCCACCTGAACTACCACCAATCCAGGCAGATGAGACCTCGGTTTAACGTCTCATCTGAAAGACGGCACCTCAGAAGTGCAGCACCCCTCTCATGCTGCACTACAGTGTCAATACTGGGATATTAACCCAAGTGCCAGATGTGGGAACTGAACCCACAGCCTTCTGATCGCCAGGCCTCAGAGGCGAGTGTGCTACCTACTGAGCCACTGACACTGTTAAGGCACATGTTGTGATGGTACAGCAGTTGATGTAAAAATATAATTGGGTCCTCTAGCTTATTGTAAACAAATATGAAACATCTTTCAATAAGGTACAGGTGGAGCTCTTCCTGTTAGGATAATGGCACTTCAATTGCTATTCAAACAAGGTTTTAAAAAGACAGTGTATCACATAAAAGGGATGCAATTGTGTGCATGCGCTCAGGTGGGTTTACACAGCATCATAAATTACTAAGGTGATTTCAGCAAATCAGTGCAGAGACACGGTACTTATCCTCTGTACGGTGAGCTCTCGTGTGGAAGCAGACAGAACCGCTCAGCTTCCCTTCATGGGCCTCTCGCCCAAATCTCAAGCTTGGTGTCTCTTATACCATAATAGACACTCCTCAGAAGCTCTATTAACATATACATAAAAATGTTTCATTAGGGATAAAATCTCGATTGCCAACAAAAGCATGAAACACATTAGGATGGGCCCATGGTGTCATGGTGCCAGTTGACACTCAAGGTTCCTATAGGTTTGTGCATGTGGGCTGTGTTGTCTGAGAGGAGGAGGAAGATGAGGATACAATTTCCCATTGCACTTCTGAGATGTTGAAGTGGCCCATAAAAACTCCTCCAGCAATTAAACATGAGGGGAGAATGGTTGATCGAAGCTGGTCTGATTTATTCCTGAGCGGTTTCAGTATGTTGGAAGGTTTTCCTGGGAATGGATTTTATTCCATGTGTTTGTAGCTGGCCCATTAGTGCATTGGCAGGGTTGTCACCTTAATGCTGAGCCTGGATTGCTGGGCTGGCTGGCTGGAGGTGAGGGAGAACTGAGCACCTCACAGAAAGCTCTCCTCCAGGAGGGAGGGAGAGTTGCTTGACCTGGTAGTTTTACACAGTGCATGGACATTTTTCATTGGGGATGAAATCTCAGTTGCCAACACCATGAAACGCTTTTAGCTGTGTACATGGTATCATGGTGCCAACTGTCACTCAAGCTTCCTATAGGTTTGTGTACCTGGACTGTGTTGTCTGATTGGAGGATATGAATTCCCATTGCACTTCCAAGGTGCTGAAGTGGCCTATTAAAACTGTTCTAGGGATTATAAATTAGGGAGAATGGTTGACCTAAGCTGGTTTGATGTATTCCTGAGATTTTGATATATTGTAAGGTTTGCCTGGGAACAGATTTGTAGCCGGCCCATTAGCACATTGCAAGGGATGCCATTTGTGATGCTGCTGAACAGGGCTCATGCCCCTTGCCTGGATCGCAGGGCTGACTGCAGGAGTAGGACTGAGCATCCCACAGAATGCTGTCCACCTCCTTGGAGTGGGGTAGCATGTCGTACTGCGCTACCGTCACCTGGGTGACCATGAGTGGACAGTGCAATTGAGATCTTACAGTCTGCACTGGTCAGGGAGAGTGTGTGTCAAGGCAACAGACATGTCGGCACCTAATGACACAAGCATGTTCTTAGAAGGTGGGACCTTTGAGGGGGGAAAACAAAATATGGCCACTGATAAGGCAGGTGATGTCCCACCAACTCACTACCTTGATCTCAGGCTCTTACCTTTAGGATCTCCCCAGAAGACCACTGCCATGGGTGGCTGGGTCATGTTACTGAAGCTACTATGTAGCAAAAGGCAGACCCCATCTTGGAGGGTAATGCACTGATGTGTCACAGGTCTCCAAAGGAACGGCCAAGGAGGAGCTTCTTGGATGGATAGGGGATACTGGCAAAGAGGAGTTTAAAAAAAATACACATTTGTAAGCACTGACTCATCTGTTACATTCTGTATTACTAGGGTCAGTGCATAAACTGAGGGTGAATGCAATTAATGCAGTCACCTTTTTTTCCCCCTGCAGTTAGTGTTCTTTATTCTCCCCACTGGAGCAGACCCCTCTCCTTCACACCAACCTCCCCAGCCCTGTCACCCCGACTTTCCTCCAGGACTTACCCTCATACTACCGTGGCATGACCTGAGTATTCATTGGGTGTGGGGCTTGCAGATGACTGGAGTCATCTAGCCACCTCCTTCTGTTTTCCCATTTTCTTCTCCATCCATTACAGAGCAGCAGGAATGCAATGATGCCAATGGCGATGTCCTGCACATGGGGCATCTGCTGTTCCTACACTAAGCATACTTGTGGTCTTAACGCACTACCCCAGCCATTGCTAGGGGTCACCCAAGCACTGAGCTCTGCATTTCCCCCCACACTGGAGGAGAGCAGTCCAACAGGTGCTCAATCCTCCTCCCTCCCCCTCGGCCAACCCTCCAACTCCCAAGCTTGCTCCAGAACTCGGGTCATCAGCATTGCAAATATTAGTACTACCACTGTGCTGGTGGGCTGGTAACATGCAGTCATCTTTTTTACATTGGGGAGGAGGATTTTCCCCTTCCCCATTTGGAAGCATCAATGGTCAGAGCTCAGTCTAACTAAATCAGCACTTTCAGTTTGAATGGAAAAATGACATCTCTTTTCATGAGTTTTGGTCTTCAATTACTGGACAGGGGTCAGGCGGGCCCACAGAAGGTAAGTAAAAGTTATGAACAGGTTAATCAAGTCTGTCAAGCAACATAACCTTTTCCCTTCACCAGTCTTGAGAAATTAGATTTGAAAGATGTCCCCTCAGTAAAATGTACTGTACATCACGATGGTCAACCAAAATGTCACAGCATAGGCACATAAAGACTCCAAACACAGTGCTCTGCCAAAAAGAGAATGATATGATGCCACACCTTGGAAGGGGTGTTTGTCTCCTCATTTATTATTCGGCCTCTACATAAGGCTGCTTTTGGGAACAAATCATTTGTTTGTTATGGTGAAGTAAGTGTAATGAGACAGATTTTATAATGGGGCTTAAAGAGCTGCTGATACCGCAAAGAAAACTTTGAAAAACATGATATTTAGGTACAATTAAGCTTACATTACATATATATTCTATAGATTTCTTCTCCTCATTATTTATTTTTGAGGAAATATACATGAATACATGATCTTTATACCACAGAAGTTATCTGCCTCTTTGGCTTACTCCCTTCTTCATCAGGAAACAAGCACATATGATCGGTGCCTATTTTCGTAAATAAGATTGCAGGAAAAAATGATGTGGAGGCAGAACTCAAGCTCTGTGATAATGCAAACATTAAAAGACTCATTCATACAGTGGGACTTGAACAAACTCATTGAATATAACCATGACTGTCTATTAGAGCACTTAAATCATTTATTTGAACAAGTCAAAACTAAATGAGAATACACAAATAATACAAGGGAAATACACAAAAAACAAGATGGCTGGTGTGACAGAGTCTGTAAAGCCCTAAAACAGCAGATAAGGAAACTATTGAAAACTTATAAAAAGACCAAAGGAAATATTGAAAAAAATTAAGACACCGCGAAAAGAATATAAACTACTTTTAAGAGACAAAAAGAAAATCTATTTTTTAAAACAATGGGAATGTATGCTAAAGGCAATGAATGACAGAAACAATAAAAAGTTTTGGGTAATGGTAGCCAGGGGAAAAAATAACTTTAAAATAAGTGTAGATACCTATATAACTGAAATCAAATGGATAGAACATTTTATGAATATTTTTTTATAATAAACAGGCCAAAACAGGCTTCCCAGAGAGTGTTTCTAATGCAAGCAAGCTCCCAGATCTCACTAATTAAGAAATTCTCTTTGCAGTAAACACATTAAAATTAGCCAAAGCCCCAAGTCCAGATTCCATACCAGCAAAAGTTTACCTATGCGATAAAACCCAATGGGGTAAAACACTGACAGTGTTATAAAATAAATGTATTTCTGCACATTATTTTCCAATTTCATGGCATGGAGCAACCATAATACTGATACACAAGAAAGGAGATTTAACCGACCCCTTTATGTACGGCCCGATTAGTCTCCTCGACATTAATCTGCAGATTTTCTCCCAAGGTCATTTTAGAAAGATTAAATAGGCAAATATAGCTTAATGGGGGATTATCCCTTCCTGCAAGCAGGTTTTATGATGGACCATTCTACACTAGACAATATTTTTATATTACATCACTTAACAGAAAAGTATGTTAAAATACGTAAGTAAAAAATTTATACTGTTTTCATTGATCTTCCAATGGCATTCAACTCCATCTCAAGAGAAATACTGTGGGAACTTTTGTTAAAAAAAGGAATTGATAAATCCTTAATTTATACAATTTATAACCTGTATCATGATACTTGGGCTACGGTTAGTATGGGAAAAGGAGGGCAGTTATCTTCCCTGTTTAAGATAAACAGAGGGGTAAGACAAGGCCTGTGTGGAGCCCCAGTTTTATTCACCTTGTACATAGACAGTTTACTTTGGGAAATGAAATACAGCAACGTCCAATTCACCTATAAATGGCCAAATCTGTTCTGCATCAGCATACACAGATGACCTTGATGCAGATGACCTTGTCCTTTTCTCACTCTCAAAAAGTGGTCTATAGAAGAAATTGGACACCCTAGCTAAACTCTCAAATGAACTGAAACTAACAATTATTCTTTCCAAAACAAAAATAATTTTTGGTAAAAAAAAAAAACTTCAGAAAGGCAATTGGACATTGGGTACAGACAAAGTGGAAGTAGTAAAAACCTATTCATACTTGGGTGTAACTTTTGATGCAAACACACTTTGGAACTCACATATTGAAAGATTGCTGGTAACATTAAAACAAACTGCATTGGCTAGATTTAACCATAGATATGGAGGCAATAGCATTAAGACCATTAGTGAAAGTAATAGAAGCCAAGTTCCACACCCAAATGCTGTATGGGACTGAAATTTGGGATATCAAGAATAGAAATAAGCTTACAGTGCCTATATTTAAAATGTTGAGGAGCACCCTAGGACTTGGACCTTCATGTCCAACCTCTTATAGTAGAGTGGAGCTTGGCATCCTGAATTTAAGTGGCTGTTTTAGAAACCAGGAAGATAAATGTTTGGTTAAGAATAACAAGAATGTCAGAAAACAGACTCGTATATCTGTCCTTAATGGGGGGAAAAATGGTTAGAGCTTGGATTTATTCAGCATTATGGGTACACAGCATTAATAGATTTACTGGCACGGTATAAATTAAATATCCTAAAACATTATGCGGATAAAAATATCGCTCTCAGCCTAAAATATAAATGCTATATTTCTAAAAAAGTTGCAAATTATTGGCAGAAAAAGGACTTTTTGGAAATTAAAAAAAACTTACTCCAAATGGTTTGCAAATAACTATTGTTTTAGACTGAAATCCTATTTGGACATACTGACAGCTCCCAAGCACAGGAGAAAATTTATACAATATAAATTTGAAAGGTTTGAGTGAAACATTTTAGATGCACGACATAAAAAATTATCTGTAGCTGAATGTACATGTTCAGTGGGTGACACAAAAAATCTAATCCACATAATATGGCACTGTTTTTGGTATTTGAAAGAAAGAACCTATTGGTTAAAACCCTTCTTAAACAGTATGTGTGATCTTGATAAAGTATCACTCACGAATATACTATTGCATATGTCAGGAGGTCTAAACCTCACTCTCATGTTCTTGGCAATAATGGGCATGCAAGGAATCACAGACAAGTTGCATAAGAGTAATAAAGCTTGTTTATTACTACCAAAAGAATAATCACAGTTGCCCTAAGCGGTTCTTACCAAAACGAACTGAGAGCCAATGCTAAGTGTTCCCTATACCTCGAGGAATCTCCGTGTCTCCTGGGGTCTCTGAAGTAGAAGGCGTAATGTCTTGCACTATATACCTATGATAATTACCACGGTTACTGTAAGATAGAAACATTTCTAGTTACAGAGATGAGGCCTATTGGCTAAATTAGAGGTGGCTGAACAGTCCTAGATAACATTTTACAATTTTGTTATAGTCATCACTTTGTAGAAACAAAGAGGTACAGTTTGTACATAGCTGTGTAGTAATACAAATCATCAGACAATGGCAGTGTCGACTCATATATCATAATCATTACATGGACATAGATGTCCTAACATCTTGTAAGCAAGAAATACATGTGTATATTGGAAAGTAAAGTGTATAGCAATAATGTGCATACATATCCTGGCATCTACTCTTATACGGTAGATGCCCTTAGCCCTATATGTTAGTATAACATATACCTAAATGCTAGCTGTCTGGGTTGTACCTGTGGGGGTACCAGTTAGGGTGCAAGGACCTCGTGTAACACATACAGATGATGAACAGACTATTGAGAGAATGGTAAAACTTTTTTGGCCATCAATAAAATTAAGAAAAGGATTATTAGTACCCAAATTGTCCCACTGTCAAATAATCAGTTGAGGTTGCATCTCCCCAAATTAATCCATGCTTAAATAGACTGGGACTATGAGAGATTATACTGAATGCACTTTAACTCATTATAATCATTCAAGTGTATATATATATATATATATATATATATATATATATATATATATATATATATAGATAGATAGATAGATATATGTATAAATAAATCTGTTTTGGTATTGTGTAATATGATTTTTTTTTATAAAGCTCTATTTATTCATACATGAAAAGAAATATTATATGCTAAGCACAAATCTGTTTTTATTGTGTATTAGTGTAATTGTTGTTGACTTTTTAAGTTAAACAATAAATTTCTGCTTGATTGATACTCCCTACTTCAAGTCATAATCCTGTGTTTTGACATCACAATCTGTTGCCATAAGAGCAACTGTGATGTCACAAGGAGTGCATTATAACCTCAGGTAGGGAGGAAGCAACAGTAATAGATTAACTCTTCAGGAGCAAAGATCCTGTTTTCATGCAGTCACCAGTAATAAATAATGGGGAGGAGGAATACAGAACTAATGTTCAATCAATCAAAGTCTTTATTTAACCAGGCGGTCACCATTGAGCAAGCTCATTTTCGAGGTGGACCTGGGTTTGTTAACAAGGAATGAGGGACAATATACATGGGATGCAACACACAAGAAAATAGTAACAATACAAATAAAGTGAGATACAATAATACAGTATATACAAAGTATCAGCAGGTAGCATTGACAACAGTATATGTTTGGAATGTTAAAAATACAAGCTGAACTGTGTCCAAATATTATGTTTTGTTATAGTCATCTTGAAGGCATCAGCTGCTCTTTAATGCATCTAGGAACAAGGGTCCTTAGCATACCTCTCACCCTCCTGCCTTGCAAACCAGGGACAAGGCTTAAAACAACCAGGGACAAGTGGCCAAAATCAGGGACACATTTAAAAAAATGGTAATATTAACATTCCTGGCATTATTATATGCTTTGAATCCTGCTTACTCTTCTACAACAGAACTCCCAAATTTAGGAGGGACAGTGGAAATTTTTGAGGCAGAATCAGGGATGTCCCTGAATATTAGGGACAGTTGAGAGGTATGGTCCTTTGGGCTAACAATGAAGTACTTTTTATGTTTGCTTGCGCGCGTGTGCAAAAAACATTTTGTGGCAGCTTGCTGGAATAGCAGGTTGTGGAGGTGCAGCAGTGTTGTGGCCAATGCCTGCAGTGCTTTTTGGGGCTGGTCTCTGTGGCGCCAATGGAGGAGCATGCTGTTGATGACAGTAGTTTTGAAGCATGCCACCAACCTGAAAGAAATTAGCAAATAGGGAGCACCCCGTGATTGGAGAATCAATTGTTTTTCCTGAACAGTCTGATGCTGGGGCGGTACCTGATTGCAGCAGCAAATAGCAGCTTACTTTGCCTGGTGTCACATTTCAATAAACATGGTGGCGGCTTTTGCCATCTGCCTCTCACAGTCTCCATGAAAGTTGACGGGGGTGCCCAATCCCCCTGTCAGCATGCCCCCCTCCCCAGTTCATTTGCTGATGGGGGAGCCCAATCCTGCTCGGTACATGTGCCCCCCCCAAACACATTATATGTGCCAATGGGGTGCCCAATCCCTGTCAGGTCCAGCTCCCCCCAACAAACACCCAGATGACATGCTGGGAGCCCACCCCAGTGTGCCCAGTGTCCCTGTAAGTAAAAAACCGTACCACAATGTTTTTTTTTTTAAACCTGTGAAAACAGAAAACTATCCCTTGTTGTGTCTATTGCCCTCCCCAACCGCACCACCCTCGCACCCTCCAACCCCTTACCCCACTTACCTCCCGAGCCTGGCGCGACGATCTTCGGTGGAGCGGGAACACATTTGCACTCTTCAAAGCCAACCGTGAACTGCAAAAATGCCGGTAAGCTGTATAATGGCATAAATGTTTTTTTTTTTCCCAACTTGGGTGGATATCTCAGCCATTTTAGTGAATTTTGGCACCACATTTTCAACATGGGGTTCTTGGGATCCCACCTCATGAATTCAGTTACTGTCATCTGGTTATTCGGTCCTGAAAGGTGATTTTGCAGTCACTGCATGGAATGACCTTTCGGGACCAATTAATGAAACGACAGTGTCACAGTTCAAGAGGTGGGCTCCCAAAAAGCTTATGTTGCAAATTCGAGAAAAAATTCCCCAAAATTACTGTGTTACGAGCATGTGTTGCGCAGTTTTCACGCACACTCGTAACTTCGAGAATTTGTAGTATTTTCATTCCAGATCTTCAACACTGGCATTTTTTCACACCTCATTTTTTGCATCCTGGCCGAAATGTATTTTCACACATCCGGCGCACAATAGCGCGGTTGCTGTGGGAAATCAGTGTTCGGGCCAGATTAAGAAAATCACAGTGACACTGTTCATGAGTGGAGGTCCCAAAATGCCTTTGTTGAAAATTTGGTGACAACAGTCCACAAAATGATTATGTTACGAGCGTGCATTGCACAGTTTCCACGCACACTCGTAACTTCGAGAATTTGTAATATTTGCACTCAAAATTTTCAACATTGTCATCTTTGCACACCTCCTTATGAACAGTACAGCTGTCATTTTTCACATCCTGCCCGAAATGTGTTTTTGCACATCTGGCGCACAATGGCACGGTTGCTGTGGGAAAGCAGCGTTTGGGACTGATTAAGAAAATCATAGTGACACTGTTCATGAGCAGAGGTCACAAAAAGGCCATGTTGAAAATTTGTAGTGCAAATACCAACAAACGCCCGGGGTGTTAAGGTTTCTAACGCAACATCCCACCCTGTACAGACTGACAGGTGTCAGCGGTGTGCCTTTGAATTGCCAGCTGTAATGCTCATGCCATGCCATTCCAACCCCACCCCCACCCTGCAGCCAGTGGCAGGCATCGAGGTGTACCTTGGACTCGTCGGCCTCAGAGTTCACCGCATTCTCCTATACTACACCCATTTCAGCGTATGTCCTTATGGAATGGGGTGACTATAAAGTTGAACACCCCAAGGCACACCTCAACACTTGTCGGTTTCTGCAGGATAGCGTGAGGTGAAATGGCATTAGAGTTATGGGCGATGACCCAAAGGCACAACCCAATGCCTGTCCATCTCTGCAGAGTGGAGGTGGGGTTGGTGTGAGTTCAGTACTTCACTACCATTCCTATTCTGCATCTGTCTAACTCCTGGCACTTCCATTGCTAATACCAGCAAGCAACTATTTGGCATGGACAAATGCTTGTTACTTCTGCTTAGGCAAAGCTTGTAAGAGTTCAGGGGATGCAGCCTGTAATTGTTAGTGACTGCTCAGCAGTCCAATCACAGGTTGTCAAACTCTGCAGCACCCAATCAGAGGAGACAGTTAGACAGTAGCAGCCAACCAGAGACAACCTTCCACACCCAGGATTGAAAAATCATCAGCACTGATCTGGGATCAGTAAACTGAGGCTAATTTACTTCTAGAGGTAAGCTTTCTTGCTCTTCATTCTCTTTAGTGAAGATTTCGAATTCCAACTCCACACCACCAGGTAACACAACTCTAGCGAAATTCTATACAAGGGTAAAGGACTGTTGTAAAATGTTCAAATGTTACTAGGATTCCAATTCACACTGGGAATGCATCTACTTTCAGAACTAATCTTTCTTGTTCTTCACTTCCCCTTTAGTGCAGATTTACCATTTGAACTCCACTACCACCAGGGAGCATGACTCTGGTGAAATGTGAGGCTAAAGGCAAGTTTTAAAATGTTAACAGTGTTAGTGTAATTCAAGTCCTCATCTCTTGGTTCACAGTCTTGTGCTCTGTTCACTAGGCTACACTGTCTGCTGTTGTGCATGGTTGTTGGGACGCGTTTTAGAGACACATCTTGGGCACAACCCAGTGGCATCAGTAAGATTCTGAAGTGTGTGTGTGTGTGTGTGGGGGGGGGGACATGCCCCCTCTATTGGACACCTACTTAAAAGGGGTCTGAGGATGTCTTTGAATATTGGTGGTAAATGGTGCATTTTGGCAGCAGGAACAGTGGAAGAAAAAGACAGTGTAACCCCCTTACAAATGGGGGTTCCTAAAAAGTCTTCCTTGAGCTTGTCTAAATGCTCACTGCCAGGCTGGTGTCCTGCGTTTTTGCAGTTTAAATGTGACTGCCAGTGAGTGCCTATATAGCCTCTGTGTACTGTCTCATTAAGAACTGCCTGGATTGAAACATAGAATTTGACGGCAGATAAGGACCGCTTGACCCACCCAGTCTGCCCATTTCCCTACCTAATGGATAAGCTGCAGATCCTAGTTAACCAACAGCCTATTCTTTCTCCCCCCCACCGAAATTTGCCTTATAGCTGTCCCATCGCACTTGAATTCAACCACTGTTTTGACTCCACAACCTCCTCTGGAAGGCCGTTCCATGCATCCACAACCCTCTCTGTGAAAAAATACTTCCTTAAATTACCTCTGAGCTGCCCCCCCTCTGTCTTCAAATTGTGCCCCCTTGTTCTTGCACACCTCTTTTTTTTGAAAGATGCTACCCTCTTGGACTTTGTTGATTTCCTCTCCCTCCTTTCCTCGATGCTATACATATTAAGCTCCTTTAGTCTCTCTTCATATGTCTTCCAGTGCAGACCCTGCACCATTTTAGTTGCCCTCCTCTGGACAGCTTCCATCTTGTCTATGTCCTTGCAGAGATTGGGTCTCCAGAACTGCACACAGTACTCCAGATGGGGTCTCACCAGCTCTCTGTACAGAGGGATAACGACTTCCTGTTTTCTACTGGTGATGCCTCTCCCTTTGCATCCCAGTATCCCCCCAGCCCTCCTTACTGCCCTCTCACATTGCTTGCCCACCTTTAATTCATCTGATATGACTACCCCCCAGGTCCCTTTCCATTTTTGGCGTTGTTAGTATCTCACCCCCCATTGTGTACTCTTCCCCTGGGTTTTTGTTTCCCAGGTGCATTACCTTGCACTTCTTAGCATTAAATCTAAGCTGCCATACATTTGACCATTCCTCTAACCTTGCCAATTCCCTTCTCATCCTTTCCACCCCACCTTGTGCATCAACTCTGTTGCAGATCTTTGTGTCATCTGCAAAGAGACATACTTTTCCTTCCAGTCCCTCTGCAATGTCGTTTACAAAGACATTGAAGAGGACCGGTCCTAATACTGAACCCTGCGGCACCCCACTAGTAACCCCCCTTTCTTCAGAGTGGACTCCATTTACTATTACCATCTGTGTCCTATTCTCCAGCCAATTATTTTCCCAGGCTATCATCTTGGGACCCACTCCCAGGCTGGCTAACTTGTATATTAATCTTTTGTGTGGGACTGAGTCAAATGCCTTGCTAAAGTCTAGGTAGGCCATGTTCACAGTCCCTCCCTGATCTACTTTGGTCACCCAGTCAAAGAAATGTTTTAGATTCGTCTGGCATGACCTTCCTGCTGTGAATCCATGCTGCCTTGGGTCCTGTGCCCCTCTGGCCTCTAGGTACGCGACAGTTCTTTCCTTCAGAAGTGATTCCATCATTTTCCCTATCACTGAGGTTAAACTAACTGGTCTGTAGTTTCCCGCTTCTGCCCTGCTCCCACTCTTGTGAAGGGGAATCATATCTGCCCTCCTCCAGTCCTCGGGTACCACCCCATCCTCCCATGACTTGTTAAAGAGGGTAGTCAGTGGTGTCACTAGTTGTACCCTTAGCTCTTTTAGAATTCTGGGATGAATCCCATCAGGCCCCATTGCTTTGTCCACCTTCAGTTTTAAGAGTTCTTTCAGAACCCTTTCTTCTGTAAATGGGCTGGTATCAACTTCTGTATCCAGAGTGGTTGTATTATTTGTTTTAGGTACCTCCCCCTCTTCATTTGTAAATACTGAGCAAAAATATTCGTTTAGTATTTCACAGTCACCCTCTGCCCACCCCCCTCCCCTTTATTAAGCCTCACTATCCCTCCCTTAGTCTTCCTTCACTCCCTGGTGTACCTAAAAAAGGTTTTATCCCCCTTCTTAACTGAGTTGGCTATCTTTTCCTCAGTTCGGGCCTTTGCTGTTCTGACTGCCTTCCCAGCTTTCTTTTGCTTTAACTGATACAATTCTCTGTCCTGCTCCTTCTGTGATTCCTTGTAGTTTCTGAATGCTTTCTTTTTCTCTTGAACCTTCACTGCCGCCTCCTTTGAGAACCATAGTGGTTTCTTACATCATTTTGTTTTGTTTATTTGCTTCACACAAAGGCTTGTTACCTCTGTGATGGCAGTTTTTATTATTCCCCATTGTTCTTCCACCCCTCCTTCCTGCTCATTTGCTAGTGCATTCCTTAGGCACTCAGCCATTTTAGCAAGTAAGTCCTCCTGAAGTCCAGTACTTTTGCCTTTGTAGCAAACTGACTCTATTGCTGGTTGTTGAACCATACTGTTCGATGGTCGCTAGTTCCCAGATGGCTACCCACTTCTACATCTGTGATCCTCTCCATCTCCATTTGAGAGAACCAGGTCTAAGACTGCTCCCTCTCGGTGGATTCCAATACTAGTTGTCTAAGGCATGCCCCTGTAGGGCATCTAGAATAACCCCACTCTTAGAAGTGGCTGCTACAACTGCACTCCAGTTAGCATCTGGCATATTCAGATCACCCATCAGCAATATCTCCCCTTTATCTGCCATTCTAAGTATACTTTCTATCATTTCCTTGTCCATTTCCTCCCCCTGAGAGGGGGGTCTGTATACAACCCCTGTGCGGATTGTGTTGCCTTTGCCTGCCTCCAAATTGACCTACAGTGCTTCTTCTCCTCCCTGTTTACCCTTTTGTTCTGTTGCTTTGATTTTTTCTCTTATGTAGAGAGCTACTCCTCCACTTTTACCCTCCCTGTCCCTCCTGTAGATAGTGTATCCTGGTATGTTTACATCCCAGTCATGGTTCTGTGTGTACCATGTTTCTGTGACTGCCACAATATCCAGATGTTCCTCCTCCATCAAGGCCACTAATTGAGGAAGCTTGCAGTCATAGTTAATCTAAAAGTGAGCTCTGTTAGAAGATGTGCTTGTTTGCTGATCATTTGTTAGAGTAGTAATAGAAACATAGACGTTGATGGCAGATAAGGACTGCAAGACCCATCCAGTCTGCCCATTTCTTTTTCTACCTTATAAATGTGCCATCGGCCTTTGCAATTTGTTCTAACCTGCCTTCCTTGCAGCATGGACAGTTCTGTTTGTTTCCATCATCTTGGTCCTGGACTGCTGAAATGGGCCAATCAGTACATTTGGGACTCTAAAATGGAGCCTGCCTACTGGGGCTTGGTGGGGTCAAAACTTGTAGGAATTGTAGTTTTGGGCTTTTTGCGCCTAAAATAACCTGGAGGGGAGCCCTTGTTGTGATTGACAGACAGATCAGCCAATTGAACCTTTTGGATCTTGGGGAAGTCCCACACTGCTTGCAGTTTCAGTTAGAGCTAAGTTGGGAAGTGAAGAAGTAACAGTTTGAGGTAGTTTGAGCAGCAATCCATAGTGGATTTGCATGGGAGAACTGTGGAAAGGCCCGAGTTTTGGCCTGCATGCCTGCCTGCCTGCTGTCCCCTAGAGGGAACTTGTGCCTTTTTCGGACTGAATCTGAACTTGGCGAAGTAAGCCACTGAATTGTGACTAGGCTCCTACCTGAAGAAGACTGAAGATTTGCTGAAAGCGATCGGCCTGTCTGGACTTCCAGCCACCTCTGAACCCTGGATTGTGCAGAGACTCTGTAATTGCGACCGGAGAGCCTTTTACCTGGTACAGTGGAATTTCCTTACATGTGAATGTGTTGTGTGCTTATAATGGGTCATGATTTGGTTCCCCACTGTGGTTTGAATTGTGTTTTGCTTGCTGGAAGCTGCATTAGAATTTCCTTACATGTAAATGTGCTGTGTGCTGCTAGTGGGTCGCGATTTGGTTTCCAACTGTGGTTTGAACTGCATTCTGCTTGCTGGAAGCCGCATCCAGCCCCACGGACTGAATCCAAAATCATATTTATTGGGCCTGGGACTTGCCACACTGGTCCAGCTTGACTACCCACTGCACAGAGAATGCCACTGATGAGAGACATGCCTGGGGATCAGCCCCTTGCTCAACACTTGAACAGGAATAATGCCTCGGTGATTCGTGTGGGCCCTGCTTCTCCGGGCACTCCAGCTCAACAACCTACAGTCTTGATTTTGTACTGCCTGTGTCCAGTATTTGGTATCATGAGTAACCATCAGGGTGCTCCCTGCAACAACAGCTAAATCAAAAGTGTTGTCATCTGATTGTCTTGTTGCTTTTTCTTTCACGAACTGAGCCCCCTTCCGGCTCCGGATTACAAGTAGTGTGCATTGTGCATGTTGCTTTCTTCCATCACAGGGCCCCAAACAGCTGCAATGTTCCTTCCTGGCTAGCCCACCATTTTCCTACCTGGGTACCCAGAGTGTGTGACTGTGTGGGGACTTATAGTGCAGGCATAACTGTTTGATCAATATAGCCTTTAAGCCAATCAACCTGATTACATCTCTTCCTTGTTCAAGTCCCTTGAATAAATCATATCTGACTTTTTTGCTGCATTTAACCTGACTGTGGTTCCAGTTTGTGCCAAGAGTACTGTACTGTTGCTATTTACTGTGCATAACCTTGTTTTACATGGGGTCCCCAGTGTTGAGCCAGAGGAACCAGCCCTGGAAGTAAGTGCAAACAGTGTGGTTACTGGTATGGTGTACAAGGGGTACTGTGAAAGTGATTATCATATATTGCTCAGGCCACTAGAAAGGAAAGAGGGGGAGGGTTACAGTGTCCCGGAGGGCTGTGCCCAGGTTAGTTTGACCACTACCAACCCTAACCTCTGGGTGGAGGCACCTGTTTCAGAACTCAGGCCCCTTAACCTGCTACTAGCCACGCAGGAAGGTTAGTGGCCCTTGGGATAGCACCGCCTAGGGGTTACATCTTGGAGGCTCACCGCTGGGATTTTGTGCCTTCTAGTGGCCAAAAATTATGAATTATTGTTAAAGAGTAATGGTTACCCCAGTAGAAATGGCTGTACACCAGTTGGTGGGGTGGTGTACTGGGCAGGAGATCGACCCCCTAAATGCTCTGCTTATACTGGATATTCCCCTGGGTACCAGTAAGGACACTGTAGAGGGAGTACTCTCCAAAGTTGAATGTTTAAAAAACCCTGTGGTGGTAGGTCGACAGGCTGATTTGATGGCCCAAACTTTCATACCTTTGGTAGAGTGTAGTGACCTCGTGGACAGCTCTAAAGTGCCACAGACTATTGCCTCAGAAGGGGTCCTAGCCACCAGGAGAGTGATAACAAAAGACAGTAAAGACCCTTGGGAGGATGAGCTCCCACCATTATCCGAGACTTTTGAGGAGAAATTTGCTAAGTTGCGGAGGAAGGGAAAACCGTAGAGGACTTTCAGAAACTATTCCTGCCACCTGGGGGTGTTCCTTCCCCAACACCCACTCCCACTCCAGCACCTGTTACTGCCCCACCTTCTGTGCCTGTGCCAATGCTGGCCTCTATATCTGTACCCGCCATTAGTCATGACTCGTATCACCAGCTGAGGATGTTTTCAGGCACCCTTCAAACACCCCAGAGGGAGGACAATTGGGAGACTTGGATAGACTATGTTGCCCCTCAAATCCGAGAATGGCAATGCCCCAAACCAGAGAAGAGGAGAAGGGTGATTGAAAGCTTCAGAGGCCCCGCCCACTAACTATCCACGCTACACAGGCTAGTAATCCAGAAGCAACTGCTCAAGATGTATTGAATGCATTGGAAAATGTGTATGGCAGTTCCGATTCAGATGAGGACCTGTGGGGTAGGGTCAAAAACACTCAGCAGTACCCAGGGGAACCCTTATCCATGTATGTGCCTCGACTCGAAGCAGTACTACAGGAATGCCTAAAGAAAGGAGGCATGGCCCCAGCTAAGTTAGATAGGAATAGGCTGAACCAACTCCTCAAGTCAGCCCATTCTCTGAATTATTGCTGCTCCAACTACACCTTGCTGCTCGGTTGGATGCATCTCCTACCTATGATGGACTGATGAAGGAAATTTGGAGGACTGAGAGGAGCCAGCCACATGGGGGGCTCCTCCTGTATCTGCTGTTGCTGCTGCCCAGATGACCGAGGATGCACATGTGAGTTATGCTCAGGGGTGAAATACAGTACCAGTTGAACATTGGGAGGCTAGCAAGGACGATCTGCCCTGGGGTGAGATAATGCGAGAGGTCTGAGAAATGTGGGCTACCATTTCCCTACAAGCCCATTCCAGAGATACAATGGGCCCAAACCCCTCTCAGAGTGTGTCCGCTATGGGGGTTGGGGTGCACTCCCAGGCATCCCCTGTTGACAGCAGCTCAAAGATTGATGAATTGACTAAGGAAGCGAGGGAATTACTGAGGCGTCCCCCATGCTCACCACACACCAGACAGAGGTTGAATCACAATTTTCTGTTGGTGGTACCCTCTCCTTAGCCCCCAATGTGATGCTTTGGCAACACCAGACTCTAGAAAGCATACTCTGTCATAATTCTGGGAAGGAGGGGCATATGAAGAAAGAATGCCGGTCCCCAAAAGACTTAGATAAGGTTGTATACAGACTTCAAGGGGAGCTCCGGAAAGTGAAACCATGGCCGAGGGGTGCTGGAAACGACCGCAGTGAAGGCTCAGGAAATCCCAACTCCAACTTCTTTGTGACTAAGTCATCTGTACTGGCCCCCGCTACTGTCCCTCCTGACTGGTCCAAGATAGTGGCCCTTCAATGCAGACTAATGTGGCTGTGAATGGTATTCCTACTCGGGTTGTGCTTGACAGTGGGTCACAAGTGAACCTTGTGTTTCAGAACTGGTATGACAAACACTAAACTGATGTGCCCTTACAATCCCTGGAAGGCCTACATGTGTGGGAGCTGAGCGACAAGTCTTATCCTTATTTAGGATATGCCCACCTCTGGGTTGTCTTTTCCTGCAACTGTCACTGGTGTAGAGGAGCAAGTAGAGACACTGGCTCTAGTGTGTCCCCCCAGTGGACTGTATGATGGGGTTCCCCTGTTATCTGGAACAAACGCCCACATGTTTGGGAGACTAGCACAACTCTGCCATGAGAAACAAGGGCAGCTGGCTGGATGGGCCCTAAGAATTCCAGCCTTAGTGAAAAAAAGAAAGGGCTTATGACTGGCAACAGAGACCTGACGATGTGGACCCCGATGAGTCTGTGGGGATAGTGTGGAAAAAGGAACCTGACTCCTTGGTATTGGTCCCCAATGCCCAGTGCACAATCCATGGAGAAGTCTGCCTAAAGAGAAACGTAAAGAACAAAATATTAATGTTGGCTGCACCAGGAGATGGAAAGTTGCCAAAGGGATTATTGGTCAAACCCAGTATCTTGCCTGCTCATGCCCACGCCTATGCACGATATGTGTGATGGTCCAGATTCAGAACGTGTCAGATCGGGAGACTCGGGTGAACAGAGGGTGCACCTAAACTACAGTACACTACATCGACACTGCCGTATTGCCCAGCAACAAGTGCTCTGGTGAAAAGGAGAGAGTAACCCCTGACTTATTTGACTTTGGTGACTCCTCGTTGCCAGCTGAATGGAAGGCTAGAATTAGCAGGAAACTCGCTCAGAGGGACCAAGTGTTTTCATTAAAAGAATGGGACATGGGGTGTGTCCAGGGTGCAGAGCATCACATATGCCTGCATGGTGACCGGCCATTTTGAGAGAGATCCCGACATCTCACCCCAGCAGACATAGATGATGTGAGGAGACACCTGCAGGAAATGCTCGCTGCTGGTGTGATACAAGAATCAAGGAACCCATATGCCTCTCCAATTGTGGTTGTGCATAAGAAGAATGGGTCGGTAAGGATGTGTGTTTATTGTCGAACCCTGAACCGGTGGACCATCCCCGATCAATACAGCATGTCCTGTATACAGGATGTCCTGGATTGTTTGAATGGGAGCAAATCATTTTCGGTATTGGATCTTCGCAGCGGATACTACCAGATCCCAATGGCCCCGGAGGACCATGAGAAAACAGCCTCCATCTGTCCTTTGGGGTTCTACAAATTTCTGAGAATGCCACAGGGTATTTGAGGTGCCCCGGCCACCTTTCAGTGACTGATGGAACGTGTGGTGGGAGATGTGAACTTACTGGAATGTCTAGTGTACCTAGACAATGTCATTGTGTTTGGGCGCACATTAGAGGAGCATGAGACCCGGCTGTTTAAAGTCCTAGACTGATTGGAAGACTTCGGCCTCAAGCTGTCCATTGACAAGCGCCAGTTTTTTCAAACCTCCATGAAGTATGTCGGACACATAGTATCTGCAGAAGGGATAGAGACTGATCCCAGTAAGGCTGAATCACTGACTACTTGGCCCTAGCCCCATAATTTGAAAGAACTACAATGTTTCCTGGGGTTCTGTGGCTACTACTGCAGGTTCATAAAAGACTATTCAAAGGTGATTTGCCTGCTCTTGAATCTTACCCAGGGTTACCCTCCTACCAACCATAAATATAAAAAAGTGGTCATCAAAGAACCAGAGAAAATGTACTTCTGCACAGGTGAACTTTTTGGGCCCCGCTGGACACCCGAATGTGAAGCAGCATTTCATGAAGTCATATACCAGCTCACCCATGCCTCTATCCTCACCTATGCTGACCCCACCAAGCCCTATGTGCTGCATACAGATGCCAGTCTGCAGGGTCTAGGAGCTGTGCTGTATCAAGCCCACGAGGATGGTTTGAGACCAGTGGCCTTTGCCAATAGGAGCTTGACCCCGTCGGAGTGAAACTACGCTATGCACAAGATGGAGTTCTGTGCGCTAAAATGGGCCATTGTCGACCAGTTTCATGAATACTTCTATGGGGCAAAGATATTGGTGAAGACCTACAATAACCTGTTAACCTATGTACAGACTTCAGCTAAGTTAGACGCCACTGGGCAGGCACCGGTGGCTTTCCGCGTTATCAACCTATGATCATGCTGTTGAATACAGGCCAGGACTGAACCATATTGATGCTGACGCCTTGTCATGAAGGCCAGTTTCCAAGAATGATTGGGTCAGGCTGTTTGAACCTGACATCCAAGCCTTGTGCCAAAAATTTGACCGAGATGAACAGATGTCTGCGGACACAGTGGACTGTTTAGTAGATTGTTTGGGCCCTCCTAATACCTGCATTCCGGCTGCCTATTGCCACTTTTCTGCTCTAGATATTAGTGCACTACCTCAATTTGACAATAACAGCATTCAGTGGGCTCAATCCCAAGATCCTATGATTCAGCCCACACTTCATGCCCTGCGTGTGGGGAAAGATGTGTCCAAGTTGCGTTCTCCTGACTTGCGAACTGCTCTATTGTTTAAAGAAGGCCCCAGATTGAAGCTACTCAATCAGCTGTTGTACAGAGAGGCAGTGGATCGTGGTGGTCAAGTAGACAGGCAGCAATTGGTGCTGCTCACTTCCTTTAAAGATTTGGTACCGAGGTCCCTCCACAATCACATGGGGCACCTTGGTATTGACAGAACTCTCGACTTGGTACGATCTCACTTCTACTGGCCCAAGATGGGGTCCAATGTTGAGCACCATGTAAAGACCTGCAGTTGTTACCTGCAAAGGAAGGCCCTGCCTTAGAGAGCTGCCCCCCTTGTCAATATTACTACCAGCGCCCCCATGGAACTGGTCTATATTGACTTTTTGTGTTTAGAACATGATCAGCAGAATATTGGCAATGTGTTAGTGGTTACGGATCATTTCACACGGTGTGTGCAAGCTTTTCCAACTAAAGATCAAAAGGCCTCTACTGTGGCCAAGGTGCTAGTGGAAAACTTCTTCATCCACTATGGTCCCCCCCTCAGCGGAAATCACTCTGACCAAGGCAGAGCTTGTGAAAGTCGGCTAATCAAAGACATGCTCTCTCTATGAGGGGTGTGGAAGACAAGAACCACCCCTTTTCACCCACAGGTGGACCCTCAATCAGAACATTTTAACCGCACCCTTCTAGACATGCTGGGCACCCTCCATCCCAAAGACAAGCCTAAGTGGAGCCAGAAGATTAGCACCTTGGTTCACGCATACAAAAAATGACGCTACTGGGTTCTCCCCCTACTGCCTCATGTTCAGGAGGGAGGCCAGACTGCCCATTGATGTCTACTTTGGGGTCTCTCCAGATGGAGTCCGGGCCAAAAATTACCTACAGAATGTACAGAAACTGAAGGCTCAATTGAACCATGTCTATCAACTGGCCCAGACAATGGTCACCAAAAGAAATCTCACCAACAAAGAAAGGCATGATAAAAAAGTAAAGGCTCAAGAGCTTCGCCTGGAGACCGTGTGTTGTTACGCAATTTGGGACTGCATGGCAAACACAAAATTGCTCATAGGTGGCACCATCTTCCCCATGTAGTAGTTGGAAAGTTGAATGATTTACCAGTGTACAAGGTGTGCCCAGAGAATAACTCCAAAGCTGTCAAGACCATGCTCCGTAACCACTTGCTACCTATAGGCCAAGTCATAATTGAGGCTGAACCATCAGAGATTGATTCCCCTGGGCCGGTGACTCATGCTGCTGCAAAAAAGTCAACCTACCCGAGTAGTTAGAGATTTGATGCTTCCCCTGCAGCAGGCCCAGAATGATAGTGACTGTCAGTCCACCTCTGACGAAGTGAGTGTGACAGTGCCTATTACCCCTCCTATGAATTGAGTCAGCTGTTTCAAGGTAACCCTATGACTAATTGTGGGGATGAAGCTGGGCCTTCTGGACTGCCTAACCCCCCAGCTTCATCCTTGGAGCCAATGCTCCCTGAAAGTGAAGTGCAAAGTATTACGTCTGAGGTTGCGGACTCTCTGTGTTTTGTGGAACTGTGTGAATTGCCTGAAGAAGGAGCTGATGGTTTGAGTCTCTCTGGTGACACACCAGAACTTGAAGAACAATGTGAGAGTGTTGACAGCACCCCTTCAGTGCCACAAAGTCTAACTGTGCCAGAGTCTGCTCAAAATGAGCAACCTGGGCCTCCATCAGAAGATAATGAGTAAAGTGTTGTGGAAACTGAGCCTACAAAGCAAGGAGCTGACAGTGCTCCAAGTTTGGACATTCCCATCCATGCAGAGGCACCCCTCACAAGTGACGAAAGCTCCAAAGTTCATGTTGAAAGTACAGAGACTGTGGCCCCTCCTCCCAGAAAGACTGTCCAAGCTGTCAAGCCAGTGCTATGCTTTAGTTATGATTCCCCTGGGAGGCCAGTGGATTTGCCTCTCAATGTGGTTCACAAAGGGGTTTATGTTTCACCAAGCTCACTGCCCAAACTTGAGCTTGATGGCCTAGTCTAGGTTACTTGTTCTTCCCTCTCACCATGGTGCCCCTGCCCCATCCAGCCCCAAGTTAGCCAATAGGGAAGGGACCTCTCTTGCATTGTTTAAGGTACAAGAAGTTATTAAATGAATCAGTATTACTTGTATGAAACATGCATAGGTATTGTCAATATGGATGTAGTAATGGGAAGTATATTGAAAGGATAGTAATGTAACAAGTTAATGATATATATATATATATATATATATATATATATGTATGTATGTGTCTCTCGTTTATGTTACATTTTTGATATTGTGATGGTACAGACTTTACGTGGATGCCACGTTTTCTCCAGGCAGGGAAGAGTGTAACCCCCCTACAAATGGGGGTTCCCGAAATGTCTTCCTTGAACTTGTCTAAATGCTCACTGCCAGGCTGGTGTCCTACGTTTTTGCAGTTTAAATGTGATTGCCAGAGAGTGCCTATACAGTCTCTGTGTACTGTCTCTTGAAGAGCTGCCTGGATAGCAGTCATAATTAATCTAAAAGGAAGCTCTGTTAGAAGATGTGCTTGTCTGCTGATCATTTGTTAGAGTAGTAAAGATATTGCAGTTTGTTCTAATCTGCCTTCTTTGCAGCATGGACAGTTCTGTTTGTTTCCATCATATTGGTCCTGGACTGCTGAAATGGGCCAATCAGTACATTTGGGACTAAAATGGAGCCTGCCTACAGGGGCTTGTTGGGGTCAAAACTTGTAAGAATTGTAGTTTGGGGCTTTTTGCGCCTAAAATAACCTGGAGGGGGAGCTCTTGTTGTGATTGACAGACAGATCAGCCAACTGAACCTTTTGGATCTTGGGGAAGTCCCACACTGCTTGCAGTTTCAGTTAGATCTAAGTTGGGAAGTGAAGAAGTAACAACTCAAGATAGTTCGAGCAGCAATCCATAGTAGATTTGCATGGGAGAACTGTGGAAAGGCCTGAGTTTTGGCCTGCATGCCTGTCTGCTGTCCTCGTGAAGGAACTTGTGCCTTTTTTCAGACAGAGTCCAAACTTGGAGAGTGAAGTAAGCCACTGAATTGTGACCAGGCTCCTACCTGAAGAAGACTGAAGATTTGCTGAATGCTGAATGCGATTGGCCTGTCTGGACTTCCAGCCACCTCTGAACTCGCAGATTTTGCAGAGACTCTGTAATTGCAACTGGAGAGCCTTTTGCCTGGTACAGTGGAATTTTCTTACGTGTAAATGTGCTGTGTGCTGCTAGTGGGTCAAGATTTGGTTCCCCACTGTGGCTTGAACTTTATTCTGCTTGCTGGAAGCCTCATCCAGCCCCACCGGACTGCATCCAAAATCATCTCCATTGGGCCTGGGTCTTGCCACACTGGCCCAGCCTGACTACTGCTGCACAGAGAACACCATTGATGAGACCTGCCTGAGAATCAGCCCCCTGCTCAACACTTGAACAGGAACAACGCCTCGGTGATTCGTGTGGGCCCTGCTTCTCCGGGCACTCCAGCTCAACAACCTGCAGTCTCGATTTTGTCCTGCCTGTGTCCAGTGTTTGGTATCGTGAGTAAACATCAGGGTAGGTCCCTGCAACAACAGCTAAATCTAAAGTGTTGTCATCTGATTGTCTTGTTGCTTTTTCTTTCACGAACTGAGCCCCCTTCCAGCTCCGGATTACAAGTAGTGTGTGTTGTACATGTTGCTTTCTTCCATCACAGGGCCCCAACCAGCTGCAACGTTCCTTCCTGGTTAGCCCACCATTTTCCTACCTGGGTACCCAGAGTGTGTTACTGTGTGGGGACTTAAAGTGCAGGCATAACTGTTTGATTAATATAGCCTTTAAGCCAATCAACCTGATTACCCCCCTTCCTTGTTCAAGTCCCCTGAATAAATCAAATCTGACTTTTTTTTTTGCTGCATTTAACCTGACTGTGGTTCCAGTTTGTGCCAAGAGTGCTGTACTGTTGCTATTTACCGTGCATAACCTTGTTTTACAGGGGGTTCCCAGGGTCGAGCCAGAGGAACCAGCCCTGTTGGTAAGTGCAAACAGTGTGGGTACTGGTATGGTGTACAAGGGGCACTGTGAAAGTAATTATTGTATATTGCTCAGGATAATAGAAGGGAAAGAGGGGGGGGTTACAGTGTCCTAGAGGGTTGTGCCCAGGTTAGTTTGACCACTACCAACCCTGACCGCCGGGTGGAGGCACCCGTTTCAGAACTCAGGCCCCTTAACCTGCTACTAGCTGCACAGACAGGAGTAGTAGCCCTTGGGATAGTGCCACCTAGGAGTTACAACAGTAAAGCAGGCATGCAAGAAAGGCCGTTTTTGTTTGTAACAGGATTAAATGTACACTCATTTGGAACTTGTCCTTTAACCACTGCTCTTCCCCATTACAGGCCACTAACATTTCATCATCCATCCACACAATTTCTAGTTTCAAACTTTTTTTTTTTTTTAACAGAAGTAACAAGGGAGGTGCTGAAGTCTTCTAACACAAGGCACATTTTTGTCCCTTCTAAGCCAGCCACTAAAATATGGTTAAGACAGCCAGCTAAAACTACATTGCATACTCTTCTCCTGCCATTAACTCCAACAAGATACATGGTGAAGCTGGACTGACAACTGAATGTCCCTCAGTCATGCCATTCTCAGAGGTGCTGTCTCCTCCTGTGTGGTGCTGCTGCCTACTTCCCATGACTCTGCTGTCATGGTGCCCTCCAGGATCCTCTCCCTCTACCATCGTGACTCCTGGCTGCAAAGAACTCTGCCTGCACCTGGAAGGATCCCCAGTCTACCCACCTCTCAACTCAGTCCTTCTTGATACTGGCCATGTCACTGCTGACACGGTGCCCTCCAGTATCCCTTCCTAGCTCTCTCTCTCTCTCCCCCACATACATGCCTCCTGGAAACGAGGAGCTCTGTCCACACCAGAATGCATTCCCCATCTGTCTGCCTACTGACATAGATAATTGACTGAACTGGCGAGAAGGCAGTGGACTCCTAGTAAACCATAAAGATGCAGAGATTGGAAGTGCCATTCAGAAAAATACTTGGGGAACTGATTGAGAACAGGGAAAGGGGCATGTGCTGCCAATTTGTGGCCCAGTGAAGCCACCGACATAGTCACTGATCCCAGAACAGTTCTGTAGTAAACTGATCCTGGATAACTAGTTGGGGGCACAATCTAGTTACACCCAGTTAGACAAGTCATGCGTGGAAACTAGTGCAAAACAAGACTGACTTCCTAAGCAAAATCAAAAGCTGCACATTTTGCTTTATGCTATCTATTAAAAGTTTTTACCAGGAAAGGCTTGCTGAGCTGTAACAGCTTGTTTCCTGTGGGGTCCCTGACTACTAGTCCCAGAGTGTGGTTCAGCTGCTGAGCCTGTGCTTAGGAACAAAGGGGCTAATATTTTAGAGTGCAGGTGGGTGACAATAAGGAGGATGGTACTAGGTGATAGAATCCACTGTGTTAGCCAGTACATATTCCAATAAAAGCTGTTGCTGGGGATGGGGTTGGAAACCTGGATTTTGTTTTTAATTACCCCAGTGGGCAGAAGCCATCTTCTTATATTTTGCAATTTATTTACTCCAGACTGCTGCGTAACATCTGAGTTTTGGTGGGGTCCTATCTGAACCCAGTTGAACAGCTAGGAGACACTGAAACACAAGGAGGTCAGCTGAGTTGCTCAAGGTCACACAATTAGCAGATGGTGAGATTTGAACCAAGAACCGCCTGTTTCATAGCCCATTGCTCTAACCATTGGATCACACTGCCTTCCCAGCCCTATGGAGTGTCAGCACAATATTATAAAACAGGTAAGAGAAACCAAGACCAGTAAATGGTCACATGTGATCACATGACCATGTGTTTTTCTAGCACAGCAGCACAGGTAGAAATTATTACATTTCTGAACCTCATTACACAGTTTTTTTGCTAACATGAAAGATTTTCTTGAATAATTTTTCTTTGCAAAGACATCTGCACAGCAATCAACATCCTATCACGACTGGGAGGTCCCATCTGGAAACATACAGCAGAACCATTTTATAATTGCAATACGGCATGCCAGGGTGTGCGTAATTGTGGGATAACAGCACTTTTCAGGTGCATAAGGAACTCAGCATTGCCTCTTGTCCCACTTCCCAAGGCGTGTCATAGCCCCACAATAAGGCACACCCTGTCATGCCTTATTGATTAATTCATTTCTAATTTTGTCTGTTTTAGCTAAAGTACAGGAAAAGATGGTCTATAAACAGCTGACTGAATATATAAATACATTAGATCTATTGTCTCAAAATCATCATGGTTTTCGTAAAGGAAGAAGTACTGAGACTGCCTTGGCTGAGTTCACGAACATGGTCCTAGATGGTATGGATAAAGGTTGTTTGACTGGGGCCGTGTGCGTGGATTTAACCAAGGCATTTGACTTGGTGAATCAGCAGTTGATTGCTAGGCTAAGGTTCTTGGGAGCAAGATCTTTTTTGGTTTGGATTGGGGACTATTTAAAGGATCAGTCACAAAGGGTTAAATTTGGCGGTGCTACTTCTGAATCTGTAGGGGTTAAGTGTGGGGTCCCTCAGGGTTCAATACTAGGACCACTTTTGTTTTCCTTATTTTTTGATCAGCATGTTTCAGCAATTAATAATGCTTTCTTACCTCTTTATGCAGATGATGCAGTAGTATATATGGAAGGCCTTTCTGTTAGTGACCTAAGTGACTCTCTAACAAAAGAAATGTTCAATTTTCAATCATCCCTTATATCTAGTGGTATGGTACTAAATAAAGCAAAGACAAAAGCGATGCTTTTTGGTACTGCGGCAAGATTAAGAACTCTGGACCACTGCCTGCAGGTTAAATCTTTAGATGGGTCTAGGTTTGAGCAAGTGGGTACATTTCAGTATCTTGGGGTCATATTAGACCCTAGTTTAAGTTATGAACCTCACTTTGCAAAGGTTACGACTAGAATACATTGTAGAATGGCCTTTTTATGTAGAATACGTTCATTTCTTATCAGGGAATCCAGGTTAGCTATCTCAAATCGTTCGGCCCCAATTGTAAACTACGCCGCTATCATAACTGATAATGCTTCTTCTACAGTAATATCAAAAAATCTACTTTACTACAACTGATTGCTAAATTTGCTTTAAATTACCCAAAATTGTCTCATCATTGTAAAATCTTGAAAGAAATAGGTTGGTTACCGGTTTTGTTAAACTTTCATTTTTATGTGGCTAAATTTACACACACAATTGTTAACTCTGGGGTTCCACAAAAACGTAGTAATTTACTGAGACCTCATGATGAAGGTTACTTCTCTCGGCATAGGACAGACGGTTTGGTCTTTAACATACCTTTTAAGAGAACGAAATGTGGACAGAGGGCCTTTGCTTATACTGCTCCATCAATTTGGAATGAATTACCTTGTGTTATACGACAAATGCATTCTGGTAAATTATTTGTAAATGAACTAAGAAAGTTCTTTGAATTACAATTTAATTGTAATTGTTTTACATGATGTTTAGTTTTTTGTAACAAAGACTTTTTAGTCTGATATTTACTATTGTACATTTTTGTATGTATGTTTTCTATGTGGGTCGCACCTGTAAAAGGAACTAGTTTTCCAGTGTGCCTATCCGTTAAATGAATAAACAAACAAACCTGCGCTACAGCCACCACTTTACAGGTAACAAACAAAATGCTCCCCTGGCTGGGTACCATACAAGATCATTCTGACTGCTAATAAACACTTCAGTATTATGAACAAAAGACTCTCCACTGGTTTATTAAAGCAAGGGTATTAATGTATTTATTTGTTCAGTTATAAATCTTACAATTTGAACAGTAGCCTGGGTAAAGCTAGAAGACAAACTCGCTGAGTCATTAATCCTAGAGGTAAAGTTAAAAAAAAAAAAACAGATGTGGGAAAATATGTGACCTAAGCAGTGCTGAGCAGCCAGGCTAGTGTGTTCCCAGATCCCATCTGGCACTTGCAGTAATGTCCCAGTCTCACTGCCATGGGTGGGGGTGGGGGGTGTCTATGTCTGCACCAGTGATGGGGGCCACTTGTAGGGGTAGCAGTGAGATAGAGACTCAAACCAAAAGATACAGTTTACTTCTATGACACAGTGCCTTCGACAAGTTTTAGTATGAGGCCCTCCTTGGAGCCCAGGTGGAGGTTCCCTAAGTTCTCCTCACCCTGTCGGTTCTGGTTTGAACTGACCACAATCTGAGCCTTAGAGGGTAACCCCAGAGGGCGGTAATCTTGCACAAGGCCCTCTGGCCCAAGGTTCAGGGCAATTAGAAAGGTGGAGCAGCTGCACTGACGCAGGAAGGAGATGCTGTCCGAGTTGTTGGAAACTATGCTGATGTTTCCATATTGCAGGGCTGGCTCTCGTAATTTCACTGTCACCAGGGAGTGGTAGAGTCTGAGCAGGGATCTCTTCTGAGTTAGTTGTTCCTGAAACAGAATTAAAAGAAAAAAATATATATATGAAATAATATTTATTTTAGATAGCTATTTGCCTCCATCACAGCCAGCCCAGTCCTAAGGCCTGGGGTAGTAGCCACATGGCATCTGCCCTGGCCCTGTATTCCACTACCCCCACCTACCCGGCACATGTTGCAGGATCCATGGTGTGGGAATGAGATGACTGACAGCCATCATCATGATGGTGGAGTGTTTTTACCACCAGTTTTTCTCCTTCCTCTCCTGATAGTGAGCTGTGCCTCTTGTAGTCCTGTCACATTGTAGCGTATTAATAAGACAGCACTACCCTCTTGGAGGAGCAGTCTCTCCGGCCATCCACAAGAGGTCGCTGTGACAGTGAAAGTAGTCTGTCTGTCTCTCTCTCTCTGGGATTGGCCACCACAATCAGTGGTAAGTCCTCACCAGAATCTGAGTTACTGGCACTGAAGTGCAGTTCATGTCTGCTAGACCAGTGGGTGACCCTGAAATAAATATTATCTAAAAGAAAAAAACAAGGCTTAGAGGACAGCATCCCCACACATCAAAAGCAAAACCAATGTACTGCGTGAAGACAGTAAGGCAACAAACAGGGCTGGATGTGGTTATGGGTAGCACAGCTAAGATTCAACATTTTGTTTCCAGTAGGAGGTTGTTGCTCCCCGGTGCTACTGCTGGGAGTACATTGGCTGGCGTACTGGGGTGGGGTGGGGGGCGCGCAGTGTTGGGTAAGTTATTTGTGAAAAGTGATCAAGTTACAAGCTACCCCCAAATAACTAATCAGTTATAGGTATTTATACTTCTGTATAAAAAGTAATAAGTAGAAACAGAGAAATTGTCATGGCAAAATCACAGACTAAGCGTTTTCCGGTTCTCAGTTCTGTGCTTTTACCACTGGACGACCCTGACTCTTGCTTAAAAGATGCAGAACAGTTAAGTGCGAGTCAGCTGTTGTCCTGGTTAGGGATGTCACATTATAAAATTTTGAATATATGACACCTATAACACTTAATACCACTGTTATCGTGAATACCATGGTACTGCAGAAGTGATTTTTGTACAAAAAATGCCATCTTGAACACTTGTTAGCACAGAAGGGACAGTTGTTACTAACCCCCCCCATAAGTTTTTTTTAAACATATTTTATTGAGCAAAGTAGTCACATTCAGCATTACATACACATCTTCATTGTATGAATGTAAAATTGCACATACAATAATAAAGCAAAGGTCAACTGTTACAGAGTAATAATTTAGATAGATTTTACTTTAAACCTGGGAGTCATTAAATTAATTAACAATAGATATTGGACAGTATGGGGGACTTGGAAAACACCAGAAAATGTTAATTCACCATTGTTTCTGTTATTTTATAATTTTTTTTTTTTAGCTGTTTCCTCCCCCCCGGCCCTGGTCAGCCCCTCATCCAGCTGCCGTCCCTCGCTTCTGCTCCTTCAGGCCCTCACCCTTGTAACTCCCATGGTTTACCCCCTGTGGCAGGGCAGCAGGTAGCCTCCTACACACCCACTGATCCAGGATTCAGTTCAGGGTGTCACCTCTGGAGACAGAGCGACAGGGAACAGCCATCAAGCCGCAACAACCGGCCACCAGGGTCTTTTCACATTTTCTCCCTTATGGGAGCTTGGCATGCAGTGACACCAGTGGCAGGCACATGCATGCACCAGTGCGTGTCCCCACCAGGCGTCTGCCATGCTTCTGCCCCACATTCTAGAGGCAGCGTAGCACTGAGCCCCAGCATCCGCAAGGAGTCAGATGAGCACCGACTGCAGGTCAACCCCCCCCCCAGAGATGGAGAGCAGTCTGTCGGATGCTTGATCCATCTCCTTGCTGCTGACCCCCGGTGGCCCGAGCTCATTCCTGAATGCAGGTCGCCAGTGTAGTGAGAGGTGTGGCGTCCAGTGCCTCGGCTCTCAGCACCACCAGGATGGCTAGGATTGTTTCTGTTATAATGGCCAGATACCAGCTTCCATTGCCTGCAACATAGGATCCCTTATCTTGTGAAACTGTTTACCCCACCATTTCCTGTTAGTTGCATTCTTTCAATTTTTAGGAATGTCCATAGGTTTTTAGCCTGCTGTGCTATCGAGGGTGGGGATGAGGAGACCAACTGCTGGGCAGTGGTCTTCCTGGCATTTATTAGAGCTACTGACCATAGCATTAAAGGAGACAGGAAATGATTTTGACATAGTTAACTGCCCTTCCATCTTCCTTTCCATGCCAGTTATGTATTCTGATATGCTTTGATGATGTTTTGATAAATAAATACTCCAGCTCTGGGGTACCTTCAGATCTACACTGAGTTCCACCCTCCTCACCAGCTACTGCTCTTGATTTTCATATTTCTAAAACATTTCATGACATCAGAAACTCCCATTCCATGCTATTCATCTGAATGGCCTGGAATGGGTGTTTCTGATGTCACTGTCATAGAATGCGAAGGCAGTATGACAACGGAGAGCAGCAACTGCTGAACACAGAGGGATTCAGGGTAGTTACAAAGGCAACAAAATTAGATTATTAATTTAACCAAAAAATGTCAAAAATATATCAGAATAGTGGGTAGCCAATAAAAGAATAACTAGAGAGCATCTAGAGGTCTAAAAACTGTTTCCTATCACCTTTAAGGTCTCCCAGAGATTTGTGATCTCCATCCGACCCCAGCAAGAACTCTAGCAGGGACTTTGGGAGTTTAACAAATCCTGTTCCATAACTACATGCATGGTGTGCCAGAAGGGATGATTTTTGGGCAGGTCAATCATATATGGATAAACGTACCCTCTCCTGCTTGGCATTTAAGGCAAGAAGCGGCTTTCTCGGGGCATTGAGTATGGACTGTAACTGAACAGTAATATGTCCAGTACAAAAAGTTTAGCCGAATCAGTCAATTTATTACTTCTAGAACAGTTAGCCATATGTGTCACTGCCAGTTTCCATGTTGCACCTGTGATGGAGGTGTCAAGGTCCTCTGGTCATTTCTGATGTATTTTCTCTAAGGCTCTCCACTGCTAAGTAAATTGTAGTATATTGAGAGGGGCTTCTGGAGTGGTGGTTGTGCATAAAGCTCCTCTTCTAAAGGGAAATTAAGTGCAGAGGTGCCCACCCAGTAATCATGATCTCCTCTGAGGATGTGTCCTAGTCTGAAGTAGATGAAAAGACCACCTGGATGGAGGTTCCAATCTTTCTGCAACCTCCCCATAGTCCTGCAGAAGGCCTCACTCATATAGTTGGTTGTTGTACCACAGGTCTTTCTTCTCCCATTTCAGTAAGATCTGGTGCAGAGCCACACTGTACTGGGGCAGTACTTTCAGGGCGACTCTCAAGGAGGTCTCACCTGAAATGCACTTAGGCCAGTGCAGGGCTTGGTGGGAGGCGAGCCACACGTGAGACATGACTTTCATGAAGGGATTCGTAACATGTGGAAGGGACATGTTTCTAAGAGAGGCTGACAAGAGCCCTTTCCTTAAGTCACAGCAGATTTCTTCCTCCTCCACTGTTATCCATGCAGGGCTAGGTGGGTGCTCACCAGAGGATAAGAAACTCAACTCTGTGGCAAAATAATAATAGTTTTTGAAGTCTGGAAGTGCACATCCCCCTGCTTGTAGCAGGAGTTGTAAAATTGTTCTTTCTATTCTGGCTGCCTTACCCTGCCACATAAACTTGTGTAAAACACCATTGATTTGTTTAAAGAACTGATAGGGTATAATAATGGGGAGTGACTGGAACAGATAGAGGCACCTAGGAAGTATGTTCATTTTAACAACGTGTACTCGACCAATAACAGATTCTGGTAAGGGTTCCCATCTGTCACAGTCACCTCTGATGCTTGCCAGTAGCAGAGGGAAGTTCAAGTTATATGTCATGGGGAGCTTGGTAGATATTTTCACCCCTAGATTTATAATGGTCGTGATGATCTGCAGTCCCATAGCACTGTGGATCAAGTCTTCCCTATACTGCCTACCCACTGGAAGTATTTCATTTTTAGGCCAGTTAATTTTGTGACCTAAAATTTTGCCATACTCCATCAGAAGAAGAATGAGGGCAGGCAAACCCTCCAGGGGGGTTGGCTAAGTACAGCAGGAGGTCATCTGCAAACAAGGATGCCCTGTGCTGCACCCCCTTCCCCAACTTCACTTCCACTATTTTCTCATGGAATCTAATGGTTGCAACCAAGGGTTCCAATGAAAGTATGTAAAGGAGTGGCGAGAGTGGACACCCTTGTTTGGTGCCCCTGGACAGCTTGAAGGGTCTGTCATTTCCTGTGTATCTGAATTTGGGCTGAAGGTGCACAGTAAACAGTAGCTATCCACTTGAGCATTTGTGCTCCAAGTCCAAATCGCTGCAGTGTTTCTGTCCTGTAGCCCCACTCAACCCTGTTGAATGTTTTTCTGCATCAAGGCAAGAGCCACAGCCCCATGTCTGTCAGGGTTTTTGGAGAGTTTATGCATTATGTTGAGGGTGTGCCTGATGTTGCGCTCCCTCTGCCTTACCTTTACGAATCCTGCCTAATCTTGGTGGAAACAGTGGGGTAGGCAGCTCTCCAGTCATGCCGCTATGATCCTAGCAATGATTTTGTAGTCTGCCATTAGCAGTGAGATGGGGTGATATGATGAGCAGAGAGCAAGATCTTTGCCCGGCTTAGGAAGGAACAGTAATATTAGCAACCTGGACTAAAGGAGGATGTCTTCCATTTTGTTTTTATTTGTTTTGTTTATTTGTTCAGGGTTAAGACCATTGAGTATAAAACTCATTCACGATGGTGACCTTCAATGCATACATTATACATGCATACAATAAATTGCATGAAAGCTTTTGCCCACCATGTCAAACAGTAGATCTATCCAATCTGCATGGTAGTGTTTTATAAAATCGATGGGTATGTCATCAGGCCCCCCGTTCCTCCCCCCCCCGGAGTGATTTAATAGCGGCCAGTACCTCATGTTTAGTGAGAGGATGTTCCAGCTCCTCTAACTGTGTAGGATGGAATGGGGTGATTGGGACCTTTTGGAAGAAGGATTGATAGTTCCCTTCTGTGGGGGAAGTCTTCTGATGTGTACAGTGCTTTGTAAAAACAATTGAAGGCATTGCCTATATCACCTTGGTCTGTGACCATGCTCTTAGCAGGGTGCTGAATCTGGGGAGATATTGTTTTCTCACATTTTGCACCTGAGCTGCCAAGCTAATAGTTTGGCACTCCTGCCACATCATAGTTCTGCTCCGCATCACCCATAAGTTTGTTGAAAGGCTTGAAAACCATGGAACACTGTGAATGGTTATCACAGTATCGGAAATTGGCCACATTATCAATACCATCTATACCTTTTGATACCATGGTATACTGTGAAATTTTGACACCATCCCTAGTCCAGGCTGCCAGTATTTGCAGACCCACCCAGTCCCAAGAGAGTTAAAGTAAAGAGCCCCTAACAGCATTAGGAAAACACTGAATTCTGCTTCATATATTTTCTGTAATTAATTCCCCCATTTTCTTTATTACTTAAAGCAGTTGCATGAAAATATGATCCCTGTCCCCTTGACTAGATCTCCTCTGGTTGCTTCTCTACACGTGACATCACAGTCCCCTGTTTATGACATTATAATTATCTCCACAGCAACATATTTTGATGTGATAAACAGAATTATGATGTCAGGTGTAGGCAGGCAGCCAGAGTTAAATGGGCAGAGACACTGTATTCATGCAAATATCTTTACTAATAAGGAAATAATGGTGAGAATTACAGAATAAAATACAAAATATATGCTACATTTATGCCTGACTGTTACATTATTTCAAATTTGTCTCAACTGTGTCAGGAGCTCTTTAAATAAATCATTGGTCTGCTTGTAATGTACAGCTCGTGCTCAAAGCAGACTGTCGCCTCAGATTTTTCCACCAACAGGAACATTGTATAGCTCACTGTGCCATCTAAACTAGGGCAGCATTTTTCTCATAGAGTAGCTTTCACTCTTGGTTTGGTTAAAGCCCAACAAGTAAGCTGTTGCATTAGAAAAATCTCCACAGTGATACCAAACGGAGGGGCTACTACGTGCCAGAGATCCTCCCCATGGCACTACCTTCCTGCCAGTACTGGCTGAAGCCTCAGATTTAAAATCACAGCTACAGTAAGGGTACTGCACTGTCCCCACCATTCCCTTTCAAGGGTCTGAAAATCCTCTCCCAGTGTTCACTTATTTTTTTGTAACATCCTCTGCGATTAAAACCCTTTTTAAACAAAATTATCTGGGGGGGGGGGTGGTAGAGCCACAAAATCAAACGTCACTACTTGTACTATACATTAGCCCTCAAAGAGTACATTCTCGCTTCATGGCACTGCCAATGTACCAGCCAGTGCCGTGTCATCTATCTATCAGGGACCACCCCGCCACTGAGCTCCTACCGATAGGGCTACCACACATTACCTATTAACAATGCCTTCTATGGCTGCACTCACAAGATATCTGTCTAATTTTCTACTTTGCTGTAAATATCAAACCTGTTACTCCCTCCCTCTATCAGCAAACTTATTGTTCTCTTGAAAACTGTAAAATACAGCTCTCGGTAACACGTTCAATGCAATGTATAGCTGATCTTGATTCTGCAATATTGTATAACTGAAAAACTGTAACCTTTAGCTGCCATTCTAGGTCTATATGTATTAAGTGTTTTGTATTTGTTTTTTCTGACACGGAGCCTTTGTAAATGAGTCCCTGACTCAAAGGTTGTAATCCTAAAGTCTGTTAAATAAATAAATAACAGAACAGAAAAACAGCCTTGACTAACTAATTCCTTAAACAGCCATTTCCTTTCAAGGGCATTGTAGAACAATTTAGAATATAAAGTAGACTTAAACCAGCTGTTTTCGAGGATTAATGCTTTCAAACCCCTTAAACGAAGGTGCTAATTTGTGCTCTTAAATATACGCGTTAGCCCTAGGGCAACAGTTAGCAAATGGGTCATGAATAAGTAATTAGCCCAGTTGCACATATTGTTAAGCTGAAAAGAGCTGCTGCTGCCTTTAGGAAAGGATTTAAGAATATAATACCTGTATAGACACAATTCAGCAGGTACTGAATGTGTTTTTGGCATTTGCCCTTCCCGTGTTTATGAAGGACGTCTGCATGAAACCAGGATCTTTGCCCCCACCCCACGGACGTCATCTGTTCCCAATGCTTTGTACTCCTAATCGTCTGCTTGTACATCACTGTAGTATTAAATGGAAATCACCAGACCTCTTAAAATTAACAAGACTTGGCAGACAGCACCATGTGCTGATCTTGTGGTGTAATTTCAGGTAAGTGTAGGCAGCGATGGTCAGGTTAATGCACCCCCAAAACTGTCCTGTGCCAAGCAGTCCCTGATGTCCAGGGGCAGCTCTTATCCCATTCTGTGCAAAGCATTCCCCGTTGTCCAGTAATGGTAAAGTGCAGTTACTTACCATGGCAGCAGATCTTTTGAGACAATCTCCTCTATTGAGCAACTGTAAGCCACTGGCATTAGGAACCCTGGGGAACGTTTGCTAGCTAGGGCTTCCCACATCGACACACATCCATGCCGTGTGGGAGGCCCTTCCTCTCTTCAGTTCCCCACCAGACACTAGCTCAGAGGGTACTGTACCAGCAGTGACCATGAGAGCAGAATCAAAACCAAGCACGCAGAAGAGATGACTAACTGGAAGGAAGACGCCATTAGAGAATAAGGGAACTACTTGTTATGTGACAGCAAAGGGACTGCCAGCAAAACTGCCATCGAAAGTCAATAAGGGGAAGGAGAGAGGGTGAGCTCTGGTTTATGGAAATTAATTATTCAGTCACAACATTGGAAGGGAGACTGAAGGGATACAAAATGACACCAAGATAGGTACCGGATAGAATTTACTTTATTTAAAATTGGTCCAGTGACATAGAGGATTGAGGTACTGGATGCCACACTCTCGCCACTCTGGTGTCCTTGGTCTGGGAATGGGCCAGGGTCACTCAGGGGTTGGCCATGTGAGGGAGGACTGAACATTTTAGGGACTGCTCTCCTCTCTCAGGAGGGAGGATCCTGATTCCCATTATTTGACTGCCACCAGATGGAAGTGCCAGTGGGAGCGGCCATGCTTGGGGGGATATTGGCAGATGCATGGCTTCACTGCATACCGACATCCCAGGGGAACTACAAGCAGAAGAAAAATGCCCTGGTTGCTCAATTTCCCCTGCAGGTCCTGCACAATCCTATGTGGCAGGCCACCCACACTGGTAGATAACCAGTAAGGCCACTGGGTGGGTCAGTGTTGGGGCTGGCGGGGAGGGGGGAGCCGCCAACCATGGGCCAGGAAAAAACGAGGAACAAAAACTGCTGCTGAAAAAAAAATTGTTGACCGGGAAGGGTGAAGCTCATTTGCAGGTGTGACCTGGGGGTGCTGGGGGGTTAGGATTTTAAAATACAATAAACAAACAAGCCTTTGTCAATGCTGAATGTTTCCTTGCATGGTGTATGTGGCAGGGGTGTATTAATGTTATGAGCCTGCGTTCGCAAACTGCAACGTAGCCTCATAACTTTGTTTTTTAATATTTTTATACCAAATTTTCAACATAGCATTCTTATGACCCCACCTCATGAACAATGGTGGAGAACATTTTCAGCTCCTGCCCGAAAGGTGATTTCGAGCAGTGACCACAAAATCACCTTTCCTTACAGATTTACCCAATGTCACTTGCATTGTTCATGAGGTGGTGTCCTAAAAAGGTATGTTTACAATTTGGGACAACAATATTGAAAATGCCCAAGTTATGCTATGAAGTTCAACTCCTCATTGAAATACACTGAGCCACATACCTGATTTCCTCAGTTTGTGGTCTGGCGTTGAAGAGTGAAGATGTCTCTGCGTTGTGGAGAAGATCATGGCATCGGACCCCTGCTGGGTAAGTAAGGCAGCGGGTGGGGTGGTGGGTGCTGAGTGGGAGGGTTGGGTGGGGAGACTAACTGAGCAACAGACAAAGATGGACTGCTTTCTGTTACAGGATCTCCCCAAAAAAAAAACCAACAACAAAACGACAAGGGATGGTTTTATATATTGCAGGTGATGACACTGGGGGATTGGGCACCCCCAGTGTCACTGTTACGTTAATGGGGGGGGGGTGCTGAGAGAGGGTCAGGGGAACAGTAATAAAGAAAAAAAAAAACAGGACAGGGAAGGGAGGATCGGGGGTGAGACAGGACACCGAGGGAGAGAGTGGGAGGATTTTACAGTAGTTCACTTTCATATTTCTCACCTTTCTGCATAGGTACCTCTGTGGTGAAACAGCTGGACAAGTTTGCGAAGGAGTTCACTTTTGCCTCTCTGTGCTCTTGAGCGGTGGCCACAATTTCTACACAGCATGCATCTTGCAGTTGTGGGACCCCAATCACGGAGAGAGCGTCACCAGCACTGCCTGCTGCTCCCCATCGGCCAGTGCCCTGATCAGCAACCAGTTGATGGCTGCCATTGCAGAGAAATTGGGTGGGGGGGGGTTCAGCTTGTACAACAGTGGTGGCTGGAAACAGGGGACAGAGCTGTCAGCAGCCCGCTACACAGTTCAATGGTCAGAGTTCACACAGTCGAATTTTGGAAGGTTCGCACAGCCCTAGTTTAACTGAGTTACACTGGGGAGCTCACACTCTAGGCTGTGTGCATGGTGATGATGTCACCCAAAATCCCAAATGGACAGGTTAAGGGACTCTAGCCTTCTTTCTTAGCTTTTGTCTCCCATACCCCTGATCATTTTGATGGACCTCCACTGCACCCTTCCTACTGCCTCAATGTACTTTTTGTATTGAGGAGCCCAGAACTGCACACAGTACTACATGTGAAGCCTGACCAGGGCCTTGTAAAGAGGAAGGAAAGCTTCCCCTACCCACTGGCCAACCCCCCTTTTTAATGCACCACTGCATTTTGCCAGCCCGCTTGAAAGCAGCCATGCTATGATAACCTCCAGGTATGCTTCTTCCTCCACTGCAGCAGGAGGGACTGAACATCTTGTGTGCCCTACCTCTGTTCCTCATACCCAGGTGTAGCATTTTGTATTTGGCTACACTGAATATGTGCCTTCAGGAATCTGATCAATATCCCAGACTGTTCAGGGTCTCCTGAAATTTGTCCCCATCCTAAATGGAGTCCACCACTCTGGCCAGCTTCGCATTTTCCATGAATGTAAGCAGCCTGCTTGAAACCCCAGTTTCCAGATAATTGATAATAATGTAGTTCTGGCATCAATCACTAAGGGGTACTGCTCGATATCCTTCTACACTTGGGAGTAGTGCATGCCCACCACAACCTTCTGCTTTCTGTCCTCATGCCACTTAGCAATCTACCTTGTGTATGTAAGTAATAAGACATTGGGGGGGGGGTTGCATTAGACATTTCTAATGCACAGCCAGGGGCATAGTGATACATGTGGTGGCAGGCTGAGTGCCTGAACTCCTTGGCCATGCATTAGAAATGTGTAATGCACACCACCAGAGTATCTTACTGCACTAATAAAATGGGAATCTGTATTACAGATGGCTTAAAAATTAGAAACCATAGGTTACAATAGTAAAAAATACAATCTTTGCTGCAATTTAATATAAATAGTTCCTCCACTTGCATTATGTTTCCCTATTTTATTTTTAATTTTTTGAGTGGAGGAACACTGACCTCCTATGGCCATGATAGCTTGTTGTTGCTATGGTTTCTCCACACCCCCCTCCCCAACACACCGTCTAGGCAACAGGTTTAGTTGCCGTGGACAACTAGCATTTAGGGTAACTGGGAAATGGGTTTAGTGATCTGGGGGCTGTTGCTCTGGATGCCTCAAGGTGACAGCAGAGAGTAGTTGAAAGGGTATAAGGGGACTGACAGGAGGTAGCGGGGCCTTTGTAGCCCGGCATTAAGCCAGGGGCTGGAAGGGGGAGGCTGGAAGAGTAGCATCCGTGCTAGAATAGGTGGGCACGGTGAGGGTGCTCGGTGGTCCAGGAGGGCCAGTGGGGAAACCCCCCAATAGAGTGTGGTCAGGATGGTTTCTATGTGCCGTGGTCGACGAGGAGTGGGGGTATGGAGCTCTGTGGGGACACAGGTAGCCAGGTCCTGCGTCGTTCGGGGCTAGGGTAAACCACTCCCTCCTACATGATTCCCTCATTACCATCGATGCCTCTGAAGAGACAGCGGGCTGGTTTAAAAGTTACCTTGAGGATTGTTCCCAAAAGGTAAAAAAATCTGATTTACTACCGCCAGTCAACCTGTCCGCTCAGGGGTCCCCCGCCCCAAGGGTCCATTCTTGGTCCCCTATTATTCAGTCTCTTCCTTAACTCCCTACCTCAGACCTGCCCATGACCTACTCCTATACGTGGATGATGCAGTTTTATTCACCAGTCATCCGGACCCTCAACCATTAACCTGCACCCTTCAAATTAACTTCACAGCAGCTGAAGATTAGTTCACAAAATACAAACTGGTCATGAACTATAAAAAAAACGAAGGCCATGCTCTTTGCCAACCCTCATAACAGACTTGAATCCTCAACACTCAATATACTCAACAGTCACAACACCCCAATCAAACAGGTTCAGACCTTTAAGTACCTTGGTATCACCCTTGACAGTACCTTGTTATTCTCAGACCACGTCAGTATAGTCTCCAATGTGGTTAACTGCAGATTAGGGATCCTCCACAAACACTGCATGACCCAAGATGCTCTTCTAACTGCTGTCACTAGCTCCATTCTTTCTGTAGCGGGCTATGTCTAATCATCAATGGCATGGCCGCTGACATGACCCTAAAAAGGGTTCGTATTGCTCTAAACAAAGCATGTCAACTGGTTTCGGGTGTACATAACCGGATGCACATGTGTGACCTGTACACAGGGGCTAACTGGCTGAACCTCAGCGATAGGATCAAATACCACACCTGCCTATATGGGAAGAAAATCCACCTGGGCCTAACTCCTCCAAACACCCAACACCTGCTCACACGCCCCTGCAGCTCACACTCTACCAGCAGTGTAACTAATCACGTCTTCTAAGTCCCTTTCTGTCAGACCACTCAAGCCCAAAGATCCTTCGGCTACCGTGCTCTCTGTTGGTTAAATGTGTTTCCAACCAGTACTCTAGATGTAGCCACTGTAGGGCCCTTCAAGAATCTTCTGAGAAAACACCTTGTTGCATGCAGTCAGTGTGACTGCCCTGCCTAGCCCCTGACTAACCCCTTTTACCTACCCCTTGTACCTTTCACCCCTCTTCCCTATCCTCTGCCCCTCACAAGTCCCCCCCAGGGTACCCCCCTGCCTTCCATTCCCTTCCCTACCCTACCCATCCTATCTAATGACCAAGGCTCACCTATCTAGTTCAAATGAAACCTACCCCAGGCTGAATCTCATCCTAGTGAACAAAGCCGCCTCTGGCTGCCCCCCAAGCCTGTAGTCCCCATTAGTGTCCCTTACTGTGGTATTTTGTTTAGCAACTGGTTTTGGTCACTTTTCTATCTACCGTTATAAACTTCTACTTACTCCTTGCGACATGTACACCTGTTACTACTGCCTCCTGGAAATCTTTCTATTTCTTATTTTTTTCCTTCTTCTCCTTTCTTTTGCATACTTATGTATGTATGTACGCTGTTTTATATTCTGAAGCGGACTTGTGTATACGAGTCTCTGAAAACATAGGTATTCTTATTCCAAGATAAGTAATAAATAAATACATAATGTCAATTTCATGTAATCCTGTTGTAACCTCCTGTAACTTGCTTGTTTTCCAATGTTTGCTACTTGATGTATCCTTTATATTGCTCAATTGTACGTTTGATGTGGAACCTTTGGAAACGAGCTCTTAGCTCAAAGGTTGTAATCCGAGAGTTACATAAATAAATAAAAAATAAATAGGGTGGTAGGAGGCTTTAGCAAGCCCAGAGAGAGTAGGAGCCCTTAGGAAGCCTGTTGGTGTGTATTCCCAGGTCGCCAGGGCTGGGAGGGCAGTGGCAGGGCCTTCCCAGGAGGGGAACTGGTAGTAGAGGTTCCCCTCGTTCTCAGTGTGGCAGGGGCGGCCGGGGGTGTCGAGGAGTCGAGAGCCTTTCACCCAAAACAGGGGCCTGTTTGGAGGGACAGGTCCTGGGGCGCAGGTACACTGAGGTCTGGGCAGGTCACAGGCTGAAAATGGCAGACCTTGGAGGGTAGTCCCTGTGCTGGAGCTTAATGCAAGCCCAGGCTGTGAAACAGGTATGTGGGCCTGGCAGGGACCCCCGAGGAAATAAGTACCAGCAGAATCCCCGGAGTGAATTGGGGTCATGGGGGTGCTGAGGCAGAGCCGAGTGACCGTGGCAGGTGTGGCATCAGCACCGAGAACAGTGCCGGCTGTTTAAGATGGGTCGGGGCCTGGGTTGCCAGGAAAATTCCTGGATGCCCCAGTGGCTTGGGCCAGTGCCTGGGGTCCAGGTGGGGAAGGCCACTCGCTTTCCCATGCCAGTGTAAGGGGGGGATGACCGTTTGGAAAGGACCCAAATAAAGGAAATAAAAGGTTGGCTTAACAGATCCAGTAGAAGCCAGGTGGTTGCAGGGATCTGTGTTCAAGTGAAGTTTCAGGTAGTGCACCTGAGAGAGATGGTAGGCTGAGGAGATTCCTTGCTTGTGTCTGCCTGAATCCAAGGGTTTATGCTGCCTTATCCTGTCCAGCCAGTACTGTAAAAATTTAATAGGCCCATGGAGCTGCTTATTTATTTTTAATGAAGTATGGTGACCCCTGTATCGCTGGAATCATTTGCAGTATAGGTGTCAAAAATAAAGCCAGTTTGGGGAGAAACAGTGGTTTGTGCATTATTGACTGTAGGGAGGAGGCAAAATGAAATGAAATCTGTTTTTGCTCCCCTGTATTTGCAGTCTAATTTTCCATGAGTCGTATTCCAGTGGCAGAATATTCCGATCCAGCCTGGTTGGGGCTAGAAGGGCTTCTGAGACCGCCGAAGGTGCAGAGGGAGGTCCCAGTCCAGTGGACAGCTTGGGGAGGAGATCAGATGCTGAGAGAGAGAGAGAGAGAGAGAGAGAGAGAGAGAGAGAGAGAAGCTATGAAGATGCCAAGCAGGTAGGAGACAACTGTTTCCCTGCGTTCCGATGTGCAAAAGGTCACGAATGTTAACGCTTAGGCGTTCTCTCCCTTTTCTGCCTGGAACATCTGTGAGAGAAAAGTATGCCCCTAGATGGGGCAGAAGGGGGGGAGGTTACACATTTATACTTAAACTGCCACAGAAGCTGCAGCATATAATACAGACACAAGTTAGCCATTGCGAATGCAAGCACATGTGCTTCTTTTTGTCACCAGCTAATGTCAGCTGTCATCAGTGGCACTTCTGGACTGAATTATATCACAAAGATTTTCCAGATTGTGAAGAAAGGCTGTCCGATGTGCAGTCAGAGTTTTTCAAGGGCTTAAAATACTGGTAAGAGTTAAAAAAAATGTAAACATGTGCCAAGGAGAGAATGGTTGTTGTGAAGGAGTGGCAGGTGCGTGGACTGACAAAATTCTCCTTATTGAGGAGAAAAGATTGAAAAAACAGACAGTTAAAAAAAAATATATTTCCTGGTGGTTTTACTAAATGTGCTTTGTTGCAGCTAATATACAATATGTCAGGTTGCAAGGCTGCTGTGGCAAACTGTCACTCTATGGGGACAACATGGCAGCATGACGATGCCAAACTACATCTCCCGTGAGCCTTTTGGCGATAGCCACTCTCCGAGAGATGTCTGTACGCTGGGTACTGTTATGACATTTTAAACAAGGGCTGCCATCACAATAGGCTGGAGAAAGTGTGTTTGTGTGCGGTCCTTATAATTCTATGGCTGTGAGGAATGGGACTCTGGCGTGAGCGCGAGAGGGCTGCAGAAGCGGCACTAGCAGGAACCCGGGTCACGCAAGAGAGCTAGCAGCCACACGGGTGGATCAGCAGCACAGCCTACACAATGGAAAGTGAGTGAGCCAGCAGCCGGCTGGTGGGACTGAGGTAAGGAGTTCTGTGGGGTACTGTGAGGAAGGCCAGTTGGGAAATGAGGCAGGCCCAGCGAAGCATGCCCGTGGGGGCTAGGTGCACGTCTGTTGAGTGGCAGGACTGAGAGCTGTAACAGCCCGAGCTGACAGGCAGTCTGGCTCATTGTGTCATGACCCTCCCTACCCTTGCCGGGACAGTGCTGTCAAGAAACCATTTGGGCATGTGGAATTTATTAATCAAATCTCTTACTGATATGGGGAGGGGTCCATCTCGGTCCACAGCGTGCCCCCAATATGAGGTTACAATCATACTTCTAAAATATGTAAAGGAAGATAGAGGCCCTCTGTAGTTGCATGATTGGCACTATGGTAAGGCCAGCCCTGTCAGCTGCTTGCCAGACGGCTTTATGCAAATTAAAGTACTGAAGTGCTCTCTCTCTCTCTCTCATTGGAGAGCTTCAGTTCTTTCAAGTACACAGAGTTTTCTCCCATGAAACTGTGACCACTATCATACTCTGTTTGTGTGGTCATTGGTCTCTCAGGGATGAGCCCAATGTAGATTGGGCTAGTCCGTGACACACCTCTGAAATGCTGTTCTCTGAAGCAAAGCAAGATGTTTCTTGAGCACACGTAAGGAAACATAAAAATTACAACGGTAAAGTACAATACTGAAAAAAGTGACAAGCACAAAACAGAATATCAGATGGTGAAAGGTACATCATTTGCAAACTTGTAAGCATTTACAGTAGCTAACAGTTCCAAGTGTAGAGTAAGAATACGGAATATCAGAAGACAAGTTACAAAACTTTGCAAAAGTACGACGATTTAATGTGTTAATGGATATAAATCATTAAAGGAACAGTGTCATTTGCAGTGGTGGTCAGGGGAAGGTGATGTGTCTGACAAAACTGATGTGAGAGGCAAACTGCAGGAAAATGGTAAGGAGAGATGAGTAGAAAACCAACGTTACTGGGCACATCACCATCCCAGCAAGGCCATCCTTGAAAAAAGCTCAGAGAAGTGGAGCAAAATGTTGGGTGGCTTATTGGTAGAGGCTCCATCTGTGTGCAACAATAAACCTTCATCAGCATACAATGTTTTTTATTTTGTACCCGATAGGTGGAGGAGTACACTGCCCTGTCCCAGGAGTGTTTCATTTTCACATGTTCCCCCAATGAGAGGTGTGTCTCCTGCATGAAAGCCACCTGGAGGACCCATGCTCCCCTCAACAGGCTATTCAAGACCCACATATTATACGTCATCAGTCTACCTTCCATGTTTTGATGTGGAAGAAGGACGCACCCCCTCCTTCCACCTACATTGGGAGTCCTGTGTTTTCTGGTCCTCATCTGCCCCTTAATGTAAACCATAAGGGAATGCAACAGATGTGAAACACAAACAGAAATCAACAACTGTAACAGAACTGAAAACAGGTTCAACTTCAAAAGGTAAGGATGCCATCCAGTGGGTACTGCAGTTAGAGGTTGGGCCACTGGATAGTATTGACAATATGTTGACTGAGTGCACATCTGACTCCTCAGAGCCACCCTCCCTCCCTCCTGCAGGGTTATACGATTTACCATCCTTCTCACACATATTCATCCAAGATCCCCCCGACTGATTTGGGGAGCCTGATGGCCTGGAGGTGCTGGCCTCACTATCATACCTGCTGATCTGGTTGTCTCTTTGACGTGCTTAGTTGCAGATTACGCAACACATAGAAAGAAATGTGTGTGTCTGAAGAGAAAGCTCAGAGGCTAGTGCTAACTATGTGAGCCCATAGCTTAGTATTTAGAGCACTGGCATGGTATGCCAGGGGCCTGGGTTCAAGTCCCATTGGGTCACACTTTTCCTTTCACATTTCCATTATATCATCTGTTGCAGTGGGGATTCTAGGGACTAAGTCCTCATCTGCTGGGTGCATCCCCATATCAATATGCAGGTCAGGGGTGAGATGTTTTCCCCCAACCCAGTTAGGTGCAAAGAGGATTCCCTTGGCACAGTGGCACCTTTCGAACCCAGGGTTGTGGCTCCAGCTATTACCTCTCCATTTCCTCCTTCTAGGCCAGCAGGTATTGTCCTCCACCAGTCCACACATGAATCATAGGCCTACCCCCAGCTCTGCTTCTCCAGCCCAATCAAGTCTTGGGCCTGCCCCCCCCCATGCCTTACCCCTTGCTAGGGTGAAGTGGTCTTGCTTTATGAGGTCCCTCTATGTCTATGGCACACACTATGTGGAAATCCTTGTGGCTATGGGAGTACAGAGTTGCAGGTCCTGAGACTGTGGCAGTTCGGCCGTCCTACATCTCACCTCCACTCCAATCCCCTGTCATGATAGCTGGTGTGGCCAGCCTACAAGACTTGGTCCAGTATTTTTGAAGGTACGATATGAGGGGCCCTCTTAAACCCATTCTCACATCCGGGACAGGCCAAGCCTTTGAAGCTTTTTCCTCCTTTTTATGTGTGGATCAAGTTGTGGTGGTGACATGTGGGCACAACTCTCCCCCGCTCCCCCCCCACTCCTGGGCAGGACAACTCAGACCTAACTGGAGAGCTCACTTCCTGTAGCTACATGGATCAGAATAGCCTCCCATTTATCCCCCAGGCAACTGTGGCAGAATCAAATTCCCCCCCATCTAGACAGATACTCCGTAACTCTGCAGCAGCTCAGGCATTGGTAGAAAAAGTTTCCATTCGAGACAGTAAGAATAAAATGAAGCCACTTTGTGCTGGCATGACCCGTCCCCCCAAAGCCACCCCAACAGTAGAAAAATAACCCCTGTTCCTCGCTGCTGTAAAAGATATAACAATCTCCAAACTTAACTTTGCAAATAATGAAAATGTCATAAAGAATGAGTCTTAATTTGTGCAGAGCTCAACCCCTAGTGGTTGTTACCCATGCTGTCCCATGGTGCAGGAAGCACTCAACCTAGGGCTGTCCACTACTAGATGATCAGGTGTGGAAAAAAGTAAATTTAGAAGGACAGACAGTGGGGTTCCAGGTACCTGCACAATTAAGAAAAAGAGGGAGGAGCCTGTTCCAACAGGATATTGTAGCTATTACAGAGTCAAGGCACACTGAAAACAATGACTGGGACGTGGCCATACCAGGCGATACTCTGTTTATGAAGGACAGGGTGGGAAGGAAAGAAGGAGTGAGTGGTGCTTTATGTGAGGGAAAGCACAAAAGTGATAGAGATACAAGGAATATGGGGTGGCAGAGGTACTGTGGGTCACCCTAGAGACAGAGAACGGAGTCACTATTCGCACAGGTGTGATCTAAAGACCTCTGGCACTGGGGGCAGTGTCATATAAGATACTGGTGGAAACTACTGGCAAAAGGGCAGAAAATGTGGCGGTGCTGCTGGTGGTGGACTTCAATCTACTGGATGTGGACTAGAGCCTCCCAGCTGTGGCTTCAGCTAGGAGCAGGGATATCCTGGACTCCCGTCAGGGGCATTCCTCAGGCAGCTACTCAGTGAACTCATTCATGGTGGGACAATACTGAACCTGGTACTCACTTACAGGGACAGTGTTGCAGACATCAAGATGGAAGGCCACTTGGGGACCAGTGATCACCGTATGGTGTGGTTCAATACAAGGATGGCTGCAGAATTGAACCACACAAGGGCAAGGGTCCTAGACTTCAAGAAGGCAGATTTAAAAAAGATGTGCGAATGCCTCAGGGATGACCTGGCAGGGGGATGACCTGGGTGCAGTGGAGGAGAAGTGGGTGAAGATAAAATGGGCCATATTGAGGGTATCAAACCTCTGTATGAAGCAAGTGAGCAAAAGCAAGAGGAAAAAGAGATCACTATGATTCTCAAAAGAGGTGGCAAAAAAGGTAAAAGCTAAGAGGGCAGCATTCGGAAGGTATAAGGAGATGCACAGTGAGGAAGATAGGGAAGTGTACTAGGAAAACAGAGAGAAGCAGAAAGAGCAGTAAGAAGCACAAAGGTGCAAACAGAAGAGAGAATAGCCTAGGTGGTAATGAAAGGGGACAAGACATTTTTTTAAGCATGTAAGCGAAAAGAGGAACACCAGGGTGGTACTGTAAGATTAAAAAGGGAAGGGAGGACTGTGCAGAGGGGGACAGGAAAAGACAGACATCTTGAACAAATACTTTTGTTTCAATCAATCAATCAATCAATCAATCAATCAATCAATATCTTTATTTATCCAGGTGGGTACCATTGAGCAAGGCTCATTTGCAAGGTGGACCTGGTCATGAATACATCAAAGTACAGTACAGAAGCAGGTATACAAAAAGCAATAATATACAAAGAAGAAAAAGTATATACAGTGTATACAGTACAGTACAAGGTTGAAATAAAAAAAAATCATTATTTTACAATTGAAGAAGTCAGCAGATGTAAAATCAACCATAGGTATACAGGGGTTATAAGCAGAGATCTTTTGAGTGAGGCAGCCGGCAACTACACATATAGGGGAAAGAGGCCATGTATGGGGTAGCAGGTTAGAGAGGTAAAGAAGAGGAGGGACATATTACCGATGACTGGGGGAAAAGTTGGGCTAAAACCACAGAAAGTGACGATGGCTGTCATGTACTTGTTTATTATGATAATGACGGAGGAGGGGTAGATAATTGGGACACTGCTATGAATGGGGTGGGACTTTAGCCAGGCTGGAGCGGACAGGGAAGGGTGGGTGCAGCAGGAAGAGTTAATAGGGAAAGAGTGAGAGCAGGTAGAAACATGTGGCGTCAGGATGGAAAGGGGGAGTTGAGGAATTAGTGGGCTAGCGGTGAGGAAAACATTTGCAAGGTGCTTTTATGTAGCGATCGTAGGGCGCCTTGAAGATATTCAGTCTAACAGGGCAGCTCAGCTTCAGGTTCCTTTGTAAACCGCTCCACAATGTGGGTAAAGAGAAGCTTAGAGCTGCTTTGCCAAAACGAGTTTTGACCCTTGGAACTTGGAGGGCAATTAGGGAATAGCTCCTTAGAGCATAGGTACCCAACACACTCCGGGAAATACAATCTGAGACATATGAGGGGAGCTTGTTGGTCACCGCTCTGAAGGCCCATAGGGCGGCATTTCTATTCCTTCTATAGTGAAGGGAAGTCCAGCCTAATGATCAGTACAGGGAGCAGTGGTATGTGGAAAGTGGAAGGCCAGTAATGAACCTGATAGCTCTGTGGTAGAGGGTGTCCAACTTAGCCAGAGCAGTGGCTATAGAGCAGGTCCGAGTAATCTATTAAAGATAGGAAGGTAGCTTGAACCAGTTGAATCTTGGCCTCCTTTGTGAGCAGGTGGGTAATTCTGTAGAATAGTCCTAATCTTTGCCTTAGTTTCTTCTGTAGTTCTTCGAGATGGTCGACAGAGGAACGTTTATGATTGAGCCAAGCTCCTAGATATTTAAATTTAGCTACATACTCTAGTGTCTCTCCAAGAACAGTGGTAATTTGTGGGATAGCTCCCCCCAGCAGGGACTGCCGCATACAAGGAGGGGAAGAAGAGCATGGCTTTTGTCTTTTTTGCATTGAGCAGAAGTTTTTTGTTTATGAGCTGGTATTGTAGAAGGTTAAATTCAGCTTGGAGGTCCTCACAGGTTGCTTCCGGTATGGGACGGCTCAAGTACAGTACAGTGTCATCCGCGAATAAGTGGATGTTGGCTTTTTTGATGGGGTCATTGATGTTGTTAATGTAGACTGCAAAGAGGAGAGGACCAAGGATAGAGTCCTCGGGCATGCCCCTCAGCATAGGTTTTAATGGAGAAAGATCACCTTCAGCTTTAACCTGCTGTTTCCATTCTCCGAGATAGTCTGCAAACCAGCACATAGATTTATGGTCCAGGCCTAAGGTGCTTAGGGAGAAAAGAAGCAGGCTGTGATCGACTGTGTCGAATGCCTTACTAAGATCCAAGAAAACGGCACAAACATGCTTCTTGTTGTCAAGGTCTAGAAGCCAATCATTGGTCACCTTAGCTAGGGCTGTTATGGTGCTGTGCTTTGCTCTAAATCCAGACTGAACCGAGTTTAATGAAGCTGTGGATTCAAAGTATACCCTAGCCATACCACACTATTTTTCTAGTAATTTAGACAGGATGGGGAGGAGGAGATCGGTCTGTAATTATTTAGATCGCAGGGGTCACCTGCTTTTAATAGAGGGATGACATGGGCTATTTTCCATTGAGGGTGAAGGGTACCCTAGGAGAGTGACATGTTGAATAGGTGGGTGTTAGGTACTGCAAGCACATGGTAGGCACATTTCAGATAGTATGGCTATATGACATCGGAGCCTGCTCCCTTCCTGGTGTCCAGTTGCAGCAGTAGTAGGTCTTCTACCTCTTTTAGAGAGACAGGCAGGAGGGAGAAGGCCTCCTTGGTAGAGGGGACTCGTGGGTTGGTGGGCCCTGAGCTGTGCGGAGGTCATTGGCAGGGGAAGTATCAAATGCTAGCCCTGCCGTTGCAAAATGGTTATTGAGGGCTTCCAATATCTCCGATCGGTTAGAGATAACGCTGTCACCGGACTTCATTTTTGCTGGAATGGAATTACCATGTGCATGTCCAGACATGTCTTTTAATGTTTTCTAGAGCTTTGAAGGATTTCTTGAGGCAGAGGCTAGCTCCGAACGATAGTAGGCGGCCTTGGCTGCTCTGACCAACTTGGTGCACTTGTTATGTGCTCTCTTAAAAAGACACCAATCTGAGTCGTTCTTGCTTCTTCTGGCTTTTTTCCATAAAGTATCCCTTTCTAACAGGGAAGCTTTGAGCTCAGGCGAGAACCAACGGCAGGTGCTGCTCCTGACCCACACCTTAACTAAGGGTGCATGCTTATTTAAAGCCTCACTTAAAATATCATAAAAAATAGTATATGCCTTGTTAACCATTTTGATTAGGAAGAATTCCTGCCATCGCGGTAAATGTTTCAAGTCGTGGACATATGCAAACAAATCAAAGTTGCGTTTGCACCTCTTGATAGAGAACTTTGCCACAAACTGTGGGTTGTGCACGGATCTAATAGTGGTGATTATACAATGATCGCTAATGTCTGAGAAAAATGTTCCGACATGAGAGAACAGGTGTGGCTTGCTAACCAAAATTACATCTAAGAGGGAGCTGTTGTTAAGGTTCTTTTTATTTGGGTGAGTAGGCTCTCTGATGAGTTGCACCAGCCCTAGAGTGTCACAAAAGGATTTCAAGGGAGCTGATGCACTTGATAGCTAATCGTAGTTCAGGTCGCCAAGAATAATGGTTTCCAAGGAACTGAGCCGCAGTAAGGAACTGAGGTGAGACAGGAGATGGGGCCTGGCAGAAGGGGACATGTAGCAGCCTATTGCACACAGTGCACTGGAAGGAGAAAGTTCGATCTTTAGGGTCAAGCACTTGAATTCTTTGGGGGAGGAGGATGATGAGTCTATGCATGCAATTGACTATATGTCCCTTATATAAATTGCCACCCCACCTCCTCTTGATTGCCTATCCGCTCGGAAGAGTAAATAATTTGGGATATTGATTTCATTGTCTGGGGTGGCTGGCCTAAGCCAGGTCTCAGTGATCACTAGGACGTCAGGTAGGGTGTGGCTCACCCAAGCCTGGATAAGGGTGAACTTTTTCAGCAAACTGCAGGCATTAAGATGCATAAAAGACATTCCTTTGATACCTGCCAGGTCTGATGGAGAAGCAAAGTTGTCTAATGGTCCTGGGTTGAGTTCGACATTGCCTGAGCACAATAATAAAAGAAGCGGGATTCTTTTTAAGGCAGCGAACTGTAATTTGTAAGCACTATTTTTTTGGTGATAGAGGAGGCGGTGTTAATGGGTAGGCCTGTACTCACTCCTGGTGTTATACTGGCCTAGTATTGCAGCCACTAGTGTCCTGGCAGAAATTTGCCGTGAGTAGGAAGTCTCAAGCCTGGATGGGGGAGTAATCTGCAGAGGCAGCTTGGGAGATGTCCCACTCCCCAGCAGAGACAGCTGAGAAGCCCAATAGTGCAGAATGGCTACCTGAAAGGAGCTGTTGGATGCAGGGCAGGGAGAAGCGCAAGGGTCATTCCACTTTGGGGAGGGATGAGGGTCCCGAAGAATTGAGCTGAGTGATAGTAAAGCTAATGACACACCGAGGAACTAGCTGTAATTTCGCATGGTTGATCTAAATGCCACAACAGCTGGCAGTAAAAGCCACTAGAAGCCTAGACCAGTTCACTGAGGAAGGAGAATGAGAGGGGCCACAAAAAAGTAATAGGAGCTAGGAGCACTGGAGGGAGGGAGGGAGGTGGACACTAGTCTGTTCTCAGGGGAGAAAGTCCTAAAGGGGCTCCGTCATCTGAAAGTGGACAAAGCAATAAGGCCAGACAGAGTGCATCCAGTGGTACTGAGGGAGCTCAGGGAGGTACTGGTGGTACCTCTGACAGTTCTATTTAACAGCTCATTGGAGATAGGAGTGGTTCCAGAGGACTGGAGGAGAGCAGCGGTAGTTCCATTATACAAACGTGGTAGCAGGGAAGAGGCTGGCCATTATTTGTCAGTCAGCCTGACAGCGTTGGTGGAAAAGTTAATGGAATCAATGCTGAAGGAGAAGTTTGTAGAATATTTTGAATGCAGTGGGGTACAGGACCTGAGGCAGCATGGATTCATGGGTGAAAGGTCAGGTCAATCGAATCTGATAGACTTCTTTGACTGGGTGACCAAGGAATTAAATCAGGGTGGAGTGGTGGATGTAGCCTACCTAGACTTCAGTAAGGTTTTCAACACCGTTCCACATAGGAGACTTATAAGCAAACTGGGTAGCTTAGGGGTGGATCCAAAGGTGGTTAACTAGGTAAGAAATTAGGGGACAGGTGGCAGAGGGTGGTGGTAAATGGAGTTCACTTCAAGGAAGGGAGGGTGACCAGTGGGTGCCTCAGGATCAGTGCTAGGACTGGTCCTCTTTAATGTCTTTAAAAGTGACATTGCAGAGGTGCTAGAAGGGACAGTCTGCCTCTTTTCTGATGACATCACAATCTGCAAGAGGGTGGACACTCCAAGGGGGGGGTGTATAAAGGATGATAACCTGTGAAAACTTGAGAAATGGTCGTCAGATGACCTAAAGGTGGCCAAGGCAGTGCAACTAGGCAATTGGGAGGGCTAGTGGGATGCTGGGTTACACAGGGAAGGGTATTACCAGCAGAAAGAGGGAGATGGTGTTGCCTTTGTATAGATTGCCGGTAAGACTCCACCCAGAGTATTGTGTCCAATTCTGGAGACCACATCTCCAAAAGTACATAGACAGAGTGGAGGTGGTCCAGAAGGGGGCAACTAAAATGGGCCAAGGTCTACATCAGAAGTTGTACGAGGACAGACTTAAGAACCTCAATATGTACACACTGCAAGACAGGAGGAAGAGGGTGGATATGACAGAGACCTTTAAATACCCAAAGGGGGTAAATAAGGTACAGGAAGGAAGTATTTTTCTCAAAAAAAAAAAAGGTGCTTGAGTAAGAACAAGGAACATGATATGAAGCTGGAGGGGGTGGGTTCAGGAGAGATGTGAGGAAGTACCTTTTCCCAGAAAAAGTGGTGGATTCCTGGAACATGTCAAAATTCAAAGAAACCAGCCATGCTTATATTCAAAGTCAGTAAACTTTTTTATAGACTTTATTGTAATTCATATTATTCAGAACAGATTACCAAGTCACTGCCCAACGTTTCACCCATTCCGTTGGGTTTTCTCAAGGGAAGGAATCTCTGTCTGATATAGCCAATCATTCTTTATTTTCATAAATATTCATTCATCATTCTTTAGTGTGTGTGAATTTTCAAACTATTCAGTGGGATTATCATGCCTTTTCAAATGGCCCATTAATATAACAAATGCTACAGAGTTTTGTAGTATTTGAATGCTCCCTTTCAGAAGTTTCACTGGCAGCATTTCTGGCTGAACTGAACCCACTAAATAGTTTGAAATTCACACATACTAAAGAATGTTGAATGAATATTTATGAAAGTGCAGAAAATGCAGTCTTAATAAGATTCCAAAGTAATCAAAGCTTGTCTGTATCAGACAGAGGTTCCCTTCCCTGAGGAAGCCCAATGGAATGGGTGCCGGTTCCTTTCAATTTTGACAAGCTACCTCACCTTAACCAGCTCCCAAATGAACGACACTTGAAAGTATACAGAAGGGGACCCACCTGACCTGTGTGATGGATTCCTGGAAAAACCTTGCAGCAGAAATAGTGGGGGAGAAAACAATAGTGGGATTCAAGAATGCATGGGATATGCACAAGGGACTCTTAGGGGAAAGGAAGATGGGCAGGAATAACAGACCAAGGAACAAATAGGATCTGCAGTGACACTGTAGGCAGGGAAAAATGGGCAGACTAGGGGGGCCAAGCAGTCCTTATCTGCAGACAGATGTTACGTTTCTATGTATGTTAACCATGGGGAAGTACAGTGCAGAGAGCTGGAAATGAGGCCCACTCACCAAATGCTAGCTATGTTTATGTTCTTTTTATGTTTCTACTGTCAGCAAGTTAATACACCAACGTTTCGTGTGTTATTCTTACACATGTCACCAGGGCTACTGGTCACACTTTAAAAGTGTCAGTTTCAGTGCAACTGCGGGTAAGTAATCATTAATTACACTATAGTTACACATTTGCTGCATGTAAATGCATTGCGGTCGCAATGCAGTTACATCTAAAATCAGTACATAATGTGCAAGCATAACATTCAATAAATGTAAAGTTCTTGAAGGGTGCTGTACGAAGAACGAAATGGGTTGAATTAACCTACTGACAGTAAAAACATACAATAAAAAGAATACAGACATGACTAGCATTTGGTGAGTGGGACTCATTTTCAACTCTCTCCACTGAAAAAAGTAATTCTGCCAGATTAGTTCAAGTTCTTTACTCTGAGTTCAGCTGTATAGTGTGGAGCCTCGTGGTCGGTCCCTTATAGCATGCTGGTGGGTGCAAATGTTTGGACCTGGGCTTTCGGTGCTTCTTCTGTGCTTTGGATACCATTTGTCAAGGTTGAAATTCCAGTACTGTACAACCACCATGCCCAGATCCTGTGGCCCACACTATTGTGAAACCAAAACCGCGAAAGATGAAAAAAGACCATTAGAGCAGAAGTTGCTGTAATGGTCTACAGTTCACGACATGGCTTCTTCTGGTGCTGTGCCCTCTCCCAAAAACAACTCCAAACTGGAGTTGATTATATTTAAATACAGGAGGTGCGGGAGGCAGAGCCCCCTGCAAAAAACACATTAGTTATTGACGGCACAATACTGAGTATCGGCATTGTGCCATCGCTGTACTGGATGTCGGCAGATTTACTCTCGACAAAAGGTGGTGCTTCCCCCAGATCAGGGGAAGAAAACAACACTTCTTGGACTCCCAGTTTCTTCAGGAGGGGCTGGGCCTCTGCCAGAGTGTGGAAAAAAAGTGCAACTCTCTGTAGTATGTATATTAAATTGTTCTGGGGCCAACAGCTGCATTTTAACCTTTTTAGCAGCCAGATCCATTCATATTGCCAACAGGGTTCACCTCTTTAATTGTGTCTCGGGATGAAATTATATTCACAGTAAAGGCCGGTATCACCGACCATCACCTCCTGCTTATTCCATGCCAGTTGTATGCTTTTTGTTTTTAACCGGTAGTCCAGATAGTTTAAAACAATCGACCTGGTGCGAGCCTTGGGATTTATGGGCTTGGGCCCAGAGCTCCATGTGTGCCTGTACTATGTTTAATGGGTCAGTCGCTGGCCATCAGAGAAGCTCCTGAAGCAGGGACTCCAGAAAGGTTCCCATGGGGCCCTGCTCAGTACTCTTAGGGAGCCGTGGATTCTGATGTTGTCCCACTGAACACAGAACTCCATACTGTCAATCTTATCCACGAGTTCCTGTTAGGCCAGGTACCTTATTATGTTGCCATGCTGCTTTGTTGCCTGGGATGCCTCCGTCAGTCCTGCCTCCATGGTTCTCTGCTGCATCTGCTGTATTTCTTGTTTTCTCAGGCTGTTTTCTTCCAGCCGCTCCATTGCAGAACTCATTTTCCAACGCTCATAGAACAGTTCTTTTCATGTTAAGATAATCTGTTTTGCCTCTTCCTCACTATGCTGGCTGGCCTGCTCAGAGATTGCTGACACTGACGTGCTACGGCTGCAGGCCCAAGTGTCAAGATAGTCAAGCTGAACTGACAGTCTTTCCCTCATAAGTGCCCCTCTCTCCCTTTGCCCTTGACAGGCATGGTGTTTATTATTGCTGATGTGGTATTTTAACCTTCAGAAACAGGTTGAAATGCACAGATTTCCTTTGATTATGTCACCTTCTTTGGCATTAATTTCCAACAGTTTTAGTGCACACTAATGGGTCTTGGGGAATGGTTATAAACTATGGGAGATGCATTTAAAAAGGACATAAGGAAGCATTCCTTCACAGCGAGTAGTGGACAGGTGGAACAAGTTGCCATGTAAACTAGTAAGAGCAAAGTCTGTCCATTTTTTTTTTTTTTTAAAGTGGAGTGAGATAGGTGTAGGAGTTTGGTGACTGTGGGTTCAGGGAGGTGGGAAACAGACAATGATATGAGGCAGTCTTGCACCAGGGTGCTCAGACTAGCACCAGTCCGTGATAGACTTAAGTGGGTTTGAGTAGTACAGTGCAGACTTGGCAGACTCCTAGTCTTCATCTGCTTGCAAAATATATGTTTTTAGGTTTAAATTTCAGCTGCCACACCCCTGACCACCTCTCCAGTCTTTCCAGGCCCTCCCTCATGTCTCTTATCCCCTCTTCACTATCTGCCCTTCCACAGCTCTCAGCATCATCTGTGAAGAGGTTTATCTGTCCCTGGACCATTCTCCTATGCCAAATATAAATATGTTAACTGTGACCAGTCTCAAAACTGAACCTTAGGGTGCTCCACTTGTGAAGTCCCTCACCTCTGAATGCTCACCATTTAGGACCACCCTCTGGGTCCTCCCACTCAGCCTGCTTCTCACCCATTTTATTATTCTGTTCTCTACTCCCCAAGTCTCCCAGTTTCTTTATCATCTTTAAGTGTTACACAGAGGCAAAGGCCTTCCTAAAGTCCAAATACAAGATGTCCACTGCCTGACCCTAATCCACAGCTGTCGCCACCCAATAATTGCATCAGGTTCATTTGGTAAGACCTCCCCACTGGTACACTCCTTTAGACCATCTGCCTCCAGAATCTTTACCAGCTTTCCTTTATTCTGGATTTCAATAGTATTCTCATAATAGTTGTCAGACTGCAAGATACAGAGGTAGGAGGGGATGGTGGCGAGCCAGTATTTGTTTAGTTTTTGTTAATCAGGAACAGTAAATACATTATGCAAAAATGCTTATTTTCAGGCACAACCTGGGAGAGTGCACATTAGTCATACACCTGTCAGTGATCAAACACACAAATACAGGATTACATACAGTACATCTGAATTCAAAAATACAGCATGGATTATCTACAGATACTGACAGAAGAGAAACAACAAATTAACATTAAATACATGTACAGAAACGAGCAGCAAGAAGATAACTGTTGTAGCTGACATTGAAATTGACTGAGACCCAGAAGTACTTCACAGATGTAAACAAGATACGGGTGGCGAGTCTTTTTCAGAGAAGAAAAAGCACTAGAATAAGGGGCATCCAATGAAGCTGGGGGTAAGGGGAGTTTAAGGGGGATGTGAGGAAATGCAGTAATTCTTCACAGAAAGGGTGGTGGACATCTGTAACTGCCTGTCAGAAAATGGGGGTGGGGAAAAACAGTAGGGAGCTTCAAACATGCATGGGATAGGCACATGGGTATAATAAACAGAGGTAAGGGAAGAGGGACGGAGGGACACCTGTGACCAAATAGGGTTCAAGGTGTAGGAATAGGCAGGGAAAAATAGGGCAGACTCAATGGGCCTACCGCTCCTTTTCTGCCAAAAGATTCAATGTTTCTAGGGTTCTAAAGAGCAGACAAGAAAGGGTATTTGGCCTGGAAAAAGGAGCAGTAGAGGGAGGTGGTATTGCCTCTGTATAGATCACTGTGTAACCCCCCTACAAATGGGGGTTCTCGAAAAGTCTTCCTCGAGCTTGCCTAAATGCTCACTGCCAGGCTGGTGTCCTGCGTTTTAGCAGTTTAAATGTGATCACCAGAGAGTGCCTGTATAGCCTCTGTGTACTGTCTCTTTAAGAGCTGCCTGGATTGCAGTCATAAGTAATCAGAGGGAGCTCTGTTGAAAGGTGTAACTATTTGCTGAAAATCATTTAGAATGATAATGATAATGTGGTTTGTCTAACCTGCCTTCTTTGCAGCAAGGATTGTTTTGTTCATCTCCACTATCTTGGTCCTGGACTGTGGATTGGACGAATCAGTTCTGGTGGGATCTAAAATGGAGCCGGACTACAGGAGCTGTCTGGAGTCAACATCTGTAGGAACTGTAGTTTTGGGTTTTTGGCGCCTTTTTGCACCTGAATGGGGAGTCTTTGTTGTGACCGACTGACAGATCAGCCAACCAAACCTTTTGGATTCTGGGGAAAGTCCCTGGCTTGCTGGCAGTTGAGTCAGATCTCAGTTGGGAGCTGAAGAAGCAAAAGCTTGAGACAGTCAAGCAGCCATCTGAGTAGTTTTGTGTGGGAGAACTGTGGAAAGGCCTGAGTTGTGGCCTGCATGTCTGCCTGCTGCCCCTGAGAGGGAGAGAAGAGAATTATTTCGGACTAAATCCAAGTTTGTGAGAATGAAGTAAGCCACTGATTTTTTACCAGGCTCATACCTGAAGAAGACCAAAGATTTTGCTGAATGCGATCGGCCTGTCAGGATGTCTAGCTGCTTTTGAATCCCCGGTTTGTGCAGAGACTTTGTGATCATGACCAGGGAGTGGTTTGCCTGGTACAGTAGAATTTCCTTACATGTATATGTGCTGTGTATTGAAAGTGGGTTGTGATTTGGTTCCCCACTGTGTGAACTGTGTTCTGCTTGCTGGTAACGTAGAATCCTTTACGTGCAAATGTGCTGTGTACTGAAAGTGCTGTCCTACATGCTGGGCCATTGGAAATCTTAGGGTTCAGCTCCAGGTAGTATGGGCAGAGATTGCGCACCTCAAATTTCATATTCAAGAGGAAATACATTATAAGAACCACCCACCATTTCCCCAATATCGAACAGAAGCACCTCGATGGCAGAGGATAGTTGGTCCGGGAGGTTGGCAGGTGGTTAGGAGGGGCAAATAAGCACCCCATCACTCAGTGCTCTCCAACATATTACCTCCACAAACCATATAAAAACTACAAACAGGTATCTGCCTCTATCTCTGAAATCAAACAAAGGGGCAGAAGACACTGCAGAGCAGGACATTACAGCACAGGAGCTAGCACAACAAAACTCGCCCAAAACAGGAACCAAAAAAGGAGACTCCATAATTCGGTGAGTTGATACTTATCTCCAGCCAGGAGTAAAGGTCAGATGTCTCCCAGGTACATCAGTGTGGAGAGACACTGGCCGCATTTCTAAAATGGTTCAGAAAGCAGGAGAAAACACTGACATCCTAGTACACATAGGGACTAATGACCTTGCCAGCTGGTCAGTTGTGGAGACCAAGGAGCACCCGACCAGGCTGGGTGACAAACTATCATCCATTTCATCTGTCATCTCCTTCTCTGTGATCCTGCGAGTCAGGGAGAGGGGGGAAGATGGTCGGAAGGTCAGAGAAGGGGAGATAGGGGAGCTAAATATGTGGCTCAAGGGCTGGTGCCAGGAAAAAGGACACACATTTGTAGGGAACTGGCAACAGTTTTGGGAGTGAAAGTTCTTTAAATTTGATGGACTGCATCTGACTAAGGAGGGAGTCAGTGTATTGGGGCAGAAGTTTGATGTTTTTGCAGAATATTTAAACTAGCAAATGGGGAGAGGGGTGCAGCACCCCATACGTCGAATGGGAAGAATACCCCTCCTTCCTCAGCTAGTGGTCAAACAGGAATTCAGCATGTTTGCAATTCATCTGCATAACCAGGTAAGGAAAAAGATCCAGCTCCCCAAACGATGCACAGGGAAAATGCAAGACCTCACCCAACAACTAACACACCAAAATCTGGCCAATGGAAAATCATGTATACAAATGCTCACAGTCTGGGAAACAAGATCTCACGACCTGCAGGCAATAATGACAGAGGCTAAACTGGTCATAGTAGCAATTAGTGAGACGTGGTTTACCAGTAACCACACTTGGGAGACTTCAGTACCTGGCTATGTACTGTTCAGAAGACTGAGGTGCAAAAAGAGGAGGGCGGAGTAGCCTTGTATGTCAATGAAAATATCAAAGCTACAGAAATTCAGAACGCACATAAGGAGCCAGAAGAACTGTGGGTCACCCTGGAAACAGGAAATGGGACAGCCATTAGAACTGGGGTTGTCTACAGGCCCCCAGACCAAGGGGAGAACATAGACACATCACTGTTAGAAGATATACAAAACATGACAGCTAAAGGGGAGGTTCTGATAATGGGAGACTTCAACATGCCAGGCACAGACTGGTCAATACCAACAGGAACATCTGCCAGAACTAGACACATGGTGGATTCCCTGCGGGGAGGGCTCAAGAAAAAATTACTTGCCTTAGTAATTATGTTTCTTCTAATGGAGTCTTGCTGTATTCTGACTATTGCAGTTAGCTCTAGCCTTTAAACTGCCGCGGAGAACAAAAGGTTAACTTTCTATGCAGTGCATAGAATGCTGAGCTCAAGCTCGGTTGAGGTCTCTCTCAGTTTCCCTTCGAAACTCAACCATCAGATTCTTATGATCAAAAAACTCACGAACTATCCTATGTGGAAATTATAAAATTTCTTATTAGCCAACTGGCAACAAGGAGTTTTGGATTCCCAAAAAGACAAGTCAGGAAACCCAAAACCAAAAACCCATTCCAATAAAGGATAACAATAACAACAAAAAACACCCAAACAAAAAAGGAGGGTGTGTAATAGGCACCTCTGGGGTGCAACACTGCACCTGCCCACCCACTTCCCAAAAAAACAGGTTCTGAGAGGGAGGCAGGAGGGAGAGTCGAATACAGCAAGGCTCCATTAGAAGAAACATAATTACTAAGGTGAGTAATTTTTCTTCAAACAACATGAAGTCTTGCTGTATTCTGACTATTACAGAACTACCAAGCAGTACCTCCATGGAGGAGGATAGAACCTACTTTGGGAATAGGCTCTGAAGTACTGCTGTACCAAACCGAGCATCACTCCTAGCCTGGATATCCAGAGAATAATGCTTGGTAAAGGTATGGACTGTTTTCCAGGTGGCTGCTTGACAAATTTCTAAGAGAGGGATATCCCTGGCAGCAGCCAGGGAAGCAGCTGTACCTCTTGTAGAGTGATCTCTCAGGCCTGAGGGTGGAATCTTTCCTAGTTTCTCACAGCAGAATTGTATACAAGACACAATCCACCTGGCAATAGTTCTCTTAGTGGCAGGTTTGCCCTTTCTCACTTCCCCATTAGTGAGGAATAACTGGAGGGAATCAAACCTGTGACCCTTGGTACGCTTATATAGTAGCTAAGGGCTCTTTTAACATCCAAGCTGTGTAGCTTTCTCTCTCCTGAGCAAGAATAATCAGTGAAGAAGACAGGGAGAGTCATGGACTGATGCAAGTGGAAGTCTGAAACCACTTTAGGCAAGAACCTCTTATTGGTTGTAAGGACCACTTTCTCTCTATGGAAAGAGATAAAATCAGGTTCCACTGACAGGGCTTGCATTTCCCTGATATGTCTGGCAGAGGTAATGGCTACCAAAAACACAGTTTTCCAAGTCAAGTACTTAAGCTCTGCTGAGGACATAGGCTCAAAAGGAGGTTGCAAAAGTTGAGCAATGCAAATATTTAAGTCCCAGGCAGGGGCAGGATCCTAAAGGAGGATTGGTATGAAGCAATACTTTGAAAAATTTACAGAACACAGGATGAGATGATAGTGAGGAAGACTTTCCCACTGACAAAAAAGCAGACACAACTGACAAGTGCACCTTGACAGTAGCTGGTCTGAGGCCTAGGCCATTAAGATGGACCATATAATCCAGAACTGTAGACAATTCAGCAGTGTCTGGAGGAATATGCTTCTTGGAGCACCAAATGCTGAATCTTTTCCATTTGGAGTTAAAAGTCTTTCTGGTGGAAGGCTTTCGAGAAACTTTGAGAATATCCAGAACCCCATGAGACAGATGCAAATCTGCATACTCTAACTCTTCAAGAGCAATGCACTGAGATTGAGAGACCAAAGATTGGGGTATCAAATCCTCCTCTGAGAGGAGGTTAACAGGTTATAATTCCTGGGAAGAGACAGGGGAAGATGGACTGTTAGAGACAGCAACAGGGGGTACCAAGGCTGTCTGGCCCAGTCTGGAGCAATCAGAATCACTTTGCAAGGTTGTGACCTTATCTTGAGTAGGACTTTGAACAGCAGAGGAAAGGGAGGGAAGGCATACAGAAATTTCTCTTCCCAGTTCAAAAACTGAGCATCCAGAGGGACTGAACCCAAGACTGGAGGTCTGCAGCAAAACAGAGGAAGTTGGTGATTGTCTGGGGCTGCAAAGAGATCTATCTCTGGAGTGTCTCACCTTGAGAAAATCACTTTCAAAACCAGAGGGCCCAGGGACCATTCGTGATGGCCCTGGGAGATCCTGCTCAGTGCGTCTGCCAGCACATTGTTCTGGAAGGTGGACGGCTATCAGAGAAATCTACAGGGGAATAAGCCAGGGACCACAATTTCATGGCTTCTGTGCACAAGGCTGTAGACAGAGTGCCTCCCTGCTTGTTGATGTACCACATGGTGGTGGTGTCTGTTCTGACCTGAACCACCTTGTTCTGCACCAACTGAGAGAAGGCTTGCTGGGCCAGAAAAACTGCCCTGAGTTCCAGGAGATTGATATAAAGGAGGGACTCCTGAGGGGACCAGTCCTTGGACTGTGAGATCCCCCAGATGAGCTCCCCACCCCAAAAGAGAAGCAGCCATGGTAAGGACCACTGAATGAGACTGAGTGACAAAAGGGACCCCCTTGCCTTAAATTGTCCTGATCCTGCCACTATTGAAGAGCTTGGATCAGTGTTTGAGTCACTGGAATCAGTTTGGTAAGAGGGTCCTTCTTTTGGGACCAAAAGGCCCTCAGATGGAACTGAACGTCCCTCATCTGAAATCTTGCCCCTTGGACCACTGCTGTAGAAGCTACCATGTGGCCCAAAAGCTGAAGGAAGTGCCTTGCTGGTCAGGACACCTGAAGGCTGAAGGATGAAGCCAGTTCTATAAGAACTCTTGCCCTTTCCAGGGGAAGAAAAGCTCTTGCTTTGGCAGTATCCAGCTCTGCCCCTATAAAGGTAAGGAGCTGAACTGGTTCGAGAACTGATTTGGGCAGGTTGAGAAAAAAACCCAGAGAAGTGAGCACTTGCTGAGTCATTTGCAGGTCTGACTTGACTTGGTCTGGAGACTGACCCACTATGAGCCAATCGTCCAGGTATGGAAAAATGGAAATCTTTTGCCTTCTTAGAAAGGCAACTACTACTGCCAGGCACTTTGTGGGGACCCTTGGAGCTGATGTTAGGCCAAAGGGCATTGCTTTGAACTGATAATGGCCTGAGGGCAACTTGAACCTAAAGTACTTTCTGTGGGAGCACCTGATGGGAATATGAAAGTAGGCATCTTTGAGGTCCAGAGAGACTAGCCAGTCCCCTGGTCTTAGAGAGGGAAGAATTATTCCCAGAGTCACCATCTTGATCTTTGGTTTTAAAAGATGTTTGTTCAGGTATCTTAGATCTAGGATGGGTCACCACTCCCCTGTCTTGGTTGGGGTAAGGAAGTATCTGGAGTACAGACCTTTGCCCCAGTGTAGGATAGGAACTCTCTCTATGGTTCTTAAAGCCAGAAGAGATGAAACCTCTGCCTCCAGGGCAAGGGTCTCGGAGAGACCTGCAGGTGGAAAAGATCTGGTTCTCATCTTTGGAAATTTTTTGAAGCTGAGAACCAGTCCCTGGCGTACTACTTCCAGGACCCTCTTGTCTGATGTAACAGACATCCAGTCCCAGACACAGTAAGCCAGCCTGCCCCCTACAGGGATAGGAGAGTCGACCCGGGCAGACCCATCAGGGTCTCTGCTTGGCAGGGGCCTTAGGCTGAGGAGTGGATGCAGCCCTGCTCATCCCCCTTCTGCCTCTCCCTCTGAAGAACCCCCTCTGTGAAAAGGGAGAAGAGGCCTGTGCTTGGTAAAAAGGCCTATGAAAAGGCCTGCCCCTGCCCCTAGATTGCTGCCTTTGAGGAGTTGCTTGCCTCTCCTTGGCCTGAGCACTCCTATAAGTGGTCCTGTACTCATCCATTTTCTTCATATAATTCTCTGTCTGCTCCCCAAACAGAGAATTACCCACCACAGGAAAATCCATGGCCTTAGCCTGGGTGTCCTGTGAGAGGCTAGTACATCTGAGCCAAGCCATCCTCTGAAGAGCCACAGATTTAGCCATGACTCTTGATGACACATCACTGGAGTCCACAGCAGCATGAAATTGTACCTTCGATGCCTCAATCCCATCAGCAGCCACCTTCTCCAGATCCTTGGCCAGCTGGGGGGAGGCCTGTTTAGCCAGTGCCAGTACAGTGTCCCATCTGGACTTCTGGTACCCGGCTGTATAGGCCTTGTAGTTCGCCTGCCCATGTGCCAAGGAAGATGCCATGTACTGCTTCTTTGCCACAGTATCCATCTTCCTGGAGTCTTTGTCTGGGGGGTGTGAAGCTAAGGGAATGTTTGCCTTGTCACAGGCAGCAGCCTGCACTACCCCAACATGGCTGCATTGCTGGTATAAAAACTCTGTATCTGAGCCTGATAGTGTGTACCTCTTGTCCATCCTTCTGTCAACAGGAGGTACAGAATTGGGAGACTTTAGAATTTTTGTGTCTGCTTCCCAAATGATTTGTGAAGGGGAATAGACAGTCTCCTGGACTCTGGGATGTCCATCATTTCCACATAATCAGGCTCCTCTTGATCCTCTATTGCCTCCTCCACAGGAAGCTGGAGGGTTTCAGCCACTTTTCTGTAAAACAGAAAGTGGGAAGGGGACTCGGAAAGCCTAGGAGGGGATACACCAGAAAGTCTGTCTGGGGAGATGTCCGGTTCCACAGGCACATCAAGACTTTCACCATCATCACCATCATCTTCAAACTCCCCCTCCTCCTCAAACTCCAGTTCATAAAAACTTCAGGGGTATAATCCTGAACCGGGGGAACCAACCGAACCGAACTGAACCCCTGCCAAAAGGTGCCAGATCAGTCGGAACCTGGCGAAGAGATTCCACAATCCGAATCGCTCTGGCTATTTCCTCGGTGGTCGGAACATGAACCTCTGGATCCGAACCGGTTGATTTTTCTTTGTGTTTGCTTTTTGTAGAAACTGACCCCTCAGGATCGGCTCCCCTCTTGCCTGAAGAAGTATCGCCCTGGTCAGAGGGCAGTCCTTCTGGCTCGGTCGGAACTGAATCAGGCTGGCCATCAGGGTCAGCAGACTTCTTGGTCTCCTTTTCCCTCAGTCTACCTAATCTCTTTTCAAGGGTAGATTTAGGAACATTTTTACAAATTTGGCAGTCTGTATCGAGGTGTTCAAACCCCAGACAATAAACACAAGTGCGGGGATCGGCCTTAGCAAAGACCTCCCCACACTCATTGCAGTGTTGAAACCCAGTGGGCCTGGTTTTTTCCTTGGGTTTTTCAGACATGGCCAACCTAACCAAACTTACCCTTGTTATGGCAACCGCCAGGCAAGACTTCCTTATCGGTTCCTAACTGTGCCATGGGTATTGTAAAAAAACGTTCAAAACACTTTTTTTTTTTAGAACCAATAAGGACTGGTAACCACACACTAAAGTAAAACACAAGGATTCACTACAAGTGATCGGTTAAGCCGAACCGATCTAACACTTTACAATTTCCACACAGAAAATCAGAACAAAACCTATCTAGTACTTACAGTACCACAGACAGAGACTGAACCGACTATGTGGAAATAAATTTGGTTTAAAATCGACAACTTAACCGAGACTTTGACTTTCAAACCAAGCTGAAGGAGAAATCTCCGGAGCAACTGTTCAGTGAGGTGGAGTAAAGAATCTGATGGTTGAGTTTCAAAGGGAAACCGACAGAGACTTCAACCAAGCTCGAGCTCAGCATCCTATGCACTGCATAGAAAGTTAACCCTTTGTTCTCTGGGGCAGTTTAAAGACTGGAGCTAACTGCAATACTCAGAATACAGCAAGACTTCATGTTGTTTGAAACAACTAGTACAACAAACCACAAGAGACAGGGCTATCCTAGCTCTAGTACTGACTAACAGGGAAAGGATCACAGATCTCCAGGTAGAAGGTCACCAGGGGGCCAGTGACCATCACATGGTATGGTTCAATTTGGCCACTACAACTAAATCATCTCCATTCAAGGCAAAAATATGGAACTTCAGAGGAGCTGACTTTGATAAGATAGCCAACAGAGTTAAGCTAGCCCTGGCAAAAAGAATACAGGTGAGGGGTACAGGCAAAGTGGGCAAGCATTAAGGATGCAATACTTGAAGCAACATCCCATTGTGTTAGAGAAAAGGTAATGCAAAAGAAGATGGAAACCACTTTGGTTCTCAAAAACAGTAGCAGAAAGGTCAGAGCCAAAAGGCTGGCCTTCAGGAAATATAAGGAACACAATGGGATGAAGATAGGGAGGCATACCAAACTTCCTAAAGGAAGCAGGGAAGGCAGTAAGGCAGGCAAAGGCCCAAACTGAGGAAACACTAGCACAAACAGTAAAAGAAGGTGACAAGACTTTCTATAGATACATTAGTGAAAGGAGAAAGTCCAGAGGGGGTATTGCTAAGATCAAAGGAGATAAGGGGTGTGTGAGGAGGAGGACCATGTAAAAGCATCTATCCTAAATAGATACTTCTGCTCAGTATTTACTGAAGAGAAGGTAGGGCAGGGCCCACAGCTCAGCACCATGGACACAGGGGGGAAGGAGGTGTGCACTAGTCCCTTCACAAAAGAAAGGGTCCTACAAGAGCTTGATAAGCTCAGGGTGGACAAGACAATGGGACCTGATGGCATACATCCCAGGGTACTAAAGGAGCTAAGGGTGGAACTAGCAGAGCCATTATCAGAATTGTTTAGTGAGTCTCTGAGCACAGGAGAGGTCCCAGAAGACTGGAGAAGGGCTCATGTGATCCTGCTCCACAAGAGTGGTAGCAGGGAGGAGGCAGAGAACTACAGACAAGTCAGTCTTACCTCAGTAGTGGGCAAGATTATGGAGGCACTCCTTAAGGAAAGGATAGTGCAACACCTGGAATCCATAGGAGCACAGGATCCAAGACAGCATGGGTTTACAAAAGGAAGGTCCTGTCAAACTAATTTCATAGATTTCTTTGACTGGGTAACCAGAGTGGTGGACCAAGGGGGAGCAGTTGATGTCGCCTACCTTGACTTCAGCAAAGCTTTCGATACTGTTCCACATAGAAGATTGATTAATAAGCTGGGTATGCTCGGGTCGGGTCAGAGGTTGGTCAACTGGGTGGCAAACTGGTTGATGGGCAGAAAACAGAGAGTGGTGGTAAATGGTATACAGTCAGAAGAGATGCAAGTCACAAGTGGGGTACCTCAGGGATCAGTCCTGGGGCCAGTCCTCTTCAATATCTTCATCAGTGACATTGCAGATGGACTGGAGGGTAAGGTTTGTCTGTTTGCAGATGACACCAAGATCTGCAACAGAGTAGATGATCCAGATGGGGTGGACAGAATGAGAAGAGATCTGGATAAACTAGCAAAATGGTCGGAACAGTGGCAACTGGGGTTTAATGCAAAGAAGTGCAAGATCATGCACATAGGGAAGAGAAACCTTGAAGCCACCTATAGGCTGGGAGGGGAGTTGCTGGCAGTCACAAGGGAAGAAAGAGACTTGGGCATCATCATCATGGATTACCTGAAATCATCCAAGCAGACCACTAAAGCAGTAGGTAAGACTAGGAGGATGTTAGGGCGTATTAGTAGGGGTATCACAAGTCGGAAGAGGGAAGTAGTAATCCCTGTTTACAAGACACTGGTTAGACCCCATCTGGAGTACTGTAGGCCACACCTTCACAAGGACATTAACCAAATTGAGGCAGTCCAGAGAAGGGCAACCAAAATGGTGCAGGGACTGCATCAGAAAACATATCAGGACAGATGAACAGAGCTCAATATGTATACCCTAGAGCAAGGGAAGGAGAGAGGTGATATGATCGAAACATTCAAACACCTTAAGGGCATTAACAAGGTGAAAGAGTAACATGTTTCAATATAAGAAAAATAGCAGGACAAGAGGACACAGCATGAGGTTAGAGGGAGGCCGATTAAGGGGTAATGTGAGGAAGTTCTTTTTCACAAAAAGGGTGGTGGATGCATGGAACAGCCTACCTCAGGAAGTGGTGGATATGAATACAGTGCAGGGCTTCAAGCAGGCATGGGATAGGCATAAGGGAGCAATACAGATGTATGAATAGATAGGCCATTGACAGAGCAAAGGCCGATGGCACATTTATAAGGTAGAAAAAGAAATGGGCAGAATGGATGGGCCTTGCGGTCCTTATCTGCCATCAACGTCTACATTTCTAAAAGTGGGTCGAGATTTAGTTCTCCACTGTGTGAACTGTGTTCTACTTGCTGGAAGCTTTATCCAGCCTAATTGGACTGAATCCATGTTCATCTTCATTCGGCCTGGGCCATGCCACGCTGGCCCTGGCAGACTACCCCACTGCACAGAGAAAGCCACCGATGAGAGACTTTCCTGGGGATCATGCCCCTGCTCCACGCTTTAACAGGAATGACGCCTCTGCGAATCATGTGGGCCCTGCTTCTCCTGGCACTCCAGATTAACCATCTGCTGTCTCGATTTTCGTCCAGCCTGTGTCCAGTCTTGGGTATCATGAGTAATCATCAGGGTAGCTCCCTGCAACAACAGCCTAATCTAAAAGTGTGTCATCTGATTGTCTTGTTTTCTTTTCACGAACTGAGCCCTCCGGCTCCGGATTACAAATAGTGTGTGTTGTGCATGTTGTTTTCTTCCATCACAGGGCCCCAACCAGCTGCAACGTTCCTGGCTAGCCCACCATTCTCCATCTGGGTACCCAGAGTGTGTGACTGTTTATGGACCCTGAAGTGCATGCATAACTGTTTGATTGATAGAGCCTTTAAGCAAATTAACCTGATTATCCCCTCCTTGTTCAAGCCCTTAAATAAATCAGATCTAACTCTTTTTGCATTTACCCTGACTGTGGTTCCAGTTTGTGCAAGAGTACTGTACTGCTGTTATTTGCTGTGTATAACCTTGTTTTATAGGGGTCCCAGGGCCGAGCCAGAGGAAAGCCCTGGTGGTACGTGCAAACAGTGTGGGTACTTGTGTGGTGTATCAGAGGTATTGTGAAAGTGGTTATTGTGTATTGTTCCGGCCACTAGTAAGGAAAGAGGGTTACAGTGTCCCAGAGGGCTGTGCCCAGGTTAGCCTGACCACTACCAACCCTGACCTCCGGGTGGAGGCACCCGTTTCAGAACTCAGACCCTTAACCTGCTACTAGCCAAGCAGGCAGGGGTAGTAGCCCAGGATAGCGCCACCTGGGGTTACATTTTGAGGCTCACCGCTGGGATTTTGTGCCTTCTAGTGGCCCAAAATTATGAATTATTGTTAAAGATTAATGGCTACCCCAGTAGAAGTGGCTGTACACCAGTTGGTGGGGTTGTGTACTGGGCAAAAGATTGACTCCCAAAATGCTCTACTTATACTGGATATTCCCCTGGGTACAAGTAAAGACATTGTAGAGGGAGCACTCTTCAAAGCTGAATGTTTAAAAAACCCTGTGGTGGTGGGTCGACAGGCTGATTTGATCGCCCAAACTTTCATAGCCTTGGTAGAGTGTAGTGACCTCATGGACAACTCTAAAGTGCCACAGACTATTCCCCAGAAGGGGTTCCAGCTGCCTGAGAGTGATAACAAAAGACAGTAAAGACCCCTGGGAGGATGAGCTCCCACCATTATCTGAGACTTTTGAGGAGAAATTTGCTAAGTTGTTGCTGGAGGAAGGAAAACCGTGAGAGGACTTTAAGAAACTATTCCTTACTCAGGGGTGTCGCCCCAACACCCTCCACTCCAGCATCTGTTACTGCCCCTCCTTCTGTACCCGTGCCAATGCTGGCCCCTATGTCTGTACCTGCTATTAGCCACGACTTCTACCGAAGGCTGAGAATCTTCTCGGGCACCCTTCCCACCCCCCAGGGGGAGAATGACTGGAAGACCTGGATAGACTATGTTGCCTCTCTAGTACTTGAATGGCAATGCTCCGAAGCAGAGACATGAAAGATTTTGAATGAGAGCCTCCAAGGTCCTGCCCTGGCTACCATCCATGCCAAGTGGGCCAATAACCTCGAAGCAACTGCACAGGACTATCTTGATACATCGGAAAATGTGTATGGGAGCCCGGATTCAGATGAGGATCTGTGGTGGAGAGTAAGAAACGCTCAGCAGTACCCAGGGGAGCCATTGTCTGTGTATGTACCTCGGCGAAAAGCTGCTACAAGAGTGCCTCAGAAAGGGTAGTTTGCCGTCAAATGAATTAGATCGAACTAGGCTGGACCGGATCCTTAAGTCTGCTCTGTTTTCAGAATTGTTACTGCTTCAGTTGCCTTGTCACCGACTGGAATCGCCCCCTCCTATGATGAGCTAATGAAAGAAATTCAGGGGTTGAGCAAAGGTGACCCCATGGGGCACTGCACCCATATCTGCTGCTGCTGCACAAGTGACCGAGAGTGATCAGCCAAGTGAGGCTCAGGGGCAAAATTTGGCACTTAAACACTCTGAGAATGCAAAGGATTTCCCGCCCTGGGCCCAGCATTGGAAAGACGAACTACTAAAGGAAGTCCGAGAGTTGAAGACGGGTGCTTCTGCAAGGGTTTCCCCCATGGAACAAGATTCTGGTCCCTTTCAGGATGTGACTGCCATGGGAGTGGGGTTGCACCCTCAGGCATCCACTACAGAGGGTGGCTCCAAGGCTGAGATCACCGGATTGACTGCCACTCCAAAGGAACTGTTAAGACACGTTGCACCACTCTCACTGCTGCAAGCAGATATTAGACCCCAATCTCTTACTACTGCTTCAGTTCCTCATATGATGTTCTCTCGCGGGATGACCCAGGAGTCTATCATTTGTCGCAACTGTGGAAAGGATGGCCATACAAAAAGAGAATGCTGGTCTCAGAAGGACTTAGAGTAGTAAACAGACTCCAAGGGGAGCTCCGAAAAGCAAATCAATGGCAAAGGAATGCCCAAAATGACCACAGTGAGGGTTTGAGAAACCCTAACTCAAATTTCTTTGTGGCTAAATCATCTGTCCAGGTCTCTGCTACTGCCTCTCCAGACTGGTCCAAAATAGTGGGCCCTTCAATGGAGACTATGGTGACTGTGAATGGTATTCATACTCGGGCTGTGATTGACAGTGGGTCGCAAGTGACCACTGTATTCCAGGACTGGTATGACAAACACTTATCTGATGTGCCTTTGCAATCCCGGAAGGCCTGCATGTGTGGGGCCTGAGTGACAAGTCTTATCCTTACCTAGGGTATGTCTGCCTCTGATTATCTTTTCCTGCAACTGTAACAGGTGTAGAGGAGCGAGTAGAGACATTGGCCCTAGTGTGTCCCCCCACCGGACTGTATGATGGGGTCTCCCTGTTAACTGGGACAAATGCCCATAGGTTTGGGAGACTGGTGCAACTCTGTCATGAGAAATAAGTGAGATGGACTGGGAGGGCCCTGAGAATTCCGGCTCTGATCAATAGGGCCTATGATTTGTAACAGAAACCCGAGTAAATAGACCAGGATGAACTGGTGGGGATTGTGTGGAAGAAGGATCCTGATTCAATGTTACTGGCCCCTAACGCCCAGTGTACCATTCAAGGGGAGATTTGCCTCTGGAAAGATGTCAAGAACAAAGTACCGATGTTGGATGTGCCAGGCAATGGAAAATTGCCAGAAGGATTACTGGTCAAGCCCAGCATCTTGCCTGCTCGTGCCCATGCCTATGCACGACGAGTGATGGTCCAGATTCACAATGTGTCAGATCGGGAGATCCGGGTGAACAGAGGATGCACCCTAGCTATGATACACTGCACAGACACTGCAGTATTGCCCAGCAACAAGCACCCTGGTGAGAAGGAGAGAGTGACCCCAGACTTGTTTGACTTTGGTGACTCTCCATTGCCAGCTGAATGGAAGGCTAGAATTAGCAAGAGACTTGCCCAGAGAGACCAAGTGTTTTCATTGAAGGAATGGGATGTGGGATGTGTCCAGGGTGCGGAGCATCACAAATGCCTGCACGATGAATGGCCATTTTGAGAGAGGTGCAGACGCCTAGCCCCAGCAGACATAGATGATGTGAGAAGACACCTGCAGGAAATGCTCGCTGCTGGAGTGATACAAGAATCCAAGAGCCCATACACCTCTCCCATTGTGGCTGTGCATAAGAAGAATGGGTCTGTGAGGATGTGTGTTGATTATTGAACCCTGAACCAGTGGACCATCCCAGACCAATACACTATGCCTCGTATACAAGATGCCCTGGACTGCTTGAATGGGAGCTAATGGTTCTCGGTGTTGGATTTCCGCAGTGGATACTACCAGATCCCGATGGTCCTGGAAGACCATGAGAAAACAGCCTTCATCTGTCCATTGGGGTTCTACAAGTTTCTGAGGATGCCACAGGGGATATCGGGCACCCCGGCCACCTTTCAGCGACTGATGGAATGTGCAGCAGAAGATATGAATTTGCTGGAATGCCTGGTCTACTTGGACAATGTCACTGTGTTTGGGAGCACCTTAGAGGAGCATGAGAACAGATTGTTTAAAGTCCTAGACCAACTAAGATTTTGGCTTCAAGCTGTCCATTGACAAGTGCCAATTTTTCCAAACCTCATGTGAAGTATGTGGGGCACATAGTATCTACAAAAGGGATAGAGACTGATCCCAGTAAGGTTGAAGCACTGACTACTTGGTCCCAGCCCCATAATCTGAAAGAACTACAATGTTCCCTGGGGTTCTATGGCTATTACCGCAGGTTCATAAAAGACTATTCCAAGGTGATTTGCCCACTCTTGAACCTTACCCAGGGTTACTCTCCTACCGATCGTAAATACAAAAAAGGGGCTGTTAGAGAACCAGAAAAAGTATACTTCCACCCAGGTGAACTCTTTGGGCCCCACTGGACGCCTGATTGTGAAGCAGCCTTCCATGAGATCATATACCAGCTCACCCATGCCCCATCCTCGCCTATGCTGATCCCACCAAACCCTATGTGCTGCATGTGGATGCCAGTCTGCAGGATCGAGGAGCGGTGCTGTATCAAGACCATGTATGAGGATGGTCTGAGACCAGTAGCTTTCATCAGTAGGAGCTTGACCCCGCCCGAATGAAACTACCCTGTGCATAAGCTGGAGTTTCTTGCACTAAAATGGGCCATCATTGACCAGTTTCATGAATACCACTATGGGGCAAAGATATTGGTGAAGACTGACAATAACCCGTTGACCTATGTACAGACTTCAGCTAAGTTAGACACCACTGGGCACCAGTGGCTTTCTGCATTATCAACCTATGATTATGCTGTCGAATACAGACCAGGCCTGAACCATATTGATGCTGATTCCCTATCATGAAGGCCCACTTCCAAGAGTGATTGGGTCAGGCTGTCTGAACCTGACATTCAAAAATTGTGACAAAAATTTGACTGAGATGAACAGATGTCTGCGGACACAGTGGACTGTTTAGTAGATTGCTTGGGCCCTTCTGACACCTGCATACCAGCTGCTTATTGCCACTTCTCTGCTCTAGATATTAGTGCACTACCTCAATTTGACAATGACAGCATTCAGTGGGCTCAATCCCAAGATCCTATGATTCAGCCAGCACTTGATGCCCTGCATGCGGGGGAAAGATGTGTCTAAGTTAAGTTCCACTGACTTGCGAACTGCTTTATTGTTTAAAGAAGGCCCCAGATTGAAGTTGCTCAATCAGTTGTTGTATAGAGAGACAGTAGATCATAGTGGCAAATTAGACAAGCAACAATTGGTCCTGCCCACGGCCTTTAAAGATTTGGTACTGAGGTCCCTCCACAATTACATGGGGCACCTCGGTATTGACAGAACCCTTGACCTGGTACGATCTTGCTTCTACTGGCCTAAAATGGGGGCCGATGTTGAGCACCATGTGAAGACTTGTAGTCGCTGCCTGCAAAGAAAAGCCCTACCTCAGAGGGCTGCCCCCCCTTGTTAATATTACTACCAGCTCACCCATGGAACTATTCTGCATAGACTTCTTGTGTTAAGAACCTGATCAGCGGAACACTGGCAATGTGTTAGTGGTTACGGATCATTTCACACGGTATGCACAAGCATTTCTCACCAAAGATCAAAAGGCAACTACTGTGGCCAAGGTGCTCATGGAAAATTTCTTCGTCTGCTATGGTGCCCCCCAGCGGATTCATTCTGATCAAGGCAGACTTTGAGTCTGCTAATCAAAGAAATGCTCTCTCTATGGGGGGTGCGAAAGTCAAGAACCACCCCCTATCACCCGCAGGGAGACCCTTAACCAGAATGTTATAACCGCACCCTTCTAGACATGCTGGGCACCCTCCACCCAAAAGAGAAGCATAAATGGAGCCAGCAGATTAGCACCTTGGTACATGCATAGAATTTGCACGAAAAATGATGGTACTGGATTCTCCCCCTACTGCCTCATACTCGGGAGAGAGGCCCGACTGCCAGTTGATGTCTGTTTTGGGGTCTCTCTAGATGGGGTCCGAGCCAAAAACTACTTACAATATGTACAAAAACTGAATGCTCAATTGAACCATGCCTATCAACAGGCCCAGAAAATGGCTGCCAAGAGAAATCTAGCCAACAAAGAGAGGCATGATAAAAAAGTAAAGGCTCAAGAGCTTCGACCTGGAGACCGTGTGTTATGCAATTTGGGACTATATGGTAAACACAAAATTGCTGATCGGTGGCACCATCTTCCCCATGTAGTAGTTGGAAAGTTGGATGATTTACCTGTGTACAAGGTGTGCCCAGAAAACAACTCCAAAGCTGTCAAGACCATGCACTGTAACCACTTGCTACCTATCGGCCAAGTCATGATTGAGGCTGAACCCCCAGAAATTGAGCCCCCTGGGCCAGTGACTCATGCTGCTGCAAGAAAGAGACAGAGTTAACCTACCCCAGTGGTCACAGATTTAAGGTTTCCTCCGCAGCAGGCCCAGAATGATAGTGACTGTCAGTCCACTTCTGACGAAAGTGAATACAACCATGCCTATTACCCCTTTTATGAACTGAGTCAGCTGTTTCGAGGTAACCCCCTGATAAATTGTGGGGATGAAGCTGGGCCTTCTGGACTGCCTTACCCCCCAGCTTCGTCCTTGGAGCCAATGCTCCCAGAAAGTGAAGTACAAAGTATCATGCCTGAAAATGTTGAGTCTCTGTGTTTGTGGAACTGTATGATTTGCCTGAATGAGGGTTTGAGTCTTTCTGGTGACATACCAGAATTTGAAGAACACCATGAGAGTGCTGACAGCCCCCCTTCAGTGCCTCAAAGTTTGATTGTGCCAGAACCTTTGCAAAATGAGTCAAGTGTTGTAGAAACAGAGCCTACAGAGGAAGGAGCTGACAGTGCCCCAAGTTTAGACATTCTCATGCAGGCAGAGGCACCCCTCACAAGTGACGAGAGTCCCCAGACCAGTGCTGAGAGTACAGAGACTGTAGTTGTCCCCCTCAGAAAGACTGGCCGAGCTGTCACGCAAGTAGTACGCCTCCATTATGATTCTTCCGGGAGGCCAGCGGATTTACCTCTCAATGTGGTGCACAAAGGTGTTTATGTCTCACCAAGCGCACTGCCCAAATTGAGCTTGAGAGCCAATTCCAGGTTACATATCTTTCCCTCTCACCATGGTGCCCATTCCCCCCCCTAGCCCCAAGTCAGCTGACAGAGAAGGGCCCCCTCTTGCATTGTTTAAGGTACAAGAAATTATTACCCGATTCAGTATAGTAATGTTCAGTTTACCTGTGTGAAATATGCATAATGTGTTGTCAGAATGGATATAGTATCATGAAGTGTACTGAATATGTATAGTAAAGTAATAAGTTTATGTTAACTGATGCATGATGGTATAGACTTGATGTGGACACCAAGTTTTCTCCAGGCAGGGAAGGGTGTAACCCCCTTACAAATGGGGGGTCCCAAAAAGTCTTCCTTGAGTTTGCCTAAATACTCACTGCCAGGCTGGTGTCCTGCGTTTTAGCAGTTTAAATGTGATTGCCAGAGAGTGCCTGTATAGCCTCTGTGTACTGTCTCTTTAAGAGCTGCCTGGATTGTAGTCATAAGTAATCTGAGAGGGAGTTCTATTGAAAGATGTAACTATTTGCTGAAAATCATTTAGAGTGATAATGATAATGTAGTTTGTCTAACCTGCCTTTTTTGCATCAAGGACTGTTTTGTTTATCTCCACTATCTTGGTCCTGGACTGCGAATTGGACCAATCAGTTCCGGTGGGACCAAAAATGGAGCCAGACTACAGGAGCTATCTGGAGTCAAAATCTGTAGGAATTGTAGTTTTGGGCTTTTGGCTCCTTTTTGCACCTGAAGGGGGAGCCTTTGTTGTGACTGACAGACAGATCAGCCAACCAAACCTTTTGGATTCTGGGGAAAGTCCCAGGCTTGCTGGCAGTTGAGTCAGATCTCGGTTGGGAGCTGAAGAATCAAAAGCTTGAGACAGTCAAACAGCCGTCTGAGTAGTTTTGCATGGGAGAACTGTGGAAAGGCCTGAGTTGTGGCCTGCATGTCTGCCTGCTGCCCCTGAGAGGGAGAGAAGAGAATTATTTCGGACTAAACCCAAGTTTGTGAGAACAAAGTAAGCCACTGATTTTTTTACCAGGCTCATACCTGAAGAAGACTGAAGATTTTGCTGAATGCGATTGGCATGTCAGGATTTCCATCTGTTTTTGAATCCCCGGTTTGTGCAGAGACTTTGCGATCGTGACCAGGGAGTGGTTTGCCTGGTACAGTAGAATTTCCTTACATGTAAATGTGCTGTGTATTGAAAGTGGATCGTGATTTGGTTCCCCACTGTGTGAACTGTGTTCTGCTTGCTGGTACTGTAGAATCCTTTACATGTATATGTGCTGTGTATTAAAAGTGGGTCATGATTTGGTTCCCCACTGTGTGAACTGTGTTCTGCCTGCTGGAAGATTTATCCAGCCTATTTGGACTGAATCCGCATTCATCTCCATTCAGCCTGGGCCATGCCCCACTGGCCCTGCCATACTACCCCACTGCACAGAGAAAGCCACTGACAAGAGACCTGTCTGGGGGAACCAGCCCCCGCTCCACGTTTGAACAGGAACGATGCCTCTGTGAATCATGTGGGCCCTGCTTCTCCTGGCACTCCAGATTAACCACCTGCTGTCTTGATTTTTGTCCAGCCTGTGTCCAGTCTTGGGTATCGTGAGTAATCATCAGGGTGGCTCCCTGCAAAAACAGCCTAATCTGAAAGTGTGTCATCTGATTGTCTTGTTGTTTTCTTTTCACGAACTGAGCCATCTGGCTCCAGATTACAAATAGTGTGTGTTGTGCATGTTGATTTCTTCCATCTCAGGGCCCCAACCAGCTGCAACGTTCCTGGCTAGACCACCATTCTCCATCTGGGTACCCAGCGTGTGTGACTGTTTGTGGACCCTGAAGTGCATGCATAACTGTTTGATTGATAGAGCCTTTAAGCAAATTAACCTGGTTACACCCCTCCCTTGTTCAAGTCCCTTAAATAAATCAGATCTATCTCTTTTTTGCATTTACCCTGACTGTGGTTCCAGTTTGTGCAAGAGTACTGTACTGCTGTTATTTGCTGTGTATAACCTTGTTTTACAGGTGGTCCCCAGGGCCAAGCCAGAGGAACACCCTGGTTGTAAGTGCAAACAGTGTGGGTACTTGTGTGGTATCAGGGGTATTGTGAAAGTGATTATTGTGTATTGTTCCGGCCACTAGTAAGGAAAGAGGTGGGTTACAGTGTCCCGGAGGGCTGTGCCCAGGTTAGCTTGACCACTACCAACCCTGACCTCCGGGTGGAGGCACTCGTTTCAGAACTCAGGCCTCTTAACCTGCTACTAGCTTAGCAGGCATGGGATAGCGCCACCTAGGGGTTACAACTGGTAAGAACCCCCCTTCCCCAGAGTACTGTGTCCAGTTCCGGAGACCACATCTCCGGAAAGACAGAGTGGAGGCAGTCTAGAAGTGGGCAACTAAAATAGTGCAGTGTCTGCATCAAATGCCCTATGAGAAGAGACTAAATGACCTCAATATGTACACCCGGGGTATGACAGAGACCTTTAAATACCTTGTGGGGGTAAATAAGTTACAGGAGGGAAGTATTTTTCAGACAAAAAAGTGCTCAAGAACAAGGAGATATGCAATGAAGATGGAGGAGGATAGATTCAGGAGAGATATGAGGAAGTATTTCTTCACAGAAAGAGTGGTAAATTCCTGGAACAGCCTTCCAGTGGAGGTGGTGGGGGTGAAAACAGCAGTGGGGTTCAAGAATGCACTGCATTGGGACAAGGGATTCATAGTGGAATGAGGGGGGAGGGAGAAAGAGCTGCAGATCAAGTATTGCCTGTGGTAATAATTATGGATAAGGATGTAATTTTGTCATGAATAATTTTTGAAAAAATAATGGGTTGGTCATGGAAAAATTACTAAAATTCCTGGCATTGTCATGGATGCTACTTTTTAATGCACAACATATGCAAAACCACATTTTTATGCTGTTTTATCGCAACAAATGTGCCGATCAACACAAAACTGACAAATATATGTATATTTCTACTTCATTTTTTCAGTTACAGACTTCATATTTTACTATTTTAAACCTGTATGAAAATTATATGCAAGCTGAACCTAATTTTCTATGAAAGTAAATGAAACTACAGATGTAATGAGCAAATAAATACCATGGAGACAAGAAAAGTCCAACACACACATTGTAGGAAGGGAAAAATAGGCAGACTGGGTTGGCCAAGTTGTCCTTATTTGCCATCAAATTCTATATTTCTATGTTTCAAATCAAGGCAAAGGAAAGAGACTGAGATAAAGGGAGCAGTGATGGATAATGGGTGGAGAGTTTAGTACAAAATGATAAAAAGGAGTGGAAAAGGGGGTCCAATCGATGGTCCGCAGATCTTTTCCTGCCTGTAAAATTCTCTGTTTCTAGGAATTTTAACAAAGAGGTTGCCATGATGTCCAAGAGAACGGATAAGGTGGAAAAAAAGAACTGGTGTCTTGGAAGAAAATACTGTTCAATATGAATTTCTTGTGTGGAGCCATGGATAAAAGAATCAGGTTCCTTGAAACTGATGTTAGTAATCTGGAGAACAGGTACTGTAGCAGAGCCGTAGGAAGGCATTTTGGTGCCCTGGGCAAGAGACTCATTTTGCACCCCCCCCCAAGAAAAGAGCCGGGGTCCTGGGGGCTGCAAGGCCCCTAGAAGCTCTGAGGGATTTACATGCTCTGTGGTGAGTTTTGGGGCTTTTCTTGAAGAAAAAACAGGCAGAGGAGAATGAGGATCTACAATAATTTAGCTGCCAACTAGTTGTGAGGTTGCTTTATGTTTTGGAATATTCTGTGATATTCTTTCTGTGGGGGCACTTCACCCCAACACCCACTGGGTAAAAAATAAAACTTCATTGATGCACCCGGGGGTGTGTGGGGGTGGAGCGTCCCCAGAGAAAGAATAATATCATGGAATATCACAAAACATAAGACCTGAAACCATAAAAAACTAAAAGTATTGTTGTGAATGTACAGTAATGTATCAGGGGCAACTGCGGCATTTGTGGAGGACATTGGACCAGTTGTAATTATCCCATTGGGTTGTACGAGGAAGCTAAACAAGCAGTATCTTATCGTAAATGTAATTCTTGTAATTGAGGGGCTCCCCCCCCCCCCAATCAATAACTATGAAATCAATTTAATTATTATTGATGGGGGGCCACAACCCTCGGGGGGGTTGTGGGGGACAGAGCCCCACAATTACAAGAATATCATTAATAACAAGCAGCATTATTCCCAACACAGGCATATAGTTCTGTCTGATTGAGATCTCTTTTTGTGATGGGGGATGTTGCACTTGCATTTCAGCAGGTTACTGTAAGTAACCTAATAAGTGCCAGTGGTCCAATGTCCTCAACAAATGCCTAATTGCAGTACTCCTTCCCTGGTAAGGGGTACCATGATCAGCCACATATGGTATCTTGGCATGGGGGGATATGTAAACTGCGAATAACGTCTTTCCTTATGACAGGACTAGAAGGCTATGTTGAACTTAGCCTTCTAGTCCTCCTGTCACAAGGAAGGAAGTTATTCACAGTTTACATATCCCCAAGTTGACCACTGTAATTTGTTGTTGAGGTAATAAAAATACCATTTCCCTTTAATACATTTAAACAACTTTGACTCACGTAGTTGAATTTGAAATCATGTAGACTCACTCTCAAAGGGAAGGGCATTTCTATTACATCAACAAGGAAGTTACAGTGCAGTTGTGTGTGCGTGTCTCAGTTCTGTGCTTGTGCTTAGAGTGCGTCTGTACTTGTGCCGTTTATTTTTTATTTGCTCATTGCTCTATGCTGCCCTAGTGCCCTGGCTAGCACTAATGCCTGCCTTGCCAATTATTGCTATATCACTCAAGCCTGGCTATCATCACCCCCTCCCTTGAAATGCTCATGCATTTACGCCCTTATGATATGAGACAGTTATGAGAGAGATGGGGAGGTTATGCTGCTGGCTGCCCTCCTGGGCTTTAAGAGAAAGAACAACGCGATTGACGGGCAGCCCGGGAGCTTAAGAAGGCGCCGCTAAGGCAAGCACTGTATGGTCGATTGGTCAGACTCAGCACACTGCAGTCGGAGTCATCAAGGTAAGAATCAAGTGGGCGCTCGCTCTCCTCACAGACTCACTCAATGAACTGCCACGACCCGGCACTGCTCTCACATATTCCAAAAAGACTAGGAGCGAGAAACGGTCTCACAGTCAGTTACTGCTGCTGCCGGGTGTGGGGTGGATTGTGCAGGGGAAGGGACTTGGGGAGAATAGGGTCTGGGAGGTGGAATGCAGGCCTGGCTGGCTGCCAGTGCCTGTAGCTGGACCCAAGTTAAATAAAAAAAAATTTTTCCTAACGCCAGGGTCAGACTGGACTCGAGGGAGGGACGAGGTAGAAGCGAGAGTACCAGTTGACACACCGCATTCCCTCAGAGAACTAAGGGGATGGAGGGAGGGAGGGAGGAGGGAGGAGGAGTGTGGAGGTCAGAGGAGGAGATCAGACAGGTCAGGATGGAATCAGAATCATTGTCAGGATTGAAGATCATCACAATAAAAAAAAATTCACAGTACTAGCAGTTGACTCAGTAAACCCTCCCGAATAAAGATCAGTGCCTGCTTACACATAGGCTTACTCTGTCTTATCTATCTCTGCTATCCACCGACCTGTGCTCTCTAGTCTTCTACTCACTCTAATAGTTATATTTCTATTCTGTCTATTGCTCCTCGCTTCGCTCCTTTTTTTCTCTGTCCTTCTGTACTACTAGTAGTACCACTGGCGCCTCTGATACTACAACCACGAGTCTCCCATGCCCGTACTTTTTATACTGTCTGTCTGCTCTGGACTAGACCCACCACGTGATTTTTTTTTTTGCAGAGACAGAGGACCATGTGACACCCCGGACTTGCTGGTAGGCATTAGTTATTACATTGAAAAAAACATGTTTTTAAAGTTACAGCACATAATTAAAAACTGCACCAGTGCGCCCTCAGAGACATGCGCCCAGGGCGGGTGCACCGTCCACCCCACCCTTCCTATGATACTGTACTGTAGAAATGTGAGAGTCTACAGAATTCCTTAAGTAAACAGAAATGAACATAGTTTAATAGGGAAGACAGAACTGATACTATCAGAATTGTTGGATGTGAAATCTAGGAAATAATTTCTAGAAAAATTTGAGGGTTTACTGGATATGCCATTTAAAACATGAGCAGCCTAGCATTCCTTGAGCAGTTATAATACGTTTTCTTAGAACCTTTATTTATGTACCCAGGATAGATCGGCTGAGATGCAATGTCTTTTCCGAGGCTCTTTCTATCTCAGTGTATACAGAATCAGTGGTGCAGAAATTTGAAGATGCAGCATACATGAACAAGAGTCAGTCTAACACCTTGGCTAAAAAAAGAGTTTCCTTTTTCCTGAAGGATTTAATCTGCTGCTTTTGAGAGCAGGTATACAAAGACTGAGCCCTGGATCCTGCACCGACACGTATAAGCTTGCATTTAACAGAAGATGTATCCCATGAAGCTAGGAAGATGATATTACACTGGTGAAGAGGATATGATCCCCACCAGTAAGACTAGATGCAGTGTGCCATTTAGTGGTGAAAAAGAAAAAGTAGTGTAGTGTATACAGAATCAGTAACTGGATGTGGAGAGCCACCTGGTGGAGAAATTGAAGATTGCAGCATACAAGAAAAAAAAAAGCCAGTCTAACACATTTGGGTATAAGGAGGTTTCATTTTAGCTGAATGGTTACAGCTGCTGCCTCTGAGATCAGGGATGCAAGGATCAATCCCTGGGTCTGGCACTGAAACATGCAAGCCTATAATTCAGTTTACAGAAGATGACCTCCATCAAAGCTGGGTAAAAGACATTACAACATGGATACCTACAGGGAGTTTCCTGATTGGTACAGGACCATCACCTGACTGTGCAATAATGCACATTATTGGCACAGTTGGGTGAAGAGGTCCCCCAGATCTGAGATCCAGATCTGGAGGTGCAAGCAAAGTATAAGGAGCTGGCTAGAATTTGTCAAGCCAAGGGGAAAACTGTCTCATTCTCAGAAGTTTTGCCAGTGCCAAGGGCAAGTACGGACAGGAAGCAGAAAATAAGAGAATTTAATAAATGGTTGAGAGACTGGTGCCCAGCTAGGGGGTTTGGGATGGTGGGAGACTGGGGATCCACTTGGGACAATAAAGAACTATTTGCTAGGGACAGACTCCACCTGAGCAAGGAGGGAAAAGATGTTTTGAAAAATAAACTGGGAGTTTATCGTTAGGAGGTGGGATTTAAACTAGTAGTTGGGGGGGGCTCAGACTTGTGGGGCAAGCAGAAAAGCATAGCATCGGAGTGCCAAAGCCCCTCCCCCAAATAGGAATGCTGAAGGAGAAGATAAAATCACACTGGGCCATAGGTACAGGGAAAGGGAAGGAAGAGATGAATAGAGGGACAGGTTGTAGGGTAGTCTTGACTAATGCGAGGTGTCTGAGTTACATGCAATGATGACTGAGGGAAGGGTAGAAGTGGCAGCAGTCACAGAGACATGGGCCACACAGTACCTTGACTGGGAGCTGAATCTCCCAGGGTAACATAGAAACATAGAAGTTGACGGCAGATAAGGACCGCAAGGCCCATCCAGTCTGCCCATTTCTTTTTCTACCTTATAAATGTGCCATTGGCCTTTGCTCTGTCAGTGGCCTATCTATTCATACTCATTTGTATTGCTCCCTTATGCCTATCCCATGCCTGTTTGAAGCCCTGCACTGTATTCATAGCCACCACTTGTTGAGGTAGGCCATTCCAGCCATCCACCACCCTTTCTGTGAAAAGAATTTCCTCACATTCCCCTTAATCGGCCCCCTCTAATCTCATGCTGTGTCCTCTTGTCCTGCTATTTTTCTTATATTTAAACATGTTAGACTCTTTCACCTTGTTAATGCCCTTAAGGTGTTTGAATGCCTCGATCATATCACCCCTCTCCCTCCTTTGCTCAAGGGTATACATATTGAGCTCTGTTAATCTGTCCTCATATGTCTTCTGATGCAGTCCCTGCACCATTTTGGTTGCCCTTCTCTGGACTGCCTCAATTTGGTTAATGTCCTTGTGAAGGTGTGGCCTCCAATACTGCACGCAGTACTCAGATGGGGCCTAACCAGTGTCTTATAAAGAGGGATTATTACCTCCCTCTTACGGCTTGTGATACCCCTACTAATACACCCTAACACCCCCCTAGCCTTACCTACTGCTTTAGAGGTCTGCTTGGATGATTTCAGGTCATCAGTGATGATGATGCCCAAGTCTCTTTCTTCCTTTGTGACTGCTAGCAACTACCCTCCCAGACTATAGGTGGCTTCAGGGTTTCCCTTCCCTATGTGCATGTTCTTGCACTTCTTTGCATTAAATCCCAGTTGCCACTCTTCTGACCATTTTGCTAGTTTATCCAGATCTCTTCTCATTCTACCCACCCCATCTGGATCATCTACTCTGTTGCAGATCTTGGTGTCATCTGCAAACAGACAAGCCTTACCCTCTAGTCCATCTGCAAGGTCACTAATGAAGATGTTGAAGAGGACTGGCCCCAGGACTGATCCCTGAGGTACCCCACTTGTGACTAGCATCTCTTCTGACTGTATACCATTTACCACCACTCTCTGTTTTCTGCCCGTCAACCAGTTTGCCGCCCAGTTGATCAACTTCTGACCCACCCAAGCCTACCCAGCTTATTTATCAATCTTCTATGTGGAACAGTGTCAAAGGTTTGCTGAAGTCAAGGTAGGCGACATCAACTGCTCCCCTTGGTCCACCACTCTGGCTACCCAGTCAAAGAAATCTATGAGATTAGTTTGACAGGACCTTGCTTTGTAAACCCATGCTGTCTTGGATCCTGTGCCCCTATGGATTCCAGGTGTTGCACTATCCTTTCCTTAGAGTGCCTCCATAATCTTGCCCACTACTGAGGTAAGACTGACTGGTCTGTAGTTCCCTGCCTCCTCTCCTGCTACCACTCTTGTGGAGCCGGGATCACATGAGCCCTTCTCCAGTCTTCTGGGACCTCTCCTGTGCTCAGAGACTCACTAAACAGTTCTGCTAATGGCTCTGCTAGTTCCCTAGCTCCTTAAGTACCCTGGGATGTATGCCATCAGGTCCCATTGCCTTGTCCACCCTGAGCTTAGCAAGCTCTTGTTGGACCCTTTCTTTTGTGAAGGGAGTAGTGCTCACCTCCCTCCCCCTGTGTCCATGGTGCTGAGCTGTGGGCCCTGCCCTACCTTCTCTTCAGTAAATACTGAGCAAAAGTATCTATTTAGGATAGATGCTTTTACATGGTCCTCCTCCTCACATGCTCCCTTTTCTCCATTAAGCTTAGCAATACCCCCTCTGGACTTTCTCCTTTCGCTAATGTATTTATAGAAAGTCTTGTCACCTTCTTTTACTGTTCATGCTAGTGTTTCCTCAGTTTGGGACTTTGCCTGCCTTACTGCCTTCCCTGCTTCCCTTAGGGAAGTTTGGTATGCCTCCCTATCTTCATCCCGCTGTGTTCTCTTATATTTCCTGAAGGCCAGCCTTTTGGCTCTGACCTTTTCTGCTACTGTATTTGAGAACCAAAGTGGTTTCCTTCTTCTTTTGCACTTCCTTTTCTGTCTAACACAATGGGATGTTGCTTCAAGTATTGCATCCTTAATGCTTGCCCACTTTGCCTGTACCCCCTCACCTGTGTGTTTTTTTTGCCAGGGCTAGCTTAACTCTGTTGGCCAGCTTATCAAAGTCAGCTCCTCTGAAGTCCCATATTTTTGCCTTGGAATGGGATGATTTAGATGTAGTAGCCAAACTGAACCATACCATGTGATGGTCACTGGCCCCCAGGTGACCTTCTACCTGGGTACACTACTTATAGGAGGGACAAGAAATTTGGCAAGGGGGATGGCACTGTTTATTAGGCAGAGGATAGACTGCAGCAGTGAGGAGGATGTGGATGGGAATGTGGAGGTGATATGGGTCACCTTACATGATACTAAGGGAAGGTGTGTCAATCTGGGGATTGTCTATAGGCCACCAACACAATCGGAGGACTAAGATAATGAACTAGTGAAAAACCTTATAAACCTCTGTAGCAGGGGCAGGACTGTGGTAGTGGGGGATTTTAACATGCCGTGGGTGGACTGGAGTACTATGGCATCTGCATCTTCCAAAGAGCAACAGTTACCGGACATTTTCCAGGATGACTTTCTGTCTCAACTGGTGGTAGAGCTGACCAAAGAGAGAAGCATTCTGGACTTGGTACTGGCAGATGGTGACCAGGTTAAGAACTTGATAGTGGGGGACCCATTGGTGGGGAGTGACCACTCCACATTTTGGTTCTCTTTAGACCTGGGGAGGGAGTGGAACCAGACAAAGATGAAAGTAGTGGACTTTAAGGGGGTGGACTTTGGGGTGATGGCTTCCATCCTAGAGAGACATCTAGGGAAAATCAGTCCAGAAATGTACACGGAACGTAGGTGGAAGATATTTAAGTTGGGCCTTCTAGAGGCCATGAAAACCTGCACCGAGGCCCACCACAGGAAGGCAAGGTTTAGGAAACCTAGTTGGTGAACCAGGGAGGTGCAGGAGGGTGTGAGGGAAAAAGGATGGCTTTTCGTAGGTATAAGAGGTCTCGTGGGGAGTAAGAAAAGGAGGATTATCATAGGATCTTCAAGGAGGTGAGCAGGGTGGTAAGAGCAGCCAAGACAGCCAAAGAGCTACGGTTGACGCTGGGAATCTGGGAGGGGGGAGAAGAAATTTATTAGGTACGTCAGGGAGACAGAAGGGTGGGGGGCAGATTAACAGGTTAAAAAAGAAAGGTGGGTGGGCAGAGGCGGTGGTGGAGCAAGCTGAAGCACTTAATGAGTACTTCTGCTCAGTCTTTACAGGGGAAAGGGATGGGCCAATTCCACAAGGGGAGGCATGACAGGGGCTGAAGAAGGGGGACACTCACAGATGGAGAGATCCAGGTGGGCAGGGTGAGGGAGGTTCTTAAGTCCTTGAGGACTGACAAGGCCCCAGGACCAGATGGAATCCACCCCAGGGTTCCAATGGAACTGGTGGATGTCCTAGCTGCACTAATGATGAAATTATTCAATTCCTCCTTCCAATCAGGATGTGTCCCTCTGGACTGGAGGATGGTATATGTTGTGCCCCTCCACAAAAGCAGACCTCAGGATGAGCCGGGAAATTACAGACCGGTCAACCTGACATTCATAGTGGGGAAACTTTTGGAGGCCATCTTGCAGGAAAGGACGGTGGAGTTCCTGGAGGCTAATGGCCTTCAAGATGAACAGCAACATGGGTTCATCTGGGGGAGGTCCTGTCAGACCAACCTAGTCAAATTTTTTGACTGGGTGACAAGATCCCTGGACAGTGGATGGACAGTTGATGTCCTGTACCTGGACTTTAGCAAAGCATTTGACTCAGTGCTGCATGGGAGACTGATGAATAAGATTGAACCTAGGGGTGGGGAAAAAATGGTAGGGTGGATTGGGAACTGGCTGAGTAACCGGAAGCAGAGGGTGGGGGCGGGGGAGTCTCAGCACCCAGAAGGATCATCAGTGGTGTCTCTCAAGGATCAGTGTTGGGCCCACTCTTGTTTAACGCCTTCATAGCGGATATTGGGGAGGGAGTTAGGAGCAAAATGAGCCTGTTCATTGATGACTCCAAACTAGAAGTGGAGGTGGACAGCGAGGAGGGCACTCCAGGAAGACTTCGAGGGGCTAAAACAGTGGTCTTAAACTTGGCAGCTGAGGTTTAATGCTTGGAAGTGTAGCATACTACATTTGGGTGTTAGGAATCCTGGGTATAACTACCATTTGGGGGGATAGCTTATGGTCTCCAAGGAAGAAAAAGACCTGGGATCGGTAATAAATGCCAAAATGAATCACTCAGAGCAGTGCAGAAGAGTGGCAGCAAAAGCAAATAGAACGCTTAGGTATATTGCAAAGGGGATAACATTGAAAAGGAGGGAGGTTCTACTGCCCCAGTGCAATTCCCTGGTGAGGCCACACTTGGAGTACTGTGCGCAGTTCTGATGCCCTCACTTAAAGAGGGACATTATTCTACTGGGGAGGGTATAGTGGAGAGCACTGAAGATGATCCATGGACTGGGGGAAATGTCCTATAAAGAGAGACTGGGGGAGCTGAACATGTACTCCATATAAAACAGAAGGGATGGGGGAAGGGAGAGACATGCTAGAGGTCTTTAAATATTTGAAGGGGATCAACAGGGTAAACATGGAGGGGCTGCTCAGGTTGAAAGGGGAAGGGACTACGAGGGGCCATAGTCTAAAACTAGTAGGGGGGAAGTACAGGGGAGAGGTGAGGAGACAGTACTTCATGGAGTGAGTGGTGGCACCATGGAACACTCTACCAGAGGAGCTGATAACAATGTAATCAGTGGAAGGATTCAAGAGGGGTTGGGACAGGTACACGGGCAAGGTACAGGTAGGGAGGGAAGTGATCAGCAGGGGAGCTGTGGCGGAAGAACCTGGGAGCAAGGGAATGAAAAAGGGAGAGGGGGGCAGCAGCAGTGACATAACTGGGAGCTGCATCTCGGGCAGACAAGATGGACCGTTAGGCCTAATCTGCTGGCAACTTAGTACGTTAGTATGTCTGCAGTTCTGTGGACTGGAGCACAGAAATGTTAAGTGACTTGCCCAAGGTCGCACAGTGAGTGAGTGGCTCTAGCAAGATCTGAAGCTACAATCTCTGAATTCCTAGCCACTAGACCATACTACCATTGACAAAGATAGAGAACAGTAAAGGCAGCAGTTAAACAAAGAAGGTCTTTGTGTGGAATGGGAAACCAGATTTGTTTCACTGAGGCCTTATCAGCTGAATTCCCCAGAAGAGAGAGGTATACCAACACATTATTTATTTAAGAGTTTTACCAGGAAGGCAGGCTGAGCAGACTACTGCTTGATTCCAGATGTGTCCTGGGGAGAGGGTAGTGGAGAAGTGCAGCACAGCAATTACAAAACCAGGAACAAGACAGTACATATTCAGGACATGAATACAAGCAGGTAGCACATTGTGGGATGCAGCCCAGTACTGTATGTACAGAGCAATCCACAAACAGGCAGGTACAAATGGCACTAAAATACAAGCAAGAAAGCCCTCTAGAATGATACTGATATAGTGGAACGTGACTAGCTAAGTCCTGTGTGGTCAGAGATAAGCTGCAGGTGCAGGTGGAGGAAAAGTGCACCAGAAAGAGGGAGCTGCGGTGTAGGAGGGGTTGAGCCGAATGCTCGCTGGGAGTTTGTTCCATAGTTTAGGTAAAGTGTACCTGAAAGCTGCCTGGCCATCACCAACAGACATGTGAGGAATGGCCAAAACACGGGAGTCATTAACATCGAAGCTACCTTCTCTGAGGCAATGATACCAGCATCAAATTTAGTTCTTCGCAAGGCTGTGGGGTCTTTAAACAAAGACTATTGTAACACCTACAAAGATGTCATTAAGGAGTTGAAATTGAGATTACAGCTATTTTGAACCACTGATAACTACTCCCAAATATGCCATGTTAACATATTGAATGGAATTATTGACAATGTTTGCTCAACACAGTTGTACAGTGATTTAATACTTTTCTTCTTGCTATTTATTTATTTCAATTTTGGTAACCGGGTAAGCCCACTGGATCCCGAAGGACCCTTTTTCAGGGGCGACCCAGAGTTAGTTACATGCACTGTAATTTGGAATAGATAAATACACGTACAGGTCACAGAGGATCATACAATACAATTCATTAATAAATACAAAGTACAGAGTGACAAACATGGCGAGAGTAAACACAAGGTCACATTCTGGCTTAGCAGGGGAGTGAAGCAACAACAAACATAGCTAAGGGCTGATCAGACAGCCCAATTCACAATGAAGCCTTGGGTGGTAAAGTACCACTGCAATTTTAGTTGGCGGGGAGATCAAATATGGGACAACCAGGTTGGGCACAGTGCTTACGTACAGGAACAAGTGCTGCTTACTAGCAGGTGCTCTTGTAGCCCTTTTCGAAAGGATCCCAGGGAGCTGGAGGGCCGAAAGTAGGGAGGGGGTTTGTTCCAGAGCACTGGAGTTGAGTGGGTAAAATACTTATTTACTTATTTATTTATTTATTGGAATCTCGGATAACACTTTTGAGCTAAAAGCTCGTTTACAAAGGTTCCACGTCGTAAGGCAATAGACAAGGTACGTAGACATTACAAAACAGATAGGGGTATATACAGCAGGCATGTACATTATGGTACATACAGATACAGATTCAAGCAAGTACAGTTAAAATACATCAGGTAGGAGAGGTCAACTTTATTGCAATAGTTCTAAGAACATACCTAAGGCGGACAAGCAATTTATAGTGGTAGCTGAGTTTTAGAGTGTGCAGGTAGAGTTATGGAGGGTCAGAAGTGGTATTGACCAAAGAAGGGAAGACAGAAAAGATGAGAGCAGGTGGAGGGTGGGGCAGGGACAAAGGGTGACAGAATAAGGGGTTGAGTAGTCAGAGGGGTGGGATTGATAGGAATCTCCCAGGGTTACATAAGTAGGTGATAGGAGGCTGGGTGATGTGGGGGAGAGAGGATAGGAAAGGGTTTTAAAGTGGGGTGAGGGGAACTGGGGGAGGAGTGAAAATAGGGGATTAATATTCGTGAAGAGAAAGCAAGAAGGCGGAGGGGACGTGGGGGTAAGTGCTCAGTGGGGTCCCACCAGGCAGGGGAGGAAGTGAGGGGGAGATGGGTGCTATGCAGGACAGAGAAGCTATCAACAACAGTAGGATTATGCACAGGTGACGCAGTTGCACTAAGAGTGGTCAGGTACTGCAGCAGCTTTGCCTTAAATGGGCGTAGTTTCGTTTCCGCAGTCAGCTCAGAGTTAAGGGAATTTAGCCAGCAGGAGGCCCTGTATTTGAAGGATCGTTGCCCTAATTAGGTCTGGCGGAATGGGATAATGAAGGCAACTTTACTGCCAGCAGCTGTTTTTATTCTCGGCACCTCCAGCAAATTCAAGCTAGTGGTGCGCAACAGTCTGCTGGAGTTTTTGTGTTTAAGTAGGCCAGCGAGTCCCTTAGGGGGAGGGCTCTGTGTTAGTACGAAGGCCAGGCACAACAGTGGGTACTGGAGCTGGTGACTAAGGAAAGCCATTTTAGGGATGCCAGGACATCACTATTTGCTATAAAAAGGTAAGAAGGGAAATATGGACTCTGCAAGATGAAGCCTAACAGCAAAGTGGCAAAACAAGAGAAAGGATAGAGAAGGAAGGATGGAAAAGAAAGAAATAAGGAAAAAGAAAAGAATATGAAGAAAGGGAGGAGACAGGAAGGAAAATGTATAAGAAGGGAAGAAAATAAAAAGAAGAAAGGGAAAAAGAGGGAGTGATTGGAAGCATTATTAGAAAATGAGTAAAGAAATGCTGAGAATTTTAAAGTATAGTGAGAGCTAATGGTACCGAGAATGTACCAGAAGAAAATGTTTGGAATTTGAGGCACTGCTCACTATATACAACATTTACTGAGGTGGGGGTATGGTTTTACAGACCTCAGCAGAAGAACTAGCAGAATCTAGAAAAGACCAGAGCATTAATTGGGTGAATAACTGATAATGACTTGGGATTTGTTTTTTATATGATAGCAATCTCTTTTCAAAGGATGGCAGTATCACTATCATAGATGGCCAAAATTAGATAGTACAGCCCTCACTGAAATGACAGAGTGTGCACGACTGTGAATCTTTATTGGCTCATGGACTGGCAAGACTACTAACTAACAAAGTTCAAGAATATCTAAACTCCTATTTTGTTGTACATGTCATTATAAGTCTAATTAAATATTCACCAGCCTAGTGAGTCTCCCAGTTGGCTATTGGATTGGTCATTGTCTTAGAGATGACCAGTCCAGCTGCCAACTGGCAAAGTGTGGCATGCAATGTCTTAAAGGTAAGATGCTCTCATGCCACACTGCTCATACATACCACTCAAATGGCAAAACTAAGTTAAACCAAAAACCTGTAAAAACTAAAGTTGTTATTGCATTTAGAATCATAGAAACATAGACTTTGACGGCAGATAAGGACCACTTGGCCCACCCAGTCTGCCCATTTCTCTACCTGATGGATAAGCTGCAGATTCTAATTAACCAACAGCCTACTTCCTGCCACCCCCCACTACAATTGCCTTATGTCTGTCCCATACTGTACATGTTTGAATTCCCCCACTGTTTTAGCCCCAACAACCTCCCCAGGAAGGTGGTTCCATGCATCCACCACTCTCTCCGTGAAAACAAAATTTCCTCACATTACCCCTGAGCCATCCCCCCTCTATCTTTAAATTGTGCCCCTTGTTCTTACACATCTCTTTTTCTGAAAGATGCTACCCTCCTGGACTTTGCTGATTCCCTTGAGGTACTTGAAAGTTTCTATTGTGTCCCCCCATCCCTCCTTTCATCAAGGGTATACATATTAAGCTCTCTCAGTCTCTCTTCATATGGTTTCTGATGCAGACCCTGCACCATTTTAGTTGCCCTCCTCTGGACTGCTTACATCCTGTCTACGTCCTTGCGTAGATGAGGTCTCCAAAACTGCACGCAGTACTCCAGATGGGGTCTCACCAACTGTCTGTACAGAGGGATAACCACTTCCCTTTTTCTACTTGTAATGTCCCTTCCTATGCATCCCAGTATCCCACTGGCTCTCCTTACTGACTTCTCTCATTGCTTACCAACCTTTAGATAATCTGATATGACTACCCCAAGATCCCTTTCCATTTTTGTTGTTGTTAGTACCTCCCCTGCTATTGTGTACTCTTCTCCTGGGTTTTTGTTTCCCAAGTGCATTACTTTGCACTTCTTTGCATTGAATCTAAGTTGCCATATGTCTGACCATTCCTCCAACCTTGCCATGTCCCTTCAGATCCGCTCTCTCCTCATCCATCAACTCGTTACAGATCTTTGTGTCATCTGCAAAGGGGCATACCTTTCCCTCCAGACCCTCTGCAATGTCACCTATAAAGATGTTAAAGAAGACTGGACCCAGTACTGAGCCATGAGGTACTCCACTAGTAACCCCCCTTTCTTCAGAATGTGTTCCATTCACTATTACCTTCTGTGTGCTGTTGTGCAACCAGTTTGTTACCCAGGCTACCATTCTGGGACCCATTCCCAGGCTGGCTAACTTGATTATTAATCTTTCGTGCAGGACTGTGTCAAATGCCTTGCTAAAGTCTAGGTAGGCCATATCCACACCCCTCCCTGGTCTATTACTTTGGTAACCCAGTCAAAGAAATCAGTTAGATTCGTCTGACATGACCTTCCTGCTGTAAATCCATGCTGCTTTGGGTCCTGTGCCCCGCTGGCCTCTAGGTACTCAAAAATTCTTTCTTTCAGAAGTGATTCCATCATTTTCCCTACCACTGAGGTCAAACTTATTTTCCTGCTTCTGTCTTGCTCCCACTTTTGTGAAGGGGAATCACATCTGCACTCCTCTAGTCCTCAGGTACCACTCCATCCTCCCATGATTTGTTAAAAAGTGTGGTCAGTGGTGTCACTAGGTCCTTCCTTAGTTCTTTTAGGATTCTGGGGTGAATCCCGTCAGGCCCCATTGCTTTGTCCACCTTGAGTTTTAGGAGTTCTTTCAGGACTCTTTCTTCTGTAAATGGACTGGTGTCAACCCCACTACCCAGAGTGCTTCTATTGTTTGGTTTAGGTAACTCCTCCTCTTCTTCTTTTGTGAATACTGAGCAAAAGTATTCATTCAGTATCTCTGCCTTTTCACTGTCTCCCTCTGCCCACCTCCCCTCTCCCTTATTAATCCTCAATATTCCTCCCTTAACCTTTCTATGCTCCCTAATGTACCTATAAAAGGTTTTATCCCCCTTCTTAACTGAACTGGGTATTTTTTCCTCGGTTTGGGCTTTTGCTATTCTGACTGCCTTCCCACTTCTTTCTGCTTTAATTGATACAGTTCCCTGTCATGCTCCTTCTGTGATTCCTTATACCTTTTGAATTCAGCCTTTTTCTCCTTAACCTTCCCTGCCACCTCTTTTGAGAACCATAGTGGTTTTTCACTCTGCTTTGTTTTCTTATAGTCTCAAGAACAACCTCCAAGTAGGTCATTTCCTTGGATTAACAACCTGCTGGAGGAAGGTTCCTAATGCTGCACCTCGGGTCACCCATTTCCCCTACCAGTCGTTAGTCCCTTGAAAAAATGACTGGCTTCTCAGTCACTATTGCTTAAATATGTATTACTGCACTGACAGGCTCAGTGAAGGTGATGTGTGCCTCAGGCTGACTAGTTTTTGTTTTTGAGCCCAAAGACCAGCAGAACTTCTATGCTACCATAACTTAGCAGAAGACAGGTTATGTTACAAAAATAAAAGGACGGCAGTGGTGCATAACATATGATTAAACTACAGCAGAAAAGGTGTTGTCTGACTATAGACCTTTTGACCTATGTATTGACAGAATCTCCAAGCATGCATTATCAGAGATCCTACATAGCTAAGCGGAGTTCTTAAACTAAGAAAAAGGAAAACAGTGGTGATGGATTTTGTTGATTCTTTTCCTCCGCCTTTGGACTGATAAGAGGCTCTTAACAGCCATGATTAGGCGTAATTAGTTTTGTGCAGCAAGAGACAAAGACTGCTTTAAATGTTATGCTGCCAGCTGGAAACTTGACATGATGCATAAAAAGACAGCTAATTACAGGCTTATGCTTATCTTTATTTATACTTAGGTTTGTCAGCATACAGAACAATAGGAGGAAAGTTAAAGGAGGGCCATTAAAAAGGAGCTGACAGTTACAAAATCATTAGAACATTTCTCAACAGAGTGATAGCAAAATACAACATTGTAAAGTAACAAGGAAAAGTCAAAATGAATTACAGACTAGGCGAATGTTTAAGAACTAGAGACCCAGGAAGTAAATTATGTGAGTAACTTTAATATGATTGGTATAAATGGAAAACAAGTGGAAGAATTAAAAGAGAGGGGAGACAGCTTTGTGGCACTGAATGATGGGGGATTTGTCTGGCATGCTACGACCCAGGTTGGTGCCCTAAGCCCAGGACTTCAGGAGCGGAGGCCGGCAGGGAGTGTTCAGAGCATCCTATAGACGCTCTCCTTCCGGGGTGGGTGGGTTGATGCTGCATCACTCTGCAGTGGCTCCTGGTGGTGGGGTGTGGAGGTGCCATTGATGACGTGGGTGACCATGCACTGTCAGGCACCCCCTAGGTCAGCCACATCATATGCATCATTGTGGGGCGGTGAGAAGAAACAGGAGGAAATCTGCTGCACTAGTGCGATGGATGATAGCCACACAGTCCCCCTCACACTAACTGACCCCCCCCGTGCACCAATGAAGCAGCCCCTCAGCCCCCCCCAGCACAGTGCTCGCTCCTCTTCTAGACAGCAGAGAGGCCCCTGGCAGGAAAAAGCTGGCCAACTGGAAGAAGGAGGGAGGTTCAGGGTGTCTTTCCCCTCCAGTATGTCAGAGAGGACCCACTCGGCAGGGACAAATTGGCCCCAGGAATGAGATGGTACGGTCTGGTTTGGACTCTGAGACTGGAAATGCGAGAGTGAGTCTGGTAGGTAGAAGGGGTAGCATCTGAGACCTGCAGGAGAGGGGTGCCAATGGGCTTCACGAGAAGTATAACAATAGAAGACACAAAAAAATGCCAAAAGAAATTAAACAAAAGGAACATGGGTAACATAAAAGAAGATGGACAGAAAAAAGAAGAAGTAAGCAGGAAGGAAAAAGGAAGTCAAAATACATTAGAAGTTAGGGCTGCAAGTTTGGTTCTACCGAAGAATCAAACAGCTCGAACTGTGGGTGTTCAATTCTTTCAGACCACGGTGAACTTTAGGGGAGATAGGCAGACGTTTGGTTCGACTGATTTTCCACGGCCCAAATGGGGTGAACCAAGCAAACCAGGCAAACCATGGACCACAGTTCACACCCAGCTTGACCCAAACAATGTATAAAATAGGGACATAGGACTTGATAGTGGAGTGAGTGATTGACTTGCTTTCCTATCAGGTCACAGAATCACTGTTACTATTTTATGCATTTTTCCCTGCCAGACAGCTCTGCTAATGTCTCTCTTGTCCAAGTTCCCACCAGCCCTGCTGCCCTCTCCCCTGACTCACAGGCCATCGCATCTGTGGCTGTTTGTTGCTGTTATTATTGTAACTTACTTCCTGAGTGCCCCATGCTCTGCTCCACCAAATCATGCTTCTCAACTTTAAGTCACCCGTGGTCATTGAAGAGTAACTCAATAAAAGACCTGCGCCATGTTGCCCAGCCACCAGCAGCCATCTCGTCCACACCAGGCAGCCTCTGTTGTGTGGGGTGTGCTAATCAGGGTGACCAACTAGGACACAGCAGCCCCCATTAGCATACCCACATGCTGGAAGCAGTCTGATGTGCAAGAGATTGTCGCAGGCGGTGAACCAGTTAATCAAGGCAAACTAGTCTGCCATTTAATGAACTTTATGGGGTCTGACCACCAATGTTCATGCAGTCGAACTTTGGGAGGTTTTCACAGCCCTATTAGAAATATGAATGAAGCAACATCCATTGATGGAGGAGTTGCTCTTAATCAGCAGTCCAAATCTACAAAGACAGACAGTAAAATATTTTCTTTTCCTTGGGATGTTTGGTTCTTTGGGATGTTGATATCAAATTTTAGATTTTTTTTTTTTTAAAGGATACTGGGGTACCATCTGAGGGTTGACAATTACTGGTGTAATCCCCCTTAAAATGGGGGTGTGTGCTTTATCTGGACTCCTTTTTTTCCCCAGAAGACTGCCTGCTGGCCTGCCCACCAGCATGGTGGTACATCTACTGCTTTTGGCACTGGTGACTTGTTTTTGGGAATCAGCATAGGACGTCAGAGAGCCAGCTGGGGGGAGATAGGACGACCATCCCAAGGACAGCTGTCCTCCTCCGGGGGGGGAGGGGAAGAGGAGAGGGTTATGGCTTCCTGGCATCTAGTGACATCCAATTGAGGCTGGGTGTAGCAGACGGGTCCACTCAGCAGTTACGAGGTGGCGGTGGACGTCTGTGGAATGGGTGCAGGAGCACGCCTGTCCCATCCTGACGTCACTGCATGTCTGCGCCTCTGGGGACATGCAAAAAGAAAAAGAAAACCTCTGGACCGAGCACTGTGGTGCCCCTGGACCATTACCTGAATGATGCCCAGGCTGGGGTCTCTGTGGATTTCTGTCTCTTCTCTCCATCTTGCCTCGGGAGGGGGCCTGCACAGGGGGCAAGCTGCAGACCTTCTCAACTTGATGGGGGATGTCAGCTGCAAAGAGTGAGTGCAGAATAGGGGTATATCCCCACAGACTCAGGGGTGACAAAGAAAGTTGAAAAAAAACCAAAAGACTGTCAGCCATCTTCTTGCCCTCTCCAGCCCCCAGGATTGCAGCCCCTTGGGGACCAGGGAAGCAGGCTTCTCAATTACTGAGCTGCTTCTTCATGACAACTGCTGCACAGCTGAACAGAATGAGTGCACATTCTAACAGCCACCTGCTCAAACATATGAGCTGCTTCAGAGCAGCTCAAAGTGTTTCAACGGCGTTGAGTGCACCCGCCAGCAACTTAAATGTCACACTGCTATGGCTACAGAAAGACACCCCCAGTATGCTTCAGCCCCAGGGACACCCAGTCAGGACATAAGGGGTCTTGGAGGCATGTGTTTGGCACCTCTGCGCCTTTAAGAACAGCAAAGCTGGCAGCCACCTTCAGCAGCTGGACTGCTCAGCATGGGGTCTGGTAATACACTACATAGCTCCCAGACAGGCAAGTGAAAGCCCCTTTTCACTTCATGTGCTGACTGGACAGTAGGGCACAGCTGTCCCTAACAAATTTGGGGGCAGTGATGACAAAAGCTGGGCAATAGCCTAACAAAAGATCTTTACAGTAAAGCAGCTGTTTTCTTCTGAGAAACAGCCACCATCTTGATGACCTTTGACCTTGCAGCAACCAATCTGAGGCCAGGGATCTCAGCACCTGATCTCAACGGTCTGATAGGAGAATGACTATGCTGTATGCTTGGCGCTCTTTCTGCCAATCAATCAACCGGGCAGCGAGTCAATGTTCTGCATATTAATTATGTTGACTGACAGTCCCCCACACCAGTCCAAAGCTGCCTTTACCCTGAGAAAGGATAGCACAGCCAGAAGTGAGGATTCTGCACTGAGCTCATAGAGAGTGAGGGGGGCTAGTGCTGCTGGTAAGAGCCATCCAGTGAAGCCTGCCCAGGCTTCCACAACCAGTTGATCAGGGAGTGACTTCTGAGGTTTCTACAACCTGTGTATGCAGAGACTGAACCTACCAAAAGTGTCAGGTTGGCATTTGTCCTGTCAGAGAGAGACTGTGACCTGCCGTGAGAGAAAAGGAGGTGAATGTGTGCCACTGCTGCCAGCCTGTGGATACCAGAGAGAGAGAGACTGACCACAACTGTGAGAGAAGGTCTGCAGCAGTCCTGCTGCCAGCCTGTGGACACCAGAGAGAGACTGACAACAACTGTGAGAGAAGGTCTGCAGCAGTCCTGCTGCCAGCCTGTGGACACCAGAGAGAGACTGACAACAACTGTGAGAGAAGGTCTGCAGCAGTCCTGCTGCCAGCCTGTGGACACCAGAGAGAGACTGACAACAACTGTGAGAGAAGGTCTGCAGCAGTCCTGCAGACAGCCTGTGGACACCAGAGAGAGAGAGAGAGAGAGAGAGAGAGAGAGACTGACAACAACTGTGAGAGAAGGTCTGCAGCAGTCCTGCTGCCAGCCTGTGGACACCAGAGAGAGACTGACAACTGTGAGAGAAGGTCTGAAGCAGTCCTGCAGCCAGCCTGTGGACACCAAAGAGAGACTGACAACAACTGTGAGAGAAGGTCTGCAGCAGTCCTGCAGCCAGCCTGTGGACACCAGAGAGAGACTGACAACAACTGTGAGAGAAGGTCTGCAGCAGTCTTGCAGACAGTCTCGGAGAAGGTGAGTTGGTGCTACGTACTAGGTACTAGCTAACCCTCTAAACTAGGGTTCTGAAACATAGATGTGGGTGTCCGGTGTGTGGCCCTGGCTCCTTAGATTGGTCTGTATTGTGAAGAAGCAGAGGGAAGAGCCTGAGAGGTCCAGACAACTGCAGAAGCAGAGAGCTGATCTATATCCAGAGGCATCTGAGACCTGAAGCATCTGCGAGCTGCCCCCTCCATCTGCACCAGCTGAACCATCAGCCTGAGAGGACCTGCACCTGCATGAAAGAAGAAGAGGAGCCCCAGTTAACAGGGAAAGTGGTACACCAGAACCATGAGTACGCTCAAGGCTTGCCCTACGATGGGGAAAATTTGTAGGAAGTTATGCCACCAAATCTACAGATCTGGCCAGCGGGCCAGGAGTTACAAATACCTCATTTGGAGGTTTTGCCATTTAACCAACTGTATGACCTGGGAGGTTTGGGGTGTAATGGTTTCTGTTTTAAAGTGCACCACCCCCAGCCAACCATGTGCAATGTCATGGGGCCTGCACCGTCCCAAGGGCTGGGTACCCAGAGAGGCACTGGGAACTCCCTTAAAGGTTTAGGGAACTAGTATCAATGGGTAGTGCCCCCATTACAAGTGGGCTGGTAATACCAAAACATTTACAGGCTTATTTGCTACTGCCTAGCCTGGTTGGGGTGGGCACTGTAACTGCTTTAAGTGCTTTTCTGGCCAAGCCTAGTCAGGCATCTAACTTCAGTCCTGCATGTACAGCTCATGAGTTTCTGCCCAAAACAGTTCTGCTTTGCATTCCTCCATCCATTATGAATATCACTCAACAAATATTTTATTGATATTTTACTCACCAAGTGAGTGAGAGTAGCCAAGGCCTCCAGGGAGCTAAGGTGAGTGCAGGGCATCAAGGGAGGGGAGAAGGACTATTTTAGATATGTCAGGGAAAACAGGAAGTGCACAGACTATATAGTGAAGATAAAGTGGGGAGGAGAGTTGGGGGAAAGGGAGAGGAACAAACGGATGTAGTAAATGAATACTTTTGTTCCATCTTCACAAAGAAAAAGGATGGTCCACTACCACCATGGACTGGGAAGGTGGGACAGGAGATGACGGACAGAATGATTGAGGGGAGTAGAATACTAGAGGGTCTGAGGACATTAAGGGTGGACAAGGCACTAGGTTCTGATGGCATCTACTCCAGTGTGCTGAGGGAGATGGCGGAGGTGTTGGCCAAGCCACTGGCAGACCTGATCAGCATCTCCCTGGATGTGGGATGGGTGTCTCAGGACTGGAGGGTGGCCCATGTGGTGCCCATACACAAGAGTGGCCCTAGGGACGAGCCAGGAAATTATTGGCCTGTCAGTCTCACTTCCATAATGGGTAAACTTATGGAGACGATACTGAAGGAGAGGCTGGTGTCGCTCCTTGAGGGTAATAACCTCCAGGATGGGCGGCAGCATGGGTTCATCTTAGGGAGGTCCTGTCAGACCAGCCTAATAGAATATTACGACTGGCTAACAAGAGAGCTGGATATGGGTCATGTTGCAAATGTCCTGTACTTGAACTTCAGCAAGGCTTTTGATTCAGTGCCTCATGGGAGGCTGGGGGGGAAGCTGACTGCTGTGGGGGTGGGGACAAAGCTGACAAACTGGATAAGGAACTGGCTGCAGGGGAGGCTGCAACGGGTGGTAGTTGGGGGGGAGCTCTTGATACTTAGACCGGTGATGAGTGGTGTGCTGCAGGGCTCGGTGCTGGGCCTGGTGCTATTTGGGCTCTTTATCTCAGATATTGCACACAGAGTTGGGAGCAGGGTTAGTCTGTTTGCAGATGATAGTAGAATGGGGGCAGTGGTGGACGAAGAGGATGGATGGAAACAACTACAAGGGGATCTAACCAAACTGGAGGTATGGTCGAAGAAGTGACAGCTGTGATTCAATGCGAAAAAGTGCAAGGCTATGCACTTCAGGGCAAAGAACCCAAGGAGGGACTATTGGTTGGGAGGGGTGAGGCTGGGGATCACTGAGGAAGAGAAGGACGTAGGGGTGTTGGTAACAGGGAGCTTGAACAACTCTGCCCAATGCAGGAAAGCAGCAGCGAAGGTGAACAGGATGCTGGGCTGTATCACAAGGGGTTTCTCATCCAGGCATAGGGAGGTGATCCTGCCCTTCTGCAGATCTTTGGTCAGGCCGCACTTGTAGTACTGTGTGCAGTACTGGCAGCTATATCTGAAGAGGAATATTAATTTACTGGAAAGTGTGCAATGGAGGGCAACAAAAAATGTTACACAGGATGGAGGGCAAGGCCTACGAGGATAGCCTGAATGAGCTGAATATGTACACACTGGAGGAGAGGAGGGATGGGGGGATATGATTGAAATGTTCAAGTATTTGAGGGGGATAAACAAAGCTAGCAGTGAAGGGGTGTTTAAATTGAGGAAGGGTAGGGACACAAGGGGGCACGGACTAAGATTGGAGGGCAGAAGATTTAGGAGGGAGATGAGGAGGCACTATTTCATGGAGAGGGTGGTGTCCAAATGGAATGCTCTACCAGAGGGAGTGGTATCACGTAAGACAGTTGGAAGTTTTAAGAGGGCATGGGACAGAGCATGAGGGAGGATCTGGGTGGAGGGGGCTAAGGCTGTCATGGAAATGACAGATGGGGAGGGGGGTTAGGGCAGCTGCAATCTAGGGGGCTAGCTGTACACTCGGGCAAACATTGATAGACCGGGTGGTCTGTTTCTGCTAGCAGATTCATATTTTCATATAAAGGAGGGCATCCTACATGAAAGTATCACATAAAAAGAGTAATCAAGGCAAGTTGTATATTAGAAATACCACAATAAAATATGACAAATGTAGATCGTGGTATAAAACGTTACTGGAATGTTCAGGAGGCCGAACACCCTGTGAGCCACAGAAAAAATTGGAATCCTTCAAAACAAGTGAAGGTAAGCATTGCATTTCTACAAGAAACTAGATTTTTGACGGAGGACTGTGAGAAATTAAAAGATAACTGGTTTGTCAAACATATTAATTTGCTCACTGAAAGTTTATCACAGGAAAGGCTGCTGAGCTGTAACAATGCATTTCCAGAAGCATCCTGGGGAAGGGTACATAGAGAGGCAGAGAAACAGTGGCAGTTATTAGCAACAAGTGTAAGGCCATTGACAAGGCACGTCCCCTACCTCACTATATGCTATCAGTGGGTAGCTGGAGATGTTGACAGTGGCTCCTGGGTCATTTTTATGTTGATTGCGCGCATGCGCAAGAAACATGTTGCGTCAGCTTTCTCCAGAAGCAGGTTGTGGAGGTGTGGCACTGTTGTGCCCAATGCCCCCACAGCCTGCAAAGGCTTGTCCCCCATCCCCCAATGCCGTGGTATGCTGCTGCTGACACTAGTTCAGCCAGCGTGCCACAACCTTCTAAAAAAGTAGCCGCTGCAATCAGGGGCCACCTCGTCATTGCAGTGTCAGCCATCCACTGCAATGAGGGAGCGACCCGTCATTGCAGGGCGGGATGTGAAACCCCCTGATATTGTTTGTGAACATGGTGGCTGGCTTGCTGCTGTGTTCACAAACAATATAACCCCCTTCCCTCCACCATGTCTACTTGTTGCCGACAGGGGTGCCCACTCCCCGTCGGCATTCTGTAACCCCTCCGCCGTTTTGTTCCTTCCGACGGGTGCCCAATCCCGCCGCATAACGGACCCCCACCACGGTTTTGTTCCTCGCCGATGGGGTGCTCAATCCCCATTAGCATAATGAACCATTCCCCCCCGTTTTCTTCCTGCTGACGGGTGCCCGATCCCCGCCGGCATAATAAACCCCTCCACCGTTTTCTTCCTGCCGACGGGGATGCCCAATCCCTGTCGGCATAATGAACCCCCTTTGTTCCCGCCAATGAGGGTGCCCACGCCCCATTGGCTACTGCTTGCCCCTGCTGAAGTTTCTGCTGGCACACTGGGAGCCCACCCCAGCGTACAGATACCCTGTGAAGGGAAAACGGTCCCGGACGCCTTTTGTTTTTTTTGTCCTGAAAAAGAAAACTGTCCCACGATGCCTCGCCCTGCCCCCACCCGCAACCCGCACCCACCCACTGCGCACCCTGCCTCCCACACCCCCTCTCACCCCATACTTACCTCCGGAGTTACGCGACGATCTTCAGTGTACACGGGAATATGTCTGCAATCTTCTCAAAGCCGACCGCGAACTGAGGAAATGCCGGTAAGCTGTATAATGTAATAAATAGGGTTTTTTCAACTTTAGTGCATATCTCGGGCATTTTTGGGAATGTTTTCACCAAATCTGCAACATGGGGTTTTTGGGACCCCTCCTCATGAATTCTTGAACTGTCATGGCGTTAATCGGCCCCGAAAGGTGGTTTCACGGTCACTGTGCAGAATCACCTTTCGGGGCTGATTAATGAAACAACAGTGCCAGTGTTCATGAGGTGGGCTCTCAAAAAGCCTATGCTGCAAATTTGGCGGAAAAAATCCAAAAAATGACTTTTATGAGCGTGCGTTGTGCAGTTGCTATCTATGCTCATAACTTCACAAATTTACAATATTTTCATGCCAGATTTTCAACAATGACATTTTGTCACACCTCCTTGTGAGCAGTACAGCTGTCATTGTTCACATCCTGGCTGAAATGTGTTTTCGCACTTCTGGCACAGAATAGCGCGGTTGCTGTGGGAAATCAGTGTTCAGGACAGATTAAGAAAATGACAGTGACACTGTTCATGAGTAGAGGTCCTAAAATGCCTATGTTGAAAATTTGGTAACGATACTCCTTAAAATGACTATGTTACGAGCGTGCATTGCGCAGTTGGCATGCACACTCGTAACTTCACGAATTTATAATACTTTCACTCCAGATTTTCAACATTGCCATTTTCCCAGACCTACTTATGAACAGTACAGCTGTCATTTTTCCCATCCTGGCCGAAATGTGTTTTCGCACTTCCGGTGCAGAATAGAGCGGTCGCTGTGGGAAATCACTGTTCGGGACAGATTAAGAAAATGACAGTGTTACTGTTCATGAGCAGAGGTCCTAAAATGCCTATGTTTAAATTTTGGTGATGATAGCCCATCAACTCACTGTGTTACAAGTGTGCGTTGCGCACTTTCCACGCACCCTTGTAACTTCGCAGATTTGTAATACTGTCACACCAGATTTTCAACAGTGCCATTATTTCACACCTGCTTATAAGAAGTACAGCTGCCATTTTTCACATCCTGACCGAAATGTGTTTTCACAGTTCCGGCGCAGAATAATGTGGTCACTGTGGGAAATCAGTATTCGGGACAGATTAAGAAAATGACAGTGGCACTGTTCATGAGCAGAGGTCCTAAAATTCCTATGTTGAAAATTTGGTGACAAAAATCCATAACATGACTGTGTTACAAGCGTGCATTGAACTGTTTCCACGCACCCCTGTAACTTCGCAAATTTGTAATACTGTCACGCCACATTTTCAACAGTGGCATTTTGTCACAAATCCTTATGAACACTACAGCTGTCTTTTTCACATCCTGGCTAAAATATGTTTTTGCACTTCTGCCGGACAATAGCACAGTCACTCTGGTACATCAGTGTTTGGGACAGATTAAGATCGACCGAGTGAGAGGAGGGAATGACCAAGATCAACTGAGTTCTGTCGGGACTGCTGCTGATTGTTTGTGTTCAGACAAAGGCCCTAACACAAGAGCCCAGTACAAAAGGGCAGCCTGCAGCACTGGGAGAAACAGAACGAGAGACCGAATGAGGGATGGGGAGTGAGCGAACTCACCGAAGCGCTGTCAGGACTGCTGCGGATTTCTTTGTGGGCAGAAAAAGGCATCAGTACAGGCAGGGGCCCAGTACAAAAGGCCAGCCTGCAGTGGTAGGAGAAACAGTGCGAGCGAGTGAGACAAGGGGACTTAGTGAGCTCACTGGAGCTCTATCAGGACTGCTGGGATTTCTTTGTGGGCAAAAAAAGGCGCCAATGCAGGCAGGAGCCCCGTACAAAAGGGCAGCTTGCAGCACCAGGACAAACAGAATGAGCGATGAGAGAGGAAGACTGAGCGACCTCAACGGAGCTCTGTTGGGACAGCTGCGGATTTCTTTGTGGACAGACAAAGGTGCCAACGCAGCCAGGAGCCCCATAGAAAAGCGCAGTCTGCGGTGCCAAGAGAAACAAAACGAGTGAGTGACAGAGCGGTAGTGAGTGAGCTCAGTGGAGCTCTAGTGTGACTGCTGCAGATTTCTTTGTGGGCAGAAAATGCGGCAATGCAGGCAGGAGCCCAGTACAAAAGGCCAGCTTTCAGCACTGCCAGAAACGGAATGCGAGAGTGACAGAGGGGGAATGCGAGTGAGTTCAGTGGAGCTGTGTTGGGACTGCTTCAGATTTCTTTCTGGCCAGGAAAAGTCGCCAATGCAGGCAGGAGCCCAGTACAAAAGGGCAGCCTGCAGCACCAGGAGGCACAGAACGAGTGAGTGAGGGAGAGGGAGTCAGTGAGCTCAACGGGGCTCTGTTGGGACTGCTACAGATTTCTTTGTGGGCAGAAAAAGGCAGCAATCCATGCAGGGGCCCAGTACAAAAGGGCAGCCTGCAGTGGCAGGAAAACCAGAATAAGTGAGAGAGTGAGCTCAACAGAACTGTATTGTAACTGCTGCAAATTTCTTTGTGGGCATAAGAAGGCAGCAACGCAGGCAGGAGCCCAGTAGAAAAGAGCAGCCTGCAGCGCCGGCAGAACAGAATGAGCGAGAGAGAGAAGGGGAGTGAGCAAGCTCAACGGAGCTTTGTCGGGACTGCTGCAGATTTCTTTGCAGGCAGAAAAAGGCACCAACAGAGGCAGGAGCCCAGTACAAAAGGGCAGCCTGCAGCGCCAGGAGAGCCAGAATGACTGAGTGAGACAGGGGGAGTGAGCGACCTCAACGGAGCTCTGTCAGGACAGCTGTGGATTTCTTTGTGGGTAGAAAAAGCCACCAACACAGGCAGGAGCCCAGTATAAAAAGGCAGCCTGCAGTGCCAGGAGAAACAGAATGAGCGAGCGACAGAGGGGGAGTGAGCCACCTCAATGGAGCTCTGCCGGGACAGCTGCGGATTTCTTCCTTAGCAGAACAAGATGCCAATGCAGGCAGCAGCCCAGTACAAAAGAGCAGCCTGCAGCACCAGGACAAACACACTGAGCCAGTGACACAGGACCACTGAGCGAGCTCAACAGACCAACACAATCAACATTCAGCATTGACAAATGCTTGTTTATTACTTGTGAGAGGGGTTCTTATCCAATGAGAAGAATGCAGGATGCCTTCACTCAAAGAGAATTTGTGGTGGAATAGTGCACGATCTAGCACGACCCTCTGGGATGCTGCCCATCTCTACATAGTAATCACCGTTCCCCACTAACCCCACTTCATAGAATACAAGCATACTGCACAATGGCACACACAGCAGAATATCATATAATGATGGCAGCTTTCAATAAGCAAACTCAGTTTATTTATGCAGCAATCCTTGCAACAGAAAGTGCACACTCCTTCAAAAACTGGGCCCCATTTAGTCACCCAACATAGGCAGTGCCCAGCACTACCCCCTTGATGTTTCAAGCCGCTTTTCAGTCAGGCCTTATGAAGATGTGATACAGTTGTTGGTACCCTGAATGCCACTAACAAGATCCAGCAAGGCCCAACCCTTTTCCACCCACTTATGCAACTAGTCAACACTGCCATACCATGAGCTGTAGGCAGCTACCCTTTTCCACCTGATACCATAATTTTAATTAACTCACTTAGGAGATCCTGCTCAGCGGCTCCAGGGTAACCAGTGTTGAAACGATGCAGGCCCATAGAGATTGCTATGGGATTGGCAGGCATGGTCCACTTATATGCAGCTACGGAGCAACTGGCCACATAACAGTTCCCCCCCAAATTCCATGCAGCTGCTAAAATGGTGTTGAGATATCCGCAACTGAGGTATGTGTAATACGGTCTCATGGCCAACTGGCAAACACTTTCTGTAACCCCACACTGTTCCTGGAAAATAGGCAGAGACCGCTTGTTCTCACGGTTACCAATATAGTGACTCCACAGGGTGCTGCAGACTTCAATTCACTCCAGTCTTTCACGTATGTCTCTGGGACCTGCTGCGGTTTGTGACCAGACGCTAGACCCTCTCTTATGTGCCGGTAGATTCAGTCCCTTGCTTCTTGAAAAATCTGATTGGTTTAATAGGCAGAACCAGCCAGTTCTCCCCCACATGCTACCTGCTGAATCCTCAGCCGCCATCTCTAGTGTGAGTTAACGTGCTGGTACTGCTCAGTCTCTTTTTCAATTCAGCTACAAGGTCCAGGGTGAGGCACTATGTGCCGCTCTCTTCGGCTGCAGATCCCTTAATTCACAATAGGAGTCCAGGGGTTTGGCACATTCTCAACAATAAAGACTCGGGTGCTGGGGTTACACCCTACCCTGGCTAAAGAAATTGTCTGCCCTCAGTCATGTAGCTACAAAAAGGGTCCACAGTGCATTCCTAAAGTAAAAGTACCCTGCCTATCTCAATGCCCCCTGGGTTTATCATACCACCTATCAGTAAACCTGCTAACTGTATATATGACTGACTCATCCATAGTATTGTACCACATATGTTTATGTATGTTTTCCTCTGTATTACTGTAACCTATGTAACCCCCTCCCCCAGGGCGCATCTGGAATCGAGCGGTACACTGCTCAGTATGCCTTCCTGGTAAAACTCTTAAATAAATAAATAAATAAAATGTTGGGCTAGACACTAGCATTCCTGATCTATATAATACATGCTTAACAGTACAGTCCCTGGCCCACAACATTAGTGTAAAGTGCAATGCAGTTTGGCAGAAAATTTGTCCCTACCTTTCCCCCCACTATAAAACATTTCAGACATCTTCAAGTTTTATTTTATGGTAACATTTTCAAATTCCACCAAAATTTGAGCATTTTATAAATGTTTTAAAGGGGAACTGTCAGCAATAAGAGTCTCACATTCAAGTGTGAGGCCGATTCCAATTTACACTTTGTGTAAAAAAACACCTTTTTACTTACTGTTTACTGCAGTGTAGTAGAGTGTATTAGGCTAATTTTGTTGACTTCTAAGACTCCATTTCCTGTAACCAGAAATCCCAGAATCCCCTGTAACTGACATCAGAAGAGGACTGCAGAGCTGGGAGATTCAATAGCCTGCAGTACACATGTTAAAGATTTTGTAAGCTAAACTCAGATGTTTGTTGGTCCTGCTTGGTCACAGTGCTTAGTACAGTCCTCTGTGACTATATCTAGTCCCAGGAGAACAGCAGACCAGCAAACAGAAGATTACAACTTAAAAAAAAAACCTGACATTCACTGTAGGCTATTGAATCGCCCACTGTTGCAGTCTTCCTCTGTTGTCAGCAGCAGCAGAGTCTGGTACTTCTGGTTACAGGAAATGTTAGCTTACAAGTCAGTGCAATTAGCCTGATACAATCTACTACACTGCAGTAATCATTAGGTATAAAAAAGTTTTGTTTTTGTTTTTTTCACACACAGGGCTAACTGACATCAGCCTCACACTTAGGTGTGAGGCTCATATTGCTGATGGTTCCCCTTTAATTTAGTTTTTTTTTCCTCTCAAAAAAAAAAAATAGATGGCCATCACATTTAGCTTAGAAGTCCCATTGTAGACCTGTTAAAGTTATGATTTTAACTGATAGGGGCCAGCAGGGGTCACAGTACCCTTAGTTACTTGGTGGAGTAGGCCAAGCAGCTTCTCCTCCAGTCAGAGCAGAAGGAGGGGGGTGCAGATAACAGGCAGAGGGATGGGAGTAGGCAGTTGAGACTGGGAGCAGGGAGGGCAGGCAGACAATGGAGAGGGGGACAAGAGTCATGGTGCAAGGTAGTGCCTCTAAATTCAAGGAGCCTGGGGAACAAAATGGCTGAGCTGTAATCACTGATGGCAGAGGTCTAGGAAGATCTGTCTCCTAAGACCTGGTCAGAGACCAGTCCTCCCTCCCCCCAAAAGACCTGATTGGAGAACAGTTTTTAATTTTAACTGTGTTGGGATTAGTTAGTGTCACACATGTGTCTAACTGCTAGCTTGCTGAGCACCAGTCAGCATAGCCTAATGGTTCGGGCACAAAGCTGTGATTCAGGAAGTCTGGGTTTGAATCCTGATTTCACTAAAATTCATTTAACCTCAGATTTCATAGGAGTGGTGATGTATGGTGTTGGAATAGTAAACACACACTAAAAGGTGTGAAGTGCAACAAAAAAAAACATAACTAAGTGCAACAAAGAAACTTGTCTCAGATCAGGTCTTAGAGGAACAGTCTTCCTGGAGTGATGGACGAGGGAGAGGTAGACGTAGCAGCCAAAGAAACATGGGCCGTGCTGAATGATGACTGGGACCTCTCTGTCCTCAGTTATAAGCTATATAGGAGGGACAGGTGGTTGGGGGGGGGGGAGTGTGTGTTTACATGAGGAAAGGGATAACCTGTACTAGGGAGGCCAGCAGAGGGAGGTTGTGAGTACGGTGACTTCAGTCTGCTGGGGATAGATTGGAAGGTCCCAGCTACCACCTGTACCAGGACTCAGGTGCTGCTGGTTGCATTCTAGTGTGGGTTCCTGACACAATGTGTCCTGGAGCCCAGCAAGGAGAGGGTCATACTGGACCTGGTTCTGTCTAATGGGGCATAATGTCCAGGAGGTAAAGATGGAAGTACCACTTGCAGGAAGCGACCATCACACTGTGTGGTTCCACCTCAACACGGACAGGTAGAGGATTATGACAAAAACAAGGGTTCTAGACGTCAGGAGAACAGACTACAGTAGGATGGATCTTGGGAGAGATTATGGGAGGGAACCTTGCTGGGATCAGGAAGGCGATGGAAGGGGAAAAGAAATGGGCCAGAATCAAAGAGGGACTGTTGGCAGCCACTATCATGTGTACCAAACTCAACAGCAAAAAAAAAACTAAAGCCAAAAAGTCCACCTGGTAAGATAAGGAGTTAGCCCATGTGGTAAAGTGTAAGAAGTCAGCCTTTAGGAAGTACAAGTGCACCCAGAAAGATAAGGACAGAGAGGAGTACTGTACCAGGGCAAGAGAGGCAGTCAGAACAGTCTGGTTGGCCAAGGCGAAGAGAGGTGCAGCTTGCAGAGGGGGTGAAAACAGGGGAGAAGGCTTTCTTTCAGTATTTCAGGGAAAAGAGGAATATGAAGGATGGGATAGTCAGACTGAGAAATGTGGGGGTTAGGCAGTGGGAAGTGAAGAGAAAACAGAAATACTTAACAAGCACTGTTGTTCAGTTTTTACTAAGGAGAAAGATGGTGACTGGCCTAGTCTCCAAGATGGCAGGGGAGGGGGGGCCAAAGGGCGGATGGGAACACAGATGGGGAAACTGAAGTTGACATGGTGAGAAAAGGTTTAAAGGCCCTGAAGGTGGACAATTCCCCAGGACTGGATGGCATACATCAGAAGGTGTTGAGGGAGTTGGCGGATATGCTGGCGGGTTCCCTGGCGGACTTGCTAAACACCTCACTCAAGTCAGGAGAAGAACCCCTGGACTGGAGGACAGCACATGCATTGCAACTGCACAAAAGCGGGCCAAAATACAACCCTGCTGACTATCGACCTGTCAGTCTGACCTCTATAGATGGGAAGCTCATGGAAACCATATTGCAAGAAAGACTGGTAAGCATTCTGGAAAAACCCAGCTCCAGGACAAGAGGTAGCATGGGTTTGTGTCAGAGTGGTCCTGCAGGACTAACCCGATTGATTTCTTTGACTGCGTGACCAGGACAGTGGACCTGGGTCAAACTGTGGGCATTCTGTATCTGGATGTCAGTAAGGTCTTTGACTCTGTCCCCCACAGGAGACTGATCAGGAAGCTGGATGACCAGGGAGTTGGAGGGGACTGGCTATGTGGATTATAACCTGACTGTAGGATAGCAGTCAGAGGGTGGTGATTATGGGGGGGAGTTCTTGGAGGCTAGGCCAGTCAATAGTGGGGTCCCAAAGGGCTCAGTGCTCAGTCCGTTGTTAATATCTTCATCAGTGATAGTACAGATGGGATAGAAGGTAAAATATGCCTGTTTGCAGAGGACACAGAGCTTTGTGGGAGAACAGACAAAGAGGAGGGGAAACAGGACCTCAGGGAGGACCTGGCTGAGCTAGAGAAATGGTCAGGTATTTGGCAATCAGGATTCAGTGCCAAAAAGTGTAAGGTAATGCACTTAGGGGCAAAGAACCCAGAGACCAAACATTTGTTGAGTGGTGTGCAGATTACCAGGTCAGCAGAGGACAAGGACTTGGGAGTGATCATCACAAGTGACCTAAAGCACTCAACGCACTGCAGGAATGCAGTAGCAAAAGCAAATTGGATGCTGCACTGTGTACAGCAAAGAGAATAACCAGCAGGAGAGTAGACATCATTCTGCCAGTGTACAGATCCTTAGTAAGGTCACAACATTAGTACAGTGTGCAGTATTGGTGCCCTCACCTAAAGAAAGACATCAACCTGCTGGAAACAGTCCAGAGTAGGGCAACCAAAATGATCTAGGGACAGCAAGCCAAAATATATGAAGAGAGACTCAGGAAACATTTAAAATAGCCATGGGGGTTGGCAGAAGGAATTGGGGACACAGAAACTGCCCCTCCCCAACACAGTCTGAAGTAAAGAGTAAGGAGAACCTGAGGGAACAGGAATCCCCAGGGTAGAAATTAATAAACGAAGGGGGGGGGCAGAGAGAAAGGGGGAAGGAAAGGTGAGCATTAAAAAGGGAGGGAGGGCAAAAAGGAAAAAATAGTGAGCAACAAGCAGAGTGGACACAAAATCTGCAAGGCCATGTGTGCAAACACTAGATGTCTAGGAAATAAGATTCCAGACTTAGAGGCCACAATTGCAGAGGCCAACGTGGATATTGTTGCCACTACCGTGTCATCGTGCACGTAAAACCATGACTGGGACACAGCCATGCCAGGATATACTCTGTTCAGGAAGGACCGGGTAGGAAGGAAAGGAGGGTGTGTGGTGTTTTATGTGAGGAAAGCATAAAAGTAATTGAGATACCGGGAATACTGGGCGAGGCAGAGATACTGTGGGTAACCCTGGAGATGAAGAATGGAGCCACTGTTCATACTGGAATGATCTACAGACCTCCAGCACAGTGGAAGGAATTAGATAAGGTACTGGTGGAAGCCATTGGTAGGATGGCAGAAAAGGGGGAGGGGTGCTGCTGGTGGTGGACTTCAGTCTTCCAGATGTAGACTGGAGCCTCCCAGCAGTGACTTCATCTAGAAAAAGGAACATCCTGGACCCTCTACAGGGGCATTCCTCAGGCAGCTGGTAAGTGAACCCAGTCATGATGGGGCAATAGTGGACCTGGTGCTCATTAACAGACACATTATTGCATATGTCAAGGTGGGAGGCCATCTGGGGACCACTGATCACTGTATGGTGTGGTTCAGTATAAGGATGGCTGTGGAATCCAACCACACTAGGGCAAGGGCCCTAGACTTCAGGGAGCTGATGTTATCAAGATGGGTGAATGCCTCCAGGGATGATGTGGGGGAGGAGGTGACCTTGTTGGGGGTTGGAAGAACAGTGGGTGTAGATAAAAGGCAGCATAGTAAAGGCAACAAACCTCTGCATCAAACAAGTGAGCAAAAACAAGAGGAAAAATATACTACTATGGTTCTCGAAAGAGGTAGCAGAAAAGGTAAAGGCTAAATGGGTAGCATTCAGAAGGTATAAGGAGATTCAGAGGGAGAAGGATAGAGAAGTGTATCAGAGGAAACACAGGGAAGCAGGGAAAGCAGAAAAGAGCACAAAGGCACAAAATGAAGGGAGAATAGCCCAGGAGGTAATGAAACGGGACAAGACATTGTTTAGGTATGCAAGTGAAAAGAGGAAGACCAGGGTTGGGATTGTTAGGTTAAAAGGAATGGGGGAGGAGGCTGTGCAGATAGGGACTAGGAAAAGGCAGATATCCTGAACAAATAATTTTGTCTAGTATTTACAGTGGAAGGAGAAGGGGAGGGGCCACAAAAAGTAACAGAAGTTTAGGAGGGAGGAGGACACTAGTTCTTTTTCAGAAAAGAGTCCTGAAGAGACTTGCTAATCTGAAGGTGGACAAAGCAGTGGGGCCAGATGGTGTGCATCCCAGGGTATTGTGGGAGCTGAGGGAGGTACTGGCTGCACTTCTGACAGTCTATGTAACAGCTCACTGGAAACCGGATTGGTTCTGGAGGACTAGAAGGGCATGGATGTAGTCCCACTGCACTAAAATGGCAGTAGCAGCATGAAGGAGGCTGGCAATAATAGGCCAGTCAGCCTGATATCCGTGGTTGGAAAGTTAATGGAATCAATGCTGAAAGAAAGGATTGTGGAATATCTTGAATTCAGTGGGTTACAAGGCCCGAGGTAGCATGGGTTCACATGGGGGAGGTCATGTCAAATGAATCTGAGAGATTTCTTTGACTGGGTGATGAAGGAATTAGATCAGGGTGCAGCAGTGGACAAGGCCTACCTAGATTTCAGTAATACTTTCAACACTATTCCACATAGGAGACTAGTAAGCAAATTGAGTAGCTTAGCAGCAGGTCCAAAGGTGGTAAACTGGAAAAGAAATTGGTTAGGGGATAGGTAACAGGAAGAGGTGGTAAACGAAGTTCACTCAGAGGGAGGAAGAGAGGGTGACCAGTGGAGTACCTCAGGGATTAGTGTTGGGACCAGTTCTCTTTAGTGTTTTGCAGAGGAGCCAGAAGGGAAGATCACCTCTTTGTGGATGACACCAAAATTTGCAATATGGTAGAAAATCCAGTGTGTGTGTGTGTGTGCGCGCGCGTCTGTGTCTGTGTGTGTGTGGAAAGGATGAACGGAGATCTGAGAAAACTAGATGAGTGGTCAATGGAATGATGGCTGGACCTCAATGTGAAAAAGTGCAAAATAATGCACTTGGGGCACAGAAGCCCAGGGGTGGAGTACATAATGGATGGAGTGGTATTGTTGACTACCAAGCAGGAAAGAGACCTAGGGATGATCATATCTGATGACCTAAAGGTGGCCAGGCAGTGCTACAAAGCAATTGGAAGGGCTAGTGGAATGCTGGGGTGCGTAGGGAGGGGTATCACCAATAGAAAGAGGGAGGTGGTATTGACTCTGTATAGATCAATGGTAAGACCCCACCTAGAGTACTGTGTCCAGTTCTGGAGACCACATCTGAAGAACATAGATTGGAGGTGGTCCAGAGGAGGGCAACTAAAAGGCTGCAGGGTCTGCATCAAAAACCCTAGGAGGAGAGACTAAGGGACCTCTATATGTACACCCTGGAAGACAGGAGAAAGAGGGGATATGACAGAGACCTTTAAGTATCTCACAGGGGTAAATAAGGTACAGGAGGGAAGTATTTTCCAGAAAAAAAGGTGCTCAAGAACAAGAGGCATGCTGTAAAGCTTGAGGAGGATAGTAGATTCAGGAGAGATGTGAGGAAGTACTTCTTCACAGAGAGTGGTGGATGTCTGGAACAGCCTTCCAGTGGAAGTGGTGGAGGTGAAAACAGTGGTGGGATTCAAGAATGTATGAGATAGGCACAAGGGAAGTGTAGTGGAAAGAAAGGGGGTGATGAAGAAAGCTGTAAATCTAGTAGGGTCTGTGGTGGGAGTGTAGGTAGGGGAAACATGGGCAGACTGGAGGGCCAAGCGGTCCGTATCTGCCATTAAATTCTGTGTTTCTATGATCTCAACATGTACTCCCTGGTGGATAGAAGGGAGAGGGGTGACATGATCGAAACCTTCAAGTACCTTAAAGGTTTCAACAGGATGAGATAAGAGGGTCTGTTCAATCTTAGTGAGAACAGGACCACTAGGGGGCACCGCCTTGAGCTGGTATGGGGAAGATTCTGGAGAGAAATAAGGAGGCACTTTTTCACAGAGAGGGTGTTAGCTAAGTGGAATAAATTGCTGGAGGAAGTAGTCTCCCTGATGACAGTGGACAGGTTCAAGAGAGGTTGGGATAGAGTAAAGGGGAATATTGCATGTAGGGAAGAGGGTGATGGGGGAGGACATTGGCAAGGACGAAGCAGTAGATAAGGAGTGGGGCAGATCCCTCAGTAGATACTGAGGGGTCTACAAACTGGAGCAGACATGACAGACTGCAGTTCAAAGCCTTTTTCTGCTAGCTGAATCATGTGTTCATATGTTTTTATGATCAAGAAAATAAAAAAAAATAAAAACTCATGCTGTGCAGCATTGAGATACCTAGAAAATAGCTGCTGCACTGCTGCTTTAATTAACAGTATCCTGTTCAGTACTGTATTCTTTCATCTAAGGGGCCCCTCTGAATCGTATTCCAGGATGGGATGGGGTGCAACATATTCCTCAGTGAACAATATGATGGGCACTATCAGTGGAAGCATTGGGGCATCAAAAAGGAGTTTCGATACAGGTTTCACAAGATGAGTGGAACCTGGAGAGGGGCAGGTAGCTCCTCTTTGGAATCAGAGGCCTTGGCCTTGTCAGAGTCATCATCACTATCCACTAATATAGGACCTCTCTCAGAGCTGGGGCCCTGAGCATCCAGTTCAATTTCCTCACATTCTGGCTCTTTAGGTTCCCTGGTAAGAACTTATTCTTCATTAGGTACTACTGGACCCGCCTGAGGGACCAGATCATTCTCACCTACCTGGGCATCCGGGTTGAACCCTTGAGCTGCAAACAGACTAGGCAGATTCACTAGGGAATGGCGATGAGTTGGAATTATTTACTCATCTGTGGGCTCATTTCCATTGTGGTCAACATGAGGTGCCCTACAGAACTGGCAAACTGACCTCTACCATGAGCTTGGGTGGTAGAATCTCTAGGAGGTTTAGGCTTTAGATCAGTTAACTGAAAGTCAGCATGCTCAACTGGCAATAAGTGATTCCAATGCATGGTTTTACTCAACCAGTTCTCCTTCCAGAGGAATGAGATACACACTCAGATTCATCACTTGTTCTTTTATGACAAATTAGGTGCTGCCCCATTTTGTATTTTCCAGGTGGGACCAAACTGCACACCAAGACTATCTCTGGGCTGAAGATTATTTACTACCATTGTTTCATCATGATATATTTTTCTAAATTTCTCCTTCCAGCCATCTCTGCTGCCAAGTGATAAGCAGCGTTCAGTTGATCTTTGAATAGGTGAACACACTGCAAATTCATCTCTGGTTGTGCACCATCAGGGAAACTCCAAAACACAAATCAATCAGCAGCCTGGTTCTCACCCAAACATTAAATAATAGGGGTAAAATCCAGTGGCATTATTTTTCATAGTCTTACGCTTGAACCAAAGCAATGACTTGTAGACTCCACCTAGCTTTATCTGAAGGATCCAGAGTACCCAGCATACTTAAAAGAGTTTCATTAAACCATTCCTGCTAATGGTCTCCTTGAGGATAATATGGGGTAGTTCAGGATTTTAGAATCCCCCACAGAGATAACATGTCTTTTATAACCTGACTCTTGAAATCTCAGTCTTGATCCAAAACGTATTCATTTTGGAGCTCCATAATGAGCAATGAATTTGTCCAGAAGTACTTCAGCAACAGGAGTTACTTTCTCATACTTAGTCAAATAAGCCTGAGCATATCATGAGAAATGGTCTGTGACCACCAAGATGTTGGCAATGTGAGTCAAGTTCCAAACTCAAAAAGTTGATGCAAAACACGTCCATAGGTGCACTAGTTTCGGTATTCATTAGTAGGGCAACCCACTTCCAATTACATCTTCCTATGTAGGCAATAAGCAGAGTAAGCACAGTAGTCCTCAATTTCCTGTCCCATCTTTGTCCAATAGAATCTGTCACTGGTCAAGTCCAATTTCCATTCCACCCAGAGTGTTCCATTTTATCATGCATGTCATCTGGCAGAAACCATGTGGACCTTGTATCTCTCTGTATAACAAATTGTCATTTAGTTTCAGTTTGTGCCTTTCCTTCATTAACAGAGTATCCCCACTTTTCTTTACAAACCTTGAAACATCCTCCCTTATCAGCAAGACGTCAACTATGTCTCTTAACCCTTGATCTTGTCTCTGTTCCCTCTGGAGGTCAAATCTGGTCAGACAGGGCAAAGCTGCTCTCTGTAGAGACAAGCATTCACAATAACCTGGTGTTAAATAGTCACTCGAGGGCACCATGCTAGTGTCAAATCTTTTTCGCACCTGGCTCTCACAGTAGATTCAGTAATCTTTGCCTATTCTGAGGTAGTGGGGTCACAGTCCAACAGGTGATGAGACAAGTCGTCTGCATCCACAGGGTTCAAGCCTGGATGACACACCACAAGGTAATTATAGGTAGTAAACGCAGACAAGCATTGATGCCATACTGCATCCATCTTGGCCATGGTTTTCACAAACATTAATGGATTATTATCAGTTTTTGTGGTAATTCTAGCCCTGTACAGATAGTTGTGGTATTGATCGACACTAGTCCACTTGATGGACAGGAATTCCAACTTGTGCACTGATAAATTTCACTTGCTGGGTGTCAGACATCAACTGGCAAGGCAACTAATTTAAACTCTTGGGCGACTCTTGGTACAAAAAACAGTCCCCAGCCTGTGTAGGCTAGCATACATGCACAGAACATAAGCCTTTTGTGGATTGGAATAAGGGAGTACAGATGAGTTAGTTAGGCTGGAAATAATTCCTTTAACTACTTCAATGCCAGCAGTGTCCCATCTATTCCCAAAGGGTTCCTCAAGCTTTGGAATATGCAGGGGTTTCTTTTCCCTCCTTGCATCCTAAAATCCAGGCCTTGTTAATGGGGGGCGGGGCTGTCCTTGCGTCAGATTCAAGATGGGCTGAACTACTTAAATATAGTCTTTGACAAACTGCCAATAATATCCGCAGAAACCCTGAAATCATTGTAGATTTTTAAGGTTCTTGGGGCAGGGTCAAGAGGTCAGGTCTTAGGCCTTACTGGGATTCATTTACATTCCATCAGTGGACACAGTGTTCCTCACATACTTCTCAGACATCTGTAAGAATTTGCATTTGTCCTTGGGAGAGCTTTCAGCCAAATTCTTCCAGTTGTCCAGCATCTTGAACAGCTGAGTTTCATGTTCTTTCACAGTTTTCCCATAAACTATGACATTTTCCAAATACACTTGCTACTCTAACAGGTTTGTGTTCCTCACTGTCCTTTCCATTAGGCATAGGAAGGTGGCTGGAGCCCCAAAGATTCCTTGTGGTGTGCATAGAAGATCACAGTATCTAAGAGGGCAGATTTAAGCATCTTTGCCTGAATGGGCTTAGCCATGGGATTTGATAGTAGCTGCTGCACGAGTCCAGCACAGAGAACTAGCAGCTACCATGGAGACCATCTAATGCATCTTATATGTGAGGCATAGCGTACTGATCTGCATTAGTACATGTATTAAGTGTCTTGTAGTCCACACATATTTGTATGGTTTCATTCTTGTTCTGAACCACAACAATGGGGGAGGCATAGGGTCTCCTTGACTCTTGTAACTCTTGTAGATGCCACCACAGTTCATCAATATTAGCAAATGCCAAATACAGGGACCACTCCCAGATCGGTCTTTGATCTGGCAACTGAAACCAGTGCTCTTCTGCAGTTACACATGCAGGCCCCACTCATGGGTAGGGGCGTCACTAGGGTTGGGCATTATAGCTGGAGCTCCAAATCTTTATTCATTGGCCCCCAAAAAAAAATTCCCAATTCCTGAAACTGACCCCTAGCTTGTTTGTGCTTTTCTTGCATGGGATGGGTGAGGGCTTAAGGCCCTACTGTTTTTAGAGGTTAGAAACACCCCTGCTCATAGGTAGAGAAAATCTGTATCCGAGTGGCCAGCTTCTGACTGTTTCAGGTGCACCACTCTTCTAGCAAAGGAGAGGCCCTCAAAGTCAGAACTAACCAGGTCCATTTTTTTAATGGGTCTGCTTCCTCAGTCTTTGGCTGGACCATGGGGTCTGCACAGTAAAGCTTGGCTAGGTCCCCCCCTCATGATGACCCCAGGATGCTCAGATATATTTTTCATCTGAACATTAATCCACCTCACAGTGGCATGGGTAGGCAATGCTACTGACTTCACAATCAATCCCTCAGGCAGTCAAACCCCCTCAAGCATCTCTACTACTAAAATCGGATTGGTGGCATCATTCCTTAGTCGGATCACTCTATAAACTTCACACTCAGCACTGGAGGGCAGTACAACATTCCCCTCATCCTGGTGCCATACAAAACCAACTTCACTATCTTCCTTGGGGAAGCTAGGTGCTGACATTTCTGATATGCATCCCTTAGGAGTCCAGAAACAGGAGGGGTTGTCCATCCTGCTGCACTTCCCTTGCTCACAGAGCTTTTTCAGGTATCCAGACATCTGGGCATTTGTGCTGATTATAACAGGGACACTGTCATAATCCCTGATTCAAGACACACCAATGCTAGAGTCTCCATGGGTCCTCTGACCTCCACCACTTCATTATGGAAGTCAATATCCAGTGCAACACACTCAAGATATGGGTATGCTGCATCACTCAACCCCCTCAAGTTCAGCCCCTCCAGTAGAGGCAGAGAGAGAGAGAATGCTTCAATGTTGTTGATAAAACTGTTTGAAGATTAGGGTAACCTGGGATCTCCAATCAAGTACAGCATGCACCCGATGACAGTCCACTTTGATGAAGACTTCCGACTTGGGTCCATTCAGGGTACGAACTACAGGCAATAGGTCCTTGGACATCTTTTCAGGCCAAGATGACTAGTTTAATTCAAAGGCTATAGTATGTTCTTTCACTGGGCCCCACTGGCATTTTCCTGCAGATTCTGCACTTTGCTGAACAACAGATCAAGTGAACAAGTGTGAATTTGCAGCATTCTGGCAGTCATGATGCTGATGTCCATAGAGACCACACTTCAAACAGATGTAGTTCTCCAGAAGCTGAGCCTGTATATTTGAGTCCTGAGGGGAACTGCCTCCAAGATGGTGCGCACTCATCTTTAAAACAGGTTGGGCCTCTGTGAAAACCAATTGTTTATCTTTCTGCTGGTCGAGCACAAGCTGAGTGAGGCCTCCAGATGCTCCATGACATCAGCCATTCCAAGGGCCCCTTGAGCAGATATGGGGGTGCTCCCCAGATCATCCATGGTGTCCTGCATGGTCCAGTCACTTCTACTAAATGTTCTTCCTTCTCTCACACATTTCCAACCAGGTTTCCATAGTTAGGGGAGTTACGAACTTAGTCCTGCAAACAAACTGGTAAGGATTTGATCACCATAGACAGCCCCCTCTATTACTCCTTCCAAGCTTTCCTCTAGTACGGTATCCAAGAACATCTTGTTCGTATCCTCAGGCACATTTTATACTAAGAAAACCTTCTGGTTATATCCCTCCCATTTACATAATGTCTCCACTACTTCAAATGTCATAGTTGGGTTGTGTTCAGCTTCCAATACTAAAGATTTAGCAGAGGCCAGAGGGCAATAAAGTTAATGAATCCCAGTGGTGCCGCCAAGATGTAAAGCCCTTTACAGGGGGTGTTCCACACCTTACACTGCCATTTGGCAACCAGAGGTCTTGATAGTGGCTCCTGGGTTCTTTCCATACTACTATTGAGGGAGCTCGTATCGAGAGAGAGAGAGAGAGAGAGAGAGAGAGAGAGTGTGAGAGTAAAATGCATGGTGCCTCCACCCAGACACAATTAAAAGTGGGCTAGCTGACATTCTAGTACAACCCCCTGGGATGCTGTACCTTCCCAGCTTCCCACAGTAGTCACAGTCACTGCCAACTTTGTTTCACAGAATGTAAGTATACCCCCAAATGGAATTCAAAGCAGAACATCAATCAATAATGATAGCAGCTTCAGAAAACGTAGGTGATTTATTCAGTGACCCCTGCAACAGACAGAAAGGTAGCACACGGTTCTTCTAAAACTAGGCCCATTTAGTCACCATACATGGGGGGGGGGGATTATCTCTTGGTATTCCAAGCTGCTCAGCTGCTATAAACAAGGCCCAGCAAAGTGCAGCCCCTTTCCTCCCACTTTCAGATATGTGATTAATCAACACTGCTTTAACCAACCCTTTTGTGGAGGCAGGTACCCCTTCCCACATGGTCCCAGGATATCAAGCAACTCAGAAGCTCCTACTTGATAGTCTCTGGGTAACTAGTGCTGAAATGTTGAAGGCCCAGATATGTAACTGTAGGGTTGGCTGGTGTTGGTGTACTACTAACTATGGAGATGGAGCAACTGGCTCCTTAACATTTCTCCCAATGGCCATACAACTGCTAAAATGGCACTGAGATCTCTGCAGATTAGATATTTGTAATCCAACCTGATGGCCAACTGGTAAACTAACTCTGTAAGCCAACACTTTTCCTGAAAAATGAGCAGAGCCCACTTGTATTTGCAGTTACCGATTTAGTGGCTCCACAGGTGCTGCGATCTTAAGTCACTGCAGTCTTCTGACCATGCCTCTGGGATGTGCTGCACTTTGTGACTGGACACTGGACCCTCTGTCAGGTGCTGGTTGTCGGTCTCATGCTCCCTGAAAAAAAAATGGGATTCACAGGTGGAACCAGCCAGTTCTCTTACACTTGCTCTGTGCTGAATCCTCAGTTGCTATTTCTTGTGCAGGCAAGCATGCTGATGTTACTCAGTCTCTTTCACAATCCAGACATGAGGTCTAGGATGATGCATTATATGCCTGCAACCATGTATGTAATCTGCTCTCTTTGGGATTCCTCACATATCTGATACCTCCTTACCAGCTTGGCTTATATCTTGGCACAACTGTGCAGCACAGCATGGATTAGTCCAGCCACATGTCGCTCGTAGTACGTGGGTACTTACAGGATTTGGAAATGGTGAAAATACTTTTTACTCTTTCAAACCTGCAGCAACACTTAGGCTGGGAACTGCATTAACTGGCCATCCCATGGGTTAGCTGGTCACAAGATGGCAGCCCCCATGTTGTCCAAACATTTGCCCAGATAAAATCCTCCAACAGGACTCTCTAGCTGCTGATCCCCTGTTTTACACCAGGAGTCACAGTGGGTCAGCTAAATTTCTTAACAATACTGATCAGGAAGGGGGGGATAACACAAGCAAAAAAATCAAAAATATGCCACGCAGTCAGTGATTATAATACAGTAACATGAAAATAGTGTAAACAGTGCAATAACATTTTTTTTAGCAAAAAGCAAGTAGTATTACTCTCCGTAACTAAAGGAGAAAAGTGGGTGGCTATCTTAATTTCATAAGGATCTGCGTCAAGGCAACACAGAGTGTCATGGTACCTGGTTACAAGAGTACTACAAGAATAGCGCCACAATTCACAGTGCTAGTCTAGTAAGCACTACCTCAGACAGCGAGGGGGGATTTACAGTGCTTGCTGTAAGCGCTCCCCTGGTTGCTGTCCGTGGTGCTGAGGACAGACATGAGCACTGGGATCCAGGAGGCTGGACAAGCTGCTCCCGTGGCATGGAGGGCTGGGGCATTGAGCAGCTCAGCCAGCACCATTAGAGACCAGGGTTCTAATCCTGGGATCCAACACTTTTACTGCAATCGGGACTTAGACTATTTTACGTGGGGCCGTGGAAACAGTATTCCACAGCCCCATGATTTTTAACTTTCCCATGATCAGCTCCCCACGGAGTTAGAATCCTTTAGTCCCGGAGGGTTCGGGGGGTAGAGCCCCCCAAAAAAGAAAAATCAGCGCCATTATTCCTGTGCACTCCTTGCCAATGCTATTGTTGTTGTCCCTTTTTGGACCCAGTGCAGAGTGTCACACACCTCAGCATGATGACGCAATGATGTGTATGATGCACAGCACCAGTAGATGTCATCAATTGCCTAGCAGTGCACGTTCATACACCCCCTATACAGTATATAGGGTAGATGAAGGACTCAAGGTCTACTTACCAAAATGGTGGAGTGACTGCTTGGAGCACACCAGAAGTGAACGTTGCCTTCCAAGTAAGTAAAATGTGGTGATGTATCATAACAGAAAGTGCAAAGACAAACTAGTTTAAAAGTGAAAATATGCACACATATTAAACTGTCACAAAAATAAGTTATTAGTTTTGTTTATTTGAATAGGTACTGAGGAACAGGAGTAATAACGCCATGGTGAGATGCCCAAAAAGTTTGATGAGCTATGCATATAAGCCAACAGACTGCTTTAATGATTTCAGCTTTATGTTTTGTTTAGATAGAAATTACGAGTGAATTAAATGAGAACCTGTGATTTGAATTATAACCTGCACTCACACTCTCACTCTCTCTCTAATTCGTTCTTTTCACTCCTAATATCTCGCTTCCCTCCCTCCTTCCTACTTAACCTACTCTCTTCAGCCTTACTCACAGCTACTAACTCCCCTTTTCTTCCCTCTCACCCCACCTAAACCACCCCGCTAACACCTAGGGTCTATTACTCCACTCCTCCCCTACCCTCTGTCTTCACTCTCCAACTCCTACTGTCAACTTGGTGCATCTCGCTCAGCTCAAGTTCTGTTACTGGCACTCAAGTAATCATGTATTAAGATCGTTGTCTACCCATGAAATGTATACCTTGTCCTTGAAGATCATGTACTGTACTGTTCTCCCTATGTAACAAGTTCAAATGTAAGTAACAAAATATGTGCATTATTTGTATTGTTCTACTTCTAAATTCAACTGTTGTATGCATACCTGCCTCCTCTGTAACCCATCCCCCCAGGTCGTACCATGAGATGAGCATCTTTTTGCTCAGTGTGCCTTTCCTGGTAAAACATTTTCAATAAATAAATAAATAAAATAAGTATTTGGTGCATTTGTTATCTATTTTTTAAGCTGTAATTATACTACTGGAGCAATATATTTATAAAGGATATGTGAATATAAACTTTTTTACTCTTCCTACCAGATCAATAGGAAAAGCACGAACCAGTGGCAATGAATATGCACAGAATTGACTAATATTGAAGTAAATACTGCAATATTAACTACTATAATAACTGGTGACCCCCTATAATAACTGGATATCCAGATAAAACACCATAATAACCTACTGAATTCCATAATAACTCGATAGTGGGTTATTACGGCATTTTCCTCCTTGCGCTCTTAATTCACTGAAGCACAAAGAAAGCACGTGGTATTTGTCCGAGGACAGTGGCCACTGAGGGACACACTTGCCCGCACAAATACAATTCACAGTGTTCTATTTGAAACCTTGCACCAGTTATTATAAAAAATAATGTATGTTCAAAGTTTGTTTTATGAGTAACTTCCATACATCCTCTGTGTGTGATAATATCATAAAGCCCTTCAGCTTCACTCTTCGGATTGAAGGATTATCACACAACTCGGGTGTGTGAAAAATCCTCATAAGACACACCTGCACAGGCATTATTTTCTATATACTATTCAGAAAAAATGATAATGCTTAATATTTTATAGAACTGTTACAAATGAATAAAAAAAAAAAGACACAGTGATGACCTGTTTTGTTTATTTGGAAAATATTGTTGAAGGTAAATATGAGGCATTGGTCAGCCTCATTTTAAACTGACTACATTTATCATTTAATTACTTCATTATGATTGAAGAACAATGTATTTACTAAGGTTCTCCTTTCTATATTAAATTTATAGCCACAGACCTCAAAGAAGAGACCACACAGAGTCTCAAAATGTTGGTTTATGACTTTTGACAAGAAGTGCTAAGAAAATAAAGATCTAGAGAAATAAAATAAAGATCCAGAGAAACAATTTTCAGTAAGGTTTTCATTTTCTTTGTAACGGAACTTTTGGGACATTGGATTAAAACCTAATCTTTGCATATAGACCATTTTTCTTTCTCCTTATAGCCTTTATCCTCCATGCATGCATTTTACTACAACTACTAGTGTCTCTATTGTATTTATTTATTGCTGCTATTTTATAAATCTTGTGTTGCTATTTTATATATTTTCTGTAAATATCTTGTACTTTCATTGTCTACTGCTGTATCTATATGTCTGTACTATACTCTTTTGTATTTCATATTGCCATTCTCAATGGCCCGGGTCGTGTCTGAAAACGATCCTTGGACCAGTGCACCTACCCAGACATCAACTAAATATATAAACACATTTTTGGTTTCAGAAACTGTTGCTATATTTGAACAGTGCAAATACAGGGACACTGGTTTACCGGGATTGAGAAAGGGCAAATTCCATTTTGCACATTGTAAAAAACGGTACTGTCACAGGTGTCTGCTAAGCCATAATCCGGTTTTACCGGTGTTTGGTTTTGTGTACTTTATTAACAATTTTTAGCTCTGCTAACATGCATTATAGCAGTTTTGACCTTCACTATTGTACATCCTTCCATCCTTATACCAATTTAAAGTTATTTTAGGTACAAAATATGATGGCAGCAACAGCACTACAGCCCCCATCCCTGAGCTGTGATGGAAGCAGCAGTAAGGTCCCCATCCATCTGGTGCGATGGCAGCACCAACAACACAATGGCCCCCAATCTCTGGTGTGATGGCAGCAGGAACAGCACTGTGTCCTCCCTCCCTCAGGTGTGATGGAAGCAGCAGCACTGCGGTCCCTATCCATTAGGTGTGATGGCAGCAGTACCATGTTCCCCATTCCTCAGGTGTGATGGCAGTATCAGCACTATGGCCCCCATCCCTCAGGTGGGATGGCAGCAGTACAACATTCCCCATCCACCAGTGGTTATGGCAGAAGCACTATGGCCCCCCCGCCTCTCAGGTGTGATGACAGTAGCAACAATGCAGTCCACATACCTCAGGGGTGATGGCAGTAGTGACAACACTATGATCCCCTTTCTTCAACACCCACACCCCACATGCACAAGGTACAAATTACTTAGTCTCTTTGCTTGTTAGAACTCAAATGTGAATCAATCTGAACCACCACCACTACTAAGGTGGACCACATTTGTTTTTCTTATCATTTAACTGCCTGAATTGGTTCTGCCAGTGACACCACTGACCAGGGTTTGGGAATAGGTTTGGGTGCTGGAAGATCAGCTGGGGGGGTGAAGGCTTGAGTGTCCAACAACCACTGGCCTTCTCCTTGGAGGGAGGGTATATTCACAGCTCAGCATTTGCTGGCCCCAGGCAGAGGCTGGAGGCATGGCAACACATTGGCCCTCATTGCGGAAGAGAGCGTGATCAATGTCAGCTTGTGTCTTGACATCATGTGGCCTGTCATGCTCCCACAAAAATGGAAAAACACCTGCTGGCTACTTAGAGGATGGCTTCTGGTCCCTCCATAAGCATGACGTTCCAGACACATGTGTCTGTTCTGACCTCTGCCATGCCTGGGATATACAGGAAGCTCTTTAGGGTGATTGTCTTCCCTTGCTAGCCTCCCACAGGGATAGGGGCCCACCGATGAAGGGTTAATTTTGGGTTACCTGGTAGCATGGCCATAAGGGGCAGTGGATGGTGGGGGGAACTCAGCAACAGTGGTAGGGGGAATTGGCAGGCCTGATGGAGTGGATGGCCAGGGGGTAGGAGAAACAAAAAAAACTGCATGAATTTGCTTCTTTGAAATAGTGTCTTCACCTAAAAAAAAAAATTTACAAGTGATTAGTGGAGGACCTTCTAATGCATCTCACAAACATGCGGATCCCTTTTTTCCCCTTGGTCTCCATGAAAAGGGTGTTTCTCAGTTTTCATGTCTGAGCTCAGTTGTGAATTGAGCACCACTCTACCCACTAGCATCATACAGTCCCTGGGGTCTTACTTTCCATGTGTCACTGAACGTGCTTTCAAATCCAATGGCCAAGCATAAGTACACTTAAACACGTAACATTTGCTTTTTATTAAAGCAGTCTGTCAGAAAACTTTTTGTTGTCACAGAGACTGACACAACAGGTGGGAGAGAAGGTGCAAATGATGAAATTGGCAGACTAGGTGGTCCGTCAAAGTCTATGTTTCTATCCCATTCACTTAAATAAGTAGTAAGGCAGCTTGTGCCTTGTGAACATACTTTCATTCAGACTCACTTTCAATCAAACAACTGAGGATTTTGGATGGCCCTGCTGATTATAAACTTGAATAAACTAGTAGGTAACAGTGATCCTGCGCTTAACAGTATATATCCTAGATGTTCATATGCAAAAAATACAATAAAAACCTGACTAAAGTCTAAAAACAAGCTTATAAAACACAAAATGTATCTGAACATTTATATTTACCTATACAACATCATTGCAGCCAGAGTACAACTCAGATAAATTACATGGCACCCTGACTTCTGTATGATGTAGTAAACATATATTGGTATTTTTTTTATATTTTTTTGTAAACTGGGTAAACCCACCAGGCAAAACTGCCTGTTTTCAGAGGTGACCCAGGAGCACTGTGGAGGTTAAGTGCCTTGCTCAGAGTCACACAGTATGCAAGTGGAAGTTGTGGGAGTCAAACCCAAGTCTTCTAAATGTACTCAGTTTGATCAGTGTTTGTTACTCTAACCACTAGGCTATACTGTCAGCCATAACACCCATATATAATGTTTTAATATATGATGTCAATAATAGTGCACAGTACCTACAGTGCAAATTATGAACATTGAACACTTTGCAACATTTTACTAAAACTGAATTATTTCCCCTCTCCATCTGCTTATGTTGTCTTACACCAAAGTGGGTGTATAGTTGACAGAGCACTGTAAATAGCCTGAGGTAGCACTACTGCTTGCAATGCCAGGAACTCAGGATCAGAAGTGAATTCGGGTTGCTAAAGGCCTGGCCAGGGGAGTAGGATTGAGCAGCTGGGGGCCCCTCTCCTCCTCTGGGAATGGTGGCTTACAGGTCCTGATGCTTTACTGCCACCTGGGTGACCACAGGTGGTGAAGCAATGAGGCTGCAGAGCATTTGGGAAGAGAGGAAGCTAGCCAGGATCTGGAGTAGCGACATGTCTCTATGTGCCCTACCTCCTTGGATACCCTTGAGTGTTGGTGCCCTCAGGGACAGAGACCAGAAAACCAGTAACAATCACCCACATCAGCTGCTGGTAGAAGGGACCCATTGCCCAGACTTCATAACCAGTTTCATGAGGGACCCACTGGGCTGCTCGACACACATTAATGGACTGTGGAGGGGTGACCTGGGGTCCCCTCCCTTCCCTTCCCATCTGGGGGGTACAACCTAGGCAGGATGGGTGCAGGCTCACAGGAGCTCCTGAGCATTACCTGGGGTGAAGCTAAGGGATAGCCAGCCTAGGGATCTCTGAAAAGTGGAGACTGATGCTGTGAGAAGGGGGCAGAGAAAGAGAAAATAAAAACATTTAAAAATACGCTGAAATATTAGGGATTCTGTGCAGTGAAATGCAATTTCCGTGAGGCACCGGTACAAGAATTCAAAATCCACAAACCAAGCAGGATTCCGTGATTTTTACCGGTAAAAACGGAAAACCATTGTCCCTGTGCAAATAGTGTAATACAAAATTAGCAGCAAAAAAAGAAGTAGTATTACTCTCCATAAGTAAGTGACAAAAGTGGGTGGCTATCTTATTTCATAAGGACTTGCATCAAGAAAAGTCACTTGCTGCAGCAAGGACCCAGAGAGTCGATATACTGTAGTTTGTATATATTTTGTTAGATGGTAAAACAAGTTACTTTCTTAAATCTTTATGCCCTGGACTTTAAATTTTATTAATTAAATAAAAAGTTATAGATTTATTGAAGTATATATACACTGATTATTTGGGATGATGATTTTAATACAGCTGTTAAGAAATGTGATACTGTACCAGTTAACAGCAAGGTGAAGAGTGATGAAAAGTGAATAAGGCACTTTAGAAATAAATCTAATAATAGATGTGAACATACGAAACTGCCAGCAGATACAGGCCATACGGTCTGTCAAGTCTGCTCAAATGTGCAGCTAGCAGTCCATTACACTGTAGCTGCCCCTTCCTCCCCTACCTGCATAACTGTGATTTTCCCTCTCACCTTGTCCCATCCCCTCTTAAAACTGTCCACTGACTTACAGGATACCACCTCTTCGGGCAGTGTGTTCTACTTTGTCACCACTCTTTCCGTGAGACAGTGTCTTCTCATTTCTCTCCTGAATCTTCCACCCACCAATCTCAGACCATACCCCCTAGTGTCCCTCTCTCCCTTTAACTTAAAGATTTCCACTGTACCAGTCTTGTTTATGCCTTTCATATATTTAAAGGTTTGTATCATAGTCTCTCTATCCCTTCTGTCCTCCAGGGAATACATGTTGTGATCCCTCAGCCTCTCCTCGTAGAGTCTATCTTCTATTCCCAGGATCATCTTTGTTGCTTTTCACCGGACCCCCTCTAGTAATTTAACATCATAAATATAGATAAGATAGGAAACCCATACACACGGCAAACCTGTCTTCCTACCAATGGATTCTGATGTCATCAGACCCATGAGAGTGAAGCTGGACTCGTACCAAGGTAGCATCAGAGACCAAAATGGAAACTCAGCAATACTGAGCATTTAGGTTTCCTATCTATTATGTTTTATAGGATATGTTTCCCCATAATGTGTCAAGGGACAGCTAGGTTGCTGACCAAATCAAGCAAGCAATTTTTGTTTTCACAGTGTCCTATCCCAATGGCTCACAGTGGTTCACAGAATTCTAAGCAGACAGTAAATGATAGCAAAACACAACAACTTACCGATTACATATACAGTCTTAAAACACTGTGATACAGATCTCAAAGGCAGTTGTCAGAGCCAAATGCTGATATAAAGAGGTACCATTTACCTTCTTTTAAACACCTCCACTCAGGGAACTCCTAAGATGATAAAGGAGGGAGTTCCAAACAGAAGGGGCCACCACCAAGAACACCCCATCACCTGATAGCTTAAGACGCACCCTGTAGATGACCAAGAAAAATTTCTTGGTGAAGCAGAGTGAGTTGCCGGGGATATATCAGGCTAAGAGTTCTTTTAGACATCTGGGTCCAGATCCATGCAGGGCTTTGTAAGTTAAAGCAGTCCTGAAGGTGGTGCACCACCTAAATGGAAGCCAGTGCACCTGCCACAGAACTGGTGTAATATGATCTGCATATGGCGATCATGAGATCACTCTGACAGCGGCATTCTGAATCCACTGCAGGAAGTGCACCAATCTCCCCGATAACCCCAGGAGAAGAGTGCTACAGTAGTCAAGTCTTGAGGTAACAAACACATATACCAGTGTCACCAGGTCTTCTTGCATCAGATAGGGTTTATTGTGGGAGGTATTCCTAAATTGAAAAATCAGCTGCAGACCACTGCTATGCATGCTGCTCCAGAATCAGCTTGGAGTCTACAGTGACTCAAATGTTTTTTAATCCTATCCACAGCTGTCACAGCTAAGTCATTTAAAGATGGCCACAGTATTGCACATTGTCTAACAGCCAACCTCCAAGGGACCTGGTTCAACTAATAGCAGTTCTATCTTGGTTGGACTGAGGCTCAACCAGCTAGGGAACATACAGTTCATGACCTCCTGTAAGAATTGCTCCAACACCAAGACCACCCCTACTTGTCAGGTGTAAAAGACACGTACAGTGAGCATCATCTGCATAACAGAGAAAACCCATGACGTATGATCTAATGGCCCACTTTAATGGTAGCATGTTCTTTCATACTGCAAAAAGTTTTGGAAACAGAATGGATCCCTGCAGAACACCACAGCATGCTGCAGTGAGAAAGTCCCCATCACCAGTGTTGTGATCTGCTACACCATTCAACGCTGTTCTGGTGAGTCCCCCGTGTTCCACAAGGTGTTTCATCAAAACTCCATGATGTCATATGAGATGACAATAAAGTGCTCACTCAGCTGTTCCCAGTAAGAGGTCATTAAAGACATTGACTGGTGCAGCCTCTGTATTATGGTGAGACCAGAAACCTAACTGGACTGTCTAGTTGAAATACTTCTCAAGGCGAATCTCAAGCAGCGTTGACACCACTTTCTTAGTAGCCCTCCACAAAAAGGAAACGTTCAAGGCAGCTCTGTAGTTTGCCAGCACTTCCAGGTACAAAGATGTTTTTTTTCCAGAAGAGGTCTCATGAAGGCATTTTTAAAAGCCTGAGGATAACAACTCTCCAAAATAAAATACTGGATCACGCCAGCAAACACCAGACCCGGGCCCAACCCTTGCATGGGTCCTGGCTGAAAATCACAGTAGGTAGGATCCAGAGTCAGAATTACCTTGAGCACCTCATTGACAAAAACTGACTGAAACTCACTTCAAAACACCTGAAGAGCCTCAAAACCTCTCTTTCCAACCACTGCTGGCCCTTTACTGGTCACCTGTAGTGATACCAGCACTCATGGAGGACACACTGTACAGAAAGAGCCGACCAGACTTGTTATATCTCTTTCCAGCTCAAACTTTACAGGACTGTAGATGGGCCAGCTGAATTACCCTGTCCACAGTGCAGAAGAGTTGGGATGGGCTTTTCATACCTTAGGCAATAATCTGTTGCAGGAATTCTACCATTTTCAGGGTTATTGCCCTCTGATAGTCTCTGTAATGAGGCGTATGAGCCATCCTGTCATCCAGAGCTGCATCCTCTTCAGGAATACTCCAACCTCTGCCCTGTTGCCTTTGACCACATAAGCTCTTGTTATACCATGGCAACCTATGGCAGGAGGTCAGCAGGTGGACACACATTGGTGCGACGGAGCCCACCACAGTCATAATGGTCTCACTGTAGCCTTTAATATCTTCCACTGTACTTTCATCACACACTCTCTCTCCATACCCAAGATGTCAGTTACACTCGGGAGCTTCTCTGGCTCCAAATTACAAAGTTGGGGATACTAAATCATCTCTGTGTGGGGGAGGGGGACAGCTTTTTCAGAGCCTCTGCAAGTAACTGGACAGCATGGTGATTTCACCACCCCACTATCTCCACCATATTATCAAAGATGCCAAACCCCATAGAGAGCAGAGGTCCATGGTGGGGGCTGCGTTCCCGGGTAGCAGTGAAAAAAACCTTTGCGAGACCCAGTGATTCTATCAGCTGGAGGAACTACTGAACAAATTTAAAGGTTTCATTATCACCCCATACACTGAAATCCCCCAACACAATCAGGTTGGGAATATTCAACATTGTAAACAGAACAAAAATGCCAGCACTAACAGAGGCAAGGGGAACAGCAGCCAAAAAACATAACACTTCAAAGGCTATAGCAGTGCTACTAAAAAATGGAGACAGGCACTAAGTTACTGCCTGCAGAGTGAGTGTATTAATGAACAGCACAACAGTACACACACAATCCTCCCCCACCTCCAGTGGGCGTGTGCTGTTCATTAATAAACTTACTTTGGAAGCACTAACTTAGTGCTTCACTGCATCTTTTAGCAGAAAATACAAAATCACACATGCCCACACAATGCAAAGCATCATGGGCTGCATATGCAAATCACCACAGAATGTTGTGCTGGTTCAACTTTAAGCAGAATTGCATGGTGCCAAAAGGCCTCTCACACAGTTTGCAAAGGGTGCTAACAGATGACATAGACACGTGTTTCGTCCTACCAGGACTCATCAGTATGCCTTGTCTGTTTGACACCCCAGTGGAATGGACCAGCTACCCTAAGACAGTGTGTCTTGGATATGTTGTGGTGAACCCATTAAAATAAAAAACTATTTAAAAGACAAAGAACCTCTGTGTGCAAACACTGAGGCAAGGGTTACTCCAAAGGGCATTTGGCTGGGAAGCCAAGTTTCAAGAAAATACAAAATCACACATGCCCACACAATGCAAAGCATCATGGGCTGCATAGTAGCATGACTCCAGTCTTTCAAGTTTGGGAGCATTCAATGACAGGTTGACAATGAAATATGCAAATTTCCGTAGAAACTTCTAATCCTTCTCCTGAGATTGGTAGACCAAGAGAATCTTATCCCTCACACTTCATGGCCACACATTCAAACAACCTCATCTCCTTCAAAGGGAACACTCAGCTTTAGGCTCTAAAGCAGATAGCCACCCCTCCACCCCTATGCTCCCACCTTCGTGGGGCAGTGTGTCTCTGAGAACTACTCAAGTGTGGCCACCTCTGGGACTGGCACAGAGCCATCCACCAACCAGGTCTCAGTAAACCAGATCCCTAGAGTAAACTGTGATCAAATTTGAGATCACGGCAATTTTATTCCTCAAGGATCTGGTATTACACAACTTACCATGAAGGGGAGGAGCTGGTATAGCTAGGCTGTCATCTACCAGCTCCCTATTCCTAAGAGGCTCTCAGTGGATCCATAGTAGGGGAGAATCCACTCTGTGGTCCTCCTAAACCTAGGGTGCATACTTAGCCTGGCACTCCCAGTCTGTCTTACACCAGCATCTACTCCCAGGTCATACCTCTGCCATATGCAATGCCTTATTAGGATCCCTAGCCTCCTACAGCAGTCAAAGTTGGTCTCTAAAGGGGCTGTGGTCTATAAAGGATGGAGCTGGTGGAGTAGTCTCGGAGAGTAGGTGCACATAGGGGCTACAGTACCAGAACACATATCTCAGTGCAAATTTTAAAACTCATACTGTCTATAAAATGCTAAAATCTCTCAGGAATCATATAAATATCTAACCACCCCTTAATCAAATTGCATCCTACCCCCGTCATATCCCTTTCATACAACTTATCAATACACTCTAATTATCAATCACACACTCCTATAAAAACCATACAAAGTATAATGGCGGAATAATGTGTTTAATAACAGAACATCCAGAAATGGCCATCAAATAGTGCAAAAACCAAATCATTTTTCACAGAACTTTAAAACAGCAGTAATACATCACAACAGTACAGTAACATAAGGTAGGAAAAAAACAGAAACCCCTCTCACTGCCACTGAAAGGGGAAAATCGTCATTCCAGAAATACCCAGGGTACAAGCTACAGTATGTATGCTGGACTACAAGGATATTGAAAAATCAGGCACTCCACTCTCACTAGGGCAAGTACCACAAAGTCTAGATAAGAGTTTAAGAACACACACTGCTATCTTCAGTGCTCTCCCACAAATGGCGGGCAGCAAATAAAGGAAACCGAGCATGTAGCCTGGTGGACACCTTAGGATTACAGCTGACTTTCTCTGAAAATATGCTGAAATTCAGCTCCCACCCACAGCCTGCTCACTCACCATGGCCTTTGGGGGCAAACATGCTGGATACATGCACCTCGTGATGTCCCACAGTATAAACATGGATAACTCACTTCTCTAATATCATTCAGACAGTCAAGTAGGCAGAACCCCCAGGTCTGTCTTGATAGACTCCAGGAATGTTAGCCTATCTCCATTTCTCCAGAACGATCCCTTCAATCACAATCGGGCTCCACTCCACTTTCTCCAAAGTATCCAGAAGCAAAGATACCTCCCCATTATACAGGGAGAGTGCGGGACAGCAAATAATTGAGCCCCTCATGTCCTGGTGCAAATGCATGCCCTGTAGAACACTAAACTGCAAGTTGAAATGCAGTTTCACTCATTAAATGGAAAGTAAATCACAAAGATCCCAAAATGGAATCTTTGAAATTAAAGTGTCAGACAGTTCACCATCAAGGTAAGACTCTGACTAAGTAAGAACCAAAACTGGCATACTACTCTTAAAAACAAAAATTGACTAACCTCACCCACTATAAAATAAATTTTAATGCCAACTGTGGGATAGACCACTGCCCTAACCCAAGTAGGAACTGTTGTGCCATTTTTGTGATGCCACTTAAACACACTACTTCCAAATCATCTGTTCGATTACCCACCCATCCCCTGCCCCTCAATAAGTCAAGTAGGCAGTTTTCCTCATTTACTTAATAAACAATTATTTAACAAAGCCTGCTTGTATCTTTTTAAAACTTGACCCCTCCCAATATAATGTTGCTGTGGTTTTCTACCCATCCACCTGGTGCCAGTTCCTTTGTATCCATCCAGCCAGTGCTGGCAATACAATCTCATAATTTGTTTTTAACAGTAAATTAAATTAATTTGTAAATTTGTATCACATTGGCTGATGATCTTTACTAAGTAAGACCTTCTATGTTTTGCCCACTCACCCTCTTACCCTGCGGGCTTATTCCTCAATCCCGCTGGATAGGTCTCCTGTTCCCACTCTGCCTGCAGCCACTACCTTTCAGGCATCCTACCTACTGTACATTTAATCTCCACCTGCCATATACTGCGCCCTACTCTACTAAGCATCTGTGTCTCTGTTCTGCTTACCCCTGTAGTCCAAAGAGGGCTTGAAGGTCTCACTCTGTGTGTAGCGGAGGTAAGAGACTTTAGGTTAGTTACGTTACCCAGAATATAGTCTAGTTGAGATACAATATCTCATTGTCAGTATGGACCTGCTTTTTACACATTTTGGTCATAATTCAGAAGGTCCCGAGTCTGAGTTATGTCTGTTCTATCCTAAACCGGGATTGAGCTCATCCTATAAATGCTGGCACTCAGTGCAGTACTAAGGGGATGCTACTGGAGATGCTGTAGATTTGGGGGTGTATGTCCTACGGATGAGACCTTAAACTGAGGTTCTGTGTCTTGGCGGTTGCTCAAGTAGATGTTAAGGATCACGTGTCATTTCTTGAAAACCAGTATGGGAAATGCCCCATGTCCTGGCCAAATTTCCCCATTCACTAAAATGCTACCTTAGTACTTAGTATCTTCAGTGGTGTCTGGTGGCACCTTCCAACCCTCTACAGACAGCTGCCCCACAACAGGCTGTGCTCCCATAAAAACTCAAAGATACCAACTCAGAATCAAGCACTACCCACCATCACAAAAGACCAAGACACAAAATATGAGTCCAACAAAATGCAGTTTAATAATACAGCAGTAAACAAATGGTGCAAACCTCATAAATGCAGATAGGAAAGGTCAGAAAGCAAGGCAGAGCCCCACTGACTTCTACCAGTTTCACAGTAGCCTCTTCAGGAAGTGTTCCACAGGTGTAATGGTAATCAATTTAAAGTGCAATCTTAAAGGGGCAATGCACATTTTTGGTTGGTCAATGTTACCAAACAACATGAGAACACAAATTCTGTGTCCTCAGCATAAAGAAATAATAATATTGGCATTACACAGCCCCACATAATGTAAGGGAAACATAATAGTGATATAAATTCATGAAAGAAAAAACAATTAATTACATCCTAAAAAGTGTGATTTATAAACTAAAATAGTGATGATAAAAATAAATAATAATGAGGGACTTACAGTCCTTATAATATTAAAATACTGAGATTGCACTTTAAATTGATTACCATTACACCTGTGGGACACTTCCTGAAGAGGCTACTGCGAAGCCAGTAGAAGTCAGTGGGGCTCTGCCTTGCTCTCCGGCCTTTGCTATCAGTATTTATGAGGTTTGCACCATTTGTTTACTGCTATATTATTAAACTGCATTTTGCTGGACATATATTTTGTGTCTTGACCTTGTGTTGTGGTGGGTAGTGCTTGATTCTAAGTTGGTGTCTAGTGGCACCCCCCACCTTACGATCGCCATGCCCATAATTTTTCTGTAGGTCCCCGGTGTCTAGTGGCACCCTCCACCTGCTGATCACCCTTCCCCATTTTCAAATTTATAATCCCTGGTGTCTACTGGTACCCCCCACCCTCCCATCTGAATATCAGCCAGAAATAAAGAAAACAGTCCCTCAATGTTTTTTTCCCCTGAAAGCTGTAAAAAAAAGAAAATGGTCCCTCGATCAGCCTCCCACCCCCAACTCCCACTGTAGCACCCACCAACCCACACCCCCAGTACACCCCCACATACTCTCACTCACCTGAACAGGTCCCAGGTTCGAGATCCACTCTCCGATTGAAGACACATCTTGCTGCTGGAACCGGTGACTACAATATGAGAAACTAAGGTAAATGTGGTTTAATATATTTCAGTGGGGGTTTCAACTTTTATGTGTGACATTGTCATTTTTTGAGATTTTGACCCCTAATTTTCAACATGGCCTCTTGAGGACCCCACCTCATGAACAATAGGAATGTCGTTATGCAACTCCTGCATGAAAGGTGATTTCATGGTCAGTTGGTAAAATCACTTTTCAGGCAGGATTGGACAATTTTTCTGGAACTTGTTCATGAGGTGGGGTCATAAGAAGGCTATGTTGAGAATTTTGGGTCAAAATTACTAAAAAAGGCAATGTTATGACCACTCGGTGCAATTTCGCTATGCACACTCATAACTTTGGAAATTTTAAATAGTCTGACCCCAGATTTTCTACATAGCCTTCTTATTACCCCACCTCATGTATGTCACAGCTGTCATTTTTCCAATCCTGCCTAAAATGTGTTTTCACACCTGTGGTGAGGAATGCCATTGCAGTTGTGTAGAATTACATTTTGGTGGGGATTCAAACATTTTCTGTAACAGGTACATGAGTTGGGGTAATAAGAAGGCTATGTTGAAAATTTGGGATCAAAATATTAAAAATGCCAACGTTATGATCATTTGTTGCAATTTCACTATGCATGCTCGTTACTTTGGAAATGTTAAATATTTTGACTCTATATTTTCAACATAGCCTTTTTATTACCCCATCTCATGTATCTCACAGCTGTAATTTTCAAATCCTGCCCAAAATGCGTTTTCGCACCTGTGTTGTGGAATGACATTGCAGTTGCGCAGAATTACGTTTTGGCAATGATTAGAAAATTTTCTCTACCGGGTACATGAGGTGGGGTAATAAGGCAGACAATTTAGTCACTGTTGTCCTATAAATGGAAGTGAAGGGCCCAGAGGGCCCAGCGCTTTCACCGTTACACATTATATTTTATATATATATATATATATATTCTATGCAAAAAACTTTGTTAATGCATCATTTATGGTTAAAACACAAAAGGTCAGGAAATGAGACCTTTAGGGTTGCCCTATCGCCCCTCATGGACCCGCCCGTCATCCCAAGATTGACAGTTGACGGGTGTGTCATTGGGGTTGTGAGGCCTAATTGTCACCCCGCTCTTCTTTACTGTGGCTTGTGAATATGATTACAGATGGAATGGGGTGACATTTAGGCCCTCACAACCCAATGACACACCCAGTCACTGTCAATCTTGGATGATGGGTGGGTCCACTAGGGGGTGGGCAACCCTAAAGGTTGCATTTCCTGACTTTTTGTGTTTTAACCCTAAATGATGCATTAACAAAGTTTTTTGCATAGAATTTCCTTAATTTTTGAGAAAGAATAGAAAAGTAGAAAGTTGCACAAGTTAGTGGGAATGCAACCCTTTTGGCCCCGTGCCCCCACCAACTTGCAAATTCCTGCCCAAGATAAGAGTTCAAGTACTGAATATCATATGTATTACTGGCAGTGCATATGGTTGGGAGTGCGGGGCCCAACACCTTGAAAGAAAGCAAAGTGTTAGTCATCAGTGTGGCATAATTCAACACCTGTTTACATGTCAGACACCTAACCACTACAAATTACCTCCATGGAAGTAACGCTAGGCACCCTATAAATGTGAAGCCAGTACCACAATGCAAAATGCCATATGCAAAACATAAAGTGTGTCATGCAATATGGGTGCAGCAAATGAATTTTCCAATTCCTAAACACCATAATTCACATGGACAGCACATCCCCTCAACACACTCCAAATTTCAATGTAAAAGACCAAACAGTTTCTGAGATATAACATGTGAAAGTTTCAGGTTTTCATTCATCACACTGGCAGAATTCTACACCTATTAACATTTTATACACCTAACGACTGAAAAGTACATCTATGGCAGTAAGGCTAGCTACCCTAGTAATTTAAAGCCACTACCACCATGGAAAACGCTGTCCACAAAACGTAAACTGCCTAACGCAATATTTCTGCAAAAAATGTATTGTCTGACACCTAAGTACTATAATTCACATCTACAGGACATGCCGTCAACACCCTCCAAATTTCAAATTAAAAGACCAAACCTTTTAAGATATTTAATTTGAAAAATTTTGAAAATTGTGCCATCTAGTCCCTCCCTCGTGATCAAAGATCACAATCAAAGAATCTCATGATCAAAGAATTTGCAGGCTCACGATCAAAGAATTTGCAGGCTCATGATCAAAGAATTTGCAGGCTCACGATCAAAGAATAATAAATGTTAAAACAATTTTTAGAGAAAAATACATGAAACCACAACCATGACTCAGCAGAACAAAGGCCCCTGAGCAGATCCCACCCTAGTTTGCCTTTAGAGGTGACCCTTGTGCTGAGAAAATGTAATTTTTCATGTGACCATGTAGTCACCCCCTCGTGATCAAAGATCGCGGGCAAAGAATCTCGAGATCAAAGAATTTGCAGGCTTGCGATCAAAGAATTTGCAGGGTTGCGATCAAACAATAAAAAATGTTAAAAGTCAATTCTTAGGTAGAAATGCATGAAACCACAGCCATGCCTCGATAGAATAAAGCCCCCTGAGCAAAACCCACCCTCATTTGGCTTAATAAGCCAACCCTGATCTGAGAAAATAGATTTTTCAAGTGGCCATCTAGTCACACCCTTGCAGTCAAAGGATCTTGGTATCAAAGATTTTGCAGGCTTGCGATCAAAGAATTTGCAGGCCGTGATCAAACAATAAAAAATGTTAAAAGTAAATTTTTAGGCAGAAATACATGAAACCACAGTCATGCCGCCATAGAACGAAGTCTCCTGAGCAAAACCCACCCTCATTTGGCTTAATAAGCCACCCCTGAGCTGAAAAAATAGATTTTTTCAAGTGGCCATCTAGTTATGCCCTCACGATCAAAGATCGCGGTCAAAGAATCTCGCGATCAAAGATCATTAGCAAGCCACGATCAAAGAATAAAAAAGTTAAAAACTCTATTTTTTGACTATTTTGAAAGAAACCACAGGCATGGCTCGATAGAGGCAGGACCCCTGAGCAAAACCCAACATAGTTTCACCTCAGAAGTCCCCTCTGGGCAGAGATATTTGAATTTTTCTGATGGCAAACTAAAATCAAGATGGCGGCTATTGCACTCAAAGAATTCCTCGTGATCTAAGATTCTTTGATTGCGAGCCTACAAATTCTTTGATCGTGAGGTGGGACTAGATGGCCAAAACCCCACCCTTCTTTCGTAAAATAACCATATAAATTTCCCCATTCACTTATAATGGGAAATTAAAACTTTAATAACTTTTGAATGGATTAATATTTTTTCACCAAATGAAAAGTGGCATGTTCCTTGACCCAAGCTCTTTCAGCTGAGCAATGTTGCAGAGCAGCACGCCACATGACAGCTGCACAGCACCATGGATAAAATCAAAAAAGCTGCCCACATAACTGGCGAAAAGTGCATTTTCAGCATTTTGGTGTGCAAAAACTGTAAGTCCAACCAAAAAGAAATTTGGCAAATTAAGAGATCTACCATGCCCCACCATGCATACCAAATTTCATGCAAATCCATTGAAAGGGTCCAAAGTTATTAACGCGCAAAAGTTTGAGTTTAACATAGATGAGGCGTCATAACCGTAAATATAGGGGTGCGACAGCACCCCTATAATATATTCCATGACCGAGCATGCTGACATGCTACAGTAAAGGAGAATGGGAGAAGAGTTAGGCCTCACGACCCCAATGACATGCCAAGGCATCTGTTAGACTGTGGAGGATTGGGGTAGTGTGTGTGAGGGGGGGTTAGGGGTTCAACCCTAATGTCTCATTTCCTGACTTTTTTTGCTTGAACCCTAAATGAAGCATTAACAGTTTTTTGCATAGAATGTCCTTACTTTTTGGAAAAAATGTAACATAAGTATTAAAAAACACGTATTGATGGGAGTGCGGAGCCCAGCTCCCACCAAGGTGCCAATTTTTGGATAACAATATGCATCTGGGCCCACACTCCCACTTATGCAAAGTTACGGAGCCATGCAGCAGCACCATAGGGCACCAAACCCTTGTAACAGTAATTTGTGCATATCTTGGGAACTGTAAAAGCTAGAAAAAAAATTCTAGCATCATTGTAATCATGACAGGAAGTACTTCACGCAACATTGAAAGACTGTACCCATATCTCACATCATTTCTGAGCTTTGGGCACCAAAAAGCACTGGACAGGCACTCTTTCAACCCTTGTGACAGTACTTTCACAATATCTCATGATCCGTGCAATGTACAAACAAAATTCCACTGCAGTCTTACTCTACAATGTCAAATCTTTTTCCTGTGGCTATATCACCTAAAGGTGATTAAGCCACTTGTAGCAAAAAGCCTGTATCTCGCTTCGTTTCCAAGATAACGGCTCCGAAAATCATGACACAGACTGCAATGTAATCCTATGGGAAAAATGTCAATTACGTCATTGAATATCTCTGCAACAAATTATTTCCCCAACACCTTAACAGCATAGTTCACATCTCTGACATCCCCTCAGCACCCTGCAATTTCAAGTACAAAGACCAAACTGTTATTGAGATATGGTCATCCCAATTTGGGCCATCTGGTCTTTCCTAGGGCCATCTGGTCTTTCTCATTAACATTCCAAAAATACATATTTATTTGTTTTTTGTTTACCGGGTAAGTACACTAGACAACAATGTTGCCTATATTCAGGCATGACCCGGGAGAGTACAGACAGGGGAGACCAGAGTCAACATTAAAGAGTATTTCATGATGCAGCATGAGGTGAGAACAAACATTTGAACAGTATACAGCCAGGTACAGTCATTATCAGTAACGACAAAGAGAAACAGATAACATTACATTAATTATTTTCATCTGATGATACATCAATGACTAAACTGAAATGACAAACAGCAAACAAAACTTAAATGAAGTAGCATTATAACAATAGGATTTCTGCTGGATGTGGAAACTTTCAGATTTTGGAGACCAGTAGGAAATCAGTAAGTGCCATGGGGAGGAGAAAATGCTAGGAGAGAAGCTCAAGTTACAGCACAAGAGCAGCAGTCGGATTCTAATAGGTGTGCCCGAAGACTCAGTTTAAAGGCCTTGTGGGATTTGAAGAGTTTGATGTGGGAGGGAATGGAGTTCCAGAAGCGGGGGGCAGATATGGCAAAGGATCGTTCTCCTTTTTGTGTGAGATATCTGGGAATTTCAAGTTGGGTTTGAGCAGATGCCCTGAGGAGGTATGCTCGGGAGGGCTGAGTTAATAGTTCGGCAAGGTATTTAGGGGACCCCGTTCTGATCATATTATCAATTGTACAGCCTGCAGATAGTGTCTGAGCTAGTCTGGGGAGAGCCAATTTAGTTTGAGTAGAGCAGGCAATGATGGGTAAGTCTGTGAGCGGAGAGAGCAAATCTGCATATACTGTTATAGCAGGTGCTCCATTTCTGGAGTGCTCTTTGCTAGCTTTAAGGTAAACCTGAGAGCACATATGTTAGAGCAGGAGGAGAAATACTTGTGCAATAGCAAGCCAGGCAGCATCATTGAGGAGGACCTAATTTTAAAGGCAAGACCAAGTTTTGAGTAAACTGTCTTACATGTAGCCGCAATGTGGAGGTTAAAGTCAATAGATGGGTTGAGAGTGACTCCTAGATACCTGAAGGAGGTAACGAATTCAAGAGGGGAGTCATCTAGAGAATGTATCAATAAGTCTGGAGTAAGAGATCTGATTCTTGACGGGTGGCCAAAAAGCATAGTTACAGTTTTCTTAGCATTCATTAGGAGCCTGTTCTGTAGTAACCACTCCTGCAAGCAGTTGAAGTCTGCTTGAAGATGTGCTCTTACTGATAAGGGATCTTTACCGCTGGAGAGAAGCACCATGTCATCGGCATAAAGGATTAATGAGGAGGAGCAGGGAAGGGAGGGCAAGTTGTTAATGAAAAGGGAGAAAAGTAGTGGGCCAAGAATAGATCCTTGAGGGACTCCAACAGAGGTAGGGGAAAGATTTGAGACGGCGGATTCAATTTGGACAAATTGCAACCTCCCTGAGAGGTAGCTATCGAACCAGGAGATGAACGACAGGTCAAAGCCAAGGCGGGACAGTTTGGAAAGTAGCAGAGAGTGATTCACAAGGTCAAATGCCTTTGTGAGATCGATAAATATACCCCCAGTGAGCAGGCTCTTATCCATCGCTGTAAGGACTGCATTTGTCTGCTGAAGTAGAGCAGTTGTGGTGCTGTGTCCTGTTCAGAATCCGTGCTGGGTAGGGGATATAAGGTTGTTAAGGTGCAGGTAATTTGTCACCCAAGTAGCGATGGCCTTCTCGAGAAGTTTATTTAGGGTAGAGAGAATGGCAATTGGTCTATAGTTTGACATATTTTTAGTATCCCCTTTTTTGTGAACAGGGACAACGTGAGCGGTTTTCCACAATGTTGGTACCGTTTGGGTTATTATGGAAAGATTAAAGATTCTTGCAATAGGAACAGCAAGGGCAGGGGCTGCCTGCTTCAAGAAGCTTGGCAGTAGCCCATCCAGGCCAGCAGATCCATAGGTGGATACTGATTTGAGGAGATGCAGCACTTTGGTGGAGGAGACTAATGTGAGACGAAAAGGGGTTTCATGCGAAAGTTCCACCTCAGAAGGAGGTGAAAGAGGTTGGTTGAATTTCTCAGTGTATTCGGAGAGAACTGAGAATCGTGCATTAAGAGCATTAGCAACAGTAGGTAACTTGTTACAGTTTGCGTCATTCAGTGTCATGTCGGTAATGGCCGTCTTGATGTGGTTCCAAAAACCCCTGGTATCACCCGCTGAAGACTGGAGAAGCTTAAGGCAGTAGCTCCTTTTAGCCTTCCGAATATCTTTTTTGCAGGCATTTCTCAGTTGTTTATAGTTAACCCAGTCTTCTGATTGTTGGGACTTCTTTGCCAAGGTCCAGGCCTTGTCTCTTTTTATCATGGCTCGAAGGAGGTCTTTTTTAAGCCATTTATTAGGGGAGCCCCTAAGATGCCTTTTTTTCAGAGGGATGTGCAGATCCTGAAGGGCCAGAAGCTGAGACATCAGGTATTCAAGTGCTGTGTTTACATCATCAGTGTGATACATGGGAGACCAGTCTATATTATTAATGTCCTCGAGAAGTGCAGTGCAGTTTAGTTTGGCAAAATCCCGAAATTGAATGATTCTTGGGGGGGGGTTTAAGGCAGTGGCCATTCCAGATACAGAACATAGGCAGGTAATCACTAATAGAATCCGAAAAGGTCCCTGCAGCAATTATTTTATTTGCTCTATTTGTAGCCATCCAGTCCAGGAGAGATTGGTGCTCTGAGTTGGAAGAGATGCATGTAGGGCTAGAGATAAGTTGAGCGAGGTTAAGTCAGGCGAGAGCTTCAGTATATGTACCGGCGTGACTCCCTGATAGGTCTTGGTTAAAGTCTCCCATTAGTATGACTTCAGATCTACCATTTAGAGTGGCCAGATAATCCAGGGAGAGCCCCCTTTGGAGGATTGTAGGCACAGATCAGATTCAGCCTTTTATCACCACCTAGTTGTAGAACTGTATGCAGAGCTTCACAGTGATTTGTTATCCCAAGACTGGAGTGCAGAGACATTGAGATGCTCTTTATAATAAAGGGCAACTCCTCCACCCTTTTGTTTGGTGGGGCAATCGAATCTGGACAAGCTGTAGCCAGGTATTTTGTACATGGAATCAGGCATCTCTGGCCTGAGCCATGTTTCAGTTAGTCCAAGTATGTCCGGACAGTACAGGGCTATCCAGGCTTCAAGTTCAGGAAAGTTTGCTGGTAAACTTCTAATATTCATGTGGGCAATTTTCATGCCCTTAGTGGAAAACCAAGAGGAGTCATCCGTGGACCTGGAATTCCAATGGGGGCCAGGGTTAGATTCTATGTCTCCGGACAAGCATAAGCGCAGAAGCATCACCCAAACTTCTTTGTAGAATCTGTAATTGCGCTTGAGGTATCTGGGCATGCTAGGGGGGTGATAGAGAAGGAAATGCCCCAATTTGGAAGGATGAGTTATATGGAGGTACAGGTTAGGAGAAGGGAGCAAGGTTCTAGTTGGTATAAGGTTGGAGAATACAAAGGAGAATTCTTCATGGCAGTGGGGCCCAGGGTATCCAGCTGGTATGTTACATGAGAGACAGGAGAGGATGATTATGGTGGTAGTAATCCTGATACCACCAGAAGTGACCTTGGGCATGCAAGAGAGAACATTATGTATGCCTTGTATGAAACCTCTGTAAATCGAAGTAGATTGTCCCTATAAGAGAAGAATATAAGATGACAAATGGTGACTTAAGGGCAGGGTGACACCTATAGTGAAGGCAGTTTGAGTGAGACCCTTAGTGGCCAGAGGTTGGCAGTCAATTATACAAGTTATTCACAAGAGGCAGGTATTCCAATAGAGTGCAGTTTATGAGGAGTGGACAGGAACAGGGGGAATTTGAAAAGGTGAGGGAAAAGATAAAACTGGGATACCCTCAGTCTGAGTTACTTTTCCATACAAAATAAGTGTAGAACAGAGGCAAACATAGAGAATAGGCAAGAGTGAGTGGAGGAAAAAAAAAGGACTGCCTGCTGGTTTGAATTGGGACTGATGCAGCAAGGGGAGGTAGGACTGCCCTCCAAGTGAGTTTATAGGTTGGAACAAAAGTGGGCGGGATTACCAGTGTATTTAATTAATGGTAGAGGAGGCGGTGGGGGGTGGGCGAAAATTTCAAGCCTGCAAGCAGCTGCTGTGTTAGAGGATATGCTAAAATTAATTAAAACAGCAGCTGCAGTGTACCAGAATCAGCAAAAGTTAATTAAATCAAGGTAGGCAGGCTAGAGTGTATCATAGGCACAGTCTTGAGAGTCAAAATAAATTAATTTCCTTGGGATTAAAGTGGCTGCAGCAGCGAGTACTACAGCGCCAGGGAGCTGAGCAGAAAAAAGGCGCCAAGGTTTAAAACCGAGCACAGTCTTGAGATCGCGTACCTTCCTGCTGCCAGCCTTGTAGCTTCAGGGAACCGAGGGGAGCTGGGGAGGGCTTTTCAACAAACTGTAGCCCTCTCGACCCTTCCTGCTGCCAGCCTTGTAGCTTCAGGAAACCGAGGGGAGCTGGGGAGGGCTTTTCAACAAACCGTAGCCCTCTCGACCCTTCCTGCTGCCAGCCTTGTAGCTTCGGGGAACCGAGGAGAGCTGGGGAGGGCTTTTCAACAAACTGTAGCCCTTCGACCCTTCCTGCTGCCAGCCTTGTAGCTTCAGGGAGCCGAGTGAGCTGGGGAGGGCCTTTCAACAAACCTGTAGCCCTCTTGACCCTTCCTGCTGCCAGCCTTGTAGCTTTGGGGAACCGAGGGGAGCTGGGAGGGCTTCTCAACAAACCGTAGCCCTCTCGACCCTTCCTGCTGCCAGCCTTGTAGCTTCGGGGAACCGAGGGGAGCTGGGGAGGGCTTTTCAACAAACTGTAGCCCTCTCGACCCTTCCTGCTGCCAGCCTTGTAGCTTTGGGGAACTGAGGGGAGCTGGGGAGGGCTTTTCAACAAACCGTAGCCCTCTCGACCCTTTTCCCATAGAATATCATGGGAATTTCAAATTGTAATAGCTTTTGAACAGATTAATATTTTTTCACCAAACAAAAAGCAACATTTTCCTTGGCCCATGCTCTTTCCATGTCCTAAGTTTCGAACTAATAGCCCACATGGTGTCCGCGCAGTGCCACTGACAAAAAATGTGCAAAAGTGGCGAAAAGTGCATTTTTGGCTCTTCGCTGCGCAAAAAACATATGTCCGACTGAAACACAATTTAGTAAATCAAGAGATCTACCACACCAGACTGTGCATTCCAAATTTTGTGCAAATCCGTTGAATAGTTGCAAAGTTATTAACGTGTAAAATGTGAAGTTTAACATTAAAAGTGCCTACCACAATGCAAAACGCTATACGCAAAATGTAAAGTGCGTCACACAATATCTCTGCAGCAACTTAATTTTCCAACACCTAAATACCATAATTCGCATGTACAGGACAACCCAACACCCTGCAAATTTCAATTTAAAAGACCAAACCATGTCTGAGATATAACATTTTAAAGTTTGAGATTTTCATTGGTCAGAGTGGCAGAATTTCAAGCCACTATCACAATGCAAAATGCTGTCCGCAAAACATAAACTGCGCCACATCACATCTCCACAACGAATGTATTTTCTGACTCTAAGCACCATAATTCACATCTACAGGACATCCCGTCAACACCCTCCAAATGTCAAGTTAAAAGACCAAACAATTTGAGAGCCTTAATTTTAAAAGTTGTTAAAATTATGTACTCCTACTTTTAAAATACTATTCCACTCTCCAGTCTGTACGGAAATGTTACCTGTTTGTTGTTGTTGCACCCAGGTCGCCCCTGAAAAAGGGACCTCTATGGGCCCAGTGGGCCTACCCGGTCATCAAAATTCAATAAATAAATAAATAAATAAATAAAATTGGGCTATCTAGTTCCTCCAAATCTGGCCATCTAGTCCCTCCCTCAGGATCAAAGAATCTTTGATTGTGAGCCTGCAAATTCTTTGATCGTGAGGAGGGACCAGATGGCAAAAACCCCATTTTTTGTTCGTAAAATAACCATATAAATTTTCCCATTGAACTTAAAAGCACTATAACTTTTGAATGCCTCAATATTTTTTCACCAAACAAAAAGTGGCATATTCCGCTGGTGAAGCTGTTCCAAACGAGCTATGTCACAGAGTGGCATGCCACACAATGGCCACACAGCACCACGGACAATATCCCAAAAACTGTCTCCAAAACTGGATAATTTTGCATTTTTCAGCGTTTTTGTGCGCAAAGACCATAAGTCCGACCAAAATGAAATTTGGCAAATCAAGAGATCTACCATGCTCCACCGTGCATACCAAACGTCAGGCAAATGTGTTGAACAGGTCCAAAGTTATTAACGCACAAAACTTTGACTTTAAAATAGAAGTGACATCTCAACCCTAAATATAGTGGCGCATACACACACATACAGTAACCCCTCACTATAATGAACGGCAAAGGAGCTATAACATACGTTTGTTATAGCTCCCAGTTCGCTATATCAAGGGATGCTAAAAAAACAAATATTAGAACTGTATGGTACTGTGCTGTACACTTTGAACACTTAGCTGCCATGTTCTTCCTGTTCTTCTGACATTCTTCCCCCACACCTAACTGCACTTACTACTGTACTGTAGTATCAGCATATTTTTTTAATTAAATACTCAGTGCTCTGACTTACAAGCCACATTATCACAATTGGGTTCATTAGGAGACAGGCAGACAAGCAGCTTCAAGATCACTACTGTACCACGTTCAGTGGGGAGGGAGAGAGAGAGAGAGTTGTGTGGACTCCGTGAAACTGCAGGTTGGCAGACATCGAAGTGGAGGTACTGTGTTTTTAATAAAAGAAAAACAAGGGCTTTGAATTCAAAAGTGTAGACTGAGGGTTTTGAGCATTGAAGCCAGAGTAAATAATGTCTGTTTAAAACCGAAAACTCAACACTCGGATATCTGGCATACCGATTTCTTCATTTTACTGCATCGTGTTTACCGGCTCTTTTTTAATTATGAGTTGTGGTCTGCCAGAGACATAAATGAGTGGGAACTGGGTCTTTGAACTGTAGACGCTGATTGCATCGGAGTGAGCTGTACTGGTGGCGAACCCAGAAGTTATCCAGTTCCCTAATTCTATAGTACTTAGACTGTACCCTACTTAGTTATACACAGTTTTAGCCATTTCTGTCTTATTTATATCTAGTTCTGTCTTATTTATACATTTATATATACTGTATATAAAAGAAAAGTGCAGTGCTATTCTCCAGTGAATGCAGATGATACAGCATTAGCAGTTTGATGTCGGAAGCCATGGGAGCAATTCGTTATACCCAGGAATTCAGTATAGGGAGGTTCGTTATAGTGGGGGGTTACTGTATATATAATATGTATAGACTAATACATGGAGGGAGTGCATAACATATAGAATAAAGTATGGGTCGGGGTGTGTAACGAGATTTTACACTCACTCGAGTTGTGGGATGCTACATAAACCGACCTTGGGGTTTGTGAAAAGCATCCCACAACGAGGGTCTGTGTAAAATCAAGTTTTACACCCGACCCATTTTTTATTTTATATAATTGCCGGGTTTTCCTTTTTTGCCTAAGCAATTATATAAAATAAACAGCTCTGTGTACCCTTCCAGTGTATCCTAACATCGGTCCTTTTAGTCCGGTGCTGAGATTTTTGTATTTTAAACTGCTGCTTTTTTTCCCCGTTTCTTGAGGTCTTTCTGTGTTTCCTGGGTATAAGGGGGGAGAAAAGAAAAGGACTTACCGGCGTTCTTATTGGCGGTTCTGTTTCCAATGTGATCACTGAGCGGTGAACAGTCTCGGCTGGTCATGCTGCAGGAGCATGCACAGAGGAAGGGAAATTGTGCACATGTTTGCCATTATAAACGCTCCTTTATAATGGCAAATTACACCACAGTTTCCCTATGGAAAAAAGGCAGAGCCAGTTATTATAAGAATTTAATGCACACTTGAGGTGTGGGATGCTACATAAACCCCGAGGGTGAAGTCTGATGGGTTTATCAAAGCATTCCATGCTGAGAGTGTGCATTAAATTAGAGTTTTGCACTACCCCCATGTATTGTTTTATGTAATTGCTGGGGGGGGGGGCTTTTTTTCTCCAACTGGATTTCATTAAAGAAAGTGCCTCTGAAGCTGAATGTTGCACCTTATTTTTATCCAGCAGAACATGGGACAGCATTAAACAAGAAATTGGATACATATCCTATTTGTATTTATATGAATAAACTACTTTTTTACATAAACAGGAACAGCTTGCTTTTACTGACAGACTGTAGGAATGGTAAGAGCTTCAATGCCGTTCTAATACAGCAGTGTGTGAAATCTGCAATTAAGAGACCTGTTACTACATGAGAACAGTTGCAAATGAAATGAAACAGGTTTTAAAAACTTGAACTTGAGGCAGCATTTAAGTTTTTATTTTAACTTTGAAATCGGTTTCAGTTGCTGTAGGTCACTGTTGCCAAGGCAATATGGTAGTGAGCTGCAGAGGCTGAAGTTCATGGCGGTTTGTATGGAAACACGAGAAAGAGTGCGACTTTCAGAGTGATGGATTGTCTGAAATGCACTGTTGCAGAGTTGGAAGGTTAGTGAGGGTCCAATGTACTTTTATGGGCTGTTTTTATATTGTGGAGGCAGTTTCTTGACTCCGTGTATGCTTCAGCAAGGTGTTTGTGTTACTGCTGATTGATGGCAGTTGTTCAAGTGGTGAGAGTGGGCGTGAACTATGCCGAGGAGAAGCTGGCGCGTGTTCACCGTTAGAACCCGTGTGTTACAATGGCAAATTGTAACCAGCTTCTCCTAGGAGAAAAAATGTCACCCAATTATTACATATATATATATATCTACATTGCAAATAACTCCATTAATGCATCAGTTAGGGTTCCTAGTACAGTGACAAAAGTATGGAACTTCGGTGTTAGAGTTTTCAACCCTAATATTTTCTTTCTCATTTTCACACAATCAACAGGCAACAGGGGTGTGCCTCGGGATCATCAGCCCTAACTCTCACCCCATTCCATATGTAAGGAAGCTGAAATGGTACAGTATAGGAGAAGGGGGGCGAGATTTAGGCCAGACAATCCCAAGACACAACCCAATGCCTGTTGGTGTGTGGAGGGTGGGGTGATGGGGTTAGAAGATCTAACCCCGAATTTCCATACTTTTGTCACTATAATAGGAACCCTAATTGATGCATTAACTGAGTTTTTTTGCAATGAATTTCCCTTCTTTTTGAGATAATACAACAGTATCCATATTTTACTGTGGGAGCGCAGAGTCCTTTGGACCCTGTGCTCCAATCCCTCCGTAGATGCGCATATGTACAGTATGTAGGTGTGAAAGCATAAGTTGTGTCCATGTGTTGAACAACAGCATAGCCATCTTATTACCCCTCCTCATGTATCCCGGTAAAGAGAAATTGTGAATGCAAGGCAAAACGTAATTATGTGCAACTGCAACACTATTTTGTGTCACAGGTGCAAAATCACATTTTGGGCAGGATTTGAAAAATGACAGCTGCACTGTTCAAGAGGTGGTGTGAAAAAAATGGCTATGCTTAAAATTTGGTGTCAAAAGATCGAAAAATAGCAGGTGTGTGTGTGTGTGTGTGTGTGTGTGTGTGTGTGTGTGTGTATGTGTGTGTGTGTGTAGAATAAATTCAACGGATGCATGTAACTTGGGCATTTTCAGAAAGTTTTTCTCCAAATTTTCAACATGGCCTTTTAGGGACCTCACCACATGAACATTGGCACTGTCATTTCATTAATCCATCCCGAAAGTTGATTTCATGCAGCGACAGTGCTATTCTGTACCACAGGTGCAAAAACACATTTTGGGCAGGATGTGAAAAATGACAGCTGTCCTATTCATGAGGAGGTGTGAAAAAAGAGGAATGTTGAATATCTGGAGTGAAAATACTAAAAATTGGTGAAGTTACATGCGTGCGTAGTAACTGCATAACACACACTTGAAATGCAGACTTTTTTCAACATTTCTGCACTAAATTTTCAACATAGTCTTTTTCAGACCTCCCCTCATGAACACTGTCACTGTCATTTCATTTTACCTTTGTGGGTCAGATTAACGAAATGACAATGACAGTGACAGTGTTCATGAAGTGGGGTCCCAAAAAGCCCATGTTAAAAAATTTGGTGCAAAAATGTTTTAAAATGCCAGAGATATCAACATAAGTTAAAAACACCATAGACAGCCACTTATGGTACTTACCTTGATTCTTCAATTTGCGGTTCGGCTTTGAAGAGTGCAGACATGTCCCAGCCCAGAGAATATCACAGTTGCCAACCTCCAGAGGCAAATATGGGGTAAGGGAGGGGGGTATAGGGAGGTGGGTGTGCAGAGGGAGGGAAGGGGATGGGGACGGGGAGACAAGGGACTGTTTTCTTTTTTACAGGATTAAAACAAAAAAAAAGACATTGGGGAACCATTTTCTTTGTTGCAGGTATACAAGAATTTAAAAAACATTTTGTGACACTGGGGGTGGGCTCCTCTGTGTTACTCAGTACTGGTGGCTGTGGGTGGGTATAATTGGGGACACTTGGAGTGGGCTCCCCAGTGTCCCATCTTGGGGGAGGTTGACTGCCGATGCAGGGACTGGGCACCCCATTGTCAGGAAATGTGTGAGAGTTTTCTTCTGTTGGACACTGGGAGTGGACTCCCCAGTGTCCCATACTGGGGTGTGGGTGTCTAGTGCCGACATGGGGATTGGGCACCCCAATGTTGGCATTAACAGTTCTTTTCAGGATTTTTGTAATACGTAGTAGGATCTTACTTCGTATCTCGTCATACAAAGTAAAATCCTACTTTGTATTACGCGGCTATGAATGAAGAATTTCAATATGAATTAATAACATTTTAAAGACATTTTCCAAGCAGTAAAGTGCAAAATGCACGTAGGGGGTCACAATAGGCAAGCTACATGTGTTGGTCCCTCCCCAGGATATAATTTTGAGAAGTTTCCAAATTTGTATTTCAGGCAAAACTATAAACAAGATGGTGGCCATACGTAGTAGGAATTGTTTATTACAAACCAGGATTCCCACTTAATTTCATACAGCTACATTGTAGTGCTTACTGAGCATGCTCAGAAATGATATTTTCAAATTTTTAAATTGCAGTAAGTTAAAAATGGCTTATTATTTTTTCACCAGACTAGGAAAAGGCACATCTGTGAGGTAGTCCCTTTCTGCCCTGAAAATTGCAGACCAAAAAACCAAAGCATCTGGGCTGTAGGAAAGTTCAAAGAAAAATCTCAGCAAAGTCAATGAGTGAAAACATAGTTTTTCCACCTCTCTGTAACTCAGAAACCGCACATTCAACCAGAACATAACTTGCCAATCTCCCCATGGGAAGGAGCATACCAGATTTCAAGCAAATCCACTGAATGGTTACAAAGTTATTAAAGGGCAAAATTGTGAGTTTAAAATTGATGTGCCTACTCAACCCTATAATATAATATACACACACACACACACACCATATATACATATACATATATACATATATTATATAAATATATACACACACACACATATCCTGTATATACAGTATATACAAATACATTATATATATATATATATACATACATACACACACACACACACACACACACACACACATATATATTTTCAAAAAAATTGTGTTAATGCAGCATTTAGGGTTAAAGCACAAAAAGTCAGGAAATGAGACCTTTAGGGTTGTCTCCTACCCTCCTTTCTGTACCCTCCACAGACTGACAGACGCCATGGTGTGTCATTGGGTTGTGAGGCCCAAATGTCACCCCATTCTATATGCAAGCATGTTGACATGCCACAGTAAAGAAAGGGTGGCATTTAGGCCTCACAACCCCAATGACACACCCCGACGTCTGTCAGTCTGGTGGGGGGGTACATGAAAGGGGGGGTAGGGGACAACCCTAAAGGTTTCATTTCCTGACTTTTTGTGCTTTAACCCTAAATGATGCATTAACACAATTTTTTTGCAAAGAATCTCCTTACTTTTCGAGATAGCATAGTAAAGTACAGGGTTGCACAAGTCGGTGGGAGTGCGGGGCCTGAACCAACTTGCAAATTTCTGCCTAACATAACAGTACAAGTACTGAATATCATATGTATTGGTGGGAGTGTGGGGCCCAAAGCTTGAAATGAAACAAATTTTCATTCATTGGAGTGGCAAGATTCTATACCTGTTTACATTTTACATACCTAATCACTGAAAATTACCTCCGTGGCAGCAAGGCTAGCTACCCTATAAATGTCAAGCCATTACCACAATGGAGAACACTATCTGCAAAACGTAAACTGTGTCATGCAATATCTCCACAGCAAATTAATGTTCTGACACCTAAATACTATAATTCACTTCTATAGGACATCCCCTCAACACCCTCCAAATTTCAAGTTAAAAGACCAAACCGTTTCCGAGATATTTAATGTTAAAGTTTGAGATTTTCATTTGTTGGAGTGGCATAATTCTGCACCTGTATGCATTTTACACACCTAACCACTGAAAAGTACCTCCGTGGCAGTAAGTCTAGCTACCCTATTAATTTCAGGCCACTAAAACAATGCAGAACACTATCCGCAAAACGTGAAGTGTGTCATGCAATATCTCTGCAACAAATATATTTTCCGACACCTCAATACCATAATTCACATCTACAGGACATCCCCACAACACCCTCCAAATTTCAAGTTAAAACAGGAAACTGTTTCTGAAATATTTAATTTTAAAATTTTAGCACCTTTAAAAATTCTTTGATGGCGAGAATTGACCGTGGATTCGTGATCAAAGATCATCTTTGATCATGAGGGGACATCTGGTAGTGAAATTTGGGCTATCTGGTCCCTTCCAGAGACATCTGGTCCAGTAAAAATCTGGACATCTCGTCCCGCCCTCGCTAATGAAGCTTGTGATCAAAGAATCTTGTGATTAAAGAATTTGCAGGCTTGCGACCAAAGAATTTGCAGGCTCATGATCAAAGAATTAAAAAACATTAAAGCTCCATATTTTAATACAATTACATTAAACCACAGGCATGGCTCAATAGAGAGAAGCCCCCTGAGCAAAACCCAACCTAGTTTGACTTCACAAGTCACCCCTGGGCTGAGATATTTGATTTTTAAATATGGCCATCTTGTTCCTCCCTCACGAATGAAGATCGTGATCAAATAATCTCGAGATCAAAGAATTTTCAGGCTCGTGATCAAAGATTGCTAGAGAACTGCGATCAAAAAATTTAAAAGTTTAAAACTCTATTTTTTATACGTTACAGAACCGGAGTTGTCCCTCCTGAATTTAGTGCAGGCCATGAATCTAATAGAGAAGATAGCGGGCTATAAACTTAACACACAAAAGACAGAGACATTATGCATAGGGGCAAGAATCTCAGCTTTATTACAGACCAAATACAATTTTAACTGGAACAGTAAACCATTAAAATACCTAGGTATTACTATACCAGGAGACCCAGGGCAGACTTTCTCATTGAATTATAATAACTTCTTTAATCAAATTAAAACAGACATCCAAACTTGGACCCACCATCCATTATCTTTAATGAACAGAATACAAGCTGTTCAAATGAATGTTCTGACTCGGGTGCTATACCTGATGCAATCAATCCCTCAAAGATTTACAAAAGCAGAAGAAAACAGATGGAACAGACTGATTTCAAGTTTCATTTGGCAGAGAGGCAGACCACATATTTCACTGAATAGATTACAGACCCCTAAGGAACGAGGTGGACTGTCCCTGCCCAGTCTTTCTGGATATGCGCTGGCAACTCAGCTTACACATATGAGGGAGTGGCTGAACCCTGGGGATTCAGGGCCACAATGGCGACAGATAGAACAAACCCTTGCAACACAGACCCTAGACAAGATGTCTATATACCAACCACCCCTGTCTGGACTGAGAGGCCAGAAAATTTCATTACAGGGTTTTATTTAACTCCAAAAATAGATTAGCGTTTTGTTCATAAAAGTGCTAAAACATTGTGAAAATGCGTAGTACTTGTCTCACTGTGTTTAACAAACATAACGCTTCTAGAAAAGCTATGTAAATACTTTCTGTACAGTTAGCATTATCCCAAGAAAAAAAATGCTAATCAATTATTTAAAACCCTGCATTATACACCTGGAGTTATTTGAAGAGTTGGGTTTCCCATTTGAGACTCCCTGAGAATAAATTTGGTGCTCGCTGGATAAGAATGCCCTGGAAGACTATGGAATTTGGACCAACAGGGTTGGATGGGGTGTTTGGGACTTGGGAGGATAGGGGCCTGAGACACACGTATCAGTTTTATTTAAATGGTCAATTCAAAACATTTCCCCAGTTACAGGAGGAGTTCTCCCTTCCTGCCTGGGACTGCTTTAGGTATTTCCTGATTTGCCACTTTCAATAGGGGGCCTTTCATGAGACAACCATGGGCCTGGTGATGGACCCGAATGAAGTTACACCCCTTCTTACCCTCTTAGTGGCGATATCTGAAGAACAGAGCCCTAGACATATGATTTCTAGATTATATCAGGCTCATAGACTAAATTATAAATATGACCTGATAAAAACACAGAAGACTTGGGAGGCGGAACTGGGAGTTTAATTATCAGAAAAAGATTGGTTATGGATCTGGAGATGTCAACATAGATCTACAAACTCATATATATGGCGTGAATTTGGTTTGAAGGTGGTCTGACGGTATTTCCGTACACCATTAATCACAGCAGAGTTTCTCCTGGGATAGGATGCTTCCTGTTGGAGGAGGTGTGGCTGTATAGAAGCTAATCACACTCATATTTTTTGGTGTTGCAATAAGTTGGCCCAGTTCTGGCGTGGAGTGGAACAGGTCCTGGGGAGCATAAGCCCGGAGCTTGTCCCTCTAACCCCAACTCTAGCTCTATTACAGCATTTCCCCTCCAAATTCAATCAAAAATCTAAAATATACTTAACCTCTGTATTAATCACAGCTGTGAAAAGGGCCATTACAAAGAATTGGCTCAACCCCAGCCCCCCGACTTTGAAAATCTGGGAAGATCTGATTTATGACATATACCTGATGGAACGGATGACTGCCAAACTACAGGGACGCATCCCACAAATTACTAACTGCTGGTCTCCTTGGTGGATGAGTGTGATGGAACATAGACCTGGCTTAATTTCATAAACAATGGCAGAAATAAGCAATCACCCCCCCCCCAAGAATTTAGGTAACTGTATAACCTGTACACTTGAAAATGAATAGCGTGAGCTAGGCAGATGCTTGAACTGTGCTCCCTCACTACCCTACATCCTCGAATATTATTGTGATTGGGTAATTATAGTGATTCAATTGTGCTCTGAGCCTTACTGATGAACTAGAATAATTACATTGTTGTATACAACTGTCATTTATATTGCTAACCTATGTGAAGTAATCCCATACTCTTAGAACTCAATAAAAATTAAGTTACAAAAAAAAAAACCCTCTATTTTTTGACATAAGTACATTAAACCACAGGCATGGCTCGATAGAGGGAAGCCCTTTGAGCAAAACTCATCCAAGTTTTACTTTAGAAGTCACCCCTGGGCTGAGATAATTTTTTTTCCAACCCCAAACTGAAAACAAGATGGCGGCCTTTGCGATCAATTAATTTCTCGTGATCAAAGATTCTTTGATCGCAAGCCTGCAAATTCTTTGATCACGAGGAGTGACTATGCATACCAAATTTAATGCAAATCTGTTGAATGGGTCCCAAGTTATTAACATGCAAAATTTCAAGTGTAACATAAAAGTGCCTTCATAACCCTAAATATAGGGTGCGACTATACCCTAATATATATATATATATATATATATATATATATATATATATAACACACACACACACACAGTGTAAGTAATAGATAACCAACTCTTAGGTGTGCAGTGGGTATCTGATATACGCATGCCTTGATGTGCCTTGGTGTGCATTGTTATGCATGGGGCCACAGGCTGAATGCATCAACCACCCAAGGCGTGCATATATCATAGCACAACTGCACACCCGAGAGTGGATTATCTATCTTATAAAATGGCAAAATTATATTGGGGGGGTAAAAGTGAAGGTGTGCAGTTGCGCTCTGATATATGCACGGTCACCTGATGGTCTTTTACCAATTGCATTTATTCTTTGTCCTAACCCATTTTACAAATATGTACACACACACACAAACACACACACATTATATATATCTTCATTGCAAAAAACTTCATGAATGCATCTGTTAGGTTGTCATTACAGTGACAAAAGTTTAGAAATTGATATTACGTGTTACCCACTCATTCCCTCACTCCCCTACACACACTAACAGGCATCGGGTGTGCCTTGAGGTTGTTGGTCATAACTCACCCCATTCCCTCTGTAAGGAAGCTGAGTAGTACAGTATAGGACAATGGGGTGAGTGTTAGGCTCAATGACCCCAAGGCACACCCTGACGCCTGTTGGTGTGTGGAAAGTGGGGGTTGGGGGAGTAGGGTTGGTAATCCTAACATCGAATTTCCAAACTTTTGTCGCTGTAATGACAACCCTAACTGATGCATTAACAAAGTTTTTTGCAATGAATATATATACATATACGCACACATATATTTTATATATATATTATACACACACACACACACACACACACACACACACACACACATATACCAGTTTATCTGCCACTTCATAGCAAGAAAACGGTTAGGACTTTTAGGCTGAAATTTGCAGGGTGGCAAGCCCTTGCCCCACAGATGTGACCTTTGCTGGTTTTTTGAAGAAATGGACACCGGTTTCATGGTTACAGCACTCCAAATTTGCAAATTTTCCCATAGGATAATGTTGTGGTGCCTTACAATGGCTATATCTCGAAAACGGTTTGAGATACGGATTTTTTACTAAGTGGCTTAGTACACTTTTAGGTGCACTAAGCATGTGTGGAGGTGGCCAGGCCAGTAAAACAACTGTGAAGGAATTTTTTCCAAAGTTCCTATAGTTTCTGAGATATTGCAACTTTTGCAGCATAAGGGTTACCTGAAATTGGCTGTAGACATGTGCTATGTCTCTATACTTATGGGTATATGGGAGCTCCCACATTTGGATCCCATTGTGCAATAATGGGAGCACAGGGCCCTATATTATGCAGTAGTGGGAGGCCCCCAGACAGAGATGTGATATCATTAAATATCAGTACACTTGTGTATAGATGGGAGCGCAGGGCCCCCCACATGAAAATCAGAGCCAATTACAAAATGTATGCATGGCTCCCTCAACCACATATGAGTAACATTACACTTTATCAAAAAGAAGTGAAATTCATTGCAAGAAACTTCATTACTGCATCAGTTAGGGTTGTCATTACAGTGACAAAAGTTTGGAAATTTGATGTTAGGGCTACCAAACCTAACTCCACCCCCACACACCAACAGATGTCGGGGTGCACCTTGGGGTCATTGGGCCTAACTGTCACACCACTGTCCTATACTGTACCACTCAGCTTCCTTACAAACAGAATGGGGCAAGAGTTTTGGCCGACAACCCAAAGGCACACCCTGACACCTGTTGGTGTGTGGAGAGTGGGGGTGGGGTTGGGGTATGACTGGTAACCCAAACATCGAATTTCCAAACTTTTATCACTGTAATGACAACCCTAACTGATGCATTAACAAAGTTTTTTGCCATTAATATTTTATATATATCTATAGTGACGCTAGTTAGGGTTGAGTAGTCAGTTTAACATTAAACTTCAAATTTTGCAGTTTAATAACTTTGCTACTATTCAACAGATTTGCACTAAATTTGGTATGCACTGTCCTGTGGGACAGATCTCTTGACATGCCAAGTTTTATTTCAATCGGATCTGCGGTTTTTGTACAGTGCACAGTAAAAAAAGTGTAAAAGTCACTTTTTTGCCAGTTTTTGTTGTTTTTTTCCTCATTGCGCTGTGGCCACACCATTTGGAATTTTTGTCTGAAATTTTCAGGGTAAAAGAGTGTACCACAAAGAGCAAGCCAGCATTGGTTTGGTGAAAAAATATCAATCCGTTCTAAAGTTATTTAATTTTAAAATTTTGGGTTCTGAGCATGCTCAGTTCAGTCTTTTGGGTGGCTGTACAGTTGCAAAAAGGGATTTTGACAGGTCATGAAGAGGGATTTATAAAATCCCTCTTTGTGAGAAAAATTTCCCTTTTTGCAAGCCGCCATCTTGTTTTCATTTTTTCTGCCCAAACAAAACATAACCTGCCCCAGGGATGTCTTCTATAGACATTCAAGTATGGGTTTTGTTCATGGTGACATCCTGCACACTTCTGTGGCTTTGGTTTACTTTAGTCAAAAAACACTCGTTTTTAAATTTAAAAATCCCTTTTTGCGACTCACTTCTGATCCCTTTTCGTGAGCTGTCAAAATCCCTTTTTGCGAGCTATTAAAATCCTTTTTGTTAGATGATGACCAGATGGCCCTACCATTCTCAAAGTCTACACATCTGACCTTATTTACAGATTGAATGGGGTGAGCGTTAAGCTTGAGAAGCCCAAGGCGCACCCCACACCTACTCTTCTGCCTGGTTTGGGGGGTTGGATGTTAGGGCTTGAAACCCTAATGCCTCATTTCCCAACTTTTGTCATGTTGACCCTAACTGGAGCCTTAAAGATGTTTACAACTTCTGTATAGATACACATAGATGTATTATAGTGGTGAGGATCATTAGGGTTGAGCAGGGGTTTCTATGTTAAACTTCAAACTTTGCACTTCAATAACTTCGCAACCATTCAGTGGATTTGCACAAAATTCTGCATGCATGGTCTCAGGTGGTAGACCTCTGGACATGCCATGTTTCATTCCAATTGAATCTGTGAGTTCTGAGATCTGGACAGTGAGAAAACTGAAAAAAATTTTTTGGCTGTTTTTCTTTATCATCATCTAGCACTCATACAGTTTAGAATTTTGATCTGAAATTTTCAGGGTTGAAAGAGCTTGACCAACAGTGGCATCTTTCACTGGTTGGGTGAAAAATATTAATCAGTTCCAAAGTAATCACATTTTGAAATCTGGGTTCCAAGGATGCTCAGTGCAGTTTTTGGGGTAGCTGCTTGGACCAAAAAAAGAATTTTGTCCATACAAAAAGGGATCCTTTTTCATATAGGAGTAATCCTTTTTCTTGAGGAAAAAAATATATATAAGGGATATACAATGGTGAGCTGTCAGATAAATGATTTATCTACACAAGTGCTGTTTGACCTCGGGTAACCTCACGAATGGCATAAGCCATGAGTGAGATGTCCGAGGTAAAACAGCATGAGTGTAGATTAATCATTTATTGGACATCTCACCATTGTATATTTCATTTATGCAATAGGGATGCTTTCTGTCAGTGCAGGGATATTTGCTTTTGATTATCTTTTTTTGCATATGTTTGTCAATAAAGTGAACAAAAAATTGCATTTCTGCTCTTTTTTGCTAATTATAAAAAAATCTATAAGGTATCTATAAATTAAATATCACTCATTTTGTAGATAATTTTGTGCTGTACAACTTTCATGCTCACAGCACTATGCTATCTTTTTTCATTTTAAAGTTATTTGCATTTGAATATAGTTAGTACTGGTACTGAGGCTGAACATTCTAAATGAGTTTGCGTGATTGTGACATATCTACTATGGGCGGGATATTCAGACTGCGCCAGGCTGTGGCGCAAGCCTGGGTGCAGCGTAACTTGGATGCACAGGGGCATGGACAGGGTGATATTCAATGGAGCTGTGTCATGGCACAGCATTGTTGAATATTGCTCCTTGGCCACCTGCAATGTGCATAGCACAGTGGCACTGAGCCAGCGCAAGTGGTCAGAGTGGAGCAGGGGGATGCGCTAGCGCAAGTGCCATTGTGATAGGTGCAGCTACCACGATATTCAAAAGTGCACATGCAAATAGGGCCATAATGTATGCAAGGTGCAAATGGGGCCATTTGCATGTCATTATGGCCCCATTTGCATGCAGGTGCTCCAATCCCTGGTGACTTGCGCCTGGTGCCCTGCCAGGCTGCAGTCGTTGGAGACTGATGCCCCCTGCACAAGCGGCAACACGCTCAGACGCCCGATCGCGTGCATATGAATAAAATGTAAATGTCCCGTATCCCAGGTGGTCCACTGGATTGCTTGCAGCCCGATCATGGGCAGAAGTACAATAAAATACACCCTCCCATATCCCTGGTGGTCAAGTGGACAGCTCGCAGGCCGATTGAGGGCATATGTTGAAATATAATAGTACTATATCCCTGGTAGTCCAGTGGACTGCTTGCAGCCTGATCACAGGCGTCAGTAATGAATTATGACTAACCAATCCATTCCTGGTGATCCAGTGGTACCCCCACCTCCCCATCCGCCCACTGAGCCTCACCACCCCACTCCCCCCAGTCAGCGGCAGGCGGCAGCTCCCCAACCGCTTGCCGCCCCATCACCCGCCAACTGACTCTGTACGGTAGGGCTGTATGCCCATTGGTCCACAGCGTGAGCCCATGGGCGTGCAGCCTGTACCGTACTACACAGACCAGATATGTGAATGGATCCATTCTCATTTCTGGACTGTGTAGTACGGTACAGGCTGCACGCCCATTGGCTCACGCTCTGGACCAATAGGCATACAGCCCTACCATATGGAGTCAGTCGGCGGGTGACAGGGCGGCAAGCGGGTGGGGAGCTGCCAACCACTGCTGACCGGGGCAGAGCGGGGCAGTGGGGCTCAGTGGGCAGGTGGGGAGGGGAGTACTGCTGGACCACCAGAGTTGGACTGATACTGAATACTCACCTGTGCAACACGGCAGCTCACCTGTGGGTGGCCAGCTGTTGCTCCTTTTTTTTTTTGGTTCACCTGTGTGCAGCGAAAGTAGGGGTTGCACATGCATGGGCTCAGCACATCCCAGGCTGAATATCAGGATGTGCGGAGTATGCATGGGCACGCCCCCTCCACTTGCGCCACATACATTACTGATGCGCTCCGGCGCATTGGGATTTGTGCCAGGCTCAATCCCCCTTTGAATATCATGTCGGGGCGCAACCCTTCTGAATATCCCGCCCTATGTATATAAATATGTGATGATGCATCTACTATGTGTATAAATGTAAAATTTTGAATTCATCTCATAGTAGCTCAGATTTATCACATAGGATTTATGTCCACGCCTATAACATAAATACTTTTTTTGTATGGCCACTATCTTGTTTCCATTAAAAAAAAAAATTCAAAACCCACATAAATTACATCCTACACACACACACACACACACACACACACATACATGTGTCTTGCTAATCGAGATGAGAGGTGGATTCTGCACTTGATTTGTGGAAAAATGACCCAGAAATGTCTTTTTTGTACATTTAAAAATCCTTTTTCATAAGCCGATTTTCTTTTTTATATATAGTCGTACGAAAGAGGAATTGGCCCATATGAAATAGGATCCCTACACAAGAAAAAAGAATTGGAAAAAAACTAGGATCCCTTCATATAAAAAAAGAATTGGCAAAAAAACAAAGTCCAAATACTTTTTTTGCATGAAGGGATCTTTTTTGAACGCTTTTTTGTTCATACGAAAAAGGATGCCCTCATACGAAAAAAGATGTTGGACTTAGCTTTTTTCCTGATTCTTTTTTCATATGAAGGAATCCTTTTTCATATGGGTGTTTCATTTGATATAAAAATGGACCCCTTCACACAAAAAAAATAAATATGTTGGACTTTTTTTTTTTTACCACATTTCAAATTCAACAATCAAGAACTCCCTCAATATTTGGAGTTAAGGGGCAATCTATATATCAGAACAAATATATTAATGAGTACTACAAGAATAACATGCAATATCCCCAACAATTTAGGGTTCATATTAAAAAAATGTAAAACATTAAAATTCCAGTAGGATAACTTTAGAACTTTAATAAGCCATACAATGAAGCAAATAAATTGCGGTTTTGGCAGAAATGGAAGCGCAGGGCCCAGAGAGCCCTCCACTTCCACACCAGCATAGATGTATGGACATGCAGGGTTTAGAGGGCCCTGTGCTCCCACAGGCAAATGAGGATACTTTATACTGTCTAAAAAAGTAAGGAAATTCATTGTAAAAAACTTCATTAATGCACCAGTTAGGGTTAAAGAAACAAAAGTAGGGAAATGTGGTGTTAGGGTTGCCAACCCTAATATCCCACCCCACCCTGCAGGCAGCAACAGGAAAAACCATTACGGTATGACTGCTCCTGCATCTTCACAAATCAGGTGTGGGGTGTATATTGGGATTGTCAACCCTAATACTCACCTCATTCTCATATACTCTACACATCTCAGCTTATTTCCTAAATGGAATGGGGTGAGTTTAGGGTTGACAACACCAAGGTACACCCCACATCTGATCTGCAAAGATGCAAGAGAGGTCAAACCATAATGGTTGGCACTTGATGTGCCAAGTTTCGTTCTGGTCAGATGTGCAGATTTTTTTTTTTTTATTATGCTTATTGTCTGCTGGGGTCATCGGTAACTCAGCCCTTGGTCACGGCCCCTCTGTACCCCCACCTCCATCAAACAATGAACTCTCCACAGTCACCCCTGGCTTTCCCCCCAGAGGATGGGGTTGTGGAGCTGTTCCCCTACCAGTACCACACTACAGGTATCTGGTTGGGCGAGCTGGTACCGGAAGCTAATCAGGGACCAGAGGGAAGGGCGCCATGAAGATGACCCAGAAGGATTTTTTCCCTGTAGACAGGGCTGGGACATGCAATGATAGACAGCATCAGCCGCACCCTGAAGTCTTGCCGGCATCGGTGCATTGCGGCAAACCCAGTCTCCACTGGGTGCTGCTCATGCACCGAGCATTCAACCCCCATCCCTCCCTCCCTCCCTGGAGAAGGAGAGCAGTCCTGGTGATGCTCGATCCTTCTCCCCCCAGCCGGCCCTCCAATGATCCAGTCCATTCCCAACCCGGGTTGCCAGCATCGCAAGCATAAATCCAAAGATGTGCAGATTCTAAGATACAGATAGTGCAAAATGTGATTTTGTGGGGATTTATTTCCAATGGTTTGAATGGGTTTTCTGTCAACTTGGCTGGCAGCCAGATAGTATGGAATTTGAGGTTGATATTTTCTGGGTAGAAAGGGGCTGGTCCATAGATGTGCCTTTTGGTTGTTTGGTAAACAAATATATATTAATCCATTCTAAGGTTATTTCATTTTGAAATTTTGAAAAACTGGTTCTGAGCATGCTCAGTAAGCACTTAAAAACAGCTATACGACACAAAAAAAGAACTTTTTTTGCATGGGGCCAATTCTTTTTTGTGTAAACAAAATCATTGTTTCATTTGCTGTAATTTTGTTGTCTGTTTTCACAGAAAAATTCAAATTTGAAAACCCACAAAAATGACATTCCTGAGAGTGACCACCACATGTAGCTTGCTTATCAGGACCCCCTTAGCGGAATTCTGCACTTAACTGTTGCAGAAATGCCCTTAAAATGTTGCTTTTTGTATGACTACAAATCTTGTTTTGTGACTCGTGATACGAAACAAGATTCTTGTTTCATATGACGACTCATGAAAAAAAAGAGTCTTTTTTTCCTATGGGGAATCAATGTACTTCAATGAGGCTTTCAGCATTGATGCATAACTGCCATTTTTGCAAATTTTTTCACCAAATTTTAAACATTGCCATTTTGAGACCGCACCTCATGAACAATGTTAGTGGAATTATGCAAATCAGGATGGAAATCTGATTTGGTGGTCATTTGGAGAAATCACCTTTCAGATGGGATTTGAGAATTTTCACTCCCCTTGTTAATCAGGTAGGGTAATAAGATTTATATGTTGAAATTTTGCGGTCAAAATATGTAAAAATGCCAACGTTATATGTGTATATTGAAATGCTGATATGCTCCCTAATAACTTTTGCAATTTTAAATATTTTGACTCAAAATTTCAACAAAAACATCTTTTTACACCACCTCATGAACATGACAGCTGCCATTTTTCAAATCCTGCTAAACTGCGTTTTCACACCTGTGGCATGCAATGGTGTTGTGGTGGCACAGAATCACGTTTTGGGGGGATTTCAACATTTTCACTGTGGGATTCATGAGGTGGGGTAATAAGAAGGCTATGCTGACAATTTCATCCCTGTTGTACTACAAATGCAAGCACAGGGCCCTCTGGGCCCTGCGCTTCCACATCAATATATATTTGTACTCATCCCACAGACAAATGAGGATACAATTATACAATCTCAAAAAGTAAGGAAATTCTTTAGAAAAACTTCATTAATACACTAGTTAGGGTTGAAGTGACAAAAGTAGGGAAATGTGGCATTAGGATTTCCAACCCTAACACCTCACCTGAACCACCAGGCAGCAACAGGAAAAAACATTACTGTTTCACCTCTCCTGTGTCTTCGCTAATCAGGCATGGGGTGTGCCTTGAGGTTGTCAGCCTAACGCTCACTCCATTCTCATATACTCTACACATCTCAGCTTCTTTCATGGTCAAATGGGGTGAGCATTAGAGGCTGACAACCCCCAAGGCACACCCCATGTCTGATAAGCGAAGATACAGGAGAGGCAAAACAGTAATGCTTTTTCCTGTTGCTGTCTGGTGGGTGGGGGTGGGGTGTTAGGGTTGGAAACCCTAATGCCACATTTCCTTACTTTTGTCACTTAAACCCTAACTAGTGCATTAATAATGTTTTTGAAAAGAATACATATATTATAAAACGGGTAGGGAAATTGCTTAGGATTGATTGGATATTGATCATCACATGACCGTACATATATCAATCAGAGTGCGACTGCACACCTGCACTTTATCCCCTCCAAAACAATTCTGACATTTTATAAGACAGATAAACCAATCTGAGGTGTACGGTTGCGCTCAGATATACGCATGCCTTGGGTGGTTGACCCACTCGGCCTGCAGCCTCATGTATACAATGCACAGCAAGGCATGCGTATGTCAGAGTGTGACCCCACACTTCAGAGTGGTATATATATGTGTGTGTGTGTATATATATATATATATATATATATATACACACACACACACACACACACACACACACACACACACATATACATATGTACATATACTATCTCAAAAAGTAAGGAAATTATTTGCAAAACACTTCTTTAAAGAGCTAGTGTACTGTCTGGAGACTGCCAGGAATTCACTGTAACTTTCATATGTAGAAAGCTATCACTTTTTATATCTCAAGCATTTTTTTCTTTTCTGTTTGCTAATTAGAAGATCCACCTAGCAGTACTAGGGTGATGTGTGGAGCAGCACTCTCTCTGGAGGCTAAAAAATATCAGTTCTGTTCCTCCCACTACTGTACGTCAACACTGAGACTACACAGACTGTGACATCACTAGTAACCAAGAAGAAACATTTCTCAGTGCCAAATTATTCCCTTTCTCAAGAAGCAGTAGGGACTGGCTCTTCTTAATTACTTGTCACAATTTCCAGCAGTTTGATTGGCAGCTTGTGAAAGTCACTGCTCAGACTGCAAGGGTTGTGGTGCCTCAAGTTGTTTGGTCACATTTCTGGATGATGCAGTGGGAGGAAAGTACAGCTGAATAAGAACTTACCGTAAGAGTAGATCTTTGAGAATATTTCTTGCAGCAGGTCATAACACATGGGAACCTTCTGCCGGAGGCACTTGTTTCCGGAAGACTTCTTAACACTCATAGCTGAGACTGCCCTCTCATGCACCATATGACCAGGTCTGTGCACTATAAAAGAGAGGGCAGTCCTGGCACTCCTCAGTTCTTGTCCTCATTAGCGACCTGATCATGATGTTGCTGAGGGAACTAAGGAGAAATATATAAAAAAATCACGTGTTTTGGATATAACTACAATAAATATACAGAAGTATACTTATCTATATATATAGAAATATACAAGAGTTGGAAAGTGAAGACAAACTCTGACCCCTAGTGTAGATAGGAAAAAGGGGGACAGAGGGAGGGAGGGGCTGCATGACCTGCTGCGAGATACTCTCGAAGATCTACTGTTATGGTAAGTTCTTACGCAACTGTACTGTCTTCTTTGAGACAATCTCTTTCAGCAGGTCGTAACACATGGGAAGATTCCCAAGCAGTTATTTGTAAATCAGGGTGGCAGGCAAGTCTGTCTGTGTGAAAGCAGACCTTGGAGGACTATATGTCTAAAGGTAGTTCTTGTGTAAAAAGCCAAGCCCATCAATGGTAATGTATAGGGGAAGGCTGGATCCTGGAAGTAGGAGCCGTATCCCCCAGTACAGCAGTCTGTAAACCTCCTGTGGTGGTAGCCAGTGTTCATGTGGAGTGAGCCTTGACCACAGCTGAAAGTGGTAGTATATATGTCATTTTTGTCATAACAAAGAAAACAAGGGAGGCGGCCACCTAAGCTTGGACAGACCCTTTACTGAAACAGCGCATTTCCCCTTCAGTATCCAGGGGAACTAAAATAAAAGGTGGCACTGCTGCATGCTGTGACCTCGTTCATTAAGAATGAAAGTGACTGTGAACAACCAAGATTCAAATTAGGGCAGCCTCAGGAGCCTCATGCCCCACATGAGAGATTGGTAGCCAAGTGGTTATTGATACACAGGAACAACCGAGATCGCCTTAGTGAAAAAGGTAGGGTTGGGTCACAGAAGAACATCCTTTCCTTAGCTAAGGCAATTGGGCCCTGCATGCACACAGCCTAGAATGCAGCAATGCAGCCAGCTGATGAGACTGCAATGCAGAGTAAAAGGTTCCAAGATGAAAAGCGCAGGCCTCATGGAACCACGGGCCAGAAAGGGACCAAGGGTCAGTCAGTCTATGACTGAACTGAATACCTCCAGAGGTAGGTGGAGTCCTACTGGGGTGCAGGGGGAAGAATGTCCCTTAAGAACAGTTGTAAATACACAATGGAGGCCGGGACTATTTTTCCATCAGTGAAGGAAAGGCAAATATTTGCTGACAAAGGGAACACTAAACACCAAAAGTGGGAGTAAATAGTTCGGTGTGTACAGAGAAGGATATGCAAATAAGGTCCAACTCAATCCACTCCCCAGAGAGACAGAGAGAGAGAGAGAGAGAGAGAGAGATGGCACCCATTCTGTGAAGAAAGGGACATGGCATGACACATCCAGGTTGGCGTAAAGATGCCTGTCATCATAAAGGTGACTCTGGAAGCAAGAGGGGGTAAGCCCTCCAGACCCAAGTGTGGAGGAGCAGAAAAGGCAGAACTGGATTAAAAGAGCGTTTACCAAAAGAGAAGGGCAGGAGGTTGGGCGTAAAGAGGGAGAGGTATCAGTACCAGAACCCACTGTAACAGTGGGAACTACACTGGTCCTGACCCCAGAGGTGCATCCAGTTAAGAGAAAACAGCCAGCCAGACAGTGTACAGGTCTGGCTGTACTGGGCAGCAGTGAGGCAGTAGGATATGGTACTGAGAGATGAACAGATCCCTGTCAGGATGAGCCCAGTGGACAAAGATGTCTTCGACTATATCCTGTGGAATTTTCCATTTGTGCCCGCTGTTTTGAAAAGGCAGAGGGTATGTGGCCGGGGCTGCCAGGGATATGAACCTCTAACAAGGTGTAGTCCATTATGCACGGCCCAGAACCTTATATGCATGGTTTTTATACATATAGGCAGGGGAGTGGGTAATGTTTCCTGGTCAGGTAACATACAGTGGGGGAATTAACTGATCGAATCAGGAGACATAACCCCTGGGATATACTATGGTATCCTTAAACTCAGTTTCCTGAGTCTCAGGATACTGATCCTACTGGGCCGAAATGCATTGTGCCGAAATAATCAGATGCCCGAAAATACTATTTTGGGCATCTGATTGTAAATTACACTCTGCAAATTGGGGGCTTTGCCCCCGAACCTCCCATGTGGGAGTCTCCGCCCCCCCCGTAGCTTAAATATCTAACTCCAAGGTGAAGCGGACCTCGGAGTTAGAAAAAAACAGTTATGGGAGTGCAACAATGCAAAATGTTGCAGGACACACGGCGGGATAGAACCCGCTCCTCCCCGAGCATGCTGGCTGAGCTGCAAGTGCCTTACCCCTCAGCACCACCAGGGCAGCTCAGCCAGCCTTCTGGTTCCTCCACCATTTCACTGCCATGTACAGGGGTAAGGTAGCAAGCCGTCGCATCCGCTATCTTACCCCTATAATGTCCGTTGAGTTTCCTCACTGTCAGGATGCTCACTGCCTGAATACTGAACCTATCAGGCGATACCGCATGGGCAGGTCAGTGTCAGGACAGTGAGCCTTGGCAGAATGTAAAGGTACCATCACCCGTGGGAGTCACCCAAAAGTATGGAGAGCATAGAAAATGGTTCTTCTAAGACAAAGACGCACAGATAGGCATCGCCCGGCTGCAAAACACCTTGGTGGTTTTTTAGACCTTTGAAAGGAATACCCACATCCTCTGGAGTCGAGTTATGCATCGTAAGAATGGTCATGCACTTTCATAAATGGAGACATTTGATTGCGGGCAATAAGATGTCAGCATCCGTTTGCAGGTAGATCTCTGAAGGCACAATCATTGCAGAGTGCCCTGGAATGAAGTCTCAGGTATTATTTGGAATATGTAATTGATTAGGATGGCCACAGCCAAGTAGCCCCAAAATGTCAGCGAGTGAAGCCCGGCTGAGACACCTCTGGTGCGGCAGATAATGGTAAGTCAGTTAGCTTAGGCATGTCCATCGAGATACTGGAAGGAAAGTGTGTCCAACTGAATGTATGCCATTATGGTATATGTTCATACCCAGAGACTTGAACCATACTAAGAGTACTGACCGATGCAAGGAGGACATCTGATGTTGTTTCCGGATAGCAAAACATCTGGGCATATAATGGGAAAATCCACAGAGGCCCACTTTGCAAAGAATCACAGAGAGCAAGGCCAGTATTATTGGAAGACTCCGGTGGCAGAGTCTGTCCTGAATGGGGGTGTCACTGCCTTCTGCAGCATAGGGTGAAGGTCTACCATGATCATTGTCTGAAAGAAAAGAGAAAAAATACCCCGACCATTGAGGAGGGGGATGCATAGGCAAAATGGGCATTATTCAAGTAGAAAAAAGCCTGGATCCTGGACATCAGGACAGATGCTGTAACCATGGATTTGAGGGACCTTCAGGCTGTGGGCAGTTACAGGCAGGGAACCAGTGGAACAGCATCCGTTGACCTTGGAATCAAAGGCGGGGAAGGCTAAAAGAGGTAGTGAATGTATGTTAGGGATGCCCCCACAAGGTATCAGCAGGGTCCGAAAAAGGATTTTCATAAAAGAATTCTCCTGATGCAAAACATTACATGGAATGCACCAAAGTACAGTGCAACCAGAGGTGGTGGGCCCCAAAGAGAGACCTCAAAAAGCAGAATCAAGAAGAAAGCTCAGAAATCCAGGAGCAAAAGGCCCAACATATACAACTAAGAAAGTCATGTGAGACATATTTTCACAGTAAAGGTCATGCAAACCATAGCTGCCAGAGGTTCCAAGCAGCAAATATAATGGCTGCAGAAGCATCCCCAAGAGGTGGGATGACTACTGTGAAGACATCTCCAAATAATAGGTCAATTCATGCCTAGGGGTATGCAGCTTCTACACCTGGGCCCCAGAGGGTATAACTGGACTTGAGCAAGAAAAAAGTGGCTCCACCACAACAACTGTAAACAGAGCCTGGTATACAGCAGAGCTACAGGTGGAGACCGGGATGGGACCCGGAGGTGGGGCCACCAGGCCACAAGAACAGGCACATCTACCTATACCCTATAAGCCCAACTTGGAGCTCTGAAGAGACATGATTAGACTTCATTGGAATAATGGAGAGAAGAAAACTGGTGGGGAAATAAACCCCAGCAGGCAGGTGAAAGAGTTGACTCAAAGGAGTCAGCACTGTTAGAAAAAGAGTACTTCGGTTGTCGAGGAGGACACTGGTGATGTCGAAGCAGTGGAATAAACAACCGTATACCCAGTATGAGGGCAGAGTTTCAGTTAAAGACTAAACAGGGTCCAGGTAGATTACAGAGGACACCTCATAGCTGAAGCCACTGGTCAGATGGCACATAACTCATGCTCTGTTAGGAGACAATGAAGAGGCCCACAGTGAGGCCAAAGGCAAGGGCATCTGGGTCTAGGCCTGCAGTTTGTTCTGGGGTCCACTGTGGAAAAGAGGGTCCAGGTCCTCATCAAGGGGAAAGGTGAAGCCTACCGCAATGCGACATCATTGGCAACGAAAGACCCAAGGCCAGTGTCGATCTAAGGGCAAGACCCATGACAACCAGGGGGCCGAAGCCTTTTCTGATGAGAGTGGGGAAGCCTATTGAAGCCAATGGTGATGAGAGGGCATTTCAGGACCCACCGTCAACGGGAGTCATCGTTGATTGCAAGGTCGAGAGCCCGCAACGAGAGTGACGAAGCCCATGACAAGGACAGGGCTGAAGGAAGCCCTCGCAACTGAGGCCCTCATCTATGAGAGGGCAGATGCCACCATCGACGCGAGGGCAGAAGCCACCGTCGACGCAAGGGCAGAAGCCACCGTCGATGCGAGGGTAGAAGCCACCGTCGACGCGAGGGCAGAGGTCACCGTCGATGCGAGGGCAGAGGCTACCATCAACAAGAGGGTAGAAGCCATCTTCAGCAATGCTGAAGATGTAATTATACTTATGAAAATTTGAAGTATCTTCATCGTCGGTCTAGTAAGATGTTCAGTGATGACAAAAGTTAGTAGAAAAAAATTAAAGGTTAAAAGATGAAGGTACTGCTGAGCCAGTCTCCAGGAGACATGTGCGCAGGTCTCGGAAAAGAAATAACTGAGGAGTATCAGGACCACCATCTCTTTTACAGTGCACAGACCTGGTCATGTGGTGCATGAGGGGTGGTTCCAGGTACGACTACTAAGAAGTCTTCCAGAAACAAATGCCTCCGGCAGAAGGTTCCCGTGTGTTATGACCTGCTGCAAGAGATGGTCTCTAAGATGATCAGAACTGCCTTTTTTTTAGCTTCCAAACAGAGTGCTTCTCCAGGTACCAGGTACCAGCCCAGTACAGCCAGGTGGAAATTCTTCCAATTAGCAAACAGAAAACAGAAAAAATACTTCAGATATAGAAAGTGATAGCTGACTGCATCTGAAAATTACTATTAATTTCAGGCAGTACACTGACTCATAAATGCACTAGTTAGGATTGGTTACAGCAACAAAAGTAGGAAAATGTAGCATTAGGGTTTCCAACCCTAACACCCCACCCCCACCCTGCCGGCAGCAACAAGGGTGGGGTGTGCCTTGGGGTCTCAACCATAACACTTACCTGATTCCACTAGTAAATAAGCGGAGGTGGGTATAGTATATGAGAATGGGGGAGTGTTAGGGTAAAGAATCCCAAGGCACATCCCACTTCTGTTGCTGCCTGCAGGATGGGAGTGGGGTGTTAGGGTTGGAAACCCTAATGCCACATTTTCCTACTTTTCTCACTGTAACTAACCCTAACTAGCGCATTAACAAAGTTTTTTGAAAGAATGTCCTTACTTTTTGAGATAGTATAATCGTATTCTTATTTGGCTATGGAAGCACAGTGCCCTCTGGGCCCTACGCCCCATCCTCCATAGATGCGTATGTGTAGGTTGCCGTAGAAGCATTTCAGCCAAAACAGGAACCAAACCGTCAGCACAGCCTTGTTACCCCAGCTCATGAACACTGGGCTGAGAATTTTCAAATCCCCACCCAAACATCATTCCGCACCATCGCAATATTCCGTACCACAGGTGAGAAAACACATTTCGGCAAGAATTTGAAACTGATGGCCAATTTTGTACATCATCTCATAAACATGATGGGTAAGTTGAACATTTGGGGTGAAAATATTTAAAAGTACATAAGTTATGAACAAGCATAGTTAAATTTAAATGCATGCACATAACCTCACCATTTTTTTTTTACATATTTTGACCCCAAATTTTCAACATAGCCTTCTTATGACCCCATTCCATGAACAAAGGCAGTGAACATTTTCAAATCATGCTTGAAAAGTGATTTCACTGATTGTGAAATCACCTTTCGGGACATATTTGTGAAATTCCAGTGACATTGTCCATGAGGTAGGATCCCCAAAAGGCCATGTTGAAAATCTGGCTTCAAAATATGCAAAAATGGCCAAGGTATGCATCAAAGTTGAAAACCTCATTGAAATACATTGAACTGCATTTACCTTAGTTTCTCATATTGCAGTCACTGGTTCCAGCAGCAACATGTGTGTTTGATCAGAGAGTGGATTCTTGCTCTGTCACCTATCCAGGTGAGTGAGGGTGTGAGGTGTACTGGGGGGGTGAGGTGGGGGTGAGGGGGTCAAATCGCTGAGGGAGAGTTTTCTTTTTCACAGGGAATAAAAAAAGCAAACACTGAGGGACTGTTTTCTTTATTTCAGGTTGAGATAGCTATCGGAGGGAGGCGGGTGCCACTAGACACCAGGGAAAGAGAAAATAGTAATGGGGATGGCAATTGGGGGGGTGCCACCAGATATAATGGAAAGAGAAAAATATAATGGGGATAGTGATCGGAGGGTGGGGGGTGCCACTAGACACCAAGGAAAGAATTTATGTTTACAGGGACGGCGATTCAAGACAATTATTAAAGCACATTGTCTTTAAATGGACGAACACAGTGCCAGTGCTTTATTTCCATCACAAAATGCAGAAATTTTACAGCAAAAAGCATGGGCATGCATTTAGACACAAGTACTTTCTCCTTCAGGAGACCCAACTGTTTCGAAAGAGGGACACTCTTATTGGGACTGTGAAAAAGACTTTCAAGTTTAACCCATATTTTACCATCCAGGTTTTTATCAATCAATCAATCGTTATTTATCCAGGTGGAACATCATTGAGAAGAACTTATTTACAAGATGGACCTGCAGATGTAAATAATAATGACATTATATCAAAAATGCAGACGCTGGAGTCATTCAGTGTAGTTTTTGTGACATTCAAATTTTTGTTGAATGCCAAAAGAGGTGAAGAAGCAAAAAGATGTGGAAATGGAATGGGAACATCTAAATGTTATAATGCTGATGAAAGGGGAAAGGTATCCATGCATATATGCCGAACTTTCAATTGAAAGTCAAAGTTGAGAAAAATCTGTAAACAGGGTTGAAATAATGAAGTTCTCTTGCAGATAGGAATAAAAGTCAGTGTATAAGATGGTGTGTGGCTGTTTTTCTTTTCAGTACAAGGAAGCAAGAATGCTATCATGCAACTGCAAACTGAAAGCAGGTCGTAATATACGAAGATATAAACACATTTTATGGGGGTTCATGGCAAGCCTTCACTAACTGGAGGATAATTTAGTAGACTCGTACCATAAATAAAAACAAAAAAACCCTCAGCTTTGCAGTCTCCAAAGTGCCATGTTAAGCAGTTCAGTTACTGCACTTGACAGTTCGATGATGCAGTTAAAGTTAGATGCTGCAGTAAAAATTTAATTTTTAACACATTACATCTTGCACAGTTGTATTACTAGTTAGCCGGTTTGCATGCTACCAGTTTATTTTTTGGTGTACAGCCCTACCACTATCTAACTGAAAAAAAGAACACAAGTTCCCTAGAGACAATCTGACATAAATTGGAACCAAGTTTTTTTTTTAATTTCTAGAAAACTGCCCCTAATGACTTTATATGGTAACACTTTTACTGAACTGTACAATGAAGATAAAAAAAATGGATTTGCAGGCTGAGATCCTTTTTCATGTTTCTTTTTTCGCAATTTGCAAAAAAGCTATTTCTTTTTTTGCAGATTATGAAAAAGGATCCTATTTTGTGCTTCTTTTTTTGCAATTTGCGAAAAAAAGATTCCCCGAGCACAAATAAAAGACATGGAAGAGGATTTCAGCATGTTGGAAAACACATTTGAAAGTCATTTTTCCAAAAAGTAACACCAGAATCAGCTGAAACCGGTCCCGATTAGCAGAACACATGTTGGTTTCTACTAAACACACACTTCTTTTGAGTTATTTGATTTTGTTTCCCTCGCGAACTGTAAAACAGAATGTGGCCACACGAAAAAAAAGTCCCATTTGTAACACAGGATGACCACCCGTTTGTGAAAAATGAATACCCATTTGCGGCAAAGGATCCTTTTTTCGATGTTCACATCTAACTGGAGAGTGAAATTCCTATTGAAAATAATGGGAAACTTAAAAATTCAATAACTTTGGAATGGATCAGATCACTAGGATTTCATTACTTATGTTTATAAAAACACACACACACACACATATCACTATAAAAATGAATCAGTTATTTTCCCAAAAATCTGACCTAAGTAAAAATTCCTGTGTTATTCTTATATGGGTCAATAACAGTTTTTATTTTTCACTTACCTACATCATCTTGTCACACAAATATGTAAATAAACTAGACTGACATTCCATTATGTCCAATCCCACAATGAATCTCGCACACAACTGCAACCAATACTGCGAATCTCGCACACAACTGCAACCAATACTGCTTCTTCTATCATACTGAAAGCCCCACTTCTACCACTATTTTTTTTTCTCCCACTTTGCCACAGCCCACAGCCCAGACACAGAATTCAAAAACCCCGCTTATTCCTTTACCATAGAGCCATGTTATTCTGGCATGGTCTTTTGTTGTTTGTTTTGTTTACCTCCCCTCCCCACCACTGCCTATATTTCAAATTCCCCAGTAAAATCTCCTGCTCATCACATAAACTGCTCACTCCAAACAAACTGCTGGAGAACAAAGAGCAGCTGCAGTTTCCATTCTTCATTCCTATCGGCAGACACACCCTGCTCTAGGATCACACGCTGCACTACAGAACTGGTTAGGCAGCTCCTTTTTTTGTTTTTTTGCAGAGTACGGGACTGTGGATCCGCTCAGCAGCAGACATCAGCTGGGGGCACACTGGCATAGTGCTGTACTTTATGACAGGAACCTGCTAATCTTCAACACGGGGGGAGAGCATCCTGTGAACACAGACACATTGTATACACAGAAGAACATACAATGGGCTGTGTTCACAGATGCCAGTAATTTCCTTTCTTGAGGGGGCCGGACTTTGATAACTTACTTGTGACTTTGCCACTTGTGAGCTATTGTCCTGCCACCCTCGCTCATGGAAATAAATGGCACATTTGAACACAGGCCATTGTGTATCATAGATAGATCAGACAGAAAGATCAGACAGATAGATAAAGACATAGATAGATAGATGTAAGCCCCTCAAAATGCAGCTGACCTTTATGGGCTATGTGGCCTAAAAATTCCAAGAAATCCTGGCCTATGGCAAACAGCGGGACCAGGACAGGAATAAAGTAATGTGTACATGAGGGATATGACATGGCCTGAATGAAGATATCATAATTATCTTCATGAGAGGCCAATGATATTATATCTCACAAGTAGCGAATCTCCCCTTCCCAATCCCTGTGCATTTCCATTGAAAGGTAAAAAGATACATGAAAGACCTTCCCCCCCCCAATGTCCATAAAAGCAGTAGTTTAATTCCCACTCACCTCCACCTAGCCTTTTAACCTGACTCAATAAAAACAGTGTACACCCCCACCCCATCCCACCAGCTTATGGTACCCCAGCACCCACTTCCCACCTCCCTGCTTCCAAATAATTTATTTTATTGGTCAGTCAGAAGGCAACTAGCAAATCTCTCCCTCCACTTGTGTTAGTCACTGTCTTCTGAATGAAACTGGTCAGATGCTCCTATGGTAATCACCCGATCAGTTGAGGGCTGATCACGTGGTTACTAGGTTACTATGCATTTGTTCAGTTAGAGATTAGACCACAAAGGTGTGCCAGTCACCCACTGTGGGATTGCTAATATACTTTTTTTTTGGGGTGGGGGGTGAGGTCAGTGTGTATACTGTTTTTTTCCTGTGTCGGGTCAAATAAGGGGAGAAAGGCAGGAGTTAAATACTGTACTTTAGTGAACAGTGGGTGGACTTTTACTTATATTTTTTGCTAAAGGACATTTGCTGGCATGAGGGGGGTGACTGAGGTTGGGTCCTAAAAGGGTGGAGAAGAGGAGGAGGGCTTTTTCGATGGTAAGGGGTGGGTAATATGAGTATGTGGAAGAGTGTTTTTTTTTTAATGTTTAAAATGCCCCCCCCCCAACTGAATTACACTTAGTGGCCAATGGTGTGCCATTATGTGTAACCTTTGCCTGGCATAGGAGGCATTTGATGAGGTGAAGAACTATGTGAATTGCTACTTTTCATGACTGGAAGTTGGGAAACTGAAATTTCTGTCCAGATGTAGTTTCCTGACTCTGCCCCATCTTTAAGTTCCAGTATTTCCATGCTATCCAACTCAGTGCCTCGTGCCTGCTCCCAGTCCCTGTGCCAATATATCTGGTTTCCGGTGGCACCCCCATGCCCCCAACTCCTCTCCTGACCCAGGGCAGTTTCTGGTACATACATCACTTCTCTGCTCACCTCTGTAGCTGGCCACCATCTGCTAAATGCAGAAATTGTACTACTACACAAGGAAGTACAGTGAAACATTTCTTGTGGGTGGTCCTTCGAAAATAATTTTTAACTACAGTAATTTCATGCATATTTAAAAAACCTGTCATAACCATAGCTTAACTTATGTATTAGTAAAAATAATACAATTGTTACGTCATGATTTGGATCAACTTTGTCAAACTCTGCATTAAATTAAACATAGAGAAGCAGTGTGAAGTCAAATATACATTGTATAGGCCACCAGGAGGGCACACAATCTACATGGTGAGGAACCTGATGTAATGCCTCTGCCGCTCCCACCACTGAGGCTCTGGAATAGCATTTAGTCCCTCTCAGCAGGCTTCCATTGATAGTTCCAATTTTTCTGTAACTTCCTGGAGGGTTGGGCGAGGCAGTGGCCACAGTATTACTACAAGCTCCATACTAGCGCAGCAGTGCTTCTTAATGAAATGTAGGCCACCAAGGACCAGCCATTAATTATTAAAATAGACACCTGGGCTCTGATGGGTCTACACTAACACTCAAGCTGCATTTTTGTTTTCTTTCTCTCCTATTCTCTGTCTGTACTTTCCTTTCCTTTCTTTTCTTTTCCCACTTTTACTTTAAAGCTGTTCCTTTTCTTCGACAATACCCTTTACTTCTAATGTCAAGCTGTATCCTTTGTACTCCTCTACCACTCTGCCTCTCCTCTTGCTGTTAGTTTATCCTCTTCTCCTAACCTATTTCTCCTTTATTTTCTATGGTCTGGCTGGACATCAGCTGTCTACCCATCAAATAAGTAGCCCTGTTATTTATATCTAACTCTCTAGTCCACTCTTCTACGATCTCTGAGTCTTTGTGTCACCTCAGTCATCTTGCTTTTCCGTTTCCTAGGAGATTCCCCATGTCCTCAGGATTCCCCAACTCCATCACAACATGTCTTATTTCAATTAATTTCCACTTCATCACTCATTAATCATAACATTTCACTAGTAAAACTTGCAAACAAATGTTGGCGTGGGCCAGTGTTTGTTTTATTTGCTAGGAAGCAGCTTACCGGATGCAACGTTTATTCAGTTCATAGGTCCAGCAATGTGTTCAAAACAAACATATTTCCAGCACTTTTTTGAGAAAGAACTTGGCAACAGTAAAGGATGACTTTCTTTAAACCTTTCAGGAGAGTGCCTTGCCAGGCCTGCTCCCTAGCATAGGGTGTTGAAAGTGTCACTCACCTCAACAGAGGCCAGCTGATCCTCTCCGTCTCTCCACAGAGTATGATTAATTGCTTCAGAGTGTTCTGAGGGTTTCCATTTCATTTTTGGCAGGTTCTTCTCATTCCCATTCTATCAACAGATCAGAATCAAAATACTTTCAGTTTGATCTCTGCATGTTCTGTTTATTACAATTTTGGCAGTGGGAGGAGGGGATGGTTTTCAGGCAGGGATTACAGGCTTTTGTGAATGAAGTCTCAACTGTCTACAGCCCAGGTATACTGCAGTTTGGTAGAGTGCATACTTTTCCACATTCTAGCAATGGTGCAGACCTCACATGGAAAAAAAAATACTCTTCCAGGGCTGGGATACTTTGCATGCAGTTTTCGAAGACTGTACATTTAGCTAAAAATTCTGTTGCCTCAGAATAAAGCTGTATGCAGTCCCACATGTCCCATACAGTGCACTGTTACCCTCTGTCACACAAATGTGGGGCACTGGCCCTTGAAACATGGAACACATTATCAAATATGTAAAGTTAAGTTCAGAACTCATTAAAAGGTAGTACTCTGGCTTTAATGTAGTTTGTGGCTAACACCGTATCAAAGATTGATATGAATTACTGTTTAAAACCTAGTCTGTGGACAGCAGTCTTATTGTCAGAGATACTTGACTGTCAAGAGGTAAAATATGGGACAGCTGACAGGTAGGATGGCATAACCTAACTGTATGTTATATATTTGTTTGGTGTCCTTGGAAACTGGGAGGAGGCATTTATCTCTTACTAACCCTTGCTGTGCCGCTGACATGTATACACATCCTAAAAACCAATATGTTCTAAATCTTCTGGCAGCCTAAGGGATAAAAAAATGTCAAAATGTATGTGCAGAGTTTAAAAATATATCCAAACTGGCCTGAGCAAAAACATGGTCCCTGGAGTGCACAAGAGGAATGAGTTTCTCCTCCTCCTTTTATGAATTATGGCAGTGAGGGCACCATATATGAAGAGTTTATGACTTGTTTAGCTCGCACAAAACCCTTAGTGCTCCTTAATACCATACTGGACAGCATAAGTGAATGCCAAGCAACAGCCCTATATACTTAGAATGACATTTATGTGGGTGTGGCCATCTTAATGCTGGAAGAGGTGGGGACCCTATTTGCATGACTGTATGTGCATATTAGTACAGCAAATCATCCTCACAAAAACGTTGCAAGAATCCAATCTTTAAGACGGAAAACTGCTTTCTAGATGCTTAGCTGGAAACCAGAGATACAGCAAAGGGGACACGGTGGTGGGACAGAACTGCACAGAAAATGTAGCTGACTGTTGGCCAAGTGACCATGGGGGTGTGTGTGTGTGTGATTGCTTGACATGGACCCAGGTCAATGAATATGGGATGTGCGATGGGGGTGGTTGTGAGTCTGAGCATGGGACTGGGAATGGGGTTGGTTTGTCTGTAGGACTGTAGTGTGGTGGGAGGGTCATGGGGCCATTTGATGTGCTGCCAACAAGGTCTCCAACTTAACGTATGCTGTCCAATGAACCAGAAAAACTGATCAGATGTAGGCCCATTGGTAAACTCAGGGGTGCACCTCACACCCACCAAGCCAGTCCACTGTGTGTCTGTCTGTCTAACAAGTATTTTCCTGCACCTATTACAGTTGAAACACAAAGTGTACAAAGAACAGAAATGAAGCATATGAACATACGAAGAAGCCAGCAGAAGAAGGCCATTTGGTCTATCAAGTCTGCTCGTATTGCAGGGTCCACAGCTTGAGCTAATGTCCTTTCCCTTCCTCCCCACTCCTCCCATCCTCCCTACCCATGATTCTTACCTTCCCCCTATGCCTATCCCAGCCTCTCTTAAAGTTACCCACCGTATTCAATGAGATGACCTCTTCTGGCAGCGCATTCCACGTGTCCACCACCCTTTCTGTAAAGAAGTGCTTCCTGACCTCTCTCAAACCTTCCACCCTCCATCTTAAGACTGTGCCTCCTTGTGATATGGTTGCCACTCAGCTTAAAGAGACGCTCCTTATCAACTTTATTTATCCCTTTCAAGTACTTGAATGTCCCAATCATGTCCCCCCTCTCTCTCTCTCTCTCCTGCCTTCCAGGGAGTACATGTTCAGTGCCCTCAACCTCTCCTCGTATGCCTTGCCCTGCTGACCAGCTATCATCTTTGTAGCCCTCCTCTGTATCTTCTCCCGCAGGTTAATGTCCTTTTTGAGGAGTGGGCACCAGTACTGCACTCCATACTCTAGATGCAGCCTTATCAGTGACCTGTGCAAGGGCAGTATAACCTCCTCTCTCCTACTACTGATTCCCCTAGCTATGCATCCCAGCATCTTGTTTGACTTTGCTCCTGCTTTCTTGCACTGTGTGGAGTGCTTCAGGTCACTAGTGATCATCACTCCCAGGTCCTTCTCCTCCTCTGATGCAGATACTCGGACTCCACCCAGGTAATACTCTGTCCTGGGATTCTTGGCTCCAATATGCATAACTTTGTGTTTCTTGGCATTGAAGCCAAGTTGCCAGATCATGGACCACCTCCCCAGCTTTTCCAGATCTTCCTGTCGGTCCCTTATCCCTTCAGCTGTGTCCACTCTCCCACAGAGCTTGATGTCATCTGCAAATAGGCACATTTTGCCTTTGATGCCATCCCCAATGTCATTGATGAAGACCTTGAACAACACCGGCCCCAGCAGAGCCCTGTGGGACCCCACTGGTTACTTCTCTGGTGCCAGATAACTCTCCTCCCACCACCACCCTCTGGGTTCTGTCCCTCAGCCAGTTTTCCACCCATCTGACCATCTTTTCCCCAACTCCAAGATCCGCCAACTTCCTGATCAACCTTTTGTGGGGCACAGAGTCAAAGGCCTTGCTGAAATCAAGATAGAGGATGTCTACCACTTGACCCCTGTCTACTGTCTTAGTGACATAGTCAAAGAAGTCAATCAGATTTGTTTGACATGATCTCCCCCCATGAACCCATGCTGCCTCTCATCCTGGAGACCATATTCCTCTAGATATTCCACCAACCTTTTCTTTAGTATGGTCTCCATCAGCTTGCCCACAATGGAGGTCAGACTGACTGGTCTGTAATTCCCTGGATCATCCTTGGGTCCGCTTTTGTGAAGGGGCACTACATGTGCTATTCTCCCAGTCCTGTGGTACCACGCCTGATTTTAGTGAACTATTAAATAGGTCTGCTAGCGGCCCTGCCAGCTCCTCAGCAAGTTCCTTTAGTACCCTTGGATGTACTCTGTCTGGGCCTGGTGATTTGTCCACTTTCAATGCCAGCAGACCCTACCTCGCTCTGTCCTCCTCTATCACCATGTCTGTGTTCCCCCCCCCGCTCCTCTTTTCCCTCCTGAAGGCACTGGTCCATCCTTCTCCCTGGTGAAGACAGAACAGAAGTATTCATTTAGTATCTCTGTTTTTCCTCCATTATCCTCCACCCACTCCACATCTTTATTAAGCCTAACAATCCCTTCCCTCTTGTCCCTTTTCTCACTTATATAGTGAAAGAAAGCCTTCTCCCCCCTTCTTAATTCCTTCAGCTATTTGAAGCTCCTTCTGTGCCTTTGCTCGCCAGACTTCCTTACTTGCCTCACTAGCCAACCTTAGGTAATTTTCCCTATCCACCTCTCTCTTGGTCTTCCTGAATTTTCTATAGGCCAACCTCTTTTCCCTTACTGCCTTGGCAATCCCAGAACTGAACCAGCTGGGTGCTTTGGCCCTTGTGTTCTTCCCCCTGAGCCTAACACACTCATATGTGGCAACTGTATTCCTTCCTTAATGATGGACCACTTTAAGTCTACCCCCATATCTGCTCTGATGCCCACCAGATTGCTCCTTAGAACATGAATGTCAAAAGTCTCTGGAACCTTGGCAAACTGGTCATGTAGCACTTTGTGGAGTTTGAAACAATTATGTGATGCAGTGTTAGCATTATCAGAACTTAGTGAACGCCTCCTTTTCTGCATGGCAGACCATGCTAGGAACCCAGGTGCTATACTCATCCTATGCACCAGGTCCTGACAACCAATCCCTAGTGTGTGGCTATAACCAATGCCTGGCTATAGTACTGGCTGACTGGCTCCCCAGACTATCTGCGATCACAGTTCTCTCCTGCAGAGCTGCAGCATGGCAGAGACTCTCTCCAAGATGCAGGCTCTCAGCTGATGCTTCTTTGCTGGGCTAGCCCATGATTCCCCCCCACTTTTCTGGAGGCAAGGTTTATGCTTCTCTGTCACAGAGTTCATCGAGGAAAGATGAGCAGTCTGTTGCAGAACAGCTCTCAGCAGCCACCTGTCGGTCTGTATCTTACCCTGGCAACAAGCTGACTTGAATTAGGGTACTCTTGACCTTCTTCCTTTTCAGCTGTACAAGCCTTCAGTTGGCTTACTGCTTCTGGCTCTGGAAGCCACAGACGGGCTTCCAAAAACTGGGATTCTGGTAGCAGTTATGTCTCTTAGATTTGCTCCTTGACAGAGTCAGATGCAGAGGGCTTTGATTCTGACACAGCTCCTATTTTTCACTGGGGGTCCAAAAAGCTGTCAATCATCCTGGGCAGCCCTGGAGGTCCATCATTTGACAACCTATTGTCCGACAAAACTTCCCAGAGGTCTCTGCTGGTTACTTTCATTGTCTGAAACCCTAATTGGCTGGCTGCCAGGGTCAGGGGTCAGCTGAATGGTGGTGCCCTGTGTGGCTGAAGGGCACTGGCCCCAAATGTCTATATTAAAAGGGCTCCTGCACTTAAATCAGTTTATCTGTGTCCCTGTTGCCTCTTGAATGGTAATGTGTTGCTGTCTGGTAGGTTGGAGTGATGTAACAGGAATTCCTTGCTCATGCTATGAGCACCAGTCATGCTCCTATGTCAGCAGTGACAATGGGCTATACCCTGAAAGCTTTTTGGGTCACGACAGCTACCATGTTCCCCCCCCAAACTTAAACACAGAAAATACATAAAAATAATACATGTTTAAAAACAAACACCAAAACCTAGCTAAATGGGACCCATTTTTAAGTTCACCATGCACATGCGCAGCAAACTTCTTGTGGCAGAGTGACTTTTGAGAGGTGTGTCACTGTCTGTCCAATGCAGAATGGTCTGCGAGGGGCAGGACAGTGTTACGACAATCAGCCAGGCTGATCATGATGCTATTTTGCCTGAAACGGTCTGCACTTGAAAACAAAAAGCCACAGCAATCATAATGCGGCTTTTTCTTGTCATCTGCAAGACACCGCCCAGCAAACAGCAGTTAGGTATCCTAATCAGCCTGCCTGACATGATGTCCCCCCCCAATCCCGTCTGTCTCTTCTTTCACCAGTGCAGTTAGGCTTGCTTCTGCCAGCCCCGTTATCTGTTGGCCTTCACTGGGGTTCCGGCTGAGTGTAACAGTAAAACTGCATGTTGTGGCGGGGTTGTCGATCGCCGCGCAGCTCAATGTGCGAGCTGCTGCGATTAGCTCCTCACGTTCTCGCCCCCTCTCACATTGCTGAAAATTGCCCCTCTTTTTTATGTTATTCCCCTACACAACCCTCCCTCTTAGCACCCACCCTCCTACACCTCCTCCCAAACATATGACACTGACACTGGGGGTGCCTAATCCCCCAGTGTCCTCAATTGTACAGAAAACTCTCCCTGAAAGAAAGAAAACTGTCCTGCAATGGTTTTATTTTATACTAGGGCAGTACAGATGTACAGAAGGCTATGGGCCCTTAAATGCACATTTCCCACAAGCGGGCTTAGCTTCCATTTATAGTATCTAGCAGGAATCTGTCTAATTTAGATTTAAACAGAGTGAAAGTATTTACTTTCACTACATCTCTAGGGAGGGAATTTCACATTGAAATAATTCTTTGTGTAAAATAGCTTCTTCTAGTATTGTTTTTGGGATTGGTTAATGACAACTGGTATGTACGACTCCTAAGTGTGATTTCTCTACGTGCAAGCACAAGCCCAAAGTCTGACAATAGGGGTTTATCTTTAGAGAGTTTGTACATCATAAGAAGGTCCCCTCTTGATCTCCTGAGTACCAGCAGGTACAGATTAAAGTCCCCTAGTCTATCCTTATAAGTATTTTTTTGGCAACCATCAATCATTCTTGTGATGTGCCTCTGTACCCCTTCCAGTTGTTTCACATCCTTATGTAAGGTGGGGTTCCATAAGGGGGAACAATAGTCTAGCAATGGTCATACATATGCCATAAATATATGCACAGGACTACTGTATCAGCACAAAGCCTGCCTACCCCCAGAGGCCCTAAACATTGCTGTTACCTCCTCAGTTCTCTCCCTTGTAGACTATGGGCTAACCATCTACTCGGCTGCTGACCGCACTGCACTAAATAAAATCCACCTATCCATTAACAAAGCTCCTTGCTGGAATGGATAAGCATACCCACAGCTGCACCCTGTATGCACTAACAAAAATCCTCACCCTAGACGAAAGAATACGTTATCAAACATGTCTCCTTACTAAGAAAATCCACCTAGGCCTTACTCCCACTGGAGTCTCAGCCTCCCTCTGCACTGCACATACCTTAGCAAACACCCATGCGGCAGATAAATTAACGTGGGCTGTTCCCAGGGTCACAACCACCCTGGCACAACGGTCCTTTCCCTACAGAGCACCATCCTGGTACAATGAACTCCCCCTGGCCATCACCTCTATCTCCAGACTAGGCCCCTTCAAAACAGCCCTCAAGAACCACATAATCTCCACCCGCCTCTGCCATTGTTCCCACTAAAAACAGATATCTGCCCACGGACGGCAAGACCCTGGGTTAAAAACATCCCTATCCCACTGCTGCTACTGTGTGTTAATGACAATGTTGGTAATCCGACTGCTCACATCACCTGCTAGCATATAGGCCTTGCCATAATTTTGATTGTACTGTTCGCTGACATTCACAAGCTCCCTGCAGGACTTGTATAGCTACCAAATCTATATAGGACTAGCAGCACTGTTCATACCCTGTTATCTTGTCTCCTACTCTCACTGTAATATTGTATACTGCCTATATTTGACACATCTTGTTTATACCCTGTTTTCTTTCTTCTACCCCCTCTGTAATATTGTATAATGTCTGCTTATTGTTATGTTTTGTACTCTGACGTGGAGCCTTTGGAAATGAGTCCCTGACTCAAAAGTTGTAATCCGATTTTCTCAATAAATAAATAAAATAAATAAATATGCTCTGTAAACTGGCATAATACATCCCCTGTTTCTAGAAGGAATTGATCTCTTTATGCAAGAAATAATTCTATTTTTTTTTCACTGCAAGTTCAGTACAGTGTGTGCCAAACTTAAGGTCTTTGGTACCAACTACACCCAAATCATTTTCATTTGTCACTGGCTTTAAGCTCTTTCCCGCCAGAGTGTAGTCATTACACTTATTGTCATCTCCTAAGTGCATGACAACACACTTATCTGGATTAAACATCATTCCGTTTAAACTGGCCCACATTTCCAATTGTGCGAGATCAGTTTTCAGAATTTCAACTCCCTTATCTGAACTAACATCAGCAAGTATTTTGGTATCATCAGCGAATCGGATGGCGAAACTACTTATTCTTTTGTCAAGATCTAAAATAAAAAGAAAAAACAATGAAGGCCCCAGAACCGAGCCCTGGAGCACTCCAATAGTCACTGGTCCTGTGTCTGATTTAAAACCTCTAATTCTAACCACTTGCATCTGAAAGCCATGCCATTACCCAGTTTATAAGAGAGTTGTGTAAGTCAAATGCTATCATTTTTTCAATAAGTGTAGTATGGGGGACCTTGTCAAAAGCCTTGCATAAGTCCAAACAGATGATGTCAACAGATTTCTTTTGTTCCAATAATGCACTTACTCTCTCATAAAAAAACAAGATTATCCTGAGGAAAAAAAAAAAAAGAAAACCGTCCATCATTGTCTGTTGTGCCGATACCCCCTCCACGTGACCCTCGCAAGGGTGGCCACCGAGTGCTCCTGCTAGCCCAGTTATCTGTTGGCCTTGATTGGGGGTCTGGTAGAGCATAACAGTAAAGCTGAAACATTCCTGTCCCTGAAAAAAAGAAAACTGTCCCGTCTTCATTATTTTTTTTAACCTTTTAAAAAAGAAAATAGTACCTTGTTGTCTCCCCGCCTCTCCCCCATCCTGCCCCTCCCTCTGTGCAACCACCCCCCCATACACACACCCTTATCCCGTACTTACCACTGGAGGTCAAGCGCTGCCATCTTCTCTGGACTGGGACACGTTTGCACTCTTCAAAGCCGAACCGTGAACTGAAAAGTCACGGTAAGCGCTGTATAATACAGTAGCTGTTAATGGTGGTTTCAACTTATGTTGATATCTCAGTCATTTTTTGAGATGTTTGCACCACATTTTCAACATGGGGTTCTTGGGAACCCACCTCATGAACACTGTCACTGTCATCTCATTACTGTGTCCCAAAAGGTGATTTCGCAGTCACTGAATGGAATCACCTTTTGGGACCAATTAATGAAATGACAGTACAACTGCTCATGAGGTGGGGTTCCAAAAATTCCATGTAGAAAATTTGGAACAAAAATACCAACAAACACCCAAGTTACGTATGCTCATTTAAATTTTCCTATGCATGAGTGTAACTTAGTCAATTTTTAATATTAATCACTCCAAATTTTCAACATAGCCATTTTTACACACTGCCTCATGAACAGTACAGCTGACATTTCTCACATCCTGCCCAAAACATGTTCTCGTACCTGTGGCATGGAATGGTGCAGTCGCTGTGTGAAACCACCTTTCGGGATTGAGTAACAAAATGATAGCACTACTGTTCATGAGGCAGGGTCCCAAAAAACCCAGGTTGAAAATTTGGAGCAAAAATACCAACAAAAGACAAAGTTACATGCACTTGTTGAAATTTTCCTACACATGTGCATAGTTTTGCCAATTGTTTTATGTTTTGACTCCAAATTTTTAACCTAGCCATTTCTTCACACAACCTCATGGACAGTACAGCTTTCATTTCACACATCCTGCCCAAATAGAGTTTCCGCACGTTTGGCGTGGAATGGTGTTTTGCCACGGATTAAGAAATTTTCACCTATGGGGTTTATGAGGTACGGTAATAAGACTGTGTTGAAAATTTGGGGTCAAAATGTGAAAAAATTACAAGGGGTGCATAGGTAGGGGTGTCACCAGCAGAAGGAGGGAGGGAGGGAGGGAAGTAGTGATGCTATTGTATAAAACCCTGGTCAGGCCTAATAGCGGGTAGGTCATGTCAGATGAACCTGATAGATTTCTTTGACTGGGTGATGAAGGAAGTTAATCTGGGGTGGGGGGGCATGGATATTGCCTACATCAGTTTCAGCAAGGTCTTCGACACAGTCTCACAAAAGAGGCTTGTTAACAAGATTGGTAGTCTGGGCATGGTAGACAAGGTGGTGGACTGGGTTAGGAACTGGCTAACAGACAGGAGACAGAGGGTGGTGGTAAATAAGGAATGATCTGGGAGGGTGACCAGTGGAGTACCATAGGAATCCTTTCTTGGGACAGTCCTGTTCAATGTCTTCATCAGTGACATTGCAAAGGGGCTGGAAGGAAAGGTCTGCCTGTTTGCAGATGACACCAAGGTCTGCAACAGGGTGGATACTCTGGAAGGGGTGGAGAAAATGAGAAAGGATCTAGGCAGGCTTGAGAAATGGTCTGAGGAGTAGCAACTGAGGTTTAAATCAAAGAAGTGCAAAATTATGCACCTGGGACATAGAAACCCAGGGGAGAGCTACAGGATGGGGGGGGGGCAATGGCTGACAGTCACCAAGGAACAAAGGGACCTGGGGGTTATAATTCCACTTGACTTGAAAATGTCAAAGCAGACTTCAAAGGTCCTGGCCTGGTGGTGCCACGAGTTGAGGCACTGGACGCCACACCTTGCACTGCGCCGGCAACCTGGGTTCAGGAGTGAACTCGGATGGTCAGAGGGAGGAGGATCGAGCATCCCTGAGACTGCTGTCCTCCTCTGGGGAGGGTGGGGAGGGACTCCCATGAAGGTGCTGGCTCCTGGCGGTGGCTAGGGGGTAGTGCAATCCACGATACAATGGTGGAGTCGGCATGGGCTGATGTGCAGTGCATGGGAGCACGTGCCGCAGCATCCTTGACATCATTGCATGCCCATACCATGGGGGGGGAACTCAGGACAAAGAAAAATGGCTGAATCTTCTGGTGCGAATGAGGGTCTGCCTGCGGCACTGCACCAGATGCTCCAGGAACTCCTTCTGGCCCTGACCCCTTGGCCTCCCATGAAAGGGGTCTGCGACATGTCCTGAGTGAGGGAGAAGGAAGGAGGTAGTAGTTCGGGCACGGCGCCCAGTGCGGGAGCCATCAGTGGACCAGATCCAGGGGAACCATAGGAACACCTCAGCCGAGGAGGTAGGCTGAATAAGCAAACGAAAAATATAAGACTTCAAAGGCAGTGGGGAGGGCCAGTGGCATGCTGGAGTGCATAAGCAGTGGCAGCAGCAGAAGGAGGGAGGTAGCGATGACATTATATAAAACCCTGGTCAGTCCTCACATGGAATACTGTGTGCAGTTCTGGAGGCTGCACCTTCGAACGGGCATAAATGGGCTGGAGACAGTCCAGAGAAGGGTGACTAAGATGGTACAGGGCTTGCACCACAAAACGAACTAGCAGAGATTAAGAGACTGCAATATATATACTCGCTGGCGTTTTTGTTAAAAAGTTAAAGATGACGGCCACGCTGGGTCAGCCACTGAAGGCTACCAAGAGCTATTAGTTTAAATCTACTATTTAGCGTCTAGCGTTTAGCGCTTGATTCAATGTTTGAAGTTATGTTTTTAGTTTTATTTTAATCGTTTTATTTTAGACGCATCATTAATTGTGTTTACTTGCGACTTGGATACCTGATATCTGATATCTGACCTTTACTACTTTGCTACTGTTTTCTGGACTTAAGGATTGATTACATCTGGATTCTCGACTTCTGTTATTGTTTGGTTGGAATCAAGGATCGAACATATAACTGTGGATTAATCTTGGTTTGCTGCGTGTTTGCTTTGTTTATTTTTGCAATTTTCGCAATCTCGCCAGGTTAAAGGCATTCTGGCTGCTTTAAAGTTATCTTAGAAGGGAAGGAGTTTGGTGTCGGAAGCTGCGTTGGAAGTTGTGAATTTGTCCACAGTCTTATAGCAAGGATGGCCCATTTTAATCAGCGGGCTTAAACAAGATTTGTTCTCCTGAAACGGACTAGAGGAGACTGACTTGAAGTTTCTTCGATTATTATAGGAGTGACCGTCGCCGTCTCGGTCTTCGACCAGGCAGAAGTTGCCTCGGTTTCTCCCTAGGGAGCTGGGGGCCAGGGTGTCTCCTAAGCCGCCTTGGGGTCTAGCTGTTAGGCTGACTGCCGAGGCGTCTGTAGCCGCTGGTTGTCAACCGGTTGGGGGTGTTTGTCTCCGCTAAGTGGATGGACTGGCGTGCCTGACTGCGAGTATCTTTCTGAACAACTGCCTGCCCGGAGTCTTTCGGCTTCTGACCGCGCTGCAAGGATTTTTTTCCCGGGGTTTGTGCTAAAGAACTGCCTGACCTCCCTTGGATTCGATGTGGATCTCTGCTATGTGACTGGGTTTATCGGAGTAACTATCTTGCCTTCCCTTGTTTTGGATTTTGATCTTAACTTTTGCCTGTGCCTGGTCCTGTTTGAGAACTGACCTCCTGTTCCTTTCTGCTCCTGGACATAGGGGTGGTGAGATTGCGGTGCATATTTATTTTGTAATTATGTATTAATGCCTGGTTTTATTTTTGAATGGTCCCTCACCATGTGAGAGGTGGTATTGGGGGAATATACAATTTTTTTGTCAATTTGAATTGTTGCACGTGAGAGGTGCTGCATTGAATCTCAAATTATAAATCATTGTTCTTTAGTTGTTAGCTTGGGTTTGGTATCCAGTTGCATCTGATCACATTGACACTGTGTTATTTGGATAATTTGATATTACTTTATTATTATTTTTATATTTTTGTTATTTGTGGGTTGGGGTTTAAGTTGTGATAGGATGGGTTTTATTTTATATTTTATTATATTGTTTGTTTTATTTTGCTCACCCTCTGTGAGAGAGAGAGTGGAGAGTGTTTTATTTTAGTCTGATATTAATAGGTCTTTGTTTATTTTTGGTTTTTGTTTCTGATTAATTATAATGTGTTGAACAGGCGTAGAGGCAGTTGGGCATTATTCCCCCACTAGGCTCAGGGAATTACACCCTTTTGAATGCCCACCATTAACATCCGACACCTATTTTAGGTGTCGTGCGTTGGGCATCCTGAACAAGCATAGACGAAGGTGGAGAGCCAGGCCTGGTGGGGGACAGGAAAGGGGAGGACGAATTGGGGTTTTGGGGTCCAGGAGATGCCCTGGGGAAAATGGGGTCAGGATAGAGGTTACTCTTGTCTTGTCCTCATACCCAAGGGCTCCGATGTAATTGGACAGGTGCCGAGGTCTTCCCCGACAGCTCATCCCGTCTTAGCGGTGTTATGCAATGCCAGATCAATTAAGAACAAGACAGCTATTATTGCTGATCTTGTTGGATCATCTGATCTGGCTTGCATCACCGAGACCTGGCTGGATGGAAATCCAGGCCCTGTATTGGCCTTGGCAACTCCAGCCGGGTTCTCGGTGACACACCGGCCAAGGCTGGATTGTAGAGGCGGGGGTGTGGCCATTATGTTTAAATCTGAGCTGGGCCTTGTGGATGTGCCATGGGGAAACACCAATTCCTTTGAATATATCCTGGGAGAGGGTGCAGGCTACGAGATTCTCCTCGTCTACCGTCCACCAGGCGATGGCGGAGTTTTCCTGCAGGAGATAGCAGACTTCATCGTCGACCTGGTGCTGAGGTTTCCAGACTGATACTCTGGGCGACCTCAATGCCTGGGTCGACGATGAATCTCTTCTTTTGGTCAAAATCTCCTCCAGCTAATGAACATGCTGGGCCTGACACAGGTTGTTACCTCCTCTACCCATATAGGGGTCATTCATTGGATTTGGTTTTTCTCATGGGTATGGAGATCACTGATTTGGGGGTGGAACCTGTCAGCTGGTCTGACCATTACACCATAAGGTTCAGCTTCAAGGCCCCCTCTAATAGGTCTGTCCCTACGGAGATGGTTCAGTACCGCCCTTTAAGGGGTGTTGATCCCAACGACCTAATGGCGGTCCTGGATCTATCGAGCTTTTCGGGTGAATGCATGAGTCCAGATGATCTGGTATTAGCCTATAATAAGGCTGTAGGAGATGCTCTGGACAAATTGCTTCTGCTCGTGTTCGGCCTCTCACCCTCCATCCAAGGAGCCCATGGTTTGATGGCTCCTTGAAGGAGTTAAGGCGAGTTGGCCAAAGGTTGGAGAGAGTTTGGCGGAAATCGGACCTTGATGCCGACAGGCTTAGATTGATGGCACATTATTATAGCTATCAATCAGAAATCACTCATAAGAAGGCAGAATTCCTGTCCAGAGAGATTTCTACGGCACAGAATCTACCAGCTCAGCTTTTCTGGACCGTGGACAGACTGTGCAATCCAGTCTGTCTTCAGCCCAGAGAAGCTTTTTCTCAGCTAAGATGCGAGGAGTTTGCTCGGTTCTTTGCGGATAAGGTTGCCAACATCAGGTCCGGTATCGGTCCAACCTTTCCTATGGGGGATTGCAGTGGTTGACTAGAAGTGGCTTGTCCTCAGTCTGTCTGGTTAGACTTTCACCGGCCAGAATTCGGGAACATTGTGAAGATCATCCAAACAATGCAACCAACTAGTTGTAGTTTGGATCCGGGACCTACACTGCTTTTAGTATGTTGTGTAGAAGCCATCTACCCAATCCTTGCAGACATTGTCTGGAAATCCCTGGGAGTTTTTGATCCCTTAGGAGGCGGTAGTTCACCACCCTTAAAAAATCCTCCTTGATCCAGATTGTCTAGCTGGCACCGCCTATCTCTAACCTGCTATTTGTTGGTAAGGTTATTGAAAAGGCAGTTGCGTTGCAATTGGATGATCATCTTATATCTCACAATGTCTACGATACTCTCCAGTCTGGTTTCAGGAAAAGGCATAGTACAGAGACTGCCCTTGTCCGGGTATTGAGTGACCTCCTTATGGCCAGAGATCAAAAGGTATGTACCATTCTGGTCCTTCTCGATCTATCTGCTGCATTTGACACTGTAGACCATGGAGTGCTATTGGAGCACCTACGGGTCTTCTGTGGGCTGTCTGGTACAGTCCTCGAATGGTTTCATTCTTACCTCACAGGCAAGTTTCAGAGAGTTGTCACTGGAATCTATTCCTCTGGCGCTCACTCCCTGTCCTGTGGGGTACCACAGGGCTCCATTTTAGCTCCCATGTTGTTTGCAGTATATATGCTGCCATTAGGAGAAATCATCAGGCGATACAGTCTGGGTTTTCACTGCTATGCAGATGATACCCAGCTGTATCTGTCCTTTCTCCTCGATCAGGGTGATGCACTCTCTGTACTTAACAACTGCCTTGATGAGATCAGACTCTGGATGAGTTTGAGCTGGTTGAGACTCAATCCGGACAAGACTGAGGTATTGGTGGTGGATCCAGGTCGTCCGGGGTCGGGTATGGGAGCTGGACAACCATCAGGTTTATTACTTGGTGGTGCACCGCTTCCTACCTCTGAACAGGTGCAAAATCTGGGCGTTATTTTTGATGATGGTCTGACTCTGAAATCTCAGGTGTCAGCTGTTGTCAAATCCTCTTTTTACCATCTGAGGAATATCGCCCGGGTGAAACATCTGATTCCCCCAGGTAACCTTCCAACATTGGTCCACGCCTTTATCACTACTCATCTGGACTACTGCAATTCCCTCTACCTAGGGCTACCTGGGGTTGACATCCGCCGCCTTCAGCTAGTGCAGAACGTGGCAGCCAGGCTTTTGACTGGGACTTCTAGAACCAGTCATATTATGCCTGTGCTCCGTGAACTGCACTGGCTGCCTGTTTGGTGGCAGATCACCTTTAAGGTTGGTTTATTAACCTTTAAAGCTCTATATGATCAGGGACCCGGTTACCTGAAAGATCTCCTGATTCCCTACTTCCCTCTCTGTCCTCTCTGTTCCACCAACAAGGGATTGCTGGAGATTCCCAGGGTTCGTTTGAAGTCATCAGGATCTCGTGCCTTTGCTTTTACAGCACCAACCCTGTGGAATTCTCTACCTCGTTGGCTAAGAGAATGCCCAACCGTCGATAAGTTTAAGGTCGCCTTAAAAACATATCTTTTTGAGTTAGCATTTTCAAATTGAATTAACGTTTTATAAGTGATGTGTAACATCTTGCTTAATGTAGATCTAATGATTTTCCTTGTGTTCTTAGCTCTGGTTGATTTTAAATTTTTGGATTTTATAAATTTTAATGTTTGTACAGTGCCTTGGTTTTGAAAGGCGCTTTATAAATAAAATTGAATTGAATTGAATTGGAGGTGAGGAGGCAGACAGGAGACATGATAGAGACATTCAAGTACCTCAAGGGTATAAACAAGGTGCAGGGGGAAGACATCTTCCAATACAAGAGAAGTACAAGAATGAGGGGGCAGGGCATAAAATTGGAAGGTGGTGGACCACTCTCTAATAGTCACTTGCTGCAATCTTGAATCAAGATAATTTCGAAACCAATTTATAACCGACTCAGACATACCACAGGTTTTTAGTCTGGACAGGAGGATGCCATGGTCCAGCGTGTCAAAGGCCTTTGAAAGGTCTACAAAAATTGCTCCCACTGGCATCCCCCTGTCCATACTCTCCATTATATCTCCTGTGACCTTTATAAGGGCAGTGTTTGTTCCATGCTCGGGTCTAAAGCCGGATTGATAACTGTTAAGGATTTCATTATCTTTCAGATATACCTGTAATTGTTTTGCAACTATTTTCTCCAAAATTTTAGAAATTGTTGGTAAAAGAGAAATTGGTCTGTAATTTTCTAATAATAACCTAGATCCTGTCTTATAAATTGGCACAATCTTGGCAGTCTTCCAAATTTGAGGTAACTCTGCAGAGAGAAGAGACAAATTAAATAAATTTGCTAAGGGTAAATCAATAATAGGGGCTGCATATTTTAATAAGATATTAGGGATACCATCCATACCTTCTGCTTTATTAGTATTAATTTGAAATAATAAATCCCTAACATCTCCTCTAGCAATAGAAGTAAACTTAAACTCAGCTTGTTTACCAGATTGTACATAAACCCTATCTGTATCATTTGCCTGGGAATTTCTCTGTAGAACCTGATTTACATCTCCTCCACCCAATTGTAATTCATTAATACTATTTGTAAAAAGGTATTAAACTCATTAACTACCTTGTTTCCAATCCATCTTATTACCATTAATTAAGAAATGATTAGGATATCCCAAGCTAAGTCCCTTATGCATCTTATTTATTGTGTTCCAAAATACTCTTGAGTTTTCCATCATTTCTTTAGACAATTTTTATTACAATAGGCCAATCTAGCCTTTCTAATTTCCTTTGTATATACATTTCTTAATTGCCTATATTTATGCCAGTCCTGGTCTCTCTTTGCTGAGTTAGCTTGTTTCCATGCCTTATCTCTAGCTCTTTTAATTTTAAACAAACCTGAGTCATACCATGGCGCTTTGTTTGATTTTATCAACCTAGTTTTTATGGGAGCATGTTTACTGCAAATTTGTATTAAATCCTTTTGAAACATATCCCATGCATCCCCCACACTGGGAATTAGTTCTAGTCTCTCCCAGTTATAATTTATAATTCCTGCATAGATTGAACATAATCAAACTGTTTAAAGACTCTAATTTGTGCAACATTCTTAGATGTCTTTCTAGATTTCTGATTTCTAATACAGAAAATTATCTGATGATCTGACATTGAGTCTGGTAACACCCCACTCTTTATAAACTTTTCTGGATTTGTAGTAAAAATAAGATCTAACATAGTTGACTTACTGGGATTTACTGCATTTAACCTAATAACATATTTTATCAGTTGCACCAAATTCAATGTAGTAGCCATATCAATTAGACTATGATGGGCATCTATATTTCCCCAATCAACATTTAAATCCCCAATTATCAAAATTTCATGTGAATTTTGATAATTCTTCAGTACATCCTGTATTTCAGAGAAGACCATTAAGCTGCTTTTAGGTGGACGGTAAATGCCAATCAATAAGATGGGTTTAGAATAAGGTAGCTTTAATTCTAATGGTAACAATTCTGAATCAGTCCAATTATACAAATCTTGCAATTTTCTAACATCAATCCAATTTTAACATAAACTAATACTCCCTCCTCTTTGGATCTGTCTTTTCTATATATATGGAAATTTTCCAGGCTATATCATTATCTTGAATTTTGTATGCAGCCATGATTCAGTAATTATTAAAATATCAGGCTTATAATAAACCACCCACTCTCTTAGATACTCAGTTTTCTTAAGCAAACTACAAATATTAATATGCACAATTTTCAGTTCTTTTTCATTCAACATTTCAAATGTATAATCATGATTCAAATCAGCAACAGGCCCAGGATTTAATTGAACATCCCCACTTAACATTAACCCTATAATTACAAACCATTTACCCATTCTAGACATTTTAAAATATAAAACATTTCCCCTTCACTAGATAATTTCTAGATTTGGCACTTTCTAAAACAACATTATGTCCCCAGCCACATAGAAGTTCACTACCCATATACACCCATTTGATCAAAGTTGTCTCAATATGGATATTCAATAAAGAGGCATGAATGTCCCCTTGCCACCCAATTAGAACATTTCTCTCTCCCATCATAGTTCCCTTATACTCTAATGTATCTGTACTACTTAATTCTATGCCTCTTGTGTGCACCTTCTCATTATCTTTTCCTCATGATGTGGTGACAGTGACAATAGAAATACCAATACCAATGCCAATGGCAAACTTTCGGCACGGACAAATGCTTGTTGTACCATAGCTATTACAGGGTTGTAACCCCTAGTCTGTAAGCCAATGCAATGTAAAATATTGTCCTCAATGATTTATATTCTCCACTAGTCTGTAATGCTAGGCACTTCCTTTACTGATATAAATGCTTGTATTCTTGACTAATGTTTAATTGTTCGTTCATCTTTTATTATGTACTCTCTCAGGTTGTGTCTGAACATAGGCAAGTTTCTTGCCTAGTACACTTACCCGGTAAACAAAAGCTAAGCAAATAAGATTCTGGTGTTTGTTTTTTAAATTAGGAAAAGATATGCCTTTTCTGGGCACCGTAAATGGGGCAGAGTGCTCAGTCAGTGTGGGGATGGGGGGACAGAGGCAAGCGTGTCAGTTCAAACAGCTTGTTAGCTCGAACAACATGTCAGCTCAGTGTAATTTCCATGCCGAGTTGAGACTAAATTTTGTCTCTACTGCCTAAAGATCAATGGCAAGGCTGCATTTCATTTTATTAGATTTCGACTTAGTTTTGTGCACGTTCAATAAAAAAGTCATGTTTAAACCTATTTAATCTGTGTCCTATTTTTTTCTCTTATTTTTTATGTTTGTTTGTTCTTGTGCAAAGCAAACATATATCTATGATACTGGATTTTGAGAGGTGTGTTACTGTCGGTCCAATACAGGGCAGTTTGCAGTGGACTCGACAGTGTCAGACCAATGATCAGTGAGGCTGATCGTGTCACTCTTCTGTGATTGCTGGGCAGAAGCTTTGTGAAGGCCAAAGGAAAACAAAGCCCCCTGTATCGCAGGGTGGTTCTTTGCTTTGATCTGCATGATGCTGCCCAGCAAGCCAGCTGAGAGGCGTTGCAGCCAGTCTGCTGTTGTCCTCCTTTCCCAGGTAAAAACAATCCCACCCTCTGTCATGCATCCCGCTCACCTCCCTGGGGCATCCTATGCCCTGTACCCCATTTAAACAATCCCACCCTTGGCCAAGTATCCATCCCACCTTCCATTTGCTTCTCATGACCCTTCTAAACAATTCCACCATGTGCCAAGTATCTCTGCAACCTCCCCATTTCTTCCCCTACCCTGTAAATATGAATCCAACACTGTAGTACCCAATCTCCAGTGTTAGTACCTGAAATAAAGAAAATCGTCCCTCATTGTCTTTTTTTTTTATATATCCTGTAAAAATGAAAATGGTCCATCAATGTCTCTTGCAGCCGCCACCCCTCACTGTGGTTATCCCCCCACCCAAACCCCACACTCAGCACCCACCACCCCAACCGCACCCCTCACCCATTGCGTACCTTGCAGGGATGTCCAATGCCATAATCCTCCCTGGACCAGAGACACGTCTTCACTCTTCAATGTCAGACCAGGAACTGAGGACATCAGATATGTGGAGTCAATGTATTTTAATATATTTTGAACTTGTACTCCACTTGATAATTTTTTTAATATTTATCTCCAGCTGGCCTGGTGGCGCTGAGGGTTGAGGTGCTGGATGCCACACCTCACTTCACACTGGCGACCCGGGTTTGGGAACAGACTCGGGTCGCCAGGGAAGGAGAGGGATTGAGCATCCGTAGACTACTCTCCCTCTCCGGGGGGAGGGAGTTCCCAGTCGTTGGCACTCCAGTGACCTCTGGTGGAGACCAGAGGGTGGTGCGCTGGCACTGTAAGACAGGGGTGAGCTTGGGGCATGATGCCGGGAAGGAGCGCATGCGGACGCGTGCGTGCCCCCTTCCATTGGCGTCATTGCACGCCCCAGGCCACGTTGGAGAAAAAGGGAAAGTGTGGTGCTCAGTCACAGTGGCTTGATGGCCATCTGAGGAGCTGGCTGGCCTTGGGGGCATCACTGCCCAGATACTGGATCCTGTGTCGGTGGGGAGTAAGGAGGGGGACTCCCTGCCGCCCCACCGCGGGGGGCAAGCCGCAGGGGTAGATGGCAGTGGGGGCTTCAATGGGGCCAGGACAGAGCCGGATGGCGGCCGGAGACAGGCGGATGCCGAGACATGAAGAGGCAGATCGAGAGCCACAAGGTAAAAAGTACTAACTAAAAAAAATGAAAAAAAAAAAAATATATTTATCTCCAAATTTTCAGCATCACCTTTTTGAGACCCCACCTCATGAACAAGTTAGGTGAAATTTCTCAAATCCAGACTGAATGGGTAATTTTGCAGTTGCTCTGCAAAATCACCTTTTTGTGCAGGATTTGAACACTGTCATCTACTGGGTTCATGAGGTGGGGTCTTAAGAAGACTATGCTGAAAATATGGGGTCAAAATAGTAAAAAGATATAACGGTATGTTGAATTTTTTCAACACTCATTCATAACTGGCTGTTGACCCTCCCAATCCTGTCGGTGCAGCAGTAGTGCTACCAGTCACGGCACTAGTGACCCAAGTTTGGAAGTGAGCTCAGGGCATCAGAGGGCTGGCCAGGGGAAGGAGGATCAAGTGTCCAGAGGACTGCTGTCCTCAGGCAGGGGGAAGGTTTGCAGAGCCCAGGGTATGTCTGACTCCTAGAGGCAGCTGGGGGAAAGGCACCTAAGACTGCCTAGGAAGGCAGGAGGGGCAGGACAGATGTTGACAAGCTGCATGTGGGAGCATGCAGGACTTGTCATAGTGTCATTGTGTGCCTTGCCACTTGGGGAGTGGGGGGTAAGAACAGGAAAAAAAAACACCTACTGGTGGCAGGATGGTGCTCTGACACCCACAGGCCCTGCACCCAGCTAGCTGGGCTTGTCAGTCCGGAATACTGGATCTGGTTCCCAATAAGGGTTGGGGGAACCCCATCGGCCCCGCAGGCGGGGGGGCAAACCCTGGGGTTACTGGCTGGCTGGTAAGTCCCGGTGGCTGTCGGGTGATGGGCTGGGGTGGCAGGGACAGAGTGGGGCTATCCGGTAAGAAGGGAAAAACAGTGCATTAAGGAAAAAAATGTTACCTGCAAATTTTCAAAATAACCATTTTTTTTTTACACCAACTAATGAATGTGACGGGTGTCATTTTTCAAATCCGGGCCAAAATGTATTTTCACACATGTGGCACAAAATTACATTTTGGTCAGTATTTTATGAATGATACCTGCCATGTTCAGAAGGAGGGGCCATAAAAAGACCGTGTTGAAAATGTGGGGTCAAAATGTCAAAACAAAGTTCTAAAGAAACGTTAATTTTTTTTCAATGTTTGCTCACAACATTGCGATGTGTGCAAATTTTGGCCCACAGTTTTCAGCCTAGCCCTCTTGTTACCCCACTCATGAACAGGACAGGTGTCATGTTTCAAAACTCCTCCAAAACATGCTTTTGCATTTGTTCTGTGAAGTCACCTTTCAAACGGAATTTTAAAAAATCCACCTGGCATGATCATAAGGTGGGGTCATAAAAAGGCAGAGTTGAAAATTGGGGATCAAAATATCAAAAAACAACCAAGTTATGAGGAAACATTTAATTTGTTCAATGTTTACTCACAACTTTGTGCTTTTTACAGATTTGGGCCCCAAATATGCACATATCCCTTTAGTTACTCTACCTAATGAACATGACAGGTGTCATTTTTCAAATCCCCTTTGAAACATGTTTTTGAAATCCCTCTGTGAAAACCCCTTTCAGACAGGATTTAAAAAAATCCACCCGTCTTGATTATAACATGGAGTCTTTATAAAAAGACTACGTTGAAAATTTGGAGTCAAAATGTGGAGAAAGAATTAAATTCTGAAGAAACACTGAATTGTTCCAACGTTTACTCATAACTATTTCTTCAGATTTTGGCCCCTAATATTCAACATATCCCTTATGTTTCCTCATCTCATGAACGTGGCAGGTGTAATTTTTCAAGCCTGCTCTGAAACATGTTTTCACAGTCGTACTGGGAAATCTCTTTCGGATTGGATTTAAAAAAAATCCCACCTGTCTTGATCATAATGTCAGGTCATAAAAAGACTGCTGGAAATTTGGGGGTCAAAATGTGGGAACCCAGTGAAAATTAGATATTACCTTTCAGCTGGACCATCCTGGGTAAATATAATCTAACAAAGTGTAAAAGCAGGACACCACTGAAAATGACATACTGCATCTCACCTGGTCTATTCTAGGCAAGTATTTAGTAAAAATGTATAAAAGCAGGACCCCATTACAGCATTGACCCCACTGATCTGTGCATCTATGCCGCTTTATCCTGGAAAAATACTTTGTAAAAGCTGGACCCCATTGAAAATGTAACTTGACTTCTAGCTTCACTGTCTTGGGTAAATATATTATAAGGATGGGTAAAAATAGTGCCCCATCAAAAACAAGATATTGCATCTTGGCTGTGCTATCCTGGGTAAATACAATGTAAAAACTGGGAAAAGTAGGATCCCACTGAAGACAAGATAGCATCCGAACTGTGCTACTCTGGGTAAATGCAGTACAATAATGTGTCAAAGCAGGACCCCATTGAAAATGAGATATAGTATCTTAGCTGGGTTATCCTGCATAAATATACTGCAAACTGTATAAAAATAGGACCCTATAGCAGAACCCCACTGAAAATGAGGTGTTGCAGCTAAGATGACCTGTCCTAGAAAAATGCATTATAAAAGCAGGACCACACTAAACACAATTGCATCTCACCTCTGCTATTCTGGGCAAGTGCAGTATAAAACTGTGTGAAATCAGGACCCCACTGCAAATGACATATTACATCTCATCTGGTCTATCTTGGGTAAATGTATAGTAAAAATATTTACAAGCAGGTTCTAGTAGAAACAGCATGCAAGCAGACATTCAGCACTGACAAATGCTTGTGTAACCCTGGCCTAAAAGGGGGTTTACCTTTGGCTCTCTCTAGAGCACTGCTGCTGCCTTCTCCAGCACTGCAGTCCTGGTTCAGACTGTGGCTGCAGGACCCAGGGTTGAACTGGACACTCGTGTATTCTGCAGGCTTGTTCAGCGCCTTCTCACTGTGCCAGTGTGCTGCCACCTCTACTCACTCACTCACTCACCCAGCCCCTGGAATGCCGTCAGGGTCAGGGAGCCCACAGCAAGGAGCTTGCTCAGTTTCAAGCAGCTCTCAAAGCTGCACAAAGTGCAGAACCACTCTTCTGCTGTGAGAAAGAACGTTGGGGATACTCGACAGCTCATCCCTGCCACTAATTCACCCCCCAGTCCCACTAGATGGCAACAGGGACCGGGAGGTATTGATCCTGGTGGCCAAAAGCCAGATCATGGGACAGAAACATGTTAAAATAGAAGATAAATTAAATACTACAAACAGCCATGTTTGTAGTTTTTCTAGCCCCAGGACTACTGAAAAGAGGGTCAGAGGACACATAACCTGGATGGGAATGTTGGGTGTTCCTTTTTTTATTACTCATTTTTTATATACATCTTAATATATCCATCACATAAATTTCATAAGAATTGTTATACAAGATTAACACTTATTACAATTATCCTACTTGTGATGACTAAATTCAGTACCAAAACAATAGTAACTTGATATAATAGCTTCATCCTTAATGTTAGTAACTGCCTCCATTTGTCCATAGGAGTCCCATGGAGTGTACTATACCAACCTACAGTTTCTTATATTTCTATAATATTTTGTAAATGAGGAATACTTTCTTCTGTTTCCCTCCATTTCAGGCCTATGGGGTCCTCTACATCATCTAAATCAGTTATACATTTTTCATGTAATATAGTCTCATAGAAAATAGTCCACCATTTAATACCATTAAAAGTTTACAAGTGACCCTCCTTCCAGTTCATCGATATGATTCTTTTTATTGTCATTGATGCTAAGGCTATAATTTGTTGTTGTTTAGGATCTAATTTAAGTGTGGAAAAATCATTAAATAAAAATACCTCAGCCATACATAGGATTATTTGGTTAAACCCTTTTGACATGATTTGACTTACTTTGATCCACCTGGGGTCGATTCCTGGATATACCCATAAACAGTGGAATAAATCTGCTTTTTGTTTACAATTATGCCAACACCACATAGGGTATTGCTTATTAATCTTATGTATTTGACAAGAAGTAATATATGCTCTATCATTTATGTTTCTTTGGATAGACTTATTTTTTGCTAAAACATAAATTCGGTTACTGTTTTGCCTAATCTGTACCCATTGCATATGATTTACTTGAATTTTAGCTTCCTTGTTCCATTTAATATTTGTTTTCTTATAGGCCAAAATTTTTTTTTAACCATCTTTTCATAGAAAAGGGCCAACGATTTTTTTAAATGTTGACCCATAATTCTTTCCTGTTCCTTTAAGCTATTTGCAATTATATAGTTATTAGACTGAAATCTTTTTTGAACCTTCTGAAATTTTTTATGCAATGCATAATAATACATTATATTCCATTTTCTCTGCCCAATTCTCTAACAAAACATCACACAACATGAATTTGCCCTCTTGCAACAAGTCCTTCCAGGAATCAATCCCTGTATTAGTCATAAGGTTTATTGTTAGGCTATTATTAGGCTGGAAAGGCTCCCCATCTGATTCCCTCCTCCTATATTGATAGGAAAAAAATAACCAACACAAATTTAACATTTGTGGTTTCCTTTGATATCTATATATTAGATCGAACCACTCTGGAAGGAAGGTCACTTGACCTCTCACAATGTCTGATTTAAACCAAAGTTCCTGAAAAACATTCATATATTGGTCTTTCAGCCATTGAGAAAACATAACATGAAACAGTTTATGTACTTCCTTATCCCCAAATGACCATTCATTTATTAAAGCAAGAAGATGGGCTGCTGCATATTTTTCCGTATCCAGACAACCTATACCACCATTTTTCCTCACTACTGTGATGGCTTTCCATGCTATGCGCGGGTTGCCACCTCGTCACAGGAATTTAAAAAAAATTATTTTTAACTCCATGAACCAGGCTAAAGATGGAGCCCCCAACACATTTTGTATTACATACATTAATTGTGGCATAGCCATCATCTTTATTACATCAACCCTCCCCCATATAGATGAGGTCAAATTTTCCCATCTCTCCAGTAGAGAAGATATTTTGTTCCTGACATTGTTATAGTTTATTTTTATATTTAAATCTTGATTAGGTGTTAATATTATGCCTAGATATTTCACATAATGTTGAATTTTAAATTATTGTGCAAATTGGTTAAGTATTTCAGATTTGTTCCTTGTAATTTTCATAATTATAGATTTGCTTTTATTTATGGAGTACCCAGCCACTAGAGTAATTTTCTATTTCGTTTAAAAATGCCTTTAAAGAGGTTCCTATGTTTTTAATGACTGTTAACACATCGTCCACAAAAACACTTAGTTTTATATGCTCTTTTTTACACTTAGTTTTATATGCTCTCTCTTATATTGTACACCTTCTATGGATTTAGTAATCCTAACTGAGTTTAGAAATGGTTTCAAAGTCAAAATAAATAAGGTTGGTAAAATGGGACAGCCCTGCCACACTCCATTATTCATTATCAGGTCCTCTGAAGTAAAGTTATTAATTTGGAAGTTTAATGTGGTATCATGGTATAATTGTTTAATGATATTAATTATTTCTTCAGGCATACCCCAAAACTCTAATATTTCAAACATATTTTCTGTCCACTAGGTCGAAGGCCTTTGTTGCATCAATTGCTATGGTATAAAATATAACTTCCTTATATTTTTCTTCAGAATTGACTAATTGAATAATAGCTTGGATTCTCATATTTGCCTGAGAGAGCTTCCGGCTTTTTATAAACCCATAATGATTCCAGTGAATGAAATTCTGAATCTGGTTTTGTAATCTATTATCTATTAATTTAGCTATTAACTTGTAATCTGAGTTAAGGAGTGCTATGAGTCTATAACTATCTGGGGATTCTTTTGGTTTCTCAGGTTTAGGTAACAAAATTACCTTAGCTTTCTGCACCGATTTAGGGAGCTTTAATTCTTTGTCATCAATTACTTCATTTATTAGTTTCTTTAACCAGGCGGTTAATTCCATATTAAATGCCATGTAAAATTCATTTGTAAACCTGTCCAAACCAGGTGATTTGTTTTTGGGAAGGGTTTTTATTACCTTATCTATTTCATTTGTAGTTATTTGTGAAAATTCAAATGGAAAGGATTTTATTTTAGAATTCTTTAAATAGGTAATTATATCTTCTTTACATGGATCTGTATTCCTTTGGTAAATTCCTTTAAAGAAATCTAAAAAAACATTGTGATATGACTTTCTCTGAGGTTTGCATCTTCCCAATATTATTTTTTATAGCTATAATTATATTTTTTGGTTTTCTTGTCTGAACAGAGATGCTAGAAATTCCCCTGATTTATCAGCATGAAAATATTTGACCTTTTTTATTGATTGAATCATTTTGTTAGTTTCCTTATAAATTAGCTTTTGTTTTTTTGCTTTATAAGTCTCCCATTCTTGTTGATATAAATCAAAATCAGTTAAAATTAATTGTTCCAATTGTTTTAACCTAGCGTCTATCTGAATTCTCTCTTTTTTCTCAGATTTCCTTTGCTTTATTTGAAAAGTAATTATATGGCCTCTAATAGTTGCCTTAAAGGCATCCCATATTTTAGTTACCCCTATTTGCTCATTGTATTTAAATAACCGAAATTCCTTAATTACTGCTTTAATTGATTCTACAAAACTAGAATCTTTCAAGAGGTCATTATTAAATCTCCACTAATAAGTTTTCTGTTTATTAGACTACTTTGTTTTTAATTCCAAACTAACCATTGCATGATCATATATGCAAATTATGTCTATAATTACTTTATCTACTGAATGTACCAGATTACTTGAAACCAAAATGTAATCTATTCTAGAAGAGGATAAGGTTTTTTATCATAATGTGTAAAATCCTTTTGATTAATATTCTTAAACCTCTAGGCATCTATCAATTGTTATGCTTGCAGAAAGAAAGTTACTTTTTTTATCAAATTTATGTTACCAGAAGTAGGCATAGTCGATTTGTCCATATATGGATTAAGGACCATATTCATATCTCCTACAAGAATTATATTTTCAGCTCGTAAGGCTTGGAACCCCACAGTAATTTCAGCCAAGAAATATGTGTAGTTAGTGAAAGGTACATACACTGAGCCTATAGTATATATGTTTGATTTTATCTTTATTTTTATCTGCAATTTATACCCAACGTATCCAAGTAAGAATGTATAATACCTAAATCTGGACTTTTTCTTAGTAGAATAGCCACTCCCTTACTTTTATTAGTTCCAGCACTAAAAAAAAAAAAACAGTGGGTACACCATCTTTGTTTTAATGTTTTATTTTCTTTCTCTGCCAAATGTGTTTCTTGAAAACATATGATATGAGCCCCAGATTTCTTAGCGTACATCAATATTCTATTCCTTCTGATGGGGGTATTCAAGTCATTTATGTTAAGTGTAATTATCTTAATTTTCTCCATAATAAATTTAAATTGGTTGCCCACCAATAAATAAACCCTCCATTTAACCCTATATATGAAGATTTCATCCTTTTGTATTCTAAATGAACATAACAAAAAGAATAAAGCTACGTTTCCTTTTTCCCCTCCATAGACTCCATTGAACACAACCTCATACTACTGTTAACACCCTGAAGACTTAAATCTATTCTCCTGAAGTAACCCATTCATCTCTGTTTATCATAGTTTTGAACTTTACTGTTGAGATTTGAAAACTGGTTTAGTCCCAGGAGAATAACAATTACATCCCTGTTGTGCAGCAACCCTCTTCTTGAATTTGCTGCTTGCCCCTCCCCCAATGCCACAACTTACTTCCCTATTGCCTCTATTTACTTCAATCTCTCTTACTACAACACAAATTACCTCTCTATGGGAATCAACCCCTCATATCCATTTTGTTAGTACAAGGTCAAAGTTAATTATTTAAATTGGGTAGTATCTTTTCTAACTCTGTAAATGCTTGTTCAACAGTTTCAAAAACAAAATTACCACTTTCTAAGAATAAGCTCACCATATCTATTTTGTTAATACGAAGTCAAGGTTAAATGTTTAAATCAGGTAGTAACTTTTTTAACTCCGTAAATGCTTGTTCAACAGTTTCAAAAAACATATCTTTGTCCCTTAATTACAATTTTCATTTTTACCAGCATAATCATCATTGCTCTGTAACCCAGAGCCAATAGTTTGGACCTTAGTTCATCAAATAGTTTCCTCTGTTAAAGCAGTTCATATGGAATAGCATTATATACTACAATCTGAGCACCCAGAACAGTAATTCTCTTTTTCCTTATTACTGCAGTCATTAATTACACTTTGTCAGCTGAACTTATGAATTTCAAAATTATAAGCCGTAGAGGAGCCGTATCCTCTGGTCGCTGACGCAGGCTTCTATGTATCCTATCCAGCGGCATATCAATACTCTCCGTATCTTTGTCTAGCTAGGCAGCTGCAATCTGTTTAAATGTCTCTCTCAAGGATTTTGTATTGTCCCATACCTCTGGTACCCCAATCAACCTTACATTCTTCCTTCTTGCTCGTAGTTCTAAATCCAACATTTTTTCTTGCATGTCTGCTTGTTTTTTTTTGCAGAACTTTGATAGATGGGGAATTTAGTAACATCTCATTTTGTAAATTTACCATTACCTTTAATTCTGAAAGTTCTTGTTTTAACACAGCATTTTCCTCAATTAGTTTCTGAGTTAAGTTGTAAAAAGATTCCAGTTTGTCCTGTGTTTTCAACAAGCTATCCGTATTACTTACTATGATGTGTACTTTATCAAAGCAGAAGCCCATTTTGGTGGCTCCTCGACATCTGAAAAAAGGCTTTCCCCATCAGAGTCACCTTCATAAAGTTTGTTTAATGAGCCATTCTGGGATTCCTTACAATTAAGGTCTATGCCATTTTGTACGCTTTTGGTTTCTTCTCTGGGGGGGGCGGGGTTACACTTGACCGACCTATTATTTGAGTGTCTTTTTTATCATTTTTACAAGCATTTGGTTTAGAAGAAGAAAGTTTATTGCTCACCCTTTGCAACGACCCCAAAGGTATCTCGTTGTCATTTAGATTCTGCTCTAACAAAGAGTTCTTTGTCTCTCTCTCTCTCTTAGTCATTTTTCCTTCCTGTTCAAGCGTCCCTGGTTTGGTTCTCAAAGTGCCCTTAATATCTTTATTCAGTATTATTTCCTCATCTACCAGCTGGGGTATTCCAATGTGAACTTTTGGCGCTTTAAGCTGGACCTCTTCTGGTTGAGTTATGGACAGTTTGTTTGAATTATCACCAGCAGTGTCTTTTTCTTTGTGCTCGGCCATTTTGAACACAGAAAATAGTTTATTTTCAATAGGAACGTCCTCACTCTCCTCTGGTTGGTCTTCTAATTGAGGTTTGTTTGATTTATATTTGTTTAAACCTGCAGCCACATTTTTTTTTATACACAGGGCACTAGCTTTTGATACCTTTCCTCTGGAACCAGCATTTGCGTAACGTTTAGGTTCTCTTCTGGCAGACATAATCCCAAACGCTAAGACGTTTTTAGTTACCTTCTTCTGGGATAATTCCTCAAAGTAATGTTGCAGACTCATTCAAAAAACACAGACAAGAGACATAAAGCTCCATCAGATGGTGTTTAGTGGGGGGGGGACCAACAAGCAGCTCTAGCTCTGACAGCTTCTTGATTTTGCTGCCATGCTGCAATTCCCCCCCCCCATTGGGTGGAGCTCTCTGTATTAGAATCAGGGTAGGCTTCTGTACTTGAACCTCAGATCCCTCAGGCTCTTGAATGTTGGGTGTTCTTGTGTTTAGCTTTGCAGAGCCAGTGAGCAGCAGATTAGCTCAGCTCTGCAAAACAGCTAAATTGCAAGTTGGCTTAGGACTTGTATGCATGCTTTTCTACAGGAACGGACAACCACTGAGAACCAGGGGTTTAGCATAATGAGTAAAGCTGAGATGCTAACCACCGATATCTGATCTCTGGATTTCTGCATGAGAGAGACATGTGCAATAGAGCAGATTTGTCAGGGAAACACAAGGAAAAAGAAAGTTGCCTGAGGTCCTGAGTCCCAACTCCTTGTGGGTGGGTGAAGGTAAGTCCTTTGTGGGCTGAACAGGACATCAGAGACCAGCATAGCCTATACTCCTCCCCACCTGGAAGGGAGTTGGGTCTTCTGCATCTATACCATTGACTGCATCTGCAACCCTAAGGGAGACCTCCCAACAGAGCGAGCCTGCTGAGTTTGTGGAGATCGTGAGTCCTGGGTCATTACCCCTCCAATTCTTCTGCTAGCTAGAAACAGATAAAAGTAACTGCTGGACATTTCTGCACATTATTATCCAAAGCCCATTTATAGAACTGCAACAGCCAGGGACAACTAGCATTTGTGTTGAATAATTTCTTTGGAATCCCCAACCACCAGCCTTCTATTAATACTGCACCATGGTCCGACATCAGGCCTGAGGCTGCCCAATGTGTGTACACAATTAATGGACTGCATTTGGAGCTCCCAAGGGACTTTGGGGTACTGGTGCACCAATAGGGGGAAACAGTAAATACTGTGTGGGTACACACCAGAGTGTGGTGGGATTTATGGAGTGATCTCAGAACTGTTTCACTGCATTTAACCCATTTCTTACCAGTATCCGGATCCTGTTCCTGTCCCCTAATAATATCCCTTGTGTTTAAGTTGCAATTTATTGTGTCTTGCATATTGCTGTTTGCATGCATAAAGTATAAGTTGGGGGTTGTGTACAATCATAAAGGTTCCCTGTCACAAGGGTGGGGGTTGCATTAATTTCCCATGAGGCAGTACCCTGGCAGCTATCTGTCAAAAGGATACCCATAGGTGGAAGCCCTGCACCACTTTTTTATTACCTCAATACCAACCAAGCCCAGGCACCATTCACCCGAAGGCCTTATAGACTGTGCCCAGGTATTATCAGGCAGGCATAGTTTCACACCTTGCAGGTGGGGTAGTGATAAGTTAGAGGCACCACTGGGATTGTTCTAGAACATTCTGCAACACCACACCTTGGTGCAGGAACTGTGTTGGTACCTCCTTCCCCCACCACCGCTAATTTTTGGAGTTTGAGATGGATCAAAGCAGGTTGCTTGACTGATGCAAGAGGGACGACCTGGACCCTGCCAAAGCCATCCTGGTTCATGGGATCCTAGACAATACCAATGGAGAGTGCATGGAGAGCATACTTAGGGTCATGAAGACTTTGGGTACAGTTTCCATACCAGGGAGATTGTATGATTCTGCCTGCAAAAAATTGTCTGTGCTAGTGAAATGCCATGAGGTAGTAGACCCCTCCAAAATGTTTAACCAAATCATTCCAGAAAGAGAAAGCTCACCCTGGTACATCTGTAACACCAGAAAGTCCAGACTCTTCCCCTGAGGGCCCAAAAGAGGAAACAGAGTTTGAGAAAAAGCTGAAGTTATTCCTAGCAAGTGAAGGGGAAAACTAAAGAGCTCTTCTGAGGAGAGGAGCAGGTACCACTTGTGTCACTCAGAGGAACCCCTGCTGGTGGACAGGGGCATGCATCAGGCCCACCTTTGAGTTCTGAGTGTAGTCAGTACTGGAGACTGTGTACTTTCTCTGGATCCACCCTACTTGTGGTGGAGAGGATGGCTGTGAGAACTGGATGAGTCAGACCACCCAGATAGCTGAAATGTGCAGATGCTTGGGAATGAGAAATTCAAACGAGTAACTGACAGACTACAGGGTATGGCCATGGACAAGATCAGATCCTTGCATGCCAGACAGCCCAACTGTACAGTGCAGAACCATTTAGCCATGCTTAAGAGTGCTTTTCCAGCCATGGGGAGTGGTAGGGACCTCATGTTCCCACTGGGAGCCACCACTTAAAAGGAGGTAGATAAAGTGTCACACTATATTACCTGAGTAAAGATTGTGATCACACACATTGTGGAAGCTTGGGGAACCACTCTTGTCAAGGCTGCACAACTGAGAATGAACCAGATTTTGAAAGGAGCCATGTACTTCCAGCTGATGTTGCTTTCCCTCAGACTAAAGGAATGCAAAATGAACCCTCCATCTTTTCATCAGTTGCTGGATGAGGTGAAGGAGGAAAAGTCACAAGAGGCCATAGCTGATTCACTGTGGGTGACCTCAAGGAAAGCCAGTCCCCCTGCAACCTAAGGTTACCAGATCCAAAGAGAAGCCTGCCACCCCAGATGTGGGGATAAAGCTGAAGGAACTGACTGAATGTGTGAGAGCATTACAGATGGCACAGGCCCCTTGGCCACTTCCCAAGCACCCCTTTGCCCTGTGTCTGGCCCTGCTTCCAGCCCTGATGTTCTGCCCTCTTGAACCTGGACTAGCATCCAGTTTAAAGTACGAATCCATATTAAATAGCTGTTGGCTGCAAAGCTGCTGCATGAATGTGTGAGCTGATGCCTTATGCTATAGCTTTAAGAGCCTTGTATCTGTGTATAGTGTCCATAGCCCGTACTGGGTCAGAGTGCTTTGGCACTTGAGACTGCCCAGGGAATGCTCTTCTGAACTCCACCCTTGCACCAGATAATAGTGCAGAGGGATCCCTACTGAATGCTGTTAATATTTAATTTTAAAAACTGAACAGAACATTTATAAAATAGACTTTAAAATTGAACCTTTAGCTGTCTGCTTTTTGGCAGCCATCTTGTTACTTTGACCTTTTGTTTCAGCCAATTGGAACTCAAAGGGTCCTATGGGTCCTTAGCTATGGCTGCTGAGAAGAACAGAGGCCTGTGTGGTGCCTTTTGAGTGGCCAATTGGAAAGCCAGAACTGTGACTGACAGGCTCATCTACCAGTTGGATTACAATATTGTGTTTCTTTAGTCAGTTAAGGATCAATGAAGGAAGCAGTTGCCAGAAGCTCTCATGAGGCGAGCAGCTTCTCTATGTGTCTCTTGGCTTGGGCCCGGAGCCTACCAGCTAAGCCAAACTGGCCCCCTTCAGCCTGAACATGCCAGAGACTGACTTTGTCGCCAGAGGCTAGATTTTTCAGAACTGGTATTCCAGAGCAAAAGCTGCCAGAGTTGGAATTGGGCCCAAATCTGCCAAAACCCATCCCCAGAGCCAGAGAATGGTTTATCCTGAGAGAGTTGCCAGAGTGGGAACTCAAAGCCGAATGTTCCAAAGCTTGTACCTTCAGCCTGAAAGTGTCAGAGATTGTATCCTGAGTCCAGAGAAATGGTTTCCAGAGACTGTATTCAGAATCTCAAAGATGCATCTTCAGTCAGACCAGTTCAGGCAGTTGGTCATTAGCGCAACAGGTAGTGCTAGTCTGTGGCCACCTCGGGGGGGGGGGGTATGCCTGAACATGGGGGTGAGTCGTGCCAGCCCTGGTCCCTGTATGCTGGTCCCTGCTTCAGAAGTCAGAAGCCTGAATCTGAGACTCCAGAGATTCAAGTTGCCCAAAGGAGTCAATCCTCTTATCTCCACTTCAGATACTGAGGGGCTACAGAACTGTGAGTAACTTCAGGGCTAGCCCTACAACAAATGTTCCAAATTGCCTTTGAAATGTGCTGCAGGCCATCGGGCCTTGGATTACAAATACCAGTTTGCCTAAGTGTTCAGCTATTAAGTCTTCTTTAATGTTCTCTCACAATTGCATGTGTAACCCCCCTGCAAATGGGGGTTCCCAAAAGACTTCCAGGAGCTTGCTTGAATGCTCCAAGCCTGAATGGTGTTTGGCATTTAAGCCATTTATCAGTGAGTGTTTTAGAGCCTCTGGTACTGTCTTTAAGAGCTGTCTGCTTGCAGACATAATTAGTTTGTATGGGGGACTGTGTGCTTCTCTGAGTACCACTCGAGCTGCTGCCAATTCACTTCATTTTGCAGTCACTAGGAGTAAAGGGAACCTATCTGAAAGATGTAACTGTTTGCCAGAAATTATTTAGAGTAATAATGAAATTACAGTTTGTCTAACCTGCTTTTGCAGTCAGAACTGTGTCTGCTAGTTCCCATTCTAGTTTTGAACTGCTGAACTGGACCAATCAGTGTGGGGTAAGCTAGCTCTAAAATGATGCCTTGACTCATAATCTGAGCCAGCCACAAGAGGATTGTATGGGCAGTGACTCTGGGAGATGTAGTTTAGACTTCAGTGCCTTTTGGACCAACAGCAGCAGTCTATTGTGAGTGACAGCCAATCCAGTCAAGAACTGGGAGGAACTCAAAGGAAGTGCCCGTTTAGGCAGTTGGAGTTCAGTTGAGCTTTGGCAGTGAAGAAGGAAGGAGCCCTGTGCTTTTCAGTGTGCAGTTTTAGTCAAAACGTGTGTAAGGCCCAGAGTTCGGTCTGCAGCTTGTGTAACAGCTTGTTAGGACTGAATCCGTCCTGTGAAAAGAATCAAAGGATCTCTGAAGAGTAGAAACCAGGCTCACCCTGTAGAAGACTGGAAGAATTGCTGAAAATTGCACTCGGTCTGTCAGGAACTGAATCTGCTGTGTGTTCTCCCGGTATTGTGCAGTAATTGCGATCGGGATACAGATGCAGCCTGCCTGGTATAGTACTTTCTTTTATATGGATGTGTGAAGAGGTTTGTGTACCTCAAGTGAGCCCTGCTGACATTGAAGGACCCTATCTTATTTGGAGGTCGTGAGTACTAATTCAGGGTTGCTCCTGTTGAATTGCACATTAAATCCAAATGGAATTACTGTACTGCTGACTGTTTAATTCTCCTTTTCTCTGTGTGAAAGGGCCCTACCAGCTGCCACCGGTTTGGACTAGCCACTAGGGCTTGGGTACCCAGGGACAGTAACTGATAGGGATAGGCCTGTGCACAGAGCCATAGGTAGATTATTAGAGTGATAAGCTAATTAACCTGATTTCCCTGTCCTTGTTATATCCCCTAAATAAATCAGAGCTGCTTGTTTCAGCAAAGTTATACTGCCTGAGGTATTTGTTCTATGTTAAAGTACTGTACTGTGATTGTTGCACTGTATCTCATTTCACAGGAGGTCCCAGTGCGGAACCAGACCTGGGGGTAAGTGTGTATATCGAAGGTAATTCTGATATATTGTGTGGGCCAATAGTGGGAAGAAAGGGGGGTTGCAGTGTCCCAGAGGACTGTGACCAAGTTAGTTTAACTATTGCAAACCCTGACCTCTGGGTGGAGGCACCCGCCATTGGATCCAGGCCCCTCAACCTGTTAGTGGCAAATCAGGCAGGGGTAGTAGCCCCTGGGATAGCGCCATCTAGGGGTTACATCTTGGAGGCACCGCTGATTGTGTGTCCTCAGTGGCCATATTTACTTAACCACTGTTAAGAAAAATGGGCACCCCCGACAGAAGTGGCTGCACCGCTGGTGGAGGGTGTACTGGGAGGAGATCGACCCCCAAAAATGCTATGCTTATCCTGGACATCCCCCTGGGTATCAATACGGACACTGTGCAGGGAGTACTTTCCAAGGTGGAAGGTTTACAAAACCCTGTGGTGGTGGGTCGGCATGCTAATCTGCTCACCCACACTTTCCTGGCCCTAGTAGAGTTTAAGGATCCCATAGATAGCTCCAAAGTGCCACAGACCATTACCCCAGAGGGAGCCCTCACTGCTTGGAGAGTGATAACTAAGGACAGTAAAGACCCGGGGGGGAATCAGCCCCCACCACTATCTGAAACTTTTGAGGAGAAATTTGCTGAATGGTTGCTGGGAGAGGGGAAAACTGTGGAGGACTTGAAGAAACTATTCTTTCCACCTGGGGGTGTTCCTCCCCCAACACCCTCTCCTGCTCCAGTGCCCGTAATGGTGGCTGAACCAATGCAGACTCCTATTTCTGCACCTGCCATTAGTCACGACTCTTACGAAGGTTGAGGATCTTCTCTGGCACCTCCCACCCCCAAGGGAGGATGACTGGGAGACCTGGATAGACTATGTTGCCCCCAAGTGCTAGAATGGCAATGCTCGGAAGTGAAAAAGAAGAGGGTTAGTGAGAGCCCAGGTCCCGTGCCCTGGCTACCATCCGTAATAACGGGCCAGTAACCCTGAAGCTACTGCACAGGCTATCTTGAGGCCTTGGAATGTGTATGGGAGCCCAGATTCTGATGAGGACCTATGGTGGAGAGTAAGAGATGCACAACAGTACCAAGGGAGTTGTTGTCTGTGTATGTATCTCGGCTGGAAAAATTAGTTGCAAGAATGCTCAGAAAAGGTAGTTTGCCAGCGATTGAACTGGACCGAACCAGGCTGGACAGGATCCTTAAGTCTGCCCCTTCTCAGAACTGCTGTTGCTTCCAGTTACACCTGGCAGATCGACTGGAACTCCACCCTCCTATGATGAGTTAATGAGAGAAATTCGAGGAGTTGAGAAAGACGACCTCGGAGGGACCTGCACCAATAGCTGCGCGCACACCTGAAAGTGACTGAGGGTGACCCATCAAGTGAAGTCTAGGGCAGAGGTTGGCAGTCAATGAGTGCTCTGACAAGGAAAAAGATATGTCACAATGGGGCTTAACTGTTGAGAGAGATCCGAATTCAAAAACAGTCCCTTTATGAAGGCCACGCCTGCAAGTACGGGCCCTGAATTTATATCCGATTGCATCTGCTAGGGGGTGGGGGTACCCACCCATGTATCTCCTGCTGATAACAGCTCCAACTCGATTCCTTGACCATGGAAGTGGAGAAACTGACGAGATGTCTCCAAATGCTTATCCACTGCAGAGACAGAGATGGCACCAAGGTTTCAGTTAGTAATACCCCCGCCCTGGCTCCCAGTGTGGCGCCGGCCAGCTCAAACTCCAGAAAGTATGTTTTGCTATAATTGTGGGAAAGATGGCACATGAAAGGAATGCCAGTCCCCAAAAGACACTGACAAAGTTGCATATAGGCTACAAGGAGAGCTTCGGAGAAGAAATCAGTGGTTAAGAGGGCACGATGATCCTGGTGAGGGCACCAAAAATGCTAATTCACGCCCTTTGTGGCAAGGCTGGGGTTGCCCAGGCCTCACTACCGCCTCTCCAGACTGGTCCAGAATAGTGGGTCCCTCCATGGAGACCACTGTAAAGGTGAACGGAGTGTCTACAAGAGCTATATTAGACAGTGGCTCCAAGTGACAATTATGTTCCAAGATTGGTATCAGAAGCATTTGTCAGACATACCCTTACAACCATTAGAAGGACTGCATGTATGGGGTTAATGAGAAGGCCTCACCTCATTCCGGTATAGTCCGATTTGATTGTCTTTCCCACCGTGGCTGGAGTGGCCGAACAAGTAGAGACCCCTAGCCTTCAGTGTTCCCCCACTGGACTGTATGATGGTGTCCCTTTGTTGATTGGAACAAATGCTCATATGTTCGGAAGGCTGGCACAGTTGTGTTAATGAAAACAGGGTCAAAGACTAGTAGAGCTTTAAGAGTTCCGAGCTTTAATTAAGAAGGCCCATGAGGCACAGAGAGATGCTGAAAAACAGAACCAGAGGAACCGGTCTGAATTGTATGGAAGAAGGATCCTGAGTCTCTGATCCTGGCTTAAATGCCCAGTGTACCTTACAGGAGAGGTCCGTATCAGAAAGGATGTTAAGAATAAAATATTAATGTTGGGATGCAAATTGTATATGCAGGAAAATTGCCAGAGGGACTGCTGGTCAAGCTCAGTATTTTGCCCGCTTAGAGCCCACATGCTTATGCCAGAAGGGTAATGGTCCAAGTTCATACTGTGTCTGAAAGAGACATCTCGAGTAAACAGAGGTTGCATCCTGGCTAATGTGCATTGTGCAGACACTGCAGTGCTACCCAGCAGCAAGAGAGTTCAAGGAAGAATGACAGCAATTCTGACTTGTTTGATTTCGCGACTCCCGCTGCCAGCTGAATGGAAAGTGAAGATCAGTGAGAAGTTGCCCAGAGAGACCAGGTGTTTTCTTTAAAGGAATGGGATGTAGGATGCGCAAGGAGCTGAGCACAATATCCGCCGCATGACGCAAAGACCATTTCGTGAGAGGTCTCGACGCCTGGCACCTGCTGGACATAGATGATGTGAGACGGCATCTGCAAGAGATGTTAGCTGCTGTAATACAAGAATCCAGTTCTTTATGCTTCCCCATTGTGGTAGTGGGAGGAAAAGAATGAACAGTAAGGATGTGTGTGGATTATCCTTAAACCGGCGGACTATCCCCTGATCAGTACACAATGCCCCGATTCAGGATGCTTTGACCGCTCAAACGGGAGCAAGTGGTTCTCTGTGCTGGATCTCCGCAGGGTACTATCAGATCCCGGCGGCCCCAGAGGACCGTGGAAAAAGACATTTTATCTGTCCGCTTTTGGTTTTAAGTGAATTCATGAGGATGTCTCAAGGGATTTCAGGTGCCCAGCTAATTTTCAACGATTGATGGATGCAGTGGGGGACATGAACTTACTAGAGTGCCTGGTATACCTAGATGATGTTATTGTGTTTGCAGCTCACTGGAGGAACATGAGCAGATTATTTAAGGTATTGGACCGACTGGAGGACTTTGGCCTTAAACTGTCCATTGATAAGTTCAATTTTTTCAAACATCAGTAAAAGTAGGGACACATAGTATCCACCGAGGGAATAGAGACCGACCCAAGTAAAGTTGAGGCCTTGACCACTCCGGGCTGTTCAAAAATCTAAAAAGAACTGCAAGATTCCTGGATTCTGTGGTTATTATCAGGCTCATCAAGGACTAATTCAAGAGTGATCCGCCTTTACTTAACCTTTACTCAAGGGTATCCCCCAACCCACAAAAATACCAAAAAGTCAGCATCCTCAAGACTGAAAGAGTGTATTTTCATCCGAGTGAAGTATTTGGAGCCCGCTTGGACTCCTGATTGTGAGACTCTTTTCATGAGATCATATATCAACTTACCCATGCTCCAGTGCTGGCCTATGCCGATCCAAGAAAACCTTACGTCCTGCACACTGATGCTAGCTTGCAAGGGTTGGGGCTGTTGACCAAGAGCACGAGAATGGCCTTGAGACCAGTGGCCTTTGCCAGAAGCCTGACCCCATCCGAAAAGAACTATCCTAAGGCATGTTAGAGTTCTAGTTTTGAAGTGGGCTATTGTTGACCAATTCCATGAGTACTTGTGGATGGGGCAAAATACTAGTAAAAACTGACAATAATCCTTTGACCTATGTGCAGACCTCAGCTGTTGGATGCCACTGGCCATAGGTGGCTTTCGCATTATCTATGACTATGCTCGGTCAATGGCAGGTCTGGAACCACATAGATGCTGGATGCTCTTCTCCGGAGGCCTGTTCCCCAGAATGATTGGGTCCGACTGGCAGAACCTGACATTCGGGCACTCTGCCGGAAGTTTGACGGGGAGGAACAAATCCACGGACGAGTGGACTGCATGGTGGATTGCTTGAGAGCCCTGAGAATTGCATACCAAGTTGCTATTGCCACTTTTCTGCAATAGACATTGGTGCACCGGCCCTCAGCTGGACAATGACAGTATTCGCTGGCTCAACTCGCGATCCCATGATCAAAGTAGCTTTGCAGCCCCTATGCAGGAAAAGATGTGTCCAAATTACGCCCACTGATTTGAGAACTGCCATATACAAAGAAGGTCCAGTTGAAACTGATCAATAAACTGTTATACAGAGAAACAGTAGACAGAGGGGACAAGTAGACAAACAACAACTAGTGCTGCCCACTGCCTTCGAGACCTCAGTATTGAGGTCCTTGCACAACCATTATGGGGCACCTTGGCATAGAGCAGAACACTTTGACTTGGTGGAGATCCAGATTCTATTGGCCTAAGATGGGGCTGATGGAGCAACACATCTCAACTTGTAGCTCGCTAAGCTTACAGAGGAAAGCTTTGGTCTCCAGAGGGCTGCCCCCCTTGTTAACATCACCACCAGTGCACCCATGGAGCTGGTCTGTATTGATTTTCTAAGTTTGGAGTCAGATCAAAGAAATATCAGTAATGTGCTGGTGGTCACTGACCATTTCACGAGATATGCCCCAAGCTTTCCCCACCAAAGACCAGAAAGCATCCACTGTAGCCAAAGTACTTGTAGAAAACTTTTGTTCACTATGGGGCTCCACAAAGAATCCATTCTGATCAGGGGAGACTTTGAGATCGCCTGATCAAAGAGATGCTTTCTCTGGGGAGGAGAAAGTCCAGAACCACTCCTTACCACCCCAGGGGGACCACAGCCTGAACGTTTTAACCGGGTACTTTGCTAGATATGCTAGGCACCCTGCACCCAAAGGATGTTTGGGAGATATCAACAAATTACACCCTGGTACATGCTTATAACTGCACCAAAGTGATGCCACTGGGTTCTCCCCTCACTTGATGTTTGGAAGAGAAGCTCGACTACCGGTAGATGTGTGTTTTGGGGTCTCTCCTGATGGGTTCAAGCTTGACAACTATTTACAGTATGTGTAAAAAGTTAAAGGCCCAGCTAACCCATGTACTCAACTGGCTCAAACCATGGCTGCCAAAAAGAAATCTGGGCCAACAAAGAAAGGTAGCATAAAAAGGTGAAAGCACAGGAACTCCAGGAGGGAGATCGGGTATTGCTAAGAAATCTGGGACTGCATGGCAAACACAAGATTGCTGACAGATGGTACCATCTCCCTACATTGTAGTGGGCAAACTAGATGATCTGCCAGTGTACAAAGTAAGGCCTGAGAACAATTCAAAGATGTAAAAACAATGCAGTAGAAATCATTTACTACCCATTGGACAAATCCTGATTGAGTCTGAGCCTCAGAAGATGCCCCCTCTGACCAGTGACTAGAGCTGCTAAGAAAAGATCAAGGAAGTCTGCACCTACAGAAGCAGAGGTTAAAGTGTTCCCCTGCACAAGTCCCAGTTGAGCATGACTGTCAGTCCATATCAGAAGAAAGTGAGAGTGACTTTGAATACTATCCTTCTTGAACTGAGTCAATTGTTTCGGGCAATCCCCTAGTCAATACTGGAGACAAAGCTGGGCCTTCTGGACTGTCTATGCCCCAGCTTCATCCCTGGAGCCAATGCTCCCAGAAAGTGAAGTGCAAAGCATCAGATCAGATGAAATGGAATCATTGTGCATGGTTGAACTGTTTGAGCTTTCAGGGAGAAAATGATAGATTGGGGCAGACTGGTGATACACCTGAACAAGAAGAGTATTTTGAGTGCCCTGACAGTCCACTGCCAGTGTCTGAAAGCTCTCCATGCGAGCCAAATGTTGTGGACTCAGAAACTGCTAACTCCCTGGAGCTGAAAGTGCTCGTGCGCCAGCTCTCTACCCCCATGGAGACTCCCCTGACAAGTGAGAACAATGCTGAAAATGAGGCTCAGAGTGCAGAGACTGTAACAGCTCCCCCTAGAAGGACTGGTCGAGCTGTAAAGCCTGTGGTGCACCCCAGTTATGATTCCCTGGGCCGGCCAGTGGACTGCCTCTCAATGTTGTCCATAAAGGGGTATGTGTCCTTTAGCTCATTGCCCAAACTGAGCTTAGTGCTAACTCCAAGTTACTTGTGTTGCCCAAGTATGGTGCCCTTGCCCCGTCCAGCCCCAAAGGTAACTGATAGGAAGGGTCCCTCTCTTCAGGTTTCATGTACAAGAGGAATAACTTGAGTTAATGTACAATGTGTGTGTTATACTGTGTAAGAGGACGTACTGCAATGTTTCAGAAATGGTTCTTGGTAAAATGATGTATTGACTGATGATTACATGTGTGAGCCTAATGCAAATGTATATGGTTGCAGTTGAAACTTATGGGTACTTGCTTGACGCTGGACGTCAGCTTTCCCAAACTAGGAAGGTGTAATCCCCTGCAAATGGGGGTTCCCAAAAGACTTCCAGAGCTTGTTGAATGCTCCAAGCCTGAATGGTGTTTGGCATTTAAGCCATTTATCAGTGAGTGTTTTTAGAGCCTCTGGTACTGTCTCTTTAAGAGCTGTCTGCTTGCAGACATAATTAGATTTGTATGGGACTGTGTGCTTCTCTAGGTACCACTTAGAGCTGCTGCCAATTCCTTCATTTTTGCAGTCACTAAGTGCAAGGGAACCTATCTGAAAGATGTAACTGTTGCCAGAAATTATTTAGAGTAATAATGAAATTACAGTTTGTCTAACCTGCTTTCTTGCAGTCAGGGCGTAATCTGTCTAGTTCCCATTCTAGTTTGAACTGCTGAACTGGACCAATCAGTGTGGGGTAAGCTAGCTCTAAAATGATGCCTTGACTCATAATCTGAGCCAGCCACAAGAGGATTGTATGGGCAGTGACTCTGGGAGATGTAGTTTAGACTTCAGTGCCTTTTTGGACCAACAGCAGCAGTCTATTGTGAGTGACAGCTAATCCAGTCAAGAACTGGGAGGAACTCAAAGGAAGTGCCAGTTTCGTCAGTTGAGTTCAGTTGAGCTTTGGCAGTGAAGAAGGAAGGGCCTGTGCTTTTCAGTGTGCAGTTTTAGTCAAAACGTGTGTAAGGCCCAGAGTTCCGGTCTGCAGCTTGTGGACAGCTTGTTAGGACTGAATCTATTCTGTGAAAAGAATCAAAGGATCTCTGAAGAGTAGAAACCAGGCTCACCCTGTAGAAGACTGGAAGAATTGCTGAAAATTGCACTCGGTCTGTCAGGAACTGAATCTGCTGTGTGTCTCCCGGTATTGTGCAGTAGTGCGATCGGGATACAGATGCAGCCTGCCTGGTATAGTACTTTCTTTTATATGGATGTGTGAAGAGGTTTGTGTACCTCAAGTGAGCCCTGCTGACATTGAAGGACCCTATCTTATTTGGAGGTCGTGGAGTACTAATTCAGGTTGCCCTGTTGAATTGCCAGCATTAAATCCAAATGGAATTACTGTACTGCTGACTGTTTACTTCCTTTCTCTCTGTGTGAAAGGCCCCTACCAGCTGCCACGGGTTTGGACTAGCCACTAGGGCTTGGGTACCCAGGGACAGTAACTGATAGGGATAGGCCTGTGCACAGAGCCATAGGTAGATTATTAGAGTGATAAGCTAATTAACCTGATTTCCCCTGTCCTTGTTATATCCCCTAAATAAATCAGAGCTGCTTGTTTCAGCAAAGTATACTGCCTGAGGTATTTGTCTATGTTAAAGTACTGTACTGTGATTGTTGCACTGTATCTCATTTCACAGGAGGTCCCAGTGCCGGAACTAGACCTGGGGGTAAGTGTATACTGTGAAGGTAATTTGATATATTGTGTGGGCCACTAGTGGGAAGAAAGAGGTGCAGTGTCCCAGAGGGCTGTGACCAAGTTAGTTTAACTATTGCAAGCCCTGACCTCTGGGTGGAGGCACCCGCCATTGGATCAGGCCTCTCAACCTGTTAGTGGCAAATCAGGCAGGGGTAGTAGCCCCTGGGATAGCGCCATCTAGGGGTTACACATGGTTAAAGATTCAGATCAAATCCTTTGTTTTTGTGCACCAAAGCCGGCCAACCAGCTGCAATGTGTCTCAGGCCTGCAGCAGTCCAAGTCTGGGTACCCACTGAAGTCAACTGGGAGTATTTATCTGGACATTAATTTTTTGTTGTTAATGTGTTGCCAAGCCTTAATTTGCAATCCTTTATTTCCCCCATTTACTCCCATAATAATAAGAAGGGTTTTATTGTTATGTTAACACTGCTCACGAGCATATTATTACTGCCCACTAGGCAATTTATATTCAGGGGAAACACAGGAGCATGATGGAGGTTAAGTGACCTGCTGAGTCAGTTGGTTTCGGTTTCGCATCGAAGGAGGAGTTTAAAGATCCGGTCTGCTTATGGAGGTTGAGGAGTCACTGCACGATGTTCTGTTGTGGAGGAGCATCATGAGCAGGAGAACTGGAAACGCAATGTTTTAATCCAGTTAAGGTATGCCACCATTGCCTAAAAACTAAAAAAACACAATAATTCCAGTTCTCTTTCCAGTCCAACTTGTGTGACTGTCTGTTGTGTGCCGTTTTTCTTCCCCCAGGAGCCTGGAATCCAGAAGGTGGACATGGAGCCTGCCTGGTGGGAGTAAGGCAGGGAGACCTGCGGAGAGTCATCCACAGAGAAATCAGCACATACGAGGTTGTGGTTGTACCCCCCCCCCCACTGGAAAATAAAGGTTTTATCCTCAACTAACTTAACTATCGTGCTTTTACTGGAAGAACAGAAAAAGGAGGAATAGCGATGTTAAGAAGCTGAGTGAAGACCATTTTTTCTTTTAAGGGAAGTTATCAGAGTTACCTGATCACATTTAAAACTCACATCAACCCCCCACATGATTGCCATTTATTTTCTTTGTATTATTTCATCCTGCTAGTCGCTCTGGGGCTAATAGATAGTGTAATTTATTACATTATATATAAGCAATTTTGTTTGTTAAAACAACTTTATTCTTTTTAAAAACCTGAGCTACAAGTCACATGGGTGGATAGTAGTTAGTGCATGCACTGGCATCCTGTATCTGGAGTTGTCATTCTGTTTTTACCAATCTGAAGACTGCGAGCACCTTCTGAGAGCAGTGGACTTCATTGGAGAGCATATTGATGAAACCTCAGCCTTTGTGCCTTGTGTGGCAGACTGCTGGCTTTAAAAAACTACAGTTATGTTATACACACTGTTAAGGAGTACATAAGGTTTTTCTGTTCTTTCCCTTTTGTTTTGTCTGTAACACCACTATTATAAGGGAGGTAGTATAGCGCAGTGGTTTAAGGCTCTGAACTACAAATCTGAAGACCTGGGTTTGAATCCCACAGCCCCCACTTGCATAGTGTATAACCCTGAGCAAGTCACTTAACTTCCCTGTGCTCCCAGGTCACACCTGTAGTAAACAAGCGTTCAGCTTATTGTGCCACTCCTGGTTAAACAATTGAAAAAAATTAAAAAAATAAGTTGTGGGAGTCAAGTGCTTTAGCTGCTAGTTCCAGTATCACCGCTCCATTTTACTATCCACATAAATAGCTAATTTACGTTTATTATTCACAGAGTTTGCACAGTTTTTATTTTACACAAAGATAATTTAATTATTTTTTAATTTATTCTTTCTGCACTTTATTAACATAGAAACATAGACTTTGACGGCAGATAAGGACCGCTTGGCCCACCTAGTCTGCCCATTTCCCTACCTACAGGATAAGCTGCATATCCTAGTTAAATTAAACGTTAACATATTTTTCAGTTCAATATGGCATTTTAAGACAGCTGAGCTTCAGATATTATATAGTACTTAATATAATTCACTAGACAATTTTAAACATTATACCCACTCTAGGATTATCAGTTATGATGTGAGATATAATTAAAGGCTTAAAACTAAATTAAATTCATGATAGAAGGATCAACATTTTACTACTATTGTAATTTCTCCTTCTTTCAGATATTGAGGAACTGTGTTAAGCTCCCAAAACAAGTAAAGTAGAAGGAAGGAAGGAGATCAGACAACCAGCATCTTCAATGAATTTTAGAGAAGGTAAGCAATCATAAAATGTGGGTTTTCAACTAGGAATAATATGCTGCAAAAAAGGTTGACAGTGTCCCTTTAAGGAACTACTGGGGTAGCCATAGTGGTTGTAGTCCTTGGTAGTTCCTGTCATGCCCAGTCGGCACCCATGCCAGTTGTCCTGCTCTGAAGTATAAATATGGCTGCTAGGTCACAGCTGTGTGTCAGAGTCTATCTGTTCCCAACACCCTAGATTACTACAAGTCCGGGCTGCTCCAAAACACCCTAGATTATAACAAGTCCCTGCAGCAGTATACTGCTTTGGTCTAAATTTTTAAAGTCCTGTCATTTTTAACAACATACAATATTATATGGAGATGTATAGGCATGTAGCAACACAGAAGAACTGTATCGTTAGGACCTATACATGTTGACCGGAGTCCAGGCTTTCACTGAAAAAAAACCCCAAAAAAACCTTAAGTTTCTGTGATTAACAGTTCAAGCGTCACAGCTTTCAAAATATAATTTCAGATATTATAAAATATAAAAGATTTTTAGAAATGGTCAGAAGATACTAATGGTAGTTCTGTCTAAGAATAAACACATTCTTTTCTTGTTTGTGGTATTCAGGAATTAATATTTGAGGCATGCACAGCCATGACATATATGCTTTACAACAGGATCTCTGGAGATCGAGCTCTGTTGACGTAAGTGATATTTAAAACAAAAACTAGAGAATACCTTCTGGTCTGTCAGGCCAATCTCATCTCCATAGTAAATGACGGGGCTTCCAGGTAGCATCAGGATGAGAATACTGTACACGCTGTGTAGGTCCCCTACAAGTGAGGCCATATGCCCCTTCGAAGGACTGCCCATCTGAGTGGAGAAAGAATTAAAAGGCAGTTACAGGTGAGGTGATACTGGAATCAACGATTGACATCATACCCACCGGGCAATTTACCAATATCAATTGATATTTAAGAAACTGACTGCTCTGAGAGTTGCTTTCTGAAGGAGAGAGAGACAGAGACAGAGGATTTTGTGTTGAGATGGCTGCTGCTACAATATGTTGGGGTTGGTCATGGACAAGAACTTGTGCCCCCCCCCCCCCCATAAAAAAAGATCTGCAATCGAATCTGTGCAGGTCAGTTTTTTATCTATGTTTTAAAGTGGCTATGTTCTGCTATTCTATGTTTTGTTGCTGGAAGAATGACTTGACTATAAATGTCTAACAATTTCTTAAGCAGCCAAAACATTGTGCAGTGCAGGTGCTGTACACCTCCCGTCCAATGGCTGATTACAGAATCATTCTAGTCCTTTCCATGGATGGCAGAGCCAGAGTTACGTCTCCCAAGCAAGCTGTGGTACCAGATGAGTTGAATGATCCTTTCCTAGCTCAGTGAACTGGGAAACTGCGGTTTCTGTTTCCAGGCCTGTGCAAAGGAAACTGTTATATTGAAAACATTGCTGCTTGCAATAAAACATTTGCAGATTGTAATGGGTGGTACTGTTCAGAGATTTAATACTCCCATGTGAAGGATGAGAAATCACAGACTGAGGACACTGAAGGTAAAAGAAAGGTACTTCATGAAAAAGTTGGGAAACAGGATTCATTAAAGGACATTGGGCATGTGAAGTACAGACAATGTAATAATGTATGGACAATCTGAGAGACACATTAATGTGAAACATTTGTGTCCCCCCGCAAATGGTGGAGCTTACCTTAGGGCTCTAATGCTGAAGGTGGAGGAAGCTGCATTGCTGTTATTATTGAGAGTGCCCAATTAGTTTGCCACTGATTGTGGTCATCCAGGGACATCCCCTCCACTGTTCTTCAGCCCCAGGGACTCCAGTTTCTTCAGGGGGCTCACAGAAGCACTGGGGGGGTGGAGGTTTCTCCTTTCTGGCAAACAACAGGACGGTAAAGTACAGTAGGAGGAACCTAAACCTGGGGGTCAGTATTTACAAAGAGGACAGGAGTCCTATAAAAGAACTTTGTTGGAGCCAGTGCTCCTTCTTGCCCAGGGGGCAGCCATGAAGTTCTGAGGGCAGTTCCAGAACTAGGAAGTTGGCAGTTCGTACTCTCAGAGAGGAGAGCCAGGGCTGCTGGCCTCAGCATTTGAGGAGGCCTTCATGGATTCCACACCCACGATACAAGAGGGATGTAAAAGGTTTCTACAACCACGAATAAGCAGCCAGACAGAATTGCTGTTTGCTGTAACTGTCGCAATGATATAGAAAGGCTTGAGAGACTGCTCTATTGCTATAGCTGCCAGTCTACAGTGTGGCCAAAGGCCAATAACTGTGTGTACTGTTGATCCTCCAAGCCTGTGCTGAGACTGCAGACAGTCTAGGGACTTGGCTGGTCAGTGCTACTGCTAGTCACTGGCAAGTGTCTCTCATGAGGGTCTGGAAGCCTAACCGTGTGTGTGTGTGTGTGTATAAGACATGTGGCTCCTGGTTCCGTGACTGGTCTGTCCATCCAGAAGAGACAGAGAGAAGTCCAGATGATTGCTGAGGCAGAAAGTGCCTGCAACCACTTGAGAGGCATCTGTGACCTGCACTATTGTTCAGACCACCCAGAGCAACTGATCATCTAACAGCTGCTCGCGAGAAGCTGCACCTGCAGAGACAGAGGAAGAGGAGCCAAAGTTCTAAGGAAAGCTGGCAACAGCAGAACCATGAGTACACCAGAGCTTGCCTTGCAGCTGGGATTGTATAACGCTTGCCACTGAATGGATGTACAAATACCTCATTTGAGGTTTGTTATTTTAAGCAACTGTATGGACTGTGGGGTTTGAGTTTGTGATGATCTGGTTTAAAGTACACCATTTCCAGCCAACCAGCTGCAACTTCAATGGCCTGCACTATTTCTCCAGCTGCATACCCAGCGAAGCACAGGGAGCTCCCTGTAGGTTGGAAAGGGATTAAAATGGTACCAGCTGGAATGGACTAGTGTCCCCAGCAGAGGTGGGCTGGTAATACAAAAAGGTTAAAGTCACTGTATTTGCATTGTCTGGTGGGGGTGGGCACTACTGTTTGAAATGTCTGTAGGCGAGGCTAATCTGGCACCTAATTTCAACCCTGATTTCTTAAAGTTCATGAGTTCCGGAAAAAGAGTCTTGCTCTGCATTCCCCTGTCCCTTGTAAATATCCCCCAATAAATATTTTATTGTTATTTTGACTTTTGTTTCATGAGCATATGAGTAGTAAGTCACAAACTATTTCTGAATTTAAGATTGCATTGTTACTTTTCATGTGGGGGAGAGGGGGGGAGGTAGGGTATCCCAGGGAATTGTACTGCTCTGACGACAAACTCATTTAAACATAATCTCTGGGTGAAGGCACCATGCAATCTAAAAATAATTGGATACAACCCCCAACCCCTGTCAGGAAGATAACCGCTAGGGTTGTTCAGATGATTTGTTTTAAAAATAGATAATTATGTTTTTGTGTAATTTTTAGGATATTAGGATTTTAGGATCATGATCCTCAAAACCTGATATATAAAATTCACCTCAGATGTCTGATTACCAGACATCTCAAATCCGAAATCCAGCCACCCAATGCTGCGAGTAACGAGCACACACGTGCTTCCTGCTTGCAGCCCAGCCTTCCTTACAGATGATGACGACGGTTTCCTTATGGTGAAGGCAGTCAGGGAAGTCTACTCTGCAACTTTGACAAAATTTCTGGTGTCTTAGGTCCTTGGAATCCCTGTTGAAGTGTCCCTTGCTGTTTATGCTATTGTTTTATTCTGTCCAGATAAGACATATAGGGTGCGGCGTTAGAGAAAAAACAAACGCTTTTATTCAGTGAGGCCTGCTGTGATCAAATGCAGCAGCAGACCCACAGTCACTTAGTTCTAAGTGAGCATCAGACTTTGTCGGTCTTTGTGTGCACTTTTTATTTATCTTAATTGTTTTATAATTATTTGAGTGTGTTTTATTTAAAAAGTCATTTGTTTAACTTGTATTTCATTGCATTTTTACAACTGAAATACAAGTGTATACACCTGTGCCATTGCACCACCATTTAAGTAACATGTGATGACAGGAGTTGATTAGGAAAAGATTGCATTGCTACATTTAGAGGGTATTGTAAATATATTCCTTTTTTGTCATTTCTATTTATTAAGCCCTCTTCAACTCCAGCACTGTCACCTGACTTGACCCTCTGGCACGACGAACCTCCAGGAGGGCCCCCTCCACGAGCCTTGGACAGAGTGAGAGAGGGGCCAGAACCCCTTAATTCCCCTCTGTACCTGTACCTCAAATCTCTTCGGGGTCCATCCTCTTTGGGCTGAGGTGCCGGTGGGTGAGGGACGATATCCGACCCTCTTGTCAATGTTGTGCCGGGGCCAAGCATTTTTCCATGTAAACCCTCCCCAGAGGCATGACATGTGCTGACGCCAAGGCGAGAGCCGGCGTCAGTCATGCCTTCCCTCCCATGTCAGACTCGGGCATTCTGTTCCTCCATCTGCTGCCAGAGGCCAGGCACATGCTGAGTCAGTGCACCCCCACTCCCGAGGAGATGAGCAGTCCCTGGATGCTCAAGCCTCCTCCCCCCAGCTGGCCCTCTGGTGACCCAAGGCTGTTCCTGAACTGTGATTACCGGCGTTACGAGTGGTAGCACTACCACTGTGCTGGCGGGCCAGCTGTAAATATATTCTGTTAGGAAAATTGTTTAGTTAGACTTTGCTGCCAAGAATGAGAACATCTGCTAAACTTATTTATTTATTTGAAAACTGGTAACAGGGAGAGGCACACTGGGTCAAAGCTCATTTCCAGGTGTGACTCGGGGGAGAGGAACAGAGGAAGAACAGTAGCACCATACGCAAAGGTAAAAACTGTGGAACAACAATTGATAAAGTTTGCACAAAATTACAAATAAATACAGTGCACTAAGCATTTGTCAATGCCGAATGTTTGCTTGCTGATATTAGCATTGGATGTGCAGGAGTTAGAGAGATGCAGAATAGGGGTGGCAGTGAAGTATTGAACTCACGCCAATCCCACCTCCACCCTGCAGAGATGGACAGGCATTGGGGTGTGCCTTTGGGTCATCGCCCATAATGCTCATGGCATTTCACCTCACCCTATCCTGTAGACACCGGCAAGTGTTGAGCTGTGCCTTGGGGTGTTTGGCTTCACAGTCACCCCATTTCATAAGGACATATGCTGAAATGGGTGCAGTATAGGAGAATGGGATGAAGTCTGGGGCCGAACAGTCCAAGGCACCTCAATGCCTGTCACTAGCTTTAGGGTGGGGGTTGAGGGTGGAATGGCATGAGCATTACAGCCGGCAATCCAAAGGCACACCCATGATGCCTGTCAGTCTGTACAGGTGGGACGTTATGGTTAGAAACCCTAACACCCTGGGTGTTTGTTGGCATTTGCACTACTAATTTTCAACATGGCCTTTTTGTGACCCCCATCTCATGAAAGCATTTGGGACCTCTGCTCATGAACAGTGGCACTGTGATTTTGTTAATGTGTCCCGAACTTTGATTTCCCACAGCGACAGTGCCATTCTGTGCGAGATGTGCGAAAACACAGATCAGGCAGGATGTGAAGAATGACAGCTGTACCATTCATAGGAAGGTGTGAAGAGATGGCAATGTTGAAAATCTGGACTGAAAATATTAAAAATGCTCGAACATCCGAGCGTACGTGGAAACTGTGCAATGCGTGCTCGTAACAGTCATTTAGTGGAATTATTTCACCAAATTTTAAACATAGGCATTTTAGGATCTCTGCTCATGACCAGTGTCACTGTGATTTTCTTAATCTGTCCTGAACACTGATTTCCCACAGCGACCACACTAAGTGCGAAAACACATTTCAGCCAGGATGGGGAAAATAACAGCTGTACTGTTCATACAGAGGTGTGAAAAAATGCCAGTGTTGAAAATCTGGAATGAAAAGATTACAAATTCGCGAAGTTACGATTGTGCATGGAAACTGCACAACACACGCTCATAACAGTAATTTTTTGGAATTTTTTTACCAAGTTTGCAACATAGGCTTTTTGAGAGGCCACCTAATGAACAGTGGAACTGTTGTTTCATTAATTGGTCCCAAAAGGTGATTCTGCGTAGTGACAGCAAAATCACCTTTGGGACTGAATAACGCCATGACAGTGACTAAATTCATGAGGAGGGGTCCCAAGAACCCCATGTTAAAATTTGGTGCCAAAAGTCGATAAAATGGCCTAGATATCACATAAGTTGAAAAAACCCATTTATGCCATTATGCAGCTTACCAGCATTTCTTCAGTTCGTGGTCGGCTTTGAAGAGTGCAGACGTGTTCCTGGTTCACAGAAGATCATCACACTGGGCTCCGGAGGTAAGTATGGTGCGAGGGGGTGTTGGGAGGTGGGGTGTGCAGAGGGTGGGTGCCGGTTGGGGAGGGGCAGTTTTTTTTTTTTTTTTACAGGGTTAAAACAAACCAAAAGACAATGCGGGACACTTTTGGCATGCTGGGGTGGGCTCACAGCGTGCCACCTAGGTTTTTTTTGGCAGGGGGCTGGAGCCGACAGGGATTGGGCACTCCCATCAGCCCTACAGTGTGCTTGGGGAGGGGTCCATGAGCCAAGGGGGATTGGGCACCCCCCTCGGCACACAACAAATGGGGGGGAGGACATTAGGCCGACGGGGATTAGGCTACCCTGTCAGCAAATGAACTGGGAGGGGGCATGCTGGACAGGGGATGGGGCACCCCCTCTCTCGCTTTAACGGGACTGTGAGAGGCGGGCGTGCTGTCCATCGGGCCCGTTGGGACTGTGAAAGGCAGATGGAGAAGCCACCACTATGTCTATTGAAAGGGAACAGCAGAAAATCCAACTGTAATTGGCTGCTGCAGTCAGGGACTGCCCCGCAGCAAAAACAGCTGATTGCTGATGATGGGGCGCTCCCTGATTGCAGTGGCGAGTTTGTTTCAAGTTGGTGGCAAGCTACACTACTGCTGTCACGGACAGCATGATCCTTTATTGGTGCCACACAGACCAGCCCCAAAATGGGCTGCTGGCATTGGCAACAACACTGCCGCACCTCCACAACTCGCTACTGCAGCAAGATGACCCAATAAGTTTCTTGCACATGCACGCAAGCAAACATAAAAATTATGTGTACAGAAAATAGAGTGCAGTACAGCTCAAACAGAACACCTAAACAAGTACACCTTCAGAAGTGGTAGCAATGCACAGAGAACAGGAACACTTTTTTTTATTTTTTATTTACATCCCCCCCACCCCCACGCGGAGCTGGCAGGTGGCTTCAGCCCTTTTGTGAGGGCTCGTTCTGGTACTGGGCGGCCAAGCCATCATGGAGCCTGCCAGCTCCATTTTCACCCCGGGCCCCACGAATGTGCAATGGGCGGAGCAGCTGGACTCTGCCTCCATGGAGGTAGCCTTGCGCCCTGAATGTGGCGGCCTGCATACACTGATACCCAGTCACCGCTGAGTGCCAGTCAAGCAGCATACTGCACTGTCCCCCCTCCCCGAGGAATGAGAGCTGTCTACAGACGCTTGATCCTTCCTCCCCCTGCCAGCCCCTGAGCGACCAGAGTCTGTTCCTGAATTTGGGTCAACAGCATGGCGCAAGGTGCGGCTTCTATCGCTTCAACCCTCAGCACCACTGGGTCGGCAGAACAAGAACACTGTTGACAACAGGTGATTGACCTAAAGGACAAATTGTTGCCTGACCTCGTAATGGAGAGTGAAGACTGCAATGGTGTGGTAGTGAAATCAAGGCAGAAGCAGGGACCCAGCCAGCTGCACACCTGGATGGCTGAGGCTTGGTCTGGGGGGTGTCAGGAGGAAAGGTAGCAGGAACAGGTGCCTGAGACAGCCAGGGGATGGGGAGAGTCAGAGGGAGGAGGGAGCCAGGGGATGGGGAGTAACTTTGAAATTAATTAAAGAAATGATTAACCACCTAACAATATGAGATTATCTGTTCTTCTTTAAACATTTTGCTAGAGGTGTTACTAAGTAGTATAAGTGAGCTAAAAGCATTCTCTATCCGGTAAACAATACCAACTAACTGAGAAATTAAACATTAACAGCTCCAAAAACAGTCACTGTACTGTCAAACAGAATGTTTTGCGTATGCATATATTTTTTTAAAAAGGCACTGAAACTATAAAAGTCATGAATTAAAATGATGCATGCTGTAAAGTCTCAAAATGCCAAATGTTCTTCATATGTGGAGTTCTTTCACACCATCACACAGTTATTGTCTCTTTTTGTAGGGTTCTTAGTTTATTTGGTGTTTTGAGATGTGGCGATGATGGTGGCGAAAACAGGGCAGAAATTTGATGCACGAGGTGGTACACACAGCTATGCTGGCATAGTTGCTGGGTGCTCTAGAAACTTGTGTAAAGGGCAAGGGAAGAAGTTGTCCTTTGTAAGGGACATTGAGGTTCAGGCAGCATAGTTGGAGGAGAAAAGTCGGTGTCACCCTTGGGGGCTGTTGAAATCCAACTCGGAGTACTCCATTTCCCCTTGTGCTGCTGCCTGTCCAACTGCTCAAAGTGTCCCTAATCCCATTAAGGGGGAAAAAAACAAAAAACATTGAGCAGAGTATACTCATGTACAGGGGTCTGGGCAGGGGGTTAGATGAATTCAGGTGGGAGGGATAGTTCAGCAGCTATGATCATCACTATCACCAAGGCTAGGGGTCCCAAAGCCCCATCTTCTGAGCCCGGGAAACAGATACTGCCCACCCCTCGATTGTCCTCCTTCGGGAGTGGGCCTACAGCAGACACTTCTGCAATGGCATCTCCAGTCCCACCAGCTTCAGCCACCCAAACTGAAAGGGAGGAGCAGTTTGTGGTGGGAAAATCAAGGAGTCGTCCACTGTCACCCACACTGGGTGGACTTTGCTCTGTACTCGTGCTTTGCATCTGCCCACTATGGGTGACAAGTCCAAGAAAACTCCTGCTCAGCCACAGGTTAAGAGCCACTGTGACCCAACCAAGTCTCTAGAGGAGAAGGGTACTGGGTTAGATTGGGGGGTGGGGAGTGACATGTAGCATCTATGCCTATGCCAGTAGGAGATGTACCAAATAGAGGCACAGGTGACAAGTAGGACATAGAAGAATACATTTGACCTACTGAAGAGGAAGATAATCACTCTGACGATGGTCACTCATTTGTTCCCCTAAACTGTCTGCTGATGATGACAGAAAAGAGGAGAAGCCCGGTTGTCAACAAAAGGCAAAAACGTATGGCGGTACTAAGAGGAAAAGTCCTGCAGCGTCAGGTAAGGTATGTGGGAAGAAAGATTCCAAGAGACTGTCGGTGTTGCCATGAAGAAAGATGGTGGAGCTGAACCAGAGACTGAAGCTGATGCTGCCTGTGATGGGGATGGCAGTAGTGAGTCTGGCCAGGGGGAGTGGTGCTGGTGGGAGCGATCCCAAACACTTGAAGGGATCTGGTGTCTGGACATATTTTAAGGTCTGTAATTCTGACCAAAGTATGCCTGGTGCCTGATCTGCCTTGTGCAGATCAGCGGGGCGCATGATTTATATGACAGTGGTCTGGGATGACTGGTGTTCCAGCGTAAGAGGCAGGTCAGGTCCAGGAAAGTACTGTTACCAACTTTTTGGGCCTCTAGACACCATCACCAGCTCCCAAAGGAGAGGAGGGATTGCCATCTCCTCAGCTTTTTAGCTGTGCCTTGTCCTTGGGCTCTTGAGCCCCCTGCTCAATACGGCCGTGGCACTGCTCCACCAGTCGCTCGGCCGCACACCTCCAGGCCGCCCATAGGACACAGAAGCTGGATTTTGCCCTTGTCCTTGGGCTCTCCAGCCCCATGCTCAATACAGCAGTGGCGCGGCTCCACCAGCCATTCGGCCGCACACCTCCAGGCCGCTCGTAGGACACAGAAGCCGGGTAAGATTTTCTGACTCCCTGGGGCTGCTGTGAGCTGCCGCCATGGGCTGTTGCTTGCTGCGGTTCCCCCTGATTGGACCCCTGTTCGTTTTGCCACGCAGAGATTGGCCGGCTGCAAGTTTCCTGAGTTGGGGCTGCAGCACCCATTATATTCAAGCGACTGCGGCGAAAAATTTACGGCCAGCCTTGAACTTCCCTGCCGGACTATATTTTGTTTGTTTTTCTATTGCTCTACTATGCTTTGTGCCCTGAGTCGAATCCGAGGAATTGTGTACTGTTCTTAAAGTAATTAGCTCTCCTGTGCATTGTAATTACCCTGATTTACTCTCTCTTCTACCTCTCTCATTTGCTTTGTGCCCTGAGTCAAATCCAAGAAATTGTGTACTGTTTTTAAAGTAATCAGCTCTCCTGTACAGTGTAATTACCCTGATTTACTCTCTCTTCTCCCTCTCTCCTCTGTCTCCCTCGGGCTTGAACCGCCCTCTCCTTTCTCCACAAACCTTTGGCTTATTATTCTATTCTCTTTTTTTCTTGGTCAGACTCCCACTCTTCACCTCTCCCCCCCATGGCGCCAAGCCAAGGCTTTGTGTTGCCTTGAGAATCTTGCACCTTGCCGGCGTGACCCCCCCTGCTGCTCTGTCTGCTATCACGGCACACAGCTCCCCACCCCGATTTAGCTCCTTTGTCTCCAGCTCCCTCCCACTTCTAAACTCCTATTTCTCTCTCTGTTTTTGGATTTTGCCCTTGTCCTTGGGCACAGCCCCTGCTCATCTGTCAGCAACCTGACACTCCACCAGCCGCTCAGCCCACACCTCCAGGCGCCTGTAGGAACACAGAAGCCAGTTAAGATTTCCTGACTCCCGGGCTGCTGTGAGCTGCTGCCATTGGCTGTTGCTTGCTATGGTCCCCCTGATTGGACCCCTGTCCATTTTGCCACGCAGAGATTGGCCGGCTGCAAGTTTCCTGAGTCGGGGCTGCTGCGCCCATTGTATTCAAGCAGCTGCGGTGGAAAATTTACACCCGCCCCCCCCCACCTCCAACTTTTATTAAATAGGCTCTCCTGATGCCCCTGGTTTGCTCCTCCTTCTTGCTCATCTCCTATAGGGTGCCGCCCTTGGCCCTCCCCTTCTGGTCCCTCCCCCGCCTGTCCACTCTTTCTATCCCAGCTCACTATACCCTGTGCTGCCCTCCCCCTGCACAGTTTTCTTTTTCTCTCTTTTTTAAAAACACTACTGCCTTCCTCTTCTAGCTCACTCCTCAGCCCTCCTATTCTTTGTTGCTGTCTCTCGTCCCCGCCTTCGACTATCCCTGTGCTCCTTCTCCTCTGCCCCCTTCCCTGTCTTGCTTCCCCCCTCTCCACCCTGCATTTTTCCTGCACTCTCTCTCCACTACTTCCTTCCTGTCAACTAATCATGCACCCTGCCTGTACCCCGCACCCCCTCCTCCTCCTCCTATTTCCCCTCTTTCCACTACTCCACCCTCCCAGAGCCTGCTTCCTCTCCGCCCCAATCAGTTACCTACTCATTCCCACTTAGACACCTAGGTACCCTACATCTACAACTCTGCCACCCGCCCCGGGGCCCACATACACCTACTGAATTGTACTATCTCACCTATGGCTCTGGGTACCCCACACACCCACTCTCACTGCTCTCACCCTGAACATCCACCGTCACCTCATGACACGCTCTTCCAATTCACGTTCTCAGCTGACACTAAGACGTAAACGCCTGGCTAGGGAATTACGCATGAGTACTCTAAAGCTTATCCTTCTCCTACTGATGTCTGGCAACATTCACTCAAACCCTGGCCCAACTACTACCAAGGCAACAAATCAGAGCAAAAACGTAGGAACCCTCTCAATCATCTCGCTCAACATTTGTAGCCTCCTCCATAAAATAGATGCCCTTCAGGCCTTTGCTTGCCAACACAATCCAGATATCTTAGCAATTGTTGAAACCTGGCTCTCCCCATCGATCCCTGACCATGCTATCATCCTCCCTGGGTGCAATGTTTTTTGCCTTGACAGTACAACAAAAAGAGGTGGCGGTTGCATCCTCTACCTAAAGGATACCTTCCTGGGACACCACCTCAGCTCTGCTCCCCAAACCACTACGGTGCAGATACTTCCCATTAAAATCCTTCTTGGTGCTCAGAACAAAGCCCTCACTGTTGTTACGATCTACATTCCACCTAAAGAGCAAGATAGTGGGCTCAGTGCAGTTCTTGACTATGTTAAGTCTCTCCCACCAAGCACCGAATCTATCCTTCTCGGGGACTTTAATATAAACTGGCCTGCTGCTGAGGCTGGGGCCCGCAGGGACGCTATAGCAGCAGCTAACCTCACCCAAATGGTCGACGCCTCTACCAGGAAAAACTATAAAACTGGAACCTGCACCCTTCTGGACTGGATCCTAACCAGCCACACCACCCGGATTACAAACACCACTGTCCTCCCCGACTCTCTCAGTGACCACTCTCCTGTTAGCTGCTCTTGGTCCAACAAATTCTCCAACCCCCAAAACCATCACCAGCAGAGTTCTACCTCATGGACAGTTAGCACACCTTAAAACCCACCTTCTCCTACAGGACTGGTCACCAATCCTCACAGCCACTAATGTGAACACTGCCCTGGGCCATTTCATCAGCATCTTCAATGAAGCCTGCAACATATTTGCCCCACTAAAAAAGCAAAAAGTAAAGGCTCTCTGTAACCCCTGGCTCACAGATGACCTCCTAAGGTGACTAAAGGCAAGGGACCATCTTTGGGAGCTCGCCAGAAACACTGGAAGACAATTCGACATCGATAACTACAAATGTGCACGGAATGACTGTACCAAATCTATCCGGCAAACAAAATCATCCTTCTTCAAAAACGCTCTTGCAAGCTCCTGGGGCAACGGAAGAGACTTCTGGAATAACATAAAAGAAGTCACTGGGAAGCAGTCCAAATCCCCCTCATCCGTACTCTGCATTAATGGTATGACCACTCAAGATCCGAAAATCATTGTTGACACATTTAATGCTGCTTTCACAGACCTTAGTTCTGTACTTCTACCCAATTTCTTCAAAGAAGGTGACACTCCTAATTACCCAACCTCCCCTGCCCCCACTAGCCACCCTCCTTTTTACGTTAAAATCGGTCAAGATGTACCAGGTGCGCAGCTATGTTACCAAAGCCATTAGTAAGTTCAGATCTAGCAATGACTCTCTTGACCATAGACTTCTATCACTCACCCTTGATGAAGTACTCCTACCTCTGACCAGGATTTTCAACCTCTCCCTCAGACTTAGCCAGTTCCCGGATAAATGGAAATCTGCTATGGTAACCCCCATACATAAAAGTGGTGTCAAAACTGCACATGAGAACTTCCGTCCAATTTCCATCCTACCCCCACTCTCTAAGGCCCTGGAAAGTATAGTTGCGGACCAGCTTACTGACTTCCTGAACATGCATAACATCCTGTGCAGGCAGCAACATGGCTTTAGAAAGGGTCATAGTACCACCACGGCACTACTTGAATTTACTGGCTCCATCCACCACTCACTGGATAATGGACAACAAACTGGGTCTGCTTTCATTGATTTAACAAAGGCCTTTGATACAGTCAACCACCGTCTCCTGCTTGTCCAGCTACAGTCTGCGGGACTCTCACCCAACTCTGAACTGGTTCAAAAGCTACCTAGATAACCAGTCCCAAAGTGTGAAAATTACGGACACTCTCTCAGATGCCAGACCTGTCCACTCTGGTGTCCCTCAGGGTTCTATATTGGGCCCCCTCCTCTTCAGCATCTTTTTGAACACACTGCCAGACTCCTGTCCAGAAAAAATATTGCTCTACACTGATGATGCAGTTATCCTAACCTCCCACCATGATTCAAATCAGCTACAAGAGAACCTCCAGTGGGGTTTCACTGCAGTCGAAAACTGGTTCTTAAAACATAAGCTGATCCTGAACCAGAAAAAAAACCAAGACAATGCTTGTCAGCAGCACACATAACAAGAATAACCAGTACGATCTCTCCATAAAAACCAAGGAAGGAGTCACCCTAGAACAATACCTTGGCCTCACTCTTGACTCCAAACTCTCCTATGCTGACCATTTTAATAATGTGGCAAAAGTGGCTAACACCAGACTGGGCCTTCTCTTCCACCATAGGAAGCATCTAACCACCGAAGCCCTTTCTGTTGCCATCCAGAGCTCTACTGTTAGTATTATAGACTACGGACTCATTATCTATGGCTGTACCACTGCTACCTCACTCAAATGTGTTTCTACCTCCCTGAATAATGCATCTCGACTTGTCACTGGAACCCACCGTTTAACCCATACTTGCCACCTCTACTCCCAAACTGGATGGCAGCAACTCAACAACCGAATAAAGTATCAAACCTGCATCGCAGCAAAGAAAATAACGATGGGCATTGCTCCCCCAGGGCTCCGCTCCCTCCTCAAACCCAGAGTCAACAGTTGTAACACTAGGAGCTCAAAACCCCTAACCCTGTAAATCCCTTACTGTCGCACAACCCAAGGCCAAAGGTCCTTTGCATATAGGGCCCCTAGCTGGCTAAACAGTCTCATTACTGACATCTCTAACTCTCCAACACTGGGCACTTCCAAGACTAAGCTCCGCCTCTCATTAGCAGGCTCAAGCACCTATGTATGCCCTGCTTAATGCAATACTCTTCACGCTACTGCCCATAGTCCCTACTGTCTGCTGTGGCCAACCTCCGAAGCACTTCATCCCTACCATGCCCAACATTTTCTCTTACCCCTGCTCTGTCTTGACAAAAGCCCCTTTGGCTGCCTTTCTTTGTCCCACCCCCACCATTCCTAGCACCTCCTCACACTTACATTTCCCTTTGTTGCCTATATCTTCCCATTGTGTTTCCTGTAAAGTCCTTGTAATAACATGTTATGACGATTGTGTTACTGATTGTTTTATAATGTATGCAATCTGTATGACCTCTATGCCTGTACTTATTGACATGGAACCTTTGTAAAAGAGCTTCGGCTCAAAGCTATTTGTAATCCTAGAATTAAATAAACAAAGCAGCTGATATTGTAGCAGTGTGTGGAACATTTGGTGAACTTCCCACCAACTCAACTGAAGGCCAAGAAAATAAACCGAGCACTGGTGGAATTGCTGGCTCATAACATATGGCCATTCTCCGTTCCTGTAAGGGGTCAGCATCAGTATGCTTATGGGATAATGAAATATGCCCGTCAACATCAGTATGCCTATGTGATAATGAAATATGCTTACCTGTGAGGTGCCTAGAACCTTATTTTAATCACCACACTCTGAGTTTCATTTTTTTGATAGCATAAAACCATCTGGTAAAGTACATCATCCCCAGGCTAGTTTTTGAAAGGACATTTTATTTAGGTTTAACCAGACAGATAAGTGGTTTAAATATTCAGCTTTACCAAGAGATCACTTGGCATCTTTGTTTCCAAGTGATGCATGCTGTGCAAAGTAGCGGACAGTTTTAAGCTCACTGAACAAACGCTATGCATTTCAGCATCTCTGTTTTTATCATTTTTCACAGAAATCTCAAAAAAAAGCAAAAAAACAAACAAACAAAAAAGTCTTTTAAATTTTACTTTGGCTTTCACCATTCAGCTGCCCTGATGCCCATGTACATGACATTAAACTTGCATTTCAATGTGTAATCACACCTTCCACAGAGTCCACCAATGGCCCTTTAGGACGGGGGATTTAAAGTAAAAAATAAAGGGTCATATCCCCTTTTTTAACCACATTATCACCCAGGTGACATGCCAGCATTTAAAAAAACATATATTACATTTCATCTACAGGCACAGGCACAAAAATGCATTTTAATCAAGTCCGTTAAACATACCACCAAATGAGTATATAATGGAAGCAGCAAGATTTGTTTTAGAATCCAGTTATTTCTTATACGAGGGCAAACATTATACACAACATAAAGAAATTTCTATGGGAACAACATTTATCAAAACCAAACCTGGCAAGCATCTATGTAGGGGAATGGGAGGAGACACTTTTGACACACAGAGAAATCAATATGCATATGGCGTAGGTTTCTGGGTGATACATTATTAGTCTGGTCAGGATCTGAAAATTATCTCTTGGATTTTTTTGTGGTATATGAATTCATCAGATGGACACTTAAAGTTCACATGGGAGTACAACAGAAATGAAGTTAAATTTCTGGATTTGAAGATTTACAAGGAGAATGACGGATTGGAAACAGGACTGTATAGAAAAAATATGGCCAGAAATACACTTCTGAAGTTTGATAGTAATCATCCCCAGTGCTTGAAAGACAATATACTAAAGGATCAATTTTTAAAGGTGAGAAGGACATGTGCTAATAATGACAATTTTCAAAGGGAATTTAAGAAACTTGCACAGAGACTGTTTGAGACAGATTATAGTCTGAACAGTGCTAAAATGGGTTTTGAATATGCTTTAAATAAAAATGGAGTGCAGCTTCTGGAAGAAAATAGGAATAATGAAACAGACCTTCCCACCCACCCAATCTTTGTAACTGAATATACGCCAAATGCATACAAAATAGGAAATGTCATTAAAAACCATTGGAATAATCTAAAAATGGACAGAAGGTTGCAAAATAGAGGACAGCCCAGTGGTATGGAGGGCTGAGGCGCCATCAGTGCCTTACCTCCCGCCATGCCAGTGACCCTGTGTTCGTTACGATCATAGGCTGCTACCGGTGGATCTACGATGCTGGTTTGACAACTGTGTTATCGACCGACATCACAACGGTCGACATAAATCCAAGAGACCCCGGTTGCTTTTCTTAAGCACTCTGAACCTCCCCATGCAGGGGGCTCTGCCCCCCTCACCCCCTGAATTTAAGGATTATCAACTCTGAGTCAGAGTTGATTCGGGGAAGGGGTGCAGGACTGGGGGACAGAGTGCCAGGGTCTTGGTTGGACTATTACAGTGAACTGTTGATGCTGTCAGCATTGATGTGTTCGCTGTAATGGTGTCACCGTACAGAGGGCATACCTTGGGGGTTGGCCGTGGAAGGAGAGGATTGAATGCCTGATGGCTGCTCTCCTCTCTAGGGGAGTGGGGGTGCATGGGGGGAGGTCCTGCACACTTCTCCAGATGACTACTATCTGGTGGAGAACATGTGGTAGTACAGGTCAAGGAGGGAAGTGGAAGGGAGGGCTGAGGGACTCCACAGCATGTATGTGCCTCCACACACATGCACTCATGAGCACACCCCATTGTAGGGAATATGGGAACAAGGAAAATGGAAAAATCAGGTTGTGTAGGCTTAATGAAGCTCCACCCACCTGCCTCCACCCTGTGCTGTTGGATGATCACCCTGCCCCACCCGGATGTGTGTCACATGGTGGGGGGAGGATGGCCCTTCTTTTCCCGGCCCCACTATGGGGGGGGAGAGGAACAAATCTGCAGGGGATTTCAAGCACAGTGGTCCAGTGAGCCAGATGCCAGGCGAGAGGAGGTGGGGACGGAGCAGAGAGCCTGCCGACACCGACCAGGGGAAAGAAAAAAAAGGTTTAAAGTAGATCACAGCAAGCCCAAAGAATTACATATAGGAGGGGGACAAATTTAAGAGACTGATCGTACGTACGGTGTTACCCTCAAAAAACAAAAACTTAAGACATGGTTACGAGGACCACCGAAGGGAAACTATAAATGTGGACATTATTCCAGCTGTTACAATACAAGAAATACAGCATCATTTAATAACCCCAGGACTGACACAAATATTTCATTAATGAATTCATAAATTGCAGTACAGAGGGAGTGATTTATATGCCCACATGTCCATGTGGTTTATGTTATATTGGACAATCAAAAGGTCAACTGAAACAGAAAATTGCAGAACAGAAAATAGCTATTAGAACACCAAATGAGATATATGCCCTGAAAAGACAATTTATAGCGATGGGTCATGGATCACCAACATGCCTACGATTTAGTGGGATTGAAGAGAGACATGGGAGTAAAAGGAGATGATCTGGTGAACAGACTATTGAGGCAAGAAGCATACTGGATGTTTACTCTTGACAAAGTCCAGCCAAATGACTTGAATAAGGAACTTTTTTGCTATACCTATTTCTAGAGGAAACTAAAAAGAACTGTAAGGGACTTGAGTAAAATGCTTTTTTTGTGCCTGTGCCTGTAGATGAAATGTAATGCTAGTTTTTGTATTTTTTTAAATGTTTGCATGTCACTGTGCGATAATTTGGTTAAAAAAAGGGGATATGTCACTTTAATTTTTTTTAAATTTCCTTTAAATGCCCCATCTTAAGGAGCCATTGGTGAACTCTGAGTGTAACCCCTCTACCAATGGGGGTGTCCTGAAAAGTCTTCCTTGAGCTTGCCTAAATGCTCACTGCCAGGCTGGTGTCCTGCGTTTTAGCAGTTTAAATGTAATTGCCAGAGAGTGCCTGTATAGCCTCTGTCCACTGTCTCTGTAAGAGCTGCCTGGATTGTAGTCATAAGTAATCTGAGAGGGAGCTCTGTTGAAAGATGTAACTATTTGCTGAAAATCATTTAGAGTGATAATGATAAAGTAGTTTGTCTAACCTGCCTTCTTTGCAGCAAGGACTGTCTTGTTTATCCCCACCATTTGTCCCAGGACTGCGAATTGGACCAGTCAGTTCTGGTGGGACCTAAAATGGAGCTGGACTACAGGAGCTTTCTGGAGTCAAAATCTGTAGGAATTGTAGTTTTGCGCTGTTGGTGCCTTTTTGTAACTGAAGGGGGAGCTCTTGCTTTGACTGACAGCAGAATCAGCCAACCGAACCTTGTGGATCTGAAGGAAAGTCCCCAAGCCGTCTGCTGGCAAGCCAGATCTAAGTTGAAACCTGTAGGAGCAACAGCTTAGTAGTCTCGAGCAGTCTTCTATGTAGTTTTCGCACGGGAGAACAGTGGAAAGGCCAGATTCCTGGCCTGCATGTCTGCCTACTGCTCTGAGGAGAAAGAATTATTTTCAGACTGAATACGAGTGTGTGTGATTAAAGTAAGCTACAGGGTGGGACCAGGCTCAACCTGAGGGGGAGGACCGAAGATTGTGCTGAATGCGATCAGCCTGCCAGAAATCCCATTCACTTCAGAACTTCTGACTTGTGCAGAGAACAGTGCAATTGGGACCGAAGAAGAATTGCCTGGTACTGTAGAATCCTTTGCATATAAATGTGCTGTGTATTGAAAGTGGGTCGTGATTTGTTTCCCCACTGTGTGAACTGTGTCCTGCTTACTGGTAGCTGTATCCAGCTCAAATGGACTGAATCCGTGGTTAACTCCATGTGGCTGGGCCTTGCCACACTACCCTACTGCACTGAGAAAAGCCAACGACGAGAGACCTGCCTGGGGATCAGCCTCCTGCTCCACGCTTGAACGGGAACGACCCCTCAGCGAAATCGTGTGGGCCCTGCTTCTCCTGGCAATCCAGACCAACCACCAGTCATCTCAAATTTCGTCCATCCTGTGTCCAGTCTTGGGTACCGTGAATAGCTGGCAGGGTAGCTCCCTGCACCTACAATATAATCTAAGTGTGTCATCTGATTTCTTGGTTATTTCTTTTTATTCACGAACTGAGCCATCAGGCTCCGGATTACAAATAGTGTGTTGTGCATGTTGTTTTTCCATCACAGGGCCCCAACCAGCTGCGACGCCTGTCTACCCTGGGCAACGATCCTGGCTAGCCCATCTGCCTACTACCTGGGTACACAGAGTGTGTGACTGTGTGTGGGGGGGTCTGAACTGCATTCATAACTGTTTGATTAATGTAGCTTGTAAGCCAATCATCCTGATTACGCCCCTTCCTTGTTCATGTCCCCTGAATAAATCAGATCTTAATTTTTCTGCATTTAAACTGACTGTGGTTCCAGTTTGCATTAAAAGTACTGTACTGTTGCTGTCTGCTCTGTTTAATCTTGTTTTACAGGGGGGTCCCCAGGGTCAAACCAGAGGTGCCAGCCCTGGCGGTAAGTGCAACCAGTGTGGGTACTTGCAAAGTGTATCAGGGGTATTGTGAAAGTGATTATTGTGTACTGTTTTGGCCACTAGTGGGGAACAAGGGGGGTTACAGTGTCCTGGAGGGCTGTGCCCAGGCTAGTTTGACCACTACCAACCCTGACCTTTGGGTGGAGGCACCCGTTACAGAACCTAGGCCCCTTAACCTGTTATTAGTCAAGCAGGCAGGGTTAGTAGCCCTTGGGGTAGCACCACCTAGGGGTTATATGAGGAAGGCATGGTTACACGCTGAGCCATTAGTCTGATGTTATACACACATGGGCACTAAGGTGGTTGAACGGTGAACGCCAAAGTTACATTTAAAAGACCGGTTTATTTTCTTGAGGTTTCTGTGAAAAATGAAAATTAGAGTTGCTGGAATGCAAAGCGCTTGTTCAGCTAGTTTGCACAGCATGCAGCACTTAGAAATAGAGATGTTAACTGGTCTCCTGGTAAAGCGGAATTGCACGGCATGGAGCACTTTCAGAAGAAGGAACCTGAAGAGGTGACTTTGAATGTTAACTAGCAGAGCAGTTGGTGAGTTTTTAAACCGCTTATTTGTCCAGTTCAACCTAAATGAAGCATCTTTTTGAAAAGAGGCCCAAGGATGATCTACTTGACCAGTTGGTTTTATGCTATCACAAAAAGTAAACAGAGTCTGGTGAATAAAATAAGGCTCTGGGCACCTCATTGGTATGCATATGTCATCATTTATTTATCTAGCTTTTATTGACCAGGAAAGGAGGACTAGGCAATTCCGCCTATTTTCAGCCTCGTCCTGGGGGGGAGAGGGAAGATACAGATGCAAACTGACTTACTGAACCAGATTGGGCTGTTGGTGGTATTTTGGTGAATAAAAAATCTGCACTTAATGACCGAACAATGGTGGCTACAACGTAACAAACCATGTAAGAAAAGAAAATACCAGAGCTAACCAATTATTGAGAAAATTATTCATCCCAAACTCTTGGATGTATGATTCAAAAGCTGTTGACAGCGGTGTTATGGCTCCTGTTTTTTTGTGCAATAAAATGCTTTTGAATCAGACATCCAAGAGTTTGGGATGAATACTCTTCTCACACTGGTGTTAGCTCTGGTATTTTGGTGAACTGGGAGAAATCTGGCTAGGACACTGGGGAAGTCACTGGTACTTGTATATGTTTGAGAAGCTCTTCCTTGGGTAGGTTCGCAGCCTGGAAGAGCCACTTATAACTGGATGCTTTTATACTGCCATTCCCCTTGGTCTCCAGTGAGGTATTCTACACATGCATTAGAACCTCAGTACATAGTTCCATCCAGGTATTTTTTACACATGGGTTGTGTTGTTTATTTTTTTAAATATTTAATGTTTATTAATGTAACCTCTAGGTGGCGCTATCCCAAGGGCTACTACCCCTGCCTGCTTGGCTAGTAGCAGGTTAAGGGGCCAGAGTTCTGAAATGGATGCCTCCACCTGGAGGTCAGGGTTGGTAGTGGTCAAGCTAACCTGGGCACAGCCATCCAGGACACTGTAACCCCCCTCTTTCCCCTCTAGTGGCCTGAACACTGTACAATAATCACTTTCACAATACCCCTGGTACACCACACAAGTACCCACACTGTTTGCACTTACCACCAGGGCTGGTTCCTCTGGCTCGACCCTGTGGACCTCCTGTAAAACAAGCTTATGCACAGCAAATAGCAACAGTACAGTACTTTGAGCACAAATTGGAACCACAGTCAGATTACATGCAGAAAAAGTTAGATCTGATTTATTCAGGGGACTTGAACAAGGGAGGGGCAAAATCAGGTTAATTAGCTTAAAGGTTATATCAATCAAGCAGTTATGCATGCGCTTTGAGTCCCCCCACACAGTCACACCTCTGGATACCCAGGTGGAGAAGAGATGGGCTAGCGAGGACTGTTGCCTGGGGTTGGCCAGCATCACAGCTGTTTGGGGCCCTGTGATGGAAAACACAACATGCACAGTACACAATATTTGTAATCCGGAGCCAAAGGGCTCCGTTCATAAAGGAAACGAAACAACAAGACAATCAGATGACACACTCAGATTAAGCTGTTGGTGCAGGGAGCTACCCTGGTATTTACTCATGATACCCAAGTCTGGATGAAAATTGAGACTGCAGGTGGCTGATCTGGAATGCCAGGAGAAACAGGACCCACACGAGTCACAGAGGCGTTGTTCCTGTTCAAGCGTGGAGCAGGGGTCTGATCCCCAGGCAGGTCTCTTGTCGATGGCTTCTCTGTGCAGTGGGTAGTCTGGCTGGGCCAGTCTGGCAAGGCCCAGACTGCATGGAGACAAATTCGGATGCAGTCCATTTTGGGCTGGATATAGCTTCCAGCAAGCAGAACACAGTTTACACAGTGGGGAACTAACTCACAACCCACTAGCAGCTCATAGCACATTTACATGTACGAATTCTACTGTACCAGGCAAAGTGCTCCCCAGTCACAATCGCAAAGTCTCTGCACACACCATGAGCTTAAGGGTAGCTGGAACTCCTGACAGGCCGATCGCATTCAGCAAAATCTTCGGTCTTCTTCAGGTTAAGCCTGGCCCACTTCAGTAGCTTACTTTAGTCACACAACCTTGGATTTAGTCCAAAATAATTCCCTTCTCTCCCTCTCAGGAGCAGCACACCGACATGCAAGCCAAAAACTTAGCCTTTTCAGAGTTCTCCCATGCAAATCCACTCAGGATTGCTGCTCAGAATCACTTCAACTCCTTCTTGTTCAGCTTCCAGCTTAGATCTAACTGAAAACTGCAAGCAGCCCAGGACTTCCCCAAGATCCAAAAGATTTGGTTGGCTGATTTGGCTGTCAGTCAAAGCAAGAGCTCCCCCTTCAGTTGCAAAAAAGGCACAAAAAGTTCAAACTACAGTTCCTACAGATTTTGAATTCAGACAGCTCCTGTAGTCCGGCTACATTTTAGGTCCCACCAGTACTGATTGGTCCAATTTGCAGTCCAGGACCAAGACAGTGGAGACAAACAAAACAGTCCTTGCTACAAAGAAAGCAGATTAGACAAACTACATTATCATTATCACTCTAAATGATTTTCAGTAAATAGTTACATCTTTCAACAGAGCTCCCTCTCAGATTACTTAAGCTGCAATCAGACAGCTGTTAAAGAGACAGTACACAGAGGCTATACAGGCTCTGGTAATCACATTTAAACTGCTAAAGCGCAGGACACCAGCCTGGCACTGAGCATTTAGACAAGCTCAAGGAAGACTTTTTGGGAACCCCCATTTGTAGGGGGGTTACATCAAAATGATGTATTTAAGGTACAAACATGGAACAAAACAGGACAATACATGCATCTTATTCCATTCTGCATATTAAACTGATGAGAACAGTACATATTACAGTTTAATCAATTAGTTCAACAAGACTGTTTTCCCTCCAAGATGCCTGCTTGGGTCACCAAGCATACTGATACATGTTTAGTAACTTAAAAAACAAACAAACAAAAAAAAAACCAGACAAAACAGTGTTTGTGGGATCATTCTTGACTACACTATAAACAGTGTTAGATCTACAACCACCTTATATTTCATGGCGTAAGGGTTGCTAAATGTACAGGAATGGGAGGATTTATCCTTGATTGAGTAAGTCAACTGCTCCATATAATATATGTTGTTGACAATTGCGACCCATTGCTGGAATGTGGGCACTACAGGTTTTAGCTGCGTTGCCCAAACTTTACAAAGTGTGTGCGTGACAAGGTTTCATGCAGCCCTGTAGACTGATGTGCTGCCCCCATCTGTGTGCATCTCTCTGGGTTGAGGGAGGAGGTTATAAGACTCTGGGCTGAGTTGGCTAGAATTTCAGGGACCTCTTCCCCCACCTAGAGGCCACCCTGTCCACCACTGTTGCTTCAGAGGGTGCCAAGGAGGGCCAGCTGGACTGTGATGGGCTCCGGGAGGGCAGAGGTTTTGGGGGAAGGGAACACATTCCACAGCCTGTGCCACTACATAACTCTTTTGCTGCTCTGGTGGGATGGGACTGCCACGATGACGCACCCATGGCAGTGGCAGAGGATATGGGGGTCCTCCAGAGGGGAAGCCCCAAGTTGGGAGGTGCATCATCTGCATCATCATCATCATCATCATCGTATCTTTATTTGTACTAGTTGCCCTTCCATAGTTACAGGTGCCTTAACAATGCATACAAACTAAAACAAACATCATAATAAAATACAATACTAATACAGTAAAATACAACTATAAAAACACTTCAGTCTTATAACAGAAACCCCAATGGAAGAGGAAGCAACTTCTGGTGGGGGACAATTCTTAGGAGAGTAGTTTTGGGAACAGTACAAAAGGGAAGGAGTAAGGTGAGGTGCCTACCTGGTGCCTCGGCACAGAGGGATTGGGAACAGATCCATAGGATCATTAGAATGGAAGGGCAGGAGGGGGAGCTGGATGACACTGTCCATCTGGGGACAAACAACCTGGCAAGGGATGCAGCAGGGGTGGTGCAGGTGAGGTTTAGGGATCTGGGGAGGGGCCTGAAGCAGGTAGCCCGCATGGTGGCCTTCACTAAGGTTCTGTGTATGGCCTGTGGGAGGCTACAGAACACCATACCATGGTCTTCAATGACTAGCTGAAGGCATGATGCAGGGAGGAGGGGTTTGGGTACGTCAGGGACTGGGGTCTACCTGGGGGATAAAGACCTGTACAGGGGAGATGGCGTCCATCCATCCAGAGAGGAACAGCAGTCCTTGGTGGAAAGTTTAAATGCTACTTTGATGGGAATTTAAACTAGTCAAGGGGGGAAGCAGAAAGAGTGAGGGAGGCAATGAATGCCCACCCCCAGAAAATCCAGCAGTAGAGAGGAAAAGCCTGGGGAGGAAATTCCCCGGGTGTAGGGGCAAAGGGAGGGGAATGGGCAGAAGGGTTGAGAGGTGGATCTAAGACTGAGAAAAAAAAACTAGGGAAGGTGAACAGCGGGAGCATAAAAAGGGGGAGGACAGTACTATGGAAAAGAGAAGGGTGAAGGATGTACTCTTCAGGGGAGAGCAAGGTAGGGGCAGGGAGGGACATAAGGAGTGGAGAGCCATGCATGCCACCAAATGCCAGAAAATTCCATACCTTGAGGCTACCATTGCAGAGGTGGAGCTAGATCTTGTGGCCCTAACAGAATCATAGTGCACCAACAACCACAGCTGGGAGGTGCCTCATACTGGGATATAACATGTTTCGAAAGGACAGGGCAGTAAGGAAAGGGGGTTGTTTTATATGTAAATGAAGGTGTAAAGACCACAAATGTACAAAGACTCAGACTGGAAACAGAGAGTCTAGAGGTTCTTTGAGTTGGCTTAGAGACAGGGTTCAGGGCCTTTATCTGCGTGGAGGTGGTGCACAGACCACCACCAGGAGGAGGAGGAGGAGGAGGAGTTGGATAGGGTTTTGGGGAGGCCATTGGCAGAATGGTAAACAAAGGGGAAGTAGTGGTTATGGGAGATTTTAATATGCCAGATGTAGACTGGAGCATTCTGGTTGGAGTTACAGCTAGGATAAGTTCGTCCTCATGCCCTGACAACCTTAGTCCTAGATGAATTGTAGAGGCATCCAATGGTTTAGTCCCCTTTTAATTAAACTATATAATAAATCAACAGCAACTGGTGAAGTCCCATCTGACCGGGAAAAACTTCACAGTAGCTCCAATTCACAAAAAAGGAGTGAGAGAAAATGTTGCCAACTTCAGACCAATTAGCTTACCATCTACTGTATGTAAACCATGGAACAACTTATTAAGAACAAAACTTAAGGCAAATTTTAGTCACTGGGACACATAGATCATCAACAACATGGGTTTAAGAGTGACCACTGATGCACCACCAACCTGATCATTTCCTACAACAATGTAGGGATTAGCCTAGATAATGCAAAGCCTGTGGATGTGATCCTTTTCGACTTCTGCAAGGCTTTCAACAAGGTTCCACATAGTGAACTAATTAGCAAGCTAATCAAAATTGGCCTAACAATGTCGTTGGTCAGATGGATCAATAATTGGCTTGAAAACAGAAAACTGCAGGTCAGATTTGGGAATACTTCGCCATTCATTGGAGAAGTCAGTAGTGGGGTCCCACAGGGTTCGGTCCTCGGACTGACCCTGTTTAACCTCTTTGTAAGCGACATCAATAACATCAACAATAACAGCCAAATTAGCAGACAACACCAAACTTGGAAGGGAATTGCATACCACCGATAAACAGTTATCACTTATAAATGTCCTAAAAAAGGTAGAAGAATGGGATAACATTAATAAAATGACTAAATCTGGATAAATGTGTCGTCTTTCATATGGACATTAATGATCCACTTATCACTTATACACTTCACAAAACATCGCTTAAAAATGTTACCAAGGAAAGGGATTTAGGCATAATTATCAACAACTCGCTCTCCCACAGTAATCACTGCAACAAAATAGTGCAAACCTCCAATATGGTTCTAAATAGCATCAAACGCACATTTGTAAATAGGAGTGAACAATTCATTGTCCCACTATACACAACACACATCAGGCCTCACTTAAATTTTTGCTCACCCTTTTGGAGCCCATGCCTCAAAAAAGACATTAAACTTCAAGTACAGCATCATGTCACAAACTTTAGCCCTACCCTTAAATTCAAGTCCTACAAAGAAAGGTTTTCAAAAACTGGATTAGTCACACTGGAGGAAAGAAGGAGCAGGGGAGATCTCTTGCAACTATACAGAATTCTGCAAACACGACATTAAGAGCACAATGTGGTTTAAAATTCGCAAATCGTACCACAAATCTGAGAAGCCACAAGCAACAGATAGTTGTTCCCAGAGCCACTACACAAATAAACATTTGTCAATGCCAAATGTTTGCTTGCTGGTATTACCACTGGAAATGCAGGAGTTAGACAGATGCAGAGTAGGAATGGCAGAGAAGTATTGAGCTTCACGCCAACCCCACCTCCACCCTGCAGAGACGGACAGGTATTGGGGTATGCGTATGTGTTGTCGCCCATAATGTTCATGCCATTTCACCTCACGCTATCCTGCAGACACTGACAAGTGTTGAGGTGTGCCTTGGGTGTTCAGCTTTACAGTCACCCCACTCCATAAGGACATACGCTAAAATGGGTGCAATATAGAATGGGGTGAACTCTGGGGCCAAGACTCCAAGGCACACCTCGATGCCTGTGACTGGATGCAGGGTGGGGGTGGAATGGCATGAGCATTACAGTCGGCAATCCAAAGGCACACCCCGATGTCTGTCAGGCTGTAAAGGGTGGGACATTATGGTTAGAAACCATAATGCCCCAGGCATTTGTTGGTATTTGCAGTACAAATGTTCAGCATTGTTTTTTTTTTCTCTTTTAGATATTTCCTGAAGAAGACCTAAGGTCGAAACATAGATTTTTAACTCTATTTTCCATTTTCAGCGTGCATTTAATATAACCATTTTGTTTTGCTTTTAGACCCCATGCTGACGCAGCGCCTTGTTTTTGTTTTTTACAAAATGTTCAGCATGGCCATTTTGTGGCCCCCACCTCATGAAAGCATTTGAGACCTCTTCTCAGGAACAGTGGCACTGTGATTTTGTCAATGTATCCTGAAATTTGAGTTTTCACAGTGACCATGCCATTGTGCACCAGATGCACGAAAACACAGATCGGGCAGGATGTGAAGAATGACAGCTGTACCATTCATAAGGAGGTGTGAAGAGATGGCAATGTTGAAAATCTGGAGTGAAAATATTAAAAATGCTCAAACGTCAGAGAGTACATGGAAACTGCAGAACGCACGCACGTAACAGTCATTTAGTGGAATTATTTCACCAGATTTTCAACATAGGCATTTTGTGACCTCTGCTCATGAACAGTGTCACTATGATTTTCTTAATCTCTCCCGAACATTGATTTCCCACAGCAACCGTGGTATTCTGCGCCAGATGTGTAAATGTATATTTCAGGCAGGATGTGAAAAATGACAGCTGTACTAATCATAAGGAGGTCTGGAAAAATGGCAATGTTGAAAATCTGGAGTGAAAATACTACAAATTTGTGAAGTTACCAGGGTGCATGGAAACTGCACAATGTACGCTTGTAACAGTCATTTTATGGACATTTGTCACTAAATTTTCAACACAGGCATTTTAGGACCTCTGCTCATGAACAGTCACTGTGATTTTACATATGAACATATGAATCTGCCAGCAGAACACACTAATCGGTCATGTAAGTCTGCCTGAGTGTGCCGCTAGCACCCTAGATTGCAGCTGCCCCAGCCTCCTCCCCCCTCAGTTCCTGCCCCGCTTGTCCCAGCCCCTGCCCCCCGACTCTTCCTCTTGCTTTATCTCACTCCTCCTTAAAGCTATTGACTGTCCTACATGTTACCACCCCCTCTGGCAGTGCATTCCAACTAGACACCACCCTCTCAGAGAAGTAGTGCCTCCTCATTTCCCTCTTGAAACGTCCCCCTTCCAACCTTAGTCCATGAGCCTTTGTCTCTCTTCCACTCCTCAGTTTAAACACCCCCTCGGTGCCAGGTTTATTTACCCCTCAGGTAGTTAAACAATTCAATCATATCCCCCCATCCCTCCAGTCCTCCAGTGTGTACATGTTCAGCTCCTTCAGCCTAACTTCATATTCCTTTCCTTCCATCCCCTCTAACATTTTTGTTGCCCTCCTTTGCACCCCCTCCAGTAACTTTATATCTCTCTTCAGGTATAGCCTCCAGTATTGCACACAGTACTGTAGGTGTGGTGTGACCAATTACCTGTAGAGAGGTAGGATCACATCCCTGTGTCTGGATCAGAACCCCCTTGCAATGCATCCCAGCATCCTGTTTGCCTTTGCTGCTGCTTTCCTGCACTGGACCAAGTTGTTCCTGCTCCCAGTTACGAACACCCCTAGGTCCTTCTCCTCCTCTGTGATCCCCAATCAATAGTCCCTTTTCTGGTTCATAGCCCTGAAGTGCATCACCTTACATTTCTTTGCACTGAATCCTAGCTGCCACTCCACTGACCATGTCTGTAATTTGGTTAGGTCCCCCTGCAGTTTTTCCCATCCATTCTCTTCATCCACCACTGCACCCAATTTGGTATAATGTGCGAACAGACTAACCCTGCTCCCCAGTCCGTGTGCTATATCGAAGATGAAGAGCCCAAATAGCTCCGGGCCCAGCAATGACCCCTGCAGCAACCCGCTTGTTATTGCTCTTAGTGCTGAGAGCTACCCCACCACCACCACCCTCTGCACTCTCCCCTGTAACCAGTTCTCTATCCATTTAGTCACACCACCTTCCATCCGTACCCCTCCTTCTCCTCACTCTTCTCCTTGTTGGCCTGTGTCCCTCCTCCCAGTAGTCCGCACCCTTTCTCCTCCTTATTCTCACTGGGTGGTGGTGGTGTCTTCTGTATTACACTCAGAAAACTCTGCCCGCCCCCTCCCAGGGTCACTACGGCTCCGCCTTTACCTATATCTAGGGGGGGTGAGCTCATCAGGCTCCCCTGTCTGTACCTTTCTACCAACCTCAGTCTTTTGGCCACCCCCCCACTAGTTTAAATCCACCTTAGTAGAGATATACCCCTCTAATCCTGCCTGTAATACTTCCCTTCCCTTACTGCTAAAGTGTACCCTGTCCCCCGTGTACAAGTCATTATTTCCCCTAGACCCTACCACACTTAGTCACTAACCCATAAGTTTTGGTGGCACCAATCCCTCAGCCACTCATTGAACTCCTCAAGCCTACACTTCCTCCCCATGCTTGCACATGGTACCGGCAGTACCTCCAAGAATGCAAGAATGCACCCCTTCCTGCTCCCCTCTCTCCCATAGCAGAGGTTTGAATCTATTCCTAGTTGATACCCCTCCTACGTCTCTTCCCCCTATCAGTTTCCCACTCCTACTTGTTCCCCTCCATGCCACCTCTGGTCCCTTCCTACCCATAGCCATCTGCTCTCTCCCCTGGTACTCCTCGTGGTCTCTTCCTCTCCCATCAGGAGGCCTCCTCCCCCTCACCTCAGGCACCCCCTTCCTTTTCCTCTCTTTTCTGTTAGTGCCACGGATACTAGGGTCGGGTTCACTCCCTAGTTGTTCTTCCTCAGTCCCCCTTTGCCATCCCCTATCCCCCCCCACCAGCCAGGATGCCTACCATACTCATCACTCATCTGCCCTGCCACTTAGACTGCTCTCTAAACTCCACAGTTCCTCCCTCAAACTAGCCAGTCATCTACAGACCATACACCCCCACCATCCTCCAAGCCCAGTCCAGGATCATGGCGGACCCACACCCTGTACAGCCCACCACCCTTCCAAAGATGCCCACCCTATTGACATGTGGCACCTGCCCCATTTTGGCCCCCATCTTATGTTACGGGTTCTTACTCCCAGGTTCTGTACCCTACTACAACTGTTAGGCCCCTATTTAATCAAATTTCTGTCCCTCCCCACACTAGTCCCCTTACTGCCCCCTTGCCGAACGGGTTAATTCAGTCTCAAATCTCACCCATTAGATACTGTATTACTGTAGCAATCCTAAAGCCTCCTTGTCTGTTTTTCACCCCTCAGTTACCATACTTTTTGTTCTCAGCCCTCATATAGTTTCACTTAGCCCAGTTAGCAATCCTATTGCACTCCAAGTATTACTCAGCTAAGTTAGAGCAATAAACAGAACAAATAAATATGTATTATTACAGTAGTCATAACAAGATAGCTTGGTATTTAGCTCAGTTAGAGAAATAAACAGAACAACTAAATCTGTATTATTACACCAATCCTAAAAGTATCCAGTCATTCCTTTGTCTCCACTCCAGAGACCCTGCTGTAGTACAGGACCACAGAGGACCCTGGGCAGGAGGGTGGACAACTCAAGTCCCGGCAAAGCTCCATTGAGCTCGCTCACTCATTCAGCTTCTCCCGGCGCTGCAGGCTGCCCTTTTGTACTGGGCTCCTGCCTGCATTGACGCCTTTTTCTGCCCACAGAGAAATCCGCAGTAGTCCCGACAGAGCTCCATTGAGCTCTCTCACTCACTCGTTCTGTTATTCCCGGTGCTGCAGGCTGCCCTTTTGTTCTGGGCTCCTGCCAGCATTAGCACCTTTTTCTGTCCACAAAGAAATCTGCAGCAGTCCCGACAGAGCTCCATTGAGTTCGCTCACTCCCCCTCTCTCACTCACTCATTCAGTTTCTCCTGGTGCTGCAGGCTGCCCTTTTGTACTGGGCTCCAGCATGTGCTGGCGCCTTTTTCTGCCCTCAGAGAAATCCACAGCTGTCCTGACAGAGTTCTGTTAAGGTCACTCACTCCCCTTCTCTCATTCGCTCGTTCTGTTTCTCCCGGCGCTGCAGACTGCCCTTTTGTACTGGGCTCCTGCCTGCGTTGGTGCCTTTTTCTGCCCACAAAGAAATCCACAGCAGTCCCGACACAGCTCAGTTGAGCTCGCTCACTCCCCCTCTCTCACTCGCTCTTCTTAATCTGTCCCAGACACTGATTTCCCAAAGCGGCCGCGCTATTCTGCGCCGGAAGTGCGAAAACACACTTCAGCCAGGATGTGAAAAATGACAGCGGTACTGTTCATTAGGAGGTGTGAAAAAAATGCCAGTGGTGAAAATCTGGCATGAAAATATTACAAATTTGCGAAGTTACAAGGGTGCGTGGAAACTGCACAACACACACTTGTAACAAAGTCATTTTATAGACTTTCGTCACCAAATTTTAAACATAGACATTTCAGGACCTCTGCTCATGAACAGTGTCACTGTCATTTTCTGTCTATCCTGAAAACTGATTTCCCACAGCGACCGCGCTATTCGACGCCGGAAGTGCGGAAACACATCAACAGATGTGTAAATAACAGCTGTACTGTTCATAAGTAGGTGTATAAAAATGGCAATGCTGAAAATCTGGAGTGAAAATAATATAAATTTGCGAAGTTATGAGCGTGCACGTAAACTCCGCAACACACGCTAGTAACAGTCATTTTATGGACTTTCATCACAAAACTTTCAACATAGGCATTTTAGGACCTCTGCTCATCAAGAGTGTCACTGTGATTTTCTTAATGTGTCCCGAACATTGATTTCTCACAGCGACCGCGCTATTCTGTGCTGGAAGTGCGAAAATACATTTCGGTCAGATGTGAAAAATGACAGCTGTACTGTTCATAAGGAGGTGCAGAAAAATGGCAATGTTGAAAATCTAGAATGAAAATATTGCAAATTCGAAAAGTTACGAGCGTGCGTATGTGTAGCAACTGCGCAATGCACACTCATAAAACAGGCATGTCTTGGATGTTTTCTACCAAATTTGCAACATAGGCTTTTTGAGAGCCCACCTCACGAACACTGGCACTGTCATTTTGTTAATTGGTCCTGAAAGGTGATCCCGCGCAGTGACCGCGAAATCACCTTTTGGGACCGAATAACTCCAAGACAGTAGCTGAATTCAAGAGGAAGGGTCCCAATAACCCCATGTAGAAAATCTGGGGCCAAAATTCCAAAAAATGCCTCAGATATGCACCAAAGTTTAAAAAAAAACTATTTATGCCATTATACAGCTTACCGGTATTTCTTCAGTTTGCGATCGGCTTTGAAGAGTGCAGATGTGTTCTCGGTCCACCGAAGATCATTGCGCTGGACTCTGGAGGTAAGTATGGGGTGAGGGGGTGTGGGGAGCAGGGTGCGCAGAGGGTGGGCGCGGGTTGAGGGAGGGGCTGCCTGACTCGACGAGGGACCATTTTCTTGTTTACAGGGTTAAAAAAAACAAAAAAAAAATCACGGTATGGTTTTTCTTTTTACAGGGCCATTTGGCATGCTGGGTGGGCTACCAGCATGCCACCTGGTGTTGTTTGGGGGGCACTGCTCGGCGGGATCTGGCACCCCGTCGGCACATCGAGGGTGGGAGAAAAGCCAAGGGGGATGGGGCACCCCTCGGTAGACTACACATTGGGGGATACATTATGCCGATGGGGGTGGCTCCCCATCGGCAAATTCAATCGGGAAGGGGGGACTGAAGCCAACGGGGATTGAGGGGCGCATGATGCCGAGGGGGATTGGGCACCCCCTCAGCATGCAAAAGAAACTTGGGGGTGGGGACATTATGCTGACGGGGACTGGGCTTCCCGTTGGCAAACTGGGTTGGGGACATGCAAGGTACCGCCCTGCAATGACTGGTCGTTCCCTCATTGCAGCAGAATGACTTACACTGCAATGACGAGGCGGCCTCTGATTGCAGCGGCAAAAACCTTTCAAGGTGGTGGCATTCTGGCTGAACTAGTATCAGCAGCAGTGTCACACCGCATTGGGAAAACAGGCGGCTTCCTCGGCATCAAGCACTGGCCACAATAGTGCCACACCTCCACAATCTGCTTCTCTTGCAAGCTGCTGCAACATGTTTCTTGCACATGTGCGCAAGCAAACATAAAAAGGGATCACTTCTTCACTATCAGGGCAGTGAAAATGTAGAATCTTCTACCACAGCACGTAGTTGAAGCCAATAACTTCAACACCTTCAAAGACATTGGACAAACATCTGAACTGGGATACAGCATAATACTAATGTACCCTCTATATTGTGGGAGACATCCTCGATGGGCTCTGGACTTCTTATGCCTAAAGACAACCTAGTAACCTAGTAACAGGGCCATCTTAGACTCCCTGCAAGGGGCATTTCTTAGGCAGCTAGTTACGGATCCCACTAGAGATGGGGCACTACTGAATCTGGTACTTATGAATGGTGACAAAATTGCAGACATCACGGTGAGTAGCCCCCTGAGTACAAGTGATCCTTGTACAGTGTGGTTTGACATACAGATTGGGCAGGAGAAAAACCACATTGGAACAAGGGTCTTGGACTTCAGAAGGGCAAATTTTAAACAGATGTGAGACTGCTTTAGGAAACACCTTGAAGGGGGATAGCTGGAGGGAGGTGCGGCACAATGGAAAAGGGTAAAGGAGGGAATAACTGAGGTAATGGCAAGATGTTGTAAGGTAATAACCAAGGGTAAGAAGAGAAAGAGGCCACTGTGGTTCTCAAAGGAGGTGGCTAGGGCAGTAAAAGAGAAAAGAACAGCTTTTAGGAAGTACAAGGAACCCACCCAAACAGAGGAAGAAAGGGAGGTATATCTAGATAAACAAAAGGAGGCAGGAAGGAGGGTAATGACAGCAAAGACTCAAACTGAAGAGAGGATTGCCCAACAGGTTAAAAAAGGGGATAAGATTTTCTTCAGGCATGTGAGTGAAAAGAGGAAGACAAGAGGTGGTATACTGAGGATCAGGAGAGTGTGGCAGGGGGCTGTGCAGAAGAATACCAAGAGAAAGCTAACATTTTAAATTAATACTTCTGCTTAATCTTTACAGTGGAAGGGGATAGACTGATATGCAGTAATAGGCACCGGGGGGAGGGGGTGCAAGTTAATTTGCATGTTACTCCGCCCTCCCAAATGGAGTGGGGCTTACCTTAAGTTGTCTCCCTGGGCTCCTCTAGCATCCACTACCTGGCTGACGTCCAGTAGAGGAAGGTAAATCCATGTGCAGTGTTGTTGTGCTGCTGCTCTGTGTGAGTGTGCAATCCATGCTGCCGCACTGTTCCTTTAAGAAGTTAGCCTGTGTGTATAATGCAAATAGCCTGGGCTATATCCAAGTGGAATATAGCTCGCAACATGCCAGGCAGAACCCTGAGAGCATCCACTCTGCAGTCGCTTAGTAAAGCTGAGGGAGCACTGTTACAGTCTGTAAATGTTTATTTCTAATACAGTATTGCTGCATTTAAAATGAACTGTAAATGTGGACTGTTTGCTTCTCCAGCATGGAAGCCACCATGTTTGGACCAGGACTGGGCCTTTGGACCAATCAGAACACTAAGGGTGCTCAGGAGTCCTCATTACAGTGACTTCTGGGAGAAACTGTGAACTTCTCTCTTGGCACCTCTTTTAGCCAATCGGGACTCCAGAAATGTGAGAGATAGTCTGGGCAGCCATCTGGAATACAGAAATCCCAGTCTTCAGTCTGAGACTGTTTTAAAGAGTGTTCAGATCAGCTCAAGCTCTCGTAGAGGTGGGAGCCTGTGTGGATTAGCTGAGAGTCGCATGGAAAAGGCCTGCTTTGTCTCCTTGCTAGTGACTTGGTATCCTGAGGGATTGCTAGCTTGGACTGCCTCAAAGCAGAAAGAGAATGCCATCTAAGCTACCAAGGCTGATGAGTAATGTCTGTTTGGGAAAAGTGCCTTTTACCGAATTGTCTCAGAGTGTGAGAGTTTGCTGTGAGGAAATTGCCTCAGGGACTCCTGTGCATACAGCAGAGCCTGCAAATGCTGAAATTGTCTCCTGCCACAATCCAAAAGGGGAGACCTGTTTGAGTTATCTTCTGCCTTCTGCAGTAAGGACTTTCAGTACCAGAGTTGCTAAGCTGGGTGTGCCATTTGAACTGCGTCAGAGACTGAACTGCATGTGCTGGGCCTGTGTCACAGAAGGCCTCAGAGACTGTTGCTGTGAGTTACCAACCATCCTGGCTGAATATCTGCTCGGGGAGTCAGGCCATGTGGAGAGAAGAATCGCAGGTTGCGGCCACATTGGTGGGAAAAGCCGTGAAGTGGAGGTGAGCCGTGTCAGCCCTGGTTTCCCATGTGTCTGCCTCGCAAGAAAGAATCCAGCCTGACTACAGACAATTTTCCTGTTGGTCCTGGTACTGTGAGTAGCCTCAGGATCTTAACCCTGCAACACAAATTAAAGTGTCTATTGTCCTCTGATTTGCTTTCTAAATTCATCTTGGTATTCAACTTTAATTGCCAGGCATCAGGCTGTGGATTGCAGCTGCCTGTTTAAAAGTGTTTCTTCTAACCAAAGCAAGTTTTATTTGTTTAAGGGCCCTAATCAACTGCAATGCAGCCTATCCACGGCAATGTCTTAATCCTGCCCTCAATTCCAAACTGGGTACCCAGCAGCTAAAAGACAATCTATACAGGGTCAACTGGAATGTTTGCATACTGCTATAAAATCAAAATATCTAATCTTTCATCTAAATTCACACCCCTCCCTCTGTTCAATCCCCTAAATAAATCAGATTTAGTGTTTGAAGTTTAATCTGGCGTATGAGCATATTACTCATCTTCAAGTTATTGCGACGGCCAAAAGATATACTGTTATTGCTGGTAATTGTTCCTGCAGGTACCCATGGTGCATCATCAGAAGCCAGAACCCTGGTGGTAAGTGTGGTGTCCATGAGCATATTATTAGTGCTCACCAGTAATTGTACTTTGAATGCCAGATACAGTATTTTGTGAAGTTTTACAGTATGTGTAAGGTCACTAGCTGGGGCAGTGGGTAGGTACAACTTCCCAGAATTTGAGATCTAAGAAAAACAGGGTGTAGCTGCTCTGGCTCAAAGTAAAGCCATACACAAGTGTCCATTTAATATTCAGTCCTCTGTTTTCTTTATTTTGTCATAAGTTTTATCTAGGCCCCAACGTTTCACCATAAAGTAGCTTCTTCTGGGGAACTGTTAAACAATCGATAAATATAGTTTTAATATTTACCTTTTTTTTAAATATGATTTTTATATTTTATTCACTTTTTTTGAATAACTGTAGTAATTATCTACACCACCAAAAGGCTCAGAATAAAGCACATTCAAATAATCTAAATAATGTTTGCCAAAGTATTAACTTGATAATTTAGCCATCTGGTATAAATCTAGCCATTACTAGCAGTCAAGTGTACAAGATGTGGCTACCTACTTTGTAACTGTGCTTTAGCCTTCTTTTGTCTGCCACAGATCTTTGTTGTTGGGCGAGATCTCAGGGTGACTGAGGATGCAAAGTGCCCAACTGAATCACTTCTGCAGTTCCTCCGGACAAACAACCACATCCAATGGATGTTTAAACAAGAACCAGTATGTGCGTTCCTCCATGCCAGATCCTCATTTAAAAAGTCAGCTGAAAAACATTCTACCCCTAGAAAGTGAAGTAGGCTACTGGAGAGAGGACCTCAGGGACAGGCTGCTGAGGGCCAGCAATGAAGGAATCAGCCTACAGAGCTTGGGAGGGCAAATCAGCCAAGACATTGAAATACAGAAGTTGAGGCAGTTGAAGAAGAGGAGGAGGATGAGGACAACCACTGGGGGGCATCTGTGCTGGAGTTGATGTCCTTCACGAACCTCTTGGCCATAGCATCCAAGTCTGCTGGACCGAAGGGAAATTTCCAAGCTGCCTGCTGCAGTGAGTCAGTCTGGAGTTCGAGTTTGCAGAGAAAACAGCTTGAGTGATTTGAGCAGCAGCTCCTGCGTAGTTTGCATGGGAGATTGGTGGAAAGGCTGAGTCTGGCCTGTCTGCCTGCAGTCCCTCGAGAGGGGATCCTTTGAAAAGCTCAATAATTAGGACTGTATCCGAATTGAGTGAGAGAAAAGCCACTGAAGTGTGACCAGGCTTAAACCTGAAGAAGACCGAAGATTTGCTGTATGCGATCGGCTTATCAGGACATCCATTCACCATAGAACTCCCGGTTTTGCACAGAGACACTGATATTGCTGTCGGACTGCTATTTGCTTTGTGGTATGGTGATTGCTTTACTATAAAATGTGCTGTGTGCTGTTAGTGGGTTGCGATTTGGTTCCCCACTGTTTAATTGTGCCACACCTGCTAGAAGCTGCATTCAGTCTTCCCGGACTGATTTCCGAAATGTTTTACCCGGCCTGGGCCCTGCTACATTGGCCCAGCCAGCTACTTGAAGTGCAGAGAACACCATCGACAAGAGACTCGCCCGTGGATCAGCCCCCTGCTCAACATCTTGAACAGGAATGACACCTCGGTGATTTGTGTGGGCCCTGCTTCTCCTGGCATACCAGTTGTCAACCTGCAGTCTCCATCTCGTCCCTCCTGTGTCTTGCATTGGATAGTGTGAGTAACAATCAGGGTAGCTCCCTGCAACAACAGCTAAATCTCAAGTGTTGTCATCTGATTGCATTGTTGTTTTTCCTTTCATGAACCAAGCCTTCAGGCTCTGGATTACAAATTGTGTGTGGTTGTGCATGCTTTTTTTTTTTCATCACAGGGCCCCAACTAGCTGCAATGCTAGCCTACCCCAGGCAACGTTTCAGGCTAACCCACCTTACTTCCAACTGGCTACCCAGAGCGTACAACTGTGTAGGGACTAAAAGTGCATGCATAATTGCCTGACTAGTTCATTTTTCAAATCAATCAACCTTAATATGCCCCTCCCTTTTTCAATTCCCCTGAATAAGTCAGATCTAACTCTTTTTGCATTTAATCTGACTGTGCTTCCAGTTTGTACCAAAAGCACTGTACTGTTATTTGCTGTGCCTAACCTTGTTTTACAGGGGGTCTCCAGGGTCGAACTGGTGGAACCAGACCTGGTGGTAAGTGCAAACAGTGTGGGGATTTGTATGCTGAATAGGGACTACTGTGAAAGTATTTGTTGCATATTGTCTAGGCCACTAGAGGGGAAAGAGGGGGGTTACAGTGTCCCGGAGGGCTGTACCCAGGTTATCCTTGTTACTAACAACCCTGTCCTCCGGGTGGAGGCACCCGTTTCAGTACGCAGGCTCCTTAACCTGCAATTAGCCAAGCAGGCAGGGGTTACACAGACATAAGGCAATTCTGGTGGGGGGTAGGAAGAAGTAGGCTGTTGGTTAACTAGGATCTGCAGCTTACCCAATAGGTAGGGAAATGGGCAGACTAGGTGGGCCAAGTGGTCCTTATCTGCCATCAAAATCTATGTTTCTGTGTAAAAGTTTGAAGACAGTATTAAGTAAAGAGACTGGTCTATAATCACTGGGAGAAAAGTCAGCCTTCCCCGGTTTCTTTATTAGAGTTATCCAAGCCTGGGTCATACTGTCATCGGAAATACCCACTTCAAAATGGTAGTTAATAACCGGATCAGGAAGTGGGTTAATTCTGCTACAAATGCCTTGTAAAAATTATTTGTAAATCCATCTAGCCCCAGAGCTTTGTCCAATAGGAGCTGCTAGATCTCTCAGCTCACCTCCGATTCTGTCACAGGACTTCTGAAAAGTTCCTGTTGGTGGGGTTAGCACCGGAGCTATACTTGATCCAGATATGCACTAATCTGATCAGTAGATACTGCATTGGCCAGATCAACTCGATACAAGGAGTCATAGTATGTATGGAAAACCTCCACAATTGGTCTAGGTTGCGTCTCAAGTTTATCTTCAGGACTAAGCTGTATCTTGGGAATGGCTTTAGTAGAGTCCAGCTGTCAGATGGTCAGTGGTTTTCCAGCTCTCTCTCCGAATTCCAGACAGTGAATCTTTGTTCATTTAAGAGCTAACTCTTTCTGCCATCAGATCTGCATACTGAACATGGAGAGAATTAAGGTGCCACCACTCTGCTTCCATAATGTCTGTAGCTAATTGGTGCTCAAGCTGTCTAATTTCCTGAAGCAGTTGCTCTAAGTTGGCATTATGAATTACGAATTTTATTTTTCTTAGAAGCGAGGTGAATACATTCCCCTCTAATTGAACATTTCGCTGCCCCCCACGAAATATCCAAGGCAGAAACTGATGAAGTACTGGTCTCAAAAAAGGACTTAATAAAGTCCTTTAAAAGTTGTACAGTACAGTACAGTCAAATACAGTAGCAGAAAAGGTCAGAGCCAAAAGGCTGGCCTTCAGGAAATATAAGGGAACACAGCGGGATGAAGATAGGGAGACATACCAAACTGCCCTAAGGGAAGCAGGGAAGGCAGTAAGGCAGGCAAAGTCCCAAACTGAGGAAACACTAGCACGAACAGTAAAGAAGGTGACAAGACTTTCTATAGATACATTATGAAAGGAGAAAGTCCAGAGGGGTATTGCTAAGCTTAATAGAGAAAAGGGAGCATGTGAGGAGGAGGACCCTGTAAAGGCATCTATCCTAAATAGATACTTTTGCTCAGTATTTACTGAAGAGAAGGCAGGGCAGGGCCCACAGCTCAGCATCATGGACACAGAGGGGAGGGAGGTGAGCACTACTCCCTTCACAAAAGAAAGGGTCCTACAAGAGCTTGCTAAGCTCAGGGTGGATAAGGCAATGGGACCTGATGGCATACATCCCAGGGTACTTAAGGAGCTAAAGGTGGAACTAGCAGAGCCATTAGCAGAACTGTTTAGTGAGTCTCTGAGCACAGGAGAGGTCCCAGAAGACTGGAAAAGGGCTCATGTGATACCGCTCCACAAGAGTGGTAGCAGGGAGGAGGCAGGGAACTACAGACCAGTCAGTCTTACCTCAGTAGTGGGCAAGATTATGGAGGCACTCTAAGGAAAGGATAGTGCAACACCTGGAATCCATAGGGCACAGGATCCAAGACAGCATGGGTTTACAAAGGAAGGTCCTGTCAAACTAATCTCATAGATTTCTTTGACTGGGTAACCAGAGTGGTGGACCAAGGGGAGCAGTTGATGTTGCCTACCTTGACTTCAGCAAAGCTTTGACACTGTTCCACATAGAAGATTGATAAATAAGCTGGGTAGGCTCGGGGTGGGTCAAGTTAGTCAACTGGGTGGCAAACTGGTTGACAGGCAGAAAACAGAGTGGTGGTAAATGGATATACAGTCAGAAGAGACGCAAGTCACAAGTGGGGTACCTCAGGGATCAGTCCTGGGGCCAGTCCTCTTCAACATCTTCATTAGTGACCTTGCAGATGGACTTGAGGGTAAGGCTTGTCTGTTTGCAGATGACACCAAGATCTGCAACAGAGTAGATGATCCAGATGGGGTGGGCAGAATGAGAAGAGATCTGGATAAACTAGCAAAATGGTCAGAAGAGTGGCAACTGGGATTTAATGCAAAGAAGTGCAAAATCATGCAGATAGGGAAGAGAAACCTGAATCCACCTATAGGCTGGGAGGAGTTGCTAGCAGTCACAAAGAATTGAGGCAGTCCAGAGAAGGGCAACCAAAATGGTGCAGGGACTGGATCAGAAGACATATGAGGACAGATTAACAGAGCTCAATATGTATACCCTTGAGCAAAGGAGGGAGAGAGGTGATATGATCGAGGCATTCAAACACCTTAAGGGCATTAACAAGGTGAAAGAGTCTAACATGTTTAAATATAAGAAAATAGCAGGACAAGAGGACACAGCATGAGATTAGAGGGGGCTGATTAAGGGGAATGTGAGGAAATTCTTTTTCAGAAAGGGTGGTGGACGCATGGAATGGCTTACCACAAGAAGTGGTGGCTATGAATACAGTGCAGGGCTTCAAACAGGCATGGGATAGGCATAAGGGAGCAATACAAATGACTATGAATAGATAGGCCACTGACAGAGCAAAGGCCAATGGCACATTTATAAGGTAGAAAAAGAAATGGGCAGACTGGATGGGCCTTGAGGTCCTTATCTGCCATCAACTTCTATGTTTCTATGTAACAAACTTGGATCTTGAAAAAGCCGAGGATTAAAATGCCATACCTTGTCCCTATCTAAGGGGCCTTGAACGGAGTGTAGCATGGCAACAGCTGTATGGTCTGAGATAACACGAGGCTGTATTTCACAGGAAACCAAATTAATAAGAGTTTCCTGACTAATAAGAAAAAAAATCTATGCGAGGAAAAGCACCATGAGGAGTAGAATAAAATGTGAATTGCTTAACATCAGGGTGGAGAATCCACCACGGATCTAGTAAGCTGAGAGAGAGTCCACCAGCTCCTGCAAACTTCTCTGCCCCGGGGTCAGGCCTTTGCAAAACTAGACAGAATGCTCAAGATCAGTCTGGTAAACTATGCTCCAGTCCCCTCTGAGAATGAGAGGAACCTGGGTATTCTGAGCCAATTGAGTCACTAACTCTGTAAAAAACACAGAGGAATCTACGTTGGGACTGTATATTGATCCCAGTGCCACTTCAGATAGACCTAATCTCCCATAAATGAATATAAAATGCCCGTCTGTATCCCACCATTCCTGGCGAAGCAGAAATGTCAGTCGACGAGCTATCAATATGGTGATCCCTGACCTTTTTATTTCTGGAGCCCGCAACATAAACCTGACCCACCGATTCTCTTCTAAAAAGCCCATCATTACCCCGACATTGGTGGGTTTCTTGCCGGAAAGCAATACTGGTGTGTAATTTACTTAGGTGGTGTAGGACCATGTGACGTTTGCATTTGTCTTGTGCCCCTTTAATATTCCAAGTCACAAACTGATAGGCATTTCCAATACTGTATAAGCAACAACACATACAGCATTACTATGGAATGAGGTAGACAGAACCAAAAATAAAACTAAATATAGAATAATAACCTCATTATAATAATGCGATGCCTCATGTCAAACCCCCTCTCTCCTCTCCCAGAAGATATAAACAATATCACAAACCTGACCCCCATGAAGTCCAATCAGCCCCCTGAATAGATATAATGCAGACATCCGTAGAAAGTCTAGAAAGCAGCCATCCCTCTTCCCTCCCCAACCCCATCAGTAAAACTCCATACTCTGTAAAACAGTGTAAAAAAAAAAGAAAGACATGAAGAAAGAAAAAGAAAAGCTGATAATCCCCCAGTCCTAGTGACCGTGCTACACTAATACCCTGGCTCATGATGAAAGTTATCACTTACTCAGCAGCATAACTACTACCCCGAGTCTCCTGAACGATAACCTGCATCAAAAAAAGCAAGAACAACAAACAAGAACCTTCTATTTTTATAACAATTATTCATGAAATATAGGATAAAAAAATAGTCCGCAGAAGAGAGAGTTATTGCATTAAACCATAAGCAGTAAATATAGCCCAAAAAGGAAATAACTATTTAGTATACAATTTAGTCAGCTAACTAGTAGTGATGAAGCTCAGAGTTTCCTGAGCGAAACGTAACGCTGGTGGCATCTGCCACACTGAACTTGATGTTGAACCTGTAACTGAATTTTTTATGAGGTGACCACGCACATGGACAGTTTAAAATAAAAAAAATTAAAAACTGTAATTCACATGTATTCCGTTTGCTGTGTGACTCATTTTGGTGGGTGCTCTTACTTTCTGAAGCTTGTTGCACATTATTGAAGCACCACCTAATCCCGGTGCTAATGATTTTGGCTTGCTAGTAAAAGAAAAAGAAAAAAAAATGAGCTAATGTTGCTCAATATTATGAAGCTACAATGTAAAAATCATTGTGATTGCAAAGTCAAGGCCCATGAAAAAACCAAAACTGCAATAACAGTATTAGGGCAGATAAATCCAGTGCAACTATGGTACAGCAAAAATTGCAGCAGCCAACATTGATGTCTATTTTAAAAATTCTAAGAGGCACAACAAGTACATATATTCCTCTGAACTTCGAGAAAGTAAAACAAAAATCAAAATAAAACATAGGCAACTTGTGTCCGGTAAGACTCTGGAGACGTTCCTTCGATCTCCAAAAAATCCAATGGTGAAGGAACAAGAGAAGCAAAAAGGAAGTCAAATAAGAAATGTTAACTAGGATGAGCAAGTCTGTCCCAACATCATGCAGTCAGAAACGGACAATGAATACTGTAAGCAGGAATATGAGGGAATGAAGATGTCGTAGAGGCTACAATAATTGCGATGCCCACCATGAGATAAAATAAGCCAGAAGTAGAAGTCTCTGTGTGGTTACCCCAAGAGGCTCGCATAGTAACAGCACAGCATGTGATCACAATTATTATGGCGACTGACAGTGAAACAGGTTTTAGAGTCTCCGGTAGCTGGATTTTAAACTCCACTAATGCAAATTGCTGGATATGAAGCTTCTCAGAGTTCTAGCAGGAATCATTCTATAGTACATGGTCAGGGCTTATTGTGTATGGGAAACAAAGGTTTTCCAAATCTTGTTGTAGGACAGTTCAAAGGTCAAAAAAGTTGTACTATTGTTCTGACATCACATCAATAGTGCAAAAGCTTTTTAGCTTTGAGCTGCCACTTGATTGGTGGGAACAGGTCAGCTAAAAAAACAAATGGACCAAAATGGCGGTGCCGGTTAGCGAGCAGACCACTGAGCGGTAACCTATGACAGTTTCTACATGGACTGATTCAATGCCACGTGTCCAAACTGCCACTTTGCCTTTTTTTTTTTAAACCACTAGCATCTGTAAATCATAGCGAGAAGGGGTAGAGTGGTAGGGTAGTGAGGACCAGATTCGGGAGTAGACAAGGAGCGGTAGTGCAAACATAAGGTATGAAGGAGCGGCTGTCATGAAATTCTGTGAAACTGTAATATTTTTTGAAACCATATACTATATAAAACAGTGTATGGTTGTCCATACACAAGAAGGCTGTTGTCATCTCAGGGATATGCTGCCATGATACGGACCTCTTGAGCTTCGCTAGCGGTCTGTATGATGTCATCATATCCTCTCGATGGCAACATAGAATAGTGTATGGTTGTCCATACACAACAAGGCTATCTATTTACCTCTGCAGATTCCCAAGTGAAAATCGGAAACTAGAGCAAGACCAGTAATAAACCAAATCAAAATTTCCAGCAATGAACCATCTGTCTGGTAAACAGATACCGCTTACTCCACAGTCATGCTACTTCCAAAAGTGTGAGAGCAGTATTGTCCTAAAAAGACAGGCATAGCAATTTATAGGGTACCAGCCAAAGTTACAAACAGTCCTGAAGGCGTTGATTCACCTATTGCTTATCGGTACCTCTTGATGTCCGTGTGTTCAACCTTTCCAAAAGAATTCCGGGAAAAGGGACTTGACCCCTTCAGTTGATTTCTCCACTGTATCATAAGAGATCCAGGAATCCTGATGGTAAACATGGAGTCAAGAAGAGTACTGCTTGCAAAATTGGATTCTGGCTGCAATAATTTTGGTAACAATAGGGTGGAAGGTGGCTAGGCATTGTCTGACCATGATGGGGGAGGTCCTGCACTATTTGGAGATGGGCTCCCTCCCATGTAAAACAAAGCTCTCTGACTTTAACAAGTGCTACTTATCCAAAAAATTTAAGAATTTAAAGATGAAGGGTCTAGGTAGTGATCCTTCTGGTGGCATCAGTCTGAGGGAACGGTGGGCCCTCTTGATAACATAAGAGGGCCCATTAGGAGACTGCCCAGCTATCTTCTCAGTTAACTTTTAGGCAGATGTCACAGGATTCTGCCCCTCTGCTTTCTCCGGGAGTCTCAGCACAAGCATGTGATTTTTTCTCCTCCTCCCTTCTAAATTCTCAAGTCTCACCTTCAGTTGGGTAGTCTTTTGCCACAAAGCTACAGTTTTGGGATCTAGGTGATCATGCCAGTCCTAAAAGCGAGCTTGTATGGTCTTCATTGTTGCTGACACGTCTGGTGAGCCCATTCACTGTTGCTCTCATTGCTTTGGTTTATTCTGTGAGCCCTTGTAAGATATCCTTAAAAGACCCAAACTCTTGTAAAAAAATGTTTCTTCTGTGAGGGGTGTTGCCATTGGAGTTGGCTGAGAAGAGGTTCCTGGCTGTGCCTTACTGCATTTTGCAGCCTTGTGAGGAGTTGCAGGCAGAGTAAGTCGGAGAGGTGCTGACTTCATTTCTGCCTCCATTTTTCAATGTAAGATCACCTACTGTTGCAGTAGCAGGTAAGAAGGAGCACTGAGCACAGAAAATAGCCAAGTCCAAGAAAGAAAGTTAGGTAAAAAAATGATTTCAGAGAGAGAGAGGGTGGGAGCGATTTGAGAGTGCAGCTAGCTGAAGTGGTGCATCCTGTGACTCTCCAATATAATCTTCCTCCTTTCAAAGACATTGAACTTCCATGTCTCCTCCTTTCCTAGTACATCTTGAAATATTGCATTTGGGCTGGTGGCGTTATCGCTTTTAGATATCTGAATACTGTAATCTTGTCACCCAAATCTTCTCGTTTTCATAGAGAACAGACTTGGTTATGGCAGTCGGACTCCACAGCCCATACTTTTCCAATCTTCAGTCACTTTGGGCACTCTGCTGTACACCAGCTCAGTCTGGTTAATGTATCTTTCCTCAGACATGGGGACCAGAACTGTGCACTATACTCAAGATGGTCGATCTCACTAGTGAGTCCTACAGGGGTTTACAATGACTTTTGATTGCAGATGCAAGCCATTTCTGGGGGTGTCTCGTGAGTCTCTGCCACTCCCTGCTTACAATGCCATGGGGTGGCCATGGGTGTTGCAGTGGTCACCCCTGCCTTGTGGGCTCAACAAGGTTGAAGGGGCTTGTGTAACAAACTCCTGAGTGAGGAGTTTCATATCCAGAGTTAGAATAAATTGCATAGAGCCGCCACCTAAAGAGAGGTTAAAATGGGCTTGGTGTAAGTACAGTATCACCCCCTGGGACACAGGACCTTCAAACCACCCCACAGGACCACCCCACCAGTGAACCAGATCAATACAGCCACAATCCCCACAAAACATGCAAACATGAAAATTATCACTTTAAAGTGATCAGACAAGGATTTCAAACAAAACAAACAGTAACTTTAGGCACTGAATGGCAGAAAGGGGTTAGCTTTTTACATTTCTGGCTGGCTTGACAGTGCCCTTCCAAGCCCATACACAAAATCACAGGTGCTCTTCACCCTTCTAGGTACATCCAGTTGCTTGTTTGGTTGCCTAGGGTGGGCTTTAATTGCCCTCACAGGCCCAGATCAAGGACGCCAGACCACCTGAATGTTACACATTGGCAGTATAGTTTCATTTCCTGCCCATCTGTACTGGGGGCTCAACCCTCTCTCCACTGGTACCAGTGTAAAACCCTTTTAGATCTTCCTAGCGAGATTCATGTGCTTCACTGGGAACCAGTCATGGAAACAGTGAAGGCTCAATGACACTGCTGCACATGGCTGGCAGGTGGCCATTCCCTTAAAATGATTAGCAATGCTTCACAGAATAAATATAGTACCCCAAACCCAATTGCTCATTAAACCTCAATGAGGTATTTGTAAATCCTGGCCAGATGACCACCCACTCAACTGTGATACAGATTGCTGTTGCAGGGCAAGCTCTAAGTTTGCTTAAGGTTTTCCAGACTAGGGCATCTCCCTTGAGGTGCTGGGTTCACACAGTGAATCCCTCTCTGGTTGGATTTACTCTTTCCAGACTCTCTGTCTCTCCCCGTCTAAGGACGCACTCAGTGTCAACAATTACACAAGACACTAACAGTTGCACTTGAGGAAGGAGAGTCACTCAGAAGGCAAGTTAAATGACTATTTGTATTACAATACACTGGCTGAGCAAAAAGTATACTGTACGAAATAATGAACAAAGTGGATGCCAAGCAAACCCCAATCTGTCAGCAATTGAGCTGGCTGTCCCTCTCATGTAAGTTCGGCCGCTCCTGACTTCATTGTTCAGTTGTTGCATCTCAGTTGCACAGGTTGGGTTCTCCTGTGAATACCCAAGTCTATCTGCCCCACCCAGCACCTCATGGATTTCAGTCCCAAGGGGTGGCAATAACCAGTATCTGGCTGGTGCACTGAGGCACCGGCTCCGTGATTCCAGTCACAGTTTCTGACTGCAGCACAACAAATGTCTTTTAGCTGCTGCAGCCTTCAGCTTTGTTTTTGTGCAGTGTATAGCACTCATCTCTTTCTGTAGCAGAAGTTCTGCTTCTCACTTTCCTGTCTATCTTTGGAAGTCTCTGATGCTGTAGCTCAAGCTGTCTCTCTCAACATCATACAGGCACCAGTCCATTCAGCAGCTGAACTCAGATTGTGTGAGGTCCAGAAAAGCCCTGTTCACTAGGAAATTCCAGTTATTGAGTGGTCAGCCAAGCTGTCAGTAAAGATAGGCAGTTCATGGTGGTATTTCACTCAACAGGTGATTGGTTGCTGCAAATGCACTTGAACTATTTAAGTCCTTCACAAATCCAAGAGCCCTTGAGGCTCTCTCCTCAGGCAATCCAACCCTTGTTGGTCATCCAGTCACCATCGGACTCCGTCATCATACCAGGTCAGGTCAGAGGGGATGAAAATGGCCAAAGACTTGTAGTCAGGAGGTGATCTTTCCACCAAGTCCTTATCGACATGACACTCTGCTGTTTAAGCAATATTTGAGCCCTAATTCAGTTGTACTTTGTTGCATCTTCATGCCTGGTTTGGTGGAGGCCTAGATTGGGAAACTCCCGCTCGATCGTGACTTTCAAGTCCTGATGCATTGGCTCAGTCGGTGGTGACTGGCACTTTTGATGTGCGAGTGCAATGGAATCTTAAAGATATTGCCGCAATGGGGGGCTTACACTTATAAAGTGTCTCTCGCAGCGCACCATGATTTTATTTGTTGTGCTAGCTGCTGCCTCATACTGTTGTCCCAATTTAAAGTTGTTGCTGCTCACTATGACCAGGTCCCTTTTCCTGTTGGATTTCAGTATTTGGAGTAGTTTAGGTAGTCTTCTTTCTGAGAAGCAGCACTGTATTTTCCATTTTCACTTTCATCTGTCATTTTTCCACCCACTTCCCAAGCATGTCCATATTCCTCTGCATTTCATCAACCCCCTGCTGAGGTGCAACTACCCCTTCTGTCTTGGAGTCAGACAATTTGGCCACTTAGCTAGTGGTACTCTGTCAGATAGATAGAAAGATAAACTGAATAGGAGTATGCGAGCCAGGAAAATTGGCACAGTAGGGACAATCTTAATAGGCCCTATTTGGACAAAACTAAACAAAGGTTTAAAGGGGTTATTTTTCAAGGCATTTTTCCAGCAGGACCATCCTGTCAGCACCATCAACAACCTTCCTGCATGACTGGCTAGGCTACACAGAGGATGCTGTTGACCATCAAAACCTCCTAACCACCCTAATAAACTTCTTTAAAACATAAAAACGAGGGCTCTAAAGCCCTTACTAATATAAAAATAAGTATGGGACACTTTTCTGGGTTTTTCAAGTGAAACCCAATTTGCCCCATTTCACCAAACCTCCCCTAAAGCAAATGGCCCAAACATGTGGCCTAGCCCAATTCTCAGCCCTAATATTGAACAATGTGGGCCCCAGTACAGAACTTTTCCCCTAGTCACGGGTTTCCATAAGACAAGCTTACCATTCATTGGGACTGAATCACAAGGTTATAATTTATTAACCCTTTGTTTCTGTACAGCAACCAGTTTCTAATCCATCGCATTACACAACCAGTTATGCTAAGGTTCTCCACTTTATGAACTAGCCTCCTGTGTGGTACAGTGAAGTCCAGACACAACTTTCATTGGTTTCTTTTCATCATGATTCTTGGTGACAGTATTATAAAATTCAATGAGACTGGTCTGGCACAACTTCTTTCTTTAGAATCCATATGGATAGAGCAGCATGCAGAAATTTAAAAAAATAAATAGATAAATACAAAAGGCTGCCCACACCCATTTCGCAGGCAGCTGAATCTGTGCTTTCTCACTGCTATGCTAATTTGCCCTATTGTCCAATGACCGAGTCAGCAGGGCACATTAGCGCAGCATGAGTGAGGGAAGCATGCATTTGCCTGAAAGGTGGTGACTACGCACAGTACCCACTTCTCTCAGCACCTCACCATGTGTTATTGAATGTCAAGTCAGGCTTCCTTGTTTTACTTCTCATTATAAAAGTAATCTAATGGACCCCCCCTCCCCATCAGCCCTACTGTTCTGTCTGCCTGAAATAGCTATTGCCTTCAGACTGATTTATGATTAACCAAAACGAAGGATTACAGCCAGCAAGTTATTGTAAGTCTCTGTTTTATTACTGATCACCTGTGACAGCGAAGTTCATTCTCAGGAGTCCCTAGTAGCATCAGTTCATTTCACAGTATACAGAAGGTTAACTAAAACCTACCAGCTTGCATAGGCTTGTTTGAGAGTATTGGGGTGGTGTGGTCTGGTGAGTTGGCGCTAGTGAGGGAAGAAGAGGGGCATTCAATGGCTTTTGAAGCTTCAGAGAAGCAGGAGACCATTTTCACAGTTTTCACATATGGAGTCCTGGATTTACTTGTCACACACCAAAGAAATGTTTGTACATTTTAAAGAAGACACCAAGCATTATTTTAATGAAAACAATGTTGGTTATCACTGACCCAGTGGTGTGGAGGGCTGGGGCATCTGTGCCTTACCTCCTGCCATGCCGGTGACCCATGCAGTGCAAGTGGGCCTCCAGGGGTCGGCTGGGGAAGGAGAGGATCGAGAATCTGGAGGACTGCTCTTCTCTCCCAGGGAGGGAGGGAGGGAGGACTGGCACTCCTGCAGAATGGCTGCCCCTGGGTGGAGCCCCACGGGAAGTATGGGTCCGATGGGTGCCAGAGAAGGGTGGGTGCTGCGGGATTTCTGCGGATGTGCACGTGCCTCCACGTACACATGTCTGGCATGTGCGCCCCAGCAATGAGGATGGCAATCAGGAGAAAAACATGGTGGAAAAATACCCTCAGCTGCGGATGATGACAGACTCTCCACAGGCTCTGTACTTGGCGACCGGGCGAGAAGCAAGTAGGTAACTCCTGGAGATACTGGGGACTGCAACTGAGACAGCAGTTCTACTGAAGAAGAAACCCAGAATGCAAACTTTCAAAGTTGATCAGGATTGATGATGCCCTGCTGATACTATGGGGATGTCAGCCCTGAGAAGAAAATTTGGTGAGGACTACAAAGTTGTAAACACCTCAAGAGGAACAAGCTAAATGCTTCCCATCAAGACGAGGAGGCAAAGGTTTGTGGACGAGAATGACATTGCAATGTCCAGCACAGGAATCTAGGAGGGGAGACCAGCAAGTACCTTTCCAACCTATTCACCACCTTAGTAGTCCTTAAACTGTGGTGGAACCTTCTAATCTTCATATTTACAGTACATACACTGTAGCCTGGCTGGTGAGGACTTCTATTTGGTGGATTATTGTCTATATTAATGCTGTATATAATATTTGCTATTGCAACTTACGTCTCATCATTGTAATGCTGAAATGCACCAGTGTTCGTTTCATCCATGTATTCTGCCTACACTGTATAATAATGTATTGTAAATTGTAAATTTTAAATTGCATGTACTTTCAATGCTTTCCTATTCCCCTCACCCCCCAGGTCGTGTCTGGAAATGAATGGTTCCCCGCTCAGTACGCCTGCCTGGTTAAACTCTTAAATAAATAAATAAATAAATATTGGGGGGGGGGACCTCACTAGGACCCACAATGACAGTTACACCCCTTGTGTTGCTAACGTCTAAAATTTTCCATCTGCCTTCTTGTTCTTTATTGAGACGGGGCCACAACTGGCTATGGCTACAGATACATCACTGACAAATGCCCGGAAGGTATCCTTTTCTTGTTTCAGTCATTACTTGGCTCCATTGTGGATGCTTTCCTTACAGGCTGCATGTTCATCAAGATGTCCCAGCCTAAGAACAGAGCAGAGATCCTGATGTTCAGCCACAATGCTGTCATCTCCCAACATCATGGGAAGTTGTGCCTCATGTTTAGGGTGGGCAACCTCAGAAATAGCCATCTGGTTTCAGCCAAGATTCGATGCAAACTTATAAAGGTTGAGTCTTCATATGTGGCCCTTCTCAGATCACCTTCACTTGCCAAATCGGCTTTGCTAACATTTTAATTCTATTGCTATTAGTAGGAAACCTAGAGTAAGTAAACCTTGTTTGTTGGAGTCAAATAAATGTAGTGTGTTCAATTCTGATCTGGTGAGGAGTGGGGAATCTTTTGTCTGACTCAGCATAACACAAATGTTACCAAGTTTTTGGAATCACTCATAGTGGGACTCTTAGAGTTGCATCATTACCTTATAGAAGGAAACCAAGCAGTAGCCTGGGTTGTTTTGTAAGATTATGTAATAATGTGGTGTCAGATTAAAAAAATACAAAAAAAACATATACTGTATACTGGCAGCTATGTAACAGTGTCTATAAGATGTACTGTATGTATAAACAGGGATACAGTTTTGTGTGTACAGTTTTGAATAACAGGATGGAACCAGTGAGAAATTCTCAGAATGAAAACGTTTTAAATGCTGACACTTTCTAACGGTTACGATCAACCATGACTTGATTTAAAGATGTCAGAAAACTGTCATTGTATTGAGTTCTTGAAGGAAAATAAATACATTTTTTTAATGTTAATTCAGATCTGAAGTGGGGAGCCGAACCTCGGCATCGGCAGTTACTGAGATTGCTCAAATGGGCCTGTAGCTGGGGGAGGGGCTGTATTTATCAGCCGACGACCTTGATGCTACTCCGTCTTGATGCACTTCCTGTCCTTTTTAGTTCCTTGTGCTTTCTTTTGTGCCAAGGCCAATCTGAATTTCCTGCATGGAATCTTCAACATTATTAAGAGTTTTGGTTCTTGTCACGTCACAGAAAACCCGTGCGAGTAAAAATATGGAGTTCCACACTAATATTGGGCTGTCATGTATTATACATTTAATGAATAATATCAGGCTCTATTTGGGAGTATTCCTATTCAGATTGTCCCAGCATCACCACCAAAAGTTAAAGAACAAGAATAGTCATGGGGGGGGATCCCAGCTATGGATTCTATTGGAAGGGGGCACACGAATAAAATGGGGGGGGGCATACTCCCAGCTCTGGCCACAGGTAACAGTCTGGCTGACAAGCTTAAATGTGTCTTGTCCATTCTCATGTTTGGTACTGTGCAGCAGGAGGGACAGACAGGGTGAATCATAAGTCCCTTCTGTCACCACAACACAATGTTACTATCAATTCTATATGTTTGGTGTTTTTTGATTGTCACAACTAAAAAACAACTTGTATCCATGATATATTCAAAAGGAGTTTCAAATAGTATGGATACATATAGAACAGCATCCATACATTGAGCCTATGGCTTGGACGGGTGCTTAAGGCAATGGCTCCAAGGTTACAAACAGTATTGATATATTGATACATAAGGTTGCTAAATCTTTCACATATATTCATATAAAAACATAAAATGGTTTAAAACATTTGTAAAATCCTGTTGTTTTTAACATGTGCTTGACATTTACAGACAATTGGCACCCAAGAACTAGCACTATGATCTGTTCCTGTTAGAATACATCAAGTTTTCACTTAAAAACACTTTATGTTTCTGCACTTAACAGTTAAAAAGTTACAGCTTTCAAAATATAATTTCAGGCATTATAAAATATCATTAACTATTTTTTGGAAAAGTTTGGAAGGTATTAGTGGTTGATCTGTTTAGGAATAAACACATTGGCCCAGATATTCAAAAGAGTTGAGCCATGCGCAATAGGGTTGCGCCTGTGCAAGTCCGAAATTGCGCCATTCTGCGATATTCAGCAGGAGGCAGTTGCACCCCCTAAATCACGCTGAGCAACAGCACAATGATAATGAAGGCATGCGCAACTGAAGGGGGAGGAACCATACAAAAATGGCACAGTGCGAAATTCAACAACTTGAGCCATGCGCAATAGGGGAGCAAGCGGAAGTTGAGCCATAGCAGAAATGAGCCAAAATAAAAAGGAGCAAGGGAGAGGTGCAAGAACGCTACAGGGAAGGCACATGAGGCAGAACTCTAGCCACACAGACAGGGCAGGAGGGACACACAGGGCAGGCCAGGGAAAGAGCACCCTGAACACAGAGGCACAGGGAAGGTGTGGGGAGCCACAGCCAAAGTGCAGAAGAGGGAAGTGCCACACAGCACAGAAGCCACCACAGGCAGGTGTTCCCGGTGCAGGGGAAGTAGCAGTGAGAACAGCGGGGGGAATACAGTAACAGCTGCCGGGGGGGGGGTGAACACAAGCCAGGGACATGGCCAGTGCCACCTTCCAGATGGAGGCCATTATGAGGGGGGTGAGAAGGCGGGTGGCAGGGGGGCATGGCCGTGGGCGGTATGCCCCCAACAGGCAGTACCAAGCCTGCACCAGCTTCAAGCTGTACAGTGATACTGAGATTGTGGGCCTGTACCGCCTGAATAGGCAATTCTGAGGTGGCTCTGTGAGCTGTGCAGTGATGTGATGCAGGCACCCACACGAAGGAGCCATGCTCTGTCAGTGGAGACTAAAGTGACCACTTGCATGTGCTTGCTCGCCACGGGTACCTTACAGAGACCAACTGGGGACACCACAGGCATAACCCAGTCGGCCATGTCACGCCACCTCACCCAATTCCTCAGCGCACTGCTGCCTCATGCTGCAGAGTACATCCATTTCCCCAGCACACTGGCAGAGCGCACAGCAAACATACAGGAGTTCCACAGGGTAGTACGTATGCCAGGCATGCCAGGGGCAATAGACTGCACACATGTGGCCATACGCACACCACCTGGCCCCGAGGGGGCCGCATACATAAATCGCAAGGGCTATGCCAGCATCAACTGCCAGGTGGTGTGCAATGCCAGGGGGCGCATAATCAATGTCTGTGCCATGCACCCTGGGGGAGCACACGATGCCTTCATCTGGCACCAGTCGGCACTGTGCCACAGATTTGAGAGTGGGGACATCCCCACTGGACACCTACTAGGTGAGTATGAAAACCACATGGACAATCATAGGGGCCTGGGGGGGGCATGGCCAGAGGTGACATGGGTAGTGGCCTACATGGCCCGGGGCAGGGCGATGCTGATCACCAAACTAACCTCCACCCTCTACACACAGGTGACAGTGGATACCCACTCCATCCCTGGCTGTTCACACCCTACCGGTGGCCCCCGACCCCATTGCAGCAACACTACAATGAGGCACACGCCACCACATGTAACATCATCGAGCGGGTGTTTGGGATGCTGAAGGCACGTTTCCGTTGCCTGGACACCTCTGGCGGTGCCCTGCAGTACAGACCCTCAAAGGCATGCGGGCTATTCCTGGCCTGTTGCATCCTGCACAACATGGCCAAACGAATGTGGGATAGCCGTACAGGTCAAAGAGGGGGACAGCGATGGGGATGATGAGGATGCCGGTGACGATGGTGATGGGCAGCCCCCCCTTGGGCAATGGGACCCCTGACTGATCCGGCTGGCACAGCTGCACCGGGACACCATCACGGAGGAGCACTTCAGCCAACCCAGGTAAGTCATGGGGCCATGTGCAGCCAACAGTTGCTAAGGCACAACCCACAAACACGCATAGACACACACCAGGGGTGCATGCCGTCAAGGGAAGTGGCAGGGCATGGAACCACATACCACCAGGGATGGGTGAGGACTAACATGCCACGCGGATGGACACACACACACACGTGCACACACACACACACACACACAATGCACCAAACTTGCACAAAGGCAGGAGGCACACCAACCCAGAATGCCAACCCTAGCCACACACATGTCCACAGACCACCACGCCCACTGCCTGTCCATGTGCGTGTGTCAGATGCTGAGCACCATTGCACATTGGTGTACAGCACAATGCAGGCATCATCATGCACATGCAACTGTGGACAGCAGCTGGGAGGGTGTGCAGGTGGATTGTGTGTCCGCGTGCAGGGCCGGGTACCCACCCGTGCACTGCCCACTGAAAGACACAATGCACACAGGGCAGCATCAGACAGTAGCCGCATTGGGAGACAGGTCAGTCACGCAACACAGTGCCCGGCCACCACGGATGCATGGGCGGCCCCACGAGACCAGCCAGCACTGACAGGCTGACCACTGGCCTCATGGGGTGGCACCGATGGTCCCCAGGGTTCTACTTGTGATTCGCACTGCTTTCGCGCAGGGTCTGCAGCACCGAACATGCCTGTGCCAGGTGTGCTCGGGATGCCCACAGCTGAACCCGGTGTTGACAGGGAGGGTGTCGCATGATGCCAGAAATGGGGGGTGGACAGTGCACTGCGTGGTGTCCGCAATGCATGGGCATGACTGTGTGCCCATTGTGGCCATGACGGCACTGAATGACTGTGCATGCCTGTCAGTGGCAGCGGTCACATCCTCCTGCAACCGGTCCGTCCCTGCCAGGATCAGAGCGGTGTCCCTGCTGCGATGCTCCTCTGCCTGCTCCAGAGCCGCATGCAGTGCATCCACCGATGTCGCAAGCTGCATCTGATGCTTGCAGTAGGCGGGTGTGCTCATCCAAGAGGTCATCTGTCTCCCCGGCATCCTGTCCCTCAGGGTGTGCGTGGCTCTGATGCTCAGCACCCCTTGAGGGTGGGTGCTGAGTACCAGGACCAGGTCTGGGCATGTCCACAGGCGGTGCACAGATGCTGCCGCTGAACCCTGTACCCCCAAACCCATTGGCTGACTGCTGATGCTGCCCCTCCGGCTGCCGCTCCCCAAGGCTCAGTTGTGCTGCCGCAGTGGCCGCAACAGTCCCACTGTCCTAAACAAACACCAGTGCTGCCCCACTGGTGCTGACAGGCACAGGCTGGGACTGTGCTGACATGCAGGCCTCCACGGCAGCACCACCCACAGCCATGGCCCGATGTGTCCTGCTGTGTGGCCATCCTGTGGCACACACGTGTCACTGCTCATGACGTTAGCGACATCATCATCGGTGATGGACTCGGCGCCGGCCCCGGCACAGCATGCTGGCATCTGTGGACGCCGGCACGCTGGGACACAGGCAGGGCTTCCTCTGCACCTGTTACAACAACATCAGTGTGGACAGCCAGGTGGCCCCACTGTCACACTGAGCCACGTATACCCGTGGAGGTGGATGGGCCCTCCTCCATCTCCAGCTGACTGTCCTCAGTGGACAGGCTCACCACCGCTGACCCATGCAGACGCTCAGGATCTGTAAGGGAAAGCAAAGTCACGTTACTGCATGTGACCTGCCCTGCCCCCCCATAGACAGACCATGACTTACCATGCAGTGATGGGCCACCACCCATCTGGAAGTCACCACCCGGAACATCCTCAATGGCACTACGCTGCATGCTTCCAGCAATCCTCTCCTCCTGTGGGGTCAGGTGTACCACCTCTGGCTGTCCCCCACCTGTTGCAGCTTGTGCTGCCCTGATGGCAGCCACCTTCTCCTTTATCCTCCTCCTGTCCATGCCCATCTTTTTCTTGCACTCCTGCACAGAGTGCTGGTGGCTGCCATGCAGGTTCACAGCACATGCCACCTCCTCCCATGCAGCAGCATGGGCTTGAGGTGTTCCCTGCCGTCCACTGAGAAGTGGCTCCTGATCCAGGTAGGCCTCAAACAGGGCTTCGGTCTCGGCCTTGGTAAAGTTCGGCCTCCTCCTCCTCCCACCACTATGTTCCTCCTCTCTCACAACTTGCTCGGTCCTTATTTAGTCTGTAAGAATGGCAGTTGTTACCTGTGACTGTGCAGTCCCATGCATGTCCCTAAATCCACAGTCCACACTCCCAAACAGCATGCAACTCACCAATAGACTGCAGTAACTGACCATGGCCACTGCAGCCCAATGTCGCACTTTTATAGCGCAACCCATGCAAATGAGGCGAGGTGCAACTTTAAGTGGATGCAAATTGCTGTGCTGCGCCATTGAATGGCTGATTAGATGATTTGCATATGACGGCTGAATATCGCGCTTTTGCGCTTTGCACAATTGTGTTGAACGTGCTGAGCCAATGGCGCAGCTCTGTGACATGCGTAGTACACACCTCACTGTGCATGCCCGGGTTGCTGACGCAGGCATCTGCCGCGCTGCTGACGTGCTGTGCGGGGTAAGCAATGCAGGGCATGGCCACCATTGTGCCAGTGGTGCTATAGCGATGGTCACCTACATGGCGCTGTGGCACTGGGCCATCATAGGTGCACTGGGGCAACTGCGCAGTAGGCCGCTACTGGCGGTAGCACACAGGCAGCCAATCGCACTACATGCATTGGGTTCCAGTGGCGCTGTGCGTGTCCGTGCGCCAGAGACCCTTGACCCTGTGCCCGACCTTTAACCCCTAGGCGCCATGCGTCAGGCATGGGTGTACCTCTATCGCGCTGTTCGGTGACAGCGCGATAGGGAATGGCAGCGCTGTACCGCGCATCTGTACGTGGGGAGCCGCGTTGCAGAGCACCATATTTGTATATCGAGCAGACAGCATGGCGCGCAGGAGGGCTGCTCAATGGTCACAAATAGAGCTGGCCAACCTAGTGGCCACTGTGGAGCCACACCATGGGCCACTGTTTGGGGAGGCACCCCTGGACAGGTCCAGGACCCAGGTGTGGGAGGAGGTGGCCACTGCACTCGAGGATGCCACAGAACAGGGGAGAAGCACAGAGCAGTGCTGCCACAGGTATGGGGACCTGCGGCGGAGGGAGCTGGAGCTGCTAGCCCACCTGCGGGCACGTGCCAAGAGGGGCACGGTGCCACGGCCAGGTAGGTGTTACGTCAACACACTTTTATCTTCCATATGGGTATCACAGTTGTATGTGTCCAACACATGTAGGAGGGACTGTCCGGGGTTGGCTGTGGTGGTTGTATCAGGGTGTGGGGTAGGTGGGTCTGGCTGGGTGGGAGGGCACACACCTGGAGGCAGGGGGGCTTTGCTATGGGATTGTACTGATGTTCCTCTCTCCATGTTTGCACCACAGGCCCAGAGGAATGTTGCCTTGCCCGCGATCTTCGGCAGCAGGAGGAACAAAGGGAAGCCAGGTGGGGCGAGGGCCCTCACTGCCCAATGGACCGGCCCGATGATGGTGACTGCCATACCTCCATGATTACTATTGCATGCTGTGTGACAGGGTGGGCAGTGGGGCATGGCCACCGTCCATCGACACCACTGCCATGCATGCAACTTGTTACAGTCAACACTGTCCAGTGGCAATGCATGTCTGGGAGTGCGTCGATGGTGGTCCATGCGTGCACCGGGTACATGACTGTGCCACTGCCTTTGCACCACATAGCCATGTCACTAAACTGCCATGGTGGTGCTGTGTGTGACTTGGCTGGTGGGTATGTGCAGCGTTCCGCATTGCTGTATGCACCTGGGTGGGCAGGTCATGTGGACGTGATCACTGTGGGTGGTCACACACCATCACAGAGGTTTGTCCCACGGCCGTATGCCATGCACGGTGGGCGGGCTGTATGGGGCTGTGCATTCACACCTATTGACTGTGCTCCCTTGTCCTAGGCACACACCATCTCCGGGAGATCAGGGAGGCGCTTCGGGAGATCCTCCAGGTGGCAAGGGCGTCACTGGACATCCTCCGCAGGATTGATGACACCGGGGTCCTGCAGATGCACCGACAGAGATGGAGCCAGAGTGGGGAGTGGCGTTCCCGCTAGGAGTCCCTCAGCCCCTGAAATCCCCTACCCCCTGGACCCACCCTCACACCCCTCCTTTCCTGTCCCATTTGTCCACCCCTGCCCCTTACCCACCCCCACCTTGTATATATTTTGTAAATAGTTTTGTAAATAGTTAACTTTTATATGTTTCTTCAATAGTTATTTTGATATGAATACTGTGGTGGTCTCTGATTTGCAGTGGGCTATAGGTGCTCAGCTGCAGTGGTGTGCATGGCATCAGGGGTGGTGCGGTCATGGGTATGTGTGTGTGTGTGTCCGTGTGGAGGTGACTATGGTGTGGGAGTAGCTATCAGTCAGTGTCTGTGGTGTGTGTGTTGTTCCCTGTGCACTGGATGACTGTGTGCAGTGGTCCATGGTGCGTGCTCTGTGTCCATGCACCCCTATCAGCCCATCCATGGCCTGTGCAGCTGACACACATGCATGTCTGTGACCTGCACGGTCCGCTGGCATGTCAGTGGTGGTAGTCCCTGCAGGGCAGCCACTGTGCCCGTCACACTGCTGGGTTGCCTCCTGTCACTGGTGTGGTGCATGTCTGCCTCGGGTGACACTGTGGCCTCCACAGTTGTTGTCCCACCTCCATGCTGTGCCTTGTGTGTGTTGCAGGGGATGTACACCACTGTCTGTGACTTGTGCTCCAGGAAATGCTGGTGGAGTACAGGTCCACAGTGCCTGCGCAGGGTGGCTGGCACTCCAGTGCCATGGAGGACTGCAGGTTGTATGTACACAGTTTACATGGGCCCACGCTGGGGGCTTGGTTGCCCCGCCACTGCGTCCCTGTGTTGTTGTGCCCTTGGGTATGGGTGGGTGTCTGTCCATGCACTGTGTGGCATCCGGTGTGGTGCATGCTTCCATGCACCACTGTGGGTGTCTGTGCTTGCTGTTGTGGCCAGTGCTGGGTCGGGGTGTGTCATTGGGATACTGTGCAGGGTGCTGTTCCACTGGTGGTGGTGTCCGGGGCATGCCCTGTCCCATGTGGGGTACCTCATGTGCCGACGCATGGTTGGTCTCTCAGCAGTACCTCGGGGGGACTGTGTGTGGTGGCACTGTGTTTGCCATTGTTGCATCGCTGTGTGCTGCCACCCGCTGATGGGTGCTCATGGTGGGGCTGTCTTGCATGGTTCTGTGGTGCACAGGGTTGCAGTGTCACAGTGGGGGTGGTGGCATGCATAGGGTTTCCTGCAGTGGTGGTCGCTGCTCCTGGGCAGGGTGTCTAGGGGTCATGGTGCAGGGCGTGCTCTGCATTGGGGGGATGGTGTGGCACAGGGTGGTTGGCCCTCCTTGTGTGCCAGTCACAGCTTGCCGGGGAGTGATGGGGCACCATGGGCCAGCTGTGGGTTGTTTGCTTGTCTCCATGGGCTGGTGGTTATTCCAGCCCTCCCCAGTTGTGCAGTGCATGGGGTGTGGGGGGACAATGTCTGTTCTGCTGTGTGTTCCTGTGCCCATCTGTGGCATGGGTGGTGGGCCTCTACCTCCCTGGTTGTGCAGTTGCATCGCTCTGCTGCTGGGGGGCATCCCTGGTTGCGCTATGGCACCTCTGGACTGCTCAGCTGCACATCCCTTGTTGCGCTGTGGTGCATCAGATCTGCTCAGCTTCCCCTCTCTAGTTGCGCTATGGCACAGGTGGTGCGATATTCAGTCGTTGACTGTAGGCGCAGTTTGGCCTGCTCCATTTTTGCATATCGCGCCTCTTGCACATGGACTTGCGCTTGCTCCTGTGCACTTTTTGGGCGCAGTTTGAATATCTGGGCCATTATTTTCAAGTTTCTAATGAGTATCTGTAATGCTTATTTTTTGAAAACTGCATTCATATCCCCAGTATGATCCGTATATAACCATGCCAAAACAAAGGTTATTATGTGTTCTGTATTGTTTTCACTATATTCTGTACCATTCTGTTCATTGAAGCAAAAATTTAGATTTCTGTCTACATCATTGCATAGAGTCCGAAGTCTGTGCACCGCTCTGATTGGCCAACAACTGATGGTAAGAGTTGTGAATCTATGCAGTCACAGTGTGTTAAAACTCCGTATTCCTGGTTCCATGAAGAGAAGTATACAGAATGCTGTCCGTAAAAAGAAAGGCATAGAAAAAATGTTTACAGTTTTAACTTTTATTTTGATACTGTTAAATATGGATCATTTGGAGAATATGACTGTCATTTCTGAAGGTAGGAAGATTACAGGCAGCTGCAAATTCACACTAATTTCATTTTCCATTTAACCTTTGGGAGAAAACAAAAAACTAAACAAAAACAGTTACAGGATTGCCAACGATCCGAGCTGAGGTGTTTATTCAGGTAATCATTTTGGCAACGGATGGGAAATTTAACTGGCTTAAAATAAAACACCATATTAGTTTTTAAACAATGTTTTAATAAAGTGCAGCTTTTTAATTTTTTTTCTGCTCAGCACACAGGTCACATACTGCCATTTACAATGGAAAAACAGATATTCATCTGGACTCGGGCATGTATTTATTCACTATAAAACTAACGGATGAGAATGCATGAAAACTGCACATCACTACTTGAAATTGTATTAGGTGCATCACTCTCATCACAAAAACAAAAATGTTTACATTTTCAGCCAGACTGCAGTATTCATGAAACATAACTAATGCAAAAAAGTTCCATTTTGCAGTTTATGTTTGTTGAGGAATAATAAGTGCAGAATGCACTGTGAGTATATGTTATATTAAATAACCTCATTAACTATTCCTGATCATAATTGGGCCCCCCCCCCCCGCCAGTAGTTTGGAATCAAAGACAAAACAGGATTTAGAATAGACCGTACATTTCAGATTCTGCCTGCTACCCTGCATAATCTCTTACAAACTCGTTTGGACTGCGACAGGTACTGTAGTAACACTAACATAGTACTGTGACAAAAGAGATTGAGGGTCCATCTTGTTTATGCCTTTTGGCATATGGCAGGGACTATGCGTAATTTGACTAAGAACACATCTCCAAGTTTTAACAGCGGGAATGCTACCCTACATAGAGCACTGCCTCCACCCAAGTCAAGACCACAGCAGGCTGATCATGACAGATTAGCTGTGCTTGCTGGGTGGCACAGACCAAAGGAAAGAGCTGGCCTATGATCGAGTTGTCTCTCTTCTTTGAAATACACAAAGTTTCTGCCCAGCAAGTCATAACACTGTCATGACCAGCCTGGCTGATTGGTGTGACACTGTTGAGCCCCCTGAAGACCACTCTGCATTGGACTGACAGTGTCACACCCCTCAAAAGCCACTCTCCTGCCGGCCCAGTGGTGCTAAAGGGCTGAGGTGCTGGACACCTTACCTTGCACCATGCCGGTGACCCAGGTTCGGGAAATTATCGCTGCGAGTGTGCGCATGACTAACTTAAAAATAGTTTTCCCAATTAAGGATGACCAATAGCACAGTGAAGCAGAGCCACCTGGGTTCTCAAGGAGAAGATTCATCTCAGGCTGAAAGGGTGCCTGACCACTCTGAGAAGGGCAAAGGAGTATAAATAGAATAATAATAAAAAATCAAGGCTTATTTTCAAACCACCATGGAAGGTTCTACAAATGTTTCTCTATTAAACTGGAAACAAAAACTCCCCATAATATTTCTTTCATTTTTTTGCAATTTATAGTTCATGCCCTCTCTTCTCATTGGAACCCTCTGACACCTTCCTCTGGCCCCCACCTACCTTCATCTGTCAGCCCCCACAAAACCTTGGTTCCACCCTCTGGCAAAGTACAGGTGGGGGGATACACTCCGAAATGTGCATAAAGTCAGGTGGCAAATGAGGCAGTGGGGCTGACTGGGACATACTGGGGTCCCCAGGAAGCTGGCCCCAGGGATGCTTTTTGGTTTTCTTTTCCTAGGCCCCTGGAAGATGCCAGCTTGTGAAGAGGAGCAATGGCCTTGTGCACGTAGTGCACACACAGTGCAGGTCCCCAGTCAGCCTCTTTCCCTTCACACTCTGCACTCTCAGCTGCACTGCCACCAGTGGTCAACTAGGCAGCTGTATCACAGCAAGGATGGCTGCCTTTCCTCCCCAGAGGAGGAGGGCATCATCTGCTATATTCAGTCCTCCTCCCCCAGCCGGCCCCAATGATCCAGGCTCGATCCCAAACCTGGGTCACTGGCATCTTCAGCAGTAGCCCTACCAATGCACAAATAGGCCACATTCTCCCAAATATTTCAAGCTCAGGGTCACCTGGTGCTGCCACCATGCAGGAGACCCAGGTTTAGGAGTGGATCTGGTTTGCTGGCTCCAGAGAAGCCAGGGACTGGGGTGGGGGGAGAGTGTCCCAATGCAGGCAGGAGTGTGCTGTGTACTGCTAATGTAGTGACCCCTGTGAAGGGCCTGCTTTCTCTCATGTAGATTGTGCAACTTCATGTACCTGCGTTCATCATGGCTGCCTGCACAGTACAAAGGGAGGCAAGTGATAGTTGGTTTAAAGGGAAAAAACATCAGGGGGAAAATGCAGAACAGCCACAAAGATTACAGTACTACAACACTCAGGCTGGTGGCTTCTGCCCACTTACACACTAAGTTGTGTTCTGGTGGGAAAGGATGCCTCCCTACCAGCCCCAACATGGGGGGAGCTTTAGAGGAACATGGATTACAGTAAGGAGTTGTCGGGGGGGGGGCAGTGCTGCTAGAACTAGAGCGGAGCATCTGGCCTACAGGAGGATGAACACACTAAAAATGGAATTTCAGGAGCTTCCATTTTTTTTATTATTCAAGACATTTTTTTTCCTTGTAGATTCTTTTTCTTCACCATCATTATGGGGAACTCTCTTGGGCATCCACTGCACCTGCAAGCTCTTCCTCCTACTTGAAGCTCTCCTCCACCCCACACCAGCCCAGAAGACTCCCTGGGTCTGCACCCCCTGAAGTGGGGCCGCCCTATCCGCCCAGGGCACTCTTCCTATAATCTAATGTACCTGGCTGGGCAGCTGGCCCAGTGGAGAGAGAAGCCCAGAGATGGAGTGTAGCTCAGTGGGGTATGATGCCGTTGCTTATCCCCGAGGACAGGGATTTTCTTGGGTTTCTCCCCTGGGAGTGTGGCATGCAGTGATGCCTGCGCATGGCTGCCCTGCTGGTGTCTGACACACTCCAACCCCCCCCCCTTGCATTGGCTGGTGTTCCTACAATGCCCCCGATCTCCATCGTGGGCTGCCAGGACACCGAGTGACCCTGGATCCCTCTCCAGGGACAGGAGATCTGTCCTCCAAACACTCCATCCTCTCCCTCCCCTGCCGACCCTGGCTCCCCGAGTCTGTCTCTGAATCTGGGTCGCTGGCATGGTGCGAGGTGTGGAGTCCAGTGCCTCAACCCTTAGCATCATTGGGCCTGCTCAAGACATGTTAATTAACATGAAATGTTGTATTCGACGTTTGCTCACATTGTTGATACCAGACTTGAAATTACAATCCTCTGTTCATGATCTGCTGCTATGGAAATATTTCTGATGTCACAAACAGAGGATTATGACTTTAGGGCAGAACAAACAGAAGGAACAGAGGAAGTCCAAGGGGGTAAAGAGTCCGTGTTCATGCAAATGTCTTTAGCAATAAAGAATGGAATGTTCTGAATTTCAAGTATGTTTTGAAATATGAGATTTGAGTTCTGTCATTACTGAGCTGTTTGTTTTCTAGGAAGCTGGATAATCATTTTAAAGGTCCCACATCTCTATACCTGCTCTCTTATTTTAAGTATTAATCCACTTGCATGGACAAATACAAGAGTGCTTTGAGCTGTTTTTGGTCCATGTGTGAACTGTCATGCGTCCACCTGCAAGGAGTCATCAGCAATTTGTTGAGCATGCCAACCTTTCGTGCAAGCCACAGAAATATGAAACTCACATTTCTGTTGAAAAACAGAATAAAAAACAAAACAAAAAAATAATATCTATATACTGTATATGTGCATATTGTAAAACTTAAATTTTCACTCTTAAATCATTTATTTTCACTAATGCACTAATTATCATAAAAATAAACTTGCACTAAGTAGTGCTATTATTATCAGTTTTTCCACTATAGTGAATGTGGCGCTAATGACTTGTCACTACGTACAATTCTACACAATTATGGTTGCATTTGTGTTTGGAGGAAAAATGACTAGTTTTTCCGTATATATTTGAAGTTAAGGCATAATGACATTTATATTGCAATAGGGAATCAAATCTTTTTTTTGTTTGTTTATATATAAAGATTAGTACTTTCTACATCCTGGTCATGGATTCCTCTGCTTTGGCAACCACCCAGCTCTGTCTCCCTAACCACGTCCCCCCAGTATTCAACCTCTTGGCTTCCCCTGCTCCATAGACCCTATGGATGCTGCAAGCTATGCAGAACCATAGTGTATCAGAGGGTCATGCAAATGACTGCAGGGAGGATTTCTCCTTTAAGCCCACCCTCAGGGACTGTTTGCATGCAGAGGCTCCAATGCATGCATGCATGCACACACACATGCGGAGCTGGTGAGCATCCCCACATCTCTTTGCTGCTCCTGAGCTACACCTCCACCAGTGGCAACCCAGGCAGCAGTGTTAGCTTGGAGCACCACAATAGAGAGAGAGAGAGTGAGACAGACAGCTCAGATGATCAACCCTCCTCCCCAGCCAGTCCTCAGACAACTCGGGTGCATTCCCAGAGCCAAGTGATCGGTGTCGGAAACAGCTGTGGGCAAAGTGAAAAAAGCATAGCACTTCATGTAGCACTATGCATAGTGTGCAGCTTCGCGTAGTGATACACTGCAAAATATGCACTACCCCGCCAATGTGGAACATGAAGTTTGCTCTTTGTGTAGTGGAAATTTGCTACACAAAGTGCAATAATCTGCACACTTTGATGGTAATTTTGGATGCATAATGGCATGGTACTACGTGAATTCAGGTGTAATGCAAAGTGGGTCATTCACCTGCACTACACAAACTGCATAGTGGCCCACTTTGTGCTAACTTCACCAGCAAATTAAAAAGTGTGCCCACTCAGAGTCAAGAACAGCAGGCCTCTGGAGCTGGCCTGTTGGCACAGTGGTTGGATTTCCACTTGCGACGCTGGTGAACTGGGTTCGGGAGCGGAACCAGAAGTCAGAGGGCCGGCTGGGGGGAGGATGTCTGAGCATCTGATGGACTGCTCAGCTCCTTTGGGGGGAGGGGGGGGACACTGGCTCGGAGGTGGCCTGACCTCTAGTGACAGTTGGAGGTATCGCAGCCCTGATGCCTGCACCAGGAGGGAGAGCATGATGGATGCTGGCGCAAGCCTTGGCATCATGGAATGTCATGCCCTGGGAAGGCGTACATGGAAAAATGCCTCTCCTAGTGTGACACCGATGCGAGGTCCCGATAGTTGGTCCTCACCTGCCTACGGCTGCAGTACTGCCTGGATCCCCGATGACGACTCTATTTCCTCTGGTGAGGGGGTTCGAGGCACCCCCCACCATGTCCCCACCTGGGGGCAAGTCAGGGCTACATAGGGCAACTTCTCAATGGGAAGAGGCAGCCAACAGGTAAGGCAGTCGGGTGACAGTGCTGAGTTGGAGCGGGGGTTAAAATAGAAAAAAAAAAAAAAAAACGAACAGCAGGAAATCCCTGTTTTTTTCACATGAGGTATAAGGAGCTTAATATTGTCCAGGTGAAGCATGGCAACCCTGGTGCATAGCCCCCTTAAATGCACTGCAGAAGCAGTTCTGCTGAGGAGGTTAACAGTGGTGGTGTAACACAGCAGCACTGCTGCATTGGGGCAACAGGTCTGCCTAGGAAATTGTTACAGTGTATGGCCCTTTTGGGAAAAGCAGTTGCATGTCCTGCACTGTATTGCCCTACACTGTAATTTAGCTTATTCCTCCTACACTGTAATATAACATATTCCCCCAGTTCATAACCACAGATGGTTTTATTTTTCATTAATCAATAGGGGATAGATGTGAAATGCTGTCAAATGACATCATCGTGTCAAGAAAATAGGGACTTCTACTGATACAGAGACAAGGGTCTTATGTATGTGTATATCTAAAACATGCAACAAAATGCTCTAAGATAAAGTTGAATAATAAAATGGTGTCTGGTCAGTTCTAACTCCTCACTGGTCAGGGCACCTCACAAGGTACTTGGTTAACCCAGTATATATACTCCAGCTCAGAAGATATGATAGGAGTTCACAAATTGAGAAAACAACCAGTCTGAATGAAAAAGATCAGTATGCCAAGTACATATCCTCAGGGTCAAAAATGTCACAATGCAAATTAAATAGCCCAGCAACATCAAAAAGAAATCATGCAAATTAAAACACACACACACACACACACACACACACACACACACACACACACACACACCCACATTGCTCAAAAATCCATTCCACAACTTTGAAAAAAAAACTAAGTACTTCCTACTCACAAGTCCAAGCCCAAAAAGCCTCAGTGCTGCTCATGCAAAGAAAAAACATTTACAACACCTAATAAAAACACAAAATATATTTCAAAACTATGTTTCTACACAACAGAAACATGAATGCATACATCACTAAACCATCAGCAAAACTTCTACAAACATTGCTCTATAAGCTAATAAAATATCTACATGTAATCCCTAGGTGGCGCTATCCCAAGGGCTACTACCCCTGCCTGCTTGGCTACCAACAGGTTAAGGGCCCCGAGTTCTGAAATGGGTGCCTCCATCCAAAGGTCAGGGTTGGTTTTGGTCCAGCTAACCAGGTCACAGCCCTCTGGGACATTGTGACCCCCCCTTGTTTCCTGCTAGTGGCCCACGCAATATGCACCTTCCCCACACCTCAGGTATGCTTTGTACATACACTTATATTTGGCACTTACCCCCAGGACTGCTTCCTTCAGCTTGACTCTGGGGACCCCCTTTAAAACAAGGTGATGCAGTACAAAAGCAACAAGGCAATACCTTCAGCATAAACTGACACCACAATCAATGCAAACTGCAGAAAAAAAACAGATCCGATTTATTCAGGGGACTGTAACAAGGAAGGGGAATAATCAGGTTAATTTGCTTAATCACACTAATGATCACAGTGCAGTGCATGCAATTAGAGTCCCATTCAGTCACACTCTCTGGGTACCTAGGATGGAGGGAAAGGCTAGCCAGGACCGTTGCCCGGGGTTGGCTGGCGTCGCAGCTGGTCGGGGCCCTGTGATGGAAAAATAACATGCATGCACACACACACACACACACACACACACACACACACACACACACACACACACACACACACACACACACACACACAATTTGTAATCCGGAGCCGGAGGGCTCAGTTCGTGAAAACACCACAACCAAATAATTAGATGACACACTTTTGATTTAAAGGACAGTTGCAGGGAGCTACCCTGATAGTTGCTCACAGCACCCCAAGCTGGACACAGGATGAATGATGATTGTCCTGGATTGCCAGAAGGAGCAGGATAACAAGACACGGCCCTCGTGGCAGGGCCCAACTGCATCGGGTAGCAGGCGGATTCAGTCAGACTTGAGCTGGGTACAGCTTCCAGCCTTCAGCACACAACTCAAAATGGGGGAAAACCAGATCGTGACCCCCTTCCAGTTCACAACACATTTATATGTAAAAGCCAACAGCACACAGTTCAGGCTGGGGGAAAAAAACAGACCATGACCCCCCCTTAAATACACTGCATATTAATATGTAAAGAGGGTTACTGTACCAGGCAAGCTGCTCCTCGATCCTGATCGCAAAGTCACTGCTAACACCCGGGAGCACAGATGTAGCTAAAGTTCCTGACAGGCCGATCGCATTTAGCAAAATCTTCGGTCTTCTACAGGTTGAGCCTGGTTTCTAAATCAGTAGCTTACTTTAGTTCTGCACAACGGATTTAGTCCGATAAAATAACTTTTCTCTTCTCAGGGCTGAAAACAGCAAGCAGGCCAGAAGTCAGGCCTTCCAAGATTCTCCCGAGTGAACTATGGCGCAAAACAGCTGCCCGAGCTCTACGAGTTGCTTCTCTCTCAGCTTCCCACACAGATCTGGCTTGCCAGCAGACAGCCCAGGGGCTTCCACTCAGATTCAAATGTTTCAGTTGGTCAGTTCAGGTGTCAGTCACAACAGGCTCCCTCTATAGGTGCAAAAAGGTGCCAACAGTCCAAAAACTACAATTCCCAGAGCCTCACTCCACACAGCCCCATTTCAGCAGGCTCCATTTGAGAGTCCCAAGTACTGATTGGTCCCATTCGGCAGTCCGGGACCAAAATGGTGGAGCTACACAGAACAGTCCTTGCTGCAAGAAAGGCAAGTTAGAACAAACTACACTTTCATCACTTCTTTGAATGATTACCAGCAATTAGTTACACCGTTTTGCAGGGCTCCCTCTGCTCAAGTAACGATGTCAGAAACGGAGCAATTAATCAGCAGCCTGGGTGGGACACTGGCATAGAAACACACGGACCCCCATTTAAACTAATTCTGCTTGTAGGCAGGCAGCTCTTAAAGAGACAGTACATGGATGCTTTAAAAAGCACTCATAGACAACACCATTTAAACGACTTTAACGCCGAACAACATCCAGACTGTGAGCAATTAGGCAAGCTCTGGAAAGACTTTTCAGGAACCCCCATTTATAGGGGGGTTACATACATACCTAGAGACAAAGGACAGCTCAAAATCTTGAATGGAGGCCTCATGACATGTAATCAATAGCCTATGTTACCAGGCCGGACTCAGAGCACCTGGGAAGAACAGGAAACACAGCCCAAGCTTCCAGTTTAGCCTCACAGATCACATGGGAAGTACAGGACATTAAAAGTCAGGAATACCTATTTAAAGCAGCAAATTATACCATGGACCTCAGGCACCAACCAATGAGAACGGCAGGCTGGCACCTTACCTCCGTTGTAAATCCTCTGATAATCACCACAAAAAGGTGCCAGCCAGCTGCATCTTTAAAAAAAATAATCCGAATCTGAAATCACGGAACTGCGACTGCAATCTTGTTTCCCCGCTAAGTGGAGACCACAAAACAGCAGCTCTGTACATCAGGGAAACAAAACAAAATAAAAACACTGCTGTAATACTGAGTGGCTTATTAAGCATTATACCAAGTACTGCTTTTTTTGGTATAATCACAATAAGCCACTCGTGGGATCTGGGTTATCAGGGGATTTATCATGGCTGGCCCAGATTTACCCACTCGGCTACGCCTCATGGACAAGCCACTCCAGCCGTGGTAAATCCCCCGATAACCCACACCCCCTTGTGGCTTATTGCTTTAATAACCCACTCCCTTGCAGTGCAATTGCACCAAACTAGTGCATCTTATCAGCTGCAATCTAACCTCTGCCACATATCTAATTATGCTAATGCCCTAAAGACAGGGATTTAAAGATACAGCACAAAACTGTAACACTACTGAACTCCAAAAAAACTAACATTACTAAAATATAATAACTAGAGAGTGTTTTCTCCCATAGGGAAACCTGGTTATAATTCACTGTTATAACCTGTGGGTTATAATGGCAAACACGCGTCGGGTTTCCCTTGCTCCACGCATGACCAAGCCATCACTCAGACTTCCCTTTCTCAGCACACTCTACTTCGCCGTTAAAATAAATAAATAAATAAAAACTCACCTGTCACCATTAAAATTCAGGAATCCTTCCACAGACAGGTGCTCATTGATTAAACCATTTTTTTTAAAGAAAAAAAGTGGAACATTTTCTGCAGCCACAGTCGGCAGACTGCGCTTCATCCTAACCAGACCGCGGCTGAACAATGATGTATTTGTATTTTATATAATTGCTGTGGCGAGAAAATGTTCCCTAGCAACTATATAAAATAAAACATGGGGTGGTGTGTAAAACCTGAATTTTACACATACCCTCAGTGTTGAATACTTGAATAAACCCCTACAGCTTCGCTCTCGGGGTTTTTATAGCATCCAACACTCGGGTGTATGTAAAATTCTTGTTAAACACACCACCTCATCTATTATTCTGTATATAATAACTGGGTTTGCCCTTTTCCCATAGGAAAACTGTGGCATAATTTGTTGTTATAAAGGAGCTTTTATAACGGCAAACACACGCACAATTTCCCTTACTCTGCGCATGCCCCGCTGCAGCTCTTCTCTCAGACTGCTGGACGCGCGTTATTTTTCTTCCTGGGAGACTTTACTGCCACTCTGACTCGGCGGTAAGTAAATTTGAAATAGAAAACCTACGGCAAGGGGGGAGGTTATCTTTTTACTGCCGAGAAAAAAAAAATGTTTTAAAATAAAGAGAAAACAGCACCACAGACCACGTCCTGAAATGAAACCGAGCTGCAGAGCACTGCAGAACCTACATTCATTTTATATAATTGCTGTGGCGAAAAAGTCAAACCCAGCAATTATATAAAATAAAAATATGGGGTGGTGTATTAAAATTTGAAGTTTACACACACCCTCAGGGTTAGATGCTAACATAAACCCCTTGGGTATGTGTAAACTTCTCATTACACACACCACCCCATACTTTATTCTCTATGTTTTCAACAGAATAAGGCCATTCCATGGGGGTAGGGGTTGGGGAATTATGCAATGTTATGTACCTTGTGTTGGTTGAAGTCCCTAGTCATCTGGGCTCAGGACTCCAACCCACCATTCAGTACATTAACATAGCATAACACCCCATCTGTCATGTTTATTCCTTACATATCCACTAGTATTAATGTTCTGCCAAGCAAAAATATTCCTATTTGTGTTATCATAAAGAACATTTCCCCTAAAACTCTTATTAGAGACAAGTTGCTATTAACAGTCATTTATAGAATTATACTTCACAGGAGTGAATAATCAGAAGTTTCTATCCTATCCTGGTCTCCATGATGTCTGGGTACCGAAAAGAAAATTAATTATTTAGTGTAACTATCTTGATCATCTGGAGAGGCGAGTACCCATCTGTAGTAGGTAGCTAGACTACCAGACCAGTGCAACAATCTGGATCATCTATCTGGATAATTTGGCATGAGCAATAGCTAGCCAGAATAACAGTTTAGATAATTCGACATGGACAGTATCTATCTGGAGAATCTGACATGGGCAGTAAGTAGCCAGAATATCTGTCTAGATAATGCATTATGCACAGTAACCATCTAGAAAGTGTGATGTGGGCATTAACTAGTCAGAAAAACTGTCAGGATACTTTGACATTGACAGTAAACTGTATAATCTGATATTGACAGTAACTATTCAAAACGATCTCAAAAGTTGACATGGGTAGTAACTATCCAGATAACTATCTGTATAACTTGGTATGGACTGTAACTACCCAGAAGTAGAAAAAAGTGTTCATTCTTAGACAGAATGGCCACTGGCATCTTCCAACAATTTCTGAGTGAGCACAAAGGTTTTAAAAAAATCTTAGTCGTTGTAGCTAACATGCACCAAGTCTTTTTTAGCCACATGTGAACTGCATTAGGCACTATACTGTATTAGGTTAGCAGAACAGTAAAAATTCATAAATGCACAAATGCCATAGTCAAAGAGGCAAATGGGAAAATAAAAAGCCAAATGCAATTTACTGTAGCCATTGGCAACTGAGGCATTCCTCAGCACTCAACCACCATTTCCAAAAATAATCTTTTATTGCATTATATAATGCTTGACGTTACATTTTCAAAGCTATAACATTTGAACTGTTAGGCATAGAAACTTAAGTTTTACAAATAAAAGTTTGTAGTCCAATGTTCATGTATAGATCCTAATGATACAGTTATCATGTACACCACATGTCTATACATGTTGATATAATATGTTGTTAAAAATAACAAAACTTAACCGGCCTGGTGGTGGTGAGGGTTGAGGCACGGGACGACACACCTCACGTCACGCCAATGACCCTGGTTCGGGAATGAGCTTGGGAGCCTGAGTCGGCCAGGGAGGAGAGGATTGAGCGTCCACTGGACTGCTTTCCTCTCCTGGGAAGGAGGGGGGTTCTTGTCCTGCACTGCTAGTGGCACCCAGTGGAGACTGGGGGCACAGCAGTTGGGTATCATGTATGTGGGGCAACGTCAAGCGGCTGACCTGCGGTGTGGTTGGGAATGCACACGTCTCATGCTGGATGACACTGCATGTCCTGCATCATGCAGGGGAGGGACCGCACAAGGAAAAATCCCTGGCGATGGGGAGGAGAAGGTGAAGGTGGAGCCCAGTGGCCATGCCCACATGCCCAATGCCTGCCCGAACCCCGATTCAGCTCTCCGTGGTCTCCTGCCTCTCTCGATTGGCTGGCGGGAGGGGGGGACACAGCATACCCAATTTCCTGGTTGGGTAAGGATTCAGGTGTGCAGTGGAGGCATGAGACCGAGCGGCTCCATTGGAGAGATGCCCTGGAGCCAGAGCAAGAAGGAGATAGAGAGTTCACAAAAAAAAAAAAGAAAAACAACTTTATAAATACTGTGACCATACAAATATAGTGACCATTCTTGCAGGTGACGTTGAGCGTAACCCTGGCCCAACTCATCCCAACCCCTCCCCAAATCTCAAACTACTTAGGGGTCTTAAAATAATGCATCTGAACATATGCATCCTATTGAACAAGTTCATCCTCCTCCAACCAAATGTCCTTACATTGCGCCCAGATATTCTGATCATAACTGAAACATGGTTGAAGCCACACAATTTGAATGCTGAATTAACAATCCCTGGCTACACACTAATTCTGCATGACCACTGGGGAAATAAAAGGGGCGGAGGTGTTGCCATGTTCATCTCTGCTCTCCTTCAGTTCACCCCTATCCAGCTCTCCATGTCCATGCTTTCAATTGACTCCTTGCTAATTAAGCTCTCACTCCCACACTCAATCCCTATATTTGCAGCTGGGTCCTACTGTGCCACCAAAACCCCTATGCCTCTCATAATGGACCACCTGAACACCCTTAAACTGCTAGGTTCTTGGGGAGAGCTCCTTATCCTTGAAGACTTCAACTCTAACTGGCTCTCCAGCGCAAGCTCCAAGTATCGGAGCCATGTGGCTGCACTAAATCTGTCCCAACAAATTTTGGAACCCACACATTTGAATCACGAGTCCCAGAACCACTCCCTACTAGATTGGACCCTTACCACACACCCACACTGGATTCTAGAGTCAGGACTACTTCTGGATTCACTAAGTGACCACCACATGATCTACGTGGTAAAAAGAATATTCAGGCCCAAGCTCCCCCTTATACTGCTCACCAGATTCTACAAATCCCTCAACCTCTCAGCACTACTATATGACCTGTCCATCTTGGACTGGTCCTGCATCCACCGGTCCCCCTCAATAGACGCTGCCCTTGACCTTTTCAAGTCTAAATTCCTCGCTGTATGGAACCTCTATGCGCCACTAAGAAGGACCCGGGTAAGGGGTGCCCACTTGCCCTGGGTCACCACTAATATTATCGATCAACTACATGCCAGGGACCAAGCTTGGAAAGCCTATAAGGCATCTAACACCCTGGAATCACTCCAGCTCTACAGAGTACTCCGCAACTCCTGCACCAGGCTTCTACGGCAGGCCAAAGCAAGCTATTTCAAGGCCTCTTTCCACTCTAACCTAAATCACCCTGCAAAATTCTGGAAATCAATCAAATCGCTTCTCACCCCCCCCCAGCCCAGCCTCCCACCCCAGCCCTAAATGTTGATGGCGCCACCTTCACTGACCAGGTAAAGTGGCCTCAGGTCATTAATACCTTTTCACCAGCTGCGTGGCCTCTCTTTCTAGCCACCCCCAATCCCACCCAAGCCCACCCACTCCCCACCCTCACACACACACATGGGAATTTGTCATGGTCACCCCTTACTGAAGTGCTAAAAGTCTCATGGGCATTTAACCTCAACAAAGGTAAATGTCCTTGGGTCTTGACTCAAATGCTTTACCTATCTGCCTCTACCATCGCCTCCCCACTGACCGCCTCTTCAATCTCTCATTCTCGCTTGATTCAGTCCCAACCGACTGGAAATGTGCCACTGTTATCCCCCTCCCAAAAGGGCGTGACCCCTCTACTCCAAGTAACTATTGCCCTATCTCCCTACTTCCCATCCTGGCTAAAATTCAAGAGTGACTTGTGCTCGACCAGTTCTCCTCCTTTCTCTATGCCTCTTCCTTCTTCACACCCTACCAATCGAGTTTCAGGAAGAAGCATTCCACCATCACCTCCCTCCTCAGGCTCACTGACACTGTCCTCACAGGTATGAATCAAGGGCACATCACCTCGGCTATCTTTGTTGACCTCGCCAAGGCGTTCAACACCGTCTCCCACACCCTTCTACTAACCAAACTTGCCCAGGCAGGACTCTCGGGTATTTACACCACATGGTTCAAATCCTACCTAGTAGGCAGATCTCAAGCTGTGAGAATCGGTCTTCATACCTCTCCCCCCCCTACCTGTAGCCACAGGGGCCCCCCAAGGTTCAGTACTTGGCATGATCCTGTTCTCTATTTGTCTCAATGACCTGCCCTCCGTATTTATTTATTTATTAGCTTTTGGTAACCGGGTAAGTGCACTAGGCAACAGACCTGCCTATTTTCAGGCACGACCCCGGGAGAGCACAGGACATTGGTTACAATATGCAGAAATGCACAGACATAATATAGGTGTACAGGAGCAAAACAAGATATACATTGGGTAGCACAGTAATAGTTACATAATGGTACATTTTAGGCATAGATCATAATAAGGATGTAAAATAAAACAATTAGGGTAACCATAAGACAGCTGAGGACAGTAAAGACATCAAGGTTCATAGCCACCTAGACAAGCGTATTGCATGGGAGAACATTAGTGTAGTACTCAGGGTCAGACCCGACAGCCTGCAGTGGGACAAAGCAAATTAAGAGCACTTGCATTGGCCAGAGGCTAGGAGGTGGGTGAACAGCGAGTTTTTGAATTCTCGATGGGAGGCTGAAGTTTTCACCATAAGGGGGAGTGAGTTCCAGAATTTGGGAGCAAAATGGGCAAATGCCTGTTCACCCATTTTTGTCATGGAAGGTCTAGTGGAGAGCATGGGGACAGAGGAAGACCTGAGGGTGCAGGGTGTGTGAGGCAGGAGTCAGGAGGTTGGCAAGATAGACAGGGCAGGGAGGTCTAGACAGGGAGTCGATAAAGCAGCCCAGGGAGTAGGCTCGAATATCCTTAGGTGACAGCCAATTTAAGACAGCGTGAAAGGAGACAATGATGGGTAAGATGGGGCAGTTAAGGCGATCTACAGATGTTGTTGTAGACAGTGTCCCATTTGTGGAGTGTAGCAGAGTTTGCAGCAAAGAGGAGGGGCAGAGCATATTGGAGCTGGGGTAAGAGAATACCTCTCGCAACAGAAAGTCTAGCGGAAGGAGTGAGGGAGTGGCGCACGCAATAAGCTCCGCCAATTTTAGCATTGACGGCACGGCACACCATATTGACATGTTGAGACAGGTCAAGTGTGGCACTATTTCCAGGGGTAAGCAACCCTTGTTACGATGTACGGTGTCCAGCTTGGGGTGTAGTTTCTTGTGGATTGAGTCTGTGAGCTGAGAAGGTGAGGTGCTGGTCGAGCCAGACCCCGAGGTACTGGAAGGAGGTGCAGGCCTCCAAAGGGGTCCCATTGATAGTATGGTAAGTGGGGGTTGTGGGGAGCTGGGAGAGCCTCTGTCTAGTACCAAAGGTTAGGGAGATAGTTTTCTTGGGATTTAGAAAGAGCTGATTGGATTGGAACCAGAGCTGAACAGCATTGAAGTCCTCCTGAAGTCTAGAGGCCACCTCAGAGGGGGAAGAACCAGTCGCATACAGTGCCGTGTCATCAGTGTACATATGAATGGATGTATGTAGACCTTGGGGCAATGTGAGGAAGTATTTTTTCATGGAGAGGGTGGTGGATGCATAGAACGACTTTCCTGAGTAGGTCGTGAGGTCAAGAACAGTGGGGGAATTCAAGAATGCATGGGACAGGCATAAGGAAATTCTAGTGGGGGGTAGGAGGAAGTACACTGTTGGTTAACTAGGATCTGCAGCTTATCCAATAGATAGGAAAATGGGCAGACTAGGTGGGCCAAGCGGTCCTCATCTGCCATCAAAGTCTATGTTTCTATATATCGACATATGGTAGTTATAGCAATATCTTATTGATTTATCAACTTAGCAGACTCCAAACGTTCATTTAAAAGAAAATTACGTTTCTAGCCCTAATTGTTCCAAAGTTATCCCATTTTAAAGACATGGGGCTCGATTCAGAGATGAACCAGACTGGCGCAAGCCCTGGCTTTGCCAAACATTTGGCGCATGGGGCTTGCGGTCATCAATTGGGATTCACGATCCCAAGCTCTGTTTGCTGCGAGTTAGACCAGCCTTTTGCTGGTCTGGTCTAATTTTGCAGCAAATGGGGGACATTTTTCCTGGTTTGCGCCAAATAGTTGGCACAAGCCACCATAAAGTAGGGAAAGTGTTGCAAATGCACATGACATTCCTGAACTGGGCACAAGCTGTCTCAGTGTGTGGCACAACTGGGGGTTTGATGCAGGGCTCGACACAAGCCTATTATCTTTTGAAAGGTCTAATTTTGGAATCATTGGGGCTAGAAATTTTAAAGAAATAAAAGCTTGGAGTCCAGCTGCTAACAGTTTGCTCTGTCACTATAGTATTTATGCATTGATACTATTCAGTATGTGTCAATACTATTAGTAACAGGTTTGAGTATATTATTGATACATTTCTATAGTTGTGACACAACCCAAAAATGGCAAATACATTTTGTCGGTACCGTTTTTCTTGTATTGCTAGACTGCATCAATACCATTTGTTTTTGTATCCCTACATAAAATTATATGCCAGTTTTAAAAACAAGTTTTTATAATTTTTTGTTAATGTTTTCTAAATGTTGGTAATACTACATATCAATTATAAACTGTGCAGCTTAGTTTTCATTCATCTTTTGTCTAATTCTGTTGCAAACATTTCACACTCTCCTCTAGCAATTCCTGCTCTTCCTTGCTATTGCAGGCTTTGCCTGCAAAAGTGATGGGACAGAAAAATTATCTGGATAATTTGACAAGAACACAACTATCTGTATTATGTAATATTCACAGTAATGATCTGTATAATTTGGCACTGGAAGTAACTCACCAGGATAACTATCTGGATAATTTGATATGGATGGTAACTCTCCGGGGTAACTAGCTGGATATTGGTCATGACAGTAACTATGTAGACAATTGGACACAGGCAATAACTATCCAGAATAAACTACCTTGATAGTTTGACAGGAATGTATATCTAGAGTTAGCATATACTATCCAGGTTACTTGTATCTGGACTAGATAGTTACTGTCTTGAGTATTTATCTTAATTTTGGAAAATATCCAATACATAGATACATACATACATAGACAGTGTCGGCAGATAAGGGCCTACAGCCCACCCAGTCTGCCCATTTGAGCTTGTAAGTTTACTTTATGTTTTCCTAGAAGTCTGTTGCCCCTTAACCCTGACCTCCAGAATTCCTTTATGTCTATCCCATGCATTCTTAAATCCCGTGATTGTTTCAGCCCCCACCACTTCCTCTGGCATGGTGTTCCACTTGTCCACCACCCGTTCTGTGAAGAAATTCTTCCTCACATTTCCTCTGAATCGTCCTCCCTCCAACTTCATCCCATGCCCTCTAGTCCTGGAAGATCTTTTTCGCTTAAAAATAGTGTATTTCTGCACCCTGTTCCTCCCTGTAAGATACTTGTATGTCTCTATCATATCCCCTCTCTCCCTCCTCTCCTCCAGGGAGTACATATTCAATTCCTTCAACCTGTCCTCATAGGACTTGTGATGCAATCCATGTACCATCTTTGTTACCCTCCTCTGAACTTTCTCTACCCTGTCTATGTCCTTACGCAAGTAAGGTCTCCAGAACTATACACTGTACTCCTGGTGGGGCCTTACTAGTGTCTTGTATAGTGGAATTATGACCTCTCTTTTCCTGCTGGTGATGCCCCTTCCTACGCATCCCAGCATCCTATTTGCTTTACCTGCTGCCTTGTCGCACTGTTTCCCTACCTTGAGGTCATCAGAGATGATAACCCCAAGATCCCTTTCCTGCTTGGTGCATGCTATATCCTCATCCCCCAACTGATATATTGTGCCAGGATTTTTGTGCCCCATATGCATTATTGTGCACTTCATTGCTTTGAATTTCAACTGCCAAACCCCTGACCATTCTTTAAGTTTCTGCAGGTCCCTTCTCATTCTGTCTACACCCTCTGGTGTGTCTACTCTGTTACAGAGCTTTGTGTCATCAGCAAACAGGGAAATTCTGCCTTCTAGATCCTGCGCAATGTCACTGATGACGATGTTAAATAGGACTGGTCCCAGCACTGATCCCTGTGGTACCCCACTGGTCATCCTTCCCTCTGTGGAGTGACAGCCATTTATCACCACCCTCTGTGTCCTGCCACCCAGCCAGTTACCTACCCACTGCACTACTGTCCTGCCCACACCCATATTCCCCAGTTTGTGTAATAGTCTTCTATGTGGCACAGTGTCAAAGGCCTTGCTGAAGTCCAGATAGGCCATGTCCACTGCCATCCCCTGATCCACCTCCCTAGAATAGGATTCAAACCCATGTCTCTAGGTTTGTAGCTCAGTGCCCTTAACTACTATGCTATAGTCCCATATCCATCCAATAACCATCATCATGACTGTCCTGATTATGTGGAGAGACAAGATACAATCTAGTGCAACTATAATCATCTAGTGAGAATAAAATCTGTCCAGATTATTGATCCAGAGTAATTAGTGGAGTTTTCTGATGATGGCAATAACCTCCCAGGGTACCCATCTGGATTACCGGACAATGTTGTATAACTATCATCATCATCAGATTGCATGACAATGCGGATACTCTTTGTTTGCTGTAATCCCACTTTGTTGGTTTGCTTTGGCTAACATTTGAAAGCAATTACCTTTACATTTTTTCCTGTGTATATTTCAGCCTGTATGTAACTATTCCTGTGGGACTATGTTAACCTATTGGCTACTACCATCCTCCCTGGGACCCCCATGAGGGTGAGAGGCTGCATCTCTTGGGATTATCCCATTAAAGTACTTCCAACTAACTAACCAACTAACCAACCAACCAATAAATCTTTAAATAATGACAGTAACTACTTGAAGTAACTATCTGTCTCGATTATCTCTTTTTTTCCTAGAAGGCTTGAGTGGATAGTAGTGGCCTCATCTGATCATTTCTAAATGGACTGCAAAAGGAGTAGATAAGGATAACTGTTGAATAATGGCACTCCACCTGGATAATCCACTGCCCAACCATCTTCATTTTCAATCACTCATCTCTATATATGTTGACTTTAGGATGTGGCTGTAATCCGTTGGTGCCACTTACAGTACAGGTTGAAATGGGAATTTAAAAACAAAACCAAAAACACTGTTCTTATTCAACTGGGGGTTTACTAGGTAAGTGAGGACAAAATGAAGCCATGAAGCCTATCTTGATTGTCCCCCACATGTGTGGGAAATTACACTTTGTTGTAGTTTTTAGAGAGCCAATGATCTACACCCTTTTTAAAGGATTCAAAGGCATTACAGTCTACTAGCTCTTGTGGTAGCTGGTTCCAGAGCCTTGGTGTTCTCACTGAGAAGAAATGAAGCCTCCTATTTGTTTTTACTTTATACACCAGTAGTTGTTGATTGTGAAGTCTAGGTACTATTTTTCTTTGTGTTTTAACAATACCACATTTGTCCATCAGAGAGGGTGATTTGAGAGTTTTATATAAAAACAGAAGATCACCTCCGGAGCGTCTAAACTCCAGTGAATGTAGACCTGTTTTTTGAAACCTCTCTGGATATGACAGTGATGCTAAATGGGGCACCATTTTTGTTGCCCTTCTCTGAAATCTTTCAATCACTTGAATGTCCCTGACCACGTATGGACTCCACACTGGTGACCCATAATCTGTATATGGTCTGATGTATGCTTTAAACAATGGGATAATACATTCCTCTGTCTTAGATATAAACATACGGTTAATGCGCCTAAGTAGTGAATTAGCGGTTTTAGCTACATGATTACAGTGATTGGAGGAGGATAATTTGTCATCTAACAGGATGCCCAAGTCTCTTTCACATATTGAAGATTTAATGATAATATTATATAGTGTATCAGTCTGTTTGGGATTATTGTAACCTAAGTGGAGAACAAAACATTTGTCTGTATTGAATGTCATTTTGTTTTTCTGTGCCCAATTCTCTAATACTGAGAGGCCATTTACTAATAAGTCCATATTATAGTCGGAATCCACCCTACCACCTAACTTTGTATCATCTGCAAATTTCAAAAGTATGTTCCTGGAGCTAATCTGCATGTCTGAGATGAAAATATTGAATAGCACAGGGCACAGAACTGATCCCTGCAGCACACCACTGGTCACAGCCATATTACTGGAATAGGCACTGTTGATCCTAACATGCTGCGTCCTGTTGGTTAACCAGCAATTGATCCATTGTATTATGTTACAAGAAAAACCTGGGTCTGATAGCTTAGCTAGGAGAATATTGTGAGTAACCTTATCAAATGCTTTGCTATAATCCAGGAGGATGACATCCATGGGAATCTTATTGTCTAGTTCTTGGTTGACAGTATTGTAAAAGGCTCTTAAATTGGTAGTGCAAGAAAAGCCTTGCTTGAAGCCATGTTGCGAGTGGTCGATAATGCCTAGAGTTTGCATTTCTGCCTCTAATATGCCTTTAATAATTTTTTCCATTACTTTACATGGGATGGAAGTAAGGCTGATGGGGCGATAATTACTCTCTATGGAACGGTTACCCTTTTTATGTTTGCTTGCACACATTTGCAAGAAACATAGTGCCATGATCCGAAAATGCAGTGCCGTACAGTTGAAAGGGAGAGCTATGCTTCAGTGAGCAGTGATGAGATATCGCATGCTCATGCGTGCTCTACACACACACACACACACACACACACACACACACATATGTGCACACACACATACTGCGTGCTTGTGTTTCCCCCCACCCACGCACACTCTGTATAGCCGACGGGGGTGCCCAATCCCCCACTGGATGTGCTGCACCCCCCCAACAGAGTTCCAGGTGCCACACTGGGAGCCCACCTCAGCGTGGTAGCAGTCTGTATGGCTGATGGGGGTGCCCAATCCCCCGTCGGCTCCACTGCCCCCCAGAGACTTTCGGGTGCCACGATAGGAGCCCACCCCAGCGTGGCAGCAGTTCCTATGGCCGACGGTGGTGCCCAATCCCCTGTCGGCTCCACGGCCCCCCCAAACAGCCTTCCAACTGCCATGCTGGGAGCCCACCCCAGCGTGGCACAAGTCCTGCATCATCTAAAAAAAAAAAAAAAAACCTGAAAGAAAAGCCCTTTCCTCGCTGACTGTCCTGATCCTGACCCCCAACCCACGCCCGCCCTCTATGCGTACACCTCTCCACACCCCCAACTCACCCCATACTTACCTCCGGAGTCCGGCATGATGATCTTTGGTGGAACGGGAACATGTCTGCACTCTTCAAAGCTGACCCCGAACTGAGGAAATTCCGGTAAACTGTATAATGTAATAAACAGGGGGTTTTCAACTTTAGTGCATATCTCGGGTATTTTGAGGAATGTTTTCACCAGATTTTTAACATGGGCCTTTTGGGACCCCACCTCATGAGTTCTGTCACTGTCATGGCGTTCATTGGCCCCGAAAGGTGATTTTGCGGTCACTGCGCAGAACCACCTTTTAGGACCAGTTTACGAAATGACAGTGTCACAGTTCATGAGGTAGGCCCCCAAAAACCCTATGTTGAAAATTTGGTGAAAAAATTCCCAAAAAGGACTATTTTACAAGCATGTGTTGCGCTGTTCCTACGCGCGCTTGTAAGTTCATGAATTTTCAATATTTTAACTCCAGATTTTCAACATTTTACCACTCCTTCTAATGAGCAGTACAGCTGTCATTTCTCACATCACACCCAAAATATGTTTCTGCGCATGTAGCGCACAATGGCGCAGTCGGTGTGCGAAATCAATGTTTGGGACAGATTAAGAAAATCAGTGACACTGTTCATGAGCAGAGGTGTTAAACTGGCTATGTTAAAAATTTGGTGAATGACTGTGTTACAAGCGACCATTGCGCAGTTTCCACGCACCCTTGTAAGTTCATGGATTTCTAATATTTTCAGTCCAGATTTTCACCACTGGCATTTTTCCACACATCCTTATGAACAGTACTGCTGTCATTTTTCACACCATGGCTGAAATGTGTTTTCGCACTTCCAGCGCAGAAATGCGTGGTCGCTGTGGGAAATCACTGTTCAGGACAGATTAAGAAAATCACAGTGACACTGTTCATGAGCCGAGATGCCAAAATCCCTGTGTTGACAATCTGCTGTAAAAAATCCTCAAACTAATTACATTAGGGGTGTGCGTTGCGCATTTTCTGCGCACGCTCGTGACTTCACCAGTTTTTTTACTATTTTCACTGCAGAATTTTAACATTGCCATTTTTTGTACCTCCCCATGAACAGTACAGCTGTCATTTTTCACATCCTGTTCGAAATCTGTTTTCGCACCTGTGGTGCCAAATGACGTAGTTGCTGTGCGAAATCAGCTTTCGGCTAACAAACTGATATTGCCACTGTTCATAAGGTGGGGGTCACAAAAACCCATGTTGAAAATTTGGAGTGAAAATGCCAACAAACGCCTGAGGCATTAGGGTTTCCGACTATAACGCCCCAGCCTGTAGAGATTGACAGGCATCAGGTGTGTGACTTGGGATTCTCACCTGTAATGCTCATACCATTCCACACCCTGCAGCCAGTGAGAGGCATTGAGGTGTGCCTTGGACTCTTCAGCATCAAAGTTCACCCCATTCTCCTATACAGGACCCATCTCACCGTATTTACTGATGGACTGGGGTGAGCATAAGGGCCAAAGACCCCAAGGCACACCATGACACTTGTCAGTGTCTGCAGGGTAGGGTGTGGTGAAATGGTGTGGCCGTTATGCCTGACGACCCAAAGGCACACCCCAATGCCTGTCAGTCGCTGCAGGATGGTTATAGGGTTGGCTTCAGTTCAATACTTCACTGCCATTCCTATTATGCATCTGTCTAACTCCTACACTACCAATGCCAATGCCAGCAAGCAAACATTCGGCATTGACAAATGCTTGTTAAGTATAGGCACAACTGTAGCAGTTATCCAATCAGATGGAACGGATCTTTCCGCTAATGATTTATTAAAAATAATGGAAAGTGGTGTGGCAATATTTTCAGCTGTTTCAACCAAAAATCTAGGATTAATTAAGTCTGGTCCACAGCTAGTTTTTGGTTTTACATTTTTTAACAAGGAAACTACTTCAGAAATAGTTATGGTGGTGTTATTTTCAGTAGAACTTGATGTGATAGTATTTGTATTAATTATGACCGTATGATTTGAGAATACTAATGCAAAATAGGTGTTAAATGTGTCGTCTGTCTCTCTATCAGATGTAATGGTGTTTGTGCCGTTGGTCAATGGCCCAATTTGTCTGTTACTGCCTTTTTTACTACGGAGATAAGAAAATAGGGATTTGTGATTATCTTTGGAATGGGCTATGCGGAACTCGAGGTTGCGTTTTGCCTTCCTGACAGTCCTTTTTAGTTCTTTAGTGGCAGTTCTGTATTGTCCCAGTGTGAGTTCTTTTGTGTCTGTTGTGCATTTTTTTAAACAAGTAATTAGTTTTTTCTTCTGCTTGATTTTCCTACGAATATCATTATTTAACCACAAAGACATTTTACTTTTATTGTTATATTTTATCCGGGCTGGAATATAAGCTTTTTCTAGGTCTATTATCTTGTGTTTAACAAATACCCAAGAGTCTTCCAGGGTTAAAGGTGATAAAATTGTTTCCCATGGGGTGGGTTGGGAACTAATTCAGCTGAAGCTTGCAAAATATTATAATAGGCTTGATCTCATATTTTGGCTGTCTGTTTGGCAGCAAATTTTGTGATGGACTTAACCCTTTTGCGTTTGTATCTAAAATCAGCTACCTTACAGGAACAAAAAACTTATTTTTTAGCCCTGTGATCTGACTAGCTGGTACCTCACCAAGATTACACTGACAAGTGACAATCAGTGAGCCAGCCTGTCTAAACTGTTAGAAACGTTCTCTTGATCTTCCATTACCTACAGATGGTTTGCTTAATATAAGTTACATACCATCCAGCTGGGCCAGTTGTCCCTGGAACCCCAAAGCACAGCTTCCTCTAACCGCTGTAGCATGTTCTGTGTTGAGAGATTCCTCACTCCACCAAGCAGGTTAAAGGTGTGGATTAGGTTGGCCCTGGAATAGCCGGTCACATTTTGGTGCACTTGGACATCATCACTGTAATCAGCTACTATGAGAATTCTTTAAGGAAACAAAGCAAAGTGCAAGTTCAGCTCTCTTTTGTTTATTTTTTTAAATTTTTCTTCTACAAGCCACTGGCCAAAACCTGCTTCCACATTTGCCACCCACCCGCCCTTTAGAGTTACTCCACTCATTTTGATTCACAACCCCAGGGCACCTGTGACACATCACGATGGACCACACATTCCACTGTCCCAGCCCAGCAGTGGAGCAGGTGTAAGAATGGCATCAGCAGAAAAAAGCAGGGAAACAGGGAACTCTGCTAGTCGACTAAGATAAGGTTGGTTCACTACTATGCAACAGTTACTGCTGGGAAGGGTGCAAGGGAAAAGGTAGGCCAAAACTGGGAACAGGAACAACACCCTATCTAGGGTAAGAGTATGAAGAGATTTAAACAAGGTACGGGGAACACAAATAGCAACAAACAAAACAAGCATTTGTCAGTGCCGAATGTTGGCTTGCTGACATTAAGATTGGTAGTGCAGGAGTTAGAAATGCAAAATAGGAATAGCAGTGAAGTACTGAAGTAACGCCAACACCCCCCCCCCGAAACTGAAAGGCGTTGGGAGTGTGGCTTTGGGTCAGCCATAATGATGACATCATTCCACCTCACCCCACCCTGCAGAGCGCAACAGGTGTTGGGGTGTGCATTGGGGTCTTCGGCCCTTATGCTCACCCCATTCCATAAGGAAATAAGCTGAGATGGGTGCAATATAGGAGAATGGGGTGAACGTTAGGGTGATGGAACCCAAGGCACACCTCAACGCCTGTCAGTGGCCGTGGGGTGGGGTGGGGGTAGAATTCTGCAAACATTATGGCCGATGAACCCAAGTTATGTCCCCGACGCCTGTCTGTCTGTACTGGGTGGGTGTATGGTTGGAAACCTTAACGCCCCAGGTGCTTGTTAGTATTTTCACTCCAAATTTTCAACATTGCCTTTTTGGGATCCCACCTCATGAACAGTGGCACTATCATTTTGTTACTCAATCCCAAAAGGTGATTTCGCACAGCAAATGCGCCATTGGGAGTCACAGGTGCAGAAACACATTTTGGGCAGGATGTGAAGAATGACAGCTATACTGTTCATGAGGAGGTGTAAAAAACTGGCAATGTTGAAAATCTGGGGAGAAAATATGAAAAAGTTGAAATTTACAGATCTACTGCGCAATGCACCCTGTAATGTGGTCATTTTTTGAATTTTTTACCAAATTTCAACACAGGCATTTGAGACCTCTACTCATGAACAGTGTCACTATGATTTTCATAATCTGTCCCGAACATTGATTTCCCACAGCAACCGCGGCATTGTGCGCCAGATGTGTGAAAACACATTTTAGGCAGGATGTGAAAAATGACAGCTGTACTGTTCATAAGGAGGTGTGGAAAAACATGGCAATGTTGAAAATCTGAAGTGAAAATATTAAAAATTTTTGAAGTTATGAGTATGCTTGGAAACTGCACAATGCACGCTCATGACATAGTTATTTTTATGTTGATTGCGTGCAGCGCAAGAAACATATTGGGACAGCTTGCTGAGAAGCAGGCTGTGCAGACACGGTACTGTTGTGGCCAATGCCCCCACAGCCTGCAAAGGTTTGTCCCGTTTCCCCCAATGCCGTTGCAGGCTGCTGTTGACACAAGTTTGGAATGTTTGCACCAACTTGTGACAAATCAGCTGCTGCAATCAGGGGCCGCCTTGTCATTGCAATGTCAGCCATCCGCTGCAATGAGGGAGTGACCCGTCATTGCAGGGTGGATCTAGCAAGCCTGATATTGTTTGTGAACATGGCGGCGGGTTGCCGCCCTGTTCACAAACAATATACCCCCCTGTGTTTATGTGCTGACGGGGCCCCCAATCACCGGCCAGCTTCGTGCCCCTGTGTTGATTTTGCCGACGGGGAGCCTACTCCCATTGGCATTCTGTAACCCCCTGCTTTCATTTTCTGCCGACGGTGCCAATCCCATCGACATAATGATATCCCCTTCCTTTGTGATGGACCGGGTGCCCAACTCTGTCGGCTACTGCTGCCTCTCAAAAACAGAAAGCCTTCTGGTGGTATGCTGGAGCCCACCCCATGCGTGCCACATGCTTCTGTAAAGTTAAAAATGGTTCTGCGACATCTTTTTGGTTTTTTTTTTACCCTGAAAAAAAGGAAACGGTCCCTCGTAGTCTGCCTCCCCACCTCCCACAAACTGCACTCACCCACTGCGCGCCCTGCCTTCCCACACCCCCCTCACCTCATACTTACCTGCAGAGCCCAGCACGATGATCTTCGGTGGACCGGGAACACGTCTGCACTCTTCAAAGGCGACCACGAACTGACGAAATGTTGGTAAGCTGTATAATGTAATGAATAGGGTGTTTTCAACTTTAGTGCATAACTCGGGCATTTTTTTGAATTTTTTCACCCAATTTTCAACATGGGGTTTTTGGGACCCCTCCTCATGAATGCCTGAACTGTCATGGCGTTAATCGGCCCCGAAAGGTGAATTCGTGGGCACTGCGCAGAATCACCTTTGGGGGCTGATTAATGCAAGGACAGTGCCAGTGTTCATGAGGTGGGCTCTCAAAAGGCCTATGTTGCAAATTTTGTGGAAAAAATTCCAAAAATGACTGCTTTATGAGCGTGCATTGCGCAGTTGCTATGCACGCTCGTAACTTCGTGAATTAGCAATATTTTGATGCCAGATTTTCAACATTGGCATTTTGTCATACCTCCTTGTGAACAGTACAGCTGTCATTGTTCACATCCTGGCAGAAATGTGTTTTCGCACTTCCGGCGCAGAATAGCACGATCGCTGTTGGAAATCAGTGTTCGGGACAGATTAAGAAAATGACAGTGACACTGTTCATGAGTAGAGGTCCTGAAATGGCTACATTGAAAATTTGGTAACAATACTCCATAAAATGACTTTTTACGAGCATGCGTTGCGCAGTTTGCACGCACGCTCATAACTTCTTGAATTTATAATATTTTCACTCCAAATTTTCAACACTGCCATTTTCCCACACCTACTTATGAACAGTGTAGCTGTCATTTTTCCCATCCTGGCTGAAATGTGCTTTCACAGTTGCGACGCAGAATAGAGCGGTCGCTGTGGGAAATCACTGTCCGGGACAGAGTAATAAAAGGACAGTGATCCTGTTCATGAGCAGAGGTCCTAAAATGCCTATGTTGAAAATTTGGTGATGATAGCCCACCAAATGAGTGTGTTACAAGTGTGCGTTACACACTTTCCACACACCCTTGTAACTTTGCAGATTCGTAATATTGTCATGCCACATTTTCAACAGTGGCATTTTTTTCACACCTCCTTATGAGCAGTACAGCTGTCATTTTTCATGTCCTGAGTGAAATGTGGTTTCACAGTTGTGGCACAGAATAATGCTGTCGTTGTGGGAAATCAGTGTCCAGGACAGATTAAGAAAATGACAGTGGCACTGTTCATGAGCAGAGGTCCTAAAATCCCTATGTTGAAAATTTGGTGACAAAACTCCATAACATGATTGTGTTACAAGCGTGCGTTCAACTGTTTCCACACACTCTTGTAACTTCGCAAATTTGTACTATTTTCACGCCACATTTTCAACAGTGGCATTCTTTCACACCTCCTTATGAACAATACAGCTGTCATTTTTCACATCCTGGCTAAAATATGTTTTTGCACTCCTGACGGAGAATAGGCTAGCACGGTCGCTGTGGGACATCAGTGTTTGGGACAGATTAAGATGGAACGAGTGAGAGGGGGGAGTGACCAAGCTCAACTGAGCTCTGTCGGGACTGCTCCAGATTTGTTTGTGGGCAGAAAAAGGCCCCAATGCCAGAGGCCAGTACAAAAGGGCAGCCTGCAGCACTGGGAGAAAGAGAACGAGAGAGCGAGTGAGGGAGGGGGAGTGAGCGAACTCACCGGAGCGCTGTCAGGACTGCTGTGGATTTCTTTGTTGGCAGAAAAAGGTGTCAATGCAGGCAGGGGCCCAGTAGAAAAGGCCAGCCTGCAGCGATGGGAGAAACCTTACGAGTGAGTGAGACAGGGGGACTGAGTGAGCTCAACAGAGCTCTATCAGGACTGTCGCGGATTTCTTTGTTGGCAGAAAAAGGTGCCAATGCAGGCAGGAGCCCTGTACAAAAGGGCCGCTTGCAGCGCCAGGACAAACAGAATGAGCACGTACAGAGGGAGACTGAGCGACTTCAACGGAGCTTTGTCGGTACAGCTGCAGATTTCTTTGTGGACAGACAAAGGTGCCAATGCAGCCAGCAGCCCCGTACACAAGCGCAGCCTGCAGCACCAAGAGAAACAGAATGAGTGAGTGACAGAGCGGTAGTGAGCGAGCTCAACGGAGCTCTATTGTGACTGCTGTGGATTTCTTTGTGGGCAGAAAATGCAGCAACGCAGGCAGGAGTCCAGTACAAAAGGCCAGCTTGCAGCGTGGGCAGAAATGGAATGAGTGAGTGAGAGAGGGGGGGAGTGAGCGAGCTCAATGGAGCTGTGTCGGGACTGTGTCAGTTTCTTTCTGGCCAGAACAAGCCACCAATGCAGGCAGGAGCCCAGAATGAGCGAGTGAGGGAGGGGGAGTGAGTGAGCTCAACGGAGCTCTGTTGGGACTGCTGCAGATTTGTTTGTGGGCAGAAAAAGGCAGCAATGCATGCAGGGGCCCAGTACAAAATGGCAGCCTGCAGTGGCAGGAAACCCAGAATGAGCGAATGTGAGAGGGGGAGTGAGCGAGCTCAATGGAGCTGTATTGTAACTGCTGCAAATAGCGGCAATGCAGGCAGGAGCCCAATAGAAAAGGGAAGCCTGCAACGCTGCCAGAAACGTAATGAGCGACTAAGAGAAGGGGACTGAGTGAGCTCAACAGAGCATTGTCAGGACTGCTGCAGATTTCTTTGTGGGCAGAAAAAGGTGCCAACAGAGCCAGGTACAAAAGGGCAGACTGCAGCACCAGGAGAAACAGAATGAGTGAGTGACACAGGGGGAAGAAAGCGACCTCAACGGAGCTCTGTTGGGACAGCTGTGGATTTCTTTGTGGGTAGAAAAAGGTGCCAATGCAGGCAAGAGCCCAGTGCAAAAGGGCAGCCTGCAGTGACAGGAGAAACCAATGAGCAAGTGACAGAAAGGGAGTGAGCGAGCTCAATGGCACTCTCTCAAGACTGCTGCAGATTACTTTGTTGGCAGAAAAAGGCGGCAACGCAGGCAGGAGCCCAGTACAAAAGGCCAGCCTGCAACACCGGCAGAAATGGAACGAGTGAGTGAGAGGGGGGAGTCAGCAGGATCAACAGACCTGTGTCAGGACTGCTGCAGATTTCTTTGTGGGAAGAAAAAGCCACCAACAGAGGCAGGAGCCCAGTACAAAAGGCAGCCTGCAGCACCAGGAGAAACAGTATGAGTGATTGAGAGAGGGGGAGTGAGCCACCTCAGTGCAGCTCTGTCAGGACAGCTGTGAATTTCTTAGTGGGCAGAACAAGGTGCCATCATAGGCAGGAGGCCAGTACAAAAGAGCAGCCTGCAGCACTGGGAGAAACAGACTGAGCGAGTGACAGAAGGGCAATGAGTGAGCTCAACACACCAACGCAAACAACATTCCGCTTTGACAAATGCTTGCTTGGAATTATTTCACCAAATTTTCAACATAGGCATTTTGGGACCTCCACTCCTGAACAGTGTCACTGTGATTTTCTTAATCTGTCCCAAACATTGATTTCCCACAGTGACCACGCCATTGTGTGCCAGACGTGCGAAAACACATTTTGGGCAGGATGTGAAAAATGACAGCTGTACTGTTCATAAGCTGGTGTGAAGAAATGGCAATGTTGAAAATCTGGACTGAAAATATTAAAAATTCTGTTACAAGCATGCATGGAAACTGCGCAACGTATACTCTTAACAGTCATTTTTCAGAATTTTTTCACCAAATTTGCAATATAGGCTTTTTCTGAGCCCACCGAATGAACAGAGGCACTGACGTTTCATTATTCAGTCCCGAATGTGATTCTGCGCAGTGACAGTGAAATCACCTTTTGGGACTGAATAATGACACAACAGTGACTGATTTCATGAGCTGGGGTCCCAAGAACCTCATGTTGAAAATTTGGTGCCAAAAGTCAAAAAAATGGCTGAGATATCCACCCAAGTTGAACCCCCCCCCCCAAATTATGCCATTACACAGCTTACTGGCATTTCTTCAGTTCGCGGTTGGCTTTGAAGAGTGCAGATGTGTTCCTGCTCTAACGAAGACTGCTACACTGACCTCCAGAGGTAAGTATGGGGTGAGGGGGTGTGGGGAGATAGGGTACATGGAAGGTGGGTGCGGGTTGGGGGAGGGGGGTGCTGTGGACAACGAGGGACCGTTTTCTTGTTTTGCAGAGAAAAAGAAAAAATATTTGGTGGAATTTTTTTTGTTTGTTGTTTACAGGTGGGGGAACTGGAGCCGATGGGGACTGGGCACCCCATCAGCAAGTAAAGCATATCTGTGTCGGGGGCATAATGCCGAGGGGGACTGGGCACACCCTTCAGCAAACAAAAGGGGGGCAGTATGCCGATGGGAACTGGGCACCCATAGGCTAACAAACTGAACTGGGAGGGGCATGCCGACACAGGGATTGGGCACCCCCGAAGTCGGCTTTCTAGGGATTGCAAGGGGCGGACAGCGGGAGCAGCCGCCATGTTTACTGAAATGTTTCACCAGGAATGGCATATAATGGAGGAGTGTCAGATTGGCCTCTACAATGACGAGCCTGTCTCTCATTGCAGCGGCCGACTTCTTTCAAGTTGGTGGCACTCTCTGAAACTGCTGTCATCGGCAGCATGCTCACTGGTTGGTGCTGAGGGACACACCAGCAAAAGCATCCCCTGGATTCGCCACAACACTGACACACCTTTGAAAGTGCTACTACAGTGCTACTACCGCAAGATGTTGCTTGAGCATGCACACAAGCCAACAAATAAAGGGGAAAACTAGAAACACCCTATCAGGGGTGGGGTACAAACGTATTTCTGAGTAACACAGGGAAAACAGAAGATGGAAATTCTGGTGCAGTGCAGTGGATGTGGGGCAGCAGTTTTCAGAGACGCATTCTGGAGACTGCAAAGCTGCCCCATCTGCATTAACCTCTCTGGGTTAAGGGAAGAGGTTGCTAGAGTCCAGGCCAAGTTGACTAGGATCCGGGAAGCCTCTTCCACTACACAGGAGCCACCAGATCTGCCACTGTTAGCTCAGAGGATACTAGGGAGAAGGAATGGCTGAACTGTGGTAGGCTCTGGAAGGGTGGAGATGGTGGGTCAGAGGCACATTCCTCAACTGATACCACTGTGCAATTCCTACACCACTCTGGCATGGCAGGACTGCCAGGAGGAAGCACCTGCGGTAGGGGCTGGGAGGATGTGGGGGTTTCTCCATGATGGAGACCCCAAGAGGATGGAAGAAGACCCCAGAGGTGAAGGAGGCGAAAGCAACTTCTGTTGGAGGTCTCTATTGTGAGGGGGATAGATTTGGGAACAGAAGGGGGTTGGGAGGGAGGTTAGGTGCCTACGTGACACCATGGAGGGATGGGAACTGGATCCTAAGGGTCTCTAGCACAGCAAGATGGGAGTCAGAGCTGAATGTCATTGTGTCATTGTCCACCTGGGGACTAATCTAATGACCTGGCTACTGATGTGGCTGGGGATAGCACAGGGGGAGTTTAGGGATCTGGGGAGGGTTCTTAGGTGGCATGCTCAGTTGCTTTCGCTGAGATGCTGGCTGTCTCCAATGGGGAGGGGAGTGCACAGAAATCTCTGCACTAGGAGCTTCAAATCATGGTTGAAGGAAAAGTGCAGAGAGGAGAGGTTCAGCTACATTGGGGTCTGGGATCCACCTGGAGGGATAAGTGCCTATACAGGGGGTGATGGCTGCATCCATTTGGGAGGGGAACCGCAGTCCTCAGCAGACAGCTTAAATGTTATTTTGATGAACATTTAAGCTAGCTGAGAGGGTGGCAGAAGAAATCAGGGAGGCAGAAACTCCCCCCCCAGACTGAAGTAGAGAGTAAGGTGAACCTGAGAGAAGAGGAGAAGAATCCCCCAGGTTGCAAAGTAATAAAAGAAGCAATGTGGTAGAAATGAAGGGGGATGGGAATGGGAGCATTAAAAAAAGAGAGGGGGGAAGGAGGGAGGGCAAAAAGGTAAAAAGGGTGGTAACAAGGAGAGTGGGAATGAAATCTGGAAGGCCATGTGTGCAAATGCTAAAAGGCTAGGGAATAAGATTCCAGACCTAGAGGTCATCTATGCAGAGGTCGACCTAGATACTGTGGCCATTACAGAATCATGATGCATTGAAAACCATGACTGGGACATGGCCATACCAGGCTATACTCTGTTCAGGAAGAACAGGGTGGGAAGTAAAGGAGAGGGCGTAGTGCTTTGCATGAGGGAAAGCATTAAAGCAACAGAGATACAGGGAGTACTGGAGGGGGCAGAGGTACAGTGCGTCACTCTGGAGACAGGGAACAAAGCCACTATTCGTACTGGCATGAGCTACAGGACTCCGGCACAGGGGGAGGAGTTAGATAAAGTACTGGTGAAAGCCAAGATGGCAGAAAAAGGGGAGGTGCTGCTGGTGGGGGACAGCAATCTGCTGGATGCAGACTGAAGCCTCCTAGCTGCAGTTTCAGCTAGAAGCAGGGACATGCTGGACTCCCAAGTAGGGGGCGTTGGATAACTCGCGTGTAGTGGAGGAATGGTGGGCGAGGTTAAAAGGGATCATGAAGGCAACAAATCTCTGCATCAAGCAAGTGAGCAAAAGCCAGAGGAAAAACAGACTGATATGGTTCTTGAAAGAGGTAGCAGAAAAGGTAAAGGCTAAAAGGGTAGCATTCAGAAGGTATAAGGAGACGCAGATGGAGGAAGATAGGGAGGTGTACTGGTGGAAACAGAGGGAAGCAGGGAGAGCAGTAAGGAGCACGAAGGCACAAACTGAAGAGAAAATAGCCCAGGCAGAAATGAAAGGGGACAAGACATTTTTTAGGTATGTAACTGAAAAGAGGCAGATCAGTGGTGGGATTTTAAGACTAAAAGGGAAGGGCAGGGGGGTACTTTGCAGGTGGGGACCAGAAAAAGGCAGACATCCTGAATAGATAGTTTTGTTCAGTGTACACAAAGGAAGGGGAAGAGGAGGGGCCACACAAAAGTAAAAGGAGCAGTATAGGGAGGGAGGGAGGGAGGCAGGTGACACTAGTCAGTTGTTGGAGGATAGAGTCCTAAAGGGACTTGCTAATCTGAAAGTGGACAAAGCAATGGAGCCAGATGGGGTGCATCCAAGAGTATTGAGGGAGCTCAAGGAGGTACTCGCTGCACTTCTGACAGTCCTATTTAACAGCTCATTGGAAACAGGAGTGGTTCCAGAGGACTGGAGGAGGGCAGATGCAGTCCCACTACACAAAAGTGGTAGCAGAGAGGAGGCTGGCAATTATAGGCCAGCCAGCCTGACTTCAGTGGTGGAAAAGTTAATGGAATCACTGCCGAAGGAAAGGATTGTGGAATATCTTGAATCCAATGGGTCACAGGACCCAAGGAAGCATGAATTCATTTGGGGGGTCACATCAAACAAATGTGATTTCTTGACTGGGTGACAAAGGAACTAGATCAGGGTGGAGAGATGGACATGGCCTACCTAGATTAAAGACTTTAGACATTGTTCCACATAGGAGACTAGTAAGCAAGCTGTGTAGGCCGGGATTGGGTCCAAAGGTGGTAAACTGGGTAAGAAATTGGTTTGAGGATAGGCAGAAGAGGGTGATGGTAAATGGTATTTACTCTGAAAGAGGGAGAGTGAACTGTGTGATGCCTCTGGGATCAGTGCTGGGACCAGTCTTCCTCAATGTCTTTATAAGTGACATTGCAGAGGAACTGGAAGGGAAGGTCTGCCTCTTTGTGGATGACACCAAAACCGCAAGAGCTTGGACAACTCAGGGGGTGCTGGAAAGGATGAGAAAAGATTGGATAATAGAGAGATCACTGTATGTGCAAGACTACTCTCAGCATACATGATTGCCATCTTTCTTACCCTACTTAACTTTTGAAAATACCATCGTACTTCCTGATACAGCCCCATCCACAAAAAACACATAGGGGAAGGGCTGCAGTGCTATAGATAGACTTATAATGGTCAGAGTTTGCGGTGGCCTTCAGATACTATTTGTTTACTTTGCAGGCAGTTATACATAATGGGGGGAGGGGGTAGTATGTTTATTGTACAACTGCATGCGAATTAAACAAATATGATTTAAAGGCCACTGCTGTCCCTGACGGCACTGTAAGCCTATCTATAGTACTGTAGCGTCTTCACTACTTTGTGTCATTAAAATGTGGTTTTGAAGGTGGTGTTAAAGATCACGCTTAGCAATACTGTTTGCAAACTGCAATATAGTACTATTGAGGGACATGAAAAATTTAGCCTCCTTTTTTCTTTTATTCATATCTTTAAAGTTAATTTTGTGACACTCTCACCCCAACCCAGTCTAAACCAGGAACCCCCTACTAATTTTCCCTGAGAGAAGAATTGCATTTAAAAATGATAATCCACTTCCAGTCAAGGAGTGTAAAAATTAATTAATACATAGAGAAAAGTTGACTAGCAACTATGCAGAACCAGTGTGTTCTGTCACAGAGGGGTTCGGATTCCCTGTGACCTCGAGAGTAAAGCTCAAGAGGTCCTTGGGAATAAACCCTGAGGTGGCAGAAAACACTGGCTGCCCATCCAGTATTTTTGTAGTGCATGGCTCCCCCTTGGTAATGTTACAGTATTTTAAGTACTTTTTTATTTTAGTACAGAAAATAAACTGTTTGCTGCTGCACCTTATTCAGAGAGCTGGTTGCTAGAGTGAGTTGCAAGTTGCTAGGGACCAGATGTCCCAGCGCCTCAAGCGGACACGGTCATTGGTTGTCAGGTGGGTTTGGGAGGTCTTAAAAAAAAAAAAAAAAAATGGTGGTTGTTCAGTATTCTTCGCTTTCATACTTTTTTAAAAAATATATCTGGTTGATCCTGCTTAGTTTACCTTATCTGGTTGATCCTGAGTCAGCCAGGGAGGTTATGAGAGTGTGCGTCAGTCCCGTCACCGCATTATCTGGTCGATCCTATGGTTTCTGTTACTGTGGCTCCAGCCCCTTCCCCCCAACGTAATCATTTGTCTATTATAGTTACTAACTAGGAGCCATGAAAGGTAGATGGGAGAGGAGCAGATGGGGCCTGCTTACTACTGTATAAAGAGAAATTTTCATTTTTGACATACAATTAAACCCTATAGTATAAGTGCTGGCCCACCAGTACAGCAGTAGCGTTACTGACAGCGATGAAGACAACCTGGGTTTGGGAGTGAACCCAGGGGCTGGAGGGCTGGGCAGGAGAAGTCTGAGCATCCAATGGGCTGCTCGCCTTCTCTAGAGAGGGAGGGGTCGGATATCAGGCAATATACCGACCCCTGGAGATGGTCAAGGGTAGGTGAACCTAGGACCAGTGCTGTGGCTGGGATGGGATTGGTGGAAGCGGCCAAGGTTTGCACATGGGGAGAGGGAGAGCGCCTAACCATGCACTGTCACTGCATGCCCACCTCCACCTGAGAGGCAACCATAAGATGGCTAAACCCCTTGATGGGCAGCATGACAAGATCCCTGCCAACACCACCTCCATTGTCTCGTAAGCCACCGATAACCGGGTCAGCATCTCGGTCCTGCCTCCTCTTGGGCAGTGGAGGGGGGGGATCCCAACTGTGGGGGGCAAGCCATGGTGTCCCAGGGGCCAGGTGAGTCCAAATGGAGACAACATGGGGGTGAAACTTAACAGGGCTCAGCAGGCAGATGTGTGGTATATCCCCAAATTGACCAAAGGAGCAAAAATAGAGTTAAAAGAAACAAAATATATACTATAATAACACATGGGCAACCATGCCCAACTTGGCTTGTATTTCTGTCACAGGGCTGGGGTGACATCATGAGCCTCACAAGCTTAGCTCCTGAGGCCTATAGGATGTCATCAACATGACTAGGGTTACCACCTTTTAGAAGCCCAAAGTGGGACATTTCTGACTGAATCATGACTTCTCCCAAGATAATATGTAACCAAGACCCATGCAACAGATTTCTTTTCTCTGAATAATCAGAATTAAGACTAAGTGTTTTTTAGTTGTTTCTATTGTTTCTTATTATTTTAACATAGTTTAGTTAAGATATTATAGTGTTCTACAACATTTGCAAGAAAGTTTAAAAAGTATTTTTTCTACTATAAGGTCAGAACATCTAGTATTTTCCCTGTTTTTTTCGCAGGACACAGCTACCTAAATCAGGACTGTCCTGCAAAACTCAGGACAGGTGATAACCCTATCAACACCTCGATGAAAACACTGCCTCATTGTGTATGATTGTCAATGCATTATTCTCTCTACATAGTTGTGTATGGGAGTGGCCTGCTGTTGTGCATGGGCATCTTAACCAATCAGAATCATACAGCGGACAACTGGCAGAACATCAGAATTCCATAGCAGTCCACAAATTCTAAAGTTGACATTTAAGCATTGTGTTTTTACCCAAATGTTTTATTCCAGGCAGTTTGAATGCGTTATGGTTTGATATAATGAAAACTTATTTTTTCCCCTTACTGTCCACTCTACAAAAAATAAATGCATACGCAATAAGACATAGCAGGGTGTTGGTAGTGGTGTCACAGCTGCATGCCCAAGGAGCATAGTAAGGCATGGGGCTGTAGGCCGAGTGCCTTCAGACTCTGGATGTGACAACCAACACCCTGGAGTGTCTTATTACTCGTAAAATGGGCATTTTGATGAACACATTGAAAGAACATTTTTAAAGTTGTTAAAAATCTGTAAAAACAAAGAAGAAAATGATATTAAAAATGGTAAAATAATTCCTTCACAGCATGTTAAACTTTGGCCATATCAAGAAGTCAGTGCAAACAAGGCATACCAGGAGTGCGTCCACAGGAGGACTACAAGTCCCTTTCAAGCGCACGTCTTTGGCCCAGAAATCCATCATCTATAAGGGCACCAAATGGTTTAACGAACTACCCGACATGCTTACAGATGGCACAAAGCTGAGTCTGTTCAAAACAGGGCTGCGATCCCATCTAAAGGGAGTATCTACCTGTAACTGCACAAACAAATGACCCACCAGTTCCTTTTTTCTCTTTACTTGCCTTTCTGAACCACCCCCTCTCCCAGCCCACTGCTCCATAAGTCTAATTACCCCCCTCATCCACCACCTTACCCCTCCACAGCCCCTTCCCACACTGTCACCTCTTGACAATACCTCTCCGGTTGCTAACTACCCTCCCCTACTCATCTCTCTGCCCCCACATCGCTTTGCTGCTGGCATGTTATTTCCTCCCTAAGTTAGCCCTACCCTGCAATCATTTGATGTAATGCACTTTATTGCATTATTACGATGTACATGTAAAAAACAAGTCTTGAACCTCATGTGATACCATACGGTCCTCATGATGCCTTCCCCGTTATCTCTGTTATCTTCCTGGTACTGTATTGTATTGTACTGTCTTGTCCTTGGCTTGGAACCTTTGAAAATGAGTCTCTGACTCAAAGATATGAATCCTAATCGAAATAAATAAATAAAATAAATAAATATTAGCAAGCTACCAGCAGAGGGTGCTGCAAGAATAGCTGAATAGCAGGAATTTTCAGAACGCTCTGAGAGTGCCCATTGATATCCTTGGTACTGCGGCAGGCTGGTACTAGGGCTTGCTCGTACCCACTGGTTGTGGTCTCCCAATCCAATGAGAATGAGCAAGTCAGTACGCACGATTCCCATACCTGTTTTATAATTATTTAATAATGTTCAATATTTATTTTGTTTAAAACATGTTCTAGCATACACTATAAAAAGGTGGCTGAGGAAAAAAATCTACAGCATAACTGATTACATCTTGGGATTCCAATGGCTTCAGACCACAAGAACTTTACTTTCGTGGTTTATGATGTCATCAGAATCCCTTGATGGAATCACAGCTTTATTGGGCATGTTTTCCCAGTCACTATTCTATGTGTAAGAAACAAAAATCCAGTTTTGATGCAGATGTCCTTAATATTCAAAAACAAAATGGTTTGAAATTCACATTTCCTTTTTGCAGTGATGTGTAATGGGGCTGTGGTCATGTGGACAATTTTTTTTTCCTGCTGACCAAGGCACTTTTAGTGATTACTGTAATGCTTGGCCAGCTGGTTATGATTATTGTATGATATTTGTAATATAAAAATATAGTATGTGATTGTCTCCATAAGACAGCTGGGCATTCCATGGGTGCCCCCCCCCCCCAGGTTTCAGTGAAGCTACAGGATATGTAAACTGACCAGGAGATCTCTGTAATGTAATTAACTTCCTTGAGAAATTGCATTTTATTACCTTGTTATTACATGCCTGGGCTTTTTGAAGTGCAAACTAAATATGACTTTATGACTTCAGAAACAGGACATCATTAAGCTGATTCCTGTCGGCTATCTCACACCTGGGTGATGGACTACAGGGTTGTAAATCCTCAAAGGAACTGGCTGATCAAAGACTCATAATTTGGGAAATGAGTTTTTGCTGATGTCACATTATTTAATATACATCCTGACAGGACATCATGTTTGTATTTTTTTATATTCTAAAAGGAGGAGCTAGATGACTCACAGAAGGGGTTTGGAGAGACAGAATTAAACTAACACTTGTGTCTGAGCTGTCTGAGTGATATACCGTCTTGGGACTCTAGAAAGACACAGCTCTCTGATTTAATTTAACTGCACTTACAGAGGTAATACATTAGATAGAAAAGATCTAACTGTATGTTGGTAGGAGTTTGTTCTGTAGTTTTCCTTGTTTTTCTTTTACATGATTGTGATGCTCTTTGATATATTGTTCTGTGTTTACATTTTTCATATTTTTATCATCTAGTAAAGAATCTTATTTAAAAGACTGCCTGGGTGTCTGCCAGTTCTTTTTGCATGTGATGTATAAGAGGTTAAGTCTGACAAAACTGTTCAAAAGCTTGATGGTGTTACTAAGCTTGGAAAAAAGGTAAGAATATACCTAAGGTCTCTTATAGAGTTAAAAGGGTTAATTTCGGAAGCCTGGCTGGGTGCCCCTGGCAAAAGATTGTACTGCAATCCCCGAAGAGGGTACATATCTGAGCCTATTCATTGGGTATGCTAGCATAAGGTTCACAGTTTGAATCCCCCCGGAACTTGAGACTAAAGGTGATTCGGACCCAAAAGCAGACAGAAGGGTTACCCTGTCTGTTACCTGTTCACATTATTGCGCTCTGAGGTTGGCACTGTGGGAGCAGAGGGCCTGACCTGCTGAGTGCGTTTGTGACAATTACCAAAGCTGTGCATAGAACGCCAGTTTACTCACCTCATAAGGGGCACTGTAGGAGCATCCTTTACAGCTGGAAGTCCTCACAGGATGAGCTGTAGGCTCACCTCATAAGTTGATGCACAGACGTCATCTGTCATGGCTCCACCCTTTTCCCCCCACCTACATTCCTTAGTTTGATACCTCCAGTGCTTACTGGGCCCAATATTCAAAGGCAGCTGTTAGAACCACATAATAATGGCATGTGCAGGATAGCATGCACAGTTGTCAGGGTGCCACATTTATACAGACAGCACACCCTGTTTTACAAATGTTGCCTGCATGGATACAGGGCAGAGTCAGCACCATGCAAAATTAATGTATGTGATGGCAACACAGACCCCTGCTGGCAATAGACTCCCAGGAACAAAGAGGGAGAACATATCCCAAACAGGATAGCACCTTTGATCAGGGGAATTAATCATTTTTATTTATTTATTTTTATTTATTTATTTAGTTTTTGTTGACCGGGTAAGTGCACTAGACAAATCCTGCCTATTTTCAGGCACGACCCGGGGGAGAGGGATACAAATGAATGCCAACTGACATTGAACCAGATTAAGCTGTTGGTGGTATTATAAGTGAATGAGGGAAATTTGGCCAGGACACTGGGGAAATTCCCCTGCTCTTTTCGATAAGTGCCATGGGATCTTTAACATCCACCTGAACTACCACCAATCCAGGCAGATGGGACCTCGGTTTAAAGTCTCATCTGAAAGATAGCACCTCAGAAGTGCAGCACCTCTCTCGTGCTGCACTACAGTGTCAGTACTGGGATATTAACCCAAGTGCCAGATGTGGGAACTGAACCCAAAGCCCTCTGATCTCCCGGCCTCAGAGGTGAGTGTGCTACCTACTGAGCCACTGACACTGGCTGGCATGCTCACACACTGACCACACATGGCATGCAAGATGCTAAAGGGCCAGCTGCATATCATTTTGTGGCCATAAGTGACTCTGCACAATGCTTCCATGCACAAATGCATGGAGGCATTGTGCAGAGCCTTGGCCCTCCTCTACCCATCTCTCCTGAGGACAGTTAAACTCAATCCAGTGCCCCCCCCAACCAATGTAAGAATAAAATAACCAGTTTAAGTCTATTCCCTGGTGGTCTAGTGGTACCCCTACCACCCACCCAAGTTAAATAATTTGTTTAATCGGATTCCTTAGTCGTCTAGTGGTAACCCCCATCCCCAATCTTTGCCAGAGTTAGAGAATGTTGTTTAATTTGATTCCCTTGTAGTCTAGTGGTACCCTCCCCCCTCCATCCAATGCCAGAGTTATCTATTTATTTCAAAAGTTTCACCAGGAAAGGCATACTGAGCTTGCCACAACTCATTTCCAGATGCGTCCTGGTGGGGACGGGGGAAGGGGAGAATGCAATGCATGACGTGCAATTGAGAATGCATAATGTAACGTGCTGTAGTGATAAAAATAAAATACATTTAACATGCATACAATAAAATTAATGTACAAATATATAACAATGCACAGTCACAATTTACAGGCAGAATATTCATGGCAATACAAAAATAGGTAATAAAGCAAAATAAGGTGCAAGTGGTATACAGAAGCGGGAGCAATGCCAACTAGTAACAGATTACACCACCCAGACTGCTAAGGTGCAATCTAACACAGCCAGTACAGGAGGCAGGCTCAAGAGCAGAGTATTACCAGATAAGAGTAACTGATTTAGGTGTAGTTAGCCTAGGCTCACAGCCAGAGGGCGAGACAAGGGGGACATCAACAGCACGGAGTGAGGGAATACAAGGGTCAGGGATCAGGAACAGCTGCAGGAGGGGATGGCAGTTAAATAATGAGTTGGTTTATTTTTACTCCCTGGTAGTCTAGTGGTACCCCACTCAGCCCCTGGTATAAACAGTCAGAACCCGCCAAACCGCTCCAAAGACCAGCCACTCAATACCCCCCTTCCCATCTGCTCAGACTCACCCATCAAAACAGTTAAGTGTTGCTGTCAGACCTTCAGATGGTGACCAGCACAGATCTTCCACTTACCATCTGAACGACCAGCAGCATGCCTGCATACTTCAAAAAATAACAGTTACTCACCATAACAGTAGATCTTTAAAGTGATTTACCAAGTTTTGATATATGAACGCATATACTGCAATGTGACTGCATATAGAACTGATTTGCAATGTATTTTGATAGACGCATAGCCTATTTTAGCAAATTAAATCAGGTTTTCACTCTCACAAACCAGGAAGTGTCATTTTGTGTATTGGAGCCTATATTTGGTGACCTTTGATGCTCATTACCTTTGCAATGTCACCACAGGGAGATCTGTGCTCTGCAATTAAAATTAGTTCTTGGTCACAGCAATTCTGTCTTGATGACAGAGTTCTTGGTTGCAGCATGCAGCATGACAATAGCAATGTCAAACAGTTCATTTTCAGGGTCTGATGATGAAAGCATTATGTTGTCCTGCACTAACAGTGATCTTTCGGACACTGACATAGTGGCACAATTTGACAGCCACTGCATAGCAGATCCCCATAGGGATCACCCTATGACAGCAGCGAGAATGATGTGGGCAGGAGCTCAGGCAGTCACAGCAGTAGTCCCGATCCATTCCAGTCAGCAGCGAGCAGAGACTTAGCAAACACGGACTGTTAATATTATATTTTGCTACTTAGTGCTATGGTTTGGTTCCTCACATTGCTGTCATTTTACTGTGCAAAATCGAGGTATGGTGTGTGTTCTGTTACTCCCAGCATCGATGTGCCCACACAAATGCTAGTGATAGTACCCTAGGTTTTTATATTTCTTTGTTTTGGGGGGGGGGGGATTGCTTTCCCTATGCTAACAAGTTGTCGGCCACTCCAGCTTAACACTGAGAGCACGGCTCAATCTGGTGGCATTGCTTGAGCAGGATAAATGGCTCACAATTTGTCCAAATCTAATTTGTCCAAATTCCTCACCTGGTACTAGTTAGTAGTGACCTCCCGCCAATTGATTTATCAGTCACTCACTCTGATGGAGCACAGGGTGGAAATTACAAGCAGGCATCTTGTACCCCAACCATTCCAAACCCCCAGCTGCACACAAACACTTAGAAAAATGCTGCAGCATTGAACTTTTATTATCTGTAAATTATTTATACTGTTTGGGTCTGTGTTTGCCCTAGTGCCAACTGGTCTACGCTATAGCTTTCTTCTCTGTGTATGTGTGTGTTTGGGGGTTGGGGCCTGCTTGTACTTTCCCCTTCAGAGGTATCAGTGATTGAGTAACGTGTTGAAGTCACTGGTTTCCCTGTTTACGGCATGTTATATGTAACCCCCTGCAAATGGGGGTTCCCAAAAGACTTCCAGGAGCTTGCTTGAATGCTCCAAGCCTGAATGGTGTTTGGCATTTAAGCCATTTATCAGTGAGTGTTTTAGAACCTCTGGTACTGTCTCTTTAAGAGCTGTCTGCTTGCAGACATAATTAGTTTGTATGGGGACTGTGTGTTTCTTTGATTGAGTACCACTCAAGCTGCTGCCAATTCACTTCATTTTTGCAGTCACTAGGAGTGCAAAGGGAACCTATCTGAAAGATGTAACTGTTTGCCAGAAATTATTTAGAGTAATAATGAAATTACAGTTTGTCTAACCTGCTTTCTTTGCAGTCAGAACTGTGTCTGCTAGTTCCCCATTCTGGTTTTGAACTGCTGAACTGGACCAATCAGTGTGGGGTAAGCTAGCTCTAAAATGGTGCCTTGGACGAATCAGAACTTGGACTCATAATCTGAGCCAGCCACAAGAGGATTGTATGGGCAGTGACTCTGGGAGATGTAGTTTAGACTTCAGCACCTTTTTGACCAACAGCAGCAGTCTATTGTGAGTGACAGCCAATCCAGTCAAGAACTGGGAGGAACTCAAAGGAAGTGCCCGGTTTTGTCAGTTGGGGTTTCAGTTGAGCTTTGGCAGTGAAGAAGGAAGGAGCCCTGTGTTTTTCAGTGTGCAGTTTTAGTCAAAAAACGTGTGTAAGGCCCAGAGTTCGGTCTGGGCTTGTTAGGACTGAATCCATTCTGTGAAAAGAATCAAAGGATCTCTGAAGAGTAGAAACCAGGCTCACCCTGTAGAAGACTGGAAGAATTGCTGAAAATTGCACTCGGTCTGTCAGGAACTGAATCTGCTGTGTGTTCTCCCGGGTATTGTGCAGTAATTGCGACTGGATACAGATGCAGCCTGCCTGGTATAGTGCTTTCTTTTATATGGATGTGTGAAGAGGTTTGTGTACCCCAAGTGAGCCCTGCTGACATTGAAGGACCTTATCTTATTTGGAGGTCGTGAGTACTAATTCAGGGTCGCTTCCTGTTGAATTGCCACATTACATCCAAATGGAATTACTGTACTGCTGACTGTTTAATTCTCCTTTTCTCTGTGTGAAAGGGTCCCTACCAGCTGCCACGGTTTGGACTAGCACTAGGGCTTGGGTACCCAGGGACAGTAACTGATAGGGATAGGCCTGTGCACAGAGCCATAGGTAGATTATTAGAGTGATAAGCTAATTAACCTGATTTCCCCCTGTCCTTGTTATATCCCCTAAATAAATCAGAGCTGCTTGTTTCAGCAAAGTTATACTGCCTGAGGTATTTGTCTATGTTAAAGTACTGTACTGTGATTGTTGCACTGTATCTCATTTCACAGGAGGTCCCAGTGCCGGAACCAGTCCTGGGGGTAAGTGTATACTGTGAAGGTAATTCTGATATATTGTGTGGGCCACTAGTGGGAAGAAAGGGGGGTTGCAGTGTCCCAGAGGGCTGTGACCAAGTTAGTTTAACTATTGCAAACCCTGACCTCTGGGTGGAGGCACCCGCCATTGGATCCAGGCCCCTCAACCTGTTAGTGGCAAATCAGGCAGGGGTAGTAGCCCCTGGGATAGCGCCATCTAAGGGTTACATATAAATTTAAAACTACAAATTATTGCACCAGTTTTGTGTTACCTTTAAGTGCTCAGGAACTATACTGACTGCAGCTGTCATTAGTGTCTGCATAAGCATCTGTAATACCATCCTGGCACTGGCCTATTGTCGCTACATGTGTGCCTCCAGGTGCATTATGAATTGAGCAAAAAAATACACAGTACAGTCTGTGATCGTCCCCCACCCCCCAAGGTTAAAAATGACACTGCCAATACCCTTCTCATGGAGAAAGAGACCACATTTATGTTTAGATAGCCTAAGTACCTTTTGATTGGTCCACTACAAAAAGGGACATATCCTTACGGTAGGTACTCAAGTGTTAGACTGTATTTGAACCACCCTTCCTAACTTACGTCACCATACTTCATTACCACTTCGGTCTGTGTCAAGCCATTTCTGTTTTCCCATTTTTTCCATTACAGTGGATCTCTGATGCACATGCGTAAAGTGTACAGCAAATACAACAGATGCTGCACTATGCTGTCTCCCATGCCTTACCGATGTCATGGTGCATTGTGTAGACTCCCTGCATTCATTGCTGTGTAGCCCATATTTTGGTTCAGATATTATTCCCTAAGTATGCCGAACTGGCTAGCACACTTTGCAATATAACACCATAGAAGCCGTACATTGGTACCACAGTGTCAGGAGAGGATGGCAACTGCAGTCTCTTCTTTTGTTGATGCTCCGGAGCACATACAATGATGCTGTAATCCTAATTATAAATAAAGACTGTATGTTAAAATGTTAAAAAACGAAGTGTTTTTAATTTTGAGATACACTGTAAACTATGTACAGTATAACTATGTACAGTATATAACTGATTTTATTGCATTAATTTATAAACTTAGCGAGGAGCTAGCAAGCTGGAGAAACAATTCAGTGCACCATGTCCCTTTATTCATGCACATCTAAGCATACTTTGGTGATCAGTGTTATGGTGCTTGCATGAGAATACCAAATGAGCCCAAGAAAACACAGGAGCACAAGAAAAAATATAAACTGTCTATAGTGATGGTGACAATCAGAAATGCAATAGCAAAGGCAGTTTACTGAAGCAATCACACTGGAAGCAGCACTTGCCAAAAATACACAGTTTATTGCACTGTTCTCCTGGGATTGGACTGTGCAGCTCAATGCTTATACTCTTGCTGCACATTACAATTCTGAACTGTTGAAAAAGTCATCCATTTAACACAGGCCTCTATGTACCAATACTGAAAAGCTTACTTCAATTTATAGATCTGCCCAGTTCAAAAGTCATCCTTTTGTGTCCCAATACGCTACAGATTACAGCTCCACTCAGTTAAAAAAAAAAAATTTTTATACAGACTTGTTGTTATAATTATGTACTTTCAGCACTTATTAAAACTGTAACACTATACTCAAGCAATGTAGATTGTGATGTTCCTAGAACCGATGGACCTAGGACACAGAGCTTAGTCAGATGAGTGAAATTGAAAATCAGGAGAAATCACCACTTCTGCAATCCCAAAAGCAAGTATAACAGCTGCCAATATAACAAACAGTTTCAGTCATTGGTGCTGTAATTTTTGCCAATTCAGTTTTGGATCTGCATTCACTGAGGCTGGGTCCAGGAAAGATGAATGAACGAGCAGTGAGAAAGGTGCAGTGGGAACACCTTCCCTGTGCTGATGTCACGGATGCATGTGGATGCACTGCTCATGTGCGAACTTCAAACAAAGAAAAAAACATGCAGAGACAACTGTGGCACAAAAATGTAAAAAAACTAAGCATCTGAATATATTTAATACTTAACTTCAGGGCAGCTGAGCTTTGCATCACTCAATGAAGGGAAGGTGATCTGCAAACATGACATCGGGGGAAGTTGGTAAATCACTTTAAGAGAATCTCCCCTATTGGGCCACACCTTTGGAACTGTAAGTCGTTGGTGTTAGGATCACTTGGAAACATTTGGTAGCCAGGGCCGTCCACAATGATGTGCAACACTGGCACCTATATAATCGTGGCTGGCCCCGTTGCTCCTCAGTTCCCTGCTGGAGATAAGCTTGGAGGGCCTCTTACCATGAGGAATTAGGAGACCAAACCAGGACCAGGTATACAAAGTGAGGCATGGGACTGGACACACAGTATACATAAGGCACTTATGGACACATCCAACAAGGTGGTGGACACACCCCTGCCAATGGACACATTCAAGAAGATAGTGGGCAAACCTTCCAGTTTATACCTCAGAAAAGGGGAAGGAGGGTGGGTGTGCTGTGGTCCAATGAAGGAGACTCTATTGAAGGTATAGTGTTACACTGAGTAACTGAACCTTCATCATGGATATCTCCTCCACTGGGCTACACCTTTGGAATGATTCCCAAACAGTACAAAGTAGCCAGGAAGGATGGCAAAGTCTAACATGCAATCCGGACAAAAAGCCTTGCAATAACGCAAGGCAAAAACCAGTACATCTACAAGAGTCGATATCTAGACTGCAGCGTTTAGTGAAAGTACGTGCAGTGCTTCATGTGACAGCAGCACACGGAGGCTGCAGAAACATTCCAAAAGCAAGCAACAGAAGCGGCCATACCATAAGTAGAGAGGCGAAGCACAGCATCAGAAGTTTCCTAACCGTACTGCCTGCTTTTTTATCATTCATATTTTATTTATTACATTACGTGACAGAAACAAAAAACAACAGCAACAAACATACCGTAACTTTCAAACACAGAATGAAAATTTCAGTTCAGGGCTCCAACCCCATAGATGTACAACTCTAATAAGGTGTGAAATAAGTTGATACAAGTATAATAATAATAGGCTTTATCTATATAACGCAATTTATACATATCAAAGTGCTTTAAAAAAGATTAAATAAAAACCATAAATAATCAGTTAAAATGCAAATAATCACAGCTGAAATCCCGAATCTCCATTACAAAAAAGCCTGATTAAATAGATTGGCTTTCAGTGTGGCTTTATAGCTCTCCACCATCAGGCACTCCCAAACTCAGTGAGGTAGAGAATTCCACAGTGTAGGGGCTACATAAGCAAAAGCTTGAGCACCAGGTGTCTTCAACCAAACCCTGGGAATCCTTAGCAATCCCTCGTCGGTGGAGTGGAGCGGTCGAGAGGGGCAGTAGGGGTGCAGAAGCTCTTGCAAATAATATGGTCCCTGTTCATACAGGGCTTTATAGGTCTGCAAACCGACCCTGAAGGTGATCCTCCACTGAACTGGCATCCAATGCAGCTCGTGCAGCACAGGTGTAATATGGCTAGATCGAGACAGCCCAGTCAGTAACCTGGCTGCTGCATTCTGCACTAGCTGCAGCAGGCGGATGTCCACCCTGGCAACCCTAGGTATAGGGAGTTACAATAATCCAGGCATGAGGTCACAAAGGCATGGACCAATGTCGGTAGGTCACCGGGCGGAACCAGGTGTTTAATTCGGGTGATATTCCTCAGATGGTAAAATGAGATCTTGACGATGGACGACACCTGAGATTTCAGGGTCAGCCCCTCATCAAGAATAATGCCCAGACTCCACACCTGTTCAGAGGTCCTTAGCTGGCAGCCCCAAAGCATGAGACCAGTTGCCTGACCTGCCGAGAACCCCTCTACACGATGACCCAGGTCCACCACCAGCACCTCAGTCTCGTCAGAGTTCAGCTTCAACCAGCTGGCACACATCCAATCTTGTATCTCGGATAGGCAGTTGTTAAATACCGAGGCCACCAAATCCTATTCGGACACAAAGGACAAGTACAGCTGAGTGTTATCTGCATAACAGTGAAAACTCAGCCCATACCACCTTACAATGTCCCTCAGTGGCAACATGTACACCATGAACAACATGGGAGACAGCACAGAGCCCTGCGATACCCCACATGGCAGGGAGAAAACATCGGAGGTATAAATCCCCGACACTACTCTCTGAAACCTGCCAATGAGAAAAGGTTAAAACCATCTGAGGACTGTACCCAACAGACCACAGATTAACTGCAGGTGCTCCAGCAATATCCCATGGTCCATGGTGTCAAATGCCATGGAGAGATCAAGGAGGACCAAGATGGGACGGCTCCTCCGATCTCTTACTATAAGGAGCTCATTAAGCACCTGAACAAGGGTCATCTCAGTACTGTGCCTCTTCCTAAACCCTGACTGGAAGGGATCATAGATGTCATGGATGGCAAGATGGTCCCTCCAGCTGTAGCACGATCATCTTCTCAATAACTTTCCCTGCAAAGGGAAGGTTAGAAACCTGCCTATAGTCCGTGAGACAGTCTGGGTCAAGAGAGGATTTCTTGAGGAGTGGGGTAATTGCTGCCTCCTTCAGGGAGTCAGAAAACTCCCCGGTCTCTAACGAACACTGGACTATCTCAGCTAGGACAAGGCCAATGTTCCACACGTCCTACAAGGAGACGGGTTGGGCTCAGATCCAAACCACAGCAGGTCGGCCGCATATTCTGGATGCCCATCATGACATCCGAGATCGCCACCTGATCAGAAGCCGAACAACTAGCCCAAGGTATTGCGACCTCCCAGCCATCACTGCGGCTCCCATAGATCAGGCTGAGCTGATCTCTGACCTGATGTCAGCAATCTTAACTGCAAAGAAGCGAGCAAACTCATCACATTTCTCTTGTGACAAAGTTCTCCGTAACTGCAAACAGTCTGAATTGCAGTGTCTGTCCACAGTTCTGAAGAGTTGGACCAGTCAGTTCCATGCAACATTAATCTCCCCAATCAGGAACTCTGACTTCTTATGGGAGAGCACTGATTGATAGTCTGCATAATGTGCTATCAATCTAAGTCTGTCGGCATCAAGGCCAGATTTCTGCCAGTGATGCACCAACTTTCACCCAACCCTCTTCATCTACCTCAAGGTCCCATCAAACCATGGGGGTCAGGGAAAAATGGAGAGAGGGTGAACACGGACTGGAGCAATAGAATCCAGAACACCCACCATGGCCTTATTTTAGACCTGCAGGAGGTTCTCTGGATCCGAGCTTGTACTCGGAAAACACGAGAGGTCCAGTACCTCAGTCAGGCCTTTTGGGGTCAAACCCCTTAATGAGCGATACCAGACCACCTCCACTGAGGCAGGTCTATGAGGGGGTGCCTGAATATTGAACCTGATAGTGCAATGTACAGACCATCCAACCAGCTCCACCACCAGGTCGGCACTTTCTATACCCAATAGGAAGATCAGATCCAATGAGTGTCCTGACCTAAGGTTGCAGAGGAAACCACCTGTGTGAAGTCCAATGAATACATCAGTTGCATGAAATCTTGCCCAAAGTGAGAGAGTTCATCATCAATCCAGGTGTTGAAGTCATCTAGCATCATCACTCTGGGGGACTCCAACACTGTGTTGACAATGAAGTCCGTGATTTCCTGCAAAAATTGCTTCCCATCCCCAGGTGGATGTTAGATGAGAAGAATTTTACACCCCACATCTGCACCCAGGATACACTCAAAGGATCGGGTCTTCCCCACTGGAACATCTACCAGGCCCAATTCCATTTTAAAACAAATGGCAACACCCCCATCCCTGTGATCCAACCTCGGGCAGTGCATCACCAAGAACCATCCGGAACCGCCGCCTCCAATATTGGGCCGGCATTCTTGTCCAGCCAGGTCTCGGTGATGCAGGCCATATCTGTTGACCTGACAAGATTGGCAATAACTGCCATCTTGTTCTTAATGGATCTGGCATTGCACAACACCACCCAGATTGGATGGGACTCTGAGGCAGACGGCACTACCTGCCCACTCAAAGAGGAGTCCTTGGGTATGGGGACTAGATAGGGAGGACCCCTCTCCCATCTCCAGTTCACCCCAGGGCATCTTCTTACCTACATTACTCCTATTCAGCTGCCCCAGTCCCCTGCTCCCCTAGGTCCCGGACCCCCTTTTCCTCCCCCACCCCACTATCCGCAAAGCCTGGCAATGACAACACACATCGGCAGACAAAGGAGGGGGGTTAAAGGGGTGGAGGCCCTGGAGCTCAACGGAGGAGTAGCGCCTGACAGGGAGAGCCACTGGCCAACACATACTCTCCTACTAGCCCCACGAGCCAACACACCACTGATTAATAAAGACAAAATAAACAATCCCTCCACCCCAGAAATAACTAGCAATTCCACCCACCAAGGCACAGTAATCCCACTCCAGTTACCCACCCCAACACTCTGCTAAATCCCTCCCAGCCAAATCAAAACCATAGAAAGGTGCTTATCAGGTCCTAAATAGTCTGACATACAGAGCTGAAGTCCAAATACAAAAGTTCACCAAAACTTCCGAAAGACACATTAGGACGAGTGAGGCTCTCACCCTCACCCAATCCCTGCAGACACAATCCAAGAAATTGCTCTCCTCTCTCCCTCCAGTAGCAATATTGATTTTAATACTGTTCAAAGAAATCTTCAGAGGTACTCTCACCACCTCCCCATTAATGACCAGAGTCAGACCGCAAGTCGTCAACGAGTCATCACACCATGATCTTTTCTACAAGCCAGCACTTCTTAACCATCCATATTACTTTGCCCGCAGTTCCCCCCCTTGCCCCTTCTAAGCAGCAGATAGCACTCTCTGGGGCAGCAAACCAGCACCGCCAGTAGCCAGCAACTCATGGGTCACCGAGGAAAGCCCACTGGCTCCAACCCCGCTAAACCCTTGGGGCCTCACAGAGGTGCACACCCCCACTGGTCTGCACCCCTCTGGTGCCTCCTCTGGGATTCCTAACCAGACCAGGCCACACCTCCAGATATAGCGCTACGGCTCCAAACAGCAAGCATTGCCTTCCTCCTTATCCCCAGAGTGACAACCAGTAGCCGTCGGCTGACAACAGGCCACCTAGGATAGGAGGCAGCTGGAGACCTGGCTGCCCACCGATAGCCAAAGTCCTTCTACCCTAAAAAGTATTTGGGGATTGACCCTCCAGCTGAAGACTCCCAACGCTGTCCCTCCCCAAGCAGCAAGTCACGGCCCACAACCCCCGTCACCGCCGCCCCAGGATAGAAAAAAAAAAAAAAGATACCTGAAAATCCTGGGAGAAAATAGTGGGCAAGCAAAATCAGTCGTGCAGTCTGGGTGCTGGTCATACTTTACATCACGCCAGCAAAATTCCTCTTCAGCACAGCCTCTCCAACCAACTCCAGCAGGCCCCTCTGTCATTCTTGCTTCCACCTCTGACTTGTCTCCACTCCGTGTCTCCACACCAACAGCCATGGTTGGCACTGTACTCGAAATCCGGGCCACCAATACAGTGGCTCATGGTAAAAACTTCCATAGTTCTCAACTCTGGAAGGAGAGCGAGTCACGGCTTTCAGCCAAATAATCTGCTGTGACTCTCAAAAATAAAAATGACAAAGTAAATGCTCCCGCTTTCAAGTTGCGTACAGCAGGAGCAAATAACAGCGTCAACAAGATACATGTGGCTGCTAGCACTACTGCTATGACTTGGCTAGCAGTCTGGCATTCTGGGATTATCCCCCATCAACAGTAAGCACCAAACCAAACCATACCCCCTACCTACAGCCCGGCAAAAGAAACGCAGCCTCGCTACCTTACTCATTATATGTGCCCTAACTATCGCCAAATAATTAACTAAACATTGATAAATAAAAACAAAATAAACAAAAAACAAGGGTGGCTCTGTTAAAAAAAATTCAGGCAGGCTCACACACAGCCCCCATTTTGCTCATCCCCAGCGCTTATGACTTAAAGAAAGCTTTCCGACATTCTAATTAAAACTAAGTTAAAATCAACCATCTTCACATAGATATTACACCAATTTCATGCAGATAGGAGTATTGGAAGGCAATATCAGATGCTACATTATGTATAACTAAGGAGGTAACGGTGACTGCTGAGGAGTGCTGGGGAGCACTGAGGGGGAGGTGCTCTCTTCCCTATCTGTGTTCCTAGTCTGTGATCCAAAATTCTGAGCATGTTGATCTCTGTCACGATGTACAGGCTGGAGGAGATGGAGTGGCATGAAGTGTCCCCTATAGTATTTCACAAAAGCTTGACACTAGGTAAGGGACAGACTCCATTTGTTGGTAATGCTGTAATGTACCCAGTCAAAGCTGGCTATTTTCCCTAGCTTTAAAAGGCATTCCAAAAGTTGGAGTGGCTCCTGCTCTCTATAGTGGCAAAGAATAACCCTCTTTGCAGTGATCATGGCTCCCGATACCAAACTCCTCATGAGGGGAGATGGGGCAAGTTGCTCCCCTGCCCAGTCAATCAGACCCAGCATCCCCAGCACAGGGCTAGCTGTACTTTCTGTAATAGAATACATTATAGTTAGCCAGCCATTTGGACAGGCATGCTTTAGACAGAGGGGCACCCTCTTTCCCAGGGAACAAAAAGATGAAAGGACTTTCTGCAGTCCTTCATGGAATCAAGATAGAATGCAGTGTTCTGAGTACAAGTGTATGGAGCAATGCCTCACCCTTATTATCATTCTCTGGATAATACATAGGAAGCAGTACGGTCTGATTCAGTGTAAAATCAGAGATCACCTGTAGTAGAAAACAAGGACTAGTCCATAAAGACACTCTGTCCTTGTAGAAGATCAGATAAGGAAGCTTATGCATCAGAGCCACAGCTCAGAAATCCTATGGGCAGACGTCATGGCACCAAAAATAATGTTTTCCATGAAAGGAAACAGATCTCACAGGTCACAGCAGGCTCAAATGGAGCCAGTGTCATTTTCCAAAATAATGTGGCGGTCCCAAGGTGGAACCAGTTTATGAATTGGGGATGCATGTGCAGAATACCCTTCAAAAACATAAGGTATACCTCTAGTTGTGCCACCAGGCACCCATCAGTAGGGGCAAGGAAGACTGAAACAGCAGCCAAGTGCACCTTAATGGACAGGTATTGGAGACTGGGGTCAGACAGATGGAAGGCAGTTCAGTACAGTATTTACAGGACATATAAATGGGTCCACTGAAAGGAACACACAACATATGGAGAAGCACTTCCATTTCAAAGAATAGCTGTGTCTTGTTTTGTAGAAGGTTTTTCAGCTACAAGCAGGACACCAGCCACCAGGGGGAACCCCAAAATGGGCATTGGCTACATCTTCAGGAGCCATATATACTGATGCAGGGACCATAGGTCAGGATGGACCAGGGGACCCCCGGATCGTGCAATAGCAGACCCCGACAAAGAGGAAGCTAACATATTAAATAGCCAGCAGATTAGGCCCTATGGTCTATCGAGTCTGCTCAGGGATCAGTGCCTACCCAGGGCACCGTTACAGTTCCCCCCACCCTCCCTACAAGATCCCCTACCCCTAACCCCCAGCAGGGATCTGAGATGAACTCTCCCCTATACCTTTCCCAGCCCTTCTTAAACCACTCCACAGTTGTAACAGCCACCAGCTCCTCAAGCAGTGCATTCCAGGGCTCCACCACCCTCTCAGTGAAGTAGCGTCTCCTTGTTTCCCCCTTAGCCTCCCCTGACCAGCCTCAATGAGTGTCCCGTGGTGGTCCCCTCCTCCCTCAGCTGAAGCACACCCTCTAGGTTTACCCTATTCATTCCCTTGAGATATTTGAAGACCTCAATCATATCCCCTCTGTTCCTCCTTTCCTCCAATGAGTACATGTTGAGCTTCTCCAGTCTCTCCCCATGGGGCTTATTCCCCAGACCCAATATCATTCTGGTCACCCTCCTCTGGTCCTTCTCCAGAAGAGCAATATCCCTCTTTAGGTAAGGATGCCAAAACTGCACACAGTATTCAAGATGCGGTCTAACCAGGCAAATATACAGTGGAAGGAGCACCTCTCGGCTTCTTGAGGTTATCCCCCTAGCTATGCACCCCAGCATTTTATTTGCTTGGGCTGCTGCCCTTCTACACTGCTCAGAATTATTCATTTTGGCATCCACCACCACCCAGAGGTTCCCCCCCAGAGGCCTGCAATGCCTCTCCCGCCCAAGGTGTATACATGAGCCAGGTTTTTGATCCCCAGGTGAAGCACCCTGCATTTCCCAGTGTTAAACTTTAGTTTCCAGGCACGTGACCACCTCCCCAGAGTCTCCCGATCCTCCTGGAGAGTCAACTTCTCTCCTCCCCATCCACCATCGCCCACAGCTTTGAGTCATCTGCAAAGAGGCTCATCTCACTCCTTATACCGCTTCTGATGTCTGAGATATAGACGTTAAACTGGAGTGGGCCCAGTACTGATCCCTGTGGGACCCTGCTAAGGAGTCTCCTGGGGGATGACACATCCCCTCCAACCATCGCCTTCTATACACGCCCCTCTAGCCAGTTTCCTATCCACCTGACTGCCTGTCCCCCCACCCCCATATATCCCCCAGCTTCTCTAGCAGCCCGGGATGTGGCATCTGAACAGCTGAGCAGGTGGCTCCAGTGTCCAATGCTGGAGAAGTGGAAACCAACTTTTTTTTTTTTTATTTGAAAAGGTTTCACCAGGAATGACAACGTGAGCTGTAAACAGCTTGTTTCCAGAAGCATCCTGGGGGGCGAACATAAATGGAAGGATCAAGCAAAGGCAAAACAATCAAATACATACAGTGCAAAACAATACATACAGTGTTGTACTAGTCGATGGAATACAAATACCAATCAAATACATACAGTGCAATCCAGATACATACAGTGTTGTGCTAATACAATGCAATACAATCCAGTATGAGACAACAGAAGGTAATGTAAACAGTAAGCAGTACATAACAAAGTGAGGCCAAGACATGGGGTGGGGGGAGAAGTCGTCTTAGTCATTGGGATAGAGATAGGGTGGTAAAAGAACAGTGAGCAGATAGCTCAGGTAGCATTATGCAGCAGTAGTTGTAACATAGGTACGGGATAGATGAGGGGCCGAAGAGGGTATTAGAGTATGGAGGGTGAGGCAGAGAGCAGTTGTTTGGGAGAGAGAGGTGTTACGTGCAGATATGGGAATGAACAGAGTGCTTACAGAGGAGGTAGGAGAAAGAGAGTGTCGGGCTTTGGCAGAGAGGATTTCTAGAGGGAGGGAGTTTTGTGAGATCTGAAGGGAACCATTACAATAAGGGCAGCATGCTTCACCCACAGCTTGAGCAGAACCTCTGGATGAGGGATCAGAGGAACGGCACGGCACAAAAAACTCACTTTCCAGGAGAGAGACGACGAGTATTGCCAAAAAAACTCCATGCCTCAGGGCAAGTGAGCAGAAGCATGGCACTTTTGCATTGTGTGGGGATGCAAAAAGGTCCAACTCTGGAGGACCCCAACTTGCCAAGAGGTCATTTACCAGAAGGCTGTGAGACATCACCCAGTACCATACTCTCATCACCTCCCTGCATAGGGGATGCCCCATGCTTGTTTATGTAGTGCATGACACGGACATGGTCTGTTTAATTCAGCAAGGGAATGGGGCGGAGGTGCTCCTGGAAAGCCTCGAGGCCAAGCAGAACAGTCAGCATGTACAGTACGTTGATACGGATAGCAGAGTCCAGATTGGTCTAAGACTCTTGGGTCTGAACGGATCACAGATAGGCACCCCAGCCAGACCCTGAGGCATCCATTGTGAGGATCTGTACAGGAGTTGGGGAACAGAATGAAATGCCCTGTAACAGGTTGTGATGGTCCACCCACCATAGTACAGCATGGCAGAGAGGGGACATGGAGAGAACCATTTGTTCCAGCTCATCTGCCAACTGATCCCATTGTACCCGAAGAGTCCAATACGGTACTAGCATATGGAGATGGGAAAATGGAATTGTAATGATGGCAGCAGCCATCAGCCCCAGGAGACATAATATCATCTCAGCTGACACGTAATGACTCCTGTTTATTAGCTGGGCCTGGGTAACCAGATCCTCCACCTTGTCTGCAAGCAGGAAGGCACAGAGTCACTGTCCAGCATCTCACAAGTATATTCGAGGTGCTGACAAGGAATGAGCACAGATTTCCATACATTTACCGCAACAACCAGTTCCTCAAACAAATATTCTAGACAATATGTATAGAATTGCTTCCCTGGATAGGGACTTCAGGAGCCAGTCATCCAAATATGGGAAGACAAAGCCATTCCCTCTGAAGGGCTATTGCCACAACCAGTAAGCATTAGGTAAATACTGTGGTGCTAAGGATAAACCAGAAGGCAAGACCCTGAACTGATAGTGGCTGCCCTCCAGCACGAAGCAGAGGTACTGCCTGTGGCACTTGCGAATCTTGACATGAAGGTATGCATCCTTCTTGTCCTGGGCACAAAACCAGTTCCCCCTTTTTGTAATGGGATGAGAGCCAGAAGAGTCACCATTCGAAACTTTTTGTGTTTGCTGAGCAAGTTTAGGTCTCGGAAGTCCAGTGCAGGCTGCAGCTCTCCTGTACACTTTGGAACCAGGAAGTAGATTTTTTTTTTTTTTTTAACCAGGAGACTCACACTAAGCTGAAAGCTTATTTACAGGTGCGACCTGGTAGCACAAGGAAATTGAGTAACTTGCTTAGGGTCACACATTATGCAAGTGGAGGCTGTGGGATTCAAACCCAGGTCTCCAGGTTTGCAGCTCAGAGCCTTAAACCATTGTGCTATACTGCCTTCATCTGGAATAGAACCCTTTGTTACTTTCTTGGGGATTCAGTTCAATAAGTTTATTGATCAACTCATCACAACTCATTTCAGAAATATAAAAAAAGGCTAATACAGTACAAAGATTGCACAGTACAAATAGAATACAAAACAGAATTCCATCTAAAAAACTTTTATTAAAAATATATTGACTAATGTACCAGTAGCATGGTTGGTTACTAATATATAATCATTCTCAGCACATGCATTTGTCCTGATTTTATTGCACATATTCCATATAAAACTCAGTTTGCATTGGGAGGCGGGAGGGCATTTATGAGGGGAGCAATTATCCAGGTAAAAAAACAAGCATTTGTCAATGCCGAATGTTGTCTTGCTGACATTGGCATCGGTAGCACAGGAGTTGAACAGATGCATAATAGGAATGGCAGTGAAGTATGGAAGTGACGTCAAACCCCACATCACCCTACAGAGACTGACAGACACTGAGGTGTGCCTTTGGACATTGGCCATAATATTCATCGCATTTCAGCTCACCCTACCCTGCAGTGCAACAAATATTGCGTTGTGCCTTGGGGTCCTTGGGCCTTACGCTCACCCCATTCGGCCATAACGCTCATGGCATTTTACCTCACTGTATCCTGCAGACACACCGACAAGTGCTGAGGTGTGCCTTGGGGCATTTGGCTTTACAGTCACCCCATTTCATAAGGATATACGCTGAAATGGGTGCAGCATAAGAGAATGGGGTGAACTGTGGGGCCGAAGAGTCCAAGGCACACCTCGATGCCTGGCAGTGGCTTGAGGGTGGTGGGATGGTATAGTGTGAGCATGACAGCCGGCAATGGAAAGACACACTCCAACGCCTGTCAGTCTGTATGGGGTGGGACGTTATGGTTAGAAACCCTAATGCCCCATCCGTTTGTTGGTATTTGCACTACACATTTGCAATACAGCATTTGTGTGACCCCCACCTCATGAAAGTGTTTGGGACCTCTGCTCATGAATAGTGGCACTGTGATTTTGTTAATCTGTCCCGAACGTTGATTTCTCACAGAGACCGCGCCAGTCTGCGACAGATGTGGGAAAACACCATTTGGGCAGGATGTGAAAAGTGACAGCTGTACTATTCATAGGTAGGTGTGAAGAGATGGCAGTGTTGAAATTCTTGAGTGAAAATATTAAAAAATGCTTGAATTTACAAGCATACGTAGAAACTGCGCAATGCACACTCGTAACACAGTCATTTAGTGGAATTATTTCACCAAATTTTCAACATAGGCATTCTGGGACCTCTGCTCATGAACACTGTCACTATGATTTTCTTCATCTGTCCTGATCGTTGATTTCCCACAGCGACCGCACCATAGTACGCCACTTGTGGGAAAACATATTTCGGGCAGGATCTGAAAAATGAGAGCTATACTGTTCATAAGGAGGTCCAGATGAACCAGTAGTATAATATTATAAGGAGCTACGGATGGTACTGCAGAACCATTGAGAGCACTGCTAGAGGAGGCCGAGGGGGGCCTTCTTAAATCATGCTGTGAGGTGAACACATGTGTTATACCAAAACCTGGAAAGGATACCAGTAAGAGCGCTTTCTACAGACCCATCTCCCTCTTGAATTGCAACAATGAAATCATGGCAAAGGTGATGGCGTGCCGCATGGAGGGGGTATTGGCTTATGTAGTGCATGTAGACCAGACTGGATTTGTCCAGGAAAGGTTATCATACCATAATACGAGAAGACTGTTAAATGTTATACGGTGGGGTTCTTGGCTCCCTGGGCAGGCCTATGTGCTGTCTATGGACTCTGAGAAAGACTTTGCTAGAATAGAGTAGTGATGCCCATTTGAGGTATTGAAATGCTTTGGATTGGGAGATGGGTTTGTGGAACTGGTACGCATGCTATACTGTGACCCGGTGGCAAGGGTGTTGGTGAACAGAGTATCTTCAGAAAAGTTCCAACTTTCTGGGGTATGAGACAGGGGTGCCATCTCTCCCCCATGCTGTTTGCCATAGCTATTGAGCCACTAGGAATTAAGATACAATAACGTGCCAACATCAGGGGTATTCCGAGGAAAAGAGGGCAGCATAAAATTACCTTGTATGCCGAAGATGTGCTCATCTGTTACTCAACTTGAGGAGTCCATGCTAGCTTTACTGCGGGTAATGGATTCCCCTGTTTCCTTCTCAGGATATAAACAAAATTTTTATAAGTCAGAGATAATGTACCTGGGTGGGGGAGGGGAAGGGGAGGAACAACACGTGGGGACTGCAACAGGTGAAGGGCTCCCTTACATATCTGGGAATAAAGGTAGGAAAAGATGCGAGAAGTTCGTGTTGGTTAAATTATTCCCCATTGATTGACACAGTCTTTAGGAATCTTGAGTAGATGGCGAGCCCTGCCCATTTCATGGTTGGGGTGCATAAATCTAAGTAAGATGAATGTGTTCCCCAGATTGCTGTATGAGATGCAAATGGTACCAATGCACCCCTCAAGAGGAGATATTAAAAGACTGGGAGGGGATTCTCCACTTTTATATGGCAAGGAAAAATGACTCAAGATTGTGAAGGGGGGTGTTGGGGTTTCCAGATCTCCTAGGATATTACTTGGTCATACAGCATTGCTATATCCTGGACTAGGTCAATAGAGGGGCCGCGGGAAGCTGGATAGATCTGGAGGTAGAGGGTTGCCCAGGATGGGTGTCTGTGCACCTGGCTAATGGGGGGAGGTGAGCCTATAAGCAATTCTCAAACCCAAACCCATTAGTATTATGGGTACTAGAGGTGTGGGACCCATTTAAAAAAAGAAGGGGGTTGGGGCGGAGGAGGATCAGATCTTTCTGATACAGATAGCCCAGAACCCAGGATTTTTGCCTGGGCTGAAAGGTCGGGGGTTCCACATGTGGCAGGAAAGGGGGATGAGATGCCTCGGGGACCTGTATACTAGAGAGGGGCTCTGCTCATTTGCAGACATACAGAAAGGGCTAGGGGTATCACAATCCCATCATTACCACTTTCTCTAACTCTGCGCCTTTGTAGAGGGCTAAACAGAGAGCCTAAGGAAGGCTGTAGTCTGGTGGAGGTAGTTCGGGAGGTATACAGGGTATGGAAAGAGGAAAAAGGCTTAATTGTGAGGGCAGCACAGCAGGGCAGACATTTCCTCCCAGATTTGTCTGGGAAAGTGAGACAACAATGGGACTAGGCAGGCTTGGGACTAGTAATCAATAAAAAAACTGGTATACAGTGTTAGGTTCCCATATAGGACTGTTGGTATGTAATAAATATAAGGAGTCCCAGTACAAGTTTTTGCACAGGTTGTACTGCCCGCCAAGTGTGGAACACAAATTTCACCCTAGGGTTTTACCTACATGTGGCAGGTATGGTGTGACATGCGGAACATATCACCATGTTTGGGAGTGTACCACTTAAACAATATTGGGAATGCAGTGGCACCGGAGTTAACATAGAAACATGGAAACATAGACTCTGACGGCAGATAAGGACCGCTTGGCCCACCTAGTCTGCCCATTTCCCTACCTACAGGATAAGCTGCAGATCCTATTTAACCAACAGCCTATTTCTTCCTACCACCCCACAAAAGTTGCCTTATGTCTGTCCCATGCGTTTTTGAATTCTCCCACAGTTTTAGAACCCACAACCTCCTCAGGAAGGCTGTTCCATGCGTCCACCACCCTCTCTGTGAAAAAATACTTCCTTACATTGCCCCTGAGCCGACCCCCCCCTCTATCTTAAAATTGTGTCCCCTTGTTCTTGCACATCTCTTTTTCTGAAAGATGCTACTCTCTTGGACTTTGTTGATTCCACTGAGGTACTTAAAAGTTTCTATCATGTCCCCGCTCTCCCTCCTTTCCTCAAGGGTATACATATTAAGCTCCTTTAGTCCCTCTCCTTGTATGGCTTCTCTTGCAGACCCTGCACCATTTTAGTTGCCCTCCTCTGGACTGCCTCCATCCTGCCTATGTCCTTGTGGAGATGGGGTCTCCAGAACTGGACGAGTACTCCAGATGGGGTCTCACCAACTGTCTGTACAGGGGATAACAACTTCCTGTTTTCTGCTGGTGATGCCTCTCCCTATACATCCCAGTATCCCCCCAGCCCTCCCTACTGCCTTCTCACATTGCTTGCTAACCTTAAGGTCATCTGATATGATCACCCCCAGGTCCCTTTCCATTTTTGTTGTTGTTACTACCTCCTTTTCATTGTGTAATCTTTCCCTTGGTTTTTGTTTCCCAGGTGCATTATTTTGTACTTCTCAACTCAGCTCAACTCATTCTTTATTTATAAAAAAGCATCTTTCCAAAACCAAGGCGCTTCTACAATAAATAGTTAAAATGCACCAAAAAAAATAAAACCGCTGGCCCGGTGCAGCAGAGGGCTGAGGCGCTGGCGCCTTACCTCAAACCACGCCGGTAACCTGGGTTCGGAAATGGACTCGGGACGTCAGGGGTCGGCAGAGGAGGAGAGGAGAGGAGAGGATTGAGCATCCATAGGACTGCTCTCCTCTCCTGGGATGGGTAGCGAGTTTGCTTTGCTCTGCAGCGGTTCCCGGTGGAGATCGGGAGCACTGCATGAGTGTCGCAACAGAGGGAGGGACCAAGAAAAATGGAAAAAGACTAGAACTGGCCGGATGATGGCAGCCGGCCTATCGACACCTCCAAAGAGCCTCCCGTGGAAGTTCCACCTACCTCAGCAGTGCCCTGGGACCGAGAGAAGAGTGCGCTGGGTATCCCCCACCGGTGTCTTCCCCCTCGGAGGAGGGGGACCCACCTGGTGAAGGGTTATGCCGGGCTATCCTGGAGGTCAGGCTGCTATATGAGGTGAGGTGGGCTCCAGGGGGGAGGAGTAGTAGGAGGATGTCGGAGACCATGACTGTTCAAAGGAGTGGTGGATCCTGGGCACATTTGGGCGGAAAAACAAATAATGCAAAAAATTAAAAAATAAAACAATATGATAAAACTGATCAACATAACATCATTAAAAATCAGGGTAAGCTAGGCTAAATAAATAAGTTTTCAAGGTTGCTTTAAAACTTTGGACGGTCAGGCAGTCTCTCACCTGATGAGGCAGAGAATTCCACAGGGTCGGGGCCATGAAACTAAATGACCTGGCCCCTGATGTCTTCAAGCGGACCCTGGGAATCTCTAGCAATCCCTCATCGGTGGATTGGAGAGGGTGGGGGGGGGACAGTAGGGATTAAGAAGATCTTGCAGGTAACTAGGTCCCTGGTCATGTAGGGCCTTATAGGTCAGCAAACTGGCCTTGAAGGTGATCCACCAGCCAGTGCAGTCTGCAGAGGACAGGTGTTATGTGACTGGTCTTAGAAGTACCAGTCAGAAGCCTGGCTGCCGCATTCTGCACTAGCTGCAAGCAGCGGATATCAACCCCCGGTAGCCCTAGGTAAAGGGCATTGCAGTAGTCAAGGTGGGAGGTAACGAAGGCGTGGACCAAGATTGGAAGATCGTCGGAAGGAACCAGGTGCTTCACCCGGGTGATATTCCTCAGGTGGTAAAAAGAGGTTTTGACAATTGCTGACACTTGTGATTTAAGGGTCAAGCAGTCATCAGATATAATGCCTAGGTTCTGCACCTGGTCTGAGGTGGCTAACTGGGCACCCCCAAGCCAAAGACCCGAAGGTGTTCTTGTCAGCAAACCCGCCTCCCGACAACCTGGGTCCACAACCAATACCTCAGTTTTTTCAGGGTTTAACTGCAACCAGCTCAAACTCATCCAATCCTGGATCTCGGTGAGACAGTTGATAAAAACCGAGACAGCATCACCCTGGCCAGGCACAAAGGGCATGTACAGCTGAGTATCATCTGCATAGCAGTGAAAACTCAAGCCGTACTGCCTAATAATCGCTCCCAATGGCAACATATACACCGCAAACAACATGAGTGCCAAGATGGAGCCCTGCGGCACCCCACAGGATAGGGGGAGTGGTGCCGAGGAAAAAATCCCAGACACCACCCTCTGAGTCCTACCCTCAAGGAAAGATCGAAACCAACTGAGGACCGAACTAGACAGTCCACAGATAAACCGCAGGCGCTCCAACAGCACTCCATGGTCCATGGTATTAGATGCCGCAGAGAGATCTAGAATGACCAAGATGGAACAGGTCTTTCAATCTCTTGCTATTAGGAGGTCATTTAGTACCCAGACAAGGGCAGTCTTGGTACTATGTCTCTTCCTAAATCTGGACTGGAGAGAATCATAGACATTGTGGCTGGTCAAATGATCATTAGTTGTGACACAATCACCTTATCAATAACCTTACCCACAAAGGGTAGGCTAGAGACAGGCCTGTAGTTAGCCAGACAGTCCGGGTCCATGGAGAACTTCTTAAGTGGCCAAACCACGGCTCCCTTCAGGAGATCAGGAAAGATCCCCCTCTCCAAAGACAACCAGACTATCTTGGCAAGGCCTGGGGCAATTTTATCCACACATCCTACTAAAAGGCGTGTGGGGCCTGGGTCCAAACTACAGTTGGTCGGTCACAGCGACTGGACAACCATCACAATGTCATTGACTGCGGGCAGGTTGAAGTCAAACTACACAAACTGGGTGTCTGACATCTCCTGCCGACCTCCACAACTCCCATGTGAGAGAGTTAGGAGGAGATCGGACCTGATTGTGGCAACCTTATCTGCAAAGAATTGAGCAAACTCCTCACACTGTTCTTGTGAAAAAACACTTCCGGGCTGAAGACAGATTGGATTGCACAATCTGTCCATGGTCCGGAAGAGCTGGGCTGGTCAATTCTGCGTGGCAGCAATTTCCATGGACAGGAATTCTGTCTTCTTACGGGTAATTGCCGATTGATAGACCCAATAATGGTCCATCAAACTAAGCCTATCACACTCCAGGCCCGACCTCCGCCAACATCTCTCAAGCCTTCATCCCACTAGACTCCCTCAAGGTCTCATCAAACCAAGGAGACCTGGGGTGAAGAGTGAGGGGGCGAACACAAACAGAAACAGTGGAATCCAGGGCCCCTACCACTGCCTTGTTATAGGCAAGTACCAGGTCCCAGGGATCCATGCATTCACTTGGTAGACCCAATAGGTCCAGCACCACCATCAGACCCTCCGGAGAAACACCCCTCAAAGGGTGGTACTGGACCATCTCCCTAGGGGCCAGCCTACTGGGGCCAGGAAACTGAACTCAATTGTGTGATGGTCAGACCACCCGACTGGTTCCACCACCAAGTCGGATATCTCCATCCGCAGGAGAAACACCAAATCCAAAGAATGACCATCTATATGGGTTGAGGAGGAAATAACCTGTGTGAAGCCCAGTGAATTCATCAAATGGAGGAAGTCCTGACCAAACTGCGAGAGTTCGTCGTCTACCCAGGCATTGAAATCCCCCAGGATCAACCATCTGGAGGATCTCAATGTCAGGTCAACAAAGAAGTCCGCAACTTCCCACAGGAAAACATTCCCATCAACTGGTGGATGGCAGATGAAAGAATCCTGCACCCCACACCCTCACCCACGATGCATTCAAAGGAGTTGATGGTCCCCACTGGTACCTGCACCAGATTCAGTTCTGATCTAAAACAGATTGCCACTCCCCCTCCCCTACGATCCAACCTCGGACAGTGTATCACTGAGTACCCGGGTGGTATAGCTGATGCCAAAACAGGGCCAGCATTTCATCCAGCCAGGTCTCGGTGATGCACGCCAGGTCCGATGACCAAACAAGATCAGCTATTATAGCAGTCTTGTTTTTAATGGACCTGGCATAACATAACACCGTCCAAGTAGGATGAGTCACCGGTGATGACCGAGCTGCCTGCCTGCTGCAAGCATAACCCTTGGGTATGGGAATCAGGCAGGGAGGACCCCTCTCCTGAACCCATTTCACCCCAGGGCATCTTCTTGTCCCCACTGTCTCAATCTGCCCGCTCCTTTCCATTCCCCCACCAGGCCCTGCCCCCGCCTTCCTCCTCCTCACAATCCCCAGAGCCCGACACCATCTATATATCTCTGGGGACAATGGGGGACACCTAAAAGGGTGGAGGTCTTTAAGAATGGAGGGGAAATAATGCCTGACTGCCCCAGCACCTTCCCAGCACATCTTCACACACTCAACAAACACCCAAAATAAATTTTCATACCAACACCACTAATCCACACCACACTTATACACCCAACCACTCAACTTTCCAATCATACACCACACACCATTCAAACTCCGTAATACAATAAATAAGCATAAAATATCAAATAAACAGAGCAGGTAAAAATAATGAGTTAATTGAAAGGAGATTGCCACAGTTCTCTCCAACAAGTGAGTTACAACCTCTGGGAGCTCTCACCTCACCAGAGAAATGAAAGAAAAGGTCTCCCCAAACCTATCTCTCACTTCAGTTGGGGGTACATAAAATCAGTTTTTAAGCAGTTTACAACAGAACAGGACACTCTCACTGTTCACCAGGCAAAAGAACAAAATGAGGGATAATCTGACCATGTGTCCAGGAACAATCTTCTGGGCTGTAGATCCCAAAACATATTTCAAGTCATTCTGAGCAGATTACTTCTTACAGTTCCTCTAGGCCTAGAGTTCATTAGGCCTCCCCAGTGGATTTTGCTCCTCTCCAAGCCACCAAACCATCCCCAAGAAAAACACCACCGAGAGATGCAGGGTGCAAACAGATCTCGGCGTGGACAGGCTCATCGGCCTCCCCGAGACCAACAAGGATCGTGCACCATACGCTCATCCTCTGACAGCCACAGGCCCAGTCCTCCGCACCACCAATCACCCAGCAGCATTCCCCAGGTTCAGATCAGGGCAATATGGGCAGCAATAAATCCCCTCTTAGTCCTCTTGTACAGCGGATGACAAAGCGCTCCAATCGGCCAAGCAAACCGCCTCAGCAGCCTCGCCGAAAACTACAGAGAAGTCCACAAGGAACCAAACAGCCCAGCCTTGGCAACAGTATCTCCACTCCGCTTGCAGTCCACAGCTCAGCTCAAATCCAGCAGTCGAAAGCAGCCGTAGGCAGCCGCAACTCCTCTTCTTCATCCCAGGAGAAACTCCGCAAACTTGGACCACACAGACTGCTCCCCCAAAATCTCCTCGTCCTCAAACCTGGTCCAAAAATGGAATCACCAGGTAAAGTGAATCAAAACAGCTGAATATTTTAAAAACACAACAACAAAAAAATAACAGGTGAGGGAGGACTAACAGATTAACCATGCAGTCCTCACAATATGTGGCAGAAGTTATTTACCACATCAAACAATACCCGAAAAAGATGTTACTAACTCTACAACACTTACTTCTTCGCCCCGAACTGCTCTATAATAAACAAAAATAAAACAAAATACATGAAACAGATAAACTAATGTGCTCTCTATGTAGAGTGTGCTGACAGCTAGCCCAGCGTGGCCGCCATCACTTTTTCACATTGAATCCAAGCTGCCATACTTCTGACCATACCTCCAACCTTGCCAAGTCCCTTCTCATCCTATCCAAGCCTCCTCGTGTATCAGCCCTGTTTCAGATCTTTGTGTCATCTGCAAAGAGGCATACTTTTCCTTCCAGTCCCTCTGCAATGTCACTGATGAAGACATTAAAAAGGACTGGACCCAGTACTAAACCCTGTGGTACCCTACTAGTAACCCCTCTTTCTTCAGAGTGGACTCCATTTACAATTACCTTCTGTGTCCTGTTGTCCAGCCAATGTTTTACCCAGGCTACCACCCTGGGACCCACTCCCAGGCTGGTTAATTTGATGATTAATCTTTTGTGTGGGACTGTGTCAAATGCCTTGCTAAAGTCTAGGTAGGCCATATCCACAGCCCCTCCGTGGTCTACTGCTTTGGTCACCCAGTCAAAGAAATCAATTAGTTGACCACTATCTGGGGCATCCCAATAGCAAATATACCACTATCACTCCTGTCTGGGGCTGAAGATGTGGGAGAGGAGGGCTGGGCCCTATACCCTTGATGGATTAGGATTATGCCAACAATGACAAGACAGGGCGTTCACAGATACATGGGTTTCATGTGCAACGCCCATGGTGGAACAGTGGAAAAATCTGACCATACAGGTATTGGCTTTAGGCCGGCTCACATACATTCTGAAAGGGAAGGAGGAGCTCGAGCGAGGGACATTTTTGGATTCCCTGTCACCAGCAGACGCTCGGGTAATAAGGGAAGGGGGAGTATCATTTAAAAATCAAAAGCAGACTTGAAGCCCAGGAGATGAATTAATACAAGAAAAAAGACCCATGGCCTGGAGATGCTTATAAGAAAAGTGGCATACAGAAGGATATGAGAAATGTATTAAATAGAATAAAAGAATGGATCAATACGAGATAGTATTCTTAGAATGAATTGTTACTTTTTTAAATATTTTATGTCAATTAAATTACTCCTGTATAGGCTAAACATTACAATAATAACTAGGATGGAACAGGACAACTGTCTGTGTATTTGGCATTCTTATTGTCTTAATGAAAAGTTAAAAATATTATACAAAAAAAACTCAGTTTGCATACTGGGCATAACTACATTGGGATTCTGTTTTAAAGAGGTCAGGAAATGATTTCTAACTGGTAGCTGTGTGTAAGGGTCTTGGGTTCAAAAATGATATGCATGCCCCCAATGATCCCTTATTTAATTGCGTCTGAATAAAAGTTTATGTGAAGAACATGTTTGTATTGTTTTGCTTTTATGGGCAGCATTCTGTATAGTTCCTTTCATGGAACAAGTAATTTGGAGTTTTCATTATGCCACAGTTTGCGTATGGAACTCAACTCTATTCGGATAGGTCTACAGGTCACTCTTCGCATACCGTCCACAAACTGTTTCATAGTCAAAACTCCAAATTTGTGGTTCCATGAAAGGAAATGTACAGAATGTTGTCCATGAAAAGAAAACATTACAAAACAGATTTATTTTCACATTGGTGTTGTAGTTTCCTATGGAACAGGTGGAGATATTAATTTCATGTCTATAGTCGAGAACAATATAAACAGCTGCAAAACAGTACACATGTCCTAATCCCTTTAACTCTATTTCAGTTAGATAGGTATCCCTAGGGGAGAGTAGTTTTAGAAAACACTGTGAATAGCTGATGTCACAGAGTGTAAATAACTTATCAGATCCGCGATATCTGTTAAACGTAATGTGCTTATTATCCAATTTTCCTCCTAAATAAGAAGTAGAGCCTGTATGATGCAGAAAAAACAAGTCTCCAGTAGGATACCTACAGGGTGATCAAAGATGGAGGGATTTGCATTATACATTATAAAGAAGGACTCATATCCAGAGGACAGGCATATCTATAATGAATAAGAATGTAAATTTGTCATGGCAGTCATACACATCATTGATTCCATGATGTTTGGTCTTTATTCAGGACTTCCATGACTTTCACTATTGTCATCAGAATGCAGCAATGATGACAGTGCCACAACATTTACTGCTGTTTACTAATGATTTCGTGAACAAACAATGAGTCATTAAAACCTCATCCATGACAATCTTACATCCCTAATCATGAACTATTACTTCTGTGTGCCACTGCTGACTGAATATACCCAATGTAAATATTTCATGACATCCTTTGTTTACACTTCAGAACATGGGTTCATTTCAACTCTTGGCACAAGTTCTTCCTCTGCCTTATCATAGTTTAAATAACATGACAAACATTCAGATCTATGTGTTATTTTTCAGAGAAGTCCTACTTTGTCTCCGAGAGAGAGAGAGAGAGAGAGAGGATCCGAAAAATGTAACTTAAAATGGGACTGCCCTCATTCCCTCTGCTCCGTGGTGCAGATAAGAACGGAGCGGCTATCTATACCTTTACTTAAAAATTTCTGACACCGCTAAAGAAGAAGAAAACCGAGCTCCTAGTAAGTTAAAATGGGACAGAAGCATCCCTTATGAATTAAACCTGTGTTCTTGGTGCCCCTCAGTAAAACAATAAATAATCATACAAGAAAATCTTGCTGAAATAAAGTAAGAGTTGAGAGACACTATATGTCTCCAAGGTTCCCTCCTGAATTCTGAGCCCTGACAAACGTTTTAGAGGGCTACAAAGAAGCTGTATATTTATATTAGAAAGTCTAATGTTATAAATAAATAATAAGCAGACTGCAAATAAAGACTGAACCTACCTGTAGGAGGGATTCTTAGGACTGTACCCTATAGGGAGACAGCGGCCCCTAGTGGCCTGTATTTATACAAGAAATTATTGCAAGTCATACTGGCCAGAGGGAGGAGCTAATCGTCATTAAGGTAATTAAATATGCAGCACCAGTATACTGGCCAGGACTGTGTTATTTATTGTTTATTACGAATGAGAATGATTCACTATAACCAAAGCTCAGGAGCAACCTTTTCTTTTTTTGTATAGGCATGGTTATGAGCCTTAGAGAGTCTGATTGTAAAAAAGGGGATGTTTTTTTAAGTGGGAGGGGTTAAAAAAAAACCTCAGGATTCAGACACTAACAGATTAGACTGAAAGTTAGTCTTACTTGCTTGAGGACAAGTCCAGAAGACGACCTACGAGCTATGCAGGTACCTGGCAAAACGTAGCAGGAAAAGCTGAAAGCAGTGTGCTCAGTCTGAAAGGCTGTGATTTCTTTATCCGGAAATAGCATATTGCTATTGTTTATTACATTGGTTGATTATTTTTGTACTTTTTTTTTTATAAATAAAACCACACTGCAGTGTGTTGGACCTGATGTACTGCGCCATGTGTTATCCTTACCCCACACCCTGCGACTCTCCCCATGGAACGATTTGGAACATGCCAGTGTGTCCCATGCTGTTACCATTGGAGCAACTGCATCAGTTTCTCATTGTTGTTCCTCATTGTTGGGATCTGGTCCAAAGTTGCTGGCATTCACCATACGGAATCTTCATGTGGGGTGATACTTCCAACCTCTGAAATCTGATGGGCAGCAGTGGAAGAGCTGGTCAGGAATAGGAACATCTGTGGATTCATTTGACGTCTGTGCAGATTTTCTGAAAGCAGTTTAATTGAGTTCCTGTAGGGCGATGACTGTAGCCACGGTGGTCGACTGGTGGAGAAAGCTGTAAGTCAGAGGTTGATTTTTTGCCCAACAGTAGTCAGCTGGAAGAACCCACGGAGCGAGAGACAGTTGAGTTGGCTGGTAGTGAGAGAGACAACATTCAAACTGTCATGCATTCTGGATAGTATTGAACATTAGGACTCCAACTTAAGCTCTTTGGATTGTAAATTAGAACCGATTTTATTTTCCAACTGCTTCCAGTTGTTTTGGACTGGTCTGGCGAGAACATAACTTATCTTCAAGCAAAGGGGACATTTTCCTAAGCTTGCTTCTCCTGTGAGAGAGGAGAGACTTTTAATTTGAACATTGTCAGCTTACCTCAGTGCTAAGTTTTGGGACTGTTGGTGGATTTCAGCACTATGTTATTTTAAATTCATTAGTATTATTTTGAGGGAGGTGGGTAGGGTGGTGTGGGCTTTTGTAGTAGAAGTTATTTTATATTAATATGTGTGGATGTGTATTTGGGAGTGTGTGCGGTGTTATGAGATTATATGTGATAGGGTGTTAGGCTACTATTTGTATATATAAGTAGGTGTGTGAGTGGTTGTTTGTTGATAGAAGGTTTGTGGTTTTGGGAGAGTCCGATTGATTTTATTATTTAAAATTAGTTTGTCAGTTGTATTAGGATGTGTCACCTGCAACAGACCCTGAAGCTCAACTACTCCACATCCTTACTTAGGGACCTACGCCCCTTCAGTACCCCCCCCCCGCTGGGTGCTGCATACCAGTGGTGCAGGGAAGAGAGTATTGGAAGAAGGAGGAGTGGGGGGAAGCAAGTGAAATGTTGAGGGCTGATGGGGAGATCCCTATCAGGGTTGTGAGGACCAGGAGTCACCGTGGGGTGAAAAGGGGACTGGAGAGAGGCCAGACATGTATAGTCCCCCTACCCAAGGATCCCACCAGAAAGAGTGGGTAGGTAGCTGAGGGACCAGTGATCACCTTTTGTCCATGTCGGTCAGTGTTGTGCAATGCTAGGTTGATGAGAAATAAGTCTGCAATTGTAGCAGATCTTATTTCCTTGGTCAATCTGGCTTGCATTACCGATACCTGGCTGGAGGACCATTCGGGTCCAGTGCTGGAATCATTAGTCCTGGTAGGGTTCTCAATTGTTCACTGCCCAAGGAGGGATCATGGGGGGAAGGGGTGGCAATCTGTTTTAGATCAGAGGAGAGCTGAACCTGGTGGTGCACCCGGTGAGGGATACCTTGTCATTTCAATGTGTGGCTGTGCATGGCGGTGCAGGTTGCTGAATGCTCCTTGCGTACCAACCTCCCAGGCACGAGGGGGAATTTCTGCAGGAAATCATAGCTTTTGTCACCGACCTGGTGTAGGAGTCACTAAGATGACATTGTTGGGGACTTTAATGCCTGGGTCAGTGACGGACATTTGCATTTTGGTCATGATTTCCTCCACAGTATGGAATTACTGACCTGTCTCCAACCTCCCCTTTTTGAGAAAGGTTATTGAGAAGGTTATTGCACTACAGTTTGAGGTGCACCTCACTACCTCTGACATCTATGAGTCTCTCCAGTCTGGGTTTAGGTCCAGGCACTGCACAGAGACTGCACTAGTTAGGGTGCATAATGACCTACTTAGAGTGAGAGATAGAGGAGAATGGTCAATTCTTGTTCTCCTTGATCTCTCATCAGTATTTGGTACAGTGGACCATAAACTGCTATTGTACCGGCTCAGGGAGTATGTAGGACTCAGCAGCAAAGTCATCAGCTAGTTTGAGTCCTACCTCAAGGACCAGACTCAGAGCGTGGTGCTGGAAAAGTTTTCCTTGCGCCCGATAGCTCTATCCTGTGGAGTACCCCAGGGCTTGTTCTGTCACCCTTGCTGTTCGCAGTATATATGCTTCCCTTGGGTGGGATAATTAAGCAGTATGGGCTTGGATTGCATTGTTATGCAGATGATACCCAGCTCTATGCGCCTTTTGCACCTGGAACACTGACCGCAGTTGATGTGCTAAACAAGTGCCTGGCCAAGATTCAGAACTGGATGTCATCGAGCTAGTTGAGACTACACCCAGAGAAAACATAATGTCATCAAGCTTGTTGAGACTACACCCAGAGAAAACAGAATGTCATCGAGCTGGTTGAGACTACACCCAGAGAAAACAGAATGTCATCGAGCTGGTTGAGACTACACCCAGAGAAAACAGAATGTCATCGAGCTGGTTGAGACTACACCCAGAGAAAACAGAATGTCATCGAGCTGGTTGAGACTACACCCAGAGAAAACAGAATGTCATCGAGCTGGTTGAGACTACACCCAGAGAAAACTGAATGTCATCGAGCTGGTTGAGACTACACCCAGAGAAAACTGAAGTGCTTGTGGCTGAGCTGGGTCAAAGGGTGGGAGCTGCAGCCACTGGGAGGGAAACTGGGCTTTGACTCAGTCCCTCTAGGTTATTGGCTGCCACAAAGGTGAAAAATCTGGGAGTCATTCTGGATGAGGAGCTGACACTTGAGGCTCAGGTGTCCACTGTAATCTGGAATGGCCTTTACCATCTATGGAATATCAGCCAGATTAGGTCCCTTATCCTGTCTGATGACATGGCCATACAGGTGCATGTGTTTGACTTTGAGGCTTGACTACTGCGGTTTGCTGACTTATAAGGCCCTACACAGGCTGGCCCAGGCTACCTAGTAGAGCTCCTGCATCCTCACATACCTGCGCGTCCTCTCCACTCCACTGAGGAAGGCCCTCTGGTAGTTCCTAGGGTGACGTTGAAATCTTCTGGGGATCGGACATTTGAAGTTGTAGCCCTGGTCCTCTGGAATTCCTTGCCCAGGACTTTGAGGGAGGCCACCTCAGTGGAGGGATTTAAACGGGGTCTGAAAACCTTTCCATTTATGCAGACATTTGGTACTTAATCTTTATTCTGTCATCCTATAACAGGAAATTTGCTGTTTGTAATTATTATAGTCTCTGTTATTTAATATATTGGGTGTTAGTTTAAGCTGGGGTTGTTTAATTATTGCTGTGATTTTATTTTGCTATAATGGCACCCAGAGCCTCCAGGGATTGGCACCATGTATAAATAAAGACTTAGATAGTAAAAGCCACTTAATCAGGATGCAGATAATCAGGATTTCCACTCTATTGGGATGTCCCGCTGGACACTAATTAAGTAGCTACTTATTTCAATGGCATCCCTATCCACTTAGTAGGGTTGGGGATTCTGGATTATTGGGACAATTCTGCACCACTCATCCTATTCATAGCCTTACTGATAGCCACTCAGCGTGTTAAGTATGTGCTAATCACACAGTCAACCTCCTCACACTTCCTCCTTTTGTTAATAAGCCACCCCAACCCCATTCTCTTGCTCCAGTCCTGTTTCAGCTTTAATACACCTACAGTACCTGTTATAACTTAATAGCCCTTTATTCTCCAGACCCCCCAAAATCTTGTTTGGATCCTGCTTCTGTCATATTTTCAAACTGATTACGATTCTCGGAAGAACACCTTATAGCCCAATTCTATTTAGCTTCACAAACTACCTGCCCTCAATGGCACACACAACCAACACTCGTAACAGGATCCGACAGACTGGCTGACCTACTCCTGCCTCACTATGCTAACAGGATCAGGAGGTAAATCGGAGCGAAGGCAGTCAGGAGGGTAGTTGGTAGAGTAGTTGGGTGGGTTAGTAGGTTTTTGAATCATATCACAATTGTAAGTGGAGAGTATGTCCTGGGCTGCCGATTGCCAATCATCCAGTGGCTCCACCTCAGATAAACTAAGAAGCTCAAACAGTCTCTTTTAGGCATTTAATTGAAAAGTAATTTAGCCATCTTTCTTTAGGGCTTCTCCTTGATCTGTACTGTACCAGATCTCCATAGAGACCCCAGACCTCTGTTTCCCGTGTCGGCAGGTTCTGTTTATCCATGTCAGCAGTTATTCATGTAGGCGTGAGACTGAGTACGGCTAACAGAACTCTAACTTACACAGTGCCTAAAACTTAAACCAAAACAGCTTTGTTTTCTCTGGATGACTTTGTGGTTCTCGGTAACTCTTGGTGTCAGTATGCTAGTGTGTCGGCAACGCTGATGATGCAATCTTGAGGGCTCAGTACTCAAGGAATACAGTGCTGTTAAATATATTTGTGAATGTACATGCTAAACATATTTGCTTATTTATCTTACATTTTATAACAACTGTCATTTATTACATTAGCTTTAACTAATCTGCTTCCGCCAAGTACACAGTCATGCTGTTCGAGTACACAAAGAGACCACGTGGAGGTAGGATTGAAACAATACAATGAAAAACATGTACTTCTCTAATGGGATGGTCGCTTAATTGGGATGAAAGGTACACCACCTGGGTGCCCTGATTAAGCGGCTTCTACTGCACCACCACCACTACTACTACTACTACTACTACTACTACTACTACTACTACTACTACTACTACAAAACTATTAAGAAGGAACTTGAACACTGAAGTTCTGCAGATGCTTTTTTTTTTTCTTTTAAATATTTTGTATTTATACATATAACCCCTTGTTACCCGGGGTTACTGGAATCCCAGTAAGACCTAGTGGTAGGCAGGGAAGGCAGCTTGTGAAACTCCAGTTAAATGGGTTTCACATTGTCTCACTCTGTTCTCAGTCTCAGCTGAGACTGAGAGATGACATCGCCAATAGAACTGTCGCAGCTGCATAAACCACATTGGAATCTGCAGCAGAGGGAATTAGACAGAACGTTGGGAGTTTTCAAAGTCAGTCTCCTGTTTGTTGTCAAACAAGAAGGTTCAGTCTGCAGTTTGGGTTTGAGGAGCCAGTTTCAAGTGGTGGAGACCGTTGTTCGATCTCAGTGCCCTCCCTGGGGGGAGTAGATCCCATGTAGATTCCAGGGCAATCCCCAATTTCTGCAGAAGAAAGAAAGCTGCCTATTTCAGTTTCAGTCTGTGCTTGGAAAGTGGGAAGAGTTGTACTGCCTGGCACCTGCAACAAAAGGGTGAGTGTTTGCTTTAATATGAGAGGGCAAAAATGTGTTTCTTCAGCCTGGGATATGTGAAGAAATCTGGGATTTGAACTACTATTTGGGAGGCCTATAGTACTAGGACAAACAAATGGAGTAGTGTCAAAAGCTAGAGTGCTGTGTGAATTCAAGTAATATTGTAGAGGGGGTGTGACAGTTCATCCACCATTTAATCTACATTCCAAAGTTTCAGTTTTTCCAGAGAAAGGGCCGGGTATAGGCTGTGGGAGCTGGAGGTGGGAACACCCCCCATCTTTAGTAACCAGGTCCACCTCTACGGATTTCTGCTGTGATTGCTACTGGCCTCATGCGCTTGGCCAGTGATATAAAGTACCCAGACATGGGCCTAAAATGGGAAAATCTCTAGGGGTCGTAGACTCTAAGTGGTGTGGGAGCCACAACAAGTAAAATGGGTTCATTCTTCCAATGGACCATCAGTCAAGTGGCCAGCAGGTGAACCGGGCCAGTCGGGCTGTGTACCCAAAGCGCGTGCAAGTCCGGGCTGTGTGCCTGGTGGGTCCAGAGCCTGAAAACAGTAGAAATGGTTCATTCTTCCAGTGGACCGCTTTGTAGTCTATAATCTGCATTATAAGTAAATGTAGCCCCAAGGGGGTCCATCTATGCTTTGTTGTGTTCAGCTAGTCGTGAATAAAAGCCACACTGTAAAATCCCATTCCTGGTTCTGGACATTACAGTTATTGCTTCCTGTGTTTGGATTTACTTGTGTGCCCCTGTGCAGAGTAGCCAAACCTAGGTCCCCTTGTGCCAGGTAACCTCATCCTCCCCGAACCCAGGTCCCCACCAGGTATTGCTGCCAGTGCCAACAGCATGCCACCTGTCATTTTAGCAAAAAGGCGGGGGTTGGGGTTACATACAGAGTCTGCGGCAGGGGGTAACAGAGTATGACTTCCATCTGGCAGTTGAGTGAGAAAGCAAGCAAGCGGGTAGATGGGTGGGCAGCGGACGTGCAAGCTAAAAAACTGTACTGGTAACTCGTAGAGAAAGTGATTTAAAAAACATGCTGCTGATCTGCAGGTTCTGTTTATTTGAACTGCTAATTCAGCATGTGAGGACTGTTGGGAGTTTTGATTTGTCATAAAAATAAATAAATAAAAAGATTGCGGCTAACTGTAATTCAAACATACTGCAGGCACGAGGATTTAAAATGGGTACTATGCCATGGTTGCCAGGACCAGTTTCAGCATATGGCTATCAATCAGAGGGCTCAATATCTTAAGGCCATTTCATAACTGTTACTATAAAATGGGTAGAGAGAGTCCCCTAACCTGGCAGCTCTTGCAAGCTATGCTAATTGTTTTAGCTTATACCACACAGAATAATAAGTGCCCATACCTGTGCCCAGAGTCCTGTACAGATCCCTCTGATGCCACTGTAAACTTGATTTCGCTGCCTTTTTTTTAGTTTACTGAACAAAACCGGAAACCACAACAGTAAATAATAAACACTCACAAGACTTTAAAAAGTGTTGTTTCCAGTCCAGAAATCCTCTCTCTGTCCCTCCCTAGCTGTTGCCATCCCATCCTCAGTACCAGGTATCATGGTGGTTATAAACTCTCTCCCAACCCGCAAGCAGACTAAGACTGGTGTGACTTTTGTGAACAGCGCTAGCGCAGATGGTAGCATGCTGCTGGCAAGGTGGTCAGGAAACTGCGGTCCTGCTGGGGGCCCATGCCAGTGACCCGCAGCACACCACAGTGTTCCAAGTGACACCAGCAAGTGGAACAGCAGAGGGACTATTTTAAATAAAATAACAGTATATTTTGTTTAAATCTTACCATTTTTTAATAAACTCTACAGTTTCTCAACATATGCCCATTTTTATAAGCACAATAACACACTCCAGGGTGTAGATTATGCTCTGAGAAATTCACTTCTAGGGGCAGTAAGGTACTCGGCCTGCGACCTCATGCCTCACTATGCCCCTAGGCATTTGTTTATCAGAGCATAACCCACACCCTCTTGTGTGTTACTGCTTACTTACCGTGTACATTCTTGGTATCCACTGGTTTGACTGAAGTAGAGGGGAAGTTACCTTTGCACGTATCCATACCCCATTACACCTGTAATACAAACCTGTTGGTGAACAGGTTGTGGGATAGTGTAAAGACTGCACATACAGCCACGTATTAAGTGAGTAAACTAGCATCTTCTATTGCACCCTTTACAGCATTCAGAAAGTCTGCACATGATATGTTACACACACAATAGCAGTAACTGTGACCTTTTTTTTGGGGGGGGGGGGCTAGACACGTTTTTGTAATGCTGCCTAGAACACCTTTGTTGTGAAAGTTGTCCAAGTGGACTCTAGTACATCAAGGTGATGTCTGGTAAATGTATGAAGTGATGCCCACATGGCTGAGTGAGGAATCCTTGGTTTCTGCCCAGAACAATGCCACTGCTCTGGTGGGGTGTGCCCGTAGCTCCTGGGGTATTTTGTAATTGCACCATGTAGACCTTCCCAATGAACTTTTGGCAATACAAGGTCACATATTTTAAGGTCAAGTCTGAATTTGAATTATGGGCCTGGTAAATGCCTGACTGTCATTTCTGTAGATTGCATGGCTGTGTAGTTTTTTCTAAGTCTAATGTAAGATTCAGTGCTACCTCAAACCTAATTTAGGAACAGACCAGATAAGTGGCTGTGAATATACATAAACAAGTGTATCACAGGTATTATCAGTTCTGCTCAGTGGAGGTTTTAAAAACTCGGCCCCTCTACTATTTGTTATGAAACAAATGTGAGTTGAAATTTTTTAGACAGTACTTTTATATAACGTATTGTAAGTTCTCACATTGTTCAATATCTAAACTATTATCATCACCTCTGTGTAACTAGTTCAAAGCTTCTGTCCAATTGTATTAGTTTGAAGCTCGTGTTATATGTATATCATTACTTTCCCAATTGAAAGTATAGGTTCCACTGAATTGAGCAGAGTTCAAACCCCATTTTGTTGACTTAGGTGAGAACATGTTCGTCAAATGTTCCTAGCAGAAAATGTAAGCAAAATTCAGCCTAGCAGTCTTAGTGTCCGATGACATGAGAGGAAAAATGCTTGCTCTGTAAAATGTACTGTATAAAAATGATAATTTCTTGGGAGAGATTATGGTATCCAACAGTGCCATCAACAATGGTATTTTGAACATCTCACACGACCAAGAGATGTGATAGGTCTGAACAGCAATGCCATCAAGATGCGATTTCAACATCCAGTGCCATCAAGAGATGCGGAACTGCTTAACATCTGATACCATCATCATGTCATCTGTAAACAGCAAGTCTTTCTACAGCAACTCCAAGTTACAGGACCTCAGGAGAAAGACAACGTAGAATTTATTTTCCATTTAAGTTTTACCAGGAAGGCATACTAAGCAGACAAACTGCTCAGTTCTAGATGTGTCCGAGGTGGGTGGGGGAGACATGGAGACAGCACAAATAATATGCAGCATGCACTGAATGGAACCATACATAGTACACAGACTTGGAGATAGTACACATAATATACAGCACATACAGAAGGATCAGTACCATGTACACAGGGACATCAGAAGTTACAATGCTATACAGGCAGCATTAGGAAATTGCTTATGATATAATAGAAATACAGATGAGTAACAGCGATTCCCAAAGATTCCAAAAGAATATGGTTAGTAAGTTGCAGTCCGGCAGCAAAGTGACAGCTTTGACAATCCGGCTAGTAAGTGCTCAGGCCTGGGTTAGGGGAATGGAGAAATTAGGTGCATGAGCATGTGGAGCTGAAATGGGCACTGATGAGGGAGTTGAGGTGGTGTGCAGTGAAGGTGTGACGAATGGCTGAGGGGACCGAGTTCTGCAATTTAGGCATGTGGTAATAGAAAGCTGCTTGGCCTACAGTGGTAGTCTTACACAGGATAGCAAAGGAGTGGGTATCACAGTTCCTGAGGGAGTGCATGGGGGTGGGCGAGGATAGGGTTGTGAAGAGGTACAGTGGCAGGGACTGAGTCCAGAACTTGTCTGTAAGCCTTGTGCAGTGGGACAGCCTTCTGTTCCAAAGTGAGGGAAGGCACAGGGATTGGTAGAGGACACAATGATGGGAATCCTTTAGGAACAAGACTCCCACCAGCTACAAACATCTACATCAGATTGGACCATTGAGGGAAGGAATGCCAGCAGGCATCACTCTCCCTCCCATGGACCAACTAAAAACAAATGTTTGTCAGTGACTGCAAGCCCTTGTCATATCAACTCCCTAGATAACATCTCATCTTTGGCAAGAGACAAAGTGCTGTGAGTGATATTTCACCTGGTGGGGGGCTGTCAGTTCATCAAGGGACTAATGTGTGTGCATATTTTGCTAACAACTGTATAAACTGACATCTTCTGGAATGGTTATATATGTCATGCTGAAATTGGGACTGTTGTACTAAAGGTATCAGTTGAAGGAACTGTTCAAAGAACATACCTTTCCAGCAACCAACACCCCCCCTTTCCAGGGGAATGTCAAAGACTGTCAGGAATGTTATAGTCTTTTAAGGAGAATGCACTGGTACAAATGTGAAAGACACTATTACTTAATTAGTTGCTAATAAAGGAATAATGCCAGACAGGGTGGGTGTTATACTGGGATAACATCCCACCTCGGGTGGTTGGGCCCAAGGCCACTGGCCGAGGGTGTCCAACAGCCGAGAAGGGATGTTATCCCAGCATAACACCCACCCTGGAGAACATTATTCCTATTATACAATGGCTTGTTTTTTTTATAATAAAAAAAATTATTTTAAAGAATGTTTTTGTTAGTGTGTAAAAATATTTTTGTTCCTTAAGAGAAAGATCTCATCATCAAAATGCAGCAAACAATCAGCAGGGATGTTATGCCAGGATAACATCCCTGCTGTGACAGCCAACTGACCAATCAGAAATCAAGACTCTTTCTTGCCATTGTATAATTGCTTATATGTCATCCTTTTCTTTTCAAGTCTGTTGCTTAAAATAAAACCTCTTGAACAATAAGGTCTTCTCTGCTTGTCCTGTGAAATTCATGACATTGTGGGATTTATGTGAGGTTCTATAACTAGGATCAGGATTTGCCTTCCAGCTAGTACAAAGTAAATCAGATTGCATCCCATACATTTGGCTTCCAAGTTTGGGGTTGGGTAACTAAAATTAGGTCATAACACTCAGAACACCTTCAGCTATCAAGTAATAAATGACCTGGAGACTATTTAGCCTACTTTTGCCAGCTAAAACCACACAAAGTCTGCTAGGGACTCTAAACCGAGCCATTCTATGTGAATAAAAGTGGAGGACCATTCTGATGCCTACAGCGTGCAGGCCTGTCTCCTCGTCATCCTCGTCGTTTGCATAGGATGAGGGGAGCCAACTCTTTTGGTTGCAGTGATGATAAAGTTCACTTTTGGTATAAAGGAGGGCTGTCCTCAACACTGCATCATTGTAAAAAGTCATGCAAGGCTCTTGACATAATGCTGGAGATACACTGACTGCTCTGGTTGAACAGATTGCCAAATGAAACACTACTTTTACTGTAAGGAGTACAATAGTACATAGAACTGGCATCAATCAGATTTAATGTAGGTGTGGTAAAAGCAGCTGAAGCTACCTTTAGTTACCACAAGGAATAATTACCTTACTTGGCTGCCATGATTAGGCAGCATTAACAGTGCTGTTGAGCTGTGCACCTAAGGATGACTGCACCAGCTTCTCATCATCATCCCAGTGCTGGACAAGTGCAGCTGAAGAGATACTGCTGATAATCTCTTATTAAAACCCTGCTGCAGGTCGGACAGGATTTCTAGGATAGATAACTGCACGGATTTGATGCCAGTTCTAATACACAGACCCCTACAAACTGCTCATTTTCTACTGTAAGTGTAGCTGACAAATGCTTTTTTGTGATTACAGAATAAAGCTCACAACTCTCAAAACGTAGTCAGATTTTATGTATTTGTCTTCTGACTACCAGGTAAGTGCATTAGACAATAAATCTGCCTATTTTCAATCACGACTTTGGAGAGTGCAGTTACAAGCACAACGAAGTGCAAATGCAGTAAAGAATAATGGCATTAGAAATATTACAGCTTCACAATACATGAGCTGAAGCTCTACAACACATGATTGAGGTAGCAAGGAGACAGTACATTGCAACAAAACACAGGAGCATAAAGTACATCAGATAGTCTCTCCCTCTTAGCAGTCATATTGTGAGCTTCTGGCTGTCTGTTCAGATGCAGTAGGGGACCATAGGATGAAAAATTCTGCTTCACTAGCAACTGTATCTGTGTGGATAGATTAAGTAACATCAAGTACCATGCTAGACCAGTATGGAGTTGTCAGTATCGCTGTGGATCTGGACTGCGGAATCTTTCCAAGTTATCTTGGTAGCAGTGGAAGTGGAAGTGGTAGAAATGCATATACCCTGCTGACTGTACAGTCCCGAGATACGGCATCAGAGCTGATCGCTGCGTGGTCTTTGTGTCTTGACATGAACTTCCTTGGCTGCATGTTCCTGCTTGTGGTCATGAAGTCCACTTTAAATGGTCCCCTGTCCTACCTTTCTTGTGTCATGAAAACCTGTGGCTCTAACCTCCATTCAGCTGTGTATATGTTAGATGAGCCAGTATTCCTGGCCATTTCATTTTCTGACTTGGCGTACAGTGCCATTATGATGGCCACTCAGTCTCCACGCTAGTACCTTGGTTGCCACTTTGAACATTTGACTGTTTTTGCACAATTCCCATATTTGTAAGTGCAGGCCTTGCCATATGGTTGTTTATACTTTTTGTTCATTTTTGTGTCTTGCACTATCTGATATTTTGTGTGGTTCAGTGTACTTATTTTATTATAAATTCTTGCAAGTTTTGTAAGGGTTGTACCTTGCACCAACTGACATTCTGTATTGTACAGTGCACTTGTCAGTTTTGTCCATTGTAGTTGTAGCCCTACCTGCACCCCACCCTGATTCACACCTGGAACTAAGCTGCAGCTCTTTGTGTCTCTCCCAGTCAACAAATGAGAAACAAACAAGATGCCTTTTGATGTTTAGAAAGGCTAGGAACACTGTGCTCTGATCTCCAGTACGTTTATGGGTAGTTTCATCTGACAGACCATTTTCCTTGGCCAAAACTCACACAGAGCAATTCCCCACCCTATAGTTGCACATCCATTGATATCATAATTGTGTCTTCCTGATTTAATGACACAACTGAATACAGTTAATTGCACTGTGCCCAAAAGTGTTGTCCTTGTCATGCTGCCTGCTATGGTACATTTTTTCTGGTTTAGTTATGGGATGTTGCATGCCAGTTGCATGTTACAAATATCTGGAGTGGTCTCATGTGCTATCTTGCAATGGGGATGTAATCGGTGCAGTATGCCATCTGAAACATACAAGTTCATGAGAGGATTAAATAAGGTGCCATTCTCGGACCTGTTCAACAGAGTCTCTGAGTCTAACACTAGAGGGCACGAGTGGAAGATATTGGGAGGGGGGGAACTTCAAGAGGGAGCTTAGGAAACACTATTTCACGAAAAGAGTCATGGAGCCATGGAACAGACTGCCAGTTGAGGCAGTGGAAGCAAAGTTCGTGACATCATTCAAGCTGGGGTGGGACAAGTCTAAAGCATGATCAAAAGCAACAGGAGCAGTAGGAGACATTAGGCAGAAGGGGTTGGGGTTAGGTCCTGGGATCTCAGAAGATCCAAGGAACACATGGGCGGACTAGATGGAACTTTGGTCTCCTTCTGCCATCTTTTTCTCTCTGTTTCTCTGTCAGTGGTTGCTCTTGTATGCTTGCAAATGCTGAGCTGCATTACTGGAGAATTATAGTTCTTTTTTTGAGACGGAAGACTTTTCCCAGCTCTGTGGTGACTACAGCCCATAGGTATTTCAATTTCTGGGATGTGACTAGATTGCTCTTATCATGGTTGTTGACTCACCAGTGCTGCTGCAGAAGTGCAGTGACTCTTTTGGTCACTCAAAGATTTGCTTTGTGTTCCGTTCCTAAACAACCAGCTGCCAATTTACTGCACCATGTGGAGGCTTTCCTTTCTTGGGGCTGCTGCCAATAGCTTTTGTGAATGAACCCAGGCCAGTGGGAGTACAAAAGGCCTGGGATGTGTACTGAGAATATATACCCAGTATTCTGAAATGTAGGTACTCCTGGTGTGGCTGTCTAATTGACACATGTAGGTACTGTATGGGGATCACAACAATAATCCGACACTCGTTACCCTGACCCACTGTTTCCCAAACCCCGAATCCCAGACCACAAAATCCTGACAGTGGGATTACCCCCCCCCCCCAGAGTTTGTTATATTAATTCTGGCAGATGTGGGGGTGAAGCACCCCAAACATGAAACAAGCAAATCCCACTGTAGGGATTTTATGCTCAGGATTCCGGCTCGGGCAACAGTGGGTCAGGGAACTGAGTGTCTGCCTATCACAACAGACCCACAGTATGTGACCTTTAAATCTTTAGAGGTAAGGAAATTCCATTGGTGTACCACTTGTATTGTAGATCATAAGGTTTCCATTTTGAAATGTATAGGTGAAAAACTGGATTGTGAACTGGAGTTCCAGAGTCAGTCTTCAATAGCCTGTCTTCCTCGGACCACAAAGATGCAGTATACACCTTGTCCCTACTGATCTCATGAAATGGCACTGGTCACAGACCAACTTGTTTGCTATGTTGGCGTCATTTGTTTAAAACAAAAATCAAAAAAAACTGATGGACACTTTGCAGGATAATACTAATGAAGCACACACCATGGTGCGATTGCCAGTGTTTGAAGAAAAATCGTGCGCATATTTTGTTCTCTCTCTCTCTCCCCCCCCCCATCTCCTCTGCCTCCACCCCCTCTATCTTCCACTCTTCCATCTCACAGGTTTTTGTAGACCAGATGGGGTAGAAAGTCGATATGAGGAAATGCATGGGCTGAGTGAAGACCTAACCATGAAGTTAGGCTCGGAGAGAAAAGGCAACACCTGGCCTAGTTAAGCAATTGGTAAGAACGAACATGGAAATTTTAACTCTGCACAATACCATTTTTGTTGTTGTATAAAAGTATTTTGCCATTCTGAATCAAGATAAACAACAGCGAAAATGTGTACATGGTACATCTCTACACTAAAGAGCAAAATATTTTTCTAAAGCCCTTGACCGCTCTGATTTTTGAAAGGGGGGGGTGTTCAAATGCTGGAAGAGTGTCTCCATTTGAGATCATGGAGGTGTGAGCTCTGGTATGTAGCAACCCCAGGGAGCTGGGGCAGCAGAGGGACCTGGACTACCTAGGACAAGATGAGGACTGCTGGCTTGGAAGGGCCAATTGAGGGAAAGCAGGATTTTGCCTATCCTCTGGAGGTGTACAAGAGGTACAGAGTGCGCTGAACCATTGGTAGTACCTGCAATGGTACACCAGGATGCTGAGTAGTGGCATGAGGATGGGTAGAGCTAGCTGGGGTTGGAAACTAGACAATGAGAAAGACTGGATTCCCATCTGCACAGTCTAAATCATGCAAAGAACTGATCAAATGTGGTTGCAGAAAAGCCTGCAGACCACCATGCAAATGTTGCAATGCCTGACTTCCATGTACTGATCTGTGTACTTGTGCAAGATCATGCTACAGAGACAATGATAGTGATAAGTAAGTATTTTGGTAATGTCTGTAAACAAGTTTGAGAATTTTAATTTCATTCATCCCTTAACTGTAGCAGGTATTATACCTTCCAACCTGTAGAGCCATTGTCCAGTAAATGATCCTCCCCATATTTGACTATGGTGGCATAGTCTACAGCACTGCTCCAAATCTATCCTATCCAGGCTGGACTTCCTCTTTCATTTCTTCTGGCATTTTGCTCTGGACTGTCCTCCGTGCACCCAGCACTGCTCTCTCCACCTCCCTCTCTTTCCCTCCCTTGAAACCAGATGTCTAAACCACTGCACCTCCTTCTGTATAGCCCAACACTGGCTTGGCTCTCTCCCTTCACATCTCACCTCTCTCCTCTCCCAGCCCCCTACCTCTTGTGCCCTTCACCGCTCTAACTTTTGCTCCCTTGCTCTCCCCCCCCCAGGACTACCTCAGCTGGCCAGGCTGCTTTCTCCTACAGTTTCTCTAAACTCTGGAACTCCCTTCCCTTACCCATCTGTTCTGCCTCCTCCCTTCACTCTGTGTCCTCTCTTCTACTTAACTTCATTTCTCCCTTCTGTAACTGCAACTGATCCCCACTCTGTCTCCTCTGTTTCCCCCTACCCATCCCTTATGTCATGCTTCGTCACCTTCCCCCTCCCATATAATCCCACTCTGTCTTATTTGCTTGCATCCTTCTTCTCCCCCTTCCTTGTTTCTCCTCCCTCCTAATTATGGCTCCACCTCCCTGCCAAGGCCAAATCACTCTATGCATTTTACACTTATTGTCCTGTATCCTCTGCTCTTCCATGCTTAGTTTGAAAAATCGGTGTTAGGCCAGTCTATACTGCCTGCTAGACTTTTTTCAAATGTTGTACCTGTATCACTTGTCAATAGTTTTGTAACCTGATTATGTGCTGTCACCGAATGTTATTAGTGTGAAGTGCACTTTTGTGAGATAATGACTGTAAATATATTCTATTACCATTTCAAGCAATCTTTTTAAAAGTTTATCTTTAAAGACATATCTGTAATACATATTTCTAAAGATAACTGAATGTTTGCTCGTGTTCAGATGACAGCACATCTCTTACAGTTATCTGTATACTTCAAGCTGTACAATAATTTTGAACATTTTTCCATATGATACAAGATTAATTTCAGACCAAAGGTCTGCATGCTTGTTTTTTTATTTTATTTAGTTTTTGTTAACCGGGTAGGTGCACTAGCCAGCAAGTGACTATTTTCAGGCACGACCCGGGAGGTACAGGTACAATACAAATAGTACAGTGCAATTAATACAGTACATGGTAAGGTGCATTGAAGTAAGTAGACAATTGTTACAAGTAGGCAGGAGAGAACAGCGGGTACTGGTGTTGGGATAGACTTCAGAGTAGTGGAGAGAAAAAAGGGGGGGGGACATGATAAGGGAGAGGGTAAGTGCACAGCTAAGTTCGGTGGGAGGTGGCGGGGCTAGAGACCAGGGTCAGGGTAACCTTACCAGCTAGTGGAGCTGTTGGGGGCAAAGGAACCTACGGCATCAGCGACTGTTAGCGGGAGAGTGTCCGGGCCAGGCGAGGGGGTAGGCATTGGTCGAGTGGGACGAGAAAAGTTACGGCATTAGCGGCGGGAGGATAGAACCTGTAGCCGGGCTCATGGAACCGATTCACAGCTTGAATGAATCAGGAGGCAGGGGAACGGGGAAAAGACGGTAAAGGCTTACGGCAATAGCGGAAGGTAGTGAAAAAGGTGTCCGGGCCGCTGGTTCTGTGACCGGGCATGGGAGTAGAGCTACTGTGGGAGTTGAGCTACAGTTAGGCAACAACGAGCGATTACGGCTTTAGCGGAAAAAGCAGGGGGCTGCAACCGGGCTCGTGGAACCGTGAGCCGGCTGGAGGCAGAGGGCTGTGGCCAGGCTCGTGCAACCTTGAGCTGGCTGGAGGGTGTTTCAGGAGACAGTTTTGGCGACCTGAGCGTGCGAAGAGTACCCAGCCTCACGGTTTCTTTCACGGGTCTGGAACCAGCGAAGAGGTTGGCGATGGGGGGGGGGAGGCAGACAGGCGGCTTAGGAAGCCGGGTTCTATAGCAAGGTAGCAGGATAGACACAGTACTAGGTATAGTGAATTCAATAGGAGAGGGAGGGCAAAAAACAGGGTCAGGCTGACATTTAATAGGTTAAGCCAGGTGAGGACCCGGCGGAGTTAGGGGGTTTAAACGGCAACAAGGACAAAGCCCTAACTACTGAGTCTAAAATTCAGTAACAGGAGCAGAGGAAACCGGGAAGGGTGAAGGAGGGAAATTACGGCAAGAGCGGCAGTTGCTACGATATGCGTCCTGATTCATGGAACTGTTCACCGGCTGGGGCGGGTGAGAGAACTCGGTGTCCGAGGTAAAAGTACGGCAAGAGGTGGCTTTAGCAGACAAAGGTGCAGAAGAGGCCCGGTCTCGTGGAACTGAAAGCCGGATAATATGTCTGGGCTAGTCGGTATATGGGGGGGGAGAGGGGGAAACAGATGAGGCTAAGATATTTAGGAAGAACCAGTACCCAATACAAAAAACTTATATCACAGATTGTGCAAACAGCAAGTTAAAAAACAGGCAAAACAGTAAGGTGACGAGAGGCATTTGTCATACACATAGGCATTGGAAAGGCATAAGATAGTTGGGCCATATGTATTTTTTAGCCTCAACATAAAAAGTGCAAGTAGTCCAACTGACATATAAGGCAAACAGGGGAGATACAGACGTTAAGCATATACATGGGATTAGGAAGTGAAGGTAGGTGGGGGGAGGTTTAAGCAAAGTGGGGGGAAAAGTGGGCATGAAGGAAAAGCTCAGGTAGGATCATAACAGGCACATTGGTTCATAGAAGTTAGGTGGTTCCGCAGTCTTCGTTTAAAAATATAGTGTGAGGAAGCATGTCTTAGGTTGAGTGGTAGTAAGTTCCACATTTGTGGGGCAGCATGTCCGAACGCACCTGAACCCTTAGAGGTGCGGCAGAGGGGAACTTTCAGGAGAGACTTGTCAGATGATCTCGGTTCATGAGAAGGGATAATAGGCTGAAACAGTTCCGATAGTGAGGCAGGTCTAACCACTCTGATGATGGAGTCTGAGAGGCAGCATAGGTAGTACAGTCTGGTGGCAGAGGGGGAGAGCCAGCCTAAGTCTTTGTACAGTTGGCAGTGATGCTTGAGACAGGGGGCCTTTGAAGCATACCGGCAAATATTGTTGTAGGTGACATCCCATTTTTGCAGTGTTGTTTTGTGCGCCATAGACAGGATGGGGGCACAGTAGGTTAGAGTAGGAAGGAGGATTCCCCTGGCAATGGCCAGTTTGGCAGTAGGTGTGAGCATGTGGCTGGTTCTGTAGGCAGCCCCCAGTTTGCAGTTTACAGTTTTGCAGGTTTCTTGAATATGCAGGTTCAGGTCCAGGGATTGGTCGAGCAGTATGCCCAGATAGCGGAACGTGCTAACAACCTCAAGAGGGGTCCCTTCAAGGTCAAGTATATTTAAGGGAGATGAGCAGGATTTTAGCTTGTGGGTCGTACCCAGTAGCATAGCTTTTGTTTTGCTGGCATTAAGGATAAGGCGATGAACGCTTAGCCAGGTTTAAAGTAGTAATGTAAAGTATAAATGGCGATTTGGAGTAATTTGTAATAATCTGGAAACATATTTATGGACCAATGAGTTAAATGTATGTGTAATTTTGGTATTTTTCACATAGTTGTACATTAACTGTATTTTGACCCCCTTAATATCATCAGATCATGAGTGTCCTGCTTTTATTTTAAAGAAAACATAAAAACCTACTTATGTTCCAATTTTCATTCATTTTTCATGTAATGCCCAAGGTGCGCTATCCCAAGGGCTACTACCCCTGCCTGATTTGCAAACTAACAGGTTGAGGGGCCTGGATCCAATGGCAGGTGCCTCCACCCAGAGCTCGGGGTTCAGCCAGTCTGGTATGACTTGGTCGCAGCCCTCTGGGTCACTGCAATCCCCTGTCTTCTCTCTAGTGGCCCACACAAATCAATCACAGTACCCTCACTGTGTACACTGACCCCCAGGCTTGAACCAGTCATTTTGCTCCAGGGACCCCCTGAAAAGTAAGATGCAGTTACACAATAATCACTGTACAGTAATTCACCATAAACACACAAGTTAGCCAGTATACCTTTGCAAAACTATCAATCTGATTTATTTAGAGGGAAAATAACATGGATGGGGGAATCAGGTTAATTAGCTTACCACTCTAATATATAGCTAGCTACCTAGGGCACTGTGCACAGGCCTAACCTATAAGTCACTGTCTCTGGGTACCCAGGCAATAAAGACTAGTCCCTCGATGCAGCTGGTTGAGGCCCTGACACAGAAATGAGCATTTGATCCCTCCTGAGATTAGACAGAGCCAACAGGTTCAGTTAGTGTAGCCAGTAAAGAAGCCAGAAGACCTGCGCTCACTAGGAGCATTTGACAGGGAGCTACCCTGATTTAGTACTCATGACTCCAGTAGAAAGAGCGCTCTCACACCACTTGCAGGATCGAGCCTGGAATTCAAACACTTCTCCACACATTTATATGAAAGGCAGAGGGGTACCATACCAGGCAGCTGCTGTATACCTCCCTATCGCTTTCACCGCATACACCGGGCCAAACTGACGTAGCTTCACTGGTCCTGACAGACCAAAAGTGACTGAAGCAGATTCTCCAGTCCTCTACAGGGTGAGCCTGGTAGGTAGCTGCGCTTTTGCACAGCCTCCTCTGACCGCTGACTAGCGGATTTAGTCAGACACTTGCTGGCGTTTGAAACCGCTGACTTTTGGCCTTCCACATGCGCTTCCTGCGCGAACGCTCCACAGCGCAGGAGCCCAGAGCTCCTTCCTCTCTCACAGTCACAGCGTCTCTCTCTCTCTCTCTCTCTTGGGCAGTTAGGGCAAGCCTCACAATTCGGGCACCACCCGATCCCATAGGTGGGCTGCAGATGCCAGTCACTTGATGCTGCCCCTATTGGTGCAAACAAGGTGCCATAATCCAGACTTCACTTCACAGAATTACTAGCTGTGTCCCACTGGTCAGCCAGCTCCCTTAAGAATCCTAATTCTGGTTGGCTGCTCCTTACTCCATTTTAGGTACCCACCTTGTTCCTATTGGACCCCTCACACAGTCCAGGTCCAAAATGGAGGGGCCAATCACACAAAGTCCCAGCTGCAATGGAAGCAGGTTAGACAGACTGTAATTTCACTAATACTTTAAGCTGCTGTAACCAAGCAGTTACATCTATCAGGAGGGTTCCCTTTGCGCTTACAGCGACTGCAAAATTGAAGTGATGCCACCACAGCTGAGGTGGGATTCGAGCAGGAAAACACAGTCCCCCTTACACAGTCACTGGAGGTCAGCGAACTGCCAAATGGGCAGTTTCACTTTCATTGCATTCCTCTGGCTTCCCCAGCAAGATTTAGAAACACAGGGGCAGCCAGATTATTTAGGGGCCCCATACAGGACTGGAACTGGCAGGACAAATGGTTGGGATGCAAATTAAGGTAAGCCCCACCTGTGGGGAGGTCACAATAGGCTGAGCTGCTTGATGTGCATTACAAGATTTGTTGAATGTGGAAGTCAGGAAAGGCTCGATTTGAACTAGGAGCAATAGCCATCTGCCAAGCAACACCAAAGGCCTACAGAGGGCAGGAAAGAGAGACGGGGCGATGGCAAGACAGGGACACGCTACAACTGCTCTGTCACTTCTGTACACAGAGGGGGAACCCCCTATTCTGGTAGAATTGTGAGCCCAACACTAAGCGCAGGATGTTTTGAGCCATAATGCAGTAACTGAGCAGTCTCCTTTTTTTGTTTAAAGTCATATTGGTATTTGATTGGATGACAGCACCTCTGCACAAGATTTCAAACCCACAGAAGATACAGGTCATACTGGGTACGCCTACAAACTAGAACCATGAGTAAACTTGAGGCTCACCCTGTGACTGTATCACTTGTGTTCAGTTATTGGGGAAGCATTTAATGGACTAGGCCCATCTGGCCAGGATTTACAAATACCCTCTTGGACGCTTATGGTTTTGGGGTTGCAAGACAGCATTGCTTTTTATTTTATTTTATGCATCACTGCCAGCCAACCATGTGCAGTGTCATCACATCTACACCATGTCCACGGCTGGAAGCGCTGGCGCTCCCTGCTAACATCTAGAATGGTTTTACACTGGTACCAGTGAGAAGAGAGCAGTGCAGCATAGTGTCAGTACACAGACATGCCAAGTATGTGTAGATTAGGTATGCGCCACTATATTTTGAGCCGAGCCTGGAAAGGCACTAGAAGAACAGCCCCAGGTTACCTAATCTTTTGTTGCAGGCTGCGTCTAGCAGGTTAACCGAAGAGTAGCCCCTGTGTATTTAGGGCACAGAGCAACCAGCTAGGGTATACATATACTGTACTACCTCAACCTTCCTATCCCCTCCTCTTTTTTCTTTTTATGGTCCATGACCTGGCCCTAAATAAACCCTGTTTTTCTTCTAATTATTGACTGAGCACTTATAAGTTGCATGCTTTGTGGGGACTGCGACTGCACAGAACTGGTTCACAGGCAGGTTGATTCTGTTGGGAGGCACTGCATCCAAAGGGGTAGCATGATACTTGCACCAGACCCACTGCAAGCTTTCTCTGGGTGGAGCCACAGTACAATTTTTTCTAACTTTGGATACACCCCCCCCCCCAATCAGGTGTTTAATGGACCTAGGCCCTTCAACCTTGTTTAGCCCACAAGGTAGGGTAGTAGGTTAACCACAACATCAGCAGTGACTTGGTTACAAATAATACAGCCCACACCCAACCAATTACAAATACTACATCACACCCCCAACCCATTTACAAATACTACAGCCCGCACCCAACCAATTACAAATACTGCAGCCCGCACCCATCCAATTACAAATACTACAGCCTGCACCCAACCAATTACAAATACTACAGCCCGCATCCAACCAATTACAAATACTACAGCCCGCACCCAACCCATTACAAATACTACAGCCCACACCCAACCCAGTTACAAATACTACAGCCCGCACACAACCCAATTACAAATACTGCAGCCCACACTCAGCCAATTACAAATACTACAGCCTGCACCCAACCCAGTTACAAATACTACAGCCTGCACACAACCCAGTTACAAATACTACAGCCCGCACACAACCCAGTTACAAATACTACAGCCTGCACCCAGCCAATTACAAATACTACACCCCGCACCCAACCAATTACAAATACTACAGCCGCACCCAACCCAGTTACAAATACTACAGCCCGCACACAACCCAATTACAAATACTACAGCCCGCCCTCAGCCAATTACAAATACAGTGGAGCCCGCTTATAAGAACACCCTATTTGCCACAAATAATTGTTCTTATAGGCGGGCTGTTCTTATATATGGGCTACCTGTTTAAATGAAAGTTGCGAGTGGAATTACATCTTGAGACCACAAGGTGGTGCATGAGCGCTATGGAAATATGCACTCGGGACTCGGATGCCGAAAAGTGTATTTTAATACAGTATAAAAAAAGTATAAAAAAGTAATGCACAATAATAAACTGCAGTTCTGCATTTAATTTTACTCATGTACAGTACTGTCACATATGTAAAACATCGAGGCAACAACTAAAAATAAAAAAGGCGCTGCATAAACTGCTTCAAAGTCGATTACTGAATAAAGTAAAAAAAAAACAACTTGTGGGCAGCTTATTTGCTTAAAAAGTCTGTGATTTTTTGCTGTCTTGTATTCTTTAATGATAGCTCATCAAAATAAGCATCCATAGTGTAAAAAGCTGTCAGATCAGCCAATTTCTCGTCCTCCGACGGCTCCTCCTTCGGTGTTGTACCAGTTGTTTCAACCTCATCATCACACCCAACACAGTTAGCAGACTCCTCCAGTGTTAGCCCAGGCACATAATCAGCTCCCATTCACACCTAGCCACATACCATGGAAGGCGTTCATAGCGTTAATCACAGGAGCAGAGGTGTGACAGTTTGAGAGCTACTCAGGCAGTGAATGAGTCAGTGAATTTCACTCACTAACAACTGATAGTAGCTGAAAAACATGTTCTTTTAAGCGGGCTTTATGTTACTATAAACGGGCTTTCAGTCCATTGGAATACACAGGGAAAAATCGGGACATTAGAGGCATGTTCTTATAAACGGGATGTTCCACTAACCGATGTTCTTATAAGTGGGCTCCACTGTACTACAGCCCGCACCCAGCCAATTACAAATGCTACAGCCCGCGCCCAACCAATTACAAATACTACAGCCCGCACCCAACCAATTACAAATACAGCCCGCACCCAACCAATTACAAATAATACAGCCCGCACCCAACCAATTACAAATACTACAGCCCGCACCCAACCAATTACAAATACTACAGCCTGCACCCAGCCAATTACAAATAATACAGCCTGCACCCAACCAATTACAAATAATACAGCCCACACCCAACCAAATACAAATAATACAGCCCACACCCAACCAGTTACAAATATAACCCGCACCCAGCCAGTTACAAATAATACAGCCCGCACCCAACCAATTACAAATAATACAGCCCGCACCCAACCAATTACAAATAATACAGCTCACACCTAACCAATAACAGATAATACAGCCTGCACCCAACCTAATTACAAATAATACAGCCTGCACCCTACCCACTTACAAATAATACAGCCTGCACCCAACCCACTTACAAATAATACAGCCCGCACCCAACCAATTACAATTATAACAAGCATTTGTCAATGCCGAATGTTGTCGCACTGGCATTGGCAGTGGGAGTGATGTAGCTTGAGAGGCATAGTGCTGTGATTTTGTGAATGTGTCTCAAAAGGTGATTTTGCACAGCAAGCACGCCATTCTGCGCCACAGCTGCGGAAACACGTTTTGGGCAGGCTGTGAAAAATGGCAACTGGACTGTTGATAAGGAGATGTGCAGAAATGCCAGTGGTGAAAATGTGGCATGAAAATATTGCAGATTGACAAAGTTACAAGGGTGCATGGAAACTGCGCAATGCACGCTTGCAACACAGTCATTGTATGGAGTTTCGGCACCAAATTTTCAACATAGGCATTTTAGGACCTCTGCTCATGAATAGTGTCACCGTCATTTCCTCAAACTGTCCCAAATACTGATTTCGGACAGCGGCCGTGCAATTCTGTGCCGGACGTGCAAAAACACATTTCAGGCAGCTGCAGTGTTCATAAGGAGGTATGGAAAAATGCCAATGATAAACAGCTGGAGTGAAAGTATTACAAATTCACAAAGTCATGAGCGTGCGTGCAAACTGTGCAATGCACGCTCATAAAACACTCATTTTATTGACTTTCATTCCCAAATTTTCAACATAGGCATTTTAGGGCATCTGCTAATGAACAGTGTCACTGTCATTTTCATCATGTGTCTCGAACATGGACTTTCCACAGCGACCACGCTATTCTGCACCGGAACTGCGAAAACAGATTTTGGTCAGGATGTGAAAAATGACAGCAGTACTGTTCATTAGGAGGTGCAGAACAATGGCACTGTAGAAAATCTGGAGTGAGAATATTAGAAGTTTGCAAACGTACGAGCGTGAGTGCGTGCAAACTGCACAACGCACGCTTGTAACTGTCATTTTATGGAGTATTGTCACCAAATTTTCAACAAATGCATTTTAGGCCTCTGCTCATGAACAGTATCACTGTCATTTTTGTAATGTGTCCCGAAGACTGATTTTGCACAGTGACCGCGCTATTCTGTGCCGCAAGTGCGAAAACACATTTTGGCCAGGATGTAAAAAATGACAGCTGTACAGTTCACAAGGTGGTGTGGTAAAATGCCAGTGTTGAGAATATGGCATGAAAATAGTGTGAATGCGCTAACGTACAAGCATGCATTGCGCAGTTGCTACGCACGCTCATAAAACAGTCACTTTATGGAGTATTGTCACCAAATTTTCAACACACATGCATTTTAGGATCTCTGCTCATGAACAGTGTCACTGTCATTTTCGTAATGTGTTCCAAACACTGATTTCGCACCACAACTGTGCTATTCGGCGCTGGAAGTGCAAAAACACATTTCGGCCAGGGTGTGAAAAATGACTGCTGTACAGTTCACAAGAAGGTGTGGTAAAATACCAATGTTGAGAATCTGGCATAAAAATATTGCGAATTCACTAACTTACGACGTGCAGCAGTCAGCAGTCGCTTCGCGACGTCAGAACGGGTTATGTTTTGATTTTTCCCACCAATTCAGTAACATAAGGTTTGTGAGAGCCCCTCATGACAGTGGCACTGTCATTTCATTACATGGTCCTGAAAGGTGATTCCACGCAGTGACTGCGAAATCACCGTTCGGGGCCGAATACCGCCATGACAGTGCAATAATTCACGAGAAGGGGTCCCAAAAACCCCTTGTTAAAAATGTGGGGCCAAAATTCACAAAAAATGCCTGAGATATACAGCAAAGTTGCAAAACCCTATCTATTACATTATACAGCTTACCGGCATTTCCTCAGTTCATGGTCGGATTTGAAGAGTGCAGACATGTTCCCAGTCCACCAAAATTGTCATGCTGGACTCTGGAGATAAGTATGGGGTGGGGGGGTGGGGAGGCAGGTGCACAGAAGGTGGGTGGGGGAGGGGCACGGAAACTACGAGGACCATTTTTATTTTACAGATTAAAAAATAGAAAAACACATTGCGGGACAGTTTTTGTTTTGCAGGACATTTGGCACACTGGGGTGGGCTCCCAGCGTGCCACCCTAACTGTTGGGGGTGTCTGTAGCCCAGCGGGGACTGGGAACCTGGAATGGCAAAACATGGGGAGTTCGTGCCGACAGGGATTGGGAACCCCGTCCGGCACACAGAGAAGGGTGGGGAGGTGCAGAGCCGAGGATTGGGCACCCCTTGGCATTAAACAATTGGGGTAGCTATTCCGACGGGAGTGGGCTCTCCGCCGGGCACATTCACAGGGGGCAGGGGCAGCCGACAGAGGGATTGGGCACCCCCGAAGTCAGCAGTTCTACGGCCAGTGTCCCACCATGTTCATAATGGCGGCGAGCATGGCAAGAAAAGGACCGCTGCATCTGATGAGCTTTGCTCGGATTGCAGTGGACCTTTTCTTAGATATGCTCACCACATTATGTATGCATGGTGTGGTGCCGGTATGCAGGCTGATTGAGGAATGCGGGACGCACCTACTGGTGCGTGCCCTGCATTCACCCGACAGTGACTGCACCTCTAAAGCTGCACTGTCCCATGATGTTGGCTGCACAAGAATGTCTTCTTTGCAGTGAGAAAAGTGGGAGTGGACATGGCGTAGTTCACGGTATGTCGGTGTCAGGAGCAAGCATCATTATGGCAACCAATCGCTAAGCTGACTAGTACTGTCAGCGTTGCTACCACAACAAAAGCAGTTTGGTAGTTTGAGAAAAAAGCATGCAGAACATGGATATAGTAAGCGCTTTCATGGTGCTACCAAAAAGGTGATTGTTAGTGTTTATTTAAAAAGAAGACAACTTTTTTTTTTTTTTAAACCCTAGAGGTGAGAGCGAGCACCGTAGAAGCTAAGGCAGAGGGTATTCAGAGCAACTGAGATAGCAATTGAGGCACAAGAACTCCAGTCATATTAAAATAGTATTTTAAAGTGTCTCTCCCCCCCAAAGGCATTTAAGTTTGAGACTGACCGGAAGCAGCATAACTCAGGAAGATGGTCGAGTGGCAGCAGACCTGAAGTCTCAGTGGTGAGGTAAGAGCGCGATGGTACTGTTCACTTAAATTGTTGCCATTTCATTCTGTGAAGGGGGGTAATAACAAACGGAGAGCTCATTTGAGTGGGAAGTACAGAGATTGGCTGGCAGACAGGCTCCACTGTTTTGCATCAGGAAAGACGGCGACCCTCGTTTTATGTCTCGTAACCCTTAGAAAATGTATCAAGTTATTTGAGAAAAAAAAACGCTCGCCTACCTAGATAGTTAACTTTATAAGAGAAATTTGCTCAGTTTGTCGCCCGCTAAGAGACAGATACAAATGGCTGACAGTTGGAATTCAGCTGAGGGGTTTTGGCCAATTGGAGAGCATGCTGGGCAGCAACATACTGGTGATGGGGCAGACTGGGCTGGCACTTTTAATAGGTGGGCATCTATTGTCTGTTAGATGCCCAGCTAGAAAAGTGTCTAAGCCAATCAGATGATTCATATAACTTTACACATTTTCTAAATAAGTGCAGGGTCCTTGTAGGCCCTGCACTTCCATGTAGTGACAGATGTGAAAAAATCATGGGGCTGTCTGGTGGGTTGTGGAAGTGCAGGGCCCTCTGGTCCCTGTGCTTTCATGTGGCAATAGAAACAGACACACAGGGCAAAGAGTCCATTTGTCAGCTAATGCACAGGGCCCTTGCCACCCACGGGCACAGAGGGGGAGGGCTCTATTTGAACAGGACAGTTGTCTTCACTATATGGCCCTATATGGCATCCAGGACCATGTGGACAACCCTGCAGCTTTCATTCCCTGGCTGCGGGGGTTGCATAACAGCACCATCTCCCCAACCTCACCCCATCCAGCTGGATCACTGAGCTCACTCCTGAACTCAGCTCACCAGCATGGGATCACAAAGTATACCTGCTGGGGTTAAAGCTGGCAATACACACAAAGTTTTTAAGCAATTATTTATTTTTAATTTTGGCCTTAAATTTTCAAGATAGTTGTTTTATGACTCCCTTTATAAACGTACTATATAGCATTTATAGTATATTGGCCAAAATGTTATTTTGTACCAGAAATAGGGTTGCCACCTTTGGATGAGGAAAAAACCCGTTTCTAAGCTCCGCCCCTAGCCCCACCCCTTTTCATGATTCATCATGCATCGTTCCTCCTAGAAGGCCATTTGTTATATCAATAAAAGACAACACTTAAAGCAGCAGTTCAACAAAAACTGTACTGTGCCTGTTAAAGTTACTTTCCTAGGTTCTTCCTAATTATTTATTTACGTATTTATTTATTTATTTATTGACATTGGTTAACCAGATAAGCATATAGAGATAAAAGAAATCTCATTTACAGATATGCTCTGGGGGGGGGAGACAAATGAAATACTGTAAATAGCATACAACAGTATACATACTTTATATCTTTTTCTGGCTCCATTTCCTCTTCTTGTCCACAGCACTATTTCAAAGCCAAAGAAGTAACCATACTTTTTTCTTGAGGAAAAAAAAATAATTTAAAACATTTAAAAATGCCTAAATTCTGTTAGAGATGAAAATGTTTACCAGCAAATGAAAGGGGAGGACAACTGGCTCTGTTACTGTTACAAAAGGTAGGGACAGCTGTGCTGCTATGCCACTTTAAGATGCAGTGGAAAGATTAGGTTAAGTAAGTGCTAATGGTGTTAATGGCCATACTTTACACCTCCCAGGTTGACTGCATTCACAAACAAAAGGCTACACTGACAACAGAACTTGTTTGTAACCTGGACATGTAGCTGTAACAGTGAACGATATGACAAAAGTTGTTTCAAAAGTATGTGAGCACTTAAAATGGCTCAAAAACCTGACCAGCACAGAGCAAAACCGGATTACCCGATAGGGACCCAGAAAACCTGATCATCAGGTAAAAAACCTGACAGGTGGCAATCCTAACCAGAAGTTCCAAAGCACATCTCATCCAGGATTAAAAAAATGACAGCTGTCATGTTTATGAGGTGGTGTGGAAAAATGGCTACACTGAACGTTTGGAGCTAAAATATTGAAAATTAGCAAAGTTATAAGGGAATGTTGAAATACTGCAATGTTCACTCGTATCCTGGGCATTTTACTGTATTTGTACACCACATTTTCAGCATAGTCTTCTTATTACCCCACCTCATGAACCTGGTAGGTGAAAACATTTTCAAATCCCCACTGAAATGTCATTCTGTGCCATTGGTGTGAAATATATTTTGGCCAGGATTTGAAAAATAACAGCTGTCATGTTCATGAGGTTGTGTGAAGAAATGGCTATGTTGAAAATTTGGGGTCAAAATATTTAAAATTACTGAAGTAATGAGTGAATGTAGAAAAATCTCAATATGCTTAATAATCTATTATTTTGAGATGGTTTCACATAACATAGCTCTTTGACACTGCACCTCATGAACAAGGACAGTGAATATTTTCAACTTCTGCCTGAAAGGTGATTTCGCAATGCAACTGCAAAATCACATTTCAGGCCAGATTTGTGTAATTCCACTGCCATTGGTCATGAGGCAGGGTCACAAAAAGGCTATGTTGAAAATCTGAGGTCAAAATATGTAAAAATACCAAACGTATCAATCAAACTTCAATACCCCAATGAAATACATTATGCCGCACTTGCCTTATTTTCTCACATTGTGGTCGCCACTTCCAGCAGCAAGACATGTCTTCGATCAGAGAGTGAATCATCTTCCCGGCACATGTTCAGGTAATTAAGGTGTGTAGGGGATGTGATGCCGGTGTGGGGAGAGGAGTGCTGAGTGGGAGGTTGAGAAGGGGTGGGTCAGGGGTGAGACTGGCATGGGACCGTTTTCTTTTTTACAGGGTTAAACATCAAGGGACGGTTTTCTTTATTGCAGGGGTATGGTATTGTGACACTAAGGACTGGCACTCCAATGTTGGGTTCATATTCTGGGGCACTGGGGTGAGCACTGTGGTGCTGTCAGCTACATAGGGGGAACAGGGGTGGACAACCTGGAGAGGAGGGGGTCAAGAGAAGTGGTACCTGGGGTGGGCACTCCAGTCTGCTTAAAGATATATATTTGTATATGTATCAACATTGGGAATGGCATGCAGGCAACCTGGAGGGGAAGGGGAGAAAGAAGTGATAGCGGGGTGGGCACCCTAGTCTTCTTAAAGGGTACATGAATGTTTTTTTTTTTTTTTTAGATGTTTAACCATGCTGATTGGGTAAAAAAATATATATATTTTTATCACTTCCTTGGTGCCTGTATTCATATTCTGACAGTTTAATGTGTACAGCACAATACCAGACATGATAATCCTCAATATTCTTTTTTATGCTTGAACTCATCAGCAGTGGTGAGATGTTCTCTACTGGTGTTACCGTTTGTTCTACCTGTATGGTGTGCTGGTTGTAATGGATCCAATCAATTACTGTATAACACTGACTTATGTAATTTCAGGGCAATTACTAAACAATTTTCAAGCACATAGGAGGTATGTTTTTGATGTATTTACAAGATGCTGATTATGGCAATTTCTAGCTAGGTGGCTTAGTTAGATTTTAGTCTTTGTGAGTACGATCAAGCAGGTCTTGTGTAATGCGCTATCATCTGCTGACACCCTTGTTTGTGCAAACTTTATGTGCGGAGACCTGTTCACTGTTTTGCCAACAAAGCCTTGGCATCAGCTTCTAGAGTGACAGAGACCGATAATGGACGAGAAAGACTGACTTTTTTTTTTTTTTTTTAAACAGCAGCTCTGCACTTCACTTGTGCCTTTATTAATGAGATGTTTCAGCCATTACAATTTACTAGAGAATACATTTTTTTTTCCATTTTTAATGTTGTATGCTATTTACAGCATTTCCCTTGTCTCCACCCAGATCATACCTGTAAATGAGATTTCTTTTATCTCTGTATGTTTATCTGGTTAACCAATGTCAATAAATAAATACATAAATAAATAATTAGGAAGAACCTAGGAAAGTAACTTTAACAGGCACAGTACAGTTTTTATTTAACTGCTACATTAAGTGTTGTTTTTTTAATGATATAACAAATGGCCTTCTAGGAGGAACGTTGCATGATGAGTCATGAAAAGGGGTGGGGCTAGGGGCGGAGCTTAGGATCCGTTTTTTGCCTCATCCAAAGGTGGCAACTCTACACCCAACCAGCCAGGTGCTGCTCCAATGAATGAACCGTTATCTTCTTGGGTGTTTCAGTCTTGAAAGATGATCAAACATACACGCTTATTTGCATAGCAGTTAGAGAGAATCACCTTTTAAAACTTCTCTGGGATAAAAATATGACAAAATAGAAACACTTTATGTACAGGCATCTGTTCTCTGTTTTGCCAACAGAGTCTTGGCATAAACTTCTAGGTGACTGACAACCTCTGAGATTACTACCTTAAAGAGCCATAATAAAAGCAATTTATTTTAGTACTTTACGTGCATTGAGGATAATTGTAACATGGTAACTTTTAGCTATATAATATTACTTATATTGCAAATCTTACAGTGATATTTATTTATTTATTTAGAACTTTGGATTACATTACCTTTAAGCTAATAGCTCTTTTACAAAGGTTCCACATCAAAATACATGATACACACAGTCACAGTTGGGTACATAAAGTAGGTTTCTAATATTCAGTAAAACGTAACATGAATAGCGAATACTAAGTTTAAAGTAGGTTAATATGCAGTAAGCAGTCTTAGGCCTTGTAATAATAACAGTTTGCTATACATCCATAGCTTTGTCTTAGGTAAATACTAGGCTGTATATTGATGTGTGGGGTGTAACATGCGGAAAAGTGGTATTCCCAGGTGGGCAGTGGAAATAGAGAGTTAGAGGTATAGGATTCCCCAGAAGGTAGAGTAAAGTACAGTTGTGCAAGAACTTACCGTAATGGTAGATCTTTGAGAGCATCTCTTGCAGCAGGTCATAACACATGGGATGTTAGCCACAGGTGTCATTTCCTCTGGATGATTTCTCAGCAGTCGACCCTGGGACCTCCCACTAATGTTACTATGTGGTGTCAGTCTGGTACATATAAAAGGGGGTGGTCCCAGCTACTCCTCAGTTCTTTACCATAATAGCGAATGAAATGAGAATACATGTCTCAGGCCTCTGATGGGAACAGAGGAAGGAAACAAAACAGGCAGCAGCTCGTGGTGTCAAAGAAATACAGGAGCAAGGCACTCTTCTGAAGTAGAAGCAAGGGGGATGGCAGGTGGAGGAGCATGACCTGCTGCAAGAGATACTCTCGAAGATCTACTGTGACAGTAAGTTCTTACATAACTGTACTATCTTCTTTGAGACAGTCTCTTGCAGCAGGTCATAACACAAGGGAAGATTCCCAAGCAGTTATAAATACCAAAGGGAGGAGGAAGCAAACTATTAGAACTTAGGACAGGAGGCCTTGTAGATCAGCTCATCCAAAATTGGTCCACTTGTTGGAACCAATGTCTAGACTGTAATGTTTTGTGAATGTATGTACTGTAGACCACGTGGTAACTTCGCAAATTTCTAAGGCAGAGACGCCCTGGAAACACGCCGTGGAGGCAGCCATGCCTCCGGTGGAATGGGGTTTTATAACCCCTGTGAGAGGTTTCTCGTATTTTGTATAGATAAATGAAATACAGTTGGCCAACCATGTGGACAAGCACTGCTTTGAAACCTGAATGCCCTGGTTCCCAGGGGCGAAAGACACAAAAAGTTGCTCAGTTTTGCGCAACTGTGTGGTGCGGAGCAGATAATATTTCAATGTTCTATGAACATAGAGTGTATGCAGCAGAGTTTCCCCTGGATTTGCTGGCTCTGCATAATACATTGGTAAGTAGATGGTCTGATTTAAAGTAAATTCTGAAACAACCTTCGGCAAAAAGAATGGGTTAGTGCATAAAGTCACCCTAACGTCATGAAATTGCAGACAGGAAGGTTTGCACATTAGTGCCTGTAACTCTGAAATACATCTACCTGACATAATGGCAACTAAACATATAGTTTTCCAAGAAAGATAACGGAGCTCACTTGAGGTGGCGGGCTCAAAAGGACTCAAGATCAATTTTTCAAGCACAAAAAGCAAATCCCAGACAGCAACTGGATCCCAGATAGGGGGATGAAGGCGCAGATTACCTTTCAAAAAGGTTCTAATCAAAGGCAACTGGAACAATGGTTTGTTGTCAACAGGTAAATGAAAAGTGGCAATCGCTGAAAGGTGGACGTTCACAGAGGAATATTTAAGTCCATCTTTCGACAAAGAAATCAAATAGTCTAAGATGCACTGAGGGGGGAACACTCATAAGGATCTAAGTCCTGCATGGACACCCAAATGGAGAAGCATTTCCACTTCATCGACCGTGTAGACTGTTTCCTGGCAGCCCTTAGGACTTCCACCACCTTTGGGGACACCCTGAAGTGCGAGAAGACCATGTCCTGAGGAGCCAGGCATGTAGGTGCAGGTCTGGGTGTAGCAAGGAGCCTTGAGTCTGGGACAACAGAGCCCAGCAAATTGGTAGAGGCAGGGGATCTGGTTCCAAGAGCTGTAGAAGCAATGGGAAACAAATCTGTTTTGCCAAAACAGTGCTATGAGGATAATAGACGCCCTGTCCCTGACCAGTCTGAGTAGTACAAACAGAAAGGTCGGGAAAGCGTAAAGAAATCTTCCTGTCCAGGAATGAGATAATGTGTCTAGCCACACAGTTCCAGGACCTCGCTCGAGAGACCAATAGAAAGGCAGTTTTGCATTTAGTGGTGAGGTGAATAGGTCCAACTCCAGCTGACCCCATTGGCCCATTGGTGGAAGATGTCATTTAGGACATCCAGTAGAAGTTCCCCACTCATGGGCCAGGGCAGTGGATCTGCAGAGGACATCTGCTAAGGTGTTGGACACCCTGGGGGTATGGGCCGCCAGAAGATGGATACTTCTCTGGATTGCCCAATACCAAACCCTCATCGATTCTCTGCAGAGAGGGTAAGAATGGGTGCCTCCTTGCTTTTTTTTAGGTAGTGAATTACCACAGAATTGTCTGATTGCACCTGAAGGCAATCTGGGGGAAGGAGTCTCGAAAGCCTGTAAGGTGTAGAGGACTGCCCTCATCTCCAGAACACTGATGTGGAAACAGGTCTCTGCCATCGTCCAAGATCCCTGGGATTGGACATTCAGGAGATGAGCTCCCCATCCTGTAGAGGAGGTGTCTGTAGTCAGAATGAGACCTGGGGGCAGGAGAATGGAATGGCATGCCTCACGTTAAATTGTTCATATTGCAGAGCTCGAAGAGACAGGGAAAACATCAGGACCAGGGCATCAAAGTTGTCCTCCCACTGGTCCCATTGAACTCTCAGGGACCACTGAAGGACCCTCATATGACTCAGGAGGTGCAGGTAGTCTCCAGCCGAGACATACCTGCTGGACTCTAGTCTGTGCACCAAAGCAATCAGGGCATCCGCCCGAGTCTTGGGCAGAAATGCCATCCCCAAGGAGGTGCCTAACATGGCACCAATGTAGAGGAGGCATTGTGTGGGGTCCATCTTGGATTTCTGATAGTTTACAGCTATCTCCACCTGGTCGAACAACTGAAGGGTTTGAGAAAGCATGAACTCCAACCTGTGGTGAGAAGACTCTTTCAGGAGCCAGTCGTCCAGATAAGGAAAGACTGAGGCCTTCCCTGCAGAGGACAACTGTGACTGCCACTAGGCATTTTGTAAACACCTTCAGGGCAGAGGAAAGGCCAAATGGGAGGGCTCTGAACTGGTAAATGATGACCCTGGAACAGAAAATGGAGAAACCATCTGTGAGCGGGTTGCATCTGGATATGTAGGTACGTGTCCTTCATATTGAAGGAGCACAGCCTATCTCCAATGTTCAACAAGGGAAGAAGTGTCAGAAAAGACACCATCCTGAACTTTGGTATTTGATGTAGAGGTTGAGACCTCCAAGATCCAAAATGGAGCCCAAGTCCTCTGTCCATTTGGGAACCAGGAAGAAATGGGAATAAGATCCCGCACCCTTCTGTGGAAGAGGAACTAGTTCAATGGCATGTTTTATGAGCAGAGCATTGATTTCATCCTGTAAGACCAGTGCTTGGTCTGGGGGGTAATAAGAGACCCTTGGTGGCAAAGCAGGGGTTATTATCTCTGAACTCCAGTGTGTGACCTAATTTGATCAGTTGCAGGAGCTACAGGTCCAAAGGGATATCTTGCCACCATGGGAGGTGCAGGAAAAACCCACCCCTGATGGCTGTGGGAAGGGTCTCTGGTCCCAAGACCAGAGGAAGACCTTTGGGTCAAAGGCTGACCCTGCTGGGGAGCAGCAGGGACATTTTTGGAGGCATTTCTGGGATCAGGCAGTGTCAACTGAGCCTTGCTCTTATTGGCAGGTGGTCTCTGAGAATTGAGATGCAACCTACAGGAGCAGCCTCTAGAGGACCACCTGTATGCTGGCTTTGCCTGTGTATGACACAAGGTATGGACAGACTGAAGGATATGACCGGAGTCTTGTAAATCCATCAATATGTTTTGGGTCTGTGGCCCAAAAAGCTTATCACCCTTAAAAGGAGCATTTAGGATAGATTGTTATACAGCCTATGAAAACCCTGACACTCTCAACCAGTATGGCGTCTGAGACAAACACCCACAGAGAATGCCCGGACTGAGGAATCAATGGCATTATAGGTGGCCCTGAACAGGTGGTGGCATACTACAGCCACAGTAGACATCTTGGCACCCAGATCCTCCTACGTTGAACCAGCAGGGAGGGACTGGATCATTGCCTAAGAGGCCTTGAGGATTTCCTCCTGATATTTCAGGAGGTGACCCATGTAATTAAGAACGTGGAGAGACACTGTAGCAGAGACATAAACCCTCTTCCCCATCACATCCAATTTCTTGAATTCCTTATCTGGGGGCTGAGCACTCATATGTTGTGGTCTAGAGGACCTATCATGAGCGGCATTGATCACCACTGAATCTGCCTGAGGCAGAGACAAAGTAGGGATGGTCCACTGGGGCTTGATAAATTCTATAAGCCTTATGAGGATTAGAGTGCATCTTAAAGGGTTGTTTCCAAGCAGCCCAAATAACCTCTTTATAGGCGTCCACTGGGACGACCAGAGTGGGGCATTCCAGCATGCCCAAATACTGTGCCAACTTTTTTCTGGAGGTATCCTGCTCAGTACCCTGGAACCCAAAAGTTTTCTGGAGATGGATCATAACGTCCAAAAACGTGGGGTCATCAGGCAGGGAACATGGCAGTTCAGGGGCAGGTTCCCCCTGTATGGATGAAGCAGCCGAGGAGGACTGAGAGGACTCATCCTGGTCCATGCCGTCATCAACATCAAGGTCAGCCAAATCCCTTTCCTGCAGGAAGGGGTCATCCATGTTCACATCCATAGGTTGAAAACCCAGGGAGACGGGGGAAGAGCTGGACATCCTCTGGGCTGATGAAGGCCTGGAGACAGCAGAGACTGGGGCCAACACCTCACTAGGTGGGTAACTGGTGGTCTTGGTAAGATCCAGGATATTATTTACCAGAGCTTGGACATCAATCACAGCCATCTGCCCAGATGAAGTAGCCAGGGCAGTATGAGCAGAGTGAATAAGAACCACTGAAGGTATCAAAGATGGCAGTGGAACCAGTCGGCTAGGTGTTGAGGGGTGTGTATGGGACCCCAGAATTGTCAACGAAGGAGCTAGAATAGAGCTCTTTGAAGCAAGGCCGGTCATCAATGAGAGAATCATCAATGGGACAGATGCTATCATTGATGGACGATGGCTAGAAACCACAGAAGGGGGAGGCAGCAATGGAAGCTGCAAAACTACTACGGAACTCACCGTTGACTGAGGAGCCATTGATGAGGGAAGAGAGGAGCCAGCAGTTGTCGACAGTGGAGAAGATGATGATATTACAGTGACAACCTTCTCAGTACTCATCTTTTTGGCAGTACTCGAGGTACTCATCATCGATGAGGGCATGGCAGAAACATGCTTTGTTTTACTCGCATATTTCTTACTGGGATCCTGTCTCATCAACGAGGAGGGCTAACCCGCAGAGTGGTGAGACCCCCAAGGAGGATGCTGAAGGCTCCCTAGGTTTGGAGTGTTGTTGCTGCTCCAGAAGGGCAACCTTTTGCTCCATGAGGAACTCACAAAGCTGCTGAAGCCTTCAACGTTTAGTGGCCTTATTGAACCATTTGCAGAGGATGCTTTCCTGAGTGTCATGTTCAGGACCTAGGCACCGAACAAAGATGTCGTGGAGGTCCTCTGTAGCGATTCTGTGACCACAGGAACACTTTCAGAATTAAGGGATCCTAAGACATCAGTAGATGAACCCATTTAGAATGAACATTTGGTCAGCAGAACTCTTCATCTATGACTGGTAAGCAGAACTCTGAAGGAGGACTTGTTGCATGCAGGTCACAGCTGAAAAGTAGCGAGGAGTAGCTGGGACCTCCCCCTTTTATACATGCCAGACTGACACCACGTGGTAACGTTAGGGGGAGGTCCAAGTGTCAACTGCTGAGAAGTCATCTGGAGGAAATTATGTCTGCGGCTGATATCCCATGTGTTATGACCTGCTGCAACAGATTGCCTCAAAGAAGATCTAGAGAGTCAGTGGTAGGGAGGGAGGCCGGTGGTATCAGTGATAGGGAAGTAGATTATTTGTGGTGAATGAGTGGAAAAGGAGAATGGGGATTAGGGGATAGGAAATTGGGTGCACTGAGGGTTGAGCGGTTGGGAAAGGGTGTAATGTAGGTTAGGGTGAGATTAGGGTTAGGACCCCTACTTCCAGGTCTAGGCCTTCCATAAAGACTTTGTTAGTATAATCTTGAGCCAAGAGATTTGCTAGAAGTCCCAACTGTTCTGGATGAACTCAATGAGATGTAATAAATGTCTTCCAAATAAGTTTTTTTTAGATTTTTTTTTTGTTGTTGTTGTTAAAGGAAGCCTAGAATTACTGTTTTTTCTATTTTCTTCATGGAATCCTAATCTTTACTAGTCCTTTGCATTGCAGTACTGAATTATGCAGCACATAATAGTTTTTACAAACTAGCAAACTAGTAGCAGACTACATTTTTATTGGTATTCTGCTTTTATTAATGTTTATGTTTTTGCAATTGCACTCCAAGGATCTTTCAGCCCTTTGTGAATCACATGTTCCAGTCCCGCATAAGTATCTACTCCTCTTGTACTCTCCTGTATTCCAGAACCCCACATGATGCCACCAAACCACTCTCCTGTATTCCAGAACTCCACATGATGCCACCAAACCACTCTCCTGTATTCCAGAACCCCACATGATGCCACCAAACCACTCTCCTGTATTCCAGAACCCCACAATGCCACCAAACCACTATTAATTCCTCCTGACGGATTCAACACTTTGAGAGGGGGTTTCAGTCAGCGACTTGCTTGCACCAGGACCCAAGCTATGCCTTGCTCATCTCTCCAGCCTCTCTACCCTTGAAACCTTTCCAGTGCAGGCTACCCGATGCTCTGTGGCTAACACACACCAGCTACACTGCAATACTGGGTAGCCTGGAATAAGAAGAAAACCTCAGCTCAAGGCAGCAACCTCCATACAAGTAAAACTAACATTTTTTTAAAAAGCAATGTGCCTTAGTCTGCAACAATGGTACACAGTTGCTAAAGCCAGAAAATGCCTATATTTATTTTAGTTAAGCCACTCCAGACAGACAGAGAGAGATAGGGAACAGGGGATCAGCATTTGACTGCGTCAGCTGAAGCCTGCAGCATGAATTCTAACTGCGACTTCAGCATTCAAGAGTAGAAAGGCCCACTGTTCTCATGCAGAACTGGGCACTTGGGTATTGGGGTGCACAGAAAAGGTATTTTCAGCTATTTAAAAAAAATGAATCTAGCTAAATGGGTCCTGTTTAACTAGGTTCAGGTGTTTGTTTTTTCAAATTACACAATTCTAATGTGTTTTACTTTGGGGGGAAAAACAAGATGGCGGCTCTCACAGGAGAAAATAAAAATTGTGCTGTGAGAAGTAAGTACTGAGAAACCAAAAAACAGTCTTGTGTCACATAATTTTTGGTGTCATATCAGAGCATTAGCCCCCAAACCCTATTGAGCATACCCTGAACAGAAAATAACAAAACTTGGTTTAAATCCTTATAACTCTGGAACCATTTATTTTCATAAAACTTTCCAAAGACACTACCTTGGAACAACATGCTTCTACCCTGAATGTTTTGGAAAAAAATGTATTTCCATATAGGCTGTACATGAGAGCAAACCCAAAGCCCATGTTAAGTATAGGAAAAGAAATTGAACGTCTACAGGAAAATTACATAGGCAGATCTCAGAAACCACACAAGCTGCCAACACAAAACTTTCCACAGATTTAAACCTTGCCTCCTATATAACATGTGCAAGATTTAATCTAATTTTGTCAAATGCTGCCAAAGATGTTGAGGTGCAAAGTTAGGGTTTAACATTCAAACACCCTACTCAACCCTAACTATAGGGGTGCTACTGAGCCCCTATAATATTTGCTGCACTTATTTTCATAATAGAAAAAAAGGCAGTTTCAAGGGGTGTGGCCATCCAAGAGATGCTTACATCTTTGCGTAGGAACACAAATAATCTGATTCATGAGTAAATAAACTTGGAGTCAGATTGACTGAACACTTTATCTCATCTTATTGTCCTGTCCCTCATTTTGTCCCCACTACCTGTTGTCCCACATTAGGGAGCACCATGGGACACATATCATCTTGTCCCTTGTGACTCACTGACTATAAAGATGAGTGGCTGTTCTCTGCCACTATTTCTGTATATCTTGCAAAGGCTTTCAACACTGTTTTCTATCTCTCCTACTTAAACTCAAATCAATATTCACATAATGTGAAAAAACCAAAAAACACTGTCTGACCTGTGGCAGTAAAGAGTCTTGCCAGGCTCCACACTATCCCCATCTTCAGAACTCTAAATGCCCCCTTAAAGTTCCCGCTTCAAGTACCTTGGGGTTGCGGCTGGATTGAAGTCTCTTATTTCCCCACTGCATCTATGTAATTCATGAGAAGTTTCTCTCCAAACATGACATTACACAGCAGCAAATCCTTCCTTCTACTCCTTTTCCACTGGGAAATCATCCTTAAGATTTCGGTGTGTGACATAGGGTGTACAGTGCTACTCCACTGGCCAAGCTGGATCTGTTTTCCTTCTTCTACCATTTTGCCCTGAATGACCCTCCCCACAAACATCACTGTCCCCTATTTTCAAACCTCTCCTCTTCCTTTATTTTCCGGTGCCTCTTTCCCCTCCAAATTCTGGTTTAATTCTGTCTTGACTACCTCTCCCCTTTCCTCTACCTTCCCCTCATTCTACTCCATCTGCTCCTCCAAATCTCATTTTGTCACTGTTCCTTGCTCCAAATTCTCTATGCGGCAATCTGCCTCCTCCTCCACCTCCTTCTCTGGAACAACCTCCTTCTGGGTCTCGACTCCTTCCCTCCTCTTTATCCTTCAAAGTCTTCCTTCAGGGCCTTTTGGGATGGCAGTATAGCCTAGAGGATAGAGTAACGCGCCGTGACAGAGTTTGGTACATCAGACAGACCTGGGTTGAGTCCAACAACCTCCATTTGCATACTGTGTGACTCTGAGCAAGTCACTTAACCTCCCTGGTGCTCCCACATCACCCCCGAAAACAGGCACTTGTGCTTAGTGGGCCTCACCCAGTTGGCAAAGAATTAAAAAATCAAAAAAGGCCTCCCCACCCACACCTGCACCTGCACTTGCAGCTAACCTTCACGATCCCTCAGCCCTACATTTTCTTCTATTACTAGTCCACCTCCTTCCACCTTTCCTACCACTACTTCTTTCTGCCCTCATTATCCATTTAATGACAGTCCCTGCATGCCCAGTATTTTACCCTTGGCTCACCTGCCCCTTTTGGCCCCTGCCTTGTTGGTACACCCCTAGCTCCTAAGCACAGGTAATTGCTACAAAAGAGGAAACGAGAATGAGAGCACTCCAACCCCCTAAAAGTGCTCCTGTTCAGCAAGCATCAAGACCATAAAAATATGACAGTGCACACACCAAAACAATAATTATGATTTATAATTTATTGGTGCAAAATATAGAGTATGCTGACTAGTACGCCTACATATCACCTCCAACAAGAAGGCATTTTTTATGTACTTGGTATGCCCCTATCCCATGCTTGTAAATTAGGGGCTGCATATAGGTAAACGCATTAGCTTTCCCTCGAGCCAAGGCTTGCTATTGTTAATAGTGTTCTTCCCGACTATGGCTTCTGTCTTGTTGAATGATGCTGCGGTTAATCATGGTTTACATAGAGGATAATGGCTGGGGATTGGGTGATAACCACACTGTAATCACCTTGAGTGGTTGCTAGGGCAACATGGTAAACCTCGAGAGCGCAGCTCGAGAGGTTTACTGTGGCCCTAGCAACCACGAGAGGTGATTTCAGCGTGGTTGTCACCCGATTCCCAGCCATCATCTTTTATAGTGTATGGTCAAAAAAACACTGTTTGCATTCTATGTGTGAGAATTAAGGAACTCTGGTGCATTCTTTTTTCTTATGCCACTGTTTGGAAGTTCTGAAGTGTGGTTAACAACTTTTAAAATTCTAAACAGTACATAACAACGCTGTGTGACTGCTGATTATGGTGGTTAATAGGCACTTACCATACATTATAATAATATTTACTGAAACATCCTGCCTGAGCACTTCAGAACTCACCCCTGTGATCTGTACTCCAGCTTTAACTGGTTACTCCCTGATGTTAGAAGTGTTTATTTCTTGGGCTGCCTAACTGACAAAACTCTGTACCCTAAACAACTGTTTTGGCTGTGCTTTTCTCCTGTGAGAGCGGTGTTAAGCTCCTGAAGTCTAATGCTCAGTCTTTTCTTGAACTGCCTCCTGCTTCCCCTGCTACAGGTCAGAGATCCTTCTCTTACTTTGCTCTTAGGCTATGGAGCTGCTTTGCCTTCTTCCTGGATGAGCCGAGCACCGAGCCTCATTCTGTTTCCAAGATGCTTATGTGACCATGTGAGGAATAATCTTTCCTATCATATCATCTTGATTCCTTCACTTTTTTGTTCCACTCAACTGCTACATGAACGGTGACTGACACTTTGTAATAAACCTGATCTCCATGTGTTTTTACTTTCTGTACTGTGTTGCTGTAACATGGCCTGGGCACGCCTGTAATAGGATCGCTGGTCCAGTTTATTTAAATCCACTCTGGGCCTCACTCCACCCTGTATCCAAGACCTGTTATGCCCGAGCGCTAGCACCCGTTTTACCAGAAGATCAGAACACCAGTTTCTTCAAGTCCCCCGATGCCGGACTTCCCAGGGACAAAGATCATTTGCCTATCGTGCTCCCAGCTGGCTAAATGCCCTCAGCACTCATATTACTGCCTCCACCTCTCTAGGTATTTTCAAATCAAGGCTTTTCTCTCACCTTGCCACCTCCAGCTCCTGTGACTGCCCTGATTAAACCTCCTATTTTCTCACTACCCACCCTGTTCCGTTATTTGACAGACATGTTTGGGAAACCTTTTCTCCTGCTATTGTCTGCTCCCCACACCTTTCACTTAACCTCTCTGTTCTGGACTTTTTCCCTATTTGTTTCTCTTAATCTGGCATGACCTCTTTCTTGTAATAATAATGACGTGACTACTGATATCTCATGTCCTTTTGCACAAATGATTTGATATGTATTTGTATATGTTTTCTTGGTCTTGACACAACACAAATTGTTGTGTTATCTATGTAACCTTTTGTATTGTACCTAATTGACGTGGAACCTTTGTAAAAGAGCCTCTGGCTCAAAGGTTGTAATTCCTAGAACAATAAACTAAACTTATCCAGTCACCAAATGCAAATAAAAAAATGTACCTTAGGCAGCCTCTTTGTAGCAGCACCTTATTTCACTGCTGTAATGGCATTCATTGTACTACTACTTACAGTATATTGATTTAATTGCATTACTGTGCCATAGTTATTTACTATAATGCAATGTTTCACAGCACTCTTTCCCCCCCCAGTTTTAAATAAATCATGAAACAACTGGGTAGACTGCCAAGTTTATCAACATGTACATTTTCCCCATATTTTTTTTATTTAAATGTTTTGAATATAGATTTCTATGTCTGTCTGTTTGATTGAGTAATTGGTTATGATGTCACACTGAAACACGTATTTAAACAAGTGTTGGTTGCTCTGTAACTACACCCCTTGAAGACACTTTGCTGAGGCGTTAGGGCTTTCACAAACGGTGATTAAAACGACATACAATTGTTGCTGAATTCTGATATCAGTTTATTTTCTTTTGAGAGTGCAGCCCTTTTGGAATTAGTATTTTTTTTTGTTTTTTTACCTCTGATCTGCCACCAACTCCTTCCATCCACTCATAACTCTGGCAAACTTCCAGCTCAGGGAGGGTGAGAGTGGTGGAACAGAGGCACATCCCTCCAGCTGTACCTCTCCACAATTCATACACCATTCTAGCAGAGCGTGGTTCCTCTATGTAGGCACCCATAGTGCTAACAAAGGAGTATGCTGGGAATCTCTACAAAGGAGACCCACAGAAGGGTGGCACAGGACCCCACAGGGGAAGTTAACAACTCCTGGTGGGGGACTCAATTGTTAGGAGGGTTAGAACTGGGGGAGGGAGGGGAGAGGGAGATAAGGTACCCGCCCAGCACCATGGCTTGGGGGCAACAGGGAGCGAATCCTTAGGACTGCGTGAGCAGCTGCATGGGGGAAGGAGCTGGACATCACTGTCCACCTAGGGACAAATGATCTGGCTGTGAATGGGATCAGAACAGTGCAGGGGGGAGTTTGTGGAGTTGGGGAGGGGCCTTAGACAAATAACACACAGTTAAGGGTGAGGCACGTGTGCTCCACACCATGGGATTCAATCAATGGGTGAAAAACTAGTGCAGAGCTCAGGGTTTTAGCCTCACTGGGGACTGGGGATTCACCTGGAGGGATACAGGCTTATACTGGTGTGATAGTCTGCATCTGTCCAGGAGGGGAACCAGGATCCTAGGTGATAGGTTTAAATGTTTCATTGGCAAGCATTTAAACTAGTCAAGGGGGGAGGCACTGAAAAGAAGCAGAAAAATCCCAGCCCCCCCCCCACAAAACTGGATAGTTAGTGAGGTTAACACCAAAATAGTGAAGTCAATAGGGAGAAGGGCAGGGGTAAATAGAGAAAAAGGCAGTAAGGACAGGGGTGAGGCTAAAAGGGGTAAGGCCACCAACAAAATGGAGGGCAATGAGTACCAACGCCCATAGTCTGGGTAACAAGCTTCCTGAACTAGTGGCTTTGATGGAAGAGGGAAGCCTGGATATCATGGCAGTCACAGAAACATGGTACACAGAGAACCATGCCAGGGATGTCAACATACCAGGGTATGCAATCTACAATAGGGACAGGGAGGGTAGAAGAGGAGGAGGAGGAGTAGCTCCATTTGTAAGGGAAGAGATCAAAGCAATGGAACTAAAGGGTAAACAGGGAGGAAAGGAGGCACTGTGGGTCACCCTGAAGACAGGAAATGGCACCACAATCCGCATGGAGGTTGTATACAGAACCCCATCTTGGGGGAGGAAATGGACAAGGAAATGATAGAAGGCACCCTTAGGATGGCAAAAAAAGGGGAGATATTGTTGATGGGGGGCCTGAATATGCCAGATATTAACTGGAGCACCTTTGCTGCAACCACATCCGAGAGTAGGGTCATTCTTGATGCCCTACAGGGGGCATCCCTCAGACAGCTAGTGTTGGAACCCACAAGGGAGGGAGCAATCTTAGACCTGGTGCTCTCAAACAGGGATGGAGAGAGGATCTCAGATTTAGAAGTGGGTAGCCATCTGGGAACAAGCGACCACCAAATAGTGTGGTTCACAATGAACAAAGCCGTAAAGTCAAGCCATACAAATGTGAGGGTATTGGACTTCAGGAGGGCTGACTTTGGCAAAATGGGAGTGTGCCTCAGAAAACCACTAGCAAACTGTCAAGAAGGAGGGGAAGGGGGACAATGTTACCAAATATCTCTCTGCTGTTAATCTAATACATCTTGTACAGTACCCTACCCCCCCATGTCATTATACTGTTTATGCCAATTGTATTGTAAAATACCCTTGTCTGTATTTTTCACCCTAAATGTATGTATATGCACTTGCTCTCTCTGTACTGTATAAGCAATTCCAATTTATGTATGTGAGTCTCAGCCCCCAGGTCACATCTGGAATCGAGCATGTTGCTCAGCATGCTTTCCTGGTAAAACTCATAAATAAATAAATAAATGGGGAACATCAAAACTGCCTTCACAGAGGCAACAAGCCTTTGTGTGAAGCAAATAAATCAAAACAAAGGAAAAAACACTATGGTTCTCAAAAGAGGTGACGGGGAAGGTTAGGGAGAAAGACATTATTCAGGAAGTATAAGGAGCACAGAAGGAGCAGGACAGAGAACTGTTCCAGTTAAAGCAGAAGGAAGCAGGGAAGGCAGTCAGAACAGCAAAGGCCCAAACCAAGGAAAAGACAGCCAACTCAGTTAAGAAGGGGGATAAAACTTTTTATAGGTACATTAAGGAGTGAGAACAGACCAAGGGAGGGATAGTGAGGCTTAATAAAGGGGAAGGTGGGTGGGCAGAGGGTGACAGATAAGGTGCAGGGATACTGAATGAATACTTCTGCTGAGTATTCACAAAAGAAGAGGAGGGGGAGGTACCTAATCCAATCAATAGAATCACTCTGGATAGGGGGCTCGATACCAGTCCATTCACAGAAGAAAAGGTTCTGAAATAACTCCTGAAACTGAAGGTGGACAAAGCAATGGGACCTGATGGGATTCACCCCAGAATTCTAGGAGAACTAAGGGGAGAACTAGTGACACCACTGACTACCCTTTCCAACAAATCATGGGAGGATGGTGTGGTACCCGAAGACTGGAGGAGGATGGATATGATTTCCCTTCACATAAGTGGGAGCAAAACAGAGGCAGGAAACTACAGACCTGTTAGTTTGAGCTCTGTGGTAGGGAAAGTGATGGAATCACTTCTGAAAGAAAGAACTGTTGAGTACCTAGAGGCCAGTGGGGCACAGGACCCAAGACAGCATGGATTCACAGTGGGTAGGTCATGTCAAATCTATTAGATTTCTTTGACTGGGTGACAAAAGTAATAGACCAGGGAGGGACTGTGGACATGGCCTACCTAGACTTTAGCAAGGCATTTGACACAGTCCCACACAAAAGATTCATAAACAAGTTAGCTACCCTGGGAGTGGGTCCCAGGGTGGCAGCCCGAGTAAAAAATTGGCTGGACAACAGGAAACAGAGGGTAATAGTAAATGGAATCCACTATGAAGAAAGGGGGGGGTTACTAGTGGGGTACCACAGGGTTCAGTACTGGGTCCAGTCCTTTTCAATGTCTTTATAAGTGACATTGCAGAGGAACTGGAAGGAAAAGCATGCTTCTTTGCAGATGACACAAAGATCTGCAACAATGCTGATACACGGTGGGGGGGGGGTGGAAAGAATCAGAAGGGACTTGCAAGGTTGGAGGAATGGTCACAAGTATGGCAGCTTAAATTCAATGCAAAGAAGTGCAAAGTAATGCAGCGGGAAACAAAAACCCAGGGGAAGATTACACAGTGTGGGGGGGGGGGTTCTTACAACAACAAAAATGGAAAGGGACCTGGGGGTAGTCATATCAGATGACCTAAAGGTAACCATGCAATGTGAGAAGGCAGTAAGAAGGGCTAGGGGGGATACTGGGATGTATAGGGAGAGGCATCACCAGTAGAAAACAGGAAGTTGTTATCCCTCTGTACAGATGGTTGGTAAGACCACACCAAGAGTACTGCGTGCAGTTCTGGAGACCCTATCTCCGCAAGAACATAGACAGGATGGAGACAGTCCAGAGGAGGGCAGAGAAGCCATATGAAGAGAGACTAAAGGAGCTTAATATGTATACCCTCGAGGAAAAGGAGGGAGAAGGGGGACATGATAGAAACTTTCAAGCACCTCATGGGAATCAACGAAGCCCAAGAGGGTAGCATCTTTCAGAAAAAGAGATGTGCAAGAACAAAGGGACACAATTTAAAGATAGAGGGGGGACAGCTCGGGGGTAAGGTGAAGAAGTATTTTTTCATGGAGAGGGTGGTGGACACATGGAACGGCCTGCCTGAGGAGGTTGTGGGGTCATAAACAGTGAGGGAATTCAAGAATGCATGGGACAGAGATAAAGCAATTCTGGTGGGGGTTAGGAATAAGTAGGCTGTTGGTTAACTAGGATCTGCAGCTTATCCAGTAGGTAGGGAAATGGGCTGACTGGGTGGGCCAAGTGGTCCTTATCTGCCGTCAATGTCTGTGTTTCTATTACCCCCACATAACAGCCAATGAGGGATCAGTGTGGAGCGGGGCTCAAGAGAACCAGCAAACATCCTACTGGTAGTTCAGGGGACATGGAATTCTCCCTTTTCCCCACAATCTACTTGCATTCCACCAGGCACTGAGAAGTGATCTGGCAGGTCTTGCGAGCATGCAGTGAAGTCCTGTGGATGAGACAAGCTCCTTGGCCCACCACAGGGGTCACTGCAGTTATGAAACCACAGTAACATCCCTCCCCGCCGTGTGGCACCACCATCCCTTCCCACTGGAAGTGGTGCCACATGGCGGCACCATCCCAGACCATGGCTAATAAACTCTTGTCACTACATGGGGCTGCAACACACTACATACTCTGCCACTGACCGGCCCCATTAGTGGGCAGATCTGATTACAGTTACTCATATGGCAAGAATGTGCTGAAACTAAATATTTAAAGTCTGAGTTGTGTTTCACTGTTAGTGGAAAATCAAGATGACTGCCAAATGAAACCAAACAGTTGGGGTTAGACTGGCAATCAGCTCAGAGACTCTACCAGCAAATGAGACACTCAAAAGTACAAGAGGGCCTGATGTGCAGCATTTTAAAAAGTGGCATGTTCCACTATTGGAACATGGATTTCAGATGGACATTTATTTTTAAATCAAGATTCCCATCTCACTGATGTGTCCCCCCCCCCTCCAAATGAGGCAACCTCACAGCCCAGACACTGAAGATGACTGAGTGGAGCATGTGCTGACTTTGGTGGTGGTGGTGGTGGCGGGGGGACCCTTGTGTTGCCAGTGGAGGTGGGGCATACTTCTGTTTTCTCCCTGTTCTCCCTCCTCACTCTCGTGCTGTATCATGTAATGCTAGAGTTTTGCTGTCTCTCTGAGGTACAGAAAGAGCTGCAGGATCACTGTGAGATAGAACAAAACATTTCCCTCCCCCAGAGCACCCAATGACCATGGGCTGCCAGTCAGCAGGCATCTGGCTTGCTCTCAGACTCGGGCTGCCTGTACAGAAGGATGATGGACAACATGCTGTATTTGGAAGAGTTTTTTAAACTTTTATTCTTACAAGGCAAACACAGTTTGATGATTAAGAATATTAATATGGACACCGAAGCATGTCCTACAGCTGGAAGAGATGCTCCTGTCTCCGTATAAATATTTACATCTGATCAGCAGAGACAGTTTACTTTGTATTCACGCAGTTATGCTGGGCTTTAGGTCTTCCAACTGTAAAACTCTACAGGAATAAGAAGGGCCCACAGTCATAAAGGATGTTCCATCTTTGTTTGGCTGTACTAGGTAAATACATTATAACAAAAACTTTAAAGAAAGAGAGCTAAAATGATCAAAATAGCAGATCCAAGTACTTAATATTCTCTGTATAAAATGTGATGATTGTTCCAGTATCTATTGTTTAGCATGTTCTACTAGACACAGTATCTGTACATCCTCATCCCCCTTGAACCAAGGAATTCTGGATCTGCCCCAACAAAGCAAACTGTCCACTGGCAACGATAAACTATTTGTTTGCTTTCTGCATGTCTCTCCAAACCACACACATGCATACTAAAACCTCAAACCCAATGCAAGGCATGACGGGTATGCAAAAAGTCTTGTGTGGGCAAGGCTGACTAAGGCCTCACGGAATGGAAATTGCCTTCTAGGCTTTCACATATCTGATCCGGCATAGGAGAATGACAAACCTGTGTTTCATCATGTTGGGATTCCTAAATGCATTGCAGTTGTTGTCTCAGTCATGCACCAGGTCAGCCCTAGAGGAACTCTGGCATTTAGTGTGCTCCAAAGAAACGTACTATAGAGGCAGTTTGCAAGAAAAACAGTGTTCAGGATCTGCAAAAGGTGGCTAGGAGGAAGCCGTCCTGGTGGCGTAGAGGGCTAAGGAAACAATGCCTAACTACTGCCATGCCAGCGATCCATGTGTGTGGTGTGAGCTGGTCATTGGGGGCTGGCCAGGGTGGGAGAGGATTAAGCATCCGGAGGACAGCACTCCTTTCCTGAGGAGGGTGGGGATCAGAGGCCGGCGTTTGCCTGACACCTAGTGGAGGCTGCGTGTTGACACACCTGGCCCAGTACAATAGGGCATGGAGGTGGAGCAGCCGGCAGGCACACTGGGTGTGGATGCATGCATGGCACACCAACTGTTGGCATTGCACACTCCGCCGCCAAAAAGAAAAAAGTAGAAAAATGGCAGCCCAGGTCGAGCGGCTTGATGGCCATCCAGCACAACACACTGTCTCCAGAGAGCATCACATATACTGGATCCGGTCCTGGTGGGCAAGTTGGGGGCTCCCCATCACGGGGGGGCTTGGGGGTAGCAAGGTGATGGCCCAGTTTGAAGGATGGGTGCGGGATGGACGGCATCCGGATGAAGTGATGCCAGGAAGAAGGAGCAGACTAGGTGGCCAGGAGAGAAAAAAAAGTAAGCTAAAAGACGGCTAGGAGAAAAGAAATATCCAATGTTTGGTTTCTCTGCATCTCCCCAAACCACACAAACGCACTTAAAGCCTCAAACCCAGTGGAAGACATGCTGGGTATATTTTTCTGTCCTTGCATCCTCAGACCTCACTTAGCTCCCCCTTCAGGTTCCACTTTCCTAATGCCCCTGTAGTGGTCTTCCTTTTGCTGCCTCCTTTTTCCTCCCATCCCCTCAACTCCCACCCTAACCCTTGCGCTGCTCCTCCCATATTGCTAGCTGTGACCTGCAACATCTGCCCCACCCTTTCCTAGTTTGATCCTTCATCCCCTCCTTCTTCTTCCTTCTCTGTCTTACCATGCTTGTCTCCATGCCATCCTCAAACTCCCTCATAATCATTGCCTTCCCTGTTGCCCTAGCTTTGACTATGCTACTCCTCCGCTGTTTGCTTTTCTTTCATCTCCCCTTACGTTCCCACTTCTCCTTACTCTTGACTCCCTCCTTTACCCTTTCTAACTCTGTCTACTGAAATATATGCTGCCCTCTTTTTTTGCTACACTCCAAATTTATACCCATCTGGTACAATGCACCCCTCCAGAGTCATGTGTTTGAGGCTCCTACCTTCCCAGGATTTCCACAGAACTATAAATGCTTGCTTAAAAGCTTATACTGTAAATGATGGCTTTCTCAGTTCATAGCTCCAAAACCTTTGCTAGGCAAGAAACCTTCTCTCGTCTCTCCTCCCTCTGGAATGACCTCCCCTACCCTCTCCTCCTCCTCACTCTCTGCATCGGTTGCCATCATCCTGAGACCTTCTGAAGTAACCCAGCCTCTGACACTGGAATCTAAACTCAGAACCTATAGCTGTGCACCATAGAACAGGTGGGGTGAAAACTTGTTCTCCACATCTCTCCTTACCGCTCATCTTCCTCCTCCGAAGTGTAACCTTGAATTTGCTCTTTCCAGTCCTCTATCACCTTAAACAAAACAAAAACAAAAAAACGAGTGTCAGCCTGTTACGTTTTTTTTTTATCAAGTAAGATAATGTAACTATTGAGCCAAAGCTCTTTGTCAATAGTGCCTTGAGAATACATTTCTATACAATTCAATATAAAAGTTTCCATACAATACATTGTCACACAGGTACAGGAACTAAAAGCCTCCCAACCAGTTAAACATAACATTTATGTTACAAAGCCAATGCAGTCACTGCATGTTGTCCTATAATATTCCAAAAACCAATTTTTATGTTTGCTTCCATACACATGAGCAGCAAACATTTTGTTATAAGAATCACATTTCAGAGGTGTGTCATTGCTGGGTCCAATGAAGCTCAAGCTGCAACAGGCTCAACAGTGACAATCCAGACAGTGATCTGCCTGGCTGATCAGGACACTGGTCAGTGTTTGTGGGGCAGAAATGCCTTGCAGTTGAAAGGACCAAAGCACTCCTATGAGAAACATAGAAACATAGAATTTGACGGCAGATAAGGACCGCTTGGCCCACCCAGTCTGCCCATTTCCCTACCTGATGGATAAGCTGCAGATCCTAGTTAACCAGCAGCCTACTTCTTCCTACCCCCACCCCCTAGAATTGCCTTATGACTGTCCCATGCATGCTTGAATTCCACCACTGTTTTTGACTCCACAACCTCCTCTGGAAGGCCGTTCCATATATCCACAACCCTCTCTGTGAAAAAATACTTCAATAAATTACCTCTGAGCCGCCCCCCTTCTATCTTCAAATTGCCTTTATGTTCTTGCACCTCTTTTGAAAGATGCTACCCTCTTGGACTTTGTTGATTCCTTGAGGTACTTGAAATTTTCTATCATGTCCCCCTCCCTCCTTTCCTCGAGGCTATACATATTAAGCTCCTTAAGTCTCTCTTCATATGTCTTCCAGTGCAGACCCTACACCATATTAGTTGTCCTCCTCTGGGCAGCTTCCATCCTGTCTATGTCTTTGCGGAGATTGGGTCTCCAGAACTGCATGCAGTACTCCAGATGGGGTCTCACCAGCTGTCTGTACAGAGGGATAACAACTTCTTGTTTCTACTGGTGATGCCTCTCCTATGCATCCCAGTATCTAACCTCCCTTGCTGCCCTCTCCATTGCTTGCCCACCTTTAGGTCATCTGATACAACTACCCCCAGGTCCCTTTCCATTTTTGTTGTTGTTAGTATCTCACCCCCTGGGTTTTTGTTTCCCAGGTGCATTACCTTGCACTTCTTAGCATTGAATCTAAGCTGCCATACATTTGACCATTCATCTAACCTTGCCAAGTCCCTTCTCATCCTTTCCACCCCACCTTGTGCATCAACTCTGTTGCAGATGTTTGTGTCATCTGCAAAGAGACATACTTTTCCTTCCAGTCCCTCTGCAATGTCACTTATAAAGACATTGAAGAGGACCGGTCCTAATACTGAACCCTGTGGTACCTACTACTAACCCCCTTTTTCAGAGTGGACTCCATTTACTATTACTCTCTGTGTCCTATTCTCCAGCCAATTCTTTACCCAGGCTGTCATCTTGGGACCCACTCCCAGGCTGGCTAACTTGTATATTAATCTTTTGTGTGGGACTGTGTCAAATGCCTTGCTAAAGTCTAGGTAGGCCATGTCCACAGCCCTCCCTGATCAACTACTTTGGTCACCCAGTCCAAATCTATCAGATTTGTCTGGCATGACCTTCCCGCTGTGAATCCATGCTGCCTTGGGTCCTGTGCCCCTCTGGCCTCTAGATACTCAACAATTCTTTCCTTCAGAAGTGATTCCATCATTTTCCCTACCACTGAGGTTAAACTAACAGGTCTGTAGTTTCCTGCTTCTGCCTTGCTCCCACTTTTGTGAAGGGGAATCACATTTGCCCTCCTCCAGTCCTCGGTACCACCCCATCCTCCCATGATTTGTTAAAGAGGGTAGTCAGTGGTGTCACTAGTTCTACCCTTAGTTCTTTTAGAATTCTGGGATGAATCCATCAGGCCCCATTGCTTTGTCCACCTTCAGTTTTAAGAGTTCTTTCAGAATCCTTTCTTCTGTAAATGGGCTGGTATCAACTTCTGTATCCAGAGTGTTTCTACTGTTTGTTTTAGGTACCTCCCCCTCTTCATTTGTAAATACTGAGCAAAAATATTTGTTTAGTATCTCTGCCTTTTCACAGTCTCCCTCCCCTTTATTAAGCCTCACTATCCCTCCCTTGGTCTTCCTTCGCTCCCTGATATACCTATAAAAGGTTTTATCCCCCTTCTTAACTGAGTTGGCTATCTTTTCCTCAGTTTGGGCCTTTGCTGTTCTGACTGCCTTCCCAGCTTCCTTTTGCTTTAACTGATACAGTTCTCTGTCCTGTTCCTTCTGTGATTCCTTGTACTTCCTGAATGCTTTCTTTTCTCTTGAACCTTCACTGCCACTTCCTTTGAGAACCATAGTGGTTTCTTACCTCGTTGCTTTGTTTATTTGCTTTACACAAAGGCTTGTTACCTCTGTGATAGCAGTTTTATTATTCCCCATTGTTCTTCCACCTCCTTCCTGCCCATTGCTGAGTGCATTCCTTAGGCACTCACTCATTTTGGCAAAGTCAGCCCTCCTAAAATCCAGTACCTTTGTATGGCTTGACTCTATTGCTGTGTTTATTGTGAACCATACTGTTCGATGGTCGCTAGTTCCCAGATGGCTACCCACTTCTACATCTGTGATCCTCTCTTCATCTCCATTTGAGAGAACCAGGTCTAAGATTGCTCCCCCTCGAAGGCAACTCTATGTTTTCAATTGCATGCAGCCACCCAGTGTGCAGATGAGTGATGTCACAGTTAGCTCTGAGCTGAGATATGAGCCAAAAAGTGCCCCTGTTGTCCCCCAAATCAGTCCGAAAAATGTACAAAAACCAATGCAAGCTGAAGTAATGTAGCAACTGATAAAGCTGCAACAGCAAGCACTTTAACACTGCATCTAGTGGCTGAGAAGTCAGCTTTAGTTTAGTCTTTTTATAAATACTTTATCTTCTTGCAGATGTCAAATGATCCTGGTCTCTGAAATGAGAGACTGCAGTGAACAGCACAACGAGATGAAACACCTAGAATCTTGTTTGCAAAGACAAGTCTGTATCCCGGCTTTTCCTCTCCTTCTATACTATTAAATGCAAAGACTTCTCTGTAGTCATGTTAGTTGTAAGTAGTCTTTAATAAAAGTTTCCAAGGGGGAGGGGGCCAGCCTGCGAGTCACAGGGGGGAGTCTGAGACTACCAGCTGACTAACTGGGGTATGTCTGCAAAAGCACACAGACTCAACTTTCTTCGTTGACAAAAAACTCAGTGCTTTGCTACTCTTCCCTCTCTGTTCTCATGGTGTACTTTTCCTGGTGATGTTTTTATCTTTTTGTGGTACAAAAACTATTAACAACACAGAGTAACAGTAACAGGCTAGTCTGTCTTCCACGGCCCTCCCAGCAGAGATGCAGAGGAGTCCCATGGCTACTTGCGAACAGCAGCTTGGATGGCTGAGCCACTGTGCTGCCTCTCTCTGCAGCAGCTCGAGTTTTCACACTTCCTCTCAGCCACTTCTCTAGTTGGTGACATTGAGCCAGACTCCCAACTAGTAGTCCTCCTGCTCTTGGACTATGCTAGTCCAGGGTGCCCACCCACCTGCTGCTATCTCTGACCTCCTCATTGTGTACTCCTCCTGACCCAACATCTTGTTTCTCATTTGTATTAACATGTGAACTCCAGCTGCTCAAGTCCATGTCAGTTCAGTGTAGTTGAATGGCATGATGCGATTCTTGCCAGTAGTTAAAAGAAATCTGGCAAACTTCTTAATGTTTTCTGATACATAAATCTTTTGTGACAGTTATTTACAGAGTGATTAAATGAATGTGGTGGCAATACAAAACTAAAATATTTAACAAAACCCAAACTGAGATAACCACTCTCAACCTCAGTCAAACCATTTCGGAACCCACACGCTCTAACCATAAGTCCGGTAATCACTCCCTCCTAGACTGGGCACTAACATACCACCCCCAACGCGTCGTCAGCTCAGGCCTCCTCCCTGATTCAATTACTGACCATCATCTAATCTACTTGGTCCGCAAGATTCACAGAGTTAAATCACCTCCCAAATATATATTCCAATGGTCATACAAATCTCTCAACCTCTCCCCCCTCCTGGATGATTTATCTCACTCTAATTGGGCCCCGAGCCCTAGCTGCTCTAACATGGATGTGGCCCTCACCCACTTTCCGAATACCTTCCTTGCCGCCTGGGACAAACATGCCCCTCTGCGCCGAGCTAGAGTCCGGGGATCTCACCTACCCTGGATTTCCCCTGAGCTAATAGTGTGCCAACAAGCCCGTGACAAGGCCTGGCGAAACTACAAATCCATGCTCCTCCCAGGCAACTACATCACCTACCGCATGCTCCGCAACAAGTGCACAAAAGCCATCCGCTTAGCCAAGGCCGATTATTTTAACAATACCCTAAATGCAAATCTTGGGAGTCCTGCGAAATTCTGGAAAGTCATTAACTCCCTTTTCACCCCCAAACAACAAGTCCCTCCTCTCCTCCTCACCAAAGGGACACTCTCTCTGACCCCCAGATGGTAGCCTCCAAGTTTAACTCCTATTTTACTACCTGCGCCCAGGCCCTCCTAGATTTCCTTCCTCCTGCAACCACACCCGCTCCCCAGACATCTATCCACCTTCCACCCGTCAGGAGCCCCTTTTCCTTCAGACACATCTCCCCCACCAAAACCCTAGCTGCCCTTCACTCCCTGAACCCCTCCAAAGGCAAATCCCCTGATGGTCTTGATAAACTCCTCTTCCTATCTGCCCGCACCATTGCTACTCCCCTAGCAGCCTTACTAAATCTCTCTTTCACCATCAAGTCACTCCCCTCCACATGGAAGCATGCCACTGTCATTCCCCTCCCAAAAGGTGGTGATCCTACCTCCACAACTAGCTACCACCCCATCTCCCTCCTCTCCACCCTTGCCAAACTCCAGGAACACCTAGTGCTATCCCAACTCTCCCACTTTCTCTCTGAAACTAACTTCTTCACCCCATCCCAGTCCAGATTCCGAAAATACCACTCTACCACCTGCTCTCTACTAAACTTATGGACTCCATCCTTACTGGGATGGATAAAGGTCTAATCACTGCTGCTGTCTTCATTGACTTAGCAAAAGCCTTCAACACGATATCCCATCCTCTCCTACTATCCTGCCTATCAGGGGCTGGGTTAGCAGTATCTGCCACAAATTTGGTTCAGTGCCTACCTTCTAAATCAAACCCAATCCACTAAAATAGCCAACCACACATTCCCCCCATCACCACCGGCGTTCCCCATGGCTCAGTTCTTGGCCCCATCCTCTTCTCCATCCTTCTAAATGATCTGCCTAACTCTTGCTCTTCTACCGCAATCCACATGTATGCCGAAGATACGGTCCTCTTTACCTCCAGCCGGACCCATGAAGAAGTCTCCTCCAAACTTCAAACCAATTTCAACAAAATCCAATGCTGGTTCAATACCTACCAGCTCTCCTTAAACGCCAAGAAAACTGTCTCTACGTCTTTTGGAACTAGACAGCGTCTATCCAAACTCACCTCTCCCCTGATCTTCCATACCCTAAATAACACCATCCCTGCTGAAGTGCCTTCCTTCAGGTACCTAGGGGTTTGGCTTGATCGCCACCTCTCCTTCTCCACACACGTGGAAGCCATCATTTTAAAACTGTGCCCAAAACTTGGTGTCCTTTATTGAAACTGCGCTAGCCTCCCGCTACTTGTCAGACGTGAATTAGTCCAGAAAATGATCCTACCCTCCATCGACTACTGCGATGTCGTTTACAGCTCCGCTGCCAAGACCACCCTAACCAGACTTGACTCCCTCTATAATGCTTTCTGCCATTTTGCCCTCGATGCCCCCCCCCCGCTCACATCACTGCGAGTTCTACCATTCACTGGCCCTGCCATCTCTGTGCAACCGGCGCCTAACTCATAGTGCTAAATTCGTGTCCAGCTTCTGGCTCGGCTCCCTCCCTCCTTACCTCGCATCCTCTCCATCTTCCCCTCCTACCCTTACCCACGCCCTCAGGTCTTCTGATGCCAGGTTATTAGTCATCCCTCACCGAAGTACCACTGCATTCCAATCTGCCTTCTCTTACCTCTTCCCTAAACTCTGGAACAGCCTGCTGGCGCAGATCTGCCATTCATCATCCAAACACTCCTTACCCTCTGCACTCACTAACTTCCTTGCCCCAAACTGCAACTGCCCCTGACCCACCCCCGATAGCTTCCTTTCCCCCTTCACCCCTTAGCGCCTGACCAGCAGCTCGGCCTTTCACCTATTTGTCTGGCTTATACAATGCCCCACACACTTCATTCTCACTCCCCAATCTCATATTCCCTCCTAATCTCTCCCTTCCCCCTCATTCCTAAACTAACCCACACTCTTCATCCTTACGTACTGTTACTGCTCCCCTCTCCTTCCCCCCAACCCCACCTATATCACCCCCCATATTCTCCTCCAACTCCTACTGTCAACTTGGCGCTCTCGCTTCATTGCAAGTCCTGTTACTGGCACTATAGTCTCGATATGGCACTTAAGTAATCATGTATTACCCTCAATGAGTTCCCATGATTTGTGTACCCTGTCCTTGATGTTCATGTTCTGTACTGTACTGTTCTCCTATTGGAAATAGTGCTAATGTAATTCCACCCATCTATGTACATTTTCTGTATGCTCTGTACTGTTCTCATACTGTAAAAAGTCCTAAGTAATCCCTTCCAACTATGTACATTAGCTGTATTGCTCTATTTCTCAGTTCAACTTTTGTCTGTATTCCTGCCTCCATTGTAAACCCCCCCCCCCCCAGGCCGCACCGTGAGACGAGCATCTTTTTGTTCAGTGTGCCTTTCCTGGTGAAACATTTTCAATAAATAAATAAAATATTCAACCAGATAAGAGGTGCTATATAGCTGTATTTCTGTGTGTGCCTTAATACCAATGAAATGTCCAACAACTAACAAAATTCAGCACCACGAATAACACACAAAAAAAAAAAAAAAAAGTGGTTGAGGTTTTTTGTGTTGTTCGTCCTGATTTTTATGTTTGCTTGCACGCATGTGCAAGAAACATAGTGCCATCATCCGAGATTTCGGGGGTGTGTCATCTCTCCTCCAAGTCAGTCAGTGTGTTGGCAGGCATGGTCCCTGTAAGTCAATGCATGCTGGAGCTGTCTATGACAAGCTCCAAAATGCAGTGGCATACAGCAGAAAGGTGGAGCTATGCTTCAGTGAGCAGCAATAAGATATCGCCTGCTCATGCTCAGCTCCTCCTACACACACACACACACAGAAATGCACTCATACTGCGTGCTGCCCTCCCCCCCCGCACACATGTATAGCAGATGGGGGTGCCCAATCCCCCGTCGGCTTGTGCTGCGCTCCCCCCCAAAGCCTTCCACATACCACAGCTGGGTGCCCACCCAGCGTGGCAGCCTCCTCTAGAATAATGACGGGGTGCCCAATCCCCGTCGACACGACTTAATGGTCCCTTGGCCTTGCAGCTGGGAGCCCACCTAGCGTGGCAAATGTCCCACGTTGTCTTTTTTTACCTGCAAAATAAAACGGTCCCACAGCTTCTTCCAGCCCCCACAAACCCGCACCCACCCACTGCGCACCCCAGCCTCCCACCCCTCACCCCATGCTTACCCTCCGAGCTCATGATGATCTTCGGTGGACCGAACACATCTGCCCTCTTCAAAGCCGACTGCGAACTGAGGAAATGCCGGTAAGCTGTATAATGGGCTAGATAAGGGCTTTTCAACTTTATTGCATATCTCAGGCATTTTTGGAATTTTGCACCAAATTTTCAACATGGGTTTTGGGACCCCTTCTCATGAATGATGTCACTGTCATGGCGTTGTTTGGCCTGAAGGGTGATTTCGCAGTCACTCGTGAAATCACCCTTCAGGCCGAATAACGCCATAGACAGTGACATCATTCATGAGAAGGTCCCAAACCCCACGCTGAAAATTTGGTGCAAAATTCCAAAATGACTCTACGAGCGCGTGTTGTGCAGTTCCCACTTAGCGTCAGTAAGTTCGTGAATTTTCAAAATTTTCACTCCAGATTTTCAACATTGCCATTTTACCACACTTCTTATGAGTAGTACAGCTGTTATTTTCACATCTCACCAAAAATATGTTTCCGCCCATGTAGCGCACAATGGCCATGATCAGTGTCTGAAATCAATGTAAAGGACAAATTAAGAAAATCACAGTGACACTGTTCATGAGCAGAGGTCTTAAAATGGCTATGTTGAAAATCTGGTGAAAAAACTCCTAAAAATGACTTTTTTATGAACGTGCGTTGCGCAGTTCCTACGCACGCTCATAAGTTGGCGAATTTTCAATATTTTCACTCCAGATTTTCAACATTGCCATTTTACCACACCTTCTTATGAGTAGTATAGCTGTCATTTTTCACTTCTCGCCCAAAATGTGTTTAGTTGTTTAACCAGGTATAGCACACTAAGCTGAAAGCTTTTTTACAGGAGCGACCTGGGAGCACAAGGAGGTTAAGTGACTTGCTCAGGGTCACACAGTATGCAAGTGGAAGCTGTGGGATTCAAACCTAGGTCTGGTCTGCTGGATGTCGCCAGATTTGCAGCTCAGAGCTTTAGACCACTGCGCTATACTGCCTCACTGTTCAACATTGCCATTTTACCACACCTTCTTATGAGTAGTACAGCTGTCATTTTTCACATCTCACCCAAAATGTGTTTCCACCCATGTAGCGCACAATGGCACAGTCAGTGTGCGAAATCAATGTACAGGACAAGTAGAGCAGTACAGCTGTCATTTTTCACATCTTGCCCAAAATGTGTTTCCGCCCATGTAGCGCACAATGGCGCAGTCGATGTGCAAAATCAATGTATGGGACACATTAAGAAAATCACAGTGACACTGTTCATGAGCAGAGGTCTTAAAATGGCTATGTTGAAAATTTGGTGAAAAAATTCCTAAAAATGACTGTTTTACGAGCGTGTGTTGCGCAGTTCCTATGCATGCTCGTAAGTTTGCAAATTTAATATTTTCACTCCAGAGTTTCAACATTGCCATTTTATTACACTTCCTTATGAACAGTACAGCTGCCTTTTTTCATATGTTGCCCAAAATGTGTTTTCGCACCTGTAGCGCACAATGGTGCTGTTGGTGTGCGAAAGCAATGTTTAGGACAGATTGAGAAAATCACAATTACACTGTTCATGAGAGGTCTTAAAATGACTATGTTGAAAATTTGGTGACAAAAGTCCATAAAATGACTGTGTTACGAGTGAGCATTGAGCAGTTTCCACGCACCCTTGTAAGTTCATGACTTCGTAATATTTTAAGTCCAGATTTTCACCAATGGCATTTTTCCACACTTCCTTATTAAGAGTACAGCTGTCATTTTTCACAACATGGCTGAAGTGTGTTTTCACACTTTCAGCGCAGAGATGCGTGGTCGCTGTGGGAAATCATTGTTCAGCACAGATAAAGAAAATCACAGTGACGCTGTTCATGATCGGAGGCACCAAAATGCCTGAGTTGACAATCTGCTGTAAAAAATCCCCATCCTAATTATATTGCACAGTTTCTATGTACGCTTGTGACTTCACCATTTTTTTTAATATTTTTACTGCAGGTTTGCGACATTGCCATTTTTTTTACACCTCCCCATGAACAGTACAGCTGTTATTTTTTACATCCTGTTCGGAATGTTTTTGCACCTGTGGTGCTAAATGCTGTAGTCGCTGTGCATAAGCAGCTTTCGGCTAACAAACTGATATTCCCCCTGTTCATGAGGTGGGGTCACAAAAAAAATGTTGAAAATTTGGAGTGAAAATACCAACGAATGCCTGAGGTATTAGGGTTTCCAACCATAACGCCCAACCCTGTAAAGAATGACAGGCATCAGGGGTGTGACTTGGGATTCTTGCCTGTAATGCTCATACCATTCCACAGCCTGCAGCCAGTGAGAGGCATCGAGGTATGCCTTGGACTCTTCGGCTCCAAAGTTCACCCCATTCTCCTATATCGCACCCATCTCACTGTATTTCCTAATGGAATGGGGTGTGCAAAAGGGCCAAAGACCCCAAGGAACACCGTGACACTTATCAGTGTCTGCAGGGTGGGGTGTGGTGAAATGGCGTGGCCGTTATGCCTGACGACCCAAATGTACACCCCAATGCCTGTCACTCTCTGCAGGGTGGTGGTGGGGTTGGCTTTAGTGCAATACTTCACTGCTATTCCTATTACGCAGCTCTGTAACTTCTACACTACCACTGCCAATGCCAGCAAGCAAACATTCGGCATTGACAAATGCTTGTTAAAGTCTGACTGTGTTACATTTTGTAGCAAATAAAGCATCTGTTATGGCAAATTGAGACTTTTTTTGATTATTATTGTAGAATGCCAGCTTATTGAGGTGTCGAATACAAGACTAAACTAATTTCTAACACGGTTTCCCTAATTCTGCATCAATGAAAACACATTACAAGAAATATCTATTATAGGGATATGCATCATAGCAGGAGGAGTTCACAACTGTTTTGCTGTCCATACTAAACACATCCAGTGCACTTGTGATGAAAAGTCCAATCAAATGATACAGCAATACAATGTCCTTTGTCCATTATCATCTTATTCAGATGTTAAATTTCACTTGTGTGTTATATTTCTTTTACATGGTCTCAGGAGACTGGTAAGCAAGTTGGGTAACCTGGGGGTGGGTAATTAGGTGGTAACCAGGGTAAGAAGCTGATTAGCAGACAGGGCACTGAGTGTACTGATAAATGGAGTTTACACTTAGGAAAACATGGTGATCAGTGGGGTACCTCAGGGATCAGTGCTGGGACCAGTTCTCTTCGATATCTTTATAAGTGACATGGCAGAGGAACAGGAACGGAAGATCTGCCTCTTTGTGGATAACACCAAGATCTACAACAGAGTAGACACTCCGGGGGAGGAAAGGAAGGGATCTAAAAAAAGATTGGAAGAGTAGTCATGGGTATGGCAGCTGGGTATTAATGCAAAGAAACTGCAGAATAATGCACTTGGGCCATAGAAACCCAGGAGCGGAGTACAAAATGGGTGAAGTGATACTGACAAAGACCAAGCAGGAAAGAGATTTAGGGGTAATCATATCAGATGACCTAAAGGTGACAAGGCAGTCAGAAGGCTTAGTGTGATGTTGGGGTGCACAGGAAGGGGTATTGCCAGCAGGAAGAGGGAGGTGGTGCTGCCCTTGTATAGATCGCTGGTAAGAAACCCACCTTGAGTACTGTGTCCATTTCTGGAGACCATATCTCAAGAAGGACATAGACAGAGTGGAGGCAGTCTAGAGGAGGGCTACCAAAGTGGTGCAGAATCTGCATCAAAAGCCATATGAGGAGAGGCTAAAGAAGCCTAGTATGTACACATCCTGAAGGAGAGGTGCAATATGATAGTGACCTTTAAATATTTCACAAGGTAAATAAGGTGCAGGTAGGGGTATTTTTAAGAGAAAAAGGTGCTCTAGAACAAGGGGCATGATATGAAGCTAGTGGGAGTACATTCAGAAGTGATGTGAGGAAGTGCTTCTTCTTGGATATCTGGAACAGCCTTCCAGCGGAGGTGATGGGGGCAAAAATAATGGTGGGATTCAAAAATTCCTGGAAGGGAATCATAGGGGTATGGGGGGGAGAGGAGATTGTGCTGCAGATCAAGTAGGGTCTGCAGCAAAAAGTAAAGTTTAACAAAAATGGATGGACTGGGTAAGCCCAGCAGCCCTTATCTGCCAACACATTCTATGTTTCTATATCTGATGATTTACTAAATCAAAATATATCTGCAGTAGTACATGAAGCTATGCTACCTCGCACATGTAATATCTAAATGCACAGTTGGTATTGTAATGACTTATTCATCACACAAAGTTATTACAATAAAATTCACTTTTCATTAGACACAAATCAGTAATCACCCAAAATATTTCAATCATTGTGTAAATTCATTGATACACTGAGATCTGAAACTCCAGTAGTCTTTTGGTCAGCTGGGGTCTTTACCTGTAGGTAAATTTCTGCATACTCCATAGGCAATGTTCCAACTATCCAATGAACAAAACAAGGAATCACTACCTTTTTATGTTTGCTTGCATGCATGCATGAAGCAAACATATTGTGAGAGTAGAGCAGTGGGCTTCAAAGGCAGCTCAGGCTGCAAGGGTCTTCACAGTGACATGCCAATGACCAGCAAGGCTGATCATGATGCTGTTCTGCTGGGTGATGGGTGGAAACTTCATGTATTTAAAGGGGGCAGCTGCACCCATCAGGCAGCAGCTGCATCCTTTTATCTACAGGGAGTCACCCAGCAGCCAACTGAGTGCTGTCATCCTCAGCCTGCTCCTTGTCCTCTCCTCCCCCCCCATCGTCTGCCAGTTGCTGTGTAACCTCTTCACTCACCCTGTGACACTGGGGTGCAGGGACATCATTTGGGACTTCATATTCGAATCTTACAAGCCCTGGATCTGGAAATCATCCTTTGTTATCGCAGCTGTCTCTCCCGCTTGGAATGCCAGCATTGCACCATTCAGATCCCCCCCCTTCCCGCCACTCTGTCCTGCCCCCATCCTGAATGTTGCTTGTTCAAGTAAGCCTCTCTGTGGCAATAGGATCTCTCCCACCCCAAACAACCCTGTATTCCAAGAGCTCAAAAAATAGGACAAATGAGGAGGATCCGGTGGCCTCCCATTACAGGGCCTAAACCAGACACAATATTACAGGCATGGGTCTGTCTGTGTGTGTGTGTGTGTGTGTCTCTCTCTCTCTCTCTCTCCTGTCTCTGTCTCTGTCTCTCTCTCTCTCTCTCTCTCACTCACTGTGCGTCTCTCTCTCTCTCTCTCACTCTCTCTGTCCCCCATACCCTTTCTGGCAATGTTTTTGTCAAATGATCACTGTGTGCTCCCTGGTCACAGCTATGCTTCCTCTGTCTCTTTCTGCGTCCCCTCCGGTTTGCTCCTCCCCGTCCCAGGCTTGCCTCAGAACCTCCCTGTGGAAACACTTGAAGCTGTCCTTAGCGTGTGGTTGCCCCAAGCCTCCATAATCTCACTAGGTCCCCTGCACTGAACATCCCACCTATTGTTTTGCCTGCCTGCATGGATTCTGTCCTGCACACAATTTATACACCCTATGTATTGGGTAATGCTTTGACTGTGCCTCCTCTTTATGAGAACTTATATTGTATATAATGGACTTATACTGTTTATGACTTGTATATAATGCGCTGCTCACAGCCTCGGTGACCCGATGTATATGTTCAGACCATTTGTGTGTACCTGCTGACTATGTGATGGTTCTGTTTTCCCTGACTGTGTAACTGCCAAAAGTGTACCATGTTGTACTATGTCATATTTCCTGTACTCTCCCGGGTCGTACCTGAAAATAGGCAAATGTCTTGTCTAGTGTACTTACCTGGTTAACAAAAGCTAAATAAATAAACAGTGGCACCTTTTTCTTCAGTCAGGTAACCTCCCTGTGCTCCCATTTTCCCCAGTTTCTGTCAGATCCCCAGATCTTTGCCCCTCCCTGTCTGTCTTGCTCTCTCCCGGTTGAACACCCTCTGACATTCTCCCCATCCAAAACAACGGCATCACTGACACTTGAAGCCACTCTGTGGCACTCATCTACCCCCCAAAACAGCTTGTGTGGGTTCTTTGGAAGTCGCTGCTGAGTAATCTGGTGGTCTGCCAGCTGTTAACCATTAATGAGTGGTGCCACAATGCCTCTTACATGCACAGGAGCAAGTGAGAAAGTTTTGGGCAAGATTCAAGTTGGCCAGCCTGTGCCAAGTTTAACAGGCTGGAGAGTGTGGGATGGGATGTAGCAGGAAAAGAATGGGAACAACTTATCCACAGTAGTTAGGTTAATCCTCACTCATGGGCACAGAGCTACGGAAAACGCTGATACAAATTTACCACAGCAGCACATATACATGGGGTAGAAAACATGACAGAACATACGTTTTGGTTTATAGCCATTGATAGAATTTGCCAAAATCGGAGTGGTGGCAATTTTGATAATTTAATTTTAAAGAGAGAAATTTTGGATTTTTACTTTGCAAGCTACTGATGGGTCTTAATGTTGGATTTGATATTGTACCTTATTTAAAGTGATGGAATATAGTTTCATGTTGAAAAGGAAGGTTTTTCTTTCCCTTTTCAATTTCCAACTGAAAAATACCCCTTCCTACCCTTCTTTTTTTAGCTCTAAACCAAATCCCCCTCTTTAATTTCTGAATTGTATTTATTTTTTTTACACAACTGCTTCTCCCTTATAAAATATGTTGTCCCTTGGCTTTATTTCGTTGATAATTGTCTGTTGTAGATAAGATAAGTGAAATGTAGTTTATAGAAATGATTGTATAGGATGATTGAAAATGTATTGCAGTTGGATGGACTTTGATTTGACAAGTTTTTAAATAAGAATTATTTATAAGACAGTTTTAAGATGTGTATATAGAAGTAATAATGGTTATGATGGTAAAGATGGTATCGGGAATCACCCCTCAGAAGGCAAATGATTTATTCACATGATGTCATCAAAAAAGTGCCTTTGAAAAGGGAGAAGTGGTAAGAGGTATTTGCCTTTATTTATTTGTTTATTAAATTTTGTTAACTGGGTAAGCCCACTGGGCCCCGAAGGTCCCTTTTTCAGAGGCGACCCGGAGTTAGTTACATATAATTGTACATACAGGCAGGTAATACAGTTCAGGACATATCATACAGGATTACAAAGACAGTATACAGTTTTGTGGCAGAGGGCAGTTGGTACATTACATTACAGAAGACAACAGTGGCGGCAGATAGATGTGGGGTGATAAATGCTTTAAGTACACACAAGAAGTTCCGCATAGGACAGGGTACAAGGTTATGCAGTCATTAGTCTTTACCCTTAAAGGGGAGCAGTTTTGTACAAACACAACTGACACAAGGTGAGGCAGGCTAGCCACTGTAACAGGGGCAGGGACTAATATTAAGGAGTTGAGTGCACAGTCCCTTCTGAAATATGGCTAGGGAAGGTGTCTCCTGAAGGTGGCTGGGGAGATTATTCCACAATGTAGGGGCTAGGTGAGCAAAGGATTTTCTCCCAGCTGCTGAGTAGGCCATGGGGATTTCCAGTAGTTTTTTGCTCGAGGAATGGAGTGGTCAGCTGGTCCGTTTTGGGGCAAGTATTCCGATCAACCCTGCCGGAGGTTGGGCGTTGAGGAGCTTGTAGATCCAGCTTAATAGGGCGTACTGGAGCCTGTTGTTCAGGGAGGGCCAGTTGAGTGCTGTGAGGGCTTCACAGTGGTGGGTCCTTGGGTGGGATTTAGTTACAAAGTGTGCTATTTTGTGGTATAAGGTTTGTAGTCTACAGTGGTCCAATTTTGCGATACCGAGTATGGTGGGGGTTGCATAGGTTAAGGTTGGGAGAAGGATAAAGGATCAATGGATCCTAAAGGCGTCAGGCAAGAATGGTCATGTATTTTAACATGCTGATTTAATAAATGTAAACCTAAAATTTATAAACGAACTTGAATCTGTGGCATCAATACAAATATGTGGTGAGTGCCTAATTTCTTTTGGTTACAACAGTTCATGTTTTATTAAGAGCACCACGATCTTTGTCTGGCTGCCTTTTTTGTACAAGGGTTCTGATTACATCAAACCTTGATAGCGAAAATAGAACAGTCTGATATAATCAGAAGCTCGAGGTGGCAGCAAAGGCTGGTTGGGCATGTGGCATTTCTTCATGTTATTCCTCCTTCCCATGGCATAAATAGTACTACGCAAATACTGTATATTACATAATTTAACAGGCTTGAAAAATACTGTATGCTGACTGGCTGAGAGCCCCGTCCAGGTATACACCTATTGTTCAACTATGCCCACTGAAAAACAAGTGCCAGTTGGCACTGCCACCTTACTGAACCCATATCACTGTGCCCACTTTCAATTTTAAAAAGACCTGGCAGTCATCCCCCCCCCGCCTCGCTTAGTGAGTGAGACCTCCCTCACCCACTCAGCAACTACTGCCCTAACTGCCCTGCTACCCTCAGAAGAAGTCAATTTTCCTTATAAAAGGAACACTGAGCCATGTTCTTTTTCTTTTTTTTTTTTTTAACTAAAACAGGCAACATAAAGGTGGCCATTCCTTGCAGCACTAGTCTCACGCTATTCCCCTGTTCCCACCAGCTGTTTTACTTGGCTGGAAAGAACAAAAAATAATAAAAGAAACTTCAACATTAAAAAGAAAAAAAAAAAAAAAAAAAGTAACGCGCTTCTTCCATTAACCTATTGCATGCAGCGGCCCTGCCCAGTACCAGTACAGCCACCATGCCCAATCCCAGTACAGTCTCATGCAGCCACCCTGCTGATCCCGGTACAGTCGCACGCAGCCACCCTGCTGACCCCGGTACAGTCGCACGCAGCCACCCTGCTGACCCCGGTACAGTCGCATGCAGCCACCCTGCTGACCCCGGTACAGTCGCACGCAGCCACCCTGCTGACCCCGGTACAGTCGCACGCAGCCACCCTGCTGACCCCGGTACAGTCACACGCAGCCACCCTGCTGATCCCGGTACAGTCGCACGTAGCCACCCTACCCAATCCTGGTATAGTCGCACGCAGCCACCCTGCTGATCCCAGTACAGTCCGTGGAATATGTGGGGAGGAGGGCTTCAGACAGAATAAATGGAACTTCCTTTCACAAAATGAAGGTGGGGGATCAAAGACAACACTCTGCTAACACGGAGATAACCGTTTAAAAAAAAAAAACAGTTGTTAAATACTGTTGTGCACTGGCAGGTATACCAGTAGAGAGACTACTTTACAAAAATGTGATTAAAATTTGATTTTTTACTAATTTTTTTAACTGATTTTATTTGTAAAATCTAAATAAATGTTATATGTAGCCCATTTTCTAAGTGCAATAATACCTTTCAGTGTGGGCACTATGAGCCAGACTAGACCTTGCAGGGGCTATAAGGCCCTCCACCTGTGGCATCGGGTGTCATTATGCCCCCTGGGTGGTCCAGTATAGCCCAATACTGCCCATCCTGTTGGGTATTATTCCTTACACAAACTAGATTTGCATGGGGTCTTCCAATATGGTGTTGATGTGACACCGTTTTATAATGTTCCCCTCACACTGCTCCGCCTGAAGATAGCGATAGCATCTGTACGGGGCTGAGACTCTGTTCCTGTATGAAATGGGACTTTTAACTAAGTGGCCAAATGTTCTTCAGTAGGGCTGGACCTTTCCTTTTCATGGTTTGTTAGATATCCTTGAACATCCTCCTAACAGCAGCCTCAAACAAATCTGTGTTGTAGGTGATGCAGCTCATTCCTGTGAAATTCTATGGTATACTAAGCCTGCTCACATTTTATCCTAATGGGAGTGTCACCTGTCTGTCTGTCTCTGTAGTGTTTAGAGAAAGGTGGTTCTGTCTTCTTAAGCTGATCTCATTTAGTTTTCAGTAGCAGCAACCTCAGTAACATGTGAGACAGAGGATGTAGCTTCTAGGAGTGCTACAAGCTAGGGGCAGACAGAGCAATGCTGGAAGCAGGGACATTCAATTAAGTTCATAAAGTGTTTTAAAAGAAAATGAGAATCCAGTGGTCTTGTTTTAAGGTAAATAGAACAGTACAACTAGTGATGAGGACAAGTGCACGAGCCACAGAACCCATGAGGAAAAATCCCATAGCGCCAGGCTGACAGATCCGGCATGCAACCTTGCCTACAAATCTGGCAACTGGATGGCATCAGAGAAGTGTTCCACAGAGTGAAAGTCAAAAGGAAAACCTGGTGGGCTGCTTTCGTATTTGGCTTCACAAAAGTAAATCCGTTTTTATTACCCTGCCACAACTTAGGACCGTCAGAAATAGCAGTTACTACAAGTAAATAAAATATCTATTTGACCACTGGTACAATAATAGGCCGAGGGCACACAGAAGCAAAATAGTAAGATCACATGAACCAAATAGTAGACGGGTTTATTTTATTTAGTTTTTGTTGACCAGGTAGGGGTAGAGTGCACTAGGCTTACATTTGTCCATTTTCAGGGACGACCCGGGAGGTTACAAAGGCAGGATTATACAGTACTCACTGAAGACATTAACAGAGCACAAGGAATATTACAGTATGGACCAGGAACGAGATCTGGGAATCATAATCTCAGATGACTTGAAGGTTAGTAAGCAGTGTGAGAAGGCAACATTGAAAGCCAACGGAATGCTGGGCTGCACTGGGAGGGGAATCACAAGCAGGAGGAGAGAGGTGGAACTATCGCTGTATAGATCGCTGGTCAGGCCTCACCTGGAATACGGAGTCCAATTCTGGAGGCCTCACCTCAGGAAGGACATTGACCAGGTGGAAACAGTACAGATAAAGGCAACAAAAATGATTTAGGGTCTGCAGTACATGTCCTGTGGGAAAATACTTAGGGAACTGAATATGTACTCCCTGGAGCAGAGAAGGGGGGGGGGGACATAATTGAAACATTCAAGTGCATAAAAGGCATTAACAAGGTACAGGCACAGGAACTTTTTCACTTCAAGAAGGGCTCCAGGACCAGGACCAGGGAACATGACCTCAGGCTGCAAGGTGAGAGGTTCTCTACCAACACCAGGAAGTTATTCTTCACAGAAAGAGTGGTAGATGGCTGGAACAGCCTGCCCCAAGAGGTTGTGGGAGTCAACACTGTGGGTGGATTCAAGAATGCATAGGATAGACACAAGGGAGCCCTGACTACAAAGGGCAACTAGAGTGTCAAAATAGGTCTAAAGCAAATGGGCAGATTAGATGGACTTAGCGGTCTCCTTCTGCCATCAACTTCTATGTTTCTAAGTACACAGAATGAGATAATTCACACAATTAACACAGAGTAAAGGGTTTCATACTGTGCAAGTAACAATGCAACAGAGTGCAAAGACATTCAACTTCCTAGCAATGAGCATGTTCAACTTACCATTCTAGCACGTCAGAGTCATAAAGGCAAAGGACTAGGGGTCGTTTGGGAGAGAAGTAGAAACAGGGAGCAGTTAAGCGCATCAAGTTGTCAGATAAGAGTGGAAGGGATAGGGCAGGGTTTATGAATTAGGAGCAAGTACATTGAGAGCGTTGGAGCTGGTAAGAGCGGCGTTGGAACTGGTAGGAGTGGAGTTGGCTTCTGAAGGATTTGGCAAATTGCCACATGCGCATGGGAGGAGGGAAGCTGTTCCATAATTTAAGGGCTGCGATAGAGAAAACCTTTTCTCTGTACTTAGACCTAGACCTAGGGATGGCTAGCTGACTAAAGTCCGAGGATCTAAGAGAATAATGTTTTTTGCAAGGCACAAGGTGGGAGGCTATGGAGTGGGGCATCTGGTTCTGTAGTGTCTTGTGTAGGATTGTCCAAAGGGAAAGGCCCATTAAGGCAGACGTGGATGCCAACCCGATTTAATGTAGAGTATACAGTGACGGGTGATGCAATTGCACACGAGGGCAAAACAATAGATGTTATTGTACTCTACTTCTCATCTGGACAGCAGAGTGCTGGAGGCACGTGCAAAGGCTGATAAGCCATAGGTTAGCTTAGGAAGGAGTGAGCCATGTGCAATTGTTTTCCGCACAGATGAGAAGAGGTCAGGGCCGGCTCAGTAGGCTATGCCAAGGCTGGAGTTAACTCATTTGCAGACAGAGGATATGTGTAGGGAAATTTCCAGGGAGAGATTAAGCGTAATCCCTAGATACTTAAAGGAAGTGAGTGCCCAATGGGGAGCCATTGTCACAGAGCACTGTTAATGGCGTGTTTGTGTTTTTCTGGCGATGGAGGGTTCTGAAGAGCATGGCTTGAGATCTGGTATGGTTCAGCTAACAATTGAATCCATGAATACATATGCCGTTTGTGGGATCTAGCATGCACCTGCAATTTTGTGGACGTGGACAGTGAGATCAAAACACAGATCATTGTTTCATGCAATTGTTCCTCAATCAGGAGAAGAGCATTAAGGGAAGATCCCTCTCTGACTGAGCTTTTACATATGGCAAGGACATTCAAAATTTCAGATAGTCAAGCTAAAACTTTCGAACAAGGTGCAGATCATCATCTAGGGCCCAACAGGGGCAAAAGTGGAGAACAAAGGTGTGCACTGCGATTGCTCTTGCCCGCAACTCTGAAGATGCTGTATTCAGTTGACTAGCACACCAGCACTATCCAACTGAATATAGGGGCATGTTAGCACACCACTAAGTTGAGTAGCGCTGCCCCGACAAGGATCTGGGAAGTGCAGGGAACTGTGCCTCCCAGACCCAATAGTGCCAGAAACCCTCAGCGTGACATTCAGCCAGCACCATGCAAATGAGCCCATTGGGCATGCAAGGCACTAAGGGGCCATTTACATGCCCAATACTGGCTCATTTGTATGGGAAGCAGTGACAGGTTTGCACCCCTGCGACTTGCCCCACCCACCCCAATCACCTGTCCCTGTACAGGAGTACCCATTCCCTGGTGTCCGGTGGTACCTCCCGCCCTCCAGTCCCCGGACCCCTTAAAAATAAAGAGTCCTTGGTGCCCAGTGGTGTCCCCACCTCCCTCCGATCCCTTGCCCCATAAAAAAATAAAGCAGTCCCTGGTGTCCAGTGGTCCCCCCATCCTATGATACTTGGACCTGTAAATAGAACATTCCCTGGTGTGCAGTGGTATCCTCCATGCCCTGATCACTGGCCCCATAGGTTGAAAGATAGCTCCTGGTGTCAACCCCCCCCCCCGCACCACTCACACTGGTACACCACCCTACCATCCCCCCTTGCCATAGTCACCAGTGCAGTGGGGAGCCCATATGGCTACCGGCACAGCCCTCCTCTCACACCTTGGCTGGCCACCATATACAATGACAGGGGTGTGCATCTGGCATACTATAGACAGTATGTGTACTCACTTTGCGTATACAGGATGCTGCGTTCCTGTCATTGCATATGTTGGCTGGCGAGTGAGAAGAAGGCTGTGCGGTCGTCTGAAAGGGCCCCATGGCACTGGCAACTAATAAAAGGGGGTGGCAGGGCTGTGCAACGAAAGTGGTGTGTGTGGGGGCCACTAGACATGAGGGACTTCTTTTAATAAACAGCGACGAGTGATCAGAGGGTGGGGGTGCCACTAGACACCAGGGATTATCTTTCAACCAACAGGGTTGGTGTTCAGGGGATAGGGTACCAGTGGACAACAAGAAATGTGTTTTTTTATGGGGCCAGGGATCGGAGGATAGAGGGAAATCACTGGATGCCAGGGACTGCTTTATTTTTAACAGGGCCAGGGATCAGAAGATGGAGGGTGCCACTGGACATCAGGAAATGATGTGTGCGCTTTATATTATTTATTTATTTTTATTTTTTTAACAGGGATGGGGTTTGGAGGGTGGGGGTGCCACTACACAGCAGGGAACAGGTGTGTTCCCCCAACTGCGAATGTGGTTGGCTGCAGTGGCTCCACTGGCCACTAGTGTTACTTAGAGTAAGTCAGGCTTCTTCTCGCCAGTAATTGTGCTGCACAAAACGGCTGGTGCTATTTTTTTTTTTTTTTGTACAGCGCTAATGCACTGAATGTTGTGCTGTGCCCATATTCATGTCCCTGGCCTCTCCCTTTGTTCACTGACTACATCATCTCTTTGTGTGCGTGCTATCCCCTTTAGCATGTGCTCCTTCCCCCTTTGAATATTTTTTAATTTGTTTATTTATAGAGCCTTTGTTTACCGGGTAATTGTACTAGACAAAACATGCCTACTTTCAGGCAAGAGCCGGGAGAGTACATAGCAGGTAACAAGAATACAATGATTAAAACAGTAGAAAAAGTGCACAATTACAAATGACAGGTAAATACAATGTGGTGACATTGTAGAAAATTAATTAAATACAGGTAGGGACAAATAAGCCAAAATAACTGAACAGTGACAGGAAAAAAAAACAACTATTAATGGTCCATGAGAATAAATTAACAAGATTTCACACAACAGTCAAGGAAGAGCAGCAATATGGTACAAATAAAGTAATTACAAATGAGCAAACAAGTATGTACGCACTCAAATATAGATCCTTGACAAGTGAACAGATGGGTGTGGGAGTCAGTGTATAGTAACAAGAGGGACAGGGTTGGCAATGAAATTAGAAGAAGTCGGGAGCAAGAGCATTTATCAGTGGATCTAAGGTAGCAGAATAAATCTCTTTCGAAAACAGAGTGAGACTTGCAGACTCTGAGGTGCGAGGGCATGGAGTTCCAGGATTTAGGGGCAAGGTGAGCAAACGCCTGTTCACCCATCTTGGAGGAGCATTTGGGAACGGCCAGGAAGGCCTGGGTTGTTGATTGTAGTTGGTAAGCATGATTAGCGAGAGTAAACAGAGGCCAATGAGGGAGGCTGTAAGGATCTGATGATGATGTCAGTTGAGCAGCCGAGGATGTAAGTACAGCAGGAAGAGGGGGAGATCCAGTTTAAAACTGAATATAGCAAGCAGTGGTGCATGAGACGAGGGGCTGACAAACCTGCACACATTGTTATAGGCAACGTTTCAGCATTGTGTACGGGTGCAAACCCCAGGCAAATGCCACACAAACACTTTGCCCACTGGCAAAGCTTTGAATATTGGGCCCCTAACATGCAAAGTCCAATGGAAAACCATCAGGCCCCACTTTGAGTCTGCATCCCACTGCTATAAATGTGGCAGGAACTATCCTCATGAAAATTACTGCCCAGCAAAGGGCCAAGTGTGTCATACGTGTGGGAGGCAATCATTTTGCTATTAATGTGCCACTCCACACAATCTGCACATCATGAGCAGTGACTCTGTAAAAAGCAAAGCAGTCAAGACAGCAATGAAATCAGGTGAGTAGAACAAGAAGAGCCCATAGACGATTATCTGTTGGTGACATCATGTAAAGCAAATGATTCAGTGACACGCAGCCTCACCACCGTGACTGATATGCTGATCACCAAACTTCAGTTTACTGTTGACTCTGGTGCCTCTGTAAACATCAGAGACAAGGACACTTACGACAAACTGGAGACTAAACCTACACTGGCAAAAGTCAAAACAAATATTTATCCTTATGGTTCCAAGTCACCCCTGAAAGTAGCAGGAAAATGTTATGCACTAATAGAGCTTAAATGCAAACTGTGAGCTGCAACTTTCTTTGTGATACATAATAAAGGAGGATGCTTGTGGAGTTACACATCAGCTAAAACACTGGAGCTCGTCAGTATCATGCAGACTGTCACTAATAAAAACTCTCCAGAAACTGAAAGCATGGTGCAATGCATTTCTTCTTTATTTGTAGGAATAGGTAAACTAAAAGACTGCCAGATGCAACTGCATGTAGATCAGTCAGTACGACCAGTGGCATAGCCACGTAGGCAAATCCCATTTCATCTCAGAAAACTAGTAGAGGAGGAATTACAGAACCTAGAGGACCAATATATAATTGAGAAAGTTTCTGGTGCCACACTGTGGATGTTGCCTATAGTTGCTGTCCCAAAAGCAAAAGCCAGGCAAGATAAGAATTTGCCTAGCGATGATGACTTCCGAATATGGCAATACAGAGAGTGACAGACATATTTCACCTACTACAAAAGACAGTCATTCTTTAAATGGTGCAACTATTTTTTTCTAAACTAGATTTAAACACCAGCCTGCTGGCGCAGCAGCAATGCGTCTGTCTGTAGCGCAGACATCCCGAGTTCGGGGACAGGCTCAGGAGTCAGAGGACTGGCCAGCAGAAGGATTGGGCGTCCCAGGGACTGCTCTCCTTCTCTGCCGGAGGGGAGGGAAGAGTTTCTGGCATTATGCGGACCTCTGGTGGAGGCTAGGGGCACGGTCACGGCCAGCGCCACATGTTGGGGGGCACAGGGTGAACGCTGGCGTCATTGCACATCCCCAACCCCAGGAAAAAAACAGCAAAAACAATACTGGCCACTAATGACGGCCCCTCCCACCTCTGCAGCTACTCCCGCTGCAGACAAAAGGTCCACTGGGGGGGGTCCTGCTCCCATGTCCCTGCCCTGGGGACAAGCCAGGGCCTAGAGAGGCAGTGTGTTTCCTGGGAGGGGGTCACCCGGGGGCCTGGGGATGGGGAGCAGGGGACCAGAACCTCAGGTTATGGGAAATAGCCAGATGAAAAAAAAAAAAAAACACAACTAGATTTATACAAAGGTTGCCATCAGTTAGAATAAGCGCCAGAGTCTCGCTATCTAACATTTTCTATACACTTAGGCCTAAGGTACTACAAGAGACTCAAATTCGGAGTGTGCTCAGCAGCTGAAGTTTTTCAAGATACTCTCAAAAGGTAATACAAAATATTCCCAATGTGCATAATTATAGTGATGATATTTTAGTCTTTACAGTGCAGGAGTTTATATGTGTCCAGATCCTATATACAATAGAATAGACAATAAGTGCGTACAGTTTATTCCGTGCTTTTACATCTGTGGGGTGATCGCACCAAACTTTTTCATGTGGCAGGTACAGACAAGTGATAAAATCACTGTTATATACAAAAGCACTCATACACACCAGAGTGACAGAACAAATAAACTGCAAACTGTAAATACATTTTTTCCCCTCTCCCTGTGTTGGTATGGTGGTATACTTAAGCAATAATGCACGACAAGGTGTGTGTGTTGTGCTGGGATAACGTCACGCCGGGGGTGATTAGGCTCCAGGCTCCAGGCAGAGTGTGACTAATCACCTCAGAAGTGACGTTATGCCAGGACAACACACACCCTGGAGTGTATTATTGCTATTACACAATGGCTTGCTTTTAAATAAAGGAAAAAAGAGAGAAAAAGGTATTTTTGTCTTTTTTCTTATCATTTTTACGTGCGCTTGCGCGCATGCGCAAAGAACGTTTTGGGAGAGTAGCACACTTTGGAGGTGTGCCTCTCCCGTTAAATCCACTGCTCAGTTGAGCAGGCATGGCGGTCCTGCATCAATGGGTGCGGGAGCTGTGTATGACAGCGGTGGTCTTCACTTCAAAAAACCACTGCTGTCATACAGAAAAACGTCATGCCGCCCCCGCATCACGCCGCCCCCAAATCCTTGCTGCCACGCTGGGGCCCACCCCAGTGTGGCAAACATCCGTTGTTTGCCGGCGAGGGTGCCCAATCCCCGTCGGCTCCACGGCCCCAAGCCATCCTTCTGCCACGCTGGGGCCCACCCCAGCGTGGCAAAAGCATCCCCGTTGTTTGCGGCAGGGTGCCCAATCCCACTCGTCCTCGGCCCCCCAGCCATCCTTATGCCATGCTGGGAGCCCACCCCAGCGTGGCAAGCGTCCCACGTCGTAAATTAAAAAAAAAAAAATCTGTAAAGTAAAATGGTCCCACGCAGTCTCCCTGCCCCTCCCACAACCGCACCCACCCACTGTGCCTGCCTCCCCACCCCCACCCATACTTACCTCCGGGCTTGGCACGCGTCTTTGGTGGACGGGAACACGTCTGCACTCTTCAAAGCCGACCCGCAACTGAGGAAATGCCGGTAAGCTGTATAATAGGCTAGATAGGGGTTTCAACTTTAGCATATCTCAGGCATTTTTTGGAATTTTTGCACCAAATTTTCAGCATGGATTTTGGGACCCCTTCTCATGAATGATTCACTGTCATGGTATTAGCCGGGCGCAGGGGTGATTTACGCATTCACTGCAGGAAATCACGCCGACCTGAATAATGCCATGACAGTGACATTATTCATGAGAAGAGGTCCCAAACCTATTGAAAATTTGGTGCAAAAATTCATACAAATGACTGTTTTACAAGCATGCGTTGCGCAGTTCCTACGCAGGCTCGTAAGTTCGCGAATTGTCAATATTTTCACTCCAGATTTTCAACATTGCCATTTTACCACACCTCCTTATGAGCAGTACAGCTGTCATTTTTCACATCCTGCCCAAAATGTGTTTCCGCCCATGTAGTGCACAATGGTGCAGTCAGTGTGCGAAATCAATGTATGGGACGCATTAAGAAAATCACAGTGACACTGTTCATTAGCAGAGGTCTTAAAATGACTAAGTTGAAAATTTGGTGAAAAAATCTAAAAATGACCGTTTCACAGTCGTTGCGCCCAGTTCCTCATACGATCGTGGGTTTGCGAATTTTCAATATTTCCACTCCAGATTTTCAACATTGCCATTTTACCACACCTTCTTATAGGTAGTACAGCTGTCATTTTCACATCTCACCCAAAATGTGTTTTCAGCCCATATGGCGCTACACAATGGGCGCGGTCGGTGTCTTGAACTCAATGTATGGGACACATTAAGAAAATCACAGTGACACTGTTCATGAGCAGAGGTCTTAAAATGGCTATGTTGAAAATTTGGTGAAAAATCCTAAAAATGACTGTTTTACGAGTGTTCATTGCGCAGTTCCTATGCAAGCTCGTAAGTTTGCGAATTTTCAATATTTTCACTCCACATTTTCAACATTGCCATTTTACCACACCTCCTTATGAGCAGTGCAGCTGTCATTTTTCACATCTTGCCCAAAACGTGTTTCTGCCTATGTAGCGCACAATGGGGTAACAAAAAGGTCATGCTGAAATTTTATTGTGCAAATACCAGCAATCACACAGGGCATTAGGGTAAAGCACCATACGTGCCAAACACCACTGCAAATGAACGTTCGGCATGGACAAATGCTTGTTTGTGTCTGGAAGGATATGTTCTGAAAAAAAAATCCACAGTTTCTATTTTGGCCACTAGATGGTGCTGCCAGTGTAACATGCCTGTTGCTTCCCTCCTTACAGCTTTCTATTCCTGACCATGTATAAGTCCCAGTGTGTCCCTGTGTTATAGAGTGGCACCCAACACATGCTGACCCCGTTTCTCTTTTTTGTGGATGTAGCCATGTTTGGAACTTAAGGACCGCAGTGACCGAGCTGATCGGTGAATGAATTTAAATTACCACAGTGCTGTAGTGAGCCAAACAGTGTGGCCGCCAAGCCGATCGCAGAATGAAGCTGCTGCAGTGCTGTTGTGGTAGGGCTTTTAAATATTTTTTTTTTACAATCATGGTCAGGGAACACAGAGATGTCCGTTGACAACTTAGTTGTCGACGAGACTTGGTGGAACTGGTATGGTACCAACACACTTCCAGTCACTTGTGGCTTACATTTCAAACACAGCATCTCCCTCTCTCCCTTCCTCTCTCCCACTCTGGCTTCCTCTCTCCCCCTTCCTCTGCTGGCACAACACATAGTGTGCTCTCTCTCTGTGCTGATAGCACACTGGGACACAACACCCAGTATGCTCTCTCCTCCGATATTGGGCTCACTCGACTGTGTGAGCAAAAACTGCAGGAAATCTTTCTAAACTTAAAAAAAATAAATAAATAACTGCCACGAAACAAAATCCCATGTTTCCACCGAAATGTGTGAGCACAGCAGACTCACCACTTTCCTGCCCACTTGCTAAGACATACCACTTTCTTTTTAGATCAGATTCTGCTCTGCTGACTTGGGATGCTGACGGTGATTGAGGGTGGGTGGGGACGTGGTACATCGCGTCACTTGGTTGCCAGCATGCCACAGCCACATCAGCAAGTAGGTGGCGTACCTCAGCAATACTCCGTGGTTCTTTAGGTTCCATGCCTCCAGTCCGCCCCGCGAACACAACGAAATATAAAGAACCGTGAACACTGTCTGTTCTACAGTATGTTCAAACATGCTCTGCACTCAAAGAGTTAGTCTTTGTTCAGACTCACAAAGAACATAATCAAGCTCTCAAATCTGTGTTTGAGTATTTGGCTGCAAAGAACCTAACTCTGAATCGTGCTAAATGTGAATTTAACAAGTCTACATTTGTGTTCTATGACCACGTATTTTCACATCAAGGAATGAAACCAGTCCCCTTCCCCAAAAAATAGAGGCAATAAAGAAGGCAGCAATACCAAAAGATGTCAGTGAAGAGCGCTCATTCTTAGGAAAGGCTAGTTTCCCCAACATAGACCAGTTTGCAAAGACCATAGTAAAAGACTGTTTTGCTTACCAGGCAGCAGCATGTGATGTGCACCCAGAACCACTACGGATGTCTGAATTACCTAATACTGCATGGGACACTGTTGCTATGGACTTCTATGGGCCATTGCTTTGCCAGCAATTTATTTGTTGCTGTAGATGGATATTCAAGATATCTTGGGACAGAGCTTATTGCTTGGACTGTAGTCACTGCAGTATTGCTAATATTAGACAGAATATTCTCTGCTTATGGAATCCCAAGAGTGGTGAAATCAGACAACGGACCTCCATTTCAAGCATCTTATTTCTAATGGTTTACGGACTACTTTCTGTTTAGCCATAATAAAATCACACCTTGCTGGCCACAAGTTAATGGAACAGCGGAACGGTTTATGCAGATGCTGGGAAAATGACTAAAGACAGCTCAAGTTGAACAGAAATCCTTTAAACAAGGGTTGCGCAGGTGTTTAAGAAACCACCAGAATGTTCCACATACAACCACTAGCCACCTTTGCTGAATTAACCTTCAAGAGACCCATTCACACAGTTACTGGACATTGCCTTTCAAAAACCCCAGGAAAACAGTCAAATAAGAGAACGAGATCAGAAGCAAAAGGCCAAAATGTAGCAATATGTGGATGAGAGAAGAAAAGCCCTGACCTCTTTTGCAAAAAAAAAAAAAAAAGGAAGCAAAGTAACTGTGCTTCAGAAAAAGTCAAACAAAGCCTCACCCACGTACAATCCAGCTTCTTGTTATGTTGCAAGCACGAAAGGCACTATGGTCACTATAGAAACTGCTGGTGACCGAATAGCTCACAATGCATTTCATTTTAAAGTGATCCAGGATTTGCTAAAGAGAATGGTGATGCCTCAGAAGATAAATGGATTTCCTTCAGAAACCCAGATGACAGTTCTGCAGAAGCTGTGCTGGACAGGAGCTACCCAAAGAGGGCAGCAAAGTCTACTGCAAGATTAACTGAAGAACTTTAAAACTAAAGACTGATATTTAGAAGTTATACACAGTATGGTAACTACAGTGAACTGAGCTCCATAGCAAGGTTATACTATTATTTTCAGAATTACATAGATAAATCAGCTACATTTGCATTTCTGTTGAGGTGAACAAATTCCAAGTTAATGTTAAAAAAGGGGGAGAAATGGTTGTAACCCCCAGGGGACGCTATCCCAAGGGCTACTACCCCCGCCTGCTCCGACTGTAACAGGGTGAGGGGCCTAGATCCATTGGCGGGTGCCTCCACCCAGAGGTCAGGGTTAGAACAGTCGAGGTTGACTTGGTCACAGCCCTCTGGGTTGCTGCAACCCCCCTTTCTTCCCACTAGTGGCCCACACAGTTCAATTACAGTGTCCTTACCATATACACTTACCCCCGGCTCGAACCACTCAGCTCACTCCTGGGACCCCCTGAAAGTAAGGTGCAGTTACACAATATTCACTGGGCAGTAATTCACCATTAATGCACAAACTAGCCAGTGTACCTTTGCACAACAAGCAATCTGATTTATTTAATGGGCGATAACAAGGATCGGGTGAATCAAGTTGATTGACTTACCACCACAATATATGAGTATCTACCTAGGGCTCTGTGCACAGGCCTAACCTATAAGTTACTGTCTGTGGTTACCCAAGCCCTAAAGGCTAGTTCCTCGATGCAGCTGGTTGGGGGCCCTGACACAAGCGAGCATTTAATTCCTACGAAGACTAAATAGAGCCATCCAGCTCAGTCAGTGTAGCTAGCAAAGTAACCAGATGGTCTTGCCCATACTAGGAACATTTGACAGGGAGCTACCCTGATTTGTGCTCCACGACTCCAGAAAACACACTCTCACTACTTGCAGGACCCAAGGCCTGTACTTGAGCACTTCTCACACATTTATATGCACTGCAGAGGGTACCATACCAGGCAGCTGCTGTTCTTCTCGATACCTGCCCTCCATACACTGGGCCCAACCGGCCAGCTTCTCTGTTCGGACAGACCGGCGCCAATTCAAGCAGATTCTCCAGTTTTCTACAGGGTGAGCCTGGTAGGTAGCGGCGCTCCTGCAGCCTCCTCTGACTCGCATCCTAGCAGATTTAGTCCGACTTCACTGGCGTTTACCAACGCCTGATGCTGGCCATACATGCGCTTCCTGCGTGACCGCTGAAACGGCACTGGAGCCCCGAGCTCCTTACTTGCTCACAGCCACAGCGCCTCTGCTCTGACACAGTATGGGGCAAGCCACTCAGTTCAGGCGCCACACGCTCCCATTGGTATGCTACCGAAACCAGCCACTAAGTTTGCCCCTCATTGGCGCAAAAAAGGCGCCATGGTCCAGAACTTCACTTCTCAGAACCTCCAGCTGTATTCCCATTGGTCAGCAGGCTCTGTTGTGAGTCCCAATCCTGGTTGGTCGCCAGTTACTCTATTTTAGGTACCCCCCAACTCTATTGGACCCTTCAGACAATCCTGGTCCAAAATGGGGGAACACAGCACACAAAGTCCAGCTGCAAGAAAGGCAGGTTAAACAAATTACATTCCCGCAAACACATCTAAGGCAGAAGGCAACAATTACACTGTCTGGAAAGTGTTCACTCTGCCCCTTTGGCGATGGCCGAAACTGGAGCAATTAGTCAGCGGCTCGAGTGGGACTTGAGCAGGAGAGCACACAGCCCCCCTCATAAGTAATGAATATGTCTGCAAGCAGACAGCTCTCAGAGTGACAATGCGCGGAGGCTCTACAAGCACTCACAGGGCCATTTAAACGGCTTTAAGCGCCGAACGCTGACCACCAGAGGGACGCTTAGACAGCTCCTAGACAGCTGTTAGAAACCCCCAATTGTAGGGGGGTTACATCCTTCCTGGCCTGGAAAGAACTTGGCGTCCGCGTCAAGTAGTTACCCTTAAATCACTTTGAGGCAAAACTGTTTGAATTAACAGCACATTGAACTTTTGATTGCACACATCACATAGTTTACTTTTTACCTATACAACAGTACACATATTACAACCCCTTTCTTTTATACATCAGGTTATTACATCCTAGCTAAGACACTTGGATAAAGGGGGCTCTTCCCCATCCCCTACCTGAGGGCTAACTGGGGCAGTAGCACTATACTCAGAGGGTAATACTAACAGTTGTGCATCGTCCCCCAAAACTAACTTGGGCAATGAACTTGGAGATACATTGACCCCCTTATGGACTACATTTAATGGCAGGTCCACAGGCTGACCCAGAGACTCATAACTTAACCTTATTACAGGCCGTACTTCTCGGCCAGTGCATCTAGGGATCTCAGTAAAATCTGCTACGGGCCCTGTCTCCATCTCCACCTCATTGAGGTTAGTAGAGGAAACCTCCACATGAGAAGAGGACCCCGTGCCCATAGTACTTTCGGGGACATGACCCTCTATATCAGGACCCACGCTGCTTAGTTCAGTCAAGGGTACTTCTGGCACTACTGGGTTGCTATCAGGGCACTCAAAGTATTCTTCTTGCTCAGGCAGATCCCGAACAGGTTCCCCCACATCACTTTCCTCTTCTGAAAAGTCAGACAGTTCAGCCAGCCCAGATAACTCAGCCAGACTCATAGACCTCACTTCTCCGGCTTTTGAGGCCACTCGCTTCATACCGGGAGTCACGGGCTCCAGGGACAAAGCCGGGGCTCAGACAGTCCATAAACCCAACTTCATCCCCAGAGTGAGCTAGGGGCTGCCCTTAAAAGTTGACTCAGTTCATAAGAGGGTAATACTCCACATCATGTTCTGTCTTCAGCCACAGACGGGGGATCAATTTCAGCAGAGGGGAGAGGGGAAGGCTCCCGGGGTTTAAGTTCTGAGGAGTCAACCCCTCTGAATCTCTTTTTGGCAGCAGCTCTAGTTAAAGGCCCAGAGGGAGGGGCATTGGGAGGCGCAGTCTCCATCAAAATCTGTCCAATTGGCAGCAGGTGATTTCGGTGTAAAGTTTTTACATCTTTTGAATTGTTTTCGGGCCTTACTTTGTACACAGGCAGATCATCTAGTTTGCCCACTACAGTGTGAGGGAGATGGTACCATCGATCAGCAATATTGTGTTTGCCATGCAGTCCCAGATTTCTTAGCAATACCCAATCCCCCTCCTGGAGTTCTTGTGCCTTCACCTTTTAGTCATACCTCTCTTTGTTGGCCAGGTTCCTTTTGGCAGCCATGGTTTGAGCCAGTTGGTATGCATGATTTAGCTGGGCCTTCAACTTTTGCACATACTGTAAATAATAATCAGCTCGAACCCCATCAGGAGAGACCCCAAAACACACATCTACTGGCAGTCGAGCTTTCCTTCCAAACTTCAGGTGGGAGGGGGAGAATCCAGTAGCATCACTTTTGGTGCAGTTATAGGTATGTACCAGGGTGCTAATTTGTTGGCTCCATCTAGACTTGTCTTTTGGGTGGAGAGTGCCTAGCATATCCAGCAAGGTGCGGTTGAAACGTTCAGGCTGGGGGTCCCCATGGGGGGTGTGGGGGTGGTTCTGGACTTTCGCACTCCCCACAAGGATAGCATCTCCCTAATCAGACAGCTCTCAAAATCTCTCCCTTTATTGGAATGGGTTCGCTGGGGGGCCCCATAATGAACAAAGAAATTTTTCACAAAGACTTTAGCCACCATGGTTGCCTTCTGATCCTTGGTGGGGAAAGCCTGGGCATATCGAGTGAAATGATCAGTGACCACCAATATGGTACTGATATTTTTCAGATCAGGTTCTAAGCTCAGGAAATCAATGCAGACCAACTCCATAGAGGCACTAGTAGTGATGTTGACCATCGGGGCAGCTCTCTGAGGTAGGGCTTTTCTTTACAAACAGCGGCCACAGGTCTTAACATGCTGCTCTACGTCTGCACTCAATTTGGGCCAGTAGAATCGGGTCCGCACCAGGTCAAGAGTTCATTCTATGCCAAGATGCCCCATGTGGTCATGCAGGGACCTCAACACCAGTTCTCTAAAAGTGGTGGGCAGCACCAGTTGTTGCTTGTCTATTCACCCCTCTTTGTCTACGGTCTCCTGATATAACAGTTTATTGTTCAGCTTTAACTTTGGGCCTTCTTTGTATAACAGGGCAGTTCTCAAATCAGCGGACCGCAGTTGGGACACATCTCCCCCCGGCTTGCAGCACCTCCAAAACAGGTTGTATCATAGGATCTCGAGAGTGAGCCAGCTGGAGGCTATCATTATTGAACTGAGGCAGCATACTAGTGTCTAATGCAGAAAAGTGGCAGTAAGCAGCAGGCACACAGTTCTCAGACGGACCTCAAGCAATCCATCATGCAGTCCACAGTATCAGGAGTCACCTGTTCCTCCTTGTCGAATTTTTGGCAAAGGGCTGTAATGTCAGGTTCAGACAACCTGACCCAATCAGCTTGGGACACAGGCCTCCGGGAGAGAGCATCAGCATCTATATGGTTGAGGCCTGCTCTGTATTCAACAGAGTAGTTGTAGGTGGATAATGCAGAGAGCCACCTGTGACCGGTGGCATCTAGCTTGGCTGAGGTCTGAACATACGTCAAAGCATTATTATCAATTTTCACCAGTATCTTAGCCCCATACAAATAGTCATGGAATTGATCAACAATGGCCCACTTTAGAGTCAGGAACTCTAGTTTGTGCACTGGATAATTATTTTCAGAAGGAGTCAAACTGCGGCTGGAAAAAGCTACAGGTCTCAGACCGTTCGAGTGCTCTTGGTACAATATGGCCCCCAATCTTTGCAGACTGGCATCAGTATGCAGAACATAGGGTGTAGCTGGATCAGCATACGCCAGCACTGGAGCGTGAGTAAGTTGATATATAATGTCATAGAAAGCTTCCTCGTAGTCAGCAGTCCAGCGAGTACCAAACACATCATTGGGGCGGAAATAAGTCTTTTCAGTCCCAGTTTGTGCAGCCTTCTTATATTTCTTATGGGTTGGGGGGTACCCTTGAGTGAGATTAAGCAGGGGTCGGATCACCTGAGAGTAGTCTCTAATAAATCGTCGGTAGTACTCACAGAACCCCAGGAACCGCTGTAGCTCCTTCAAATTTCTGGGTTGGGGCCAAGTGGTTAAAGCCTTTACTTTGCTGGGGTCAGTCTCTATGCCTTCAGTGAACACTATGTGGCCTACATATTTCACAGAGGTTTGAAAGAATTGGCATTTGTCTATAGATAACTTAAGACCAAAATCCTCCAGCCAGTCCAGGACCTTGAACAATTGACTTTCATGTTCTTCCAACGAGCTGCCAAACACTATGACATCATCTAAGTAAACCAAACACTTGAGCAAGTTCATGTCCCCCAGAGCATGTTCCATCAGGCGCTGAAAGGTAGCTGGAGCACCGGAAATCCCTTGAGGCATCCGGATAAACTCATAGAAGCCTAGGGGGCAAATGAACGCAGTCTTCTCTCGATCCTCTGGAGCCATTGGGATCTGATAGTACCCACTGCGGAGATCTAACACAGAGAACCACTTACTGCCATTTAGACAGTCCAGAGCGTCCTGTATGCATGGCATGGTATACTGGTCAGGGATGGTCCGTCGGTTCAGGGTACAGTAGTCCACACACATCCGAATGGCCCCATTCTTTTTCCTCACTACTACAATGGGGGAAGCATAAGGGCTCCTGGATTCTTGTATCACACCAGCAGCCAGCATCTCTTGCAGATGCCGTCTCACATTGTCTATGTCAGCAGGGGCCAGGCACCGAGACCTCTCATGAAAAGGCCTTTCATCATGTAGTCGAATGTGGTGTGCGGCCACCGTGCACACATCCCACATCCCATTCTTTTAGGGAAAACACCTGGTCTCTTTGGGCAAGCTTTTCAGCAATTCTTACTTTCCATTCAGCAGGCAATGGGGAGTCACTGAAATCAAACAAGTCGGGCATGACTCTGTCATCCTTCCCCAAACCCTTGCTATTGGGGAGCACTGCAGTGTCTGCACAATGCACACTAGTCAGGGTGCAGCCTCTATGTACTCGAACCTCTTTGTCAGACACATTATGAACTTGAACCATCACCATCCTTGCATAAGCATAGGCTCTAGCAGGCAAGATACTGGGTTTAACCAGCAGTCCCCCAGGCAACTTTCCTTCCCCAGGTGCATCCAACATTGCTAGTTTATTCTTGACATCCTTTTTAAGCCAGACCTTCCCTTGCAAAACATACTGGGCATTTGGGGCTAGTAGCAACGTCTCCATATCCTTCCTCCAGACAACACCCACCAGGCCTTCAGGCTCCTCCTGACTAGCCTTTCTCCGAGTCTCATAGGCCTTCTGGATCAAAGCGGGTATCCTATGAGCTCGCCCAGTCCTTGACACCTGCTTTTCAGAACACAACTGTGCTAGTCGACCAAACATGTGGGCATTGGTCCCGATCAACAAGGGTACCCCATCATACAGTCCAGTGGGGGGAGGGGCAGACTAAGGCCAAGGTTTCCACCTTTTCATCCACCCCAGCCACAGAAGTAGGAAACGACAACCAGATCCAGATATACCCCAAATACGGATAAGTCTCGTCACTCAGCCCCCATACATGTAGACCATCCAAGGGTTGTAGTGGCACCCCAGGTAGGTGTGTCTGATACCAGTCCTGGAACATAATGGTCACCTGAGAGCAACTATCCAATACAGCTCAGGTGGGAATCCCATTCACTTGCACCAGGGCCTCCATCAAGGGCCCTACCACATCAGACCATTCAGGGGGAACAGCGTTGACAGTTGCTTGGGCATAGGCCAGGGTCACAAAGCCCTTCCTAGGGGGTCGGACGTAGGCCCTGCGATGCCAGGTGATCAGCCTGCTGTTGACCTTCCTTAAATTCTCCGGCAACTGGCACTCAGTCTGAAAGTGTCCATCCTCCCCATAATGGTAACAAAACTTGGGGTCCCAGGGGTCTCTATTGGGAGGGGAATACTTTATCTGCTGGGAGCCATCCGGAGGGCGAGGGGACTCCCCCGGGCTACGACATTTATTTATAGGTAACTCTGGTTCTCCAAACCTAACAGGGTGGGTAGTGGTTTGCTTCAAGTCCCTCACCAGTTCTCATAAATTCCTGATCTCGGCCCTCAACTCACTTTCTACTTGGGGATAAGAGGAAATGGCACACACTCCCACCCCTCCTTGCAACTCTGGGGATACATCAGGCCCCCCCCCCAAAGGGTGGGTCTCATTGGGTTCGCTAGACTCAGGGGTTTGGCACAGATTCACAGCCCCCACATAGGGTTCCCATCCTTCCTCATCAGTCTCTACTTCTCTAATCTCCCTCATCAATTGACAGTATTCAGGCGGGGCAGCTCGCCGATCATGTAACTTAAGTTTCAACAGTATCACGCCGAAAAATATAGCAGATTTTAAAACATGTTCCAACCTGACTTGGTTCAAGGCTGGGGCAGTGATCCCCCCCTTTTGATAGGCCTTCTGTAAAGCCTGTTCCACCCTAGTAACAAAGGCGGAGAGCTTTTCATTCCTCCATTACTTAGCAGACTTCAATTTCCATAATAAGTCTTCCCCGGTTTCTGTGCTTCCAAACACTCCCTCTAAAGCAGAAAGATACTCTGCTACGGTAGCTTCCGGGCAAGTAGCCCACAAAAACCGAATGGCTTCTAAAGCAGGACCCCTCAGGCTCTCCATCAGCATCTTTTGTTTCTCCTCCTCAAAGCATTGCCACTCCTGAACTAAAGGGGTGGCATAGTCCATCCACGCCTCCAAATCATCCTCCCCTGAAGGTACGGGCACTGTGCCAGAAAAAAGTTTTAGCCTACGGTACGAATCTAGCTGTATAGAAGGAACCACTAAGGGCAGTGGGGCCAAAATAGAACTCTTGGAGGGCCCAGGGGAGCTACCAGTGGAAACCTCGGGGGGTGGGATCACTGGAAAGATCCAAAGCCTGCAGTAACTCTTGGGTAGTCCTCCCCTCCACGACCAACAATTTAAGCAGTTTATCTTTGAAGCCATTAGTCTGGAGAGATCCCCCAAGGGTAACTGACCCACTCCGGATGTGAATGACCCTCCATCCCTTTTGGGCACCCTCCGGGTAAATCACTGGGGGTACCCTCTTGGGGTCAATGGCTACACTACATAACAGTAGTACCTGCAAAGTCTGATCGAGCAGGTCAGCCATACGCCCTCTCACCTCTACCTTACCCAAACATTTAACTCGCTTCACTACGGAAATAAGGTCAGCGTTCATGGTCCCTAGAGGTACATCTAGCAGTAACACAATTCTCTGAGAGTCCAACTCTTCAGCTTCACCCCAACCCATCAGTTTATGTACCATTGTCTTAATGGGGTCCAACTTGATTTAAGCATGATATCCCCTTCCAACTTTTCCTTCAATTTATATTTAGTTAGGAGCTTCATCCACTCTGCCACTAGGGGACACTAATCTCAGCGGTGCCTCCACAATGTAACCCCCAGGGGGCGCTATCCTAAGGGCTACTACCCCTGCCTGCTCCAACTAACAGGGTGAGGGGCCTAGATCCGTTGGCGGGTGCCTCCACCCAGAGGTCGGGGTTAGAACAGTCGAGGTTGACTTGGTCACAGCCCTCTGGGTTTCTGCAACCCCCCTTTCTTCCCACTAGTGGCCCACACAGTTCAATTACAGTGTCCTTACCATATACACTTACGCCCCAGCTCTAACCACTCAGCTCACTCTGGGGACCCCCTGAAAAGTAAGGTGCAGTTACACAATATTCACTGGGCAGTAATTCACCATTAATTCACAAACTAGCCAGTGTACCTTTGCACAACAAGCAATCTGATTTATTTAAGGGGAGATAACAAGGACCGGGGGGAATCAAGTTGATTGGCTTACCACCTCAATATATGAGTATCTAACTAGGGCTCTTTGCACAGGCCTAACCTATAAGTTACTGTTTATGGGTACCCAAGCCCTAAAAGCTAGTTCCTCGATGCAGCTGGTTGGGGCCCTGACACAAACGAGCATTTGATTCCTACGAAGACTAAATAGAGCCATCCAGCTCAGTCAGTGTAGCCAGCAAAGTAACCAGATGGTCTTGCCCTTACTAGGAACATTTGACAGGGAGCTACCCTGATTTAGTACTCACGACTCCAGAAAGAAACACAGTCTCGCACCACTTGCAGGACCGAGCCTGTACTTCGAGCACTTCTTCACACATTTATTTGCACTGCAGAGGGGTACCATACCAGGCAGCTGCTGTCCTTCTCGATACCTGGCCACCATACACTGGGCCCAATCGACGCAGCTTCACTGTTCTTGACAGACCGAACGTGATTCAAGCAGATTCTCCAGTCTTCTACAGGGTGAGCCTGGTAGGTAGCCACGCTCCTGCACGGCCTCCTCTGACCACTTCCTAGCAGATTTAGTCTGACTTCACTGGCGTTTACCAACACCGGACGCTGGCCTTACACCCGCTTCCCGCGCGACTGCTAAAACATCACCAGAGCCCCTGAGCTCCTTACTTGCTCACAGCCACAATGCCTCTGCTCTGACACAGTATGGGGCAAGCCACTCAGTTCAGGCGCCACACGATCCCATTGGTAGGCTGCCAAAACCAGCCACTAAGTTTGTCCCTCATTGGCACAAAAAAAGGCGCCATGTTCCAGAACTTCACTTCCCAGAACCTCCATCTGTATTCCCATTGGTCAGCAGGCTCCATTGCGAGTCCAGATCCTGGTTGGTAGCCAGCTACTCCATTTTAGGTATCCCCCCCCCCGACTCTATTAGACCCTTCAGACAATCCTGGGCCAAAATGGGGGAACACAGCACACAAAGTCCAGCTGCAAGAAAGGCAGGTTAAACAAATTACATTCCCACAAACACATCTAAGGCAGGAGGCAACAATTACACTGTCTGGAAAGTGCTCACTCTGCCCCTTCGGCGATGGCTGAAACCCGAGCAATTAGTCAGTGGCTTGAGTGGGATTCGAGCAGGAGAACACTCAGCCCCCCTCATAAGTAATAAATATGTCTGCAAGCAGACAGCTCTTAAAGAGACAGTGCATGGAGGCTCTACAAGCACTCACAGGGCCATTTAAACAGCTTTAAGAGCTGAACGCTGACCACCAGAGGGACGCTTAGACAGCTCCTAGATGGCTATTAGAAACCCCCAATTGTAGGGGGGTTACATAGTGTTTAGAGAGAAGTCGTTCTGTCTCCTTAAACTGATCTTATTTAATATTCAGTGGCAGCCGCTTCAGTAACAGGTGAGACACAGAATATGTAGCTTCTAGGAGTGCTGCAAGTTAGGGGCAGACATAGAGTAATGTTTGAAGCAGGGCTGCTGAGGTCAATTAATAAAGTGTTATAAAAGAAGATGCAACTCCAGTGGTCTTATTTTGAGGTAAACTACAGAGAACATGTAAGGGGGGTCTCTGTTGTGCCCATACAACACCCCCTCACACCCGACCTATCTTGAGGTGGACCTCAGTTCTTTTGGGTGCATTACACAAACTGAATACCAGAAAAAGGTTTTGGTGCCTCCACCTGTGGCAGAGGTATATACAGGCTACCCAATGTGGACCTAACCTCCCACCAGGAACAAATATTTTCCCTCCCACACATGGTTAACTTTTCACCACAGAGTCGAAGTACACACAAAGCAATAAACCATGAACAAGAATTTATAAAGTGAACTAAACTTAGATTTATTATAGAGGAGGGGTAAAGTTGAATAAAACAGCATAGAAACAAACAAAATTGTTTTTCAACCATTGTTCCCCAACAGTCCCTGTATTTCCCCAGTGGGTGTAGCCGGCTTTCCCCTCATGGCTGTGAGGATTGTGACTGTCCACTGCAGTGGGTAGATCACCGGGCTTCTGGTGGCCAATCAGATAATGCAAAGTGGATGTTCTTTGGAGATACAGAAGGAACAACATTTTTAACTTGAACTGGAAGAACTTTGCAACAGGGGCCCCAAATGGGATTCCAAAATGGATGCAACTGAAATTGTAATCTTCTGCTTGGGTTTTTTCTGCAGGTTAAAGTCCTGCACTGGACTTCACACCCTGACTATCTAACTAGCTAACTGAATGGTAATAGAACTCCTCAGGTTCACAGTCCAGAGGTACTCCATTTCTGAAGGTCTCGGGGGCTGCTGAGAAATTATATGAATTGGCGGTACCACTCCGAATACAGCAAGCAGTCTTTCCAGGAGCAGAAAATGCTGACTGGAACTTTGAAACAGGCGTTGTTTCCCCTCACACTTGAGGGCCTTTCATTGTCTTCACCCCTCAGGCCTTTTACTGTCTTTGCCCCTCAAGCCTTTCGTTATCTTTACGCCACAGACGGTGCTCCGGACCCCTCTGGAGCAGAGATCAGACACTCCCACCCTTGTGTTAGGTGGAAGATAGCCACTGTCTCCATGGAGCATTGTCTCACAAGGGGACCACCCAGGCTTGCAGTCACCCAGGATGGCTTGCAGGGCACACAAGTTCTGCTGGAACTGAAGTTCAGTTGGGCTTCTTTACAGTCTCTCACCGGGCCAATTAACTTTTCTTCCCGGCTGGGAAATTGTTCAAATCAGGTTACAACTTGGAAAATGGAGAACAGCAGTTCAAACAAATCCCACTGGGAAAACAGGTTAGCAGTCCAATTACTTGTTGCCGGCAGCTAGCCAATCATGAGACTGGATTTCAGCTAGAGACTCTTGGGACTTTGGCACAGACTTTTGGGACATAAATCAAGTGTAACCCCCCTACAAATGGGGGTTCCTAAAATGTCTTCATGGGATTGCCTAATGCCCACTGCCAGGATGGTGTTCTGTGTCTGCAGTAGTTTGATTGCCTGCATGTGAGTGCCCTGATTGGCCTCCATGCCGGTCTTCATAAGAGCTATCTATTTTTGTAGGACATAATTAGTCTGGGTTGGGGCCAAGTGGTTTAAGGCTCGAGTCCTGCCCAGGGTGTAGTATTGTTGCTTCATTCTGCCATCGCTATATGTGCAGAGGGAGCCCGTAGGATCTGTGATTGCTTGCTGTTTATCTGCTTTACTAATAATAATGTAGAAGTTTGTCTAACCTGCCTTCCTTTGCAGCATAGAAACATAGAATTTGACAGCAGATAAGGACCGCTTGGCCCACCCAGTCTGCCCATTTCCCTACCTAACGGATAAGCTGCTGATCCTAGTTAACCAACAGCCTACTTCCTCCTACCCCCACTAGAATTGCCTTATGTCTGTTCCATGCATTCTTGAATTCCCACACTGTTTTTGACTCTATGACCTCCTCAGGAAGGCTGTTCCATGCATTTACAACCCTCTCTGTGAAGAAATACTTCTTCATATTACCTCTGCACCAGCCCCCCTCTATCTTCAAATTGTGCCCCCTTGTTCTTGCACATCTCTTTTTTTGAAAGATGCTACCCTCTTGGACTTTGTTGATTCCCTTGAGGTATTTGAAAGTTTCTATAATGTCCCCCCTCTCCCTCCTTTCCTCAAGGCTACACATCTTAAGCTCCTTTAGTCTTTCTTCATATGTCTTCTGGTACAGACCCTGCACCATTTTGGTTGCTCTCCTCTGGACAGCCTCCACCCTGTCTATGTCTTTGCGGAGATGGGGTCTTCAGAGCTGTACACAGTACTCCAGGTATGGTCTTACCAACTGTCTGTACAGAGGGCCAACAACTTCCTGTTTTCTACTGGTGATGCCTCTCCCTACGCATCCCAGTATCCCCCCAGCCCTCCTTACTGCCTTCTCACATTGCTAACCCACCTTTAGGTCATCTGATATGACTACCCTGAGGTTCCTTTCCATTTTTGTTGTCAGTATCTCACCCCCCATTGTGTACTCTTGCCCTGGGTTTTTGTTTCCCAGGTGCATTACTTTGCACTTCTTTGCATTGAATCTAAGCTGCCATACTTTTGATCATTCCTCCAACCTTGCCAAGTCCCTTTTCATCCTTTCCACCCCACCTTGCGTATCAACCCTGTTGCAGATCTTTGTGTCATCTGCGAAGAGATATACCTTCCCCTCCAGTCCCTCTGCAATGTCACTTATAAAGACATTAAATAGGAATGGCCCCAGTACTGAACCCTGCGGTACCCCACTAGTAACCCTCCTTTCTTCACTGTGGACTCCATTTACTATTACCCGCTGTGTCCTGTTGTCCAGCCAGTGTTTTACCCAGGCTACCACCCTGGGACCCACTCCCAGGCTGGCTAATTTGTTTATTAATCTTTTGTGCGGGACTGTGTCAAATGCCTTGCTAAAATCTAGGTAGGCCATGTCCACAACCCCTCCGTGGTCTACTACTTTGGTCACCCAGTCAAAGAAATCAGTTAGATTTGACATGACCTTCCTGCTGTGAATCCATGCTGCCCTGGGTCCTGTGCCCCACTGGCCCCTAGGTACTCAACAGTTCTTTCCTTCAGAAGTGATACCCTACCACTGAGGTCAAACTGACAGGTCTGTAGTTTTGTGAAGGGGAATCATATCCGCCCTTCTCCAGTCCTCAGGCACCACACCCTCCTCCCATGATTTATTAAAAAGGGTTGTCAGTGGTGTTACTAGTTCTTCCCTTAGTTCTTTTAGAATTCTGGGGTGAATCCCATCAGGCCCCATTGCTTTATCCACCTTCAGTTTTAAGAGTTATTTCAGAAACCCTTTCTTGATTGAAAGGACAAATATCAACCCCCCTAACCAGAGTGCTTCTATTGACTGGATTAGGTCTCTCCCCTGCTTTTCCATTGTGAATACTGAGCAGAAATATTCATTCAGTATCCCTGCTTTTCACTGTCGCTCTCTGCCCAACCACCTTCCTCTTTATTCAGCTTCTGTATCCCTCCCTTTGTCTTTCTTCTCTCCCTAATGTACCTATAAAAGGTTTTATCCCCCTTCTTAACCGAGTTGGCTGTCTTTTCCTCAGTTTGGTCCTTTGCTATTCTGACTGCCTTCCCCACTTCCTTCTGCTTTAACTGGTCCAGTTCTCTGTCCTGCTTCTTCTGTGTTTCCTTATACTTCCTGAATGCTATCTTTTTCTCCCTTACCTTCCCCGCCACTTCTTTTGAGAACCATAGTGGTTTTTTCTTTCATTTTGATTTGTTTATTTGCTTCACACAAAGGTTTGTTGCCTCCGTGATGGCGGTTTTGATGTTTCCCCATTGTTACTCCACCCCACCTTCTTGCCTGTTTGCTAGTGCTTTTCTGAGTCACTCTCCCATTTTGACAAAATCAGCCCTCCTGAAGTCCAGTACCTTCACTTTTGTGTGGCTTGACACTACAGCTAAGTTTATCATGAACCACACTGTTTGGTGGTTGCTTGTTCCCAGATGGCTACCCACTTTAAGATCAGAGATCCTCTCTCCGTCCCCATTTGAGAGTACCAGGTCTAAGATTGTTCCCTCCCGAGTGGGTTCCAAAACTAGCTGTCTGAGGCATGCCTCCTGTAGGGCATCGAGAATGGCCCTGCTCTTGGATGTGGCTGCAGCAGAGGTGCTCCAGTTAACATCTGGCATATTCAGGTCCCCCATCAGCAATATTCACCTTTCTCTGCCATCCCAAGGATGCCTTCTGTCATTTCCTTGTCCATTTCCTCCCCCTGAGGCGGAGGTCTGTATACAACCCCTGTGCGGATTGTGGAGCCATTTCCAGTCTACAGGGTGACCCACAGTGCCTCCTCTCCTCTCCTCCCTGTTTACCCTTTAGTTCTGTTGCTTTGATCCCTTCCCTTACATAGAGAGCTACTCCTCTGCCTCTTCTTCCCTCCCTGTCCCTCCTGTAGATTGTGTACCCTGGTATGTTGACATCCCAGTCATGGTTCTCTGTGTACCATGTTTCTGTGACTGCCACGATATCCAGGCATCCCTCTTCCATCAAGGTCACCATTTCGGGGAGCATTTTACCTAGACTTATGGGCATTGGTACTCATTACCCTCCATTTTTTATGGCTTTATTTCTTTTTGCCCCATCCCTGTCCTTAATGCCTTTGTCTTTTTCTCCATTTTCCCCTGCCCTTATCCCTATCGACTGCTCTATCTTGGTGTTTACCTCACTAATTACCCTGATTTTTTTTTGGGGGGGGCAGGATTTCCCTTCTCCTTTTCAGTGCCTCTCCCCTTGGCTAGTTTAAATGCTTGCCAATGAAGCACCTATCACCTAGGATCCTGGTTCCCCTCTGGGATAGATGCAGACCATTGCGCCTGTAAAGATCTGCATCCCTCCAGGTGGAGCCCCAGTCCCCAATGAAGCCAAATCCCTGAGCTCTGCACCAGTTTTTCAACCAGTCATTGAATCCCATGGTACGGAGTACCCTAGCCTCATCCATGCCATAGACAGGTAGCACTTCCGAGAAAGTTACTGTGTGTGCTACTTGTCTAAGGCCACTCTAACTCCACAAACTCCTGCTGCCTGCTCCGATCCCATTCTCAGCCAGGTCATTCGTTCCTAGGTGGATAATGACATCCAGCTCCTCCCCTTGCAGCTGCTCCACGATCCTGAGGATTGTTTCCTGTTCCTCCAAGCCATGACGCCGGGCAGGCACCTTACCTCCCTTTCCCTTCCCTCCCCCAGTTCTACCCCACTAACAATTGAGTCCCCCACCAGGAGTTGTTTCTTTCCCCTGTGGGGTCCTGCGCCACCCTCCTGTGGGTCTCCATTGCGGAGGTTCCCAGCATCCTCCTTTGTCTCCAATGCGGGTGCCTCCATAGAGGAACCATGCTCTGCCAGAGTGGTGAATGAATTGTGGAGAGGCACAACTGGAGGGATGTGCCTCTGTTCCACCACCCTTACCCTCCCTGAGCCCACCATGGTCCAACCACTCCTCTTTCTTGGCAACCTCTGAGGTAGTGGCGGTGGCATGGGTGGGCCCTGGGTGGGGGAGCAAGTTTCCTGAATCATTGCCAGGTCAGCATGGAGATGAGCAACCTCCTCCCTCAGACCAGAGAGGTGCCTGCAAATAGGGCAGCAACGCAGTCTCCAGAATGTCTCCTGGAAGACTGCTGCCCCACAGCCAGTACATTGCACCGCTCCCCACGTCTGTGTCCCTTCCTGTTGCAGATGCTTTTCCTTTGTTGTTTTTTTGTTCTTGTTTTAGTGTGTGCAAGCTTGTGAGTGTCTCTACCCCCTATTCAGTGTGCTGTGCCTTTAAGGATATGAACAGATGTATGTTGTTTTGGGGAAGTGATGTTAGAACCCCTGCTGTAAAGGAAGTTATGCACTTGGGGCGGATGGGGTAAGGGAGAGGGAGTAAATCTATGCCGTCCAGAAACAAACAATCAACTACAACTCTGACCCTCCACTCCGGGGAGTGCCTTCCTTCCTTTCAGCCACCTATTTCACAGAGGTTAAGTAACAGATCTAGTCACAAATGACTGCAAATATCTCCCAGCAACAGTTCCTCTTTGGCAAATTAAAGTTAAAACTAAGACAAGTTAACCCCAAAAGCAGAATCAATACTAGTTACTTACACCGGTCCAAAAAGGCCTAAAGCATGGACCTTTTTGCTTAGAGCCACCATTTTGGTTCTGGACTGCCAGAGCTGGACCAATTGGAACCTTGGGGGACCTAAAATGGAGACTGTCCTCAGAGGTCTTGTGGGACTGAATTTCTGTAGGAATTATAGTTTTTAGTGTTTGGCACCTAAATGGACCTGGAGGGGGAGCCCTTTCTGTGACAGACAGATTCATCAGCCAACTGAATCTTTTGGATCACTGAGAAATCCCAGAGCTACCTGCACCAGTGTGTCAGTCGAGAGTTAGAGTTTGGAGAGTGAACAGCTCGAGCCATTTGAGCAGCTGCTCCTGCGTGGTAGCACGGGGAATCGGCGGGAAGGCTGCGTTTGGCCTGCCTGCCACCATCTTCCAGTGGTAAGGAGTTTGTGAAAATCATATAGGACTAAATCTGATAGCTTGCGTTTTTGAGCTGAAGTTGGAAAGGAGGAGAGTGAATTTCGCCTGGTGTGGACCGAAGACTTGCTCCAGAAGCGATCGGCCCATCGGGTACCGCAGAGAGCCTCAGAATGAAAGGTTTGCACAGAAACCCTGCTTATTTGCAACCAGACTTTATCCGATCTGTGGCAATTTGTTATATTACTTATAAGTGTGCTGAATGTTCTGTGTGGGTTGCGATTTGATTCCCCACCATCGAATGTGTTATGCTAGCTGGAAGCTGCACCAGCACTCATACAGACTAAACCCGAACTGTTTGCTCTGGTCTGGGCCCTGCCATCTCGGCCTAGACTGCCACTCCTGCTGCAGAGAGTTTTTCCAATGAAAGACCTGCTTGGGGATTCGGCTCCCTGCTCAACACCATCGAACACGCATCGACCACCACGGTGAGTCATGTGGGCCCCGCTTCCCCTGGCAAACCAGAACAACATCCAGAGGTCTTCATCTCGTCAGTCCTGCCTCCTGGTCTAGGTAGTGTGAATACCAAACAGGGTAGCTCCCTGCAACAAAGCTGCAATCATTGTGTGTCATCTGATTTAATTGTTTGGATTTATCACAATGAATCGAGCCATCTGGCTCCAGAATACAAATTCTGGGTTGAAGCATATGTTAATTGTTTTCTTTCCTAAGGGCCCCAACAACAGCTGCAATGCTGGCCTACCCCAGGCAACACTTCAGGCTAGCCTGTACAAATGGGTACCCAGCATGTGTGACTGTGACAGAGGGACTTAGTGCATGCATGCTCAGCCCGAATAAATCAGATCTATAATCACTTGCTAGATTGCTGCCCCACCCCTGTTCAACCCCCCTGAATTAGATTCTAATCTTTATGCATCTAACTTGGCTAGTGTGCACCTTTGTGGAGGGGATATTGTATTGCCACTGAACTGTTATATTGCAGGTCTTGTTCTATGGGGTGGTCTCCAGGGCCTTTGCAGCTGATCCAGCTCTAGTGGTAAGTGTACCGAGTGTGGGCTGAGTACTGTCAACATATGCCACATGTGATTGTCTGTATGCTGACCTGACCTATTTAAGCCACTAGAAGGGTTAGAGGGGGATTATAGTGTCCCAGAGGGCTGTACCTACAGCAGTTACGCTACCCCAACACCATTCCTTCTGGTGGAGACACCCATTCACAGAGCTCAGGCCCCTCAACCTGTGTCTAGTCATGCAGGCAGGGTAGCAGCCCTTGGGACAGAGCATATAAGGGTTACAGAGGGATTATTTTCTGGCACCTAAATTTCAGCCAATGACGAGACAGGGACTGTGAATGACAGCTTAGGCAGCCAAATCTGATTCCTTGAACTCTGCCCTTTATTTAGGAGGGACTGCTTGAACTGGGAGATTCGGTTGAAACTCCAGCTCGAGACATTGAGGAGAGAGGAGCCTGTGGGACTCTGTCTGCTTTTCACAGGAGATGTCTGTCTTGCCTCCTGTGAGCCATTCTTGGTCTAGAAAGGGACTGAGTGCCTGGAACTGCCTACTTGCAGACCAAAAAGGGTTCCTCAGCAAGCTGCTGAGGGGGAATCCGGCAGAAACTGAAAACAGAGAAGTTTGTTGCTCCGCAGGCCTGTTGCCTGTGGCCTACCTCGTGGACCAAGAAGCTGAACCAGGGACTCCTGTGCTGTTTCAGAAGCCATTTGAGAAGCCAAAGACATTTATCACCCACCAGCTTGAGGGTTCACCATCATCTAGAATGAAACCTTTCAAAGAACAATTTTCTTTTACCTGGGTCTATGTCACCACAGGCTCAAGCAGACTGTTCCTGTACCACGCAGCATACCAGTTTGGTGAGAGACCAGATTTGGGGGAGTTAGCCCCTGCACCACAGATCGATGCAGGTTGAGGCTACCTTGGGGAAAGGCCATGAAGTGGAGAGGAGTCGTGCCAGCCCTGGTCCCCACCAGAAAACCAAGCCAATGAAAGGTCTTCATGTCGCCAGTGCTTCATTCAATCCATCTGGGTACAGTAAGTAAAACCATGGTAGCTCTATGCAACCAGCTAATTATTCATGATATCATCTAACTGTGTTGCCAGATTAAGTGTTTAAAAGAGACTGGGCCATCCAGCCATTTATACAAATGGTTTTGTGGTTTTATAAGTGTTGCTTGCAATTTAATCTCCTTCTTTCCATCAAGGGCCCCAACTTCAGCTGCAACAGTGGCCAACCCATGGCACCACTCAGGAATGCCACTTAGTCACTCTGGGTACCCAGTAGCATGGAACTGATAAGTGTCAGGGGCTAAATTATTTAACAAGCAACCATGCCTGTCTCAGGCAGAAAAGTAATAATTTATCTAAATTCTCACCCCTCCCTTGTTAACTTCCCCTAAATAAATCTGCTTTACGGTTTCACGTTAAACTGGGTCATGAACATTTCATTACTGGGTTGACAGCAAAAAGATATTGGCTAGGTGTTTGTACAGCATATGTTTGCTTTGAAACTCATTTACAGGGGAGTACAAGGTGCATGCCAGAGATCCAGAGACCCTGTTGGTAAGTGGGCTGAGCATGATTATGTAACCCCTAGATGGCGCTATCCCAGGGGCTACTACCCCTGCCTGATTTGCCACTAACAGGTTGAGGGGCCAGGGTTTGCAATAGTTAAACTAACTTGGTCACAGCCCTCTGGGACACTGCAACCCCCCTTTCTTCCCACTAGTGGCCCACACAATATATCAGAATTACCTTCACAGTATACACTTACCCCCAGGTCTGGTTCCGGCACTGGGACCTCCTGTGAAATGAGATACAGTGCAACAGTCACAGTACAGTACTTTAACATAGACAAATACCTCAGGCAGTATAACTTTGCTGAAACAAGCAGCTCTGATTTATTTAGGGGATATAACAGGACAGGGAAATCAGGTTAATTAGCTTATCACTCTAATAATCTACCTATGGCTCTGTGCAGGCCTATCCCTATCAGTTACTGTCCCTGGGTACCCAAGCCCTAGTGGCTAGTCCAAACCGTGGCAGCTGGTAGGGGGCCCTTTCACACAGAGAAAAGGAGAATTAAACAGTCAGCAGTACAGTAATTCCATTTGGATTTAATGTGGCAATTCAACAGGGCGACCCTGAATTAGTACTCACGACCTCCAAATAAGATAGGGTCCTTCATTGTCAGCAGGGCTCACTTGAGGTACACAAACCTCTTCACACATCCATATAAAAGAAAGCACTATACCAGGCAGGCTGCATCTGTATCCGTCGCAATTACTGCACAATACCGGGAGAACACACAGCAGATTCAGTTCCTGACAGACCAAGTGCAATTTTCAGCAATTCTTCCAGTCTTCTACAGGGTGAGCCTGGTTTCTACTCTTCAGATATCCTTTGATTCTCTTCACAGGGCAGTTCAGTCTAACAAGCTGCAGACCGGAACTCTGGGCCTTACACGTTTTTGACTAAAACTGCACACTGAAAAAGCACAGGGCTCCTTCCTTCTTCACTGCAAAGCTCAACTGAAACTCCAACTGACAAAACCGGGCACTTCCTTTGAGTTCCTCCCAGTTCTTGACTGGATTGGCTGTCACTCACAATAGACTGCTGCTGTTGGTCCAAAGGTGCTGAAGTCTAAACTACATCTCCCAAGTCACTGCCCATACAATCCTCCTTGTGGCTGGCTCAGATTATGAGTCAAGTTCTGATTCGTCCAAGGCACCATTTAGAAGCTAGCTTACCCCACACTGATTGGTCCAGTTCAGCAGTTCAAAACTAGAATGGCGAACTAGCAGACACAGTTCTGACTGCAAAGAAAGCAGGTTAGACAAACTGTAATTTCATTATTACTGTAAATAATTTCTGGCAAACAGTTACATCTGTCAGATAGGTTCCCTTGCACTCCTAGTGACTGCAAAAATGAAGTGAATTGGCAGCAGCTTGAGTGGTACTCAATCAAAGAAACACACAGTCCCCATACAAACTAATTATGTCTGCAAGCAGACAGCTCTTAAAGACAGTACCAGAGGTTCTAAAACACTCACTGATAAATGGCTTAGCATGAGCACACCATTCAGGCTTGGAGCATTCAAGCAAGCTCCTGGAAGTCTTTTGGGAACCCCCATTTGCAGGGGGTTACACCCTTCCTAGCCTGGGAAAGCTTGACGTCCGCGTCAAGCAAGTACCCATAAGTTTCAACTGCAACCATATACATTTGCATTAGGCTCGCACATGCTAATCATCAGTCAATATATCATTTTACCAAGAACACATTTCTGAAACATTGCAATCGTCCTCTTTACACAGTATTACATACACATTGTACCATAACTCAAGTTATTACCTCTTGTACATGAAACCTGAAGAGAGGGCCCTTCCTATCAGTTACCTTAGGGCTGGATGGGGCAAGGGTACCATATAGAGAGCAACACAAGTAACTTGGAGTTAGCACTGATGCTCAGTTTGGGCAATGAGCTCGGGGACACATACACTCCTTTATGGACAACATTGAGAGGCAAGTCCACAGGCCTCCCAAGTGAATCATAACTGAGGTGCACCACAGGCTTTACAGCTCGACCAGTCTTTCTAGGGAACTGTTATAGACTCTGCACTCTGAGCCTCATTTTCAGCATTGTCCTCACTTGTCAGGGAGTCTCCATGGGGTAGAGGCTAGAACTTGGGGCACTTTCAGCTCCAGGAGTTACAGTTTCTGAGTCCACAACATTTGGCTGCATGGAAGCTTTCGGACACTGGCAGTGGACTGTCAGGGCACTCAAATACTCTTCTTGTTGAGTGTATCACCAGTCTGCCCCAATCTATCATTTTCCTCCCTGAAAGCTCAAACAGTTCAACCATGCACAATGATTCCATTTCATCTGATCTGATGCTTTGCACTTCACTTTCTGGGAGCATTGGCTCCAGGGATGAAGCTGGGGGCTTAGACAGTCCAGAAGGCCCAGCTTCATCTCCAGTATTGACTAGGGGATTGCCCCGAAATAATTGACTCAGTTCGTAAGAAGGATAGTATTCAAAGTCACTCTCACTTTCTTCCGATATGGACTGACAGTCATGCTCAACTGGGACTTGTGGAGGGGAACACTTTAACTTTGCTTCTGTAGGTGCAGACTTTCTTGATCTTTCTTAGCAGCAGCTCTAGTCACTGGTCCAGAGGGGCATCTTCTAGGGGCTCAGACTCAATTAAGATTTGTCCAATGGGCAGTAAATGATTTCTATGCATTGTTTTTACATCTTTTGAATTATTCTCAGGCCTTACTTTGTACACTGGCAGATCATCTAGTTTGCCACTACAATGTGAGGGAGATGGTGCCATCTGTCAGCAATCTTGTGCTTGCCATGCAGTCCCAGATTTCTTAGCAATACCGATCTCCCTCCTGGAGTTCCTGTGCTTTCACCTTTTATCATACCTTTCTTTGTTGGCCAGATTTCTTTTGGCAGCCATGGTTTGAGCCAGTTGTAATGCATGAGTTAGCTGGGCCTTTAACTTTGCACATACTGTAAATAGTTGTCAGCTTGAACCCCATCAGGAGAGACCCCAAAACACACATCTACTGGTAGTGAGCTTCTCTTCAAACATCAGGCGGTGGGAGAATCCAGTGGCATCACTTTTGGTGCAGTTATAAGCATGTACCAGGGTGCTAATTTGTTGGCTCCATCTAGGCTTGTCCTTTGGGTGCAGGGTGCCTAGCATATCTAGCAAGAAGTCGCGGTTGAAAGCGTTCAGGCTGTAGGTCCCCTAGGGTGGTAGGACTGGTTCTGGACTTTCGCACTCCCACAGAAAAGCATCTCTTTGATCAGGCGACTCTCAAAGTCTCTCCTTGATCAGAATGGATTCTTTGTGGAGCCCCATAGTGAACAAAAGTTTTCTACAAGTACTTTGGCTACAGTGGATGCTTTCTGGTCTTTGGTGGGAAAGCTTGGGCATATCTCGTGAAATGGTCAGTGACCACCAGCACATTACTGATATTTCTTTGATCTGACTCCAAACTTAGAAAATCAATACAGACCAGCTCCATGGGTGCACTGGTGGTGATGTTAACAAGGGGGCAGCCCTCTGGGACAAAGCTTTCCTCTGTAAGAGCGACTACAAGTTCGAATGTGTTGCTCACATCAGCCCCCATCTTAGGCCAATAGAATCTGGATCTCACCAAGTCAAGTGTTCTGTCTATACCAAGGTGCCCCATGTGGTTGTGCAAGGACCTCAGTACTGAGTCTCGAAAAGCAGTAGGCAGCACTAGTTGTTGTTTGTCTACTTGTCCCCTCTGTCTACTGTTTCTCTGTATAACAGTCTATTGATCAGTTTCAACTTAGGACCTTCTTTGTATAACAGTGCAGTTCTCAAATCAGTGGGCGTAATTTGGACACATCTTTTCCTGCATAGAGGGCTTCTAAAGCTGCTTTGATCATGGGATCGCGGATTGAGCCGCCGAATACTGTCATTGTCCAGCTGAGGCAGTGCACCAATGTCTATTGCAGAAAAGTGGCAATAAGCAGCAGGTATGCAATTCTCAGAGGCTCCCAAGCAATCCACCATGCAGTCCACTGCGTCCGTGGACATTGTTCCTCCCTGTCAAACTTCCGGCAGAGTGCCCGAATGTCAGGTTCTGCCAATCGGACCCAATCATTCTGGAGAACAGGCCTCGGGAGAGCATCAGCATCTATGTGGTTCAGACCTGCTCGGTATTCGAGCATAGTCATATGTAGATAATGCAGAAAGCCACCTATGGCCAGTGGCATCCAACTTAGCTGAGGTCTGCACATAGGTCAAAGGATTATTGTCAGTTTTACTAGTATTTTAGCCCCATACAAGTACTCATGGAATTGGTCAACAATAGCCCACTTCAAAGCTAGGAACTCTAACTTATGTACAGGATAGTTCTTTTCGGATGGGGTCAGGCTTCTACTGGCAAAGGCCACTGGTCTCAGGCCATTCTCGTGCTCTTAGTACAACACAGCCCCAACCTTTGCAAGCTAGCATCAGTGTGCAGGGCGTAAGGTTTTCTTGGATCAGCATAGGCCAGCACTGGAGCATGGGTAAGTTGATATATGATCTCATGAAAAGCAGTCTCACAATCAGGAGTCCAGCGGGCCCCAAATACTTCACTCGGATGAAAATACACTCTTTCAGTCTTGAGGGGCGCTGACTTTTGGTATTTTTGTGGGTTGGGGATACCCTTGAGTAAGGTTAAGTAAAGGCGGATCACTCTTGAATAGTCCTTGATGACGCCGATAATAACCACAGAATCCAGGAATCTTTGCAGTTCTTTTAGATTTTTGGGCTGTGGCCAGGTGGTCAAGGCCTCAACTTTACTTGGGTCGGTCTCTATTCCTCGGTGGATACTATGTGTCCCACATACTTTACTGATGTTTGAAAAATTGACACTTATCAATGGACAGTTTAAGGCCAAAGTCCTCCAGTCGGTCCAATACCTTAAATAATCTGCTCATGTTCCTCCAGTGAGCTGCCAAACACAATAACATCATCTAGGTATACCAGGCACTCTAGTAAGTTCATCCCCCACTGCGCTCCATCAATCGTTGAAAAGTGGCTGGGGCACCTGAAATCCTTGAGGCATCCTCATGAATTCATAGAAATAGCGGACAGATAAGGCTGTCTTCTCACGGTCCTCTGGGGCCCCGGGATCTGGTAGTACCCACTACGGAGATCCAGCACAGAGAACCACTTGCTCCCGTTTAGGCAGTCAAAGCATCCTGAATGCGGGGCATTGTGTACTGATCAGGGATAGTCCGCCGGTTTAAGGTGCGATAATCCACACATCCTTACTGTTCCATTCTTTTCCTCACTACCACAATGGGAAGCATAAGGGCTTCTGGATTCTTGTATTACACCAGCAGCTAACATCTCTTGCAGATGCCGTCTCACATCATCTATGTCAGCAGGTGCCAGGCGTGAGACCTCTCACGAAATGGTCTTTCGTCATGCAGCGGATATTGTGCTCAGCTTCTTGCCGCATCCTACATCCCATTCCTTTAAAGAAACACCTGGTCTCTCTGGGCAAGCTTCTCACTGATCCTCACTTTCCATTCAGCTGGCAGCGAGGAGTCGCGAAATCAAACAAGTCAGGCGTTACTCTGTCATTCTTCCTTGAACTCTTGCTGCTGGGTAGCACTGCAGTGTCTGCACAATGCACATTAGCCAGGATGCAACCTCTGTTTACTCGAATGTCTCTTTCAGACACATTATGAACTTGGACCATTACCCTTCTGCATAAGCATGGGCTCTAGCGGGCAAAATACTAGGCTTGACCAGCAGTCCCTCTGGCAATTTTCCATCGCCTGGTGCATCCAACATTAATATTTTATTCTTAACATCCTTTCTGATACGGACCTCTCCTGTAAGGTACACTGGGCATTTGGCAGGATCAGAGACTCAGGATCCTTCTTCCATACAATTCCGACCGGTTCCTCTGGTTCTGTTTTTCAGCATCTCTCTGTGCCTCATAGGCCTTCTTAATTAAAGCGGAACTCTTAAAGCTCTACTAGTCTTTGACCCTGTTTTCATAACACAACTGTGCCAGCCTTCCGAACATATGAGCATTTGTTCCAATCAACAAAGGGACACCATCATACAGTCCAGTGGGGGACACACTAAGGCTAGGGTCTCTACTTGTTCGGCCACTCCAGCCACGGAGGTGGGAAAGACAGCCAAGTCGGATATACCGGAATAGGGTAGGCCTTCTCATTAACCCCCATACATGCAGTCCTTCTAATGGTTGTAAGGTAACGTCTGACAAATGCTTCTGATACCAATCCTGGAACATAATTGTCACTTGGGAGCCACTGTCTAATACAGCTCTTGTAGACACTCCATTCACCTTTACAGTGGTCTCCATGGAGGGACCCACTATTCTGGACCAGTCTGGAGAGAGGCGGTAGTGGGGCCTGGGCAACTGACTTTGCCACAAAAGGGCGTAATTAGCATTTTGGTGCCCTCACTGGGATCATAGTAGTACCTCTTAACCACTGATTTCTTCTCCGAAGCTCTCCTTGTAGCCTATATGCAACTTTGTCAGTGTCTTTTGGGGACTGGCATTCCCTTTTCATGTGCCCATCTTTCCCACAATTATAGCAAAACATACTTTCTGGAGTTTGAGCTGGCCAAGGCGCCACACTGGGAGCCAGGGCGGGGGTATTACTAACTGGAAACCTGGGTGCCATCTCTGTCTGCGGTGTGATAAGCATTTGGAGACATCTCGTCAGTTTCTCCACTTCCATGGTCAAGGAATTGAGTTTGGAGCTGTTATCAGCAGGAGATACATGGGTGGGTACCCCCAACCCCATAGCAGATGCAGTGGATATAGGTCAGGGCCCGTGCCTGGCAGTGGCCTTCATTAAAGGACTGTTTTGAATTCCGGATCTCTCTCAACAGTTCGCCTTTGTGGCATATCTTTTCCTTGTCAGAGCACTCATTGACTGTCAACCTCTGCCCCTGAACTTCACTTGATGGGTCACCCTCAGTCACTCGAATTCAGAGCCACAGCTGTTGGTGCAGGTACCTCCGAGGTCGCCTTTTCTCAACTCCTCCAATTTCTCTCATTAACTCATCATAGGAGGTGGGGATTCCAGTCGATTTGCCAGAAGCGTAACTGAAGCAACAGCAGTTCTGAGAAGGGGCAGACTTAAGGTTCTGTCCAGTCTGGTTCGGTCCAGTTCAATCGCTGGCAAACTACCCTTTCTGAGGCATTCTTGCAACAATTTTCCAGCCGAGACATACACAGACAACAACTCCCTTGGTACTGTTGTGCATTTCTTACTCTCCACCATAGGTCCTCATCAGAATCTGGGCTCCCATACACATTCTCCAAGGCCTCAAGATAGGCCTGTGCAGTGGCTTCAGGGTTACTGGCCGTTTGCTTGCGGATGGTAGCCAGGGCAGGACCTCGAGGCTCTCACTAACCCTCTTTAAGCTTTTCCTTCCGAGCATTTCCATTCTAGCACTTGGGGCAACATAGTCTATCCAGGTCTCCCAGTCATCCTCCCCTTGGGGGGTGGGGAGGGTGCCAGAGAAGATCCTCAACCTTCGGTAAGAGTCGTGACTAATGGCAGGTGCAGAAATAGGAGTCTGCATTGGTTCAGCCACCATTACGGGCACTGGAGCAGGAGAGGGTGTTGGGGGAGGAACACCCCCAGGTGGCAAGAATAGTTTCTTCAAGTCCTCCACAGTTTTCCCCTCTCCCAGCAACCATTCAGCAAATTTCTCCTCAAAAGTTTCAGATAGTGGTGGGGCGATTCCCCAGGTCTTTACTGTCCTTAGTTATCACTTTCCAAGCAGTGAGGGCTCCCTCTGGGGTAATGGTCTGTGGCACTTTGGAGCTATCTATGGGATCCTTAAACTCTACTAGGGCCAGGAAAGTGTGGGTGAGCAGATTAGCATGCCGACCCACCACCACAGGGTTTTGTAAACCTTCCACCTTGGAAAGTACTCCCTGCACAGTGTCCGTGTTGATACCAGGGATGTCCAGGATAAGCATAGCATTTGGGGGTCGATCTCCTCCCCAGTACACCACTCCACCAGCCGGTGCACAGCCACTTCTGTCGGGTACCCATTTTTTCTTAACAGTGGTTCGTAATATGGCCACTAGAGGACACACAATCCCAGCGGTGAGCCTCCAAGATGTAACCCCTAGATGGCGCTATCCCAGGGCTACTACCCTGCCTGATTTGCCACTAACAGGTTGAGGGGCCTGGATCCAATGGCGGGTGCCTCCACCCAGAGGCCAGGGTTTGCAATAGTTAAACTAACTTGTCACAGCCCTCTGGGACACTGCAACCCCTTTCTTCCCACTAGTGGCCCACACAATATATCAGAATTACCTTCACAGTATACACTTACCCCAGGTCTGGTTCCGGCACTGGGACCTCCTGTGAAAATGAGATACAGTGCAACAGTCACAGTACAGTACTTTAACATAGACAAATACCTCAGGCAGTATAACTTTGCAGAAACAAGCAGCTCTGATTTATTTAGGGGGATATAACAAGGACAGGGGAAATCAGGTTAATTAGCTTATCCTCTAATAATCTACCTATGGCTCTGTGCACAGGCCTATCCCTATCAGTTACTGTCCCTAGGTACCCAAGCCCTAGTGGCTAGTCCAAACCGTGGCAGCTGGTAGGGGCCCTTTCACACAGAAAAGGAGAATTAAACAGTCAGCAGTACAGTAATTCCATTTGGATTTAATGTGGCAATTCAACAGGAGTGACCCTGAATTAGTACTCACGACCTCCAAATAAGATAGGGTCCTTCATTGTCAGCAGGGCTCACTTGAGGTACACAAACCTCTTCACATATCCATATAAAAAAGCACTATACCAGGCAGGCTGCATCTGTATCCCGATCGCAATTACTGCACAATACCGGGAGAACACACAGCAGATTCAGTTCCTGACAGACCAAGTGCAATTTTCAGCAATTCTTCCAGTCTTCTACAGGGTGAGCCTGGTTTCTACTCTTCAGATATCCTTTGATTCTCTTCACAGGGCAGTTCAGTCCTAACAAGCTGCAGACGGAACTCTGGGCCTTACACACGTTTTTGACTAAAACTGCACACTGAAAAAGCACAGGGCTCCTTCCTTCTTCACTGCCAAAGCTCAACTGAAACTCCAACTGACAAACGGGCACTTCCTTTGAGTTCCTCCCAGTTCTTGACTGGATTGGCTGTCACTCACAATAGACTGCTGCTGTTGGTCCAAAAGGTGCTGAAGTCTAAACTACATCTCCCAGAGTCACTGCCCATACAATCCTCTTGTGGCTGGCTCAGATTATGAGTCCAAGTTCTGATTCGTCCAAGGCACCATTTTAGAGCTAGCTTACCCCACACTGATTGGTCCAGTTCAGCAGTTCAAAACTAGAATGGGAACTAGCAGACACAGTTCTGACTGCAAAGAAAGCAGGTTAGACAAACTGTAATTTCATTATTACTCTAAATAATTTCTGGCAAACAGTTACATCTGTCAGATAGGTTCCTTTGCACTCCTAGTGACTGCAAAATGAAGTGAATTGGCAGCAGCTTGAGTGGTACTCAATCAAAGAAACACACAGTCCCCCATACAAGCTAATTATGTCTGCAAGCAGACAGCTCTTAAAGAGACAGTACCAGAGGTTCTAAAACACTCACTGATAAATGGCTTAAATGCCAAACACCATTCAGGCTTGGAGCATTCAAGCAAGCTCCTGGAAGTCTTTTGGGAACCCCCATTTGCAGGGGGGTTACAATTATACAATGGCAAGAAATAATCCTGACTTCTGATTGGTCAGTTGGCCATCACAGCAGGGATGTTATCCTGGCATAACATCTCTGCTGTTCACAGGTCTACTGTCATCATTATGGTAGATGAGCTTATGGCAGATCTCTTTTTTTGCATCTCCTCTTAAGAAACAAATATATTTTTCCACACTAACAAAAACATTCTTTAAAATTACTTTTTTATTATAAAACAAGCAATTGTATAATAGGAATAATGCCCTCCAGGGTGGGTGTTATGCTGGGATAACATCCCTTCTCGGGTGTTGGACGCCCTCGGCTAGTGGCCTCAGACCCAACCACCTGAGGTGGGATGTTATCCCAGCATTACACCCACCCTGTCATGCATTATTCCTTTAATAACACACACCCTGTCAGGCATTATTCCTTTAATAACACACACCATGTCAGGCATTATTCCTTTAGCATATCATTAAAGTGGAACCTGTATTATATTCTGATTGTTAAACACTGCAACTGTTCAGGTACTTGTGAAAGGTCACTAGGCAAGATTGTGGGTGGTATTAGCTTCCCAGAGGGCTGTACCTACTGTGATAGTTATCCACGTAACAATTACTCTGGGTGGAGGCACCATAATCTTAATACTATTATTGGTAGGGATTCCCTCGTACCAGCTAGTCATGAACCCAGGCCCCTCAACCTGCAGTTAAGAAGGTTTTAAGTGACATGGGAGAAATAAGCCATATGAGGTAGTCTGCTGGGAGGACTAGGCTGACAGTTCAGGTTATAACATCATCAGTAGCTCTTCTCTGAAACTGGCTTTTTTTAAGTCAGTGAATTAAGGGTTACAAAATGACGTGTAACTTTTAAACAAAGTAACTTAGAGATCTGATTTTTGGCATGAGGCTGATTGAGGATATGCTGATCCAAATTCGGAATTTATTGATGCCAGAAATTTTGTCCAGAGCTTCTCTTTAATGGATTTATTGCAGGTGTGGCAAGTGAGCAGGAACTTTTAAAAACTTCAAGGCTGCATATCAGTTTAGGAACCACTACTTTCTTTCACTGTGATAGTGTGCCCGTCTCACTTGCTTTTATTTCTGCTACATCCCTTGGTTCCTGGCCTGTGTAGTTGCTGGCATCCTTTCCCCTGTCCCCCTCTCCCAACTGATCCACCTTCTGCCACCCTCCTGTGCTCCCCTCTTTTCTACCCTCTCCTCCCCTCTCTTTCTCTCCAGCATCTCCTCCTTGTTGACTTCAATCCATGATTGCCCTTGATTGGCAAAGCCCATTTTGCTGGACTGCAATCTTGATTTGATGCCATGCTGATTGCACTCCTATAATTTACTGAATGTCCTACCATTATTTTTTGTCTAATCCCCACCCCCGCTGCATTCACAACACACTGACCTTGTTCCTTGATTAGCCCTTATGTTTGACAAAGTCTGCTGTATCAGACTGCAATGCCACCTGAATATTTCTGTTATTGTTGTTTATTGTTTTAGGACCTTGTTAGTTGAGCGGTGGCCTTGATTTGTTATAATTGGAACTCTATAATAAAAAGCATTTAAAAATGTCCCTATTCTACTCTATGGATCATGCTCCTGCACTCTCCATTTACTGACATCACAAAACATGCTAGAGCAGGGGTGTCTCTCACAATAAGGAAGTGGCAGCATTTTGGCTCTCGGCTCCATGGAGCAAAATACGATACCTTGCCTTTTAATGTTTGCCTGTGCATGCACAAGAAATATCTTGTTACAATAAATGGCATTGCAGAGGTGTGTCACTGCCAAGAGCATTGCAACTCAAGCTGGAAGGAGCTCAGCAGTGCAGTCCAATGACCACTCACACTCACTGCTTGCTGCACAGAAACTTTGTGTAGTTGAAAGAACCAAAGTCACTTCTATCAGAGGGGACCAGTCCTTTTATTTGCATGAAGCCAGTCAGCAAGCAGCTGGAACTCCACCATGGCATCCTCTACACAGGACTGCATAGCCCCTCCCCCCTTCCCAAGGCAGCCATATCACGGAATGACCAGGAAAAACTAAACAGCTTAATCTACTTTTCATTGCAGTCTGTCTATTAAGCAGACCAGGGTGCCCACCCTTGGTACCACTTCTTTCTCCCTCCCTCTCCCCTCCAGGTTACCCGCCCACCTTTCCCAATCTTCATATATATTTATTTAAAATATAAGTAGACTGTGATGCCTACCCCCAGTATTGCCTCTCTTGACCCCTCCCCTCCAGATGGCCCACCCCATTCCCCTTATGTAGATGGTGGCACTAGGTTGCCCACCCCTGGTGCCATCGAACACAAGCTAGACACTGGGGTGCCCAATCCCCAGTGACGGAATGTGCTTGAAATAAAGAAAACCATCCCTCGATGTTTTTTTTTTAACCTGTAAAACCGAAAAACAGCCCTTCACCGATCTGCTCCCACCCCCCACCCACTCCAGCCCAACCTCCCACTCAGCACCTACCATACCACACACCCTCACTCACTTGAACATGTCCCACAGCGATGATCCACTCTCCAACTGAAGACACATCTTGTTGCTAGAACAGGCGACTGCAATATGAGAAACTAAGGCAAGTGAGATTCAATGTATTTCAGTGGATTTTGAACTTGCATAACTTTGTCATTTTTGCATATTATGTCCCCAAATTTTCAACATGGCTTTTTTGTGACACCATCTCATGACTAGTGGTGGTGGAATTATGCAGATCAGGCCTGAAAGGTGATTTTATAGTTGCATTTCAAAATCACCTTTTGGGCAGGATTTAAACATTTTCACTGCCCTTCTTCATGAGATGGGGTGATAAGAAGGCTATGTTGAAAATTTGTGGTCAATATATGTAAAAATGGCAGTTATGTGCATATGCTGAAATTCGTCTATGCTCGCTCGTAACTTTGGTCATGTTTAATATTTTGACCTCCAATTTTCAACATAGCCATTTTTTCATGCTACCTCATGAATGTGACAGCTTAAATTTTTCAGATCCTGGCCAAAACGTGTTTTTGCACCTGTGGCATAGAATGATGTTTTGGTGGCGTAAAATGATGTCTTAGCGGATATTTGAAAATTTTCACCTGCAGGGTTCATTAAGTGGGGTAATAAGAAGGCTATACTAAAAATTTGGTGTACCAATACAGTAAAACACCCAGATTATACCTGAATGATATAGCATTTCAACATTCTCCCATAACTTCGCTAATTTTGAATATTTTGACTCCATACTTTCAACACAGCCATTTTTCCACACCACCTCATACATGTGATGTATCATATTTTAAATCCTGGATGAGACATTTTTTCGGACTTCTGGTGTGAAATAACCTTTTAGCCAATATGCTATAAATGGTACATGCTATGTTTATAAGGAGAATCATAAAAGGGTATCTTGAAAATTTGGGGTCAAAATTTAGAAAGAAAATTAGGCCGTGCTTGACATTGCAGAGGGACTGGAAGGAAAAGTATGTCTCTTTGCAGATGACACAAAGATCTGCAACAGGGTTGATACAGAAGGTGGGGTGGAGAGGATGTAAAGGGACTTGGCACGGTTGAAGGAATGGTCAAGTATATGGCAGCTTAAATTCAATGCTAAGAAAGTGCAAAGTAATGCACCTGGGAAACAAAAAATCCAGGGGAAGAGTACACAATGGGGAGGTGAGATAATAAGTACAGAAATGGAAAGGGACCTGGGGGTAGTCATATCAGATGACCTTAAGGTGGGCAAGCAATGTGAGAAGGCAGTAAGAAGAGCTGGTGGGATACTGGGATGCATAGGGAGAGGCACCACCAGTAGAAAACAGGAAGTTGTTATGCCTTTGTACAGACAGTTAGTGAGACCCCATCTGGAGTACTGCGTCCAGTTCTGGAGACCCCATCTCCGCAAGGACATAGACAGGATGGAGGCTGTCCAGAGGAGGGCAACTAAAATGGTGCAGGGTCTGCACCAGAAGACATATGAAGAGAGATTAAAGAAGCTTAATATGTATACACTCAAGAAGAGAAGGGAGAGGGGGGACATGATAGAAACGTTCAAGTGCATCAAGGAAATCAACAGAGTCCAAGATGGTAGCATCTTTCAGAAAAAGAGATGTGCAAGAACAAGGGGGCACAATTTGAAGATAGAGAGGGGACGGCTCAAAGGTAATGTGAGGAAGTATTTTTTCACGGAGAGGGTTGTAGATACATGAAACAGCCTTCCTGAGGAGGTAGTAGACTCAAAAACAGTGGAGGAATTCAAGAATGCATGGTACAGACATAAGGCAATTTTAGTTGGGGGGTAGGAGGAAGTAGGCTGTTGGTTAACTAGGATCTTCAGCCTATGCATTAGGTAGGGAAATGGGCAGACTGTGTGGGCCAAGTGGTCCTTATCTGCTGTCAAATTCTATGTTTCTATGTTTGTGTGCTCTGTGATTCCATGCTGGTTGGGGGTGTGCTCAGTGAGCCAGCTGGATGAGGTGAGGGTGGAGGAATGGTGCTGTTATGCTATCCCCCCCAGAAAAGGAATAAATGGTTGAGGGTTGTCCAAATGGGCCTAAGTACCCTATACTGAAGACAACTGTCCTCTAGGCATAAGGCCCTATACCTCTCCACCCATGGATGGCAGAATGCCCTGTGCATTGGCTGACAGATGCACTTTTTGCCTTGTGCATCTGTCTCTGTGGCAATGTTATTAATTTGTTAATTATCACCTCTGCACTATCAGTACAAAACACACGCACAGATACAAACAAACATTCAGCATTGACAAATGATTGTTTAACACTGGCAGAAATAAATGAAAATGCGTACTGCAGTCCACTTTGGGCCATGTAAGAATTATTATATGCCTGCCCCCAGCAGCAGAAGTAAGAAGCTGCTCTTTAATTCCAACAGATTTAAACAATGATTACATAGAAACATTGAATGTGTCAGCAGAAAAGGACTGGCAGGCCCATCTTGTCTTCCCTGTTTTCCCTACCTAACACTACACCCTGGACTCTGTTTGGTCATAGGTGCCCTGCCTTCCTCCCTTGCCTCCTTTTATTATACCCAAGTGCCTATCCCACACGTTTCAAGCTCCCTACTGTTTTTGCTTGTACCACCTCTTCTGGCAGGTTGTTTCAGATGTCCACCACCCTTTCCATGAAGTAGTTCCTCACATCTTTCATAAACTTCACCCCTCAAGCTTTACTGCATGCCCCAGCATTCTGGTGCTGTTTCTCTTGTGAAAGAGACTTCCCTCCTGCACCTTGTTCACCCTGGTGACTTATTTAAAGGTACCAATCCTGTCCCCTCTTGCTCTCCTCTCTTCCAAGGAGTACATGTTGAGGTCCCTCAGCCTCTCCTTGTATGTTTTTTCATGCAACCCCCCCCCCACCACCATTTTAGTACCCTCCTCTGGATTGCTTCCAAGTTGTTGATGTCCTTACATGCATGCTGTCTCCAGAACAGGACACAGTAATCCAGGTGGGGTCTCACGAGTGAGCAATACAGAGGCAACAGCACTTCCATTCTCCTACTAGAGATCCCCCTTCCTATGCACCCCAGCATCCGGCTTGTCTTGTCTATTGCCCTGTCTCACTGCCCTGCCACCTTGAGATAATCAGATATGATCACCCCATGGTCCCTCTCTTGCTTGGTGTCTAAGTCCCTCCCCCAATCAGGTATTCAGCCCCTGAGTTTCCCTTCCCTAGGTGCATGACTTTGTATCTTTTGGCACTGAAAGCAAGCTGCCACTCCCTAGGCCATTTCTCTAGTTTTTTCCCCATATCACTTTGCATTCTCTCCACCCCCTCCTGTGTGCCCACCCTGTTGCAGATTTTTGTGTGATCTGCAAAGAGACATACCTTCCCCTCCAATTCCTCAACAATGTCACTTATGAAGATATTGAGGAGGACAACGCCCAGTATTGATCCCCGAGGTATTCCACTGGTCACTGTCCCATCCTCTGAGTGACTGCCATTCACCACCACCACCCTCTGCCCCCTATCTTTCAGCCAGTTGGCTACACAGCTCACCACCTTCTCCACCACCCCTAGGCTGCTAAGTTTCTTTATCAGCCTCCTGTGTGTCAAAGGCCTTAATGATGAAGTCCAGATAGGCCACATCTACTGTCCTCCCCGATCCACCTCCTTAGTTACAGTCAAAGAAATCTTTGACATGACCTCCCACCTGTGAAGCCACAATGCCGGTGGTCCTGCAGCCCATATGTCTCCAGGTACTCTGTCAGGCTCTCCTTCAGTGGGACTCCATTAGTTTCCCCACCATTGATGTGAGATTGGTCTGTAATTGCCAGCATCCTACCTGCCACTGCTCCTGTGACGAGGAACCTGATCGGCCCTCTTCAATCCTCTGGAACCCTCCCCACCCCCATCCCTGTCTCCAAAGAAATGTTAACTAGTGTTGCCATAAGAGCAGCCAGCACCATTCTCAGTTCCCCAAGCACCCTTGGGTGGATCCTGTTCAGCCCTATTGCCTTGTTTTTTTTTTTTTTTTAAGGCTTCCAACCTCCGGTGGACTCGCTCTTCTGTAAATGGACTTGTGTCCACTGCCCCAGTTCCTGTTTATACATGTTGGCATGTCCCCCCTCCTTCCACTGTGAAGACCGAGCAGAAGTAGTAATTTAAAATGTTAGCTGTTTCTCAGTCCTCCCCTGCACAGTCCCCTCCTCGTGGTCTTCTGATCTTCCCTATACCACCCCTTGCCTTTCTCTTTTTGCTCCCATGCCTGAAGATGATCTTATCCCCATTCTTGACCTCCTGGGCAATCCTCTCCTTAATTTGGGACTTTTCTGTCCTTACCCTCCTTCCTTCTTCCTTCCATTTGTAACCCCTAGATGGCGCTATCCCAGGGGCTACTACCCCTGCCTGATTTGCCACTAACAGATTGAGGGGCCTGGATCCAATGGCGGGTGCCTCCACCCAGAGGTCAGGGTTTGCAATAGTTAAACTAACTTGGTCACAGCCCTCTGGGACACTGCAACCCCCCTTTCTTCCCACTAGTGGCCCACACAATATATCAGAATTACCTTCACAGTACACACTTACCCCCAGGTCTGGTTCCGGCACTGGGACCTCCTGTGAAATGAGATACAGTGCAACAATCACAGTACAGTACTTTAACATAGACAAATACCTCAGGCAGTATAACTTTGCTGTTACAAGCAGCTCTGATTTATTTAGGGGCATATAACAAGGACAGGGGGAAATCAGGTTAATTAGCTTATCACTCTAATAATCTACCTATGGCTCTGTGCACAGGCCTATCCCTATCAGTTACTGTCCCTGGGTACCCAAGCCCTAGTGGCTAGTCCAAACCGTGGCAGCTGGTAGGGGCCCTTTCACACAGAGAAAAGGAGAATTAAACAGTCAGCAGTACAGTAATTCCATTTGGATTTAATGTGGCAATTCAACAGGGAGCGACCCTGAATTAGTACTCAAGACCTCCAAATAAGATAGGGTCCTTCAATGTCAGCAGGGCTCACTTGAGGTACACAAACCTCTTCACACATCCATATAAAAGAAAGCACTATACCAGGCAGGCTGCATCTGTATCCCGATCGCAATTACTGCACAATACCCGGGAGAACACACAGCAGATTCAGTTCCTGACAGACCGGTGCAATTTTCAGCAATTCCTCCAGTCTTCTACAGGGTGAGCCTGGTTTCTACTCTTCAGAGATCCTTTGATTCTTTTCACAGGACGTTCAGTCCTAACAAGCTGTTACACAAGCTGCAGACCCTAACTCTGGGCCTTACACACGTTTTTGACTAAAACTGCACACTGAAAAGCACAGGGCTCCTTCCTTCTTCACTGCCAAAGCTCAACTGAAACTCCAACCGACAAAACCAGAGCACTTCCTTTGAGTTCCTCCCAGTTCTTGACTGGATTGGCTGTCACTCACAATAGACTGCTGCTGTTGGTCCAAAAGGCACTGAAGTCTAAACTACATCTCCCAGAGTCACTGCCCATACAATCCTCTTGTGGCTGGCTCAGATTATGAGTCCAAGTTCTGATTCGTCCAAGGCACCATTTTAGAGCTAGCTTACCTCACACTGATTGGACCAGTTCAGCAGTTCAAAACTAGAATGGGAACTAGCAGACACAGTTCTGACTGCAAAGAAAGAGTTAGACAAACTGTAATTTCATTATTACTCTAAATAATTTCTGGCAAACAGTTACATCTTTCACATAGGTTCCCTTTGCACTCCTAGTGACTGCAAAAATGAAGTGAATTGGCAGCAGTTCGAGTGGTACTCAAACAGAGAAACACACAGTCCCCCCATATAAACTAATTATGTCTGCAAGCAGACAGCTCTTAAAGAGACAGTACCAGAGGCTCTAAAAACACTCACTGATAAGTGGCTTAAACGCCAAACACCATTCAGGCTTGGAGCATTCAAGCAAGCTCCTGGAAGTCTTTTGGGAACCCCCATTTGCAGGGGGGTTACACCCTTCCTGGCCTGGGAAAGCTTGACGTCCGCGTCAAGCAAGTACCCCCATAAGTTTTAACTGCAACCATATACATTTGCATTAGGCTCACACATGTAATCATCAGTCAATATATCATTTTACCAAGAATACATTTCTGAAACATTGCAGTACGTGACTCTTTACACAGTATTACACACACATTGTACCATAACTCAAGTTATTACCTCTTGTACATGAAACCTGAAGAGAGGGGGCCCTTCCCTATCAGTTACCTTGGGGCTGGACGGGGCAAGGGCACCATACTTAGAGGGCAACACAAGTAACTTGGAGTTAGCACTGATGCTCAGTTTGGGCAATGAGCTCGGGACACATACACTCTCCTTATGGACAACATTGAGAGGCAAATACACAGGCCTCCCAAGGAATCATAACTGAGGTGCACCACAGGCTTTACAGCTCGACCAGTCTTTCTAGGGGAAACTGTTACAGTCTCTGCACTCTGAGCCTCATTTTCAGCATTGTCCTCACTTGTCAGGAGTCTCCTGGGGTAGAGAGGCTAGAACTGGGGCACTTTCAGCTCCAGGAGTTACAGTTTCTGAGTCCACAACATTTGGCTCGCATGGAGAGCTTTCGGACACTGGCAGTGGACTGTCAGGGCACTCAAAATACTCTTCTGTTCGGGTGTATCACCAGTCTGCCCCAATCTATCATTTTCCTCCTGAAAGCTCAAACAGTTCAACCATGCACAATGATTCCATTTCATCTGATCTGATGCTTTGCACTTCACTTTCTGGGAGCATTGGCTCCAGGGACGAGCTTGGGGCTTGGACAGTCCAGAAGGCCCAGCTTCATCTCCAGTATTGACTAGGGATTGCCCGAAACAATTGACTCAGTTCGTAAGAAGGATAGTATTCAAAGTCACTCTCACTTTCTTCTGATATGGACTGACAGTCATGCTCAACTGGGACTTGTGCAGGGGAACACTTTAACTCTGCTTCTGTAGGTGCAGACTTCCTTGGTCTTTTCTTAGCAGCAGCTCTAGTCACTGGTCCAGAGGGGCATCTTCTGGGGCTCAGACTCAATCAGGATTTGTCCAATGGGCAGTAAATGATTTCTATGCATTGTTTTACATCTTTGAATTATTCTCAGGCCTTACTTTGTACACTGGCAGATCATCTAGTTTGCCCACTACAATGTGAGAGAGATGGTGCCATCTGTCAGCAATCTTGTGCTTGCCATGCAGTCCCAGATTTCTTAGCAATACCCGATCTCCCTCCTGGAGTTCCTGTGCTTTCACCTTTTATCATACCTTTCTTTGTTGGCCAGATTTCTTTGGCAGCCATGGTTTGAGCCAGTTGGTACGCATGAGTTAGCTGGGCCTTTAACTTTTGCACATACTGTAAATAGTTGTCAGCTTGAACCCCATCAGGAGAGACCCAAAACACACATCTACTGGTAGTCGAGCTTCTCTTCCAAACATCAGGCGGTAGGGGGAGAATCCAGTGGCATCACTTTTGGTGCAGTTATAAGCATGTACCAGGGTGCTAATTTGTTGGCTCCATCTAGGCTTGTCCTTTGGGTGCAGGGTGCCTAGCATATCTAACAAAATCTTGGTTGAAACGTTCAGGCTGTGGGTCCCCTGGGGTGGTAAGGAGTGGTTCTGGACTTTCGCACTCCCCACAGAGAAAGCATCTCTTTGATAAGACGACTCTCAAAGTCTCTCCCTTGATCAGAATGGATTCTTTGTGGAGCCCCATAGTGAACAAAAAAGTTTTCTACAAGTACTTTGGCTACAGTGGATGCTTTCTGGTCTTTGGTGGGGAAAGCTTGGGCATATCTCGTGAAATGGTCAGTGACCACCAGCACATTACTGATATTTCTTTGATCTGACTCCAAACTTAGAAAATCAATACAGACCAGCTCCATGGTGCACTGGTGGTTATGTTAACAGGGGCAGCCCTCTGGGGCAAAGCTTTCCTCTGTAGCAGCGACTACAAGTTTGAATGTGTTGCTCACATCAGCCCCCATCTTAGGCCAATAGAATCTGGATCTCACCAAGTCAAGTGTTCTGTCTATACCAAGGTGCCCCATGTGGTTGTGCAAGGACCTCAGTACTGAGTCTCGAAGGCAGTGGGCAGCACTAGTTGTTGTTTGTCTACTTGTCCCCTCTGTCTACTGTTTCTCTGTATAACAGTTTATTGATCAGTTTCAACTTAGGACCTTCTTTGTATAACAGTGCAGTTCTCAAATCAGTGGAGCGTAATTTGGACACATCTTTTCCTGCATAGAGGGCTTCTAAAGCTGCTTTGATCATGGGATCGCGGGATTGAGCCCGCCGAATACTGTCATTGTCCAGCTGAGGCAGTGCACCAATGTCTTTTGCAGAAAAGTGGCAATAAGCAGCAGGTATGCAATTCTCAGAGCTCCCAAGCAATCCACCATGCAGTCCACTGCGTCCGTGGACATTTGTTCCTCCCTGTCAAACTTCGGCAGGAGTGCCGAATGTCAGGTTCTGCCAATCGGACCCAATCATTCTGGGAACAGGCCTCCGGAGAGAGCATCAGCATCTATGTGGTTCAGACCTGCTCGGTATTCGAGAGCATAGTCATATGTAGATAATGCAGAAAGCCACCTATGGCCAGTGGCATCCAACTTAGCTGAGGTCTGCACATAGGTCAAAGGATTATTGTCAGTTTTACTAGTATTTTAGCCCCATACAAGTACTCATGGAATTGGTCAACAATAGCCCACTTCAAAGCTAGGAACTCTAACTCTATGTACAGGATAGTTCTTTTCGGATGGGGTCAGGCTTCTACTGGCAAAGGCCACTGGTCTCAGGCCATTCTCGTGCTCTTGGTACAACACAGCCCCCAACCCCTGCAAGCTAGCATCAGTGTGCAGGACGAAGGTTTTCTTGGATCGCATAGGCCAGCACTGGAGCATGGGTAAGTTGATATATGATCTCATGAAAAGCAGTCTCACAATCAGGAGTCCAGCGGGCCCCAAATACTTCACTCGGATGAAAATACACTCTTTCAGTCTTGAGGGACGCTGACTTTTGGTATTTTTGTGGGTTGGGGATACCCTTGAGTAAGGTTAAGTAAAGGCGATCACTCTTGAATAGTCCTTGATGAAGCGCCGATAATAACCACAGAATCCAGGAATCTTTGCAGTTCTTTAGATTTTTGGGCTGTGGCCAGGTGGTCAAGGCCTCAACTTCCTTGGTCGGTCTCTATTCCTCGTGGATACTATGTGTCCTACATACTTTACTGATGTTTGAAAGAATTGACACTTATCAATGGACAGTTTAAGCCAAAGTCCTCCAGTCGGTCCAATACCTTAAATAATCTGCTCATGTTCCTCCAGTGAGCTGCCAAATACAATAACATCATCTAGGTATACCAGGCACTCTAGTAAGTTCATGTCCCCACTGCACGCTCCATCAATCGTTGAAAAGTGGCTGGGGCACCTGAAATCCCTTGAGGCATCCTCCTTGAATTCATAGAAGCCAAGCGGACAGATAAAGGCCGTCTTCTCCACGGTCCTCTGGGGCCATCGGGATCTGGTAGTACCCACTGCGGAGATCCAGCACAGAGACCACTTGCTCCCGTTTAGGCAGTCCAAAGCATCCTGAATGCGGGCATTGTGTACTGATCAGGGATAGTCCGCCGGTTTAAAGGTACGATATCCACACATCCTTACTGTTCCATTCTTTTTCCTCACTACCACAATGGGGAAAGCATAAGGGCTTCTGGATTCTTGTATTACACCAGCAGCTAACATCTCTTGCAGATGCCGTCTCACATCATCTATGTCAGCAGGTGCCAGGCGCCGAGACCTCTTCATGAAATGGTCTTTTCATCATGCAGCCGGATATTGTGCTCAGCTCCTTGCACCATCCTACATCCCATTCCTTTAAAGAAAACACCTGGTCTCTCTGGGCAAGCTTCTCACTGATCCTCACTTTCCATTCAGCTGGCAGCGGGAGTCGCGAAATCAAACAAGTCAGGCGTTACTCTGTCATTCTTCCTTGAACTCTTGCTGCTGGGTAGCACTGCAGTGTCTGCACAATGCACATTAGCCAGGATGCAACCTCTGTTTACTCGAATGTCTCTTTCAGACACATTATGAACTTGGACCATTACCCTTCTGGCATAAGCATGGGCTCTAGCGGGCAAAATACTAGGCTTGACCAGCAGTCCCTCTGGCAATTTTCCATCGCCTGGTGCATCCAACATTAATATTTTATTCTTAACATCCTTTCTGATACGGACCTCTCCCTGTAAGGTACACTGGGCATTTGGCGCCAGGATCAGAGACTCAGGATCCTTCTTCCATACAATTCGACCCGGTTCCTCTGGTTCTGTTTTTCAGCATCTCTCTGTGCCTCATAGGCCTTCTTAATTAAAGCCGGAACTCTTAAAGCTCTACTAGTCTTTGACCCTGTTTTTCATAACACAACTGTGCCAGCCTTCCGAACATATGAGCATTTGTTCCAATCAACAAAGGGACACCATCATACAGTCCAGTGGGGGACACACTAAGGCTAGGGTCTCTACTTGTTCGGCCACCCAGCCACGGAGGTGGGAAAGACAGCCAAATTCGGATATACCGGAATAGGGGTAGCCTTCTCACTTAACCCCATACATGCAGTCCTTCTAATGGTTGTAAGGGTACATCTGACAAATGCTTCTGATACCAATCCTGGAACATAATTGTCACTTGGGAGCCACTGTCTAATACAGCTCTTGTAGACACTCCATTCACCTTTACAGTGGTCTCCATGGAGGGACCCAATATTCTGGACCAGTCTGAGGGGCGGTAGTGGGGGCCTGGGCAACTGACCTTGCCACAAAGGACGGTGAATTAGCATTTTGGTGCCCTCACTGGGATCATGTCGTGCACCTCTTAACCACTGATTTCTTCTCCAAGCTCTCCTTGTAGCCTATATGTAACTTTGTCAGTGTCTTTTGGGGACTGGCATTCCTTTTCATGTGCCCATCTTTCCCACAATTATAGCAAAACATACTTTCTGGAGTTTGAGCTGGCGAGGCGCCACACTGGGAGCCAGGGCGGGGGATTACTAACTGGAAACCTTGGTGCCATCTCTGTCTGCGGCGTGATAAGCATTTGGAGACATCTCGTCAGTTTCTCCACTTCCATGGTCAAGGAATCGAGTTCGGAGCTGTTATCAGCAGGAGATACATGGGTGGGTACCCCCAACCCCATAGCAGATGCAGTCGGATATAGGTCAGGGCCCGTACTTGCAGGCGTGACCTTCATAAAGGGACTGTTTTTGAATTCCCGGATCTCTCTCAACAGTTCGCCCCATTGTGGCATATCTTTTCCTTGTCAGAGCACTCATTGACTGCCAACCTCTGCCCTTGAACTTCCTTAATGGGTCACCCTCAGTCACTCGGGTCGTAGCCGCAGCTATTGGTGCAGGTCCCTCCCGGGGTCGTCTTTTCTCAACTCCTCGAATTTCTCTCATTAACTCATCATAGGAGGGTGGGGATTCCAGTCGATCTGCCAGGCGTAACTGAAACAACAGCAGTTCTGAGAAGGGGGCAGACTTAAGGATCCTGTCCAGCCTGGTTAGGTCCAGTTCAGTCGCTGGCAAACTACCTTTTCTGAGGCATTCTTGCAACAATTTTTCCAGCCGAGATACATACACAGACAACAACTCCCCTTGGTACTGTTGTGCATCTCTTAGTCTCCACCATAGGTCCTCATCAGAATCTGGGCTCCCATACACATTCTCCAAGGCCTCAAGATAGGCCTGTGCAGTCGCTTCAGGGTTACTGGCCCGTTTAACACGGATGGTAGCCAGGGAAGGACCTCGGAGGCTCTCACTAACCCTCTTTCACTTTTCGCCTTCCGAGCATTGCCATTCTAGCACTTGGGGGGCAACATAGTCTATCCAGGTCTCCCAGTCATCCTCCCCTTGGGGGGTGGGAGGTGCCAGAAGATCCTCAACCTTCCGGTAGAGTCGTGACTAATGGCAGGTGCAGAAATAGGAGTCTGCATTGGTTCAGCCACCATTACGGGCACTGGAGCAGGAGAGGGTGTTGGGGAGGAACACCCCAGGTGGCAAGAATAGTTTCTTCAGTCTCCACAGTTTTCCCTCTCCAGCAACCATTCAGCAAATTTCTCCTCAAAAGTTTCAGATAGTGGTGGGGCTGATTCCCCGGTCTTACTGTCCTTAGTTATCACTCTCCAAGCAGTGAGGGCTCCCTCTGGGGTAATGGTCTGTGGCACTTTGGAGCTATCTATGGGATCCTTAAACTCTACTAGGGCCAGGAAAGTGTGGGTGAGCAGATTAGCATGCCGACCCACCACCACAAGGTTTTGTAAACCTTCCACCTTGGAAAGTACTCCCTGTACAGTGTCCGTATTGATACCCAGAGGGATGTCCAGGATAAGCATAGCATTTTGGGGGTCGATCTCCTCCCCAGTACACCACTCCACCAGCCGGTGCACAGCCACTTCTGTCGGGGTACCCATTTTTTCTTAACAGTGGTTCGTAAATATGGCCACTAGAGGACACACAATCCCAGCGGTGAGCCTCCAAGATGTAACCCCTAGATGGCGCTATCCCAGGGGCTACTACCCCTGCCTGATTTGCCACTAACAGGTTGAGGGGCCTGGATCCAATGGCGGGTGCCTCCACCCAGAGGTCAGGGTTCGCAATAGTTAAACTAACTTGGTCACAGCCCTCTGGGACACTGCAACCCCCCTTTCTTCCCACTAGTGGCCCACACAATATATCAGAATTACCTTCACAGTATACACTTACCCCCAGGTCTGGTTCCGCACTGGGACCTCCTGTGAAATGAGATACAGTGCAACAATCACAGTACAGTACTTTAACATAGACAAATACCTCAGGCAGTATAACTTTGCTGAAACAAGCAGCTCTGATTTATTTAGGGCATATAACAAGGACAGGGAAATCAGGTTAATTAGCTTATCACTCTAATAATCTACCTATGGCTCTGTGCACAGGCCTATCCCTATCAGTTACTGTCCCTGGGTACCCAAGCCCCAGTGGCTAGTCCAAACCGTGGCAGCTGGTAGGGGCCCTTTCACACAGAGAAAGGAGAATTAAACAGTCAACAGTACAGTAATTCCATTTGGATTTAATGTGGCAATTCAACAGGGACGACCTGAATTAGTACTCACGACCTCCAAATAAGATAGGGTCCTTCAATGTCAGCAGGGCTCACTTGAGGTACACAAACCTCTTCACACATCCATATAAAGAAAGCACTATACCAGGCAGGCTGCATCTGTATCCCGATCGCAATTACTGCACAATCCGGAGAACACACAACAGATTCAGTTCCTGACAGACCGTGCAATTTTCAGCAATTCCTCCAGTCTTCTACAGGGTGAGCCTGGTTTCTACTCTTCAGAGATCCTTTGATTCTTTTCACAGGACGGATTCAGTCCTAACAAGCTGTTTCACAAGCTGCAGACCGGAACTCTGGGCCTTACACACGTTTTTTGACTAAAACTGCACACTGAAAAAGCACAGGGCTCCTTCCTTCTTCACTGCCAAAGCTCAACTGAAACTCCAACCGACAAAACCGGGCACTTCCTTTGAGTTCCTCCCAGTTCTTGACTGGATTGGCTGTCACTCACAATAGACTGCTGCTGTTGGTCCAAAAAGGCACTGAAGTCTAAACTACATCTCCCAGAGTCACTGCCCATACAATCCTCTTGTGGCTGGCTCAGATTATGAGTCCAAGTTCTGATTCGTCCAAGGCACCATTTTAGAGCTAGCTTACCTCACACTGATTGGACCAGTTCAGCAGTTCAAAACTAGAATGGGGAACTAGCAGACACAGTTCTGACTGCAAAGAAAGCAGGTTAGACAAACTGTAATTTCATTATTACTCTAAATAATTTCTGGCAAACAGTTACATCTTTCACATAGGTTCCCTTTGCACTCCTAGTGACTGCAAAAATGAAGTGAATTGGCAGCAGTTCGAGTGGTACTCAAACAGAGAAACACACAGTCCCCCCATATAAACTAATTATGTCTGCAAGCAGACAGCTCTTAAAGAGACAGTACCAGAGGCTCTAAAAACACTCACTGATAAGTGGCTTAAACCCAAACACCATTCAGGCTTGGAGCATTCAAGCAAGCTCCTGGAAGTCTTTTGGGAACCCCCATTTGCAGGGGGGTTACACATTTGTTTCTCTAGCTATACCCTCCCTGTCTGCCTCCCTCCATTTGGGTCTCCTTATACTATCTGAAAGCATTTTTTTCTCATTTACGGCATTAGCTACACCCTTTAAGAACCACAGTGGCCTCTTTCTCCTCTTTCCTTTGCTTATTACCTTTAAATGGCTTGTCAGTACCTTAGTTATTCCCTCTTTTATTCTATTTCATTGAGCCTCCACCCTTCCCCAGCTATCCCCCACCCCCAAGGTATTTCCTGAGGCACTCTCTCATTTCTTTAAAAATTCAGCTCTTCTGAAGTCCAGGACAGTCGTCCTATTGTGTTTTTTCACTTACCCAATCTATATGTCAAACCACACTGTACAATGATCGCTTGAACCAAGGGGGCTACCCACTGTATTGTCTGCAATGCTGTCCCTGTTTGTAAATACCAGATCCAGCACTGCCCTATCCTAGTGGGATCTGTAACCAGCTGCCTGGGAAATGTTTCTTGCAGGGACTCTAGTGTAACCCTCCCTACAAATGAGGGTTCCCAAAAAGTCTTCCTCGAGCTTGCCTAAATGCTCACTGCCAGGCTGGTGTCCTGCGTTTTAGCAGTTTAAATGTGTTTGCCAGAGAGTGCCTGTATAGCCTCTGTGTACTGTCTCCTTAAGGGCTTCCTGGATTGCAGTCATAAGTAGTCTGAGAGGGAGCTCTGTTGAAAGATGTAACTATTTGCTGAAAATCATTTAGAGCGATAATGATAATGTAGTTTGTCTAACCTGCCTTCTCTGCAGCAAGGACTGTTTTGTTTATCTCCACTATCTTGGTCCTGGACTGTGAATTTGACCAAGCAGTTCTGGTGGGACCCAAAATGGAGCCGGACTACAGGAGCTGTCTGGAGTCAACATCTGTAGGAATTTTAGTTTGGGGCTTTTTGCACCTGAAGGGGGAGCCTTTGTTATGACTGACAGACAGATCAGCCAACCAAACCTTTTGGATTCTGGGAAAACCTCCAGGCTTGCTGGCAGTTGAATCAGATCTCAGTTGGGAGCTGAAGAAGCAAAAAGCTTGAGACAGTCAAGCAGCCGTCTGAGTAGTTTCGTGCGGGAGAACTGTGGAAAGGCCTGAGTTGTGGCCTGCATGTCTGCCTGCTGCCCGAGAGGGAGAGAAGAGAATAATTTCTGACAAAATCCAACTTTGTGAGAACGCAGTAAGCCACTGATTTATTGCCAGGATCATACCTGAAGAACGAAGATTTTGCTGAATGCGATCGGCCTGTCAGGATTTCCAGCTGCTTTTGAATCCCAGGTTTGTGCAGAGAGTGGTTTGCCTGGTGCAGTAGAATTTCCTTACATGTAAATGTGCTGTGTATTGAAAGTGGGTCGTGATTTGGTTCCCCACTGTGTGAACTGTATTCTGCTTGCTAGTACCGTGGAATCCTTTACATGTAAATGTGCTGTGTATTGAAAGTGGGTCATGATTTGGTTCCCCACTGTGTAAACTGTGTTCTGCTTGCTGGAAGCTTTATCCAGCCTAATCGGATGGAATCTGCATTCATCTCCATTCGGCCTGGACCATGCCACTCTGGCCCTGTAAGACTACCCCACTGCACAAAGAAAGCCACCGACGAGAGACCTGCCAGGCGATCAGTCCCCTGCTCCATGCTTGAACAGGAATGATGCCTCGGCGATTTGTGTGGGCCCTGCTTCTCCTGGCACTCCAGATTAACCACCTGCTGTCTCAATTTTCGTCCAGCCTGTATCCAGTCTTGGGTATTGTGAGCAATCATAAGGGTAGCTCCCTGCAACAACAGCCTAATCTAAAAGTGTGTCATCTGATTGTCTTGTTCTTTTCATAAAACGAGCCCTCCGGCTCCAAATTACAAATAGTGTGTGTTGTGCATGTTGTTTTTCTTCCATCACAGGGCCCCAACCAGCTGCAACGTTCCTGGCTAGCCCACCATTCTGCATTTGGGTACCCAGGGTGTGTGACTGTTTATGGACCCTGAAGTGTATGCATAACTGATTGATACAGCCTTTAAGCAAATTAACCTGATTACACCCCTCCCTTGTTCAAGTCCCTTAAATAAATCAGATCTAACTCTTTTTTGCAGTTACCCTGACTGTGGTTCCAGTTTGTGCAAGAGTACTGTACTGCTGTTATTTGCTGCGTATAACCTTGTTTTACAGGGGGTCCCCAGGGCTGAGCCAGAGGAAAGCCCTGGTGGTAAGTGCAAACAGTGTGGGTACTTGTGTGGTATATCAGGGGTATTGTGAAAGTGATTATTGTGCATTGTTCTGGCCACTAGTAAGGAAAGAGGAGGTTACAGTGCCCCGGAGGGCTGTGCCCAGGTTAGCTTGACCACTACCAACCCTGACCTCCAGGTGGAGGCACCTGTTTCAGAACTCAGGCCCCTTAACCTGCTACCAGCCAAGCCGGCAGGGGTAGTAGCCCCTGGGATAGTGCCACCTAGGGGTTACACTAGGCTGCCCCATCTCCTCTTTGTAGCTGTGGCCAGGATTTTCCAGTTCACATCTGGCATATTAAAGTCACCCATGATTACTACTTTCCCTTTTCTAGCCATTTTGCCAAAAACCTCCCCAAAACCCTGTCCAGTTCCTCCCCATGTTGGAGGCCTGTACTCTACACCCACTCATATAAAGGCCGTGGACCCAGCCTCTAATCCAACCCAAAGAACCTCCAGACCCTCTTTTTCCCCGCTGTGCCATTGTATTTCTTTGGCCTTTATGTCTTTGGTTACATATAACACAGCCCCATTTCCTTCTAGCCCTATCATATAAACATAGAAACATAGACTTTGATGGCAGATAAGGACCGCTAGGCCCATCTAGTCTGCCCATTTCCCTACCTACAGGATAGGCCGCAGATCCTAGTTAACCAACAGCCTATATCTTCCTGCCCCCCACAAGAATTGCCTTATGTCTGTCCCATGCATTCTTGAATTCTCCTACAGTTTTAGACCCCAACTTCCTCAGGAAGGCTGTTCCATGCATCCACTACCCTCTCTGTGAAATAATACTTCCTCACATTGCCCTGAACTGCCCTCCTTCTATCTTTAAATTGTGTCCCTTGTTCTTGCAAGTCTCTTTTTCTGAAAGATGCTACCCTCTTGGACTTTGTTGATTCCTTGAGGTACGAAAGTTTCTATCATGTCCCCCTCTCCTTCTTTCCTCAAGGGTATACATATTAAGCTCCTTTAGTCTCTCCACATCGGCTTCTGTTGCAGACCCTGCACCATTTAGTTGCCCTCCTCTGGACTGCCTCTATCCTGTCTATGTCCTTGCGGAGATGGGGTCTCCAGAACTGGACACAGTATTCCAGATGGGGTCTTACCAACTGTCTGTACAGAGGGATAACAACTTCCTGTTTTCTGCTGCTGATGCCTCTCCCTATACATCCCAGTATACCCCCGGCCCTCCCTACTGCCTTCTCACATTGCTTGCTAACCTTAAGGTCATCTGATATGATTACCCCCAGGTCCCTTTCCTGTTTTGTTGTTGTTACTACCTCCCCACCCATTGTGTATTCTTCTCCTGGGTTCTTGTTTCCCAGGTGCATTATTTTGCACTTTTTTGCATTGAATCCTTTCCTATCCTTTCAAAACATGTTGTACCCTGGTACGGCCACCTCCCAGTTGTTGGTGTGCCATGATTCTGTCATGGCCACCAGATCCAGGCCCACCTCTGCAATGGTAACCTCAAGGTCAGGAATTCTGTTCCCTAGGCTCCTTGCATTGGCACATAGGGCTCTCCACACCTTTTGTTCCTCACTGCTCCTATTTTGCCCTCCCTTCCTGAGTCCATTCCTTTACCCTTCTCTTTCCACTGGTACTGTCCTTCCTCTTTTCATCTGGTCTATGTCCACACTTCCTAGAATTTTTCTAAACCTTCTTGCTTCCTCTCAAGCCCCCCCATCCCTTCCCACTTGCACCTATTCCCACTACATGTGGGGAAATGTACTTCCCCTGGGTTATTCTCTGATGCTCCATTTTCTGGGGAGGAGGGGCTTTCACTACCTCCATCATTTCTTCTGCCTCCCCCATGGCTAATTTAAATGGCCATCAAAGTAGCATTTAAACCTTGAGCTCGGGGACCCGGACAATCAGACTGCTTAAAAAACAAAGACATTTTTCCCCACCTTTTTTATGACCATAAATTGTAAACTATTTGCTCAATGTGTGTTCTGTTTTCAATCAACTGGTCCAGCTATCAGTGTTTATCTACCAAAGGCAAAAATCCATTTTTACTGTGAGAACCAATCTATCAATATGACTGAGAACACAGATCCTTAATCAGACAGGAGCCAGATTGGGCAGGGTCACTCTGTTGAAGTACATGTTAGCTGTTGTGAGGGACAGAAACATAGAAACAGATTTTATCAGCAGAAAAGGACCTTTAGGCCTATCCAGTCTGCCCCTTGTTCCTTCCTGTTCCATCACCACTGAACCTAGCTGGTCATTGGAATCCCTCCTCCCCCCTTGTTCCTTCCTATTCCATCACCACTGAACCTAGCTGGTCATTGGAGTCACTCCCTTCCCCTTGTTCCTTCCTATTCCATCACCACTGAACCTAGCTGGTCATTGGAATCCCTCCCTCCCCCTTGTTCCTCTGCTTAACATGCTCCTGAGCCTCTCCCATGTATGCTTGAAGCTCCCCTCAGTCTCTGCCCCCAGTTCCTCCTCTGGCAGGCTGTTCCAGTCATCCACCCTTTCCGTGAAGAAGTATTTCCACACATCGCTCCTAAAATCCCTCCGCTTTAGCTTCATTGCATGCCCCCTTGTTCTAATTTTCTTTGAAGTAGACCCTCCTCTTGCACCTTGTTCACTACTGTGAGATACTTGTAGGTTTCAATCATATCCCCTCTCGCTCTCCTCTTCCGAGAGTACAAGTTGAATTCCTGCAATCTTTCCCTCGTATGATTTTTTGTGCAATCCCCTCTCCATTTTTAGTTGCCCTCCTCTGTACCACCTCCACCCTTTCAATGTCTTTATGGAGGTGCTGCCTCCAGAACTGGATGCAGTACTCCAGATGGTGCCTCACCAGTGAATGATACAGTGGCAGTACCACCTCCTTCCTCCTGCCAGAAATTCCTCTCCCAATGCACCCCAGCATCCTGCTAGCCTTTCCCACTGTTTTGTTACACTGCCCAGCCACCCTGAGGTCAGATATAATGACCCTCCAGGTCTCTTGCTTGCTTGGTGACTGTAAGCTCCACTACCCACATCTTATACGTATCCCCTGGATTCTGCAGCCTTAAGTGTATAACCTTGCACTTTTTGGAACTGAAACCCAGCTGCCACTCCCTAGACCATTCCTCTAGTTTCCCCAGATCCCTTTGCATTATCTCTACCCTTTTCTGAGTGTCAATCTAGTTACAGAGCTTTGAATCATCCACAAAGAGACACACCTTCTTCTCAACCTTCTCTGCAATGTCACTTATGAAGACATTGAAGAGGACCAGTCCTATCACGGAACCCTGTGGTACCCCCACTAGTCATTCTCCCTTCGTCTGAGCGACTACTATTTGCCACCACCCATTGCCTCCTGTCCCTTAACCAGTCTGATACTCAGCTTTTCACTTTCTCCCCCAACCCCAGGCTGCTTATTTTCTTAACCTTCTATAGGGCACAGTGTCAAAAGCCTGACTGTAGTCAAGATAGGCCACATTCACCGCTCTCCCTTGATCCACCTCCCTGGTAAACCAGTCAATGAAATCTATGAGATTAATTTGACATGACCTCCCCCATGTGAAAAAATACTGCCAGTGGTCCTGCAGCCCTTTTGCCTCCGGGTGTTCCACGGGCCTCTCCTTCAGTAGGGGCAGTGGGGGAGAATACATATGTCTTCAGAAAACTGTGAAAGGCAGAGTATTTGTTAATGTCCTGAAAGGTATCAGTCATTTTTCACCTAAGATGGTATCTAGCATGAGGAAAGTGAAGTTTTTCATCACTTTTTTCTTTTGATGCTTTTTCCTGCAAGCACATTTATTTTAAATTCTTTCCAGTATCTAATATATTGTGTAAATAAAGTAGGCTTTTTTCTCCTCTAAACTCTTTTTACCTTGTTGAGGCAGGTGGGCAGGTTATCAGCCCTGTCCCCACCCCTCCTGACCACCATCCACCTCCCCTGCTCCACTGGGGGCTAAGACTGCCTAGGTCGAGTCAGGAGAATGAGGTCTATCCTCCTCCCAGCATACACCTCCTGATGCCTCTGGTGGTCTCTGGCTGAGAGAGGGTGGGCAGGGCTTCATAAAACCCTCTGTCCCATTTTCTATTTTCTGGTGCCATGTTCCCCTGCCATAATGGCATGGCAGGAAGTGCACATGGAGGTTTGTATGCACTGCAGAGCCATGGCCCCTCCCTTCAAGCAACTTGTTAACCTGTACTTCCACCAGGCATCCGCCTGGTGGCAGTCAGAGGTGGAGAAAGCTAGCCTCCCCTAAGCAGGAGAGGGGAGCAGTCCATCAGATGCTCAGTCCTCTCCCTCTCCGGCTCACCCCAACCAACACGTGCTCATTCTCAAACAGGGGTCACTGGTGTGGGAGGAGGTAAAGCATGCAATGTGCCAGCTCTCCATGCCACTGGGCTGGCTTAATAGAGTAAGCTTTCATTTATAAGAAATTAACTGTGGTACATTTTAAAGAAGGTATTGTGAATTGAGGTACTATAGCCATCATTCTGAAGGGACATGCTATCCTAGTTAAAGTAATTAAAGAAAGTACAGTTATGTACTTACCATAAAACAGTATATCTTCCAGAGAATCTCTTCCCTTAAGCCACACCTTTGGAACAACAGCCATGAGGCATTAGGACCACACGGAAACTTTTGCTAAACTGGGAATACTCACATAGACGTCATGTGACAGCACATGTGTAACTGGGTGGCCCTACCTCTCCTCAGTTCCCTGCCAGAGATCAGACTCAGTGGGCTGTCCTTTTTTCAGGAAATATGAGAGTAAGCCAGCACCAAACACGCTAGGTGACAAGTGCTGGCGAGAGCACCATGGAGAAAAAATACCAGTGTGAATGTATTGTGTCATCCGAGGTGGATGGAGGGAGGGTCGGCATGGCTTAAGGGAAGAGATTCTCTTGAAGACCTACAGTTACAATAAGTATATAACTATATTATCTTACTTTAAGGATATCTCTTCCCCTAAGCTACACCTTTGTAGCGAGTTCCAAGCAGTACCAAGAACAATGAGAGGATGGCAGTCTGGATCAAGAGAGAAGGCCTTGGAGGACTGCAAGGTCAACACCAGCACATTTGCACAAGGCAATGTCCAGACTGTAGTGCTTAATGAAGGTGTGGACTGTACTTCAAGTGGCTGCAGCACAAATGTCAGCAACAGAGACATTTTTGAAAAAGGTGGCAGAAGTGGCCATACCCCTTGTGGAATGAGCACGAACAACACCTACAATGTGTTAGCCATTTTGATAGGCACTGTTTAGGTACAGGAGTGCCCTCTTCCCCAGGGGTGAATGAAACAAAAAAGCTGAGAGGACTTTCTGCAGTCCTTGGTGTGAGTAATATATCTTAAGATTCTATGGCAGTTGACGTTCAATGCCAAGAAGTGTAAGGTCATGCACCTAGGGAAAAGACACCCAGGAAAAAATTACTATCGGGGGGAGACAACTAGCCATTATGAACCTTGTCACAGCATGTGGGAATATATTTCAGATGAGGCAAATTTATAGGTTTAAACACACTGTGGTGTAATTTTTTTCAAAAGTTAGAAAAATAATAAGTGAAAACAAAAAAAATGTAAAGAAAATCACTACTTAACATCAGTAGTTTCTCACATAATATAGTCCTGGATCTTAGAGCTCCTAAGACCCTTCTCATGTGCATTCAACAGCTTGTCTGCCTCTCCTCACTCAGGGCTGAGCCCCACTAGACTGAACTGAAGTAAACTCACTGAAGAGGTTTTTATATCTTTTTGGTGGGATCATCTGACTGAGCCCTCTTCTAGTTACAAGTCTGGACATGTTGTTTCATGTCTGAACAGGTTTCAAAACCAAGGGGGATGGGTTATTTCAGGGGACTTCCTGGTTCAGTTAAAGGTACAGTGTATATATCCACAGATACTGACTTTCTACAGTATATCTCTGATCCACAGTGACAAAGCTCTTTTATACACAGAACCTTATACAGTAACAAGTTTATAATGTGAATTTATGAAAATACCTTTAGGATTTATTATAAAACTGCACTAATCATAACATTATTATTGTTTTATATGACTTCAAACTCTGTATTCATTCCTATTTAAAATAACCTTCACGTTTTTTGTACACAAAATGCACTTATACACTTTACACAACACCTCTCCGGGTGTTTGGCATCATTCCAGGGACTGGATGGATGGAAATGGAAAAAGGATGAAAAGAGAACTAGTAGGAAGTTTAGTAGGGAAAGTAAAGAGCTACACTAGGTGGCCAACCTAAGATAGGTTGGCCACCTAGTGTAGGTGGGTGGCCAACCTAAAGTAGGTGGGAGAAAGAAGAAAAGCAAAGAGAAAAGCGGTAGCTGTTGCTAGGAAATAAGGAGATAGAAAAGTGGTCCATCAGTCACAGCTGAGTGTGTAGCCTAACTCTGCCACAAACCTAGAACGAGAACTAGGTGTCATGGTATCCAATGACCTAAAGGTAGGGGGACAGTGTGAGAAGGTGGCATAGAAAACCAGTAACATCCTCGGTTGCATTGGAAGAGGGATCACAAGCAGAAAGTGCGAAGTGATAATCCCACTTTACAGATACTTGGTGAGGCTACACCTTGAATACTGTGTCCAGTTCTGGAGACCCCACCTTAAAAAGGATATAGACTGTCTGGAAACTGTGCAAAGAAGAGTTACAAAGATGATTCAGGACCTCCACCATGAACCCTATGAGACAAGACTTAAAGAATTAAACATGTACTCCCTGGAACAGAGGAGACATGATAGAAACCTTTAAATACCTAAAAGGTATAAACTCAGTACAGAATTAGAACCTCTTCCAAGAAAATAAGGAAGCAAGTACTAGAGGCCACAACAGATGTCTAATGGGAGGAAGATTCTGGAGCAACATTAGGAAATTTTTCTTCACCAAAAGGGTGACAGAACTGGCTGCCGCAGGGGGTTGTGGATGCCAAGACAGTTAAGGAGTTCAAAATATCTTGGGACAGACATAGCAGAATATTGAAATGAGGGACTATACGGGGGGAGGGAGGTCAAATAACGGGCAGACTAGATGGATCACGAGGTCCCCATCTGCTGTCATGTTCTTATTGACATCAAACACAAAGGGACACCACTGCTGAGATGGCTGAAAGAGGGTGAGAGGGAGTTAGACTTTTTTGGTGCCGAATCAACTTCCTCCTCTCCACTGCACAGCCATCGGATCCATTTTCTTCTTGCTGCCAGTGACTGAAATTCCGCCAACTGGGAGGATGGACAGCTGCTTTGGGGGTGGAGTCTGTGGGTATCAAGTGATGACAGCAATAATAAATAAGCGACTGTAAAAACAGTGACTCATTTATAGTGCTATCATCATCATCATCAGCTCCCCTGCAAAGGTAGCGATGGAACAGCGAGGAGAGCGATTGGAAGGGGAGGGATATGGAGGTGGAGGAGAGGGATAGGAAGGAGGGTTTAGATGGGAAGAAGAGCCTGCTGCAGCTGAGCCAGCCCTGCGGTGTGGTGGTGAGGGTGGCTGGCTACGGTGCAGTAGGCACTAGGTTCGGGACAGACGGGGCGAGTATTTGCAGCTGCCCCCTCAGTTTTGCCCCTCCTTTCATGCACTCCCCTGGGTTGACAATCTAATAGCAAGTGCGGTGACAACCCGTAAAAACACTAAGTGGTACCGGAAGTGGGGTCGCCAGGAACTGTATATCACTGAAATGTTTTTCAGCGATATACACACGCCATAATAGCGATTGCTGTTTTGCGATCGCTATTATGACATGGAACCAAGTCTGTGGAGCCTGCCAGGTTTCAAAATCTAAAGCTAGTGCTTGTTCAAACAAAAAGGGGCACTGCCGCCAAAACAGCTGTAAGAGGCTGAGAGGGAGCTTGTCTTTTTTGGTGCTGAAAGAGCTCCCTCAGCTCCACCAGAGGTTGCAAGCCTACTCAGCCACTGGGCCCCAATTTAAGCCTGCACAGCCGCTGGGTAAGTTTCCCTCTTGCTGCCAGTGACTGAAATTCTGCCAGTTGGGTGAATGGATAGCTGCTCGGGGTGGGGTGGAGTGCATGGAGTTCACATCTCCCCAAAAAGGTCTCTGCTCTCGAGTGGTCCTCCCACTTGCAGTCCTCGCTAAGGACGAGTGCAAAGGACTGAACTCTACCATCTGCTAGCCACGTTGCCTCTCTGAAAATGTTTTTTTCTTTTCATTATTCTATTTATCTATTTTCCCCCCATTTTTACATGTGGTCACCTGCGCGTCCCTGGCGTGAGCGTGCACGTGTGGAGGCACATGCATGCCGCGCACTGCAGGACGCCCCACCCTACCAGTCAACCATACCAGCCTGCGCTGCCACCGGACCTCCACCCGGTGATGGCAGGACTATGGGAGGGCAACCTCCCACCCCTAGAGAGGAGAGTCACTAGGCTCGATCCTGCTCCACCCTCCCACCTGGCACCCGATGACCAGAGGTCGTTCCTGAACCTGGTTCACTGGCACAGCGTGAAGTAAGGCAGAGATGCCTCAACCCTCAGCACCACCAGGCTGGCCTGCCTCTCTGCAAATTTTTACTGACTGCCTGCTTGACCTACTGTACATAATTGTAAAGCACTTTCACTGCAAAGTAATCCTTGCTGTTTTCCAGCTCATTAAAAGGATGGTGTGCCAACTACAACTGTGACTTCCCACCTGGTCATAGCTGAAGTATTTACTATTTGATACTTGTCTCTCATATCTACTCTGAAGCAGGCTGAACTACATCTTAGCCCTATTTCTCCAGTAAGGTCACCAAGTTCTCTTGCTAGATCTATGGAGCTTGTCAAAAACCTCAGCTTCTGCTTACTGTCTACCCAGGTCACCTATAAATTTGTGTTTCAAGCTCACAGACTTCATTGTGTTACACCGCTCGAGGTTGGACCTCCGGGGAGGGGGGTTACGGTCTGTTTTAAGACCAAACTGGGCCTCACGAATGTACCAGTTGAGGAGGCTGAGACATTCGAGTGGAAGTACTGTAGTGGCAGGTGTGAGTTGTAGGATCGCCCTCATCTACCGTCCACCAGGTGATGAGAAGTGTTTCCTGCAGGAAGCAGCGGACTTCGTGATCGACATGGCATTCGAGTCACCCAGGCTGATGGTCCTGGGTGACTCAACACCTGGGTCGATGACAAACTCTCACAATTTGGACAATACTTCCTCCATCTGATGACATCTTTGGGCCTTACACAAGTTGTTACTTCTGCCACTCATAAAGGTGGTCACTCCCTTGACTTAGTCTTCCTCCTGGGGATCAAAGCCTTTGATTTGGGGGTGGAACCTGTCAGATGGTCCAATCACTACACAATGGGGTTCAGTTTTTGTGCCCCCTTCATAGGCCTACCCCTGTGGAGATGGTCAGGTACCGCCCTTTGCGAGATGTAAGTTCTAAGCACCTGGTGGCAGCACTCAACTATCGGAGCTTTCTGAAGTGCCCTGGTTTGGGCTTATAATAAAGTCATCTCCTCGGTTCTGGATATCATTGCTCCTGTTTGTGTTCGTCCTCTCCCCCTTTGCCCTCTGTCCCCATGGCTTGATGGGACCTTGAGGGAGATGCGGTGACAAGGATGAAGAATAGTGCGTTGCTGGCGGAGATCCGCCCTTGATGCCAACCATCTTAGATTGATGGATCATCATCAAGTCTATCATTCTGTAATCTCCCATAAGAAGGCAGAGTTCCTGTCCGGGGAGATGGCGGCTGCTCAGAACCGACCAGCTCAGCTCTTTTGAACTGTAGACAGACTGTGCAACCCAGTCTGCCTGCAGGTTCGAAGAGCCTTTTCACAAGTAGAGTGTGAAGAGCTTGCTTGCTTCTTTGTGGCTAAGGTGGCTTACATCAGGGCAGCTCTCCAACCTGAACCCACTGCAGGAGAAGCTATGAATTGGCGCTTGATCACTGTCCCCAGGCTCTCCTGGAGTTCCTTTGACTGGCCGGAGTTCAATGATGTCATGTGGATTGCCCAGGGTATGCGCCCTACATGCTGTAGTTTGGATCTGGGCCACCTTCCCTGATTAAGGGTTGTTGTGATACTATTGGCCTGGTCCTAGCATGGATAGTCTGGTGCCCCTTGGAGACGGGTGAGTTTCCTAGCTCCCTGAAGGAGGCAGTGATCACGCCCCTCCTGAAGAAAGCTTCTTTGGACCCAGAGTGCCATGCTAATTACAGACCAATCTCTAACCTTACAACTGTAGAACCATTTGACCATCCATGACATTTCTGAAACAGTCCAGTCTGGTTTTCGAAAGAGGCATAGTACTGAGACTGCACTGGTTCAGGTGCTCAATGATCTCTTGATGGCGAGAGATTGGAAGAGCCGTTCCATCTTGGTTCTTCTTGATCTCTCTTCAGTGTTTGACACTGTAGACCATGGGGTTCTTCTCGAACACCTCAGGTTCATCTGCGGCCTGTCTAGTACAGTCCTCGGGTGGTTTAGATCTTTTCTCACTGGCAGAACTCAGAGGGTGTTGTCGGGGATTAATTCCTCTGGTCCAATCTCTGTCATGTGGGGTACCTCAGGGTTCCGTGTTGCCCCCCATGTTGTTGCCGTGTACATGCTGCCCCTCGGAGACTTAAGAAGTTACAGGCTGAGGTTTCACTGCTATGCTGATGATACCTAACTCCACCTATCTTTTGCACCTGACCAGGATAGAGCTCTATCGATATTTAACAACTGCCTCACTGAAATCCAGAACTGGTTGAATTTGAGTTGGCTGAGGTTGAACTCGGAGAAGATGGAGGTGTTGGTTGTGGACCTGGGTTGCCGGATAGAGGGGGATGGGGGCTGGTTTGCCTTCAGGACATTTTCTTGGTGGCTCCCAGGTCCCTACCTCTGAACAGGTGTGAAACCTAGGGGTGATTTTTGACAACGGGCTGACACTGCGATCGAAAGTGTCGGCAGTCGTCAAATCATCCTTTTACCTTCTGAGGAACATCTCCAGGTTTAAGCACCTAGTTCCGTCCAGTGATCTGCCTACATTGGTCCACGTCTTTGTGACCTCACGCCTTGATTATTGTAACTCCCTTTATCTAGGGGTACCAGGGGTTGATATCCACCACCTGCACGTAGTGCAGAATGCTGCAGCCCGGTTACTGACCGGTACTCCCCGTACCTGTCATATTTCTCTGGTACTGCGCAAACTGCTCTGGCTGCCAGTACAGTGGCAGATCACCTTTAAAGTCGGACTTCTGACTTATAAAGCCCTACATGGACTTGGCCTGGACTACCTGAATAAGCTTCTGGTACCTTACTGCCCTAGGCGATCGCTCCGCTCGGCGCACGAGGGGTTGCTAGAGATTCCAATTTTTTTTTTTTAATCTTCGGGGGCCCATGCATTTATGTACGTAGCCCCAGACCTTTAGAATTTTCTACCCAGTCTGCTTCTGGAGTACGCGTCCGTGGAGGAATTTAAACAGGCCCGAAAGACCCATTTGTGGTATCAGGCATACTCAACTTGATAATATTTTATAGAATTTTATGAACCTAGTATGTATTGTATCTGTGTTTTATTGTATTGTATTTATTTGAAGTTTGTTGTTGAGGCGCCTTGGTTTTAGAAAGGCGCGGTAGAAATAAAGATTATTATTATTATTATTTACTGCTACATTTTATCTGATCCTACTATTACTGTCTTCATTGCCATAGTTCCGAATGCTACTCCACTGTTATTCTTTATTATATAGCCATTGTTTACTGCCCTGCTGTCATTTTTAAGATATACAGTATTGCCTTTGTTTAAGTACTCTGGTTGCATACAGAACTACCGGACATAAACCTGGGTCACCTAGTTCTACTGTTTACTGCTCTATCATTATTCTTAAGTTAGACAGCCATTGTTTAAGTTCTCTGGTTACATATAACACTGCCAGACATGAACTAGAGTCAGCTGGTTCCTTTGCCTGATCTCTGGTCCCAGCCAAGAACCTTAACCCCTGCTTACTTCCTAGCTGGGTCACCCAGTAATTTGTGTTTCCAAACTCAGACTTTCCAAAATGTTGCTCATTTATCTGCTGCTTTTCGCATTTTGCCTCCACAGCCAGAGTCCTGCTCAGAGTTCTTCTGTTATTCCTTAGACTTATTGCCACTGTTTAAGTACTCTGATCACTTTTAGCTCTACCAGACATGGTCTATGGGGCTCTGCTGTTGCATTCTGTCAGTACTGTTAAACATACTTTGTCTTATCTAAATTTAACTCACCTCACCATGCTTCTTTCTCTTCCTCTCTATCTTATATTCTTCTCCCTCTTATCCCTATGCCCTCCCCCCAGGCCTACTCGTATATCTCCTATCCTCTACTCTCTCTCTCTTTTCCCCCTCACTCCACTTCCTCTTCGTGCTTTACCATCTACCCTCCTTCACCTTCCCCCTGTTCTTCCCCCCATACACCCTGGACTACTACTACCACATCCTTCAGCCTTGAATTCCTCTACCATGCCTGTCTCGCCCCTCCACTCTCCCACCTTTGTCCCTCTCCCCCTCAGTCAAGGGGGTGGAAATCTCACTCCATTCTCCTCTTTATGTTCCTCCTTGTTGGCGATGTTGAATCCAACCCCAGCCCCCCCTTCTTCTTCCCCTCTCCCTACTTTCCCCAAAGGCCTCAGCATCTTCCACCTCAATGCAAGGAGCCTCCTCCCAAAGCTCAACTCCGTTAAAGTTTGGATCTCCCAGCACTCTCCCAATCGCTTATGCTTCTCTGAATCACAGCTCTCCTCTAGAGTGCCTGACTCCACTGTAGTGCTTTCCATCACCTCTTCCATCAGGACCAAGACGAGTGAGATTGTGGGGTTGTCTTATATGTCCGACAGAACTGGTCCTATTCCATCTCCTGTGAGCCTGTCCCATCCTATCATGAGCTCCTGTTAGCCAAATTATCCCTCCGTTCCACTCTCCCCATCTTTATCAGTGTCTTTTATGTCTCTCCAAAAATCTCTCCCACATCCTTGCTCGATTCCCCTCATCTCTCATTTCTCAGGCTGCCTGCAGTGAGCTCATCCTCCTTAGGGACTGCAACATGAATCGGCTTTTCCCTGCCTCCAGGCCCACTATCCACAAGATGTATAGGCTGAGATTAGAGTAATGAGCTTGGTACATCCAGCAGACCTGGGTTTGAGTCCCACAACCTCTACTTTCTTACTGTGACACTCTGAGCATGTCACTTAACCTCCCCAGTGCTCCAGATCACCCTGAAAACAGGTGCTTGTGCCTAGTAGGCCTTACAATAAACAAAAAAAAACCAAAAACTGAGACCATAAAGCTTTCACAACTAATCACTGAACCCACTCAGCTCAGTCCACACTCCCCAACCATTTCCAGCTGGACTGGGTGCTCTCCTCCAATCCCCACCATATCATAGCAGTAGGCATTCTTTACTAAAGTTCACTAAGGTTGTAGCTAGCAGCAAAAGGCAGTGACAATGAAAGCTCCTGTCGAATTATTTACATCCTGTCAGAAGCCATCAATTGAGTCTATATTTAAAGGTAGACTTGGATTCACGGATGAATACATGTAAAGGAAGGGAATTCCAGAACTGCACCACACTCAATGAGGAAAAGTTCCCCCTCCTAACAGTGTGAAACCTGAGCTTAGAGAGCTGCAATGGATATCCTTGGGTCTCTACAGTGATCTGCTTAAAATCCAGGCCCGTTTCTGACATGAGTAGTTGGGTCTTTTAAAATATCCCAGACACACAGCAAATTTTCCACGTAGTCTTCTACTGTAGAATCCACTTAAATGCACACCCGTTTTGCACACAGAAAATTGGCATTTAAGCGGAATGTGCATACCCAAAATTGCTGATTGGCAGCTGTATTAAATATTCAAGGACACATTTAGAGCATACAAATTTAATTTCCATCAAAACAGTTAAATACAGACTACAACAAGCATTTGTCAATGCCGAATGTTGCTTGCTTCTATGTGCTGTTTAGGTATTTGGAAGTCATTGGAGTGCAAATATTGAAAATTTGCGAACTTACGAGCGTGCGTAGGAACTGCGCAATGCACACTCGTAAAACAGTCATTTTTAGGAATTTTTTCACCAAATTTTCAACATAGCCATTTTAAGACCTCTGCTCATGAACAGTGTCACTGTGATTTTCTTAATGTGTCCCATACATTGAGTTCGCATACCGACTGCGCCATTGTGCGCTACATGGGCGGAAACACGTTTTGGGCAGGATGTGAAAAATGACAGCTGTACTGCTCATAAGGAGGTGTGTTAAAATGGCAATGTTGAAAATCTGGACTGGAAATATTGAAAATTCGAAAACCTACGAGCGTGCGTAGGAACTGCGCAACGCACACTCATCAAAACAGTCATTTTAGGAATTTTTCACAAAATTTTCAACATAGCCATTTTAAGACCTCTGCTAATGAACAGTGTCACTGTGATTTTCTTAATGTGTTCCATACATTGATTTTACACTGACTGCGCCATTGTCGCTACATGAAGCGAGCACTGCGTTTTGGGCAGGATGTGAAAAATGACAGCTGTACTGCTCATAAGGAAGTGTGGTAAAATGGCAATGTTGATAATCTGGAGTGAAAATATTGAAAATTTGCAAATTTACGAACATGCATAGGAACTGTGTAACGCACGCTCGTAAAACAGTCATTTTTATGAATTTTTCGACCAAATTTTCAAAATAGGCTTTTTAAGAGCCCACCTTATGAACACTGATAGTGTTGTTTCATTAACCATTCCAGAAAGGTGATTTTGCGCAGTGACTGCGAAATCACCCTTTGGGCCTGAATAACGCCATGACAGTGACAGCATTAATGAGAAGGGGTCCCAAAAACCCCACGTTGAAAATTTGGTGCAAAAATTCCAAAAAATGCCTGAGATATGCAATAAAGTTGAAAAAACCCTATCTATCCCATTATACAGCTTACCGGCATTTCCTCAGTTCGCGGTCGGCTTTGAAGAGTGCAGACGTGTTCCTGGTCCACCGATGATCATCGTGCCAAGCTCCGAGGTAAGTATGGGGTGAGGTGGGGAGGCAGGAGGGTGCGCAGTGGGTGGGGAGACAGCGATGGAGCGTTTTCTTATTTACAGGTTTTTTTTTTTTTTTTTTTATTTAGGCGATGTGGGACGTTTGCCACGCTGGGGTGGGCTCCCAGCATGGCAGCAGGAAAAGCTGTTTGGGGACATGGAGCCGATGGAGGATTGGGCACCCCATCAACAAAACAAGATTTGCCACACTGGGGTGGGCTCCAGCGTGGCACCAAAGCTGGGGCGTGCAGTCTTGGAGCCGACGTGGGGATTGGGTACCCCTGTCGGCTAGAACAGTTTTTGTCACGTTGGGGTGGGCTCCCAGCGTGGCATCTGGACAGCTGTTTGGGGGGGCGTGGAGCTAACGGGGGATTGGGCACCCCCGTCGGCCATACAGTGTGTGCGTGGGGGGAGCGCATCAGCACGCAATATGCGTGCTTGCGCGTGTGTGTGCATGGGGGGAAGAGCTCTGCTCACTGAAGTGGAGCTCTCCCTTTGAACTGTATGCCACTGCATTTTCAGCTTGTCATAGACAGCTGCAGCAGTGATTGGTTAACTGAGGCCGAGCCTGCAAACACACTGAATGCATTGGAAGATGGGCTGACACACCTCCGAAAACTCGGATGATGGCACTATGTTTCTTGCACATGCGTGCAAGCAACATAAAAATGAGTTAAAAGGCATTATGTTTCTTCATTAAAGTTGATCAGCTTGTACTACACTAATTAAATTATAGTACTGTAATGCAGTACAGCTGGTTTTAAAAATGTTTAATTCATTCATACATTCATTACAGTTCCAAGTCTCCCCCCAATCCCGTATTTGCTGTGCCAAAGAATGAGGTAATTTTGCTTTTCTTTTTTTTTTTTTAATTCAAAGTTTATTCATTTTCACATGTAACCCCTAGGTGGCGCTATCCCTAGGGCTACTACCCCTGCCTGCTTGGCGAGTAGCAGGTTAAGGGGCCTGAGTTCTGAAACGGGTGCCTCCACCTGGAGGTCAGGGTTGGTAGTGGTCAAGCTAACCTGGGCACAACCCTCCGGGACACTGTAACCCCCCCTTCCTTACTAGTGGCTGAAACAATACACAATAATGACTTTCACAATACCCCTGATACACCACACAAGTATCCACACAGTTTGCACTTACCACCAGGGCTTTCCTCTAGCCCGGCCCTGGGGACCCTCTGTAAAACAAGGTTATACACAGCAAATAGCAGTACAGTACTCTTGCACAAACTGGAACCACAGTCAGGGTAAATGCAAAAAAGAGTTAGATCTGATTTATTTAAGGGGCTTGAACAAGAGAGGGGCGTAATCAGGTTAATTTGCTTAAAGGCTCTATCAATCAAACAGTTATGCATGCACTTCAGAGTCCATAAACAATCACACACTCTAGGTACCCAGATGGAGAATGGTAAGCTAGCCAGGAATGTTGCAGCTGGTTGGGGCCCTGTGATGGAATTAAACAACATGCACAACACACACTATTTGTAATCCGGAGCTGAAGGGCTCAGTTTGTGAAAAGAAAACAACAAGACAATCAGATGACACACTTTCAGATTAGGCTGTTGTTGCAGGGAGCTACCCTGATGATTACTCACGATACCCAAGACTGGACACAGGCTGTATGAAAACTGAGACTGCAGGTGGTTGATCTGGAGTGCCAGGAGAAGCAGGGCCCACACAATTCGCCAAGGCATCATTCCTGTTCAAGCGTGGAGCAGGGGACTGATCCCCAGGCAGGTCTCTCATCGATGGCTTCCTCTGTGCAGCGGATAGTCTGGCTGGGCCAGTGTGGCAAGGCCCAGGCCAAATGGAGACAAATTCGCACACAGTCTGTTCTGGGCTGGATACAGCCTCCAGCAAGCAGAACACAGTGCACACAGTGGGAAACCAAATGGCGATCCACTAACAACTCACAGCACATTTACATGTAAGAAAATTCTACTGTACCAGGCAAACCACTCTCCGGTCACGATCGAAAAGTCTCTGCACAAACTGGGGATTCAAAAGCAGCTGGAAATCCTGACATGCGGATCACATTCAACAAAATCTTAGGTCTTCTTCAGGTATGAGCCTGGTAGAAAATCAGTGGCTTACTCTGTTCTCACAAACTTGGATTTAGTCTGAACTGATTCTCTTCTTCCTCTCAGGGGCAGCAGGCAGGCACACAAGCAAAAACTCAGGCCTTTCCACAGAGACTGTCTTGAGCTCTTGCTTCTTCAGCTCACAACTTAAGATTTGCCTCCAACAGCAAGTAGCTTGGGAATTTCCCCAAGATCCAAAAGGTTTGGTTGGCTGATCCTCCTGTCAGTCACAACAAAGTCTCCCCCTTCAGGTGCAAAAACGCGCAAAAAGCCCCAAACTACAATTCCTACAGATTTTGACTACAGACAGCTCCTGTAGTCCGGCTCCATTTTAGGTCCCTCCAGTAATGATGGGTCCAATTTGGCAGTCCAGGACCAAGATAGTGGAGATAAACAAAACAGTCCTTGCTGCAAAGAAGGCAGGTTAAACAAACTACATTATCATTATCACTAAATGATTTTCAGCAAATAGTTACATCTTTCAACAGAGCTCCCTCTCAGGTTACTTATGACCACAATCCAGGCAGCTCTGAAAGAGACAGTACACAGAGGCTACATAGGCACTCTGTGGTAATCACATTTAAACTGCTAAAACGCAGGACATCAGCCTGACAGCATTTAGGTAAGCTCGAGGAAGACTTTTTGGGAACCCCCATTTGTAGGGGGGGGTTACACCCTTCCCTGCCGGGAGAAAACTTGGCGTCTGCATTAAGTCTGTACCATCATGCATAAGTTAACATAAACTTATTACTTGACTATACATATTCACTACACTTCATGATACTATATCCATTCTGACAACACATTGTGCATATTTCACACAGGTAAATTGAACATTACTATACTGAATCGGGTAATAATTTCTTGTACCTTAAACAATGCAAGAGTGGTCCCTTCCCTATCAGCTAACTTGGGGCTAGAGGGGGCAGGGGCACCATGGCGAGAGGGAAAGACAAGTAACCTGGAATTGGCTGTGAAGCTCAATTTGGGCAGTGAGCTGGTGAGACAAACACCTTTGTGCACCACATTGACAGGCAAATCCACTGGCCTCCGGGAGAATCATAACTGAGGCGTACTACTGGCTTGACAGCTCGGCCAGTCTTTCTGAGGGGGACAACTACAGTCTCTGTACTCTCAGCACTGATCTGGGGACTCTCGTCACTTGTGAGGGGTGCCTCTGCCTGGGTGGGAATGTCCAAACTTGGGGCACTGTCAACTCCTTGCTCTGCAGGCTCTGTTTCTACACTCTACTCATTTTGTGAAGGCTCAGGCACAATCAAGCTTTGAGGCCCTGATGGGAGGGTGGTCAGCACTGTCAGTGTTCTTCAAGGTCTGGTATGTCACCAGAAAGACTCAAACCCTCAGCCCCTTCTTCAAGCAAATCATACAGTTCCACAATACTCAGAGACTCAACATCTTCAGACGTGATACTCTGCACTTCACTTTCTGGGAGCATTGGCTCCAAGGACGAAGCTGGGGGGGTAAGGAAGTCCAGAAGGCCTAGCTTCATCCCCACAATTTATCAGGGGGTTACCTCAAAACAGCTGACTCAGTTCATAAGAGGGGTAATAGGCATGGTCGTATTCACTTTCTTCAGAAGTGGACTGACAGTCACCATCATTCTGGGCCTGCTGCAGAGGAAACCTTAAATCTGTGACCACTGGGGTAGGTTGACTCGGTCTGTTTCTTGCAGCAGTATAAGTCACTGGCCCAGTGGGCTCAGTTTCTGGGGGTTCAGCCTCAATCATGACTTGGCCGATAGGTAGCAAGTGGTTACGGTGCATGGTCTTGAAAGCTTTGAAGTTGCTCTCTGGAAGCACCTTGTACACAGGTAAATCATCCAACTTTCCAACTACTACATGGGGAAGATGGTGCCACCGATCAGCAATTTTGTGTTTACCATGCAATCCCAAATTGCGTAACACCACACGGTCTCCACGTCGAAGCTCTTGAGCCTTTACTTTTTTATCATGCCTCTCTTTTGGCTAGATTTCTCTTAGTGACCATTGTCTGGGCCAGTTGATAGGTATGGTTCAACAGAGCTTTCAGTTTTTGTACATATTGCAAGTAGTTTTCGTCTCGGACCCCATCTGGAGAGACCCCAAAACAGACATCAACTGACAGCCAGGCCTCTCTCCCGAACATGAGGCAGTAGGAGGAGAACCCAGTAGCATCATTTTTCGTGCAGTTGTATGCGTGTACCAAGGTGCTAATCTGCTGGCTCCATTTATGCTTGTGTAACCCCTAGATGGCGCTATCCCAGGGGCTACTACCCCTGCCTGATTTGCCACTAACAGGTTGAGGGGCCTGGATCCAATGGCGGGTGCCTCCACCCAGAGGTCAGGGTTTGCAATAGTTAAACTAACTTGGTCACAGCCCTCTGGGACACTGCAACCCCCCTTTCTTCCCACTAGTGGCCCACACAATATATCAGAATTACCTTCACAGTATACACTTACCCCCAGGTCTGGTTCCGGCACTGGGACCTCCTGTGAAATGAGATACAGTGCAACAATCACAGTACAGTACTTTAACATAGACAAATACCTCAGGCAGTATAACTTTGCTGAAACAAGCAGCTCTGATTTATTTAGGGGATATAACAAGGACAGGGAAATCAGGTTAATTAGCTTATCACTCTAATAATCTACCTATGGCTCTGTGCACAGGCCTATCCCTATCAGTTACTGTCCCTAGGTACCCAAGCCCTAGTAGCTAGTCCAAACCGTGGCAGCTGGTAGGGGCCCTTTCACACAGAAAGGAGAATTAAACAGTCAGCAGTACAGTAATTCCATTTGGATTTAATGTGGCAATTCAACAGGAGCAACCCTGAATTAGTACTCACGACCTCCAAATAAGATAAGGTCCTTCAATGTCAGCAGAGGCTCACTTGAGGTACACAAACCTCTTCACACATCCATATAAAAAAGTACTATACCAGGCAGGCTGCATCTGTATCCCGATGCAATTACTGCACAATACGGAGAACACACAGCAGATTCAGTTCCTGACAGACCGAGTGCAATTTTCAGCAATTCTTCCAGTCTTCTAGGGTGAGCCTGGTTTCTACTCTTCAGAGATCCTTTGATTCTTTTCACAGGACGGATTCAGTCCTAACAAGCTGTTAGCACAAGCTGCAGACCGGAACTCTGGGCCTTACACACGTTTTTGACTAAAACTGCACACTGAAAAAGCACAGGGCTCCTTCCTTCTTCACTGCCAAAGCTCAACTGAACTCCAACTGACGAAACGGGCACTTCCTTTGAGTTCCTCCCAGTTCTTGACTGGATTGGCTGTCACTCACAATAGACTGCTGCTGTTGGTCAAAAAGGCACTGAAGTCTAAACTACATCTCCCAAGTCACTGCCCATACAATCCTCTTGTGGCTGGCTCAGATTATGAGTCCAGTTCTGATTCGTCCAAGGCATCATTTTAGAGCTAGCTTACCCCACACTGATTGGTCCAGTTCAGCAGTTCAAAACTAGAATGGGAACTAGCAGACACAGTTCTGACTGCAAAGAAAGCAGGTTAGACAAACTGTAATTTCATTATTACTCTAAATAATTTCTGGCAAACAGTTACATCTTTCAGATAGGTTCCCTTTGCACTCCTAGTGACTGCAAAATGAAGTGAATTGGCAGCAGCTCGAGTGGTACTCAGAGAAGCACACAGTCCCCCATACAAACTAATTATGTCTGCAAGCAGACAGCTCTTAAAGAGAGTACCAGAGGCTCTAAAACACTCACTGATAAATGGCTTAAATGCCAAACACCATTCAGGCTTGGAGCATTCAAGCAAGCTCCTGAAGTCTTTTGGGAACCCCCATTTGCAGGGGTTACACCTTCCTGGCCTGGGAAAGCTTGGCGTCCGCGTCAGCAAGTACCCATAGTTTCAACTGCAACCATATACATTTGCATTAGGCTCGCACATGTGATCATCAGTCAATATATCATTTACCAAGAACACATTTCTGAAACATTGCAGTCGTCACTCTTTACACAGTATTACATACACATTGTACCACAACTCAAGTTATTACCTCTTGTACATGAAACCTGAAGAGGGGCCCTTCCTATCAGTTACCTTGGGGCTGGATGGGCAAGGGCACCATATAGAGAGCAACACAAGTAACTTGGAGTTAGCACTGATGCTCAGTTTGGGCAATGAGCTCGGGGACACATACACTCCTTTATGGACAACATTGAGAGGCAAGTCCACAGGCCTCCCAAGTGAATCATAACTGAGGTGCACCACAGGCTTTACAGCTCGACCAGTCTTTCTAGGGGAACTGTTACAGTCTCTGCACTCTGAGCCTCATTTTCAGCATTGTCCTCACTTGTCAGGGGAGTCTCCATGGGGGTAGAGGCTAGAACTTGGGGCACTTTCAGCTCCAGGAGTTACAGTTTCTGAGTCCACAACATTTGGCTCGCATGGAGAGCTTTCGGACACTGGCAGTGGACTGTCAGGGCACTCAAAATACTCTTCTTGTTGGTGTATCACCAGTCTGCCCCAATCTATCATTTTCCTCCCTGAAAGCTCAAACAGTTCAACCATGCACAATGATTCCATTTCATCTGATCTGATGCTTTGCACTTCACTTTCTGGGAGCATTGGCTCAGGGATGAAGCTGGGGCCTTAGACAGTCCAGAAGGCAACTTTGTCTCCAGTATTGACTAGGGGATTGCCCGAAACAATTGACTCAGTTAGTAGAAGGATAGTATTCAAGTCCTCTCACTTTCTTCCGATATGGACTGACAGTCATGCTCAACTGGGACTTGTGGAGGAACACTTTAACTTTGCTTCTGTGGGTGCAGACTTTCTTGATCTTTTCTTGGCAGCAGCTCTAGTCACTGGTCAGAGGGGCATCTTCTAGGGCTCAGACTCAATTAAGATTTGTCCAATGGGCAGTAAATGATTTCTATGCATTGTTTTACATCTTTTGAATTATTCTCAGGCCTTACTTTGTACACTGGCAGATCATCTAGTTTGCCCACTACAATGTGAGGAGATGGTGCCATCTGTCAGCAATCTTGTGCTTGCCATGCAGTCCCAGATTTCTTAGCAATACCGATCTCCCTCCTGGAGTTCCTGTGCTTTCACCTTTTATCATACCTTTCTTTGTTGGCCAGATTTCTTTTGGCAGCCATGGTTTGAGCCAGTTAGTGCAGCATGAGTTAGCTGGGCCTTTAACTTTTGCACATACTGTAAATAGTTGTCAGCTTGAACCCCATCAGGAGAGACCCCAAAACACACATCTACTGGTAGTCGAGCTTCTCTTCCAAACATCGAAGTAGGGGGAGAATCCAGTGGCATCACTTTTGGTGCAGTTATAAGCATGTACCAGGGTGCTAATTTGTTGGCTCCATCTAGGCTTGTCCTTTGGGTGCAGGGTGCCTAGCATATCTAGCAAAGTACGGTTGAAACATTCAGGCTGTGGGTCCCCCTGGGGGTGGTGAGAGTGGTTCTGGACTTTCGCACTCCCCACAGAGAAAGCATCTCTTTGATCAGGCGACTCTCAAAGTCTCTCCTTGATCAGAATGGATTCTTTGTGGAGCCCATAGTGAACAAAAGTTTTCTACAAGTACTTTGGCTACAGTGGATGCTTTCTGGTCTTTGGTGGGAAAGCTTGGGCATATCTCGTGAAATGGTCAGTGACCACCAGCACATTACTGATATTTCTTTGATCTGACTCCAAACTTAGAAAATCAATACAGACCAGCTCCATGGGTGCACTGGTGGTTATGTTAACAAGGGGCAGCCCTCTGGGAAAAGCTTTCCTCTGTAAGCAGCGACTACAAGTTCGAATGTGTTGCTCCACATCAGCCCCATCTTAGGCCAATAGAATCTGGATCTCACCAAGTCAAGTGTTCTGTCTATACCAAGGTGCCCCATGTGGTTGTGCAAGGACCTCAATACTGAGTCTCGAAGGCAGTGGGGCAGCACTAGTTGTTGTTTGTCACTTGTCCCCTCTGTCTACTGTTTCTCTGTATAACAGTTTATTGATCAGTTTCAACTTAGGACCTTCTTTGTATAACAGTGCAGTTCTCAAATCAGTGGGCGTAATTTGGACACATCTTTTCCTGCATAGGGCTTCTAAAGCTGCTTTGATCATGGGATGCGATTGAGCCGCTGAATACTGTCATTGTCCAGCTGAGGCATGCACCAATGTCTATTGCAGAAAAGTGGCAATAAGCAGCAGGTATGCAATTCTCAGAGGCTCCCAAGCAATCCACCATGCAGTCCACTGCGTCCGTGGACATTTGTTCCTCCCTGTCAAACTTCGGCAGAGTGCCCGAATGTCAGAGTTCTGCTAGTCGACCCAATCATTCTGGGAACAGGCCTCCGGAGAGAGCATCAGCATCTATGTGGTTCAGACCTGCTCGGTATTCGAGAGCATAGTCATATGTAGATAATGCAGAAAGCCACCTATGGCCAGTGGCATCCAACTTAGCTGAGGTCTGCACATAGGTCAAAGGATTATTGTCAGTTTTTACTAGTATTTTAGCCCCATACAAGTACTCATGGAATTGGTCAACAATAGCCCACTTCAAAGCTAGAACTCTAACTTATGTACAGGATAGTTCTTTTCGGATGGGGTCAGGCTTCTACTGGCAAAGGCCACCTGGTCTCAGGCCATTCTCGTGCTCTTGGTACAACACAGCCCCAACCCTTGCAAGCCTAGCATCAGTGTGCAGGACGTAGGTTTTCTTGGATCGGCATAGGCCAGCACTGGAGCATGGGTAAGTTGATATATGATCTCATGAAAAGCAGTCTCACAATCAGGAGTCCAGCGAGACCCCAAATACTTCACTGGATGAAAATACACTCTTTCAGTCTTGAGGGATGCTGACTTTTGGTATTTTTGTGGGTTGGGGATACCCTTGAGTAAGGTTAAGTAAAGGCGGATCACTCTTGAATAGTCCTTGATGAGCGCCGATAATAACCACAGAATCCCAGGAATCTTTGCAGTTCTTTTAGATTTTTGGGCTGTGGCCAGGTGGTCAAGGCCTCAACTTTACTTGAGTGGTCTCTATTCCCTCGGTGGATACTATGTGTCCACATACTTTACTGATGTTTGAAAAATTGACACTTATCAATGGACAGTTTAAGGCCAAAGTCCTCCAGTCGGTCCAATACCTTAAATAATCTGCTCTCATGTTCCTCCAGTGAGCTGCCAAACACAATAACATCATCTAGGTATACCAGGCACTCTAGTAAGTTCATGTCCCCACTGCACGCTCCATCAATCGTTGAAAAGTGGCTGGGGCACCTGAAACCTTGAGGCATCCTCATGAATTCATAGCCAAGCGGACAGATAAAGGCTGTCTTTTCACGGTCCTCTGGGGCCGCCGGGATCTGATAGTACCCACTGCGGAGATCCAGCACAGAGAACCACTTGCTCCCGTTTAGGCAGTCAAAAGCATCCTGAATCGGGGCATTGTGTACTGATCAGGGATAGTCCGCCGGTTTAAGGTGCGATAATCCACACATCCTTACTGTTCCATTCTTTTCCTCACTACCACAATGGGGAAGCATAAGGGCTTCTGGATTCTTGTATTACCAGCAGCTAACATCTCTTGCAGATGCCGTCTCACATCATCTATGTCAGCAGGTGCCAGGCGTGAGACCTCTCACGAAATGGTCTTTCGTCATGCAGCCGGATATTGTGCTCAGCTCCTTGCACGCATCCTACATCCCATTCCTTTAAAGAACACACCTGGTCTCTCTGGGCAAGCTTCTCACTGATCTTCACTTTCCATTCAGCTGGCAGCGGGAGTCGCGAAATCAAACAAGTCAGGCGTTACTCTGTCATTCTTCCTTGAACTCTTGCTGCTGGGTAGCACTGCAGTGTCTGCACAATGCACATTAGCCAGGATGCAACCTCTGTTTACTCGAATGTCTCTTTCAGACACATTATGAACTTGGACCATTACCCTTCTGGCATAAGCATGGGCTCTAGCGGGCAAAATACTAGGCTTGACCAGCAGTCCCTCTGGCAATTTTCCATCGCCTGTGCATCCAACATTAATATTTTATTCTTAACATCCTTTCTGATATGGACCTCTCCCTGTAAGGTACACTGGGCATTTGGCGCCAGGATCAGAGACTCAGGATCCTTCTTCCATACAATTCGACCGGTTCCTCTGGTTCTGTTTTCAGCATCTCTCTGTGCCTCATAGGCCTTCTTAATTAAAGCGGAACTCTTAAAGCTCTACTAGTCTTTGACCCTGTTTTCATAACACAACTGTGCCAGCCTTCCGAACATATGAGCATTTGTTCCAATCAACAAAGGGACACCATCATACAGTCCAGTGGGGGACACACTAAGGCTAGGGTCTCTACTTGTTCGGCCACTCCAGCCGGAGGTGGGGAAAGACAAGCCAAATTGGATATACCGGAATAGGGTGAGGCCTTCTCACTTAACCCCATACATGCAGTCCTTCTAATGGTTGTAAGGGTATGTCTGACAAATGCTTCTGATACCAATCTTGGTACATAATTGTCACTTGGGAGCCACTGTCTAATATAGCTCTTGTAGACACTCCGTTCACCTTTACAGTGGTCTCCATGGAGGGACCCACTATTCTGGACCAGTCTGGAGAGGCGGTAGTGGGGGCCTGGGCAACTGACCTTGCCACAAAAGGACGTGAATTAGCATTTTTGGTGCCCTCACTGGGATCATGTCGTGCACCTCTTAACCACTGATTTCTTCTCCAAGCTCCTTGTAGCCTATATGCAACTTTGTCAGTGTCTTTTGGGGACTGGCATTCCTTTTCATGTGCCCATCTTCCCACAATTATAGCAAAACATACTTTCTGGAGTTTGAGCTGGCCGAGGCCACACTGGGAGCCAGGGCGGGGTATTACTAACTGGAAACATTGGTGCCATCTCTGTCTGCGGCGTGATAAGCATTTGAGACATCTCGTCAGTTTCTCCACTTCCATGGTCAAGGAATCGAGTTCGGAGCTGTTATCAGCAGGAGATACATGGGTGGGTACCCCACCCCATAGCAGAATGCAGTCGGATATAGGTCAGGGCCGTACTTGCAGGCGTGGCCTTCATAAAGGGACTGTTTTTGAATTCCCGGATCTCTCTCAACAGTTCGCCCCATTGTGACATATCTTTTCCTTGTCAGAGCACTCATTGACTGCCAACCTCTGCCCTGAACTTCACTTGATGGGTCACCCTCAGTCACTGGTCGTAGCCGCAGCTATTGGTGCAGGTCCCTCCCGAGGTCGTCTTTTCTCAACTCCTCAATTTCTCTCATTAACTCATCATAGGAGGTGGGATTCCAGTCGATCTGCCAGGTGTAACTGAAGCAACAGCAGTTCTGAGAAGGGGCAGACTTAAGGATCCTGTCCAGCCTGGTTCGGTCCAGTTCAATCGCTGGCAAACTACCTTTCTGAGGCATTCTTGCAACAATTTTTCCAGCCGAGATACATACACAGACAACAACTCCCTTGGTACTGTTGTGCATCTCTTACTCTCCACCATAGGTCCTCATCAGAATCTGGGCTCCCATACACATTCTCCAAGGCCTCAAGATAGGCCTGTGCAGTCGCTTCAGGGTTACTGGCCCGTTTGCTTACGGATGGTAGCCAGGGCAGGACCTCGGGCCTCACTAACCCTCTTTCGCTTTTCACCTTCCGAGCATTGCCATTCTAGCACTTGGGGGCAACATAGTCTATCCAGGTCTCCCAGTCATCCTCCCCTTGGGGGGTGGGAGGTGCCAAGAAGATCCTCAACCTCGGTGAGAGTCGTGACTAATGGCAGGTACAGAAATAGGAGTCTGCATTGGTTCAGCCACCATTACGGGCACTGGAGCAGGAGAGGGTGTTGGGGGAGGAACACCCCCAGGTGGCAAGAATAGTTTCTTCAAGTCCTCCACAGTTTTCCCCTCTCCCAGCAACCATTCAGCAAATTTCTCCTCAAAAGTTTCAGATAGTGGTGGGGGCTGATTCCCCCCCGGGTCTTTACTGTCCTTAGTTATCACTCTCCAAGCAGTGAGGGCTCCCTCTGGGGTAATGGTCTGTGGCACTTTGGAGCTATCTATGGGATCCTTAAACTCTACTAGGGCCAGGAAAGTGTGGGTGAGCAGATTAGCATGCCGACCCACCACCACAGGGTTTTGTAAACCTTCCACCTTGGAAAGTACTCCTGCACAGTGTCCGTATTGATACCCAGAGGGATGTCCAGGATAAGCATAGCATTTGGGGGTGATCTCCTCCCAGTACACCACTCCACCAGCGGTGCACAGCCACTTCTGTTGGGGTACCCATTTTTTCTTAACAGTGGTCTGTAAATATGGCCACTAGAGGACACACAATCCCAGCGGTGAGCCTCCAAGATGTAACCCTAGATGGCGCTATCCCAGGGCTACTACCCTGCCTGATTTGCCACTAACAGGTTGAGGGCCTGGATCCAATGGCGGTGCCTCCACCCAGAGGTCAGGGTTTGCAATAGTTAAACTAGCTGTCACAGCCCTCTGGGACACTGCAACCCCCTTTCTTCCCACTAGTGGCCCACACAATATATCAGAATTACCTTCACGGTATACACTTACCCCAGGTCTGGTTCCGCACTGGGACCTCCTGTGAAATGAGATACAGTGCAACAATCACAGTACAGTACTTTAACATAGACAAATACCTCAGGCAGTATAACTTTGCTGAAACAAGCAGCTCTGATTTATTTAGGGGATATAACAAGGACAGGGAAATCAGGTTAATTAGCTTATCACTCTAATAATCTACCTATGGCTCTGTGCACAGGCCTATCCCTATCAGTTACTGTCCCTGGGTACCCAAGCCCTAGTGGCTAGTCAAACCGTGGCAGCTGGTAGGGCCCTTTCACACAGAGAAAAGGAGAATTAAACAGTCAGCAGTACAGTAATTCCATTTGGATTTAATGTGGCAATTCAACAGGAGCAACCTGAATTAGTACTCGACCTCCAAATAAGATAGGGTCCTTCAATGTCAGCAGGGCTCACTTGAGGTACACAACCTCTTCACACATCCATATAAAAAGTACTATACCAGGCAGGCTGCATCTGTATCCCGATCGCAATTACTGCACAATACCGGGAGAACACACAGCAGATTCAGTTCTGACAGACCGAGTGCAATTTTCAGCAATTCTTCCAGTCTTCTACAGGGTGAGCCTGGTTTCTACTCTTCGAGATCCTTTGATTCTTTTCACAGGGCAGTTCAGTCCTAACAAGCTGTTACACAAGCTGCAGACGGAACTCTGGGCCTTACACAGTTTTTGACTAAAACTGCACACTGAAAAGCACAGGGCTCCTTCCTTCTTCACTGCCAAAGCTCAACTGAACTCCAACTGGCCGAAACCGGGCACTTCCTTTGAGTTCCTCCCAGTTCTTGACTGGATTGGCTGTCACTCACAATAGACTGCTGCTGTTGGTCCAAAAGGCACTGAAGTCTAAACTACATCTCCCAGAGTCACTGCCCATACAATCCTCTTGTGGCTGGCTCAGATTTGAGTCCAAGTTCTGATTCGTCAAGGCATCATTTTAGAGCTAGCTTACCCACACTGATTGGTCCAGTTCAGCAGTTCAAAACTAGAATGGGAACTAGCAGACACAGTTCTGACTGCAAAGAAAGCAGGTTAGACAAACTGTAATTTCATTATTACTCTAAATAATTTCTGGCAAACAGTTACATCTTTCAGATAGGTTCCCTTTGCACTCCTAGTGACTGCAAAATGAAGTGAATTGGCGCAGCTCAGTGGTACTCAGAGAAGCACACAGTCCCCATACAAACTAATTATGTCTGCAAGCAGACAGCTCTTAAAGACAGTACCAGAGCTCTAAAACACTCACTGATAAATGGCTTAAATGCCAAACACCATTCAGGCTTGGAGCATTCAAGCAAACTCCTGAAGTCTTTTGGGAACCCCCATTTGCAGAGGTTACACCTGTCTTTAGTGCGGGTGCAGCATGTCTAGAAGGGTCGGTTAAAACATTCTGGTTGAGGTCTCCCTCACGGGTGATAGGGGGTGGTTTTGACTTCCGCACCCCCATATAGAGTATTTCTTTGATTAGCCGACTCTCAAAAATCTCTGCCTTGATCAGAATGAATCCCTCTGGGGGCACCATAGTGGATGAAGAAATTTTCCACTAGCACCTTGGCAATGGTAGATGCCTTTTGATCTTTGGTGGGAAAAGCTCGTGCATACCATGTGAAATGATCCGTAACCACTAACACATGCCAATGTTCCACTGATCAGGTTCTAAAACACATGAAGTCTATGCAGACTAGTTCCTTGGGGCACTGGTAGTAATATTAACAAGGGGGGCAGCCCTCTGAGACAGGGCTTTTCTTTGCAGGCAGCGACTACAAGTCTTTACATGGTGCTCAACATCTGCCCCCATTTTGGACCAGTAGAAGCAAGATCGTACCAGGTCAAGGATTCTGTCAATACCGAGGTGCCCCATGTGATTGTGGAGGGACCTCAGTACCAAATCTTTAAAGGCCGTGGGCAGGACCAATTGTTGCTTGTCTACTTTAACACTATGATCTGTCTCTCTATACAACAACTAATTGAGCAACTTCAATCTGGGGCCTTCTTTAAACAATAAAGCAGTTCACAAGTCAGTGGAACATAACTTAGACACATCTTTCCCCGGATGCAAGGCATCAAGTGCTGGCTGAATCATAGGCTCTTGGGATTAAGCCCATTGAATGCTGTCATTGTCAAGTTGAGGTAGTGCACTAATATCTAGAGCAGAGAAGTGGCAATAAGCAGCTGGTATGCAGGTGTCAGAAGGGCCCAAGTAATTTACTAAACAGTCCACTGTGTCCGCAGACATCTTTTCATCTCTATCAAACTTTAGGCACAATGCTCGAATGTCAGGTTCAGACAGCCTGACCCAATCACTCTTGGAAGTGGGCCTTCATGATAGGGCATCAGCATCAATATGGTTCAGGCCCGGTCTGTATTCGACAGAATAATCATAGGTTGATAATGCAGAAAGCCACTGGTGCCCAGAGGCATCTAACTTAGCTGAAGTCTGCACATAGGTCAACAGGTTATTGTCAGTCTTCACAATATCTTTGCCCCATAGAGGTATTCATGAAACTGGTCAATGATGGCCCATTTTAGAGCAAGGAACTCTAACTTATGCACAGGGTAGTTTTGTTTGGACAGAGTCAAGCTCCTACTGGTGAAAGCTACTGGTCTCAGGCCATCCTCATGGTCTTGATACAGCACTGCTCCTGGACCCTGCAGACTAGCGTCCATATGCAGCACATAGGGTTTGGTGGGGTCAGCATAGGCGAAGATGGGGGCTTAGGTGAGCTGGTATATGATCTCATGGAAGGTTGCTTCACAGTCGGGCATCCAGCGGGGCCGGAATAGTTCACCTGGGTGGAAGTATTCTTTTTCTGGTTCTTTAATGGCCCCTTTTTTGTATTTATGATTGGAAAGAGGGTAACCCTGGGTAAGGTTCAAGAGTGGGTGAATCACCTTGGAATAGTCTTTATGAACCTGCGGTAGTAGCCACAGAACCCCAGGAAACGTTGTAGTTCTTTCAGATTATGGGGCTGGGGCCAAGTAGTCAGTGCTTCAACCTTACTGGGATCAGTCTCTATCCCTTTTGTAGATACTATGTGCCCCACATACTTCACGGCGGTTTAGAAAAACTGGCACTTGTCAATGGACAGCTTGAGGCCGAAGTCTTTCAGTCGGTCTAGGACTTTAAACAGTCGGTTCTCATGCTCTCTAAGGTGCTTCCAAACACAATGACATCGTCCAAGTACACCAGGCATTCCAGCAAATTCATATCTCCCACCGCACGTTCCATCAGTCTCTAAAAGGTGGCTGGGGCACCCGATATCCTCTGTGGCATCCTCAGAAATTCATAATGGACAGATGAAGGCTGTTTTCTCACGGTCTTCTGGAGCCATCAGGATCTGGTAGTATCCGCTGCGAGATCCAACACAGAGAACCATTTGCTCCCATTCAAGCAGTTCAGGACATCTTGTATATGAGGCATAGTGTATTGGTCTGGGATGGTCTGCTGGTTCAGAGTTCGATAATCAACACACATCCTCACAGACCCATTCTTCTTATGCACAACCACAATGGGAGAGGCGTATGGGCTTCTGGATTCTTGTATCACACCAGCAGCGAGCATTTCCTGCAAGTATCTTCTCACATCATCTATGTCTGCTGGGGCTAGGCATCGGGACGTCTCTCGAAATGGCCATTCATCGTGCAGACATATGTGATGCTCCACACCCTGGACAGATCCCATTCCTTCAACGAAAACACTTGGTCTTTCTGGGCAAGTCTCTTGCTAATTCTAGCCTTCCATTCAGCTGGCAACAGGGAGTCACCAAAGTCAACCAAGTCTGGGGTCACTCTGTCCTTCTCACCAGGGTGCTTGTTGCTGGGCAATACTGCAGTGTCTGTGCAGTGTACCATAGCTAAGGTGCACCATCTGTTCACCCGGCTCTCCCGATCTGACACATTATGAATCTGGACCATCACTCATTGTGCATAGGCATGGGCACCAGCAGGCAAGATGCTGGGCTAGACCAATGATCCTTCTGGCAATTTTCCATCGCCTGGCGCATCCAACATCAGTATTTTGTTCTTGACATCTTTCCAGAGGTGGACCTCCCCTTGATTGGTACACTGGGCATTAGGGACTGTCACAACCCCACTCAGCAGGTCAGGCCCTCTGCACCCACAGTGCCAACTGCCAAGCGCATTATTGTGAAGAGTTAACAGAACAGAGTAACCCTCCCATCTGTTTTGTGGGTTCGAATCAACCTTTGGTCTCAAGTTCTTGGAGGGATTCAGACTGTGAACCTCTTGCTAGCATACCCAATGTACAGGTTCAGATAATTCTGCTCTTCGGGGGATGCCAGATATCTTTTGCCTATGGGCACCTAACCAGGTGTACAAAATGAACCCTTAAAAACTCTATTAAAGACCTCAGAATAAACTCTTACCTTTTCCCAGTTTGGCATTACCATTAAGCTATGCACAGTGTCACTGTAACCATATATACTTCACTTGTCAAAGAAAGAATTTCAAAGGCACAGCAAGTAGTCTCTAAAATGAGATGTTTACTTAAAAATAGATAAAAATGTAAAATATAAACACAGAACCATATATCACAAAACATACAATCTTTTAAAACAATAAGGTTTAAAAAGTGCAAATTCCTACCAATAACACACTTAGAACTGTCTGCCTAATGTATTCTTATCTTCTTATAGTGCTGTAGATGTTTCTTCCTCAGAGTCCAAACATGTGTATATCTCTAAAGGTCAGTCACATCATAATTAAAACAACTGTCTTGAGCCTGCCTTCCCATGATGTCACCTAGCTCCTCCTCTGTTTATTAAAAATCATGCAACCAGGATGTCATCATTCAGAAGGTGACATCAGCAAAAAAAAAAAAAAAAAAAAAAATTGTTTCCCCATGTCCTTTTGATCTAGAGTGTCTTCCTGTCTCAAGGACATCAAAGGACTTTTTATGACTCTCTGCCAGATCTCACTGAGGTGTCATATGCTTTGTGACACCAGTCAATTAACTGGGTTTTCCTGAGGACGTCATAAAATGGATATTCCAGTCCCTAGCTTTCAAAGCAAACTGAGAAGTTAATTGCATACAGAGATCTGATGTTTAACATATATCCTGTCTTTTGAACTGATACCTGGAAGGGGGGGGTGTTATCCCACAGCCTGTCTCAGCATGTCTCATTAGAGACACTCAATAACACATTTTTTATATTACAAAAAAACTGAGTAATCAGAACCAGCTGTACAAGCGTCACAGGGGCCAGTACCATTGAATCGGGATCCTTTTTCCACACGATCCCCACCAGTTCATCCTGGTCTACTTCCTCGGGTTTCTGTTGCAAATCATAAGCCCTCTTGATCAGAGCTGGAAATCTCAGGGCCCTCCCAGTCTGTCGCCCTTGTTTCTCGTGACAGAGTTGCACCAGTCTCCCAAACATATGGGCATTTGTCCCAATTAACTGGGGGACCCCATCATATAGTTTGGTTGGGGGACACACTAGGGCCAATGTCTGTACTCGCTCCTCTACACCTGTTACAGTTGCAGGAAAAGACAACCAGAGGCGGACATACCCTAGGTAGGCGTAAGACTTGTCGCTCAGGCCCCACACATGTAGTCTTTCCAGGGATTGTAATGGAACATCAGATAAGTGTTTGTCATACCAGTCCTGAAATACAGTGGTCACTTGCGACCCACTGTCAAGCACAGCACGAGTATGAATACCATTCACAGTCACCGTAGTCTCCATTGAAGGGCCCACTATTTTGGACCAGTCTGGAGAGGCCATAACAGGATCCTGAATAGATGACTTATCCACAAAGAAATTTGAGTTAGGGTTTCTCGAGCCCTCACTGTGGTCATTTCAGGCACCCCTTGGCCATTGATTTGCTTTTCAGAGCTCTCCTTGGAGTCTGTTTACTACTCTTTCTAAGTCCTTCTGAGACCGGCATTCTCTTTTCATATGGCCATCCTTTCCACAGTTGTGACAAATGAGACTCCTGGGTCACCCTGAGAGAGAACATCGTATGAGGAACTGAAGCAGTAGTAAGAGATTGGGGTCTAGTATCTGCTTGCAGCGGTGAGAGTGGTGCAACATATCTTAACAGTCCCTCTAGAGTGGCAGTCAATCCGGTGATCTCAGCCTTGGAGCCACCCTCAGCAGCGGATGCCTGAGGGTGCACCCCCATCCCCATGGCAGTCACATCCTGAAAGGGACCAGAATCTTGTTCCATGGGGGAAACTCTTGCAGAGGCACCCATCTTCAACTCTCGGACTTCCTTTAGTAGCTCGTCTTTCCAATGCTGGGCCCAGGGTGGGAAGTCCTTTGCATTCTCAGAGTGCTCGTTAAGTGCAGACTTTTGCCACTGAGCCTCACTTGGCTGATCACTCTGTCACTTGTGCAGCAGCAGCAGATATGGGTGCAATTCCCCCCTGGGGTCGCCCTTGCTCAACTCCCTGAATTTCTTTCATTAGCTTGTCATAGGAGGGGGGTGGGAACGGTTCCAGTCGAGTGGCAAGGCGCAACTAAAGCAGTAACGATTCTGAAAACAGAGCAGACTTAAGGATCCGGTCCAGCCTAGTTCAATGCAATTCATTTGACGGCAGACTACCCTTTCTGAGGCACTCTTGTAGCAGCTTTTCAAGCCGAGGTACATACACAGACAATGGCTCCCCTGGGTATTGCTGAGCATTTCTTACGCTCCACGACAGATCCTCATCTGAATCTGGGCTCCCATACACATTTTCCATCAAGATAGTCCTGTGCAGTTGCTTCTGGGTTATTGGCACACTTGGTATGGATGGTAGCCAGGGCAGGACCTTGGAGGCTCTCACTCAACCTCTTTCATTTCTCTGCTTCTGAAAATTGCCATTCAAGTACTAGAGGAGCAACATAGTGCATCCAGGTCTCCCAGTCTTCATCCCCCTGGAGGGTGGGGAGGGTGCCTGAGAAGATTCTCAGCCTTTGGTAGGAGTTGTGACTAATGGCAGGTACAGATATAGGGGCCAGCATTGGCACAGGCACAGAAGGTGGGGCAGTAACATTTGCTGGAGTGGGAGGGGGTGTTGGGTAAGGAACACCCCCAGGTGGCAGGAATAGTTTCTTAAAGTCTTCTACGGTTTTCCCTTCCTCCAGCAACAACTTAGCAAATTTCTCCTCAAAAGTCTCAGATAATGGTGGGAGCTCATCCTCCCCAGGGCCTTTACTGTCTTTTGTTATTACTCTCCAGGCAGCTGGAACCCCTTCTGAGGCAATAGTCTGTGGCACTTTAGAGCTGTCCATGAGGTCACTATACTCAACCAAGGCTATTAAAGTTTGGGCGATCGAATCAGCCTGTCTACCCACCACCACAGGGTTTTTGAAACATTCGACTTTGGAGAGTGCTCCCTCTACAGTGTCTTTACTGGTACCCAGGGGAATATCCAGTATAAGTAGAGCACTTTGGGGGGGTCGATCTCCTGCCCAATACACCACCCCACCAACTGGCGTACAACCATTTCTACTGGGGTAGCCATTAATCTTTAACAATAATTCGTAATTTTTGGCCACTAGAATGCACAAAATCCCAGTGGTGAGCCTCCAAAATGTAACCCCTAGGTAGCGCTATCCCACGGGCTACTACCCCTGCCTGCTTGGCTAGTAGCAGGTTAAGGGGCCTGAGTTCTGAAACGAGTGCCTCCACCTGGAGGTCAGGGTTGGTAGTGGTCAAGCTAACCTGGGCACAGCCCTCTGGGACACTGTAACCCCCCTTTTTCCTTACTAGTGGTTGGAACAATACACAATAATGACTGTCACAATACCCCTGATACACCACACAAGTACCCGCACTGTTTGCACTTACCACCAGGGCTTTCCTCTGGCCCGATCCTAGGGACCCCCTGTAAAACAAGGTTATACACAGCAAGTAACAGCAGTACAGTACTCTTGCACAAACTGGAACCACAGTCAGGGTAAATGCAAAAAAGAGTTAGATCTGATTTATTTAAGGGGCTTGAACAAGAGAGTGGCGTAATCAGGTTAATTTGCTTAAAGGCTCTATCAATCAAACAGTTATGCATGCACTTCAGAGTCCATAAAGAATCACACACTTTAGATACCCCGATGGAGAATGGTCCAGGAATGTTGCAGCTGGTTGGGGCCCTGTGATGGAAGAAAACCACATGCTCAACACACACTATTTGTAATCCGGAGCTGGAGGGCTCAGTTCATGAAAAGAAAACAAGAAAATCAGGTGACACACTTTTAGATTAGACTATTGTTGCAGGGAGCTACCCTGATGATTACTCACGATACCAAAGACTGGACACAGGCTGGATGAAAATTGAGACTGCAGGTGGTTGATCTGGAGTGCCAGAAGAAGCAGGGCCCAAATGATTCACCAAGGCATCATTCCTGTTCAAGCCTGGAGCAAGGGGCTGATCCCCAGGCAGGTCTCTCGTCAATGGCTTTCTCTGTGCAGCGGGTAGTCTGGAAGGTGCCTTCCTCAAGCAACTGGTCATGGAACCAACTCGGCAGAAGACAATACTGGACCTTGTGCTCACAAACAGGGACAGTGTGATGGGGGTAACAGTGGGGGGCACCTGGGAAACAGTGATCACCAATCATTGTGGTTTGAAATCACAGAAAGCAGAACCAAACCGCACAAAAGTACGTATCCTGGATTTTAGGGGGGCAGACTTTGGGAAAATGGGGAGATGCTTGAAAGAGGCATTAAGGGGAATGGGGTAGGAATCGGGGTTGAAGAATAGTGGGCAGTATTTAAAACGGGGATTACAAGAGCAACAGAATTATGTATTAAGCAGGTTAGCAAGGGGAAAAGGAAGAGGAGGCCATTATGGTTTTCCAAGGAGGTAGCAGAGAAAGTGAAAGCCAGAAAGATTGCATTCAGGCAATACAAAAAGACACAAGCAGAAAGGGATAGGGTTAAGTACCAGGAGAAGCAAAGGGAGGCAGGGAGGTCAGTAAGGGAAGCCAAAGCTCAGACAGAAGAGCACATTGCAAGCTCAGTGGGTGGAGGGGACAAAACCTTTTACAGGTATATAAGTGAAAAAAGAAAGGTAAAGGAAGGGATAGTGAGACTGAAGGGGGAGGATAGGGGCCATGTGGAGGATGACAACAGTAAAGCTGACATATTGAACAGGTATTTCTGCTCAGTCTTTACTTAGGAAGAGGAGGGTAATGCGTCTGAAGGGAGTACAAGGAGTGAGAATGGTGCAGAAATGGACACAAGTCCCTTTACACAAGAAAGGGTCCCGAAGGAACTGGAAGTAATAAGAGTTGATAAAGCAATCGGGCCAGATGGAGTGCACCCCAGGGTCCTTAAAGAATTAAGAGAGGTGGTGGCTGAACCTCTGACAATCCTGTTTAGCCAATCACTGGAAACAGGGGAGGTACCCAAAGACCGGAGGATAGCAGATGTAGTCCCCCTTATACAAAAGTGGAAACAAAGAGGAAGCGGGGAACTACAGACCAGTCAGCCTCACTCAGTAGTGGGGAAGATCATGGAAGCACTACTGAAGGAGAGATTGGTGGAACATCTGGTTGTCAATGGACTACAGGACCCAAGGCAGCATGGTTTCACCTGGGGGAGGTCATGTCAGACTAACCTCGTTGGCCTATCTGGACTTCAGCAAGGCCTCTGACACTGTGCCACATAGAAGACTATTACACAAACTGGGGAATATGGGTATGGGTAGAACAGTAGTGTGGTGGGTAGGTAACTGGCTGGGCGGCAGGACACAGAGGGTGATGGTAAGTGGCTGTCACGCCACAGAGGGAAGAGTGACCAGTGGGGTACCACAGGGATCAGTGCTGGGATGGTCCATTCAACATCTTCATCAGTGACATTGCACTGGACCTAGAAGGCAGAATTTCTCTGTTCGCTGATGACACTAAGCTCTGTAACAGAGTAGACACACTAGAGGGTGTAGACCTGCAGAAACTTGAAGAATGGTCAGGGGTTTGGCAGTTGAAATTCAATGCAAAGAAGTGCAAGATAATGCATATGGGGCACAAAAACCCTGGCACAATATATCAGTTGAGGGGTGATGATATAGCATACACCAAGCAGGAAAGGGATCTTGGGGTTATCATCTCTGATGACCTCAAGGTAGGGAAACAATGCAACAAGGTAGCAGGTATAGCAAATAGGAAGCTGGGATGCATAGGCAGGGGCATCACCAACAGGAAAAGGGAGGTCACAATTCCACTATACAAGACACTAGTGAGGCCCCACCTGGAGTACAGTGTACAGTTCTGGAGACCTTACCTATGTAAAGATATAGACAGGATAGAGAAGGTTCAGAGGAAGGCAACAAAGACGGTACATGGATTTCATCACAAGTTCTATGAGGACAGGTTGAAGGACTTGAATATGTACTCCCTGGAGGAGAGGAGGGAGAGAAGGGATATGATAGAGACATACATGTATCTTACAGGGAGGAACAGGGTGCAGGAATGCACTATTTAAGCGAAAAAGATGTTCCAGGACTAGAGGGCATGGGATGAAGTTGGAGGGAGGATGGTTCAGAGGAAATATGAGGAAGAATTTCTTCACAGAATGGGTGGTGGACAAGTGGAACACCTTGCCAGAGGAAGTGGTGGGGGCTGAAACAATCATGGGATTTAAGAATGCATGGGATAGACAAAGGAATTCTGGAGGGCAGGGGTAAGGGGCAACAGACTTCTAGGAAAACATAAAGTGAACTTTCAAGCTCAAATGGGCAGACTGGGTGGGCCGTAGGCCTTATCTGCCGACACTGTCCATGTATCTATGTGTGGCAAGGCCCAGGCCAAATGGAGATAAATTCGGATACAGTCCATTTTAGGCTGGATTCAGCTTCCAGCAAGCAGAACACAGTTCACACAGTGGGGGTCCAAATCATGACCCACTAACAACTCACGGCACATTTACATGTAAGGAAAGTCTACTGTACCAGACAAACCACTGTCCGGTCACGATCGCAAAGTCTCTGCACAAACCGGAGATTCAAAAGCAGCTGGAAATCCTGACAGGCTGATCGCATTCAGCAAAATCTTTGGTCTTCTTCAGGTTGATCCTGGTCACAACTCAGTGGCTTACTTCGTTCTCACAAACTCGGATTCAGTCCAAACTGATTCTCTTCTCCCTCTCAGGGGCAGCAGGCAGGCATGCAGGCCAAAACTCAGGCCTTTCCACAGAGACTGTCTTGAGCTCTTGCTTCTTCAGCACATTTACATGTAAGGAAAGTCTACTGCACAAACCGGAGATTCAAAAGCAGCTGGAAATCCTGACATCCGTTACTGGGCCAGAGTGGTGTAGTGTGGACAGGGCCTTAGAATTTAGGTTATTTTGAAGCTGAGATCAGCATAGTAATGGGCTAGGAAAGTCAGAAACACAATGGGACACAGGTGAGAGTCATTTGCAAAGCTAACTGAGTAAGTTGTAGCTTCAGTGGGAAAGAGATAAGAGAAAATTTAAGGAGGCAGTATAGCACAGTGGTTTTAGTCTCTGAGCTGTAAAGGCTCTGAGCTGGAGACCTGGGTTTGAATCCCACAGCCCCCACTTGCATACTGTGTGATCCTAAGCAAGTCACTTAACTTTCTTGTGCTCCCAGGTTGCACCTCTAAACTAGCTTTCTGCTTAGTGTGTCTCTCTCCTGGTAAAAGATAAAGTGTTTTCTGAAGCAGTTTCCTTTAGGCCCCATCCACATTGCACCGCTCAGACCCCATAACGGACAGAAACTGTTACAGCCGGGGAGCAGTGCAGTGTGTCCACACTGCAGCAGTGACTGGTACAAGACCGGTGCCACCAGTCCACACCTCGGGAACTGGGCGACTGCGGTGCGCCCAATCCCACAATGCAGCTCGCACTGCGCTACGGGCCCTGCAGAGGACCGTTACCGCCCATCAACACTACCACCGGTAATGTTACCGAGCCGGGACCAGTTTCATAACCATTGTTGAAACCACCTCATTAGTGGTTACGAAAACACCTTCTGTAATGTTACAGTTGTAAACGCAAACCGTTGAGGTAACGGTTTGGGCACTCTGTAACGTTACAGAGGCGTAGTGTGGACAGAGCCTTAGAGTGCAAGTTGCAGTGCAGTTATTCTCACTCTGGTGACATCAGCAGAGTATGGATAAATGTCATCTTCAGGACTTATTCTCACTGCAGTGGAAATAACACAGGATATCCTACTGAGAAAGCTCTCTCCTCGTGGAATATATATATATATATATATATATATATATATATATATATAGGAAACAACATTCAAAATGTAAAACAAAATACATTTATACATATATTGGCAATATACCAATAAAATATTTATGCAATAGGCGTGGACCCAAAAGCCATGTGATAAATCCATTTATTTCCACATATGTGTGATAAAGTTTTAGAACCCCAAATTTATCACATGTGTGATAAACGTAACCTGTCAATCAACCCCACCCACACCCAACTGTAGTTGTACTAACCATAGTCAAATGCAAATAACTTTAAAACAAAAAATGATAGCATGGTACTGTGAGCACAAAATTTGTGCAGCACAAAAGTATCTACAAAATGAGTGGTGCTTCATTCATAGATATCTTTCAGTTGTTTTATAATTAGCAAAAAAAAGCTGAAAATTCTATATTATTTTGCACTTTTTTGACAAACAAATGCAAATAACTTTAAAGTGAAAAATTATAACATGGTACTTTGAGAACAAAAGTTGTTCAGCACAGAATGAGATGTGTTTCATTTATAGATACCGTTTAGATGCTTTATAATTAGCAAAAAATGGCAGAAAATTATATTTTTATTCACTTTTTTGATGAACAAATGCCCTCCCCCCCAAAAAAAAACAAGCAAAAACAAAAAAATTGTGCAGCAAATGTTTTCATTATGTACTGGCCATAATGTAAAGTTGGAGCATTCATAGCAACTGCTTAACAACCACCATGCTAAGTGGAGCTACAGTACATTGGGAAAACCACAAAATGTCCACGTAACTTTACATTAAAGACTAAATAAATAGACAACTTGAAACAAAACTCTATGCACTGCCCTAAAGGATCCCTATTGCATAAATGAAATACATAACAGGGACCTTGTGGAATACATGATTTATTTTCACTTGAGTTGTGTGTCCTTGGGCACACCGCTCATGAGGTTACCCAATGTCAAAGACCTCTTGTAAAAATAAATCATGTATTCCACAGGTCCCTGTTACATATCCCATATTTACCATCCTTAGTTCAATATATTTTGAATTTTATCAATATATTTTGCAATATACAGAATATAATAAAGCAGCCATGATGTATATATTTACAGTACACTGCAATATATTTGCACATTTTTAAATATATTGAAATATATTGATGTTCCAATGCATTACTATATATTATAAAAACAAGTAGACTGGAATATATTTCACTATATGTAAATATATTATTAATAGATTTTAAAATACATTTAATTTTTGTAAGGGCAGGGACAGAATTTGGGGAGTTGTTCTGAACTGGTACCAGTTGGGGTCTGTGAAAGTTAATATCTGTAGCAGTTGGCTAGATAGAGAGTTGGTGGCTGCACTAATTATAATATGGATAGAATATAAAGGGGGAAATGATTGCTGAAAAATGCAAATCTTTAAAATGCAAATTAAAAAATGTTATGCTTATCCTCTAGTCCACTTATCCCTTCCTGACCCTCCCCATGTAAATAAATATGGGGTTACTGTTTTGGAAAGGTTCTGACTCTAGATCCTAATTTTAGTGAGCATGTTATTACCTGAAGTTAAAGAAGGCCAAATGTTGAATGTGGGGATTTTGGTTTATGGTATCCATGTCTGGGACGACTGTATGGGGAGGTGGGTTGGTACAGCATTCCAGGGGGTTGTATTGGTAAAACCCTTACCCACTTAAATTGTACTCTGGGTGGAGGCACCACCATTTTTATCTTCATTCTTGGGAAAGGATCCCCGGTAACAGCAGAATAGGAACACAGGCCCCTTAACCATGGTCTGGCCAGCAAGGCTGGGGTAGTAGCCCTCTTTATAGACCGTGACAGGCTAGACAGGTAACTACCGCTTCCAACCAAATCATAACCACCATCCAGACTACTGAAAGTCTGGCTTTTTCAGACTGAGCGGTGGATTAGCTCACATGAAACTGCCATCCAGGAGCCAATGGCAGTGACAAGGGAGCAAAGCAGGGCCATACAAACACTTAAGAATAAAGTCAACAACCTAGAGAACCGGAGCCGTCGGACTAATCTCCTGTTCCTAGGTTTCCCGGGAGGAGCCGAAACAAAAAAATGATGTGGCCGGATTTCTACAAGCTGTAGTTCCTGATTTACTCCTGATGCATGGACAGCCCGCACTGCCAATAGAGTGGGCTCACCAAACTTTAGCACTGTGGCCCAGGGTGAAAGAAAGGCCTAGGCCCATCCTGGCCGAGTTTTGTGGACCATCTGCAAAAACATTCCATCCTGAATGCAGCCTGATCTACTGGCCCATTATATTGGCAGAACAATAGACTCTCCATCTTTCAAGATTACTCCAATGAATTAGCTAACAAGCGCAAAGCTTATTCTGAGGCCCGGACATTTATGCACCGCTTGGGAGTGACCTTTTCTCTGCCATTCCAGGACATCATGCAAGTTATGCACAATGGTGTCCCATTGAATTTTGAGACCCTGGAGTACCTTATGGATCCATAACATGGCCACAGGAAATGAGGTGCCATGGAACATTTAACAGCAAGCTGCCAGATTACACAGGAGTCAACCCGAATGCCAGGGCCACCACGGAGTAAACAGAGGGAGCAAGGTGCCAGGACAAAGCAGAAGGACGGTCTCTCCCCCAGTGTTCCCGAAAGCACCAGGCCTCAAAGCAACATGACTGGAGAGACCACCCATCAAACAGGATCAGACCCCAGAGAAGGAGGAGAACCACACTGCAAGGCAATAAAGAAGAAGATGCGAGGCTTTGGTGAAATAGATTTGCAGCACTCTGCTCTCCCTTTCTGGACCCCTGCTGCCAGACTTTTGACTCCATAGATACTGCAGGTGTTCCACTTGACCCCACTGAACATTCATCCATTACCTGGGCGGAGAGGGTTGCAGCTACTTCACCCACCAAGACTGTTGTTACGGTGACCAGCAACCCGGATCAGGCACCCCCAAGCTCCCAGCCTCTGTCATCAGTCAGCATCCATGTACACCAAACCCACTGAAGACCTAAGATGAAGCAGTCAGATAAATGCTGTGTAAATAACTTGGTATGAGAGAGGGGGAGAGTGGAGGTTAGGGTAAATAGAGAGGACCCTATCCACCATTTGTGCATAGTTTACCCTGCAGGCTCAGTGCAAGGGGTGGTGGTAGGCTGCGTTCCCCCTTCTCATGCCCCACTTTTCTGCTCCATCTTGGCCCCATGCAGGCCTCTAGCAGAGCATGCATAGCACTGTGTGGCACGGACTGTAGAGCCATACTGCTGAATACATCAGTAATGTTAAAAAAAACTGCATTTGACTATTTCTTGTGATATACTGTAAACCTATGACTGCCAGAGTTGAAGTCACCAGCCCCCTGTGTACTTCTGTGTTGAGTGTCACTGGATATCAGCTGAAGGACAAGACCCAGCACCCAAGAGCTTCAATCGAGGCTTAAGCTCCGTCTCCCAAGTACCCCATGCCCTCACAGCCCCCACCCCCCTTTTGTTTCCCTTTGCTCTGTTTGTCACTTCTGTTTTCCTTCTGCTAAAAATGTTGCTCTTTAGATGCAAGGAGGTGAAGACATATAGGGGATCAGAGGATTACTCCATGTCCCCTTTCACCAGCTCCCATTAGAATGCACCTCTACAAGGTCCTAGTATGTCAGAACTAGGAAGTTACAGGGTGCTGCTGGAGAACCTGACAGTCAAACTTATTTCCCCCCTTCAAGAAAAAATATTTTACCTCTTAAGCCTGTGGGAAGCGCAGACCCCTCCCCCCACGTATGTCCCCACATTGACTAAAGAGACACGGTACTAAGGGTGCAGGCACCTCCCCAAAAGAAGGGAAGTAACACCACAAGCCAGATCTTACCCGACCTCTTGTAGCTAGCAGATGGAAGAACCCATATAGTGGAAGGCACCCCTCCTTTCCTCTTTTTCCCCAGCGATATGATATCTCATGTGTGGGGAATACAGTATTTCTGGTCCCAGTACCAGTCACAGCCCCTACACCCAGCTGCCACCAGGGTGGGAACAGGATCACATCCTCAGACTCCCACCCCCCAACACCTCCATCTCCATGAGTTTTTTGCTGGCTCTGATAGTTTGCATCACTTAGAGAGGAGGAGGAAGGAAGAGATACCCACCCCCCAAAGAGAGAAGATGAGCCCTGGGCGACCACGGTTGCTGGGCTCCAGTCCCCTCTACTCCCCAATATTTCAGGCTATGGCCTCTGTATATAGTTATGGTTATTTAGATAGCAGTGTTGTTAAAGCAAAGGTTAATGTGATGCTGAAATTAAGTTATACAATGTCAAACTGATTGTTGGAAGGTTTCGGTGACAGCGTTCTTACTGAGGATAATGGTTATGGGTATACCACTGGCTGAATCCGGGAGGCTAGGTCTGACTTTAGATCCCCCTTTGATACTTGCACCCTTTAAATACATGTTCCCTCGGTCTGGACATGGTTGAGAGCTCCTGTTCCACTTGAAATGTGAGAGAGCTCCAGTTAAGAGGAAACGGGTACTCTCACATCTCAAGAAACTTAAAGCGGACAGGAAATCTGTGCTAACTGGCAGCAGTTAGTAATGTTCCTAGAAAGAGAAATTATAAACTTACCTCCAAACGAACCATATTTAACTGTACCAATAAACACTGAAGTGAAAAACTGTGTTTTCAATTGTTTTCTTTTTATGGACAACATTCTGAACAGTTCTTTTCCTGGAACCAGTAATTTGGAGTGTTTATTATGTAACCCCCCTGCAAATGGGGGTTCCCAAAAGACTTCCAGGAGCTTGCTTGAATGCTCCGAGCCTGAGTGGTGTTTGGTGTTTAAGCCATTTATCTGTGAGTGCTTTTAGAGCCTCTGGCACTGTCTCTTTAAGAGCTGTCTGCTTGCAGACATAATTAGTTTGTATGGGGGGACTGTGTGTTTCTCTGCTTGAGTGCCACTCGAGCTGCTGCCAATTCGCTCTGTTTTTGCAGTCGCTAGGAGTGCAAAGGGAGCCTATCTGAAAGATGTAACTGTTTGCCAGAAATCATTTGGAGTGCTGATGAAACTACAGTTTGTCTAACCTGCTTTTCTTTGCAATCAGAACTTGTTTGCCTAGTTCCCCATTCTAATTCTGAACTGCTGAACTGGACCAATCAGTGTGGGTTAAGGGAGCTCTAAAATGGTGCCTGTGGACAAATCAGACCTTGGACTCATAATCTGAGCCAGCCACAAGAGGATTGTATGGGCAGTGACTCCGGACAATGTAGTTTGGACTTCAGCGCCTTTTTGCACCAACAGGGGGAGTCTATTGTGAGTGACAGCCAATCCAGCCAAGAACTGGGAGGAACTCCAAGGAAGTGCCTGGTTTTGTCTACTGGAGTTTCAGTTTAGCTCTGGCAGTGAAGAGGGAAGGAGCCCTGTGCTCCTTCGGTGCGCAGTTTTAGTCGGGAAACGCGTGTAAGGCCCCCAAGTTTCGGTCTGCAGCTTGTGCAAGTGCTTGTTCGGACTGAATCTGACCTGTGAAGAGAATCAAGGAGATCTGAAGAGTAGAAACCAGGCTCACTCTGTAGAAGACTGGAGAAATTGCTGAATCGCGCTTAGTCTGTTAGGAACTGAATCTGCTGTGTGTTCTCCCGGGTACTGTGCAGTAATTGCGATCGGGATAGAGAAGCAGCCTGCCTGGTATAGTACTTCTTTTTTCCATATAAATGTGTGTAATGCTAGTGGGGACTCGCGTTTCAAATTCCCTGTACAGTGAATTTAATGCATGAAGCTGCAAGTAAACCCCAGCTTAATCCAGACTACATCCATTTGCTCTGAACTGCCGTGGGGTCCAGTCACAAGGACCTTGTCCACATGGTCTGCTCATGAGGCAATCCAGGACAATCTGCCTTCCATTCAGTTTCAGCATTGAATTTGTGAGTACAAATCAGGGTAGCTCCCTGCCATCACCTAATTGCAAGTGTTCCATCCGATTACTTTTCCTTTCTTTCTCCACGAACTGAGCCTACCGGCTCCGGATTACAATTTGGGTATTGTGCATGCATTTTCCATCTTCAGGGCCCCAACCAGCTGCATCAAATAGGCTAGCCTCTTATTACCTGGGTACTCAGTAAGAGTGACATTTGGGATTCTGAAATATGTGCACAGTACTGTGATTATTAATGCGTTTAAATTAATTAACCTGATTTCCCCCTGTCCTTGTTATATCCCCCTAAATAAATCAGATCTGTTTGTTTCAGCAAAGTTACACTGCCTGAGGTATTCGTTTATGTTAACGTATTGTACTGTGATTTTTGTACTGTATCATCTTGTTTTACAGGAGTCCCAGAGTCCGCTGATTAGAACCAATCCTGGGGTAAGTGTATATTGCAAGGGTACTGTGATTGATTTGTGTGGGCCACTAGTGGGAAGAAAGGGCTGCAGTGACCCAGAGGGCTGTGACCAAGTCATATCAGACTGTCTTAACCCCGACCTCTGGGTGGAGGCACCCGCCATCGGATCCAGGCCCCTCAACCTGTTAGTGGCAAATCAGGCAGGGGTAGTAGCCCTTGGGATAGCGCCTCCTGGGGGTTACAATTATGTCACGGTTTGAGTACAGAATGCTAAACATGAGCTACTGTTCTATCAGAACCATGCTTAGAGTTCTTTCCTCAAACCATGACATAGTTAAAGCTCCAGATCACTGGTTCCATGAAGGGAACTGCAACAGAATGCTGCCCATAAAAACAAAACAATGCAAACTACAGTTTTTCGTATCACTTTTTATTTAAGTACTGTTACATATGGATAATTTCGGCTTATGGATATCCTTTTTGTAAGCTGGAACATTATAAACAGCTACAAATTTGAAATAATTTCCTGTCCTCTTTAAGTCAGACTTCGCCTTCCTACAAGAAACCAAGCTGACCCAGGTGGACCACATGACATTAGCAAGGGATTGGGTGGGACAGGTGTTCAACTCTTCAGCCCCTACCTGGAAACAAGCATTTGTTAATGCTGAATGTTGATTGCGTTGGTCTTTTGAGCTCACTCACTGCCCCTCTGTCACTTGCTCAGTCTGTTTCTCCCAGTGCTGCAGGCTGCTCTTTTGTACTAGGTTCCTGCCTGCATTGGCACCTTGTTCTGCCCACTAAGAAATCTGCAGCTGTCCCGACAGAGCTCCGTTGAGGTGACTCACTGCCCCTCACTCATTCCGTTTCTACTGGCGCTGCAGGCTGCCCTTTTGAACTGGACTCCTGCCTCTGTTGGTGGCTTTTTCTGCTCACAAAGAAATCTGCAGCAGTCCCAACACCAGTCTGTTGAGCCTTCTTACTGCCCCTCTCTACATAGATACATAGACAGTGTCGGCAGATAAGGGCCTATGGCCCACCCAGTCTGCCCATTTGAGCTTGTAAGTTCAGTTTGTTTTCCTAGAAGTCTGTTGCCCCTTACCCCTGATCTCTAGAATTCCTTTATGTCTATCCCATGCATTCTTAAATCCCGTAATTGTTTCAGCCCCCACCACTTCCTCTGGCAGGGTGTTCCACTTGTCCACCACCCGTTCTGTGAAGAAATTCTTTCTCATGTTTCCTCTGAATCATCCTCCCTCCAACTTCATCCCATGCTCTCTAGTCCTGGAACATCTTTCTCACTTAAAAATAGTGTTTTCCTGCACCCTGTTCCTCCCTGTAAGATACTTGTATGTCTCTATCATATCCCCTCTCTCCCTCCTCTCCTCCAGAGTACATGTTCAGTTCCTTCAACCTGTCTTCATAGGACTTGTGATGCAATCCATGCACCATCTTTGTTGCCCTCCTCTGAACCTTCTCTACCCTGTCTATGTCCTTACGTAGGTATGGTCTCCAGAACTGTACACTGTACTCCAGGTGGGGCCTCACTAGTGTCTTGTATAGTGGAATTATGACCTCCCTTTTCCTGCTGGTGATGCCCCTGCCTATACATCCCAGCATCCTATTTGCTTTACCTGCTGCCTTGTCACACTGTTTCCTACACTTTGAGGTCATCAGAGATGACAACCCCAAGATCCCTTTCCTGCTTGGTGCATGCTATCCTCACCCCCAACTGATATATTGTGCCAGGGTTTTGTGCCCCATATGCATTATCTTGCACTTCTTTGCATTGAATTTCAACTGCCAAAACCCTGACCATTCTTCAAGTTTCTGCAGGTCGCTTCTCATTCTGTCTACACCCTCTGGTGTGTCTACTCTGTTACAGAGCTTTGTGTCATCAGCGAACAGTGAAATTCTGCCTTCTAGATCCTGCGCAATGTCACTGATGAAGATGTTGAATAGGACCGGTCCCAGCACTGATCCCTGTGGTACCCCACTGGTCACTCTTCCCTCTGTGGAGTGACAGCCATTTACCACAACCCTCTGTGTTCTGCCACCCAGCCAGTTACCTACCCACCACACTACTATCCTGCCCACACCCATATTCCCCAGTTTGTGTAATAGTCTTCTATGTGGCACAGTGTCAAAGGCCTTGCTGAAGTCCAAATAGGCCATGTCCACTGCCCTCCCCTGATCCACCTCCCTAGTCACCCAGTCAAAAAATTCAACGAGGTTGGTCTGACATGACCTCCCCCGTGAAACCATGCTGCCTTGGGTCCTGTAGTCCATTGACAACCAGATATTCCACCAATCTCTCCTTCAGTAGTGCTTCCATGATTTTCCCCTACCGAGGTGAGGCTGACTGGTCTGTAGTTCCCTGCTTCCTCTTTGTTCCCACTTTTGTATAAAGGGACTACATCTGCTGTCCTCCAGTCTTTGGGTACCTCCCTGTTTCCAGTGATCGGCTAAACAGGATAGCCAGAGGTTCAGCCACCACCTCTCTTAGTTCTTTAAGGACCCTGGGGTGCACCCCGTCTGGCCCCATTGCTTTATCAACTCTTATTACTTCCAGTTCCTTCAGGACCCTTTCTCGTGTAAAGGGACTTGTGTCCATTTCTGCACCATTCTCACCCCTTGTACTCCCTTCCCTCTCTCACTCACTCATTCCATTTCTGCCAGCGCTGCAGGCTGGCCTTTTGTACCTAGCTCACGCCTGTGTTGCTGCCTTTTTCTGCCAACAAAGAAATCCGCAGCAGTCACGATAGAGCTCCGTTGAGCTCGCTCACTCCCCCTCTCTTACTCGCTCATTGTGTTTCTCCCAATGCTGCAGGCTGTCCTTTTGTACTGGGTCCCTGCCTGCATTGGCACCTTTTTCTGCCCACAAAGAAATCCACAGCTGTCCCAACAGAGCTCCGTTAAGGTTGCTCATTCCCCTGTCTCACTCACTCATTCTGTTTCTCCTGGCACTGCAGGTTGCTCTTTTCTACTGGGCTCCTGTCTGTGTAGCCACCTTCTTCTGCCCACAAAGAAATTTGCAGCAGTTACACTAGAGCTCCGTTGAGCTTGCTCACTCCTCCTCTCTCACTCGCTCATTCTGGTTTTCCTGCCACTGCAGGCTGCCCTTTTGTACTGGGCCCCTGCGTGCATTGCTGCCTTTTTCTGCCCACAAACAAATCTGTAGCGGTCTCAACAGAGCTCCATTGAGCTCACTCACTCACTCCCTCCCCCTCCCTCACTTGCTCATTCTGTGTCTCCTACTGCTGCAGGCTACCCTTTTGTACTGGGCTCCTGCCTGCATTGGTGGCTTTTTCTGGCCAGAAAGAAATCTGAAGCAGTCACGACACAGCTCCATTGAGCTTGCTCACTCCCCCTCTCTCACTCACTCATTCTGTTTCTGCCGGCGCTGCAAGCTGGCCTTTTGTACTGGGCTCCTGCCTGCTTTGCCGCATTTTCTGCCCACAAAGAAATCCGCAGCAGTCACAATAGAGCTCTGTTGAGCTCACTCACTACCGCTCTGTCACGCGCTTGTTCCATTTCTCTTGGCACTGCAGGCTGCGCTTTTGTACAGGGCTCCTGGTTGCATTGGCATCTTTGTCTGTCAACAAAGAAATCCACAGCTGTCCCGACAGAGCTCTGTTGAGGTCGCTTAGTCTCCCTCTCTCACGCACTCATTCAATTTGTCCTGGTGCTGCAAGCTGCCCTTTTGTACTGGGCTCCTACCTGCATTGGTGCCTTTTTCTGCCCACAAAGAAATCTGCAGCAGTCCTGACAGCCCTCCGGTGAGTTCGCTCACTCCCCCTCCCTCACTCTCTCTCTCTCTCGTTCCATTTCTCCAGTGCTGCAGACTGCCCTTTTGTACTGGGCTCTTGCGGGTCAGGGCCTGCCTGACAACAAATCCGCCTTGGTCCCAAGCGAACTAGTTGAACTCGGTCACTCTCCCTCTCACTCAGTCGATATTAATCTGTCCCAAACACTGATTTCCCACAGCGACTGTGCTATTCTCCAGCAGGAGTGCAAAAACATATTTTGGCCAGGATGTGAAAAATCACAGCTATACTGTTCATAAGGAGATGTGAAAAAATGCCACTGTTGAAAATGTGGCGTGAAAATATTACAAATTTGAGAAGTTACAAGGGTGCATGGAAACAGTTCAATGCATGCTTGTAACAGTCATGTTATGGAGTTTCGTCACCAAATTTTCAACATAGGGATTTTAGGACCTCTGCTCATGAACAGTGCCACTGTAATTTTCTTAATCTGTCCCGAACACTGATTTCCCACGGCGACAGCGTTATTCTGCACCGGAACTATGAAAACACATTTCGGTCAGGATGTGAAAAGTGACAGCTGTACTGCTCATAAGGAGGTGTGAAAAAATGCCACTGTTGAAAATCTGGCGTGACACTATTACAAATCTGCGAAGTTACAAGGGTGTGTGGAAAGTGCGCAATGCACACTTCTAACACAGTCATTTGATGGGCTATCATCACCAAATTTTCAACATAGGCATTTTAGGACCTCTACTCATGAACAGTATCACTGTAATTTTCTTAATCTGTCCCAAACAGTGATTTCCCACAGCAACCGCTCTATTCTGCGTCGGAAGTGTGAAAACACATTTTGGGCAGGATGGAAAAAATGACAGCTGTATTTTTCATAAGTAGGTGGGGAAAAATGGCAATGTTGAAAATCTGGAGTGAAAAGGTTATAAATTCACGAAGTTAGGAGCGTGCGTGCAAACTGCACAACTCACGCTCGTAACACAGTCATTTTATGGAGTTTCGTCACCAAATTTTCAATACAGGCATTTTAGGACCTCTATTCATGAACAGTGTCACTGTCATTTTCTTAATCTGTCACAAACAGTGATTTCCCACAGCAACTGCTCTATTCTGCATCGGAAGTGCGAAAACACATTTCTGCCAGGATGTGAACAATGACAGCCATACTGTTCACAAGGAGGTGTGAAAAAATGCCAATTTCGAAAATCTGGCATGAAAATATTGCAAATTTGCGGAATTACGAGCATGCATAAAATCAGCAACGACGACGATAAAAGTCATTTTTTTTTTTTTTGCACCAAATTTGCAACATAGGCTTTTTGAGAGCCCACCTCATGAACACTGGCACCGTCGTTTCGTTAATCGTCTCTGAAAGGAGACTCCGCGCAGTGACTGTGAAATCGCCTTTTGGGGCCGATTAGTGCCATGACAGTTCTAGAATTCATGAGGAGGGGCCCAAAAACCCATGTTGAAAATTTGGTGCCAAAATTCTAAAAAATGACTGAGATATACATTAAAGTTGGAAAAACCCCATTTATTCCATTATACAGCTTACCGCATTTCCTCAGTTAGTGGTTGGCTTTGAAGAGTGCAGACGTGTTCCCAGTCACGAAATCATTGTGCCAAGCACGGAGGAAGTAAGAGGGCAGGGGGTGTGTGGGGAGGCAGGGTGCACAGTTGGTGGGCGTGGGTTGCGGGTGGGAGGCAGGGAGACCGCCAAGGGACAGTTTCCTCTTTTACAGGTAAAAAAAAAACGTGCGGGACCGTTTTTATTTTACAGAGGCATGTGGCACGCTGGGCTAGGTTTCCAGCATGCCACTGGAGTCTTTCTTTTGGGGGGGCAGCAGTAGCAGATGGGGGACAGGCACCCCCATCAGCACACAACTAAAGAGGGGGTACCTACCACATTATGCTGCCAGGGATTGGGCACCCGTCGACAGACAATAAAAGTGGGGGAGGGTTACATAATGCCCGACCGGGGTGGGCTCCCCTGTCGGCAAAATATCAGATGGGGCACTGAAACTGACAGGGATTGGGGACCCCATCAGCAAACAAACACAGTTGGGGGGTTATATTGTTTGTGAACACGGCGGCAAGCCGCCGCCGTGTTCACAAACAATATCAGTGATTCTAGATCCTGCCCTGCAATGAAGAGTCGCTCCTTCATTGCAGCGGATGGCTGACGCTGCAATGACGAGGCAGCCCCTGATTGCAGCAGCTAAATTTTCACAAGTTGGTGGCATGCTGGCTGAACTAGTGTCAGCAGCAGCACGCCACGGCATTGGGGGAAGTGGGACAAGCCTTTATAGGCTGTGGGGGCACTGGCCACAACAGTGCCGCACCTGCACAACCTGCTTGTGGAGAAACCTGCCGCAACTTGTTTCTTGCACATGCGTGCAATCAACATAAAAAGGGGTAGCCATCCTGATCTATAAGAAGCTTAGATGGACCCCCATCAGCACAGAATGAGACCCACAAGGCAGATGGGTAATAGTCTTGATGGATAAGCCAAAAGGGCCCTTGTTATTGGGGAATATTAATTCCCCCAACACAGACGACCTGGGACTTTTTCATACTATTGCTCAAAAAATTGAAACCCTTGCCGCTATACTCACTCAGATTCTTATGGGTGGGGATTTCAATCTCACGCTAGATCCCTTACTGGACAGAAGTGCCAGCTGGGTGGAACCACATGTTAGAGGTGCTACAGTTGATGCAAGATGTGGGGCTAGTGGACATTTGGCAGGTTTTCCATCTCTGAGACTATTCTTTTTATTTCCAAGTGCATGAGTCCCATAGCTGGCTGGACTACTGGCTGACCTCCCTTGAGTGACCCAGGTATCTCTGGGATCTAAAATAGCCCCCATGATAATATTGGACCATGCCTCGGTGCAGTTGCACCTTTTCTTGGCCCCCCCTCCCCCCAGGCTTCCCCTCCAGGAGGCTGGACCCGCTTTTCCTTAGGGACCCAGAGTTTGTAGCTTAGGCCCAGAAGACAACCACCCTCTTCTTTTAGGAGAACTCTGTGGGAGACACCATGGCTGGGGAATACCTGGGAGGCTTCCAAGGCCACACTTAGAGGAGGGATTATGGGCTATGCAGCGGCTGGAAGGCGTGCGAGGGAGAAGCACTTAGCAGACCTAGCTGGTGAGCTCCAGGCTGCAGAACTTGTTTTTAAAATCAGCTCATCAGGCCAGCCAACATTCCCCTCTAGGCCATAAAATTCTGGGGCTGCCAGCCAACACTCCCCTCTGGGCTGGAAAATTCTGAGGCTGCAGATGGATATTAATGACATGCTCGCCAGAAGGCAGGGAGCTCCAGTCTCAGGTTGAGGCATAGGTACTGGGAGGCAGGGGAAAAGGGGGGCAAAGTCTTGGCATACAGACGAGGAAGCAGCAAACTGAGAGGTTCGTTTTGGGCCTGCAGGATGCCAGTGGTCATATCCAAACCAAAACTAAAGAGATAAGTGAAATAATGAAGAAGTTTTATAGAACTCTGCACTCCTCATCTTGTACCCCCAACTCCTTAGATGTGAAGAGTTCTTAGCCCCACTAGATATTCCCTGCCTCACTGACCGACAAGCTGCTCAGCTGGATAATCCAATAACTGCAGAGGAGGTCATATGTGCCGTGTGCACACTCAAGGCAGGTAAAGCCCCTGGAGGAGATGGATTTACAGTGGCCCTGTGGTAGCACCTCTCCCGGTCAATGCACCCCCCACCCCCACCCCGTTGAGCTCAGTATATTCAGAAGCCCTGGAAACTGGTTGCTTCCCACCTACTCTCAGGTAAGTGGTGATAACTATCCTCCCTAAAAGAGGGAAAGACCCTACTCTCCCAGCCAGTTACAGACCCATATCCTTGCTCAACATGGATAGCAAAATCTTTGCAAAAATACTTGCCCTCCTGCTTACTCTTCTGCTACTCCAAATGATACACACATCACAGGTAGGGTTGGTCCCTGGGAGATATAATATGGACTACATTAGGCCACTAATTAATATCTCCACAGTAGCCAAGTCCCTGTCCACCCCGCAGCAGCACTGGCTGTAGATTTTGAGAAAGTGTTTGACTCCCTGGAATGGGATTATCTACAGTCAGTGCTAGCTCATATGGGATTCGGAGAGAGGTTCCTAGCCAGGATACACTCTCTATACATGGCCCCCACAGCAAGGAATCTTACTTATTCCCTTATATTGGACCCCTTCCCTCTGAGCAGAGGCACCAGACAAGGGTGTCCTTTATCTCCGCTTCTCTTTGTGCTTGCAGTACAGCATCTAGCCATGGCTATTAGGCAACATCCACAGACATGAGGAGTCCCTATAGGGCAAAGTAGCTATTCCACACTTATGTATGCAGACAATCTGCTGGTCCCCCTAGCTGATATCAAATTATCTATTTGACCCCTGCTCGATATGCTAATGCTAGACTGCTTTGCACACATATCTGGACTTAAAAATCAGGTACTGCCCCTAAATGTGCTGTGTAAAGAAGATATGGTTACCCTCTATAGACTGAGGTGGGCACCAGAGGGCATTACATACCTGGGTATCTGTATAGTTAAAGACATCTCCCGGTTATGGGATTTAAACCTTAAACCACTATTTATTGAGATAGGTCCAGAATTCACCCAATGGAAGCTACTGCACCTCACGATGACAGGGAAAGTTGCCGCCATTAAGATGGTGACCTCCCCCAAACTTTCATATGTTATCTCCCACCTGGCACTATACCTTCCTCACCCCCACCCCCGTTGGTATGCCCAACTTGATAAGATCATCGGCAACTTTATTTGGGAGGTTAGGAAGTCCAGATATAGCTGCAATAAGCTGAGAGCGTTTCGGAAATCTGGGGACTGGAATCTGCCCTGGTTAGAGGAATACACGACGGCCTACCACACTGTTTTCAAACTATCCAATGGTTTCAACCCCACCTTCCCCACAATGCTTCCAGATAGAAGAAGCTCAGGCTGGCCTACAGACCCTATCTCCATTGTTTTACAATGCCCCCCGTGGGCCTTAAAACACACCCTACCATAGGGCCCTGTATCAGATACTGGGCAAAAACTCATAATATGCTCAAAACAAACCCAGCTCCCCTGAAATATATCCCCTTGTGGGGAAACTGACTTATTCAGATCGAGAATAAGCCCCTATCATGGTACCAGTGGGCATATCGGGCTGGCCCAGTGAGTGCTGAGGGTTGAGGCGCTGGACGCCACACTGATGACCCGAGTTCGGGAGCGAGCTCAGGTATCAGGGGTTGGCAGGGAGGGAGACGGATTGAGCTCCTGCAGGGCTGCTCTCCTCTCCCGAGGGAGGGGAGAGCATGGGATTGCTTGGCACTCTGGAGACCGGGGGCACCACAGAGTGTCTGAGCTGCATGTAAGGGAGTGTGGCTGATGCAGGCAGGGTTGCCCTGTGCCACAGCGTCAGACATGCACCACGCATGTGGGGGGGGAATGAAGCTCCATTCACCTACAGGAGGAGAAGGAGAGAAATACCCCTCCAGCTCAGATAGGTGACGGCTCTGCCAGTGCCACCACTGCATGTCCAATGCTGGTTCCCCACCACTGCCCCCCGCAGTCTCTCCGGGTTGCCATCCCCCGACCTGGGGAACGGAGATGAACTTGAAGATGATGGGGGGGAACACAGCAGGTGGTAGAGCTGGAGGGCCAGAAAGATAAGTGGGAAAAAAAAGGGGGGCATATTCTGTATACACCATGTACTAGACCCATCTACTGGTCAAGTAACCTCATTCCAAGCCCTTAAGACTCAGTTTACCTTACCCCAATCTGACATCTGGAGATGCTTACAGATGAGGAGCGCAGTTCAAGCATATCTCCGTAAATATCCCAGTACCCTCCGACCCGGCAGCCTACAAGGGTGGCTGTCTCTCAAAAAAGGGGTGACCAGCTGGATCCATTCGGACATTAGAGTACCATTCCCAGCCAGTCCCGAGAATCCAAGATCAAGTGGGAGAAGACCCCATATACCCCTATCACTGATCAACAGTGGCAGGCTTGCTGTACTTCTGCACACAAGCTATTCCTGAACCCCAGGAGTCAGCTCATACAGAATAAAATTTTATGTTCTTGCTATAAGACCCCAGAGGTGTTTATATAAGGCTAAACTCCTTCCGAATGACTGTTGCTGGAGATGCCCATTGTATACAGGGGATCTCTACCATAAACGCTGGACATGCCCGGACATACAGCCCTTCTGGACCCAGGTGTGGACCTTAGCTGCAGAAGTTATCCGCAAACCCATCCCACCTACTGATGAATTTTGGCTACTAGGGATACCCCCCCCCCAGTACACATCCCATCTCAATCCTGGAGAGAAGATGGCTGGCCCCATTGGGAATGCAGGCTAAGAGACTCCTCCTATGTAAATGGCGAACTACATGTACCCCTACCCTATCTGAATTACTTACGGTAACTCTCTTATTGCAATAGCCACTTTAGACAATACCTCTCATACGATAGGAGATAAAATGGCCACTTATTTCACGTGCTGGAACCCTTTCATGGCATATATTGACCTTCAAAAAAGGTATAGGCTGATCCCTTCACCCTCCCTTGCTATTCGTCCCTGACCTTCCTTGTCCTCTTAGCAGAGCACTGGTAATGATTGCATCCTTGTTCTGTTGACAGTTGTACCTAACTAATGTTTAGGCATTACATTGTTGTTCAAGTTTCAAGTTCAAATTTATTGAAGGGAAAAAGTTCCATTGAGCGGGCTCATTTGCAAGGAAGTCCCTTAATCAACTATACATTGTTACAACACGTAATACACAGTTACACATCAGTGAAAAATAATAATATGAACACTAGCATATGCACAGCATATTTGCAACATATACAATTATGTACATTTGCTTACAGGGATGAAAGGATAGTCATAACGCTCATTTGAAGACTAGCTTAGGGAAAGAAGGTAGGGATGGGGGATAAGTGGATGCCAGTAGACAGTTGAAGGCAAGGTGGGGATGAGAAATGGAGAGAGATGCCAGTATTACTAATGACAGTGACAAGATTCAACAGATATTTTGGCAATTAGGGATTTGAAGGCTTTTAATAGAATTAGCAAATTGAGTTTAAGGGCAGCTTGGAGTTTATTCCATGATGCGGGAAGAAGATAGCTGCTGGCTGCTTTGCTGTATCATGTGTGGACTCTGGGTACTTGCTGAGGTATGTAGTCCTTTTTCCTTCGGTTGTATGGACTGTCAGAAGGGTGTAGAAATGTGGTGATGCAGTTAGGGAGTTTGTTTAATAGGGCCTTATAAACCCATAAGTATGTGTGCCTTATAATCTCCTTGTGGCCAGGGAGATCCAATCAACCTCTATATAACTTTGAAATTGCCTCTGTATATCTGCAGTCCCTTTACAATCTTGCCTCGGTCAAACCTCCTCCGGCACTATGACTGCATCTGTTTCGACATTCTGGGAATCCTGTCTCGGTTTGGTGTGGCCTCCCTTAGCTATGCCATTCCCTCCGTTTGGAATTCTATCCAAGACTCCTTGAAACTGGCTCAGTTATATGGCCCAAATTCCTTCAAAGCAAAGTCAACCTCTGCACTGCCTCAGAAATGTCAGTGTTACAACACTTAGCTTCTCCTCACATAGCCTCCCCTCCAACTTCTTCCCAACTTAAGCACTTCACTCTATACTCTATACTATTATTATGAATGGAAACCCATTCTATCTGCCACTTATAGCTCTCTCCCCCCATATTTTGATCGTATTCCTCACTGCCACCCTTGCTCCCAGTCCCCTTCATCCCTATCCTCACTTCCCCCTGCATCTGTTCTCTCTGCTCCCCTTCTTTTTCCCCACTTCTTTCTACCTCTCTCTCCCTCCGTCTTACTTCTCTGCTCTATTCCTCTTTGCCCCAGAAGTTAGCTAATTCACTGTTATCCCTAGGTTTGCATTCCATCACCAACCTCTCATTATTTTGGTTTCTGTCATGTGACTGTATATCGTTGCTGTTTTGTTGTTTTCCACCTTTACCTTATGTATGTTAAATTGTCCTCCAGGACCACTTTGTAAATGAGCTTGCCTCAATGGTGCATTTCCTGGTTAAATAAAAATTAAATTGAATAAAGAGCGCAGTGATATGTTCGGGTTAGCATGTTGGAAATGAAGTGGACAGCGCGATAGTAAAGTACAACCAAACTGTGCAGCGAGGAAGTTGCACAGTTCTTGTAAATAATAAGTTGCTTTGTGGTTCCATTTTCTTTTTTCAGGACAGGAGAATAGAATGTATTCGAGAAGAAGCTCACACAAGACATGAGTCACCTCTGAGGGATGGTATAGGAAAAGACCCCTGGTAGGTCTCATGTCTGGCTTTCCCTTTTTAGGCTGTTTGTTTTCTTCCTTCTCTCAAACCTTTTCAGACATTTTAAATAACCAGTGCTGAAATCACTGCTCCTGTTGACTATATACCAGGCTGGGGCTTTGACGTGTGATGCACATGTACCGTTGCCTCTTGCTCATTCCTCTGTATGGCTTTTATATGAAAAAATGAATAAAAAAAATAAAAAGTAAGACACTGAATTCTTCACGATACAAGAAGTGATTTGGGTAAAGTGTGGAGAGACAAATCCACACTATTCCTGGGGTTTGAGCAGTCTGTCTTGGTTTGATTCAAGGAGACTGGTCTAGGCCAGATTGCCACCTTTGGATGTGGTGAAAACTGGATACAACACCACACCCTAGGGAGAAGCACAAGAGAGGTGCACTCGAGGTACTTTGAGGTACTGTGTACATAGAGAGCAGCGGCATTGAAAACCCTGGAGCATCACCGTCCAAGGTGTGACATTTGTCAGGGAGCCCCTGATGAATCATTGTGCTTGGATGTGAAGTGTTGGGGTTTTCAGTGCTACTGCTGTCAGCTATGTAAGCTACATTTGGAAAAAAATGCTTCCTTTTGCAGTCTTACTTGTAATTGCTTTTTGTCTTTCAACTTGCAAGCAACCTTTTGCACACAGTAACTCACATGCACCTCTTGTGTTTCTTCATATGCTAGCTTCTTGTTTTTCAACTGCTGCTTTTTTTGCACGCATACGGTTCATTTGTTTGTTATAAGGCACACCCTAAATTCTGCCCAAACTCCACTCCTTTTCAGAACTGATCATTGAATGCTCCTGCTCCAAAGTTATTTGTTAGGTCTTCAGTGAAAGACAGTATTTAATGCAACGGTTCAACAAAAATGTTAACATACTGTCCCTGTTAAATTTGCCTTTCTAGGTGCTGCTTATTTAATTCACTGAAATAGTTTTACCAGGTAAACATACAGAGACAAAGGAAATCTCATTTACGGATATGATTGGGGGTGGGGGGCAAGGGAAATACTGTAGACCAGAACAAGAGATCGAACAAATTGTTTGCCTCCTATAATGTGTACTATATAAAGAATACTGGTTGGGTGGCCGTGTATAGCCAGCCTGTGCTGCCACAGAAGGGTTCTGATTACACCAGACCTTGAGATCAATGTAATCAGAAGCCCGAGGTGCAAAACACCAGGTGACACAAGGATTTCTGATCAGCTGGAATGTTGTTGGACCACAGAAGAGTACGACAGCATTCTGTGACCTCTGAATTGTGATAAAAAAAACTGCAGCTGAGATCCATGCAGAAAATTTTTTCTGCATCTAGCTCTTTTTCATGCCCACTATACTATTCAAAACCCAATGAAGTGACCATAGTTTTTTCTTGAGGGAAAAAAAAAAAACTAAAATATTTAAAAATGCTTAAATTCTGGTACAGTATAGCTGGAAAAGTTTACCAGCAAATGAAAGTGGAAGATAAATACAGGTCACTCACCTGTAACAGGAGTTCTAGGAATGGTATATGTTGTTCATCCACACTGTCTGGCAGGTATCCTTGCCGCTTTAAATCTTGCCGGAAGGTCTTCAAGCTGGCTCCTCCCACCCACCCGGGTGGTAAAACTCTCGGCTCCACCCCATGACGCCAGATCTGACCCGCTGGAAGCTCAGGTCGCAGGTCAAGCCGGGAGGTCGGAGGGTAGGATGAACAACATATACCATTCCTAGAACTCCTGTTACAGGTGAGTAACCTGTATTTCTAGGACATGGATATGTTGTTCATCCACACTGTCTGGCAGACTCCTAGCAGTTCTCTGGGAGGAGGGAGGCAAGGTACACCCCTACTTAGGGAATAAAGACTGAGAACTGAGGCCCAAAACCAGCATCCCGCATGACCCAAGGTCATGTGGTAATGGGTGATGAAGTGTGTGCTGACTTCCAGGTAGCAGCCCTGCAGATTTCCTGGATAGGGACGCCCGGAAGCAGCCACCGATGCAGCAGTATGGCGGTAGAATGAGCTCTTATACCTCTGGGAGGCTCCATGCCTGCCAACTTATAGCAGAGATCTATGCAGGAGGTGGCCCACCTGCTTATCGTCCACTTGGCTGCAGGTCTGCCAGGTGCGGCTTCAGCGTAGATGACAAACAGCTGGCGAACCTCTCTCCGAATTTCAGCCATGCGCTCCTTATAATAAGCGAGCTCCCTTCTAGGGTCCAAAGTAAGGAGCCTGTATTCGGCCTCTGAGGTGTGACTGGGGTAGAACACCGGCAGAGTCAACACCTGGTTAAGGTGAAACTCCGACACCACCTTCGGAAGGAATTTTGGGTGGGGGCACAGGACAACCTTGTCCCTGTGGAAGACCAGGTAAGGAGACTCGATGCAGAGCGCCTGGAGCTCTCCCATCCTTCTGGCTGACGTGATAGCCACCAAGAAGGCGGTCTTCCATGACAGGTGAGAGAGGTCACACCTGGGCATTGGTTCGAATGGCTTGCCCATGAGCTTTGCCAGTACCAGCAGTAGATCCCACGGAGGTGGAGGTTCTCGCACCGGAGGGGAAATATGATCAAGGCCTTTGAAAAAGCGCCAGACCACCTTCTCCTGCACCACTGACTGCTTCCCGGCCTGCGCCCGGTAAGCAGAGATGGCTGCCAGGTGCACCCTTAGGGTCATCGACCTAAGCCCTTGCTGAGAAAGGGACCATAAATAGTCCAAGATGCTTGCCAAGGAACAGGAGGAAGGGTCCAAGCCCTTGCCCTGACACCAAATGGAAAACCTCTTCCATTTGAAGGCACAGCATTTCCTGGTCGACTCTTTAAGGGACGCTTCAACAACATTGAGGACCTTGTCGAAAGACCCAAGGCCTGAACTCTAGCCGCCAGGAACCAGGCCATCAGGTGCAGGGATTGAAGGTCCGGATGGAGCACCTTCCCTTATTGACTGAGAGCAGGTCCGGGCGAGCTGGAAGCTGCCTCAGGAGCCTGAGCTGAGGCTGAGGAGATCTGGATACCAGCATTGGCGGGCCAGTCTGGGGCTACCAGAATCACCTGCGCCTTTGTCCCTCCTTGCCTTGAGAAGCACCTTGTGGATCAAGGAAATGGGGAAGGCGAGAAGAGGCTCCGGGGTCCACGGCCCGGAGAAGGCATCCCCTGCAGCAAGCCCTGCTGAGGGGGGGCCGGCATGGAACAGCCTCAGCTTTGCATTCTCCCTGGAGGCAAACAGGTCCACCTGAGGGGTGCCCCAATGGGACAACAGATCTTGTACTACCTCTGGCAGGAGAGACCACTCGTGGGAAACAGCCCCTATCCGGCTTAGGGCATCGGCCAGGGTGTTGGAGGCTCCTGCCACATGAATGGCTAGGAGATCCGCCTCCAGGCTGCGCACGAGTGACCAGATGCAGAGAGCTTCCTTGCATAGAAGCATGGAGCACGTCCCGCCCTGGCGGTTTAGATAGTACATGGTCGTGGTATTGTCCGTCTGGACCCGGACCACTTGACCCCGGAGAAACGGAGCAAAGGCGGTGAGAGCTAGGCGGACCGCTGAGCTCCAGCAGGTTGATGTGTCATCGACTCCTGTAAAATTAGAGGCATGCACTCGGTAGCCCCCAGATGGGCACCCTAACCCATCAGAGAGGCATCAGTCGATAGAGACCGCCGCTCGGGCGGACAAACGGGATGCCCTCCTGCAGATGAACTGGAACGGTCCACCACTGGAGAGCGCTCACATCCCCTGGGTCACCATCACTAGCTGGTCCAATGGATCGCAGCGTTGTGACCACTGGCTGGCCAGTCCCCACTGAAGAGGACGCATGTGCCAGCGGGCCCAACGGACCACGCTGGTGCAGGCTGCCATAAGACCCAGGAAGTCCTGGGCAGGGCGCGATTGCCCAACCAGAAATGATTGGGCAAAGGAGGAAAGAACCTCGGCCCTGTCCGCCGGGAGCCATGCTCTGGCTCGAAGAGAGTCGAGCTCTGCCCCGATAAAAAGAATCACCTGCTTCGGCTCGAGTTCTGACTTGGCCTCATTGATGAGAAGGCCTACTTGAGAGCAAACCTGGAGGGCCAGATCTCTGAACCGCTCCACCTCCTGTCTGGAGGGGGCTGCTATCAGCCAGTCATCCAGGTAAGGGTACACCCGGACCCCTCGACGCCGCAGGAATGCTTTCACCACTGCAATGCATTTGGTGAAGACCCTGGGAGCTGGAGACAGGCCGAAGGGCATGGCTCAGAACTCGAGAAGGGATCCCTCCACTTGAAAGTGAAGGAATCTCTGATGAGACGGACGGATAGGGACGTGAAAGAACGCGTCCTGCAGGTCCAAAGAGCAGAACCACACTCCGAGTTCCAAGGATGGTATTATCTGAGCCAGAGTGACCATCCTGAAGGTTCAAGAGCTTAGGAACTTGTTTAGGTTGTGTAGGTCGAGAATGGGGCGCCAGCCCCCCATCCGTTTCGGAACCAGGAAGTACCTGGACACAAACCCTGGGTCTGAGGGGGGGGTCCGCCACCTCCCTGATCACCTCCTTCTGGAGGAGGAGAGTGATGTCGGCTCGGCGAGCCGACAGTGAGGCTGCAGACCCCGATGCCCCCGAGGTGCGACGGCTCTGACGGGCGGGGCCTGCTCGAATTCCAAGGGCAGGCCTTTTTCCACCACCTCCAACACCCACCTGTCCATGGTAATAATGGATCACGTGGAAAGGAAGTGACAGACCCGTCCCCCCACTGGGGGAACCTTGGGTGAGGTGACCGGGTTGGGGGCGACACCCCTCAACCCGTCACTGGGCAGGCTTGGAGGAGAGACCGGCCGAGGGACCTCCTGGGCCTTTACCTCCCTGCTTCCTGTTGGAGGAAGTCCCGGGCTTGGGTTTGGGATGCCAAGCTCGAGCCTGCTGGCCCTGACGCTGCTGGCTGGACGCGTGAGCGCAGAGGGACGAAAGGGCTTAGGCTGTGGTTTGCGGCCTTTGTCCTTCTGAGCGGATGAGACCGAGTCCAAGGTAGCATTGGACTTCTCGATCCTCTGAAGGTGACCTTCCACCCCAGGGCCGAAGAGGTCGGTCCCCAAGAAGGGGACATCCGCCAACTTGTGCTGGGTATCCGAAGTGAAGGTGGATATTCTCAGCCAAGCCCGACGATGCATAGCCACTGCGGCCGCTACAGACCTGGCACATGAGTCCCCGATGTCCAGAGCAGTCTGAAGCTGCTGTTTGGCCACTGCCCTGCCCTGGTCCCACACCTACCTAACCGTGGTCTGCAGGTCCGCGGGAAGATGAGGGACAACCTCGTCCAGGGAGCCCAACAGGGCATGAGAGAAATGTGCCATGAGGACGGCCGAACTGGCCTGGTGATGGCCGAGGGAGGACGCAGCGTAGACTTTTCGCCCGGCATAGTCCAATTTTTTGGACTCCTTGTCGGGAGGTTTGTCCGACGCCTTAGCGCTTCGGCGCTACCGAAAACGCTGTCAGTAACTAACCCTCAGCCGAGGGTGTTCCGAAAAACTGGACAAGGAACCGGTAGGGACCGTATACTTCCTGGCCATCCTGGCCGAAGGCGCAGGGCAGGAAGCAGGGTGCTGCCAGAGCTCCAAGGCCGGGCCCACTATGGCCTCGGCCACCGGAAAGGCCTCCGTAGGGGAATCCCCTCGGTCCAGAATCTCCGTGAGGGGATACCTGGCCTGTTTAGAGACAGGTTCGAGCTTCATCCCGGTGGACTCCGAGACGAGCCGAAGCAATCCTAGGTAGGACGAGGGGCTATCGTCCACCGACTGTCCTCCCGAGGACTCCAAGTCCATACGCCTGGAGAAAAGGGAGGAATCGCTTTCAGACTCGGAAGAGTCCTCGAAGAGCTGCCTCGGGCCTGAGCCACCCTCCACCTGCCGAGGTCGATCGGGAGTGAGGGTGACAGACAGCCTATGGGGCAGTCCCTGAGCCGACCGAGAATTCTTGGTCGGAGCCCCAAATAACGGCTGTGGAGGCGGAGGTTCCACCGGGATCGGTGGAGCAGCTGGTTTTGGCCAAACAACCGCCTGGGAACAGGCCTCGGTAAATCGAGGTTGTTTCGCCACTCCGTGACAGCCACCTAATGGCCGGGAAGGCAACGACGCCGGCTTGGTCCCAGTCAGAAGGAGCTGTTGCCACATGAAGTCCTCGTATCATTGACGTAACTTACGTCGAAGCCTCCCTCGCTCCAAGGAGGAGGACGAGGACGAGAGGCGACGCCGCTTGCTGCGGTGCCGAGACAGAGACCGCCTATGACGGGCGGATCGGGTTGATCGCTAAGAAGTCCGAGACCGAGACCGAGAACCTCGGCTTTCCCGAGGACGGTGCGGGGAGGTGTCGTGGGGAATCGGCACTCCTTCGGTTCGGAGGGGTCACCCAAAGGCTCTGGAACTGGAGGCACTGAAAAGCCGACGGGGTCCTCAACTCCCACCGGGGGAACCGGGGAGAGAGGATTCTCGGCTTCTCCTGTCGACAAGCCATCCAACGGGTTGAGAAAAATCTCGACCGCATCGACGGTAGTCTCGGTCAACTGGCCTGACGGGGACACTATGAGACCAGTGGCCGAAGCCGAGCGGTCTACCGAAGTCGACGGCCGACAACTCGGGGAGAGGGATCTTTCCCGCTCCCAAGAGCGTCGACGGAGGGACTTACCCTTGTCTCTCTTTTTGGACCGAGAAAAAGGTCCAGCAGAAGTTGGTCCCTCTCCTTTAGTAGAGAGGGTTAGACAAAGCTCCTTAAAGGAAGCTGAGTAAGAGGCACCCAGAGAGAGCGGGACAAATGCCGCGGCTGAGGTAGAAGCGGCCCACGCCGCCTGATCTTCGAGGGCGATCATCTGCTTGAGCTGATCTGCCGAGCCCGCCGCTGCAGAAACCGCCAACTGGGCCTCTTTTGACTTCACCGGAGGAAATCGCTTCTCGGGACGCCCCAGTTGTAAACGGGCAGCGCGGTCCTCGAGGATGTAGGCCGAGAAAGAAGAGCACAGGTCGCAATCCTGCGGGTCGTGCTGAAGGCCTAGACAGTAGACGCACGTGGAGTGCGGATCCGTCCAAGACATCTTCTGCCCGCAAGGGCATCTCCGGAAACCGAGAGTCGATTTGTCCATCGCAGCCGCGAGGGATAGAAGACCGAAGTCTATTTTAGCGAAAAACTTTTGAATTTGCAAAACCGAAGAGTTAGGAACCAGTCTTATATGCAGAGCGTTAAGGAGGGAACCTGAGCTTCCAATCGGTAAGGAAGATCTGGAGTCATGGGGCGGAGCCGAGAGTTTTACCACCCGGGTGGGTGGGAGGAGCCAGCTTGAAGACCTTCCGGCAAGATTTAAAGCGGCAAGGATACCTGCCAGACAGTGTGGATGAACAACATATCCATGTCCCTAGAACGGAATCTTTTACTGTAAAAAAAGGATGGGTCAAACCTTTTGCCCAGCTTTGCTGCTTTATTTATTTATTTCAGTCTTTGGTAACCGGGTTAGGCCCACTAGGCACAAGTGCCTGTTTTAAGTGACTTGTTCAGAGTCACACAGTATGCAAGTGGAGGTTGTGAGAATCAAACCAAGGTCTGATCTGCAGGATGTACTAAACTCATTTACAGCTCGTTACTCTAACCTCTAGGTTATACTGCCAGCCCAAATAAGATGCAGAGTGCAAAAGATTAGGTTGAATATCTGCTAATGGTCTTAACAGCCATACCTAAACACCTTCACGGTTGACTGCTTTTACTAAGAAAGGGCTATATTGACAACAGAACTTGTCTGTAATCTGCATGTGCAGCTGAGACAATGAATGATATGACAGAATCAGTTCTGAGATTATGTGGGCACTCAAAAGCCCTGTTTACACAGTGGCAGCGCTCTGGCATCAGCGCCGCTCCCTTCCTGCTGTGCTTGCTTCTTCCCCACCAATTGACTGTTTACACAGCCAGCCAGCCAGCAGCACCACAGGTTGCTTTGAAGAGGGGCTATTCAGTTCACAGGATAAAGTATTTGAAGGGGAGCGAGCACAGCAAAGAGTCTATACCGGCACTTGCGCTTGCTCCAATACTGATCCCCACAAATTCGCTGGATCAAAAAAAGGATCTGAAAGGCACTTAAGGCACTCTGGGAATGTGTTTACACTGCCAACTTTGCAGCGCATCAACACATACGCATGGGTTGATGCACTGCAAAGTCGACAGTGTAAACAAAGCTAAAATGGCTGCCATGTTTACATGGTGGCAGCTCTGTGTCATGTGCTCCGCTCCCTTCCCAATGTGCCTGCTGCATTCCCATTCACACAGCCAGCCCTTGCAGCACTGTAGGTCACTCAGAGGAGGGGCTGTGAAATCTCTGGAGTCTGATGAAAAAACAGCCTTTGTAGTGGAGCGAGCGCAGCAAAGCTTTCATACTACCATTTAATGCGCTTGCTCTGCTGCTGATCCCACAACTCAATCGGATAAAAAAAAAAAAAAAAAAAAATTATCCAACGGGCACATAAGGTGAGCCTGACAGTGCTACACTACCGACTTTGCAGCACATCAACCCGTGCGCATGGGTCGATACACTGCAAAGTCAGCAATGTAAACAGGGCTCATAACTGAGCAAAACAGTATAACGGGATAGGGACCCTGAAAACAGGATTATCAGGGAAATCAGGGGAAAGAAATTGACAGGTGGCAACCCTACTTAGAGGTGACTGGTCTCAAAGGGTCCAATGTCTGGGGGGGGGGCATCTCCATAGAAAGCTAATCATGGGCTCAGAACACTGTGTGGGGTGAACCAGGGTGGTGGTCTGAGGCAGCCAGTGATTGGGGTTTGTCACAAGGGACTAAGAAATAAATTGAATTTTATGTTGCAAATGATCTTTAAGCCATTAAACTTTATTTAACCTGCAGGTAACTGTTGGCCAGATGGGCACAAACTGTTAATCATTAAGTGCAGTAATTGAAGGCAATGACCTTTAGCTTACCTTCTCTGTTAGGGGGCCAGTTTGGTTAGTAATTTGGAATCCAGAGATGCCCTTCTCCAACCAGAAATTCAGTCTCTCCTGTGAAGAACATAGAACAAGGTTCAGAATGTGGAACATGACTGGGGAGTCCCACACACCCATGAGCAGGGACACTGGAAAATTCACCTGCAATTGTATTGCAAAAGCCACAGTTGTCACCACCCTCCATAATATTTCTGCAGTTTCTTGTAAGTTTGGAGTTTTTACAAATTTGTGTAAAAAATATTACATTTAAAAAAGAAAACCTCAAAGTTTACAAACATACTGATAATTTAGCATGCAGACTTGGGTTTGGTCAAAACAATACAGTGTGAGATGGTGAGAGGTTTTCTAAGTGGTTTTGTGCAATGCTACTTTCACCAGATTCACCGTCTGATTTGGGTTTATTTATTTAAAGGTTTTACTAGGAAGCCATGCTGAGCAGACTACCGCTCAATTCCAGATGTGTCCTGGGGGTGGGGTGGGGAATACATATATAGTATATTGTACAGTGAGCAAACATACAAAACATACTGAAACATTAAGGTAACAAAATTTAAACTTTGAAGCGATTCACAACAACTTCTAATCAATGATACATCTCTACGAGTAACCACAAATGGAGAACTAAGCCCTTGATCTAGTGTGAACTTAAACTGCATGTGGAGGAGAAGTGCTCTTTGAGGAGGGAGTTGAGGTGCTGTGATGGGGAGTGAGCGTGCCGAATGCCCTCAGATAGGGGGTTCCATAGTTTCGGCATGCGAGCTCTAAAGGCTGACTGGTCTACTGAGGTGGGCATGTGTGGGACATGCAGTAGCAGGGAGTTGAACTTCCCGAGTGAGTATGCAGGAGGGGTTTGGGCTGTTAGGGCTGAAGCGAGGTAAGAGGGCAAGTACTTAGCCCAGAAATTGGCCGTGAGCCTTGCACAGTGGGACCAACGCCAAACCAGGAGCAAGGGGAGGTCCAGGGACCGGTAGAGGCTGCAGTGATGGGTGGTGGGAGGGCAATCCAGAGCAAAGAGACAGAAGGAGTGGAAAAGTGGATCCAGTCTGGCCAAGGAGGACTTAGGGGCAGCACTGTAGACTACATCCCCATAGTCAAAAATAGGGAGGATCATTTTCTTTACAATTGCCTTGCAAGCTGGCAGAGGGATGCAGCCATGGTTATGGTATAAGGCACACAACCTGGGATGCAGTTTTTTGTGGATGGCATCGATATGTATAGAAAAGTCAAGGTGCTAGTCAAACCAGACCCCGAGATATCTAAATGAAGTACAAGCCTCCAAGGAAGTCCCATCAAGTTGTGGAAGGTAGGAATGGAGGGAAGTCGGGAAAGTCTCTGCCACATGCCAAAGGTTAAGGAGACAGTTTTCTTGGTGTTGAGAAAAAGCTGTGTAACCCCTAGGTGGCACTATCCCAAGGGGTACTACCCCTGCCTGTGTGGCTAATAGCAGGTTAAGGGACCAGAGTTCTGAAACGGGTGCCTCGTGGTCGTGGTAGTGGTAGTGGTCAAGCTAACCTGGGCACAGCCCTCCGGGACACTGTAACCCCACCTCTTTCCCATCTAGTGGCTTGAGCAATATACGATAATCACTTTCACAGTACTCCTTGTACATCATACCAGTACCCACACTGTTTGCACTTACCACCAGGGCTGGTTCCTTTGGCTCGACCCTGGGGACCCCCTGTAAAACAAGGTTATGCACAGTAAATAGCAACAGTACAGTACTCTTGGCACAAACTGCAACTACAGTCAGGTTAAATGCAGCAAAAAATAGTCAGATCCGATTTATTCAGGGGACTTGAACAAGGAAGGGGCGTAATCAGGTTGATTGGCTTAAAGGCTATATTAATCGGAGGCATTATAGCGCAGTGGTCTAAGGCTCTGAGCTGTAAATTTGGTGACATCCAGCAGACCAGACCTGGGTTTGAATCCCACAGCTTCCACTTGCATACTGCGTGACCCTGAGCAAGTCACTTAACCTCCTTGTGCTCCCAGGTCGCTCCTGTAAAAAAAGCTTTCAGCTTAGTGTGCTATACCTGGTTAAACAACTAAATAAAATAATCAAACAGTTATGCATGCGCTTTAAGTCCCCACACAGTCACACACTCCGGGTACCCAGGTAGGAAAATGGTGGGCACACCAGGAATGTTGCAGCTGGTTGGGGCCCTGTGATAGAAGAAAGCAACATGCACCACACACACAACTTGTAATCCGGAGCTGGAGGGCTCAGTTTGTGAAAGAGAAGGCAACAAGACAATCAGACGACAACACTTTAAATTTAGCTGTTGTTGCAGGGAGCTACCCTGATGTTTACTCACGATAGCCAATACTGGACACAGGCATGATGAAATCGAGACTGCAGGTTGTTGAGCTGGAGTGCCCGGAGAAACGGGGCCCACACGAATCACTGAGGCATCATTCCTGTTCAAGTGTTGAGCAGGGACTGATCCTGAGGCAGGTCTCTCGTCGATGGCTTTCTCTGTGCAGCAGGTAGTTGGGCTGGGCCAGTGTGGAAAGGCCCAGGCCCAATGGAGATGATCTTGGATTCAGTCCGTGGGGCTGGATGCGGCTTCCAGCAAACAGAATACAGTTCACACCACAGTGGGGAACCAAATCGTGACCCACTAGCAGCACACAGCACATTTACATGTAAGGAAATTCCACTGTAGCAGGCAAAAGACTCTCCAGTTGCAATTACAGAGTCTCTGCACAATCCGGGAGTTCAGAGGTGACTGGAAGTCCAGACAGGCCAATCACATTCAGCAAAATCTTTGGTCTTCTTCAGGTAGGAGTCTGGTCACAATTCAGTGGCTTACTTCGCTCTCCAAGTTCATACTCAGTCCGAAAAAAGAGCAAGTTCCCTCTCAGGGACAGCAGGCAGGCATACAGGCCAAAACTCAGGCCTTTCCACAGTTCTCCCGCGCAAATCCACTATGGATTGCTGCTCGAACTACCTCGAGCTGCTACTACTTCACTTCCCAACTATCTAACTGAAACTGCAAGCAGTTTGGGACTTTCCCTAAAATCCAAAACATTCAGTTGGCTGATCTGTCTGTCAATCACAACAAGGGCTCCCCCTCCAGGTTATTTTAGGCACAAAAAGCCCAAAACTACAATTCCTACAAGTTTTGAGCCCACCAAGCCCCTGTAGGCAGGCTCCATTTTAGAGTACCAAATGTACAGACTGGCCCATTTCAGTAGTCCAGGACCAATATGATGGAAATAAAAAACAGAACTGTCCATGTTGCAAAGAAGGTAGGTTATGACAAACTGCAATATTATTACTACTCTAACAAAAAAGCATTTGTCAATGCCGAATGTTTGCTTGCTGGCAATGGCAGTGGTAGTGTAAAAGTTACAGAGCTGCGTAATAGGAATGGCAGTGAAGTATTGAACTGAAGCCAACTCCACCACCACCCTGCAGAGAGTGACAGGCATTGGGGTGTGCCTTTGGGTCGTCAGGCATAACGGCCGCACCATTTCAGTAAACCCCACCCTGCAGACACTGGCAAGTGTCACGGTGTTCCTTGGGGTCTTTGGCCCTTATGCGCACCCCATTCCATTAGGAAATACAGTGAGATGGGTGCAATATAGGAGAATGGGGTGAACTTTGGAGCTGAAGAGTCCAAGGCACACCTCAATGCCTCTCATTGGCTGCAGGGTGTGGAATGGTATGAGCATTACAGGCAAGAATCCCAAGTCACACCCCTGATGCCTGTCATTCTCTACAGGGTTGGGCATTATGGTTGGAAACCCTAATACCTCAGGCATTCGTTGATATTTTCACCCAAATGTTCAACATGTTTTTTTGTGACCCCACCTCATGACCAGGGGAATATCAGTTTGTTAGCCGTAAAGCTGCTTATGCACAGCGACTACGGCATTTAGCACCACAGGTGCAAAACATTCGAACAGGATGTAAAAATGACAGCTGTAGTGTTCATGGGGAGGTGTAAAAAATGGCAATGTTGCAAATCTGCAGTAAAAATATTTAAAAAAATGGTGAAGTCACGAGCGTACATAGAAACTGTGCAATGCACACCCGTAATATAATTAGATTGGGGATTTTTTTTTACAGCAGATTGTCAACTCAGGCATTTTGGTGTCTCCAATCATGAACAGTGTCACTGTGATTTTCTTTATCTGTCCCGAACAATGATTTCCACAGTGACCATCAAGATTCTGCGCTGAAAGTGTGAAACACTCTTCAGCCATGTTGTGAAAAATGACAGCGATTGTAAATAAGGCAGTGGAAAATGCCACTGGTGAAAATCTGGACTTAAAATATAACAAAGTCATGAACTTATTAGGTGCGTGGAAACTGCGCAATGCTCACTCATAACACAGTCATTTTATGGACTTTTGTCACAAATTTTCAACATAGCCATTTTAAGACCTCTGCTCATGAACAGTGTAACTGTGATTTTCTTAATCTGTCCCAAACATTGCTTTCACACAACAGCACCATTAAAGCGCCACATGTACGAAACACATTTTGGGTGGCATATGAAAATGGCAGCTGTACTGTTCATAAGGAAGTGCAATAAATGGCAATGTTGAAAATCTGGAGGAAAATATTAAATTAGCAAACTTATGAGCATGCATAGGAACTGCGTAACGCTAACGTAAAACAGTCATTTTTGAATTTTCACCAAATTTCAACATAGCCATTTTAAGACCTCTACTCATGAACAGTGTCACTGTGATTTTCTTAATTGTCCTGTACATTGATTTCGCACACCGACTGCGTTATTGCGCTATCCAGCGGAAACATGTTTTGGGTGAGATGAAAATGACAGCTGTACTACTCATAAGAAGGTGTGGTAAAATGGCAACATTGAAAATCTGGAGGAAAATATTGAAAATTCGCAAACTTATGAGCATGTAGAACCGTGCAATGCACGTCAGAAACAGTCATTGTTAGAATTTTTTCACCAAATTCAACATAGCCATTTTAAGACCTCTGCTCATGAACAGTGTCACTGTGGTTTTCTTAATTTGTCCCTGACATTGGTTTCGCATACCGACTGTGCCATTGTGCGCCTATGGACGGAAACACGTTTTGGGCGAGATGTGAAAAATGACAGCTATACTACTCATAAGGAGGTGTGGTAAAATGGCAATGTTGAAAATATTGAAAATTCACGAACTTACAAGCGTGCGTAGGAACTGCCTAGCATGCAGCTAAATGAAACAGTCATTTTTGAATTTTTCACAAATTTTCAAAATAGGCTTCTTGAGAGCCACCTTATGAACACTGGTAGTGTTAGTTATAATCGGTCCTGAAAGGTGATTTCAGTGACTGTGCGGTGACTGCAAATCACTCTTCAGGCCCAATAACGCCATGACAGTGACATCATTCATGAGAAGGTGTCCCAAAACCCCATGTTGAAAATTTTGCAAAATTCCAAAAATGTCTGAGATATGCAACAAAGTTGAAAAACCCTATCTAGCCCATTATACAGTTTACACATTTCCTCAGTTCATGGTCGGCTTTGAAGAGCACAGACGTGTTCCCGTCCACCAAGATCGCCGCGCCGAGGTCCGGGAGGTAAGCATGGGGTGAGAGGGGGGGAAGCAGGTGCGCGGGTGGGTGCGGTTGAGGCAGGGGGCCAGGGAGACTACGTGGGACCATTTTTTTCTTTGCAGGTTTTTTTTTTTTTCAATGACAATTGGACGCTTGCCACGCTTGGGTGGGCTCCCAGTGTGGCAAGGATGGCTGGGGGGGTGTCTAGCCGACGGGATTGGGCACCCCATCGCCAAAGATCTATTGCCACGCTTGGGTGGCTCCCAGCTGGCACCCAGTACTGGGGTGAGGCAGTGAAGCCGACGGGGATTGGGCACCCCGCCTGCTGTGAGAACATGAGTTGCCATGCTGTGGTGGGCACCCAGCGTGGCATTTGGAAGGCTTTGGGGGAGCGCAGCACAGCCGGATGGGGATTGGGCACCCACGCCGGGCGCATACAGTGTGTGCGCGGGGAGGGCGACGCCATGCGGTGCATGTGTGTGTGTAGGGGAGCTGCGCATGAGCAGGCGATATCTTATCGCTGCTCACTGAAGTGTAGCTTCCCCTTTCAATTGTATGCCACTGCATTTTGGAGCTTGTCATAGACAGCTCCAGCATGCATTGGCTTACAGGGGCCACGCCTACCAACACACTGACTGAACTGGAAGATGGGGTGACACACCTCTGAAATCTCGGATGATGGCACTATGTTTCTTGCACATGCGTGCAAGCAAACATAATGATCAGCAAACAAGCACATCCTCGAACAGAGCGCCCTTTTAGATTAATTATGACTGCAATCCAGGCAGCTCTTAAAGAGACAGTACACAGAGACTATATAGGCACTCTCTGGCAATCACATTTAAACTGCAAAAACGCAGGACACCAGCCTGGCAGTGAGCATTTAGACAAGCTCAAGGAAGACTTTTCGGGAACCCGATTTGTAGGGGGGTTACAGTTGATTTGAGCAAAACCAGAGCTGAACATCATTGAAGTCCTGCTGCAGTCTGGATGCCACTTCCAAGGGAGAGGGGCCTGATGTATACAGTACCGTATTGTCTGCATACATGTGAATGGATGTGTATGGACAGGCCGAGGGCAGGTCATTAAGGAAGATGGAGAACAGGATCGGGCTAAGGACTGAGCTTTGGGGCATTCCAGTGGTGACAGGGATTGGGTCGGAGATGGAAGTGCCAATTCTGACTGATTGGAACCTGCCTGCCAGGTATGATTGGAACCTGCCTGCCAGGTATGATTGGAACCAGCTGGTGGCCGCATTGGAGAGCCCTGCCTGGGAGAGCTTAGGCAGAAAAAGGGCGTGAGACAGTGTCGAATGCCTTTGCTAGGTCAACAAAAATGGCAGAGGTGATGTGACCTTTGCCCATGCCAGTAAGAATGGAATCTGTGAGTATTTGGAGGGAAGTAACAGTGGAGTGAGATTTCCTAAATCCAGACTGGCAAGGTATGAGGAAAGAGGAGGAGTCGAGAAAGGAGGAGAGTTGAGAGAGGACTAGGTGCTCCTGTATTTTGGCTAATATGGGGAGGGGGGAAGGAGATGGGGCAGCAGTTGCCAGGGGAGGAGGGGTCGCCAGCTTTAGGGAGGGGCATGACTGTAGCATGCTTCCAGTCTGAAGGGAAAGAGGTAAAAGAGGTTGAAGAGTGGCACCAGGGGGATGGCGATGGCAGGGGCTGATAGGTACAGCATTTTGGAGTCCAGTCCCAAAGGGCATTTACCCTTGGAGGGATTGAGGGTGAGCAGGGTGTTGAGTACTTTGGATGGGTTAAGCAGGCAAAACGAGAAGGATGGGCGAGGGGTTTGGGTGGGTAGGGATGCAGTCGCAGAAGGGTGTGAGGCAAGTGGGAGAATCGATAAGAGAGAGGCTGAACAGTTAGTGAAAAAGGTGTTGAAAACAGAGGCCACTGCATGGGGTTCAGAGACAGTGGAGCCGCCTACTTCTAGAGCGGGGGCTGGGCAGGAGGAGAAGAGTGATTTAACTGCCTTCCAAACCTTAGCTGGGCAATTTATGTTGTTGTGGAGGGAGGCTTTGAAGTAGTTGGCTTTAGTCTGTCAGATAAGCCTTGTACAGGCGTTTCAAAGTGTGCAGTAGTGGTGGTGCTCCATGGGGGTGCCGGATACCTTGTAGGCTTTCCATGTCTGGTCTCTGGCTCGGAGGTGGACCATGAGGTCTGCTGAGATCCAGGGCAGATGAGCTCCCCTTACTCAAGCCCTTCTGAGTGTGGCATAGTAGTCCCAGACGGTGAGGAATCTGGACTTAAAGTAATTCAGGGCAGAATCGATAGAGGTGGCCCTGGGGATGAATTACCAGTCTGTGTTTGCTAGGTCATTTAGGAGTGCATCAAGGTCCAGGGATTTATAGGACCTGGTGAGGAGCGATCTTGGTGGAGGTGCCTTGGCTCTAAACATTTTCCTTACCAAGTATGTCATGTGGTGATCACTTAGTCCGGTAGGAGGCCAAAGGCAAGTATAAGATGGGGTTGTGAGGTAAGGGCCCAGTCTAAGATGGAGTGGTTCTGGGTTTTAAGGTTCAAATGCATGGGTTCAGTGATCTGTAGAAATGGGTTTAATACTGCCACTTGGCTGTGGAGCGTGGTGCTAGCACCAGAGAGCCAGTTCAAACTGAAGTCCCCAAGGATATGGAGCTCAACCCTGATGCGAGGGATTTTAAGGTACCCAGGTGCTCTAAGACAGCAGGCATAGTGGAGTCTGGGGAACAATAGGAGCCTGTTATAGATATAGGGATCAAGTGGGGTAGAGAGATTTTTTTTATTAGTAAGGCGTCCATGGACAGCATGGGCATGGTTAGCAAGACTGGTGTGAACTAGAACAGGGATGAGATGTACATGGCTATACCACCACCTCTCATTACCCGGGTGGTCATGATGAAAGACGGAGTAGCCAAGAATAGCTAATTCTGCATCATGGTTGTGTGGCTTCAGCCAGGTCTCAGTGGTAATCAAGATGTCAGGATGCAGGGATAGGACAATAGGTTGTAGCAAAGTTAATTTTTGTAGGATGCTGCATATATTTAGGTGGGCTACTTTTAGGCCTCACGGTAGTTGGAGAGGAGGAGAGGGGTTATGACACTTGGAGGGGATTGGTCCAGGGTTTAGCTCAACTTTCACAGCTAGGAGGAGCACTAAAGTTAACAGCAGTTTTGTTTTAGGTAAAGCCCATAGTAGCTTGTGGTGAGCAGAAGGAAGCTGGGAGCAATGTAAGTAGATGCCCTGAGCAGGGAATTTTAGGGCTGACAGCCCGGCATGAAAGGAGGGAGGAAGGATGGTGGGACTGGGAACCCAGTAATGCAGAGATCATGAGGGGGCTGTCCAATGGTGTGGAAATGCACTTGGGGAGTGAATTGTTAGAGGACAAGGCAGCGATTCAGGGAAGGAGGAGGGTGGGAGGGATGCTAAAGGTGCAAGAAGGAAAATAATAGTTAAGTAGAGGTGCAGCATGGTGTTGATGGCTGGGTACGGGAGTTCAGGAATGACTTGTGGCAGCCACTAGTGGTGGCTGCAGATCAGCTGCAAAGGGGAAAGTTGGGTGTACAACTACACGTGATCCTATCTATACGTATTAGGTAGTTCAGGGCCTTACACACAGGCTCCTCCGTTCCAGAAAATGAAAGAAGCTGGCGTGCCACTCGTTGTGCCAGAGTTTGGATTGCAGAGCAGCCCGGGGAAAGACAGGATACTGTTGGCCCTCACGACCACCAGCGGGTTGCTGAGGAGAGAACAGAAGGGAAGGTTAATTTAAGCAAGTAAGGAGGAGGTAGGGTTAGTGAGCAGACACTGAATTAAATGCAGGGGCGTCGTCTTGTACCTGCTGTTACAGTTGCTCAAGTAATTCAAATTAGAATATGGCTTGTGTTTACTGGCAGGACTCAGAAAGGCTTTTACCCAGAAGGGGAGACCCAGGATCTACTGGCTAGAAATTAAATTAAGCTCCCTGTAGAAATATATCCAACACTGCACAGCTTGGTTCACTTTAAACAGTTAAAAGACACAGATACTGCAGCTAAAATAGAACTGGCTTAGGAACTGATTAAAGCGAACTCTGCACAGTTCTCAATTTAAATCCATTAAAATAACATTTCACGGGTACTGTAGCAAAAATCCTCTGGCTAAAAATGGGTGGATTAAGCACCTAACATCTGTGGAAGCAGCCTATCTAGGTAGTAACAGAAACTGAAACAATGCATGATGATAAAGGTGAAAATTATGCCATTCATTGTTTTTCCTTCATTTCTATTTTACTGCTCTGGTTGGCCAGGGCATCTCTCAGAGGTGCTCTCTCGACCTAGCCTCTACTCCTTGCCCGAGACGTCTCCTTCCCGGGCATCCCCCCCAGGACCTTCTGGCCCGGATCACCCCCAGGAAGGGCCTCGAACACTGCCCCAAGGGAGGGCCTGCCCACCTACCTGGTGAACTTTCTGTAATTAGAGGGTTGGTCCTGGTTGGCGCCAGAAGGAGCACGGAGGAACGATGATCCAGCACTGGGGATGTGGGTTCGGTCCCTGGAGCTCTCGACGCCTTCCTAGATCACTGGGGATTTTTTCCTTGTTGGTTGAGCCCTCGGAGCACGGATGTGCAATGACTTCTATAGCACTGACACGCCGACATCCGTCGCTGCTCCACCCCCACATCTGCTGGTGCCACGTGTTCCCGTCGCTGCCTGTGGCCACCACCAGGAGCCACCCAGGAGTGGAACAAACCCCAGATCCCTCCCCGGGAAGGGAAAGCAGTACTCCGGATGCTCAATCCCTTCCCTCCTCGTTAACCCCGTGGCCTGAGTCTGTTCCCAAACCCAGGTCACCGGTGTGGTGCGAAGTGTGGCGTCCAGCACCTCAACCCTATGTGCCACCGGGCTGGCCTGTGCCATTCATTTAAGGGAGGTGCTAACTACACAACTTTTGGCAAGTGGAAGGGTAGAGTTTTCCTTGTTTACACTCCATGCTGACTGGATCTTGATTCAAATAACTGAGGTTTTAGGACTGTCTTGCGGATTCTAAACTTGAATGTGCCTTTGAGGGAGTTAGTGACAGTGGTCCCTCCCTTGACATCGTCTTATAAGGCACATACTCTTTTTTTCCACCTGAACAAAGTTAGACAATGAGCTGTGGAGAAAACAGCCACAGCCATGTATTTATTAGGGCTGTGTGAATAACTTTTGCTGAATATTTGTAATTTTATTTTTTAAATTCCCCCATCCGAATACCACTCAAATAGTGGGCTATTTGGTATTCGGGTCCGAATATTTGGGGAGCCAATTATTCGTGGTATTTGGGAAATAATATTCACCCAGTGCACAGCCCTAGTACTTACTACCCATAATAACAGTACAGCTAAGTCAGTGTGACATGAGTAACAAGGCAGTCCTGGTTGTTAATTACTCTTTTCATTAGCAGTTTTATATAATGGCCATCCCCTACCCCAAGGGGAGCCGACTGAATACTAACCTATGGAACAGTCTGCCACAGGAGGTGGTGGGAGTGAGCACAGTGGAGGGATTTAAACATGCCTGGGACAGGCGTAAGGGGACCTTAGAGGTGGGAACGAGTGGTGAAAAGCCACTGACCAGATAGGGTCAGCAGCCACAAACAAGTATAGTGCTTACTGGCAGACTAGGTGGGCCTAGCTGTCCTTACCTGCCGACAGGTTCCATGTTTCAGTGTAACCCTGTGAGCTAACCTGGGGCATGAGAGATGGCTGTTGCCTGGGTGCCGAAGCATCCTCCCATCAGAGGCTGCTCCAATGCTCAAGGTAAGTGCCCGAAAAGGCTGCCCATATGACTGCCCCACTCCAGCCATCTGGCCCAGACCTCCTGTCAGCCTCATGGTGATATGGCTGCAAAAGCCTCATGAGTCCCTGTTATCCCATCTGTACAACCTTTCTATGACCACCGTGCCGTCACTTATTACATGACTGACAAACCTAACCTAAAGCCTACCTACTATACTCTACCCATACTCGCTGGAGAAGGTGAAAACTGGAAATCCTGTGGGGGGGGGAAGGGAAAAATTCCTTCTCAACCTCTAAGGTGATCCCCCTTCCACTGAGACAGTGAGTTCCCTACCCCCCAGTTCCCCCTTGCTTTTACAAGGGTGAGATTTGGATGGGTTCTGACCTGAAGGACCTTTGCAGAATATTCAAACTAGCAAATGGGGAGAGGGGTGCAGCACCCGATACGTCAAATGGGAAGAACACCCCTCCCCCCCCTCAGCTAGTGGTCAAACAGGAATTCAGCATGTTTGTAGTTCATTTGCATCACCAAGTAAAGAAAAAGGTCCGGCTCCCCATACAATGCACAGGGAAAATGCTGGACCTCGCCCAACAACTAACACACCAAAATTTGACCAATGGAGAATCATGTACACAGATGCTCGCAGTCTGGGAAACAAGATCCCAGACCTGCAGGCAATAATGACAGAGGCTGAACTGGACATAGTAGCCATTAATGAGATGTGGTTTACCAGTAACAACACTTGGGAGACTTCAATACCTGGCTATGTACTGTTCAGAAGAGACTGAGGTGCAAAAAGGGGGCGTGGAGTGACCCTTTATGTCAATGAAAATATCAAAGCTACAGAAATTCAGAATACACATAAGGAGCCAGAAGAACTGTGGATCACCCTGGAAACAGGAAATGGGACAGCCATGCAAACTGGGGTTGTGTACAGGCCTCCAGACCAGGGGGTGGACATAGACACATTACTGTTAGAAGATATACAAAACATGACAGCTAAAGGGGAGGTTCTGATAATGGGAGACTTCAACATGCCAGATACAGATTGGTCAATACCAGCAGGGACATCTGCCAGAACTAGACACATGGTGGATTCCCTGCAGGGGGTGGGCCTCAAACAACTGGTACAACAACCCACAAGAGACGGGACTATCCTAGATCTAGTGCTGACTAACGGGAAAGGATCACAGATCTCCGGGTAGATGGTCACCTGGGTGCCAGTGATGATCACATGGTATGGTTCAGTTTGGCCACTAGAACAAAATCATCCCATTCCAAGGCAAAAATATGGGACTTCAGAGGAATGGACTTTGATAAGATGGCCAACAGAGTTAACCTAGCCCTGGCAAAAAGAAATACAGGTGAGGGGGTAAAGGCAAAGTGGGCAAGCATTAAAGATGCAATACTTGAGGCAACATCCCATTGTGTTATAGGGTTACCACCTGTCCCTTTTTTCGTAGGACAGTCCTGATTTGGGCAGCTGTGTCCTGCAGAAAAACATGAAAAATACTAAATGTCCTGACATTATAGTAGAAAAAATATTTTCAGATTTTCCTCTAAATGTTGCAAGAAACTATAATACCTTAACTAAAATACCTTAAAATAATAGAAAACACAAGAAACAACTAAAAAATTACAACTCTTAGTCTTAATTCTGATTATTTAGAGAAAACATGTCTGTTGCATTGGTCGAGATGGCATATTGACCTGCAAAAAATCCAGTTTCAGTAAGAAATGTCCCACTTTAGGCTTCTTAAAAGGTGGTAACCCTATTGTGTTAGTGAGAAAAGGAAGTGCAAAAGAAGAAGGAAACCACTTTGGTTCTCAAACACAGTAGCAGAAAAGGTCAGAGCCAAAAGGCTGGCCTTCAGGAAATATAAGGGAATGCAGCAGGATGAAGATAGGGAGGCATACCAAACTTCCCTAAGGGAAGCAGGGAAGGCAGTAAGGCAGGCAAAGACCCAAACAGAGGAAACACTAGCACAAACAGCAAAAGAAGGTGACAAGACTTTCTATAGCTACATTAGTGAAAGGAGAAAGTCCAGAGGGGATATTGCTAAGATCAAAGGGGATACGGGGGCATGTGAGGAGGAGGACTATGTAAAAGCATATATCCTAATGTAACCCCTCTGCAAATGGGGGTTCCCAAAAGTCTTCCAGGAGCTTGCTTGAATGCTCCAAGCCTGGATGGTGTTCGGCATCTAAGCCGTCTATCTGTGAGTGCTTTTAGAGCCTCTGGTACTGTCTGTTTAAGAGCTGTCTGCCTGCAGACATAATTAATTTGAATGGGGGTCTGTGTGTTTCCCTGCTCGAGTCCCGCTCGAGCTGCTGCCAAATTGCTCCATTTCTGACGTCGCTATGTGCGCAGAGGGAGCTCTTTCAGAAGACGTAAATGTTTGCTGGTAACCTGTTAGAGTAATAATGAAAATGCAGTTTGTTTTAACCTGCTTTCTTATAGCAAGGACTGTGCAGAGCAAGCTCCCTCATGTTGGTTCTGAACTGCCGAATTGGACCAATCATTGTGGGGATCCTTTAAAATGGAGCCTGCTCTGGGCGAATCAGAACTTGGACTCTCCTTTGGAGCCTGCTGTAAGGAGATTGTATGAAAAGTGACTCTGGGAAATGTAGTTTGGACTTAGGCACCTTTTTTGCACCAACAGGGATAGTCTGATTGTGAGTGACAGCCAATCCAGCCAACTGAACTGGGAGGAACTCAAAGTAGATGCCCTGCTCTGTCTACTGGAAAGTGAGTTCAGTTTTGGCAGTGAAGAAACAAGGAGCCCTGTGCTTCTTCGGTGTGTAGTTTTAGTGTGGGAAACGAGTGTAAGGCCCTAACTTTTGGTCTGCTGCTTGTGCAAGCGCCTGTTCAGACTGAATCCGACCTGTGAAGAGAATCAAGGAGATCTGAAGAGTAGAAGCCAGGCTCATCCTGTAGAAGACTGGAGAAATTGCTGAATCACGCTCGGTCTGTCAGGAACTGAATCTGCTGTGTGTTCTCCTGGGTATTGTGCAGTACTTGCAATCGGGATAGAGAAGTTGCCTGCCTGGTAAAGTACTTTCCTTTTACATATAAATGTGTGTAGTGTTTGTGGGGAATCACGTTTCCAATCTCCTGTACAATGAACTGTGTGCATGAAGCTGGAAGCAAACCCCAGCTTAATCCAGACTACATCTTTTTGCTGTAAACTGCAGTGGGGTCCAGTCACAAGGGCCTCTTCCACAGTTTCTGCTCCTCCTGGCAATCCAGGACAATCTGCTTTCCATCCAGTTCCCAGCATTGAGTCTGTGAGTACAAAGCAGGGTAGCTCCCTGCCATCTGTTTGTCAAACTGCAAGTGTGTCATCTAATTGCTGCTTTTTCATTTCTTCACGAACTGAGCCCTCCGGCTCCAGATAGCAATTGGGTATTGTGCAAGTATTTTTATTTCCATCACAGGGCCCCGACCAGCTGCACCGATCCTGGCTAGCCCCCATCCTGGGTACCCAGTGAAAGTGACAATTTGGGACTCTGAATATGCGCACAGTACTGTGATTATTAATGTGTTTAACCTAATTAACTTGATTTCCCCCTGTCCTTGTTACAGCTCCTTAAATAAATCAGATATGTTTGTTCCAGTAAAGTTACACTGACTGAAGTATTTGTTTATGTTAAAATACTGTACTGTGGCTTTTGCACTATATCATCTTGTTTTACAGGGGGTCCCCAGAGTCCAGTCAACAGAGCCTGTCCTGGGGGTAAGTGTACATTGTGAAGATATTCCTGATGCATTGTGTGGGCCACTAGTGGGAAGAAAGGGGGGTTACAGTGTCCCAGAGGGCTGTGACCAAGTTAGTTTAACTACTGCAAACCCTGGCCTCTGGGTGGAGGCACTCCCCATTGGACCTAGGCCCCTCACCCTGTTAGTAATTAAGCAGGCAGTGGTAGTAGCCCTTGGGATAGCACCACCTAGAGGTTACACTAAATAGATACTTCTGCTCAGTATTTACTGTAGAGAAGGTAGGGCAGGACCCACAGCTCTGCACCATGGACACAGGAGGGAGGGAGGTATGCACTAGCCCCTTCACAAAAGAAAGGGTCCTACAAGAACTCGATAAGCTCAGAGAGGACAAGGCAATGGGACCTGATGGCATACATCCCAGGGTACTAAAGGAGCTAAGGGTGGAACTAGCAGAGCCACTATCAGAACTGTTTAGTGAGTCTCTGAGCACAGGAGAGGTCCCAGAAGACTGGAGAAGGGCTCATGTGATCCCGCTCCACAAGAGTGGTAGCAGGGAGGAGGCAGTGAAATACAGACCAGTCAGTCTTACCTCAGTAGTGGGCAAGATTGTGGAGACACTCCTTAAGGAAAGGATAGTGCAACACCTGGAATCCATAGGAGCACAGGATCCAAGACAGCATGGGTTTACAAAAGGAATGTCCTGTCAAACTAATCTCATAGATTTCTTTGGGTAACCAGAGTGGTGGACCATGAGGGATCAGTTGATGTTGCCTACCTTGACTTCAGCAAAGCTTTCGATACTGTTCCAGATAGAAGATTGATTAATAAGCTGGGTAGGCTCAGGGTGGGTCAGACGTTGGTCAACTGGGTGGCAAGCTGGTTGATGGGCAGAAAACAGAGAGTGGTGGTAAACGGTATACAGTCAGAAGAAATGCAAGTCACAAGTGGGGTACCTCAGGGATCAGTCCTGGGGCCAGTCCTCTTCAATATCTTCAGCAGTGACATTGCAGATGGACTGGAGGGTAAGATTTGTCTGTTTGCAGATGACACCAAGATCTGCAACAGAGTAGATGATCCAGATGGGGTGGGCAGAATGAGAAGAGATCTGGATAAACTAGCAAAATGGTCAGAAGAGTGGCAATTGGGGTTTAACACAAAGAAGTGCAAGATCATGCACATATGGAAGAGAAACCCTGAGGCCACCTATAGGCTGGTAGGGGAGTTGCTGACAGTTACAAGGGAAGAAAGAGACTTGGGCGTCATCATCACCAATGACCTGAAATCCAAGCAGACCTCTAAAGCAGTAGATAAGGCTAGAGGGATGTTGGGGTGTATTAGTAGGGGTAACACAAGTTGGAAGAGGGAGGTAATAATCCCTCTTTACAAGACACTGGTTAGGCCCCATGTGGAGTACTGTGCGCAGTACTTGAGGCCACACCTTCACAAGGACATTAACCAAATTGAGGCAGTCCAGAGAAGGGCAACCAAAATAGTGCAGGGACTGCATCAAAAAACATATGAGGTCAGATTAACTGAGCTCAACATGCATACCCTACAGAAAAGGAGGGAGAGAGGTGATATGATTGAAACATTCAAACACCTTAAGGGCATTAATAAGGTGAAAGAGTCGAACATGTTTCAATATAAGAAAAATATCAGGACAAGAGGACACATCATGAGACTAGAGGGAGGCCGATTAAGGGGAAATATGAGGAAGTTCTTTTTCACAGAAAGGGTGGTGGATGCATGGAATGGCCTACCTCAGGAAGTGGTGGATATGAATACAGTGCAGGGCTTCAAACAGGCATGGGATAGGCATAAGGAAGCAATACAGATGAGTATGAATAGATAGGCCATTGACAGAGCAAGGGCCTGTGGCACATTCATAAGGTAGAAAAAGAAATGGGCAGACTGGATGGGCCTTGCGGTCCTTATCTGCTGTCAGCTTCTATATTTCTATGTTTCTAAGGAGAAGAGCAAAGAGAGGAAGAACCTCTCATGTGCTAATGCATTATAGACTAGGTTTCTCCTCTCCAGCCCTTAGTCACCCACCCCTTTGGGAACACCTACCTGCTTACCCCTCATCCCTGATGGATGTCTGCCTGACTACCTCCCTGCCAGCTCAGTTGTCACTCAGGGCCAGTCCCACAGACCAAGCCCTGCTGGCAGCTATACATTGCAGGCACTATCATTATGCTAATTGCATGTTCAAATTCAAAGACTGCAATGAAAAACGTGACTAAAAACAATCTGTTAACACAGATGGACTATATTGAAACATTTTTCTACAGATAGATAAAATAATTTTAGCCCGAGTAAAACAAAAGTGCATTACACGCCAGTGTAAATGACTCCGTGAAAATATATATTTGTATTTATTTTGTGATGAACATTTTATAACTACGCACACACAAAATGTGTTGGTTCTGAATTTATTTTATATTGATGAGCTCTGGATCACTAAATAAACTTAGTTAGCACTGCATGAGGTTGATGTTTTTATATTTTATAAGATATGCCACTTTAGATACATTTCAAAATGCAAACCTTTCTTCAAGTTGCAAGCATACGTAACTGCCAGTGTCTCTAGTTAAGAATTTAAGCTGTCGATATGTGCCTCAGAAAATAATAAAAGATTTATTATTCTGCACTGGGGATGTATAGTACAACTCCTGCAATTTTTGTTTTTTTTTTTGCATTATTTGTTTATCCCTTCCATGCTCCTGGTGAACCTCACTCCTTCAGGCTCCTTCCAAGTCCTCACCAACCCCACCGGCCTTACCCGATCTCCTTTCGCCTCACAACGCAGCCGGTCCCTGGGGTATCCCGGATGTAGCCCTTTGCCAGGTGGGTCCCCCTTTTCCAAGGGGGAAGGCACCAGTGGGGAGTCCAGCACACTCTTCTTCAGTATGGCCCAGGGATGCTGCTGAGGGAAGGAGGCTCATCGAAGACACCAGAGGAATCGGGAGAAGGAATGCCATCATCCGGCGGCCATCACCAAGCAATATTTCCGGTTTTCTGAGTTCCCTCATTGTGCTGCTCCTGCAGTGCCCCCAGTCTCCACTGTGGGCTGCTGCTTGAGTGAGGCAGTCCCCAATCCCACCCCAGGATAGGAGAGCAGTCCTGCAGATGCTCAATCCTATCCTCCCCCTGCCGACCCCCGGCTTCCCGAGTCCGTTTCCGATCCTGGGTCGCCGGCATGGTTCGAGGGAAGGCGCCAGCACCTCAGCCCTCTGCACCACCAGGCCAGCCAACTCCTGCAATTTCTATGCAAGTTTTCGCAAAATATCTCTATTTCCAAAATTTTCCACTGGCTTTGTTCATGACAAATGTAATGTTGTATTACCTGGCACATTTCCAGAGCTACACCTGGATCTGAGCCAGTACCAGCATTGCACAGATGTAGCTCATGGTTTGCCCCAGCTGGGTCACTGTTTTACAAAGCTAAAACTACATTAAATTACACATTCCTTAGGCATGTTAGCAGTAGTTACATGGGATTTCATATAAAGTCAGTGAATGCAGACCTCCGCACATCTAGTTTGCTCCCCCACTGGTCAATGACTGTATCACTGTCCTGTAACTCTGTTGCTCAGTTGTCACAACCCCCACCCCTCAAAAATATTTGGCTCTCTGGATTCAGAACTGATGCACTACTGTCTTGTTATCTAGCAATCAACATGGCATGCATCTCATTGAGTCAATTACCAGGGCTGGCATCGAGGGGGGGTTGCAAAGGATGCCACTGCACTAGGGCCCACAGTGTGGCGGGCGGGCCCCCCCACCAGGGACTCATCTGTCAAAATTAAAAAACATTTTTTCTTTTATTTTAAAATGGCAATAGGCACCGCATTTGCCGGCTGCCCTCCTTGGCACCGCCCCCGTCCTGCCTGCCAACTCTCACGACTCAGTCGGGCCATTTAAATCGATCTGATTTACATAAATTAAAATATCAAGGTGGCGTGCCACTCACTCGGACCTGCTGGCAGGCAGATGCAGTGAGCCAGAGCCTTTGTCTCACTGGCTGGCTCGTCCTCAGAGTCCCAATGCTCCAACCCTCCCTCACTGGTGGTCTCCTCCTCTCCCCGAGACATCTCCCGGCTGATGGTTTGTAAATCCCTCTCAGAGTTTGTTACCATGCCTTGTGCCCAGCTCATCCATGTCTGACAGATACTGCAGTCACCTGACCATCTGCTTTGTAGGTCAGGTGGTGCTGCCTCGAGGGTTTCTGTCTCCTCTCGCAATGATTTTTTGGTTTGCAGCCACCAGTCAGTCTGAGCAGTCTAACAAGGAGGTCAGATGGGCGAGCTGCATGTGGCTGTAGTGTGTGAACCTCAACCAACACTTAGATAATTACATTAATACTTGTCTTCTGTTCTGTGCCCCAAAAAGTTTTCTTCTACACTTGTAGTGTAGTAGGTCTGACTCTTACAAAGTACAGACACACGGTCATCAGTGGGTGGGATTCGGGAGAAAAACAGTACTACTACTAAGTAGTGAAGCCAGAGGAAGGCCTGGGGGGTGAGCAGAGAGGAGGCCTGGTGGGGGGAAGGGGAGTAGTGGAGGAGAGAAATCCAAATCAGCCTCACCTCAGCCTGGTTGTGTGTGGGGCAGGGGAAAAACGAAGACAATTAAAATGTGTGGTGTGTCTTGGTGGCAGGGGTGTCTGAGATAAAAAAAAAAAATACTACTATAGTATTACTATTCTATAGTCTCATTCTTAAGAAGACCAATAATATTTGTTTTTCGGGGGGAAAGAGCAGGGCCCACTTCACAGAGGTGAAGCCAAGGCGGGGGGGAGGCACGTCACAATCTTGCAACAGGGCCCAGTAAATCCTAGAGCTGGCCCCAAGATCCCTGCTCAGGCTTTTTTAAGTTTTTATATACACTCCTCTCTTGCCAGCTCTGCATCCTTAATCTCTTCAGTGACCACCCAACCCCATTACTACACTGTTTTGTTTTATTTTTTCCCCAGAACCAAGTACTAAGTAGTGCCTCTCTTCACCCCACTAACATTGAGATAGCCTCCCCCCTTCACTACCACAATGATTGCGGGACTAGGAGGGCAGAGTTGGCTGGGTTCTAGTGTCCGGAGCAGCAATGTGTGGATTGCACTATAGTGCTCACTTTTGTTAAAAAAATAACGCTCACTTTCATTACAAAAAAAACCAAAAACTGCATACCCATCTCCACTCCACTCTGATGTCCTGTCCCTTCCTCCATGCTGAAAGAGCCAAATGGGTATTTTATTTTTTTTTAATGTAAACATAAATACAAAGTCCACTTGGGTGTTTCAACTAATGTATTCTACTGTACCTTTCCCGTGGTTCATGTTCTCAGCACGGCACTGGTTTGCATAGTCGGTTGGGAGGTCATGGATAGTAGTAAGTTCAGCAGCATGGTACTGGGTGAGGGAGAGGGGGGAATGGATGGGGTGCAGTACTGGAGTGGAGCTGCTGTGGGAGGCCGAGGGAGTGGACGTGGAGTTACTTTTTTTTTCCCTCAAAGTTGTAATAAAAAAAGACGTCATCTTGGGTCGAGCAGATATGGAGCCAGGGAAGCTGTCTCTAGTAGCACTTAGCATGCAATGTGCTAGTGCTACAAGTTCAAACATCAAAAACTGTTGTTGATTAACCAACTGATCAAAATATTTAAAACTGGGGTATAGTGTGCGTACCACATGTGTGTTTCTACTAAAAAAAAGTTGTTAGTACTGTACTTCTGAACCAATTGTTTCACAAGATGGAGGGGGCTGTATCTCTCAGTAAGCATGAGAACAGCATGGTGGCCATTTTAAAACTGAGAATTCTATTGGCTTACTAATTTTTAATGTAAACAGGCAGGCAGAGACTGGGACTCATTTTCTGGTCTCTGTTGCCTTGTACTGGACCAGGTAGTTGGTGACGTTAGCCAAACAACTTCCAGAATTTCTCTACCCCATTTTCTAACAATAACTAATTTAGATTTCCATATCCACACAGTACCACCCAACAACCAACAACAGTGATGCAACAGCAATGAATAGCAAGCTTTAAAAGAGAGGGAGAGGAAAGAATAAGGTGACAAAAGGGAAAAATTGGAACAAAGGCATAGCAATAATTTACATTCACAATATTCCCCAGAAACTCACCACCCACTGGCAGTTCCAATACAATACCCCCACCTGGCTGGTGCACCTGACTGCATCCATTCCCCAGTCACCTTAGGGAGCTTCTAGATAACATTCTAGATTTAACTTCTATTTGGTGATTACCACACCAGATGAGCATTGCAGTTGAGACAAGACAGAACTCAATGAAAACGAATATGCTGGCATGCATTTGCTATAAAAGTTAAATTAAGGTGATCACTATTTGTAATCCAGAAGAAAACATAAATCCTAAAATGTTGCTGATGGTCTTCAGCCTTGGCCCGTTAACATAAATCACAGGCCTGCCCAGGGCATCCGAAGCCCTGTCCCTTTACACTAACTAAATCCCAAGTTGCATGGCTAAAACCCTGAAGGTTAATCATGGTTTTGCAGTCGGAATTGAGCTCCAGCTTTTCACCTGTTGCATAGGCAGGATTTGGTTTCAAGAGTCTGGAGTTGGGCTTCCCAGGAGAATTCTACATGAAGTTTGCCCCTACACTCTTACCTCACCTTCATAGTGCTCTCCTGGAATGGAAGCCTGGGACAAGAGGTCACTCACTACCTGTTGCCATGAGACAGGCATACCTTACCTTTATTCCTAAAAAAGATAAGGATAGCTTGGACTGTGCTAACTATAGACCAATTTCTCTGATGAATACTGATTACAAGATACTAGCAAAAATTCTTGCTAGGAGGGTACAAGATACTGTATCATTACTAAGCTTGTAGGATTGGAGCAAGTAGGGTTCATCTGAAATAGATCAGGAGCTGATAATATTCACAGACTTCTTAATTTAATATGGTTTGCCAAAAAACAGAATGACCCCTTCATCGTATTATCTCTAGATATACTAAAGTCATTTGAGTCCGTTAACGGTGCCTAAATGTCCAGAGCACTGACAGAGTTTGATTGTGGGGAGATTTTTTGTGAATGGGTAGCTATGATTTTTTACAGGCCCATGACGCAAGGGTTAACCAATGGTGTTTTAGCCCCACAAATCGAACTAGCTTGTGGCATGAGACAAGGGTGCCATCTCTCCCCCTACTTATTTATCTTAGCCTTTGAGCCTCCAATAAGGACAATTAATGACCATTCTGATATTGCAGGTATAAAGTTTGGGAAACTAGAGCATAAATCTTTCGCTTTTGCGGCTGATTTACTGTTAGCCCTTAGTAATCCAGTTCGCTCTTGTCAAAAACTGAGAGCAGCTCTTACAGTTTTTGAAGAAATCTCAGGACTCAAGGTTAACTGGTATAAACACAGTTGTTGCATAGTAACATCTCTAAAACCATCAAAGACAGTCTAGAGGAACTATTGGACAAAAGCTGGTTTAAACCATAATTACTTATCTAGGGCTACAGGTCTCCACTAACCTAAAGGAAATTGTGAAACTTAACTATAGGCCATTAATGACAGACATTGAACTAGAATTGACTAGATGAGAGAAAATTAGTTTATGTTTGGGGGAATGAATGCAGTAAGATGAATATTGCACCAAGACTCTCATCTTTTCAGAACTTACCAATCTTAGTTGACAAGAAATTTCTGAAGTGATTAGATAAGGTTATTAGGAAATTTCTTCGGCATAGAAAGCCCCCCAGAATAGGTATGGGCAGTTTTGCTCTTCTGTGGTGAGAATGATATCAGCTTGCTTTTGTTCTTAAACATGTTCTGAAACATATTGGGAAACACATGCAAAGGCAGTCTCCCACCCACTATGGACGTCTATGGAAAAGGGTGTACTTAGGCCCCAGTGTCTTACAGACTTTCTTTGTATTTATTTATTTCAGTTTCGGAATTACAACCTTTGAGCCAAACTAGCTGTTTTACAAAGGCTCCAAGTCAGTAGAAGAACAGACAGAACAGTACAATTTACATCATATGATGAGAATATACAATAGCCAAGTGACAAGACTATTTTACAAGCAAGATAAATGTGGAGTATAACCTCAACTACAAATACTTTTATTACAGAAATATCTCTAGTCTATAGATCTAGTTACTAAGTGCAGGTTGCTTGTAGTTGACAGACACAATTGGCTTTGTCAAAGAAAGGGGGAGGAGGGAGGAGGTATGGAGAGTAGTGGCATGGGTACAGAGGAGGCATATTGCACAATGTTATTAGGGGATAGGAGAAGGGTATGGTGATGAGGGAGAACAAGCTGATAAGTGCTGTATGCATGGGGCAGCCTAGGGGAAGTGTAAACCAAGTGGAGGGGAGGATTTGTAAGGCGAGAGGGGTAAGAAGGTGGGGGGGGTTAGGGTCAGAAGTCTAGGTCACCCCATTCAGAATGGATAGATAACCTATGTATACAAGGGTCTGTGCAGGCACTGAAAAAGGTTGATTGTACAATCAACCCAAGCAAGATGCCCCTGCATTTTATGCCCTTTTGGTCAAACCCTTGCCTGACAAAGAAAAAATGGATTGCCTGATGTGGATTGGGTAACAGCAGGTATTACTAAGCTTGCTCACTTGACAGATGAGCACACTGGGGTGCTATCCTCCTTTTAAGAGCTAAGAAATAGGTATGGTATCCACAGGCATCATTTTCACTATTATCTTCGGTTAAAGGAAGTTCTTAGGAAAACAAGTATTCTAACTAATGAATACATTTTACCTAGAAGTGATGAATGGGAACAATTGATCAGATTAGGTTCTCTCAGAAAGGGGGCGGGAATCACATACAAATTTCTTGCTAATAATCTAATGTCTACCTGTCTAACAATTAAGGCCAAAAGGAAATGGGAGGAAGAGTTGAATCTCAAGCTCTCAATTGAGGAAAGACTCTACGTGGAGATTGGCCAGCAAAAGTTTCAAAGAGCTACAAGGTAGGTTGGTCCAGTTTAAGATTTTGCATGGATAATAAAGCTCAGACAGATTACATGCTATGGGGTACCTGGGGGACTCTGTTGGAGATATAATAGTCCCAATGCAGGTTTGGCACACATATTCTGGGATTGTCCCAAGATTCAAGAACTTTGGCAGTCAACCTTTTCCATCTGTAATAAGGTCACAGGACAACACATACCACCCTCACCATTGATTTTTATGCTAGGATTATTACCTGATCATCTGGGTTTAGATATACATCAACAAATCTGGGTCTCACATGCTTCTCTAGTCATAAATCGCTGGTGTCTCAAAAATAACAGATTGCATCCAGGTATTAACATCTGCCATGGAAGGCTCCGAAGTAGAAAGTTTATGGCTTAGAAGAACCATGTGTAAAAATGGTAAAAAGATATTGCTGGGCACCTGTTACAGGCAACCAAGCTCAAAGAAACAAACTGAAGCAATAACAAACAAAATACTCAGATGGCTGAATTTGGAGAAGTTGTCATACTAACATACTATTTGCCAGCAGATTAGGCCTTACGGTCTATCGAGTCTGCTCGAACCATAGATCCTTAGTTGGGTGCCGAGGCCCTCCCATCCCTTGTGCTCCAGAAACCCCTATCATCCATCCCCACCTCCCTGGGACAGGCCATCATCTGATACATCCACTTTCTGTGTCTGTCCCTCTCTTGAAGCCCCTCCACTGTGGATCTCTGAACCAGCTCGCCAGGCAGTGCATTTCAAGGGTCCACCACCCTCTCAGTGAAAAACCTCCTCCTCTTTCCCCCCTCACCCTTCCACCTTCCAACTTCAAACCATGCCCTCTGGTGATACCTCCCTGCTTTAGTCTAAGGATCCCCTCCATGTTTACCCTATTTATTCCCTTGAGGTATTTGAAGACCTCAATTATGTCCCCCCTGTCTCTCCTGTCCTCCAGTGAAAACAGGCAGAGCTCCTCAAGTCTGTCCTCATACGTCAAATCCCCTAGCCCTCGTATCATCTTAGTTGCCCTCCTCTGTACCCTCTCCAGGAGCTGCATGTCTCTCTTCAAGTGTGGTCTCCAGTACTGTACACAGTACTCAAGGTGTGGTCTAACCAGTCCATTGTACAGCGGCAGAATTACTTCCTTGCTCCTAGAGGTGATCCCCCTTATGATGCATCCCAACATCCTGTTTGCCTTGCTAGCCACTCTCCTGCACTGCTCAGAGTTATTCATACATGCATCCACCATGACCCCTAGGTCTTTTTCCCCTACTGAGGCCTCCAGAGCCTCCCCTCCCAGGGTGTACCTGTGTTTAGGGTTTCCCCGACCAAGATGCAACACCTTGCACTTGGTGATATTGAAATTTAATTTCCATGTGTGAGCCCAGCTTTCTAGGGTGTTCAGGTCCCCTTGCAGGGCCAACCTCCCCTCTTCTCCCTCCACTACTGCTCCCATCTTGGAGTCATCCACAAAGAGACTCATTTCACACCCTATACCCTCCCTGATGTCCGATATGTATGCATTAAACAGGATCGGACCCAGGACCGAGCCCTGCAGTACCCCACTACCAACCTCTCTAGGGTTCGAGAGCTCCCCACAGACCACTACTCTCTGGGTGCATCCAGCTAGCCAGTTTTCAATCCATCTGACCATCAAAGGGCCTACTCCTAACCCCATCAGTTTTTTCACCAGACCATTGGGAGACTTTAACCTTCCGGGCATTAACTAGGAACTGTTAACAGGCACTAACATAACAGAACAGAAAATTCATTTCTTGATGTAATGGCATCAGAGGGATTAACCCAGTTAGTGACAGTGCCGACAAGGGGTGCAAACACTTTAGACCTGATACTCACTAATAACCAGAATCTAGTACATAACATCAAAACATATTATCCATTAGGGGGAAATGACCATGAAATATAAATGCAGACTCAAAATAGCTGCCCACAAGCTAAATAACATACAGACTATTAAGAACTACAACGGAACAGACTTTAAAAGTTTAAAACAAATATCTTAGTAACATCGATTGGGACAAAGAGTTGAATGGCAGAACAACAGAGGAAAGTTGGAACTTCTTAAAAAATACAATATTCTGAGGTGCTGGCACCTTACCTCAAACCACACTGGTGACCCGCGTTCAGGAAATGGACTCTGGTCGCTGGGGGTCGGCGGAGGCGGGAGAGGATTAAGCATCTGAAGGACTGCTCTCCTCTCCTGGGGTGGGTTAGGGTGATGCCTCGCTCTGTAGCAGCCCCCGGTGGAAACCGGGAGTACTACAAGATGCGGCATGACGTCAGGGGTGCCAGAAAATGGAAAAATGTCCCGAATTGGCCAGGATGATGGAAGACGATCTGCCGACACCACCAAAGAACTCTCGAGGAGCCTGACCACCTCAGCAGTGCCCTGGGGCAGAGAGAAAGACTGTGCTGGCTGCCTCACCGGTGCCTTCCCCCTCGGAAGAGGGGGACCCACTCAGTGAAGAGTTACACCAAGCTACTCCAGGGTTGGCTGTGATTTGAGGTAGGGGTTTCCAAGGGAGGATAGTAGGTGGATGTTGAGGATCATGGCTGCCTGAAGGAAATGGCAGATCTGGGGCACGTAGGAGGATAAAGAAATAATGCAAAAAAAAAATACAATATTAACTGCAGAAAGCAAATTTGTACCTACCATTAAAAAGCATAACAGCAAAGGAAGAATCCCTCTTTGGTTGACCAAATCAGTAAGGAAGCAAATCAAAGTTGAGGAGACAACATACTCAAAACTACAAAAAAGTAACACTTCACAAAACTACACCAATTACAAGGCAGAAGTTAAAAATCTAAAAACGATAATTAAGAAAGGAAACTATAGACTACAGTTCAAGATAGCCCATACAAAGGACAACAATAAAACCTTCTTTGCCTATGTAAACAGGAAAACAAACAAAAAAAAAAACACATCACATGAACTGGGGCCTTTCACTATAGACATAAACATTACTACAGATAACATTACTATGATTGCAGAAGCATTTAATGACTACTTTTGTTCAGTCTATAACATCTGTATTTAATAAATCCATTACATCTGAACATGTACCAAAAGACTGGAGAACATCAGTTGTGGTACCAATTTTTAAGAAGAGTGAAAAAGACAGTGTAAAGAACCACTGGCTGATCAGCTTAACTTCAATACCAAGGAAAACTATGGAACAATTAATTAAAAATAGGATAGGAATAGAACTAGCCCAGCTTGTCACACAGATAACCAACTTGGATTCACCCGTGGCCATTCATGTACCACAAAATCTAATTACATTCTGTAACAGCACTGGGGAAAGCCTGGATAAAAACACGCCAGTAACCACACAGCAAGCCTAGTGGCAGCTAGGCTATTGGGCAGACTGGATGGGCCTGACGGTCCTTTTCTGCCATCACCTTCCTATGTTCCTAGATGTAGTTTTGCTGGATTTTGACAAAGTGCCACACAAAGAATTGATTGAAAAACTAAACAGTATAAGGTTAAGCACCCCAATTATCAGATGGCTTGAGAACTAGTTGTCCTGAAAAACCCAACAAGTCAGGGTGGGCAGACATCTATCTAATCTGAGGGAAGTGACCAGTGGAGTACCACAGGGTTCGGTCCTCGGCCCCACGTTGTTTAATCTGTACATAAGTGACATAAACAAAAATATCAAGAACGTAATTGCAGAATTTACAGATGACACAAAAATTGGGGGAGAAGTGGACACAGTACCTAAACGAGTAGCTCTTATAAATTATCTAAAAACCATAGAAGCGTGGACAACTGTAAATAAATTGTCCCTGAACCTTAACAAATGTGTGGTATTACATATGGGGAAAAAATAACCCCAAATTAATGTACAAAATGCAAAACCATACATTAAAAGTAGTCTCAAAAGAGAGAGACCTTGGGATCATAATAAGCGTTCATTTACCCTGGCAGGTCACTGCAATAAGATCACACAAACAGCTAACATGTTAATGAACTGTATTAAACGTTCATTTGTAGATAAAAGTGAGCACTGTATCCTTCCTCTTTATAGAGCCTACATCAGACCCCACCTAGACTTCTTTTCCCCCTTTTGGAATCCCCATCTGAAAAAATATGTACACAGACCGAACAAGTGCAGTATATGGTTACAAAACTCATCCCCAACCTGAGGCATCTAATATACAATGAAAGATTGGAAAGAACAAAGCTAGACACCTTAGAGGAGAGATGTAGCAGGGGGTATTTGTTACAGCTAAATGGGATACTACAAAATACATCCCTTAAGACACAATGCGGACTCATATATAGCAAGAAGTGCAAACCTAAGAAGTCACAATAAAGAGCTAGCTATCCCAAAAACAAACACGCATAAAAGGGATAATTATACAATGGAGTAAATCGAATGTGCCAAATGCTGCATCCTGATTGGTTGGCTGGTACCTTTCCCAGCGTGGTAAATCCTCCAGTGTACCCACGGGAAAAAGTGCCAGCCAACCTTATCTTGTGCCAGTCCAGTTGCTTTCACTTTAATCGAAACTGCCGCCATTTGTCCTGTCACCACTTCGCTAAAACACCGCAGTAAATATTAAAAAAATGACTTCCTTCTTCCAACCGTACAGACCTCAGTTAGTTATAAAATATATTAAAAAAAATAAATAAAACATTTGCCATTGTATAATATTAATTTATCCCTCCTGGGTTTGGGTATACTGGAGGACTTAACACGACTGGTGTGGTTAGGTCACTCAGCTGCCTGGAGCTGACCCGAATCACCAGCGTGGTAAATCACTCCGAATCCTGGAGGATAAAACAATAATTATTTTACTGTTAGGCCACCAGGTTATGGAATGTCTTGCCACACCAGTTGATAGAAGGCAGCAGAGAATTTCAACATGTTTAACAAAAGGGTTAGATATGCACTTAAATTGGCTGTAGGGACACCTATAAATCACCCACACATTTGTGGGACACATTCTCGAGGGGCCACGGCCTTCTTGTGTCTAATACACCTAGTATCCTAGTAATATTACAAAGTTGGAAGAATACCCTGGTGCCCACCGTTAGTTAATGGTACAATCAAATGATCTTTTTATCCAAATACGAGAGGATCTGTTACTCAGTGAATAAGGTGGATGTTTTCCAGAGAATCTGGACACCATTTTGGGAGATGAAGTAATATGTACTTATAGGAATTCTAGCTTGTCCATTATTTAAAAGTGGACATGCGTATTATACCTTTTGTAGAGGTTTCGAGTTTAATCAGTGTTAAAGCCTAGTAGAATAGTGTTAGAAAATATAAAGAAAGTCTTCATACTGTTTAATTGATTTACCCGTTTGATTGTAATTCTTTGAATCTACCTTGATTGTGCTAATGGTTGTTAACTTATAAAATCAATTAAAAACTATTATGGAGAAAGAAAAAAAGTCTGGGGTTGCTCCCCGAAAGGAAAGGTTCTTGTTAAGGCAAGCTTGCCCAGCCCCATACAAATACCCATTCGTCTCAGCTTCAACCAGAAATGGTTTCCTCCCAATAGCCTAGGTGTGCACCCACTCTGTGGCCTACCAGGACTCCAGTCCCTAGCAAGCCAGTCTCTGGCTGTCAATCTCCTTGCCATATAGACAGAGCAAAACAGAGCCCAGATTCTTAGTTTGACTCTTATAGCTTTCTGAACTCAATGTCTGATTCGACAGAAAGTTCTCAGGTGAACCACAGGTTTCATAGGTTTCTTTATCAGCAAGACCAACTTTGAAAGTCTTTTAACTGTTTAACAGTTATATCCCTATATGCTATGCTCATCCAGGACTATCTCTAAATTAGTCTTAAAACTGTCCATTGTTCTGCATGCTATGACTGAATCTGGCAGGGAGATCCAGATGTTCACAACCCACTTTGAGACCCACACTTGTCTTCTGGTCATTCTATGCAATGTTCTCTTTAATGGTTTGCAGTTCCTTCTTTCATAGGTGCACTCCTTTGTTCCTTTGTTTTTAACCTCAAGCACATCCACTTGATCTTTATTCTGGAACGCTTTATATACTAGACACATATCACCACTTGACCTCCTTTTCTCAAATGTGTACATATTAAGGTCCCTAATCCTTTCACCATATGTCCTCCCCCTTATTCCACTCAACTCTGTAGCCCACCTCTGGACTTCCTCTAATTGTCTTATATCTTTAACATGATGCAGCACCCCAAACTGGCTTCAGAATTCCGAATGAGGTCTAACCAGTGAAATATACAGTGGCGGAGTCACTGCTATATTTCTTCCAAGGCAGCCTAAGATCTGACATCCTTTTTTACTATTTACTTACAGTGATAATTTAAATCTGGGAATAATGGTTACAAATTATTTTCTTTTTTCTGTTGTAACCCTAAGTTTATTACCATACAAAATACATGTTGCTTGTGAATTTCTGTTTCCTAGCTGCAGGACAGTGCATTTATCTATATTGAATCTTAATTTGCCTTTGTTGTCCATATTTCCAGATTTTTAATGCAGTCTCTCATGTATTTTTTTACCCTCATCTCTGTCTACAATAACTCCAATTTTCACATCTCCCAGACAGCAGCATCGGAGACTATGCTGGTAGTAGGAGATTGTTCCCGGTGAAGTCCAAGGAAAGAGGTTCCAATGAAGCTTGAAACTGGGGAAGAACTGAAACCTTAGCCTGAATGGCAAAATCAGAGCTACTGCAGGGAGTCACCAGCTTAACTCTGGGAACTAGAGCCGGGGAAGTATTCATTATATTACTGATTGTTGTGGGCTGTTTGTTGTCAGCTATATTTAGCAACTTTTGGTAGATTTTACTAACTTAGTAAGCAACTGCCGATGTAACTGATTGTTTTCGGGAGTAGGCCCTCCCTACCCTCCCCCATCCCCACCCCGGGCTAGTCCGGCTTTATAGGTGGGCTCTCTGCATACAGTTTACTGCTTCCTGATTTAGGTCAAAACAGAGGGGGAACACTGCCGGTACCATATACTGCATAAGCCAAGTTTGAGATGGCAGTTTGGCATAGCGGCAGGGTACAAATGACCAGGGATTAAAACAGAAAAAAAAAAAAACTTTAGGGAACCAAAATACAGTAAGAGGCACAAAAAGTACAGTGGGTGTCACTGGTAACAGGGGGCATAGTTAATATAGCCAGAGAAGATGCAGGAAGTGGTGAAGTGTAGTGGGTCCGGGACTACAGTATACAGGAGAACATTCTGGATCATGTGGTGCTGCCCCATTTGCAGACACCTTTCTGGGTTGAGGGAGGAGGTTGCCTGTCACTAAGCTGAGCTGGCCATGATTCAGGGGACCTTCATACACACCCAGAGGCTACTGTGTTCACAACCACAACCTCAAAGGATGCACAGGAGGGAGAGTGGATGGACTACAGTGGGCTCAGGGAGAGTGCTGGATGTGGGTCTGAAACACATCCCCCTACCGGTCAAACTAAGAAACTCCTACACAGTCTTGGATGAGCAGGAAAGCCCCTCTATGGCACCCAAGGTTGAGTCAGAGGAGGAGGAGGATGGGTGGGTCCTCCGAGATGGAGCCCTAGGGAAGGAGGGTAGAGGACTCCAGAGGAAGCTACTCCTGGTAGAGGACTCAGTAGTCCAGGGAGTGAATTTGGGAGCAACTAGCGGGGGAGGGGGAGAATAGGTCAAGTGCCTTCCAGGTGGCATAGCATGGAGGAAATGGAAACAGATCCAGAGGATTGCAAGGACGGTAATAAGGAGGAAGAATCTGAATGTCATTGTCCACCTGGAGACAAATGACCTGGCAGAGGACACAGTAGAGATACCCAGAATTCAGGAGGACTTCAGGAAGTTGGAGGGGCCTAAAACAGATAGCACACTCCGTCTCATTCTCGGAGATACTACCTGTACAAGGCAAGGGGAAGGCTAGGACACTCTGCATCCAGGAATTCAACTCATGATTATAGAAATGGTGTGGGAAGGAGGGTTTTGGCTTCATCGGAGACTGGGGCCCCACCTGGAGGGATGTGAGCCTGTATAAGGATGAAAGCCTGCATCCATCCAGGAAGGGGACCTTAGTCCTAAATGAGAAGCTTGAAAGCCTCAGCAGTAAGCATTTAAACTGGCCGGGGGTGTAGAAAGGCTAGGAGGCTTAGTATCCCCCCCCTCCATGAGCACATGTTCTACACGGGTACTCAGGAAGAAGATATACTGGCAGAGGGATATATTTAACATAAGGGTGAGGGACAGGGAGAACCATGGAAGAAAGGTGCCCAGAAAAGGGGAAGGCACTCGTTAACAAAAAGGGGAGAGAAGACACATCCTGGAGAGCCATGTGTGTGAATGCCCAGAGTCTGAGTAACAAGATGGAGGACCTTGAGACAGCCATGGTGGAGTCACAACTGGACATTGTGGCCATCACAGAGACCAGGTGTAATGAGAACCACTACTGGGAAATGGCAGTACCAGGCTACAATCTATTCAGGATGGACAGACCAGGCCGGAAGGGGGGGCAGAGTGGCACTTTATGTGAAGGATAATATAAAGGCCACCGAGATTCAAGGGCAACAAGAAGGGAGAGATACTATGGGTTAAACTAGAAAGATGGTCAGTGTCAGCCATTCACACAGGGGTAATATACAGACCAAGGGGAGGAGATAGGTAGGGAGATAATGCTGGCTAACCAAAGGATGGCGCACAAGGGGGAGGTAGTGCTAGTTGGTGACTTCAATTTACTGGACATAGACTGGAGTCTCCCCACAGTATCAATGACCACGAGCAGGTTTATCCTGGACTCCCTACAGGGAGCTTTCCTTAAGCAACTGGTCATTGAACCTACATGGGAGAAGGCAATTCTTGACCTGGTGTTCACAAACAGTGACAGTGTGACAGGGGTCACAGTAGGGGAACACCTGGGAAACAGTGATCACCGATCACTAGGGTTTGGAATAATCCTACTGGCAGGAATCCAGCCACACAGAAACATGAGTCCTTGACTTTAGGAGGGCAGATTTTGGAAAAATGGGTTAAAGCTTAGAAGAGGCATTAGTTGGAATAAGGAGGGAAATAGGAGTGGAGGAACAGTTGGTGGTGTTCAAATCCAAAATAACTATGGCGACACATCTTTGTGTAAAACAGGTTAGCAAAGGGGAAAAGGAAGAGGAGACCATTATGGTATTCCAAGGAGGTAGCTAAAAAAGTGAATGCAAAAAATTGCCTTCACAAACAGTGCAAAAAGGCACAGGCAGAAGGGGACAGGAGAGGTACCAGGAGAAACAGAGAGGAGCAGGGAAAGCAGTAAAGTAAGTCCAGGCACAAACGGAGGAGTGCATTGTGAAATCAGTGGTGAGGGGGGACAAAATCTTTTACAGATATACAAGAGAAAAAAGAAAGGCAAGGGGGGGGTAGTGAGACTGAAAGGGGAGGATGACAACCACAAAGCAGACATACTAAACAGATACTTCTGCTCAGTCTTTACAGAAGAGGGGTCAGGAAAGGGGCCAGAAAGGAATACAGAGGGTAGGATGGGTATGGAAATGGATACAAGTCCCTTTCCAAGGGAAAGGGTTCTAAGAGAACTGGAAAAAAATAAGGTCAATAAAGCTATGGGGCCAGATGGTAACCCCAGAGTGCTGAGGGAGCTAAGAGAGGTGGTGGCAGAAACTCTGGCAACTTTGTTCAGCCTGTCACTGGAAACAGGGGAGGTACCCAAAGACTGGAGGAGAGCTGATGTAGTCCCCCTATACAAAAGTAGAAGTAGAGAGGAAGCAGGAAACTACAGGCCAGTCAGCCTGACCTCAGTAGTGGGAAAGATAATGGAAACACTACTGAAGGAAAGAATAGTGGAACATCTGGTGGTCAACGGTCTACAGGACCCAAAGTAACATGGTTTTACAGGAGGGAGGTCGTGCCAAACTAACCTCATTGAGTTCTTCAACTGGGTGACAAGGGAGGTGGATCAGGGAGGGGCAGTAGATGTGGCCTACCTGGATTTCAGCAAGGCCTTTGATACTGTGCCACACAGAAGGCTGTTAAACAAGCTAGGGAACATGGGAGTAGGGAAAATGGTGGTAAAGTGGTTGGAAAATTGGCTAGATAGCAGGACACAGAGGGTGGTGGTAAATGGCTGTCACTCCGCAGAGGGAACGGTGACCAGTGGGGTTCACAGGGATCTGTGCTTGGACCACTCCTCTTTAATATCTTTATAAGTGACATTACAGAGGACCTAGAAGGGAAAATTTGCTGGTTCGCTGATGATACAAAGCTCTGCAATAGAATAGACATGCCAGAGTGTGTGGAGAGAATGAGGAGAGATCTGCAGAAGCTTGAGAACTAGTCAAGGGACTGGCAGTTGAGATTTAACACAAAAAAGTGCAAGATAATGCACATGGGGCACAAAAACCAAGGATCATCATCGTATCAGCTTGGGGGTAGGTTACAGAATGCTCCAGATGACCTCAAGGTAGGGAGTCATTGCGACAAAGCAGCAGAAAAGCAAACAGGATACTGGGATGCATAGGCAGGGGTATCACCAGCAGGCAAAGGGAGGTCATAATTCCACTATACAGGACATTAGTGAGGCCACACAGAGTACAGTGTTCATTTCTGGAGACCTTACCTATGTAAGGACATGGACAGGGTAGAGGAAGTTCGGAGTAGGACAACCAAGATGGTGCAAGGATTACATCACAGACCCTATGAGGGCAGGCTAAAAGACTTAAACATGTACTCACTGGAGGAGAGGAGGGAGAGGGGGATATGATTGAGACATATAAATACCTCACAGGGAGAAACAAGATGCAGGAAAACACAATTTTTCAAAGAAAAAGATGCTCCAGGATTAGGGGACATGGGAGTAAACTGGAGAGAGAGAGAGGTTTAGAGGAAATTTGAGGAAGTACTTTTTCACAGAGAGGGTGGTGGACAAATGGAACAGCCTACCGGAAGAGGTGGGAGGGGTGCCAGAAACAATTACATGATTTAAGAATGCATGGGATAGGCATAAGGGGATCCTGGTAGTTGGGGAGGAAGCGATAACCGAGTTCCAGGGAAGCTTGAGCAAGCACAGTAAATTGTAGTAATGGGCAGGCTAGATGGGCCAAAGGCCCTTATCTGCTGACAACATATACATTCTATGTATGTATCATATCATCTGCAAACTTAATTCATCCAGGTACCTCCTGTACTTTGCATAGTGTGTGTGTGTGTATATGTGTGTGTGTGTGTGTGTGTGTGTGTGTGTGTGTGTGTAAGATATATAGAGGATTGTGTACGAGCAGGCATACACAACAAGGGTATGCTTGCATCGAGAGGTTTCCTTGGTGACAGTAGACCTCGAGAGCGCAGCTTGAGAGGTCTCCTGTCACCAAGGAAACCTCGAGATTTTAAGCATACCCTTGTTCAGGTGTGCCTGCTCATACACACCTTTAGTGTATGCAGAAGGCGCCATACAGTGGCATCGCACTTGAGAATGCTTTTTTTTTCTTCAAATAAACAAGTAGCCTAGGAGAGAGACACGTAAAATGGTCTTATCTGTTGCTGTTTTCAGGGCATGCAGTCAGAGGTCTGCTTACTAGGCGACAGCTCTGGCAGCAGTCGGCATGACTGAGGAGGCTTCAAGTGACACTGATTCTATGTTGTTGTCGTTAGTAGTGATGTCTTCAGTGAAGCACAACAGGAGTTTGACATCACTACTAACGCACAACAGCCTGATTCCAGTCATCGATTTCTATACACAACAGCACTCTCTCATACACTATAAATACATATATATATATATATATATATATATATATATATATATATATATGTGTGTGTATGTATGTATATATGTATGTATTTATGCATGCATGCATGTGTGTGTGTGAGATTATATATAATCACACACACACACACACATATATGTGTGTAACCCTCTACAATGGGGGTTCCTGAAAAGTCTTCCACGAGTTTGCCTAATTGTTCACTGCCTGGCTGGTGTTCGACGCCATAGCCATTTAAATGTATTGCCAGTGAGTGTCTGTGTGGCCTCTGTGTACTGTCACTTTAAGGGCTGCCTGTTGCAGTAATAATTAATCCGGGAGGGGGATTGAGTGTTTCCATGCTCGGGTCCCGCCCGGGCTGCCTGCTAATTGTTCTATTTCTGCCATCACTAGTAGCGCTGAGAGAGTTCTGTGGAAAGATGTAACTAATTGCTGGTAATCATTTAGAGTAGTAGTGATAATGTAGTTTGTTCTAACCTGCCTTCTTTGTAGTGAGAACTGCTCTGTTTAGCTCCATCATTTTGGTCCCAAACTGCTGAATTGGACCAATCAGTAACAGGGGACTCTAAAATGGAGCTTGCTCAAAGGGGCTGTATGGACCCCAACCTGTGGGAATTGTAGTTTTGGAATGTTGACGCTTTTTGCTACCAAAGGGGGCGCCCTGGCTGTGATTGACAGGTGCGCTGACCAACTGAACTGTTTGGATCTGTGGGAAATACCACGAGCTGTCTGCTGGCAAGGAGATCTAAGTTGGAAGCTGAGAGATCAACAGCTTGTATGTCTCGAGCAGCCGTTTGCATGGGAGAACTGTGGAAGGCCTGACTTCTGGCCTGCTTGCCTGTTTTCTGCCCTGAGAGGGAAAACAGGATTCTTTTCAGACTGTATCCGATTCTGTGAGAATGAAGAAGCCATCAAGGTGTAACCAGGTTCAATCTGTAGAAGACTGAAGATTTTGCTGAACGCGATCGGCCTGTCAGGAACCCCAGCTGTTTCTGAGCTCTCAGTTTGAGAAGGGACTTTGTGATCGTGACTGAGGAGCACTTTGCCTGGTACAATAATATTTTCTGGTATATAAATGTGCTGTGTACTGAATGGGGGTCACAATTTAGTTCCCCTGTGGTGTGAACTGTTTGCTGGACACTGAACCCAGCACCCAACGAAATAAATCAGTGGCTAGTCCATGTGGCTGGGTCTTGCCATAAGGGCCCTGCCAGATTACCTTACTGTACAGAGAAGAGCCATCGATGAGAGACCGGCCCAGGGATCAGCCCTCTGCTTCTCCTGGCACTCCACAGAGGTCACCTGCTGTCACAATTCCCATCCCTCCTGTGTCCAGTCTTGGGGAATCGTGAGTAAACACCAGGGTAGCTCCCTGCAACATATAGCTACATCAAAAGTGTCTCATCTGATTATCTTGCTGTTTTGTTTCCACGAACTGAGCCCTCCGGCTCCAGATTACAATTAGGGAGTGTGCATGTTGTTTCTTTCCTCACAGGGTCCTGACCAGCTGCAACACAGGCCTACCCTGGGCAACGGTTCTGGCTAGCCTTTTCCTCCATCCTGGGTACCCAGAGAGCATGACTGTTAGGGACTCTGACTGCATGCACAGCTGTGTGATTTATTGAGCCAGTAAGCAAATTAACCTGATTACCCCCCATCCTTGTTATAGCCCCCTGAATAAATCAGATCTACTCTTTCTGCAGTTCAACCAGACTGTGTTTCTAGTTTGTGCTTGAGGAATTATTTTTGTCACTTGTGCTGCCTAACCTTGTTTTACAGGGGGTCCCCGGTTCGAACTGGAGAAACAGACTATGGGGGTAAGTGCAAACTGTGTGGGTACTAGCAAAGCATATCAGGGGTTTTGTGAAAGTAATTATTGTGTATTGTCTGGGCCATTAGCAGGAACGGGGGGCTGTGCCCTGATTAGTTTGACCATTACCAACCCTGACCTCTGGGTGGAGGCACCTGTTACAGAACCTAGGCCCCTTAACCTGCTACTAGCCAAGCAGGCAGGGGTAGTAGCCCTTGGGATAGCTCCAACTAGGGGTTACTGTCTCTAGATATCTCTATATCTAGTGTGTGTGTGTATATAAAAAACACACACACACACACACACACCCACACCCACATTTATACTGCAAAAAACTTTGTTAATGCTCCAGTTAGGGTCAAAGTAACAAAAGTTGGGAAAGGAGGTGTTGGGGTTACCCCAACACCCCACTATGACAAACCAGGCATGACAGCGAGTGTGCCTTGGGCTTCTCAAGCCTAACACCTACCCCATTCCATCTGTAAATAAGGTTAGATGTGTAGACCTTATGAGAATGTGATGAGTGTTAGGCTTGAGAAGCCAAAAGCACACCCCATACCTGCTCTCCTGCCTCATTTGGGAGGGTTACCCTAATGCCTCATTTCCCAACTTTTGTCGCTTTGACCCCAACTGGAGCATTAACAAAGTTTTTTGCAACTTATTTCCTTACTTTGTGAGATAGTATAATAGTATCCTTATTTTACTGGATCCTGAGCTTCCATCCCTCTGTAGATACGCATATGTATGGCAACAGTGACCAAATTGTCAGCATAGCCATCTTATTTCCCCATTTCATGTACCCGGTACAGAAAATGTTCGAATCCCCACCAAAATGTAATTCTACACAACTGCAGCGCCATTCTGCGCCTCAGGTTTGGCCAGGATTTGAAAAATGACAGCTGTGACATATATGAGGTGTGGTAATAACAAGGTTATGTTGAAAATCTGGGGTACAAATATTTATCATTTCCGAAGTTACGAGCGGGCATAGCGAAATTGCAATGAATGGTCATAACTGTGGCATTATTTCATATTTTGACCCAAAATTTTCAACATAGTCTTCTTATGACCCCACCTTATAAACCCCATTGGTGAAAATGTTCAACTCCATGCCAAAACACCATTCCGCCCCACAGGTGCGGAAACATGCTTCCGACAGTATGTTAAAAAATGACAGCTATTCTGTTCATGAGGTAATGTAAAAAAAAATGGCTATGTTTAAAATCTGGGAGTCAAATATTGAAAATGACCAAAGTTATGCAAGTGCCTAGAAACATTTTAATGAACGCACATAACTTGGCCATTTTTAGGATTTTTGTCACCAGATTTACAAAATGGCCCTTTTGGGACCCCACCTCATCAACACTGGTGGTGAAATTTCATTATTTGGTCCCGAAAGTTGATTTTGGTAGCGACTGTGAAATCACCTTCCAGGCCGGAGTACTGAAATGACTGTTGCAGAGTTCATGAGGTGGGGTTCCAAAAAGGCCATATTGAAAATTTGGTGAAACAATCTGAAAAAATGGCAAAGTTATGAACAACGCCATTGAAATACATTATATGGCACTTACCTTTATTCCTCAGGTCACGGTTTGGCTTTGAAGAGTGCAGACATGTCTCGGGCCACTGAAGATGACAGCCCAGAGCCTCCAGTGGTATGTATAGGGTAAGGGGGGTGGGTGCTCAGTGGGAGGGTGGGATAGGGAGGGGCGGCAGGGACGAAGGACAGTTTTCTATTTTTTTTAGGTTAAAAATATAAAAAGACGACAGGGGACTGTGTTCTTTTTACAGGATTTAAATAAAGAAATAATTTGGGACACTGGTGGTGGGCTCCCCAGTGTCACACACTGCTGGGGGGGACTCTACATGCAGACACTGGGATTGGGCCCCCCTGATGTTGGCTAAGTAATAAAACAAGGGGCTGGGGGGGAGCATCCAACACTTGGGGTAGGCATCCCAGTGTCGGATTATATCAATAAAATAAAGGGACTAGGGGGCGGCAATCGGAGGGTGTGGGTTCCACTAGACAACAGGGAATGTATGGGGACAGTGATCGGGGAGTGAGGGGTGCCATTAGACACCAGGGAAAATGGGGCATCATAAATCACACTGCAGTCGGCAGCAGGAGTTCAGCGGCGGCTGCAGAAGTAAATAAAATCCACTGTTCTCATACAGAGAACGCGGCAGAAGGCTCTTCTAGTTTAGCTGGGTACGCAGGATTTTGGGTGCCCAGAAAAAGTATTTCTGGCCATAATTGTCAAAAACAAACACCAAAATCTAGCCTAATGGGGTCCGGTTAGGTAGGTTCTGGTGTTTGATTTGTAGAATGACATTTTGATGTATTTTCCACGCTTTTTAGTTCGTGGAAAAACAAAACAAGATGGCGGCTGGCAAAAAATGATTTTTTCCTCTCAAGAAAAAGGATTCATTCTCATGAAAAAGGAGGATCTAACGAGAGCGAGTCCTTTTTCATGAGGTCAATCCTTGGTCAGACTTTATCCCTCTAATTTGGACAGGATAATTCCCATTGAAAACAATGGGAACTTAAAAACAGAATAACTTTGCAACAGATTAAAAATTTTTCACCAAACAAAGCACAACAGTTCTGCTACCCAAACTGTATCTACCATAGAAAAATCACACCAAAATTCCATACCATCTGGGCGCAACACTAAGAGGAAAAAAATGCAAAAAATGGCGACTTAAGGTTTTAACACTATCCGTATCTCAGAATCTGTAAATCGAACCAGAAAGAAACTTGCCACATCAAGAGATCTACCCCACAGGACAGCAAATACTAAATTTTATGCAAATCCATTGATCGGTTGCAAAGTTATTAAAGCGCAAAATTTCAGGTTTCACATTAAACAGGCTACTCAACCCTACTCGACTGTGCCTCTATATATAGATATATAGATACGGATACAGATATAGAGATAGAGATAGCAAAGGCCCCAAGACTAACCCCATGCTTTAAAATGCTTAGCCAGCTGACCCCAAGTAGCATACACGTTTCTGCAAACCTACAGTAAACCCAGGATTGGCCAAGTTCCTTTACAACACTGTCTGCCTCTTGTTTATGAGTTAGTTAAGCAAATAATGTTCTCAGTCTAAAACCAGATATTAGACAGGAATTTGCAGAAGCTGAAATAAGTTACCTGCACTAATATGAAACACTGAACCATTACTGGCTAGAAAAACTAGTTGGCACAGGGATTGAAAGTATTAACCCCACAAATGCTGTTAAAAAAAAAAAAAAAAGGGGGTGTGCCATCCCTCCCGGATATTCTGTAGTGCACTGCCCCAGAGTGGAGCACAGGGGTGGGGAAGTGGCCATCTGTTTGAGAGCTGAGTTAGGCTTCACTGTGCACCCAGTGAGAACACAGAGTTTGTTTGAATGTGTGGCCGCCTGGGGTGGTCTGGGCACAGGTTGCAGGATCCTCCTGATTTACCCCCTCCCCCCGGGGTGGCAGAAGGGTTCCAGCAGGAGGTAGCCAACTTCGTCGTCGGTGAAACACTGGAGGCCCCCAGGTGTTCGGTTCTGGGGGACTTCAATGCTTGGGCCGACAACGAATAGTCTAGGCTGGGTTACCACCTCCTCCAGATGATGTAATCTCTGGGCCTGTCACAAGAAGTTTCTTCCACGACCCACCAGGGCAGTCACATGTTGGACCTGGTCTTCTTTCTGGGGCTTGAGATAAATAATGTCAAGGTTGAGCGGGTCATCTGGTCCGATCATTGCACAGTGGAGTTCTTACTCGGGGGGCCCCCCTCATGAACCCTCCCCCTCTAGAGATGGTTAGCTACCCGCCCTTTGAGGGGTTTGACCCCAGAGGGTTTTCTGGCAGTGGTAGACCTATCTAGTTGAGCAGTGCATGCATAGGGGATATGGGTGAAGCAGTTGCCACCTATAATAGGGTGATGTGTGGGGCACTCAATTCCCTTGTATGACCCAGATCCTCTCATTCGAGGTCCCCCTGGTTTGATGGGGAGCTCAAGGTGATGAAGATCAAGGGTCAGAGGTTAGAGCTCTACTGGCGGAAGACAGGGCTGTAGGTGGACAGACTGGCCTTGCGTGCACACTATGTTGCGTACCAGGAGGAAATCAACCATAAGAAGGCAGCGTTCCTGTCCAGGGAGATTGCCACTGAGAAGAACTGACCAGCTATGCTTTTCGGACTGTGGACACATTGTTACATCCAGCTGGTCTACAGCCAAAAACCGCTTTTTCAGATGCTTTATGCAATGAGTTTGCTCGGTTCTTCTCCGACAGGGTGTCCACTATCAGGCAGAAAATTCCGCCAGTGAGCCAAGGCTTGGCTGACAGTGGTCACCCTGGCTGTCCAAAGAACACTCCACTTGGTTGGGGGGAGTTTAAACCAGTGGAGGTGACCGAGGTCATTGAGGTTGTTTCTAGGCTGAAGCACACATATTGCAAACTGGACCCAGTGCCAACTTGTTTCTTAATGAGCTGTTTTGACTCTGTAGGTCCGGTGTTCGCCTTGATTGTCTGCTGCTCTTTGTCGGAGGGGGTCTTCCCAGATGCCTTGAAGGAGGCACTGGCGAGACCCCTTCTGAAGAAACCATCTTTAGACCTGGACGTCAAGGCAAATTACCATCCTATCTCCAATCTTCCATTTTTGGGAAAGGTAGTAGAGAAGATTGTGGCACAGCAGCTCGAAAAACACCTCGTGGCCTTTGATATCTATGAGACTTTCCAGTCTGGGTTTTGTGCCAGGCACAGTATGGAAGCCGTGTTAGTTTGGGTGCATAATGATCTCCCCAGGGCGAGACATCTAGGAGAGGGGACAGTTCTCATTCTCCTTGATCTCTCTTCAGCTTTTGACATGGTGGACCATTGTGTGTTGCTCAGCCACCTGAAGGAATGTTGTGGACTCACCGGCATTGTCATCTGCTAGTTTGAATCCTATTTCACAGACAGGAAAGTTGTGATGGGGAATTTCTCCTCCTCCACTAGCCGTCTGTCCTGTGGAGTACCTCAGGGTTCAGTCTTGTCACCAGTGTTGTTTGCTGTGTACATGCTGGCTCTAGGTGAGATCATTAGGAAGTGCAGTCTGGATTTTTCATTGCTATGCCAATGATGCCCAGTTGTAGCTATCCTTTGTCCCTGGGATATCCAATGCGGTGGATGTACTGAAAACTGCCTAGCCGAAATCAATGACTGGATGGCCTCCAGCTGGTTGTGAGTGAACCCCGATAAGACGGAGGTACTGGTGGTGGAGTTGAACAGGGGGCATAATAGGATGGCTTCTGGTGCAGAGACTGAATTGTTTCTGGGGTCTGTGCCACTGAAGACCTCCTCTATGGTGCACAATCTTGGTGTTATCCTCGACAGCGGATTGACACTTGAGTCACAGGTGTCGTCCGTTGTCCGGACCAGCTTTTGCCATCTAAGGAACATCGCCAGGATCAAACACCTAGTTCTGCCCATGGACCTCCCCACCTTGGTACACACCTTTGTGACGTCAAAGCTTGACCACTGTAATGTGTTCTACCTCAGGTTCTCTATAGGTGCCCTCCACTGACTGCAGCTAGTGCATAATACAGCTGCCAGGTTGTTGACGGGGCAGCCAAAATACTGCCACATCACCCCGGTGCTGCATGAACTGTACTGGCTGCCAGTTCAGTGGAGGGTTCTCTAAAGTGGGCTTGCTTACCTTTAGGGCCCTACATGGACTGGGCCCTGGCTACCTGTCGGACCTTCTAACACCTGCTGTCTCGGTCCATTCCCTCTGGTCTTCCTCTAGGGGCCTCTTTGTGATTCCCAGGACGAGGTTAAAAACTGCTGGCAACAGAGCCTTTAGTGTCGTCGACCCCATCCTGTGGAATTCGCTTTCTCCATCAGCAAAGGAGGCCCCTTCAGTTGAGGTATTTAAAGCCTTCCTCAATACCTTTTTATTTAGCCAGGCATTCCTTGATAATATTTCTTAGATATTCTGAATGAACGGCCCCTTTATCTGTTGCTCGGTCAGGCCTCCCATTTCGGGTGGTCTGTTTTAAATGTGTTTAATAGATCTGTTTTGTATTTTATTATTGTATTTTAACTGTTCTTTGATGTATTTTGCTTGTATGGTGCCCAGAGCCTCTGGGATTGGGCGCCTGAAAAATAAAATATGCCTCGCCTTCTCAGCATCCCAGCATTTTGTTCATTTGTTTGGTCACTGCCATGCACTGTGCCCCCTGCTTTAGTGCATTTATATACAATTCCTAGATTCCGTTTCTGGTTGGATTCTTGAACTGCCTACACATTTAGGCCATACTGTGTTTTATGTTCCTAGTCCCTAGGAGTGTCACCTTGTACTTATCCATGTTGAAGTTCACCTGCACTACGTGGGACACACTGTCAGTTTATTGAGGTTTAACTGCAACTTATGGCTCTGCTCCTTGGGGTTTGTGGGCTCTTTTTTAAATCTGGTTTCATCTGCAAATGTTGCCACATGGCTGTCTACTTATACCACAGGTGGAGTCACAGTGACTGTCCTCCGGCCCTCTGGCACTGCTATGTACAGTACCTGTGACCATAGATTGATGGTGGAGCTCCAAGTCCCCTAGTTCCTTCAACAACCCTGGATGTTTCCTGTCAGGGCACTGTTCCCTGTCTGCTCTCAGTTCCTTGATTTTGGACAGTTTATCTGTTGGCATTATAATACACACACACACACACACACACACACACACACACACACACATACTGCAGTGTTAGCTCCTCCACCCACAGGTAAGCAGTGTTATCAGCTCCTCCACCCACAGGTATTGCAGTGTTATTGGCTTCTCCACTCACAGTATAGTGTATAGTGGGTAGTGATTGTGGATGGAAATCCATCCCTTTCAAAATGTTGTTGTACCACAGTTCAAAGGTCATGGAATGTGATAATACCACACTGTGGTACAACAACATTTTTAAAGCCTCTAGAGAGGTTCGCAGTCACTACTGATGCCCCAGAACTGCACAGCACTAATTAGTACAGAAACCACAGGATCAACCATATACACTCAAGCCAGCGGCAGCACGATTGCTGGAACCCAATGCTCAGAAGACACAGGATTAGCCATATAAAACAACCCTCCCCCAAAAAAAAAAATCAAACATTAAAAAATGCAGGATCAACCAGATTTAACTTACTAAAAACAAAACAAAAAAAACCCCACAGGATCAACCAGATATTTTAAACAACTTACCATTTAAAAGCAAACACCTCAGTGAAAAACTTCTCAATTAGCTAGAAAACGGCTGCCTTTTTTTTATAAAGCCCCCTTCCACACACAGAAAATTAACCAGTAGATGGATGCGCTACACAAAAATGGATGTCTGGCCCTAACAGCCATAACAGTGAGCCTAGGCCCCCAAAGGAACAAAATGAAGAACGGTAATTTTGATATAAAAATGTCTAAACTAATTTTAACAGCAGTACACACTGTACAAAATAGTGGATGGGCAACCTTATGCCCAACCAGCGTGTTGCGCCACCTTGGGGTTCTGATGACATCAGAACCCACCTGTGGCACAACACACTGGTTGTGCATGGTCTACTTGGTGTATTTTTATACATTTTTTTTTTTTTCCGATACTTCCTCCTGCAACCTTAGATAACCTGCTTTATCTTCCTATAGACACTTCTATGTATGTAAATACCCTGTAATCTGTACAATATCTGTATAATTCTATGTACATATGAACTTCTTTTTCTTCCTCTCTGTAAACGGTATTATCTGTATTGCATTGTAAATACATGTGTTGACCTGTATATACAATTGTTCATGCTCCACCCAGGTCCATCTTGCAAATGAGCTTCTGCTCAATGATGAACGCCTAGTTAAATAAAGACTTGATTGATTGATTAACTATTCTCTATATTATCAGCTCCTCCACCCACAGGTATTGCAGTGTTATTAGTTCCTCCTCTTGTGTCATTTCCTGAATGAAAACAGCGAGTTCCACTTCTGGCTCTCCATTCCCCTAAACTGTGGTTCCTGTTCAAAGACTAGTGCCTCCCACGATCCTGTTTCTTTTATAATATCCTTCTCCGTTTGTCTTTCCCCTTATTTATATAGAGTCTCTTCACTTAGGTCCACCTTAAGTTCTGTAAATCCAACCCTATAGTACTCCTGCATTTTCAGACATGGGGCAACCTATGACTTGATGTTTCTTTCTGCTACATGCAAATTAATTTACCTTGAGTACCAAGTTCTCGACTGCTTGTGTGATACTGCATTTACATCTGTCCTATTTATTAATACTGCTGTATGCTTTGTGCACTTCCCATTCCCTTTTGACAGCAATTCTTTGGAAAACTATTTGAAACATAGAAACATAGACTTTGACTACACATAAGGACCACTTGGCCCACCCAGTCTGCCCATTTCCCTACCTACTGGATAAGCTGCAGATTCTAGTTAACCAATAGCCTACTTCCTGCAACTCCTCACTATAATTGCCTTGTGTCTGTCCCACGCATGTTTGAATTCCCCCACTGTTTTAGACCCAACGACCTCCTCAGGAAGGCTGTTCCATGTATCCACCACTCTCTCAGTGAAAAAAAAAAATTCCTCACATTACCCCTGAGCCATCCCCCCCATCTTTAAATTGTGCCCCTTGTTTTACACATCTCTTTTTCTGAAAGATGCTACCCTCCTGGACTTTGTTGATTCCCTTGAGGTACTTGAAAGTTTCTATCAAGCCCCCCCGTCCCTCCTTTCATCAAGAGTATACATATTAAGCTCTCTCAGTCTCTCTTCATATGGTTTCTGCTGCAGACCCTGCACCACTTTAGTTGCCCTCCTCTGGACTGCTTCCATCCTGTCTATGTCCTTGCGTAGATGAGGTCTCTAAAACTGCACACAGTACTCCAGATGGGGTCTCACCAACTGTCTGTACAGAGGGATAACCACTTCCTTTTTCTATTTTTGATGCCCCTTCCTATGCATCCCAGTATCCCCCTGGCTCTCCTTACCGACTTTCACATTGCTTACCCACCTTTAGGTCATCTAATATGACTACCCCCAGGTCCCTTTCCATTTTTGTTGTTGTTAGTACCTCCCCTGCTATTGTGTACTCTTCTCCTGGGTTTTTGTTTCCCAGGTGCATTACTTTGCACTTCTTTGCATTGAATCTAAGTTGCCATATGTCTGACCATTCCTCCAACCTTGCCAAGTCCCTTCTCATCATTTCCACCCCACCTGGTGTATCAACTCTGTTGCAGATCTTTGTGTCATCTGCAAAGAGGCATACCTTTCCCTCCAGACCCTCTGCAATGTCACCTATAAAGATGTTAAAGAGGACTGGACCCAGTACTGAGCCCTGAGGTACTCCACTAGTAACCCCCCTTTCTTTGGAATGTGTTCCATTCACTGTTACCTTCTGTGTCCTGTTGTGCAGCCAGTTTGCTACCCAGGCTACCACCCTGGGACCCACTCCCAGGCTGGCTAACTTGATTATTAATCTTTGGTGCAGGACTGTGTCAAATGCCTTGCTATAGTCTAGGTAGGCCATATCCACAGCCCCTCCCTGGTCTATTACTTTGGTCATCCAGTCAAAGAAATCAATTAGATTCGTCTGACATGACCTTCCTGCTGTAAATCCATGCTGCTTTTGGTCCTGTGCCCCGCTGGCCTCTAGGTACTCAACAATTCTTTCTTTCAGAAGTGATTCCATCATTTTCCCTACCACTGAGGTCAAACTTACAGGTCTGTAGTTTCCTGCTTCTGCCTCTCCACTTTTGTGAAGGGGAATCACATCTGCCCTCCTCCAGTTCTCAGGTACCGCCCCATCCTGCCATGATCTGTTAAAAAGCGTGGTCAGTGGTGTCACTAGGTCCTCCCTTAGTTCTTTTAGGATTCTGGGGTGAATCCGTCAGGCCCCATTGCTTTGTCCACCTTGAGTTTTAAGAGTTCTTTCAGGACTCTTTCTTCTGTGAATGGACTGGTGTCAACCCCCCTACCCAGAGTGCTTCTATTGTCTGGTTTAGGTAACTCCTCCTCATCTTCTTTTGTGAATACTGAGCAAAAGTATTCGTTCAGTATCTCTGCCTTTTCACTGTCTCCCTCTGCCCACCTCCCCTCTCCTTTATTAATCTTCACTGTCCCTCCCTTAACCTTTCTATGTTCCCTAATGTACCTATAAAAGGTTTTATCCCCCTTCTTAACTGAGTTGGCTATTTTTTCCTTGGTTTGGGCCTTTGCTAGTTTGACTGCCTTCCCCACTTCTTTCTGCTTTATTTATTTATTAGCTTTTGGTAACCAGGTAAGTGTGCTAGGCAACAGACCTGCCTATTTTCAGGCAGGTCCCAGGAGAGCACAGGACATTGGTTACAATATGCTGAAATGCACAGACATAATATAGGTGTACAGATATACATTGGGTAGCACAGTAATAGTTACATAAGGGTACATTTTAGGCATAGATCATAATAAGGATTTAAAATAAAGCAATTAGGGTAACCATAAGACAGCTGAGGACAGTAAAGACATCAAGGTTCATAGCTACCTAGACAAGCGTATTGCATGGGAGAACATTAGTGTAGTACTCGGGGTCAGACCCGACAGCCTGCAGAGGACAAAGCAAATTAAGAGCATTTGCATTGGCCAGAGGCTAGGAGGTGGGTGAACAGCTAGTTTTGAATTCTCGATGGAGGCTGAAGTTTTCACCATAAGGGGAGTGAGTTCCAGAATTTGGGAGCAAAATGGGCAAATGCCTGTTCACCCATTTTGTCATGCAAGGTCTAGTGGAGAGCATGGGGGCAGAGGAAGACCTGAGGGTACGGTGTGTGAGGCAGGAGTCAGGAAGTTGGCAAGATAGACAGGGCAGGAGGTCTAGACAGAGTCGATAAAGCAGCCCAGGAGTAGGCTCGAATATCCTTAGGTGACAGCCAATTTAAGCCAGCATAAAGGAGACAGTGATGGGTAAGACGTGGGGCAGTTAAGGCGAATCTACAAATGTTGTTGTAGACAGTGTCCCATTTGTGGAGTGTAGCAGAGTTTTCAGCAAAGAGATGGGGCAGAGCATATTGGAGCTGGGGTAAGAGAATACCTCTCGCAACAGAAAGTCTAGCGGAAGGAGTGAGGGAGTGGCGCACGCGATAAGCTCCGCCAATTTTAGCACTGACAGCACGGCACACCATATTGACATGTTGAGACAGGTCAAGTATGGGATCCAAAGTGACCCCAAGGTACTTGAAGGACTCAGCGTTTGAGATGAGGGAGCCATCAAGGCATTGAACCCAGAGCCTGTTTGCAGGGGCAGACAGTTTCTTAGAGGATCCGAATAGCATAGCACAGGTTTTTTCTAGGTTCAGGACTTGGTGGTTGCTAGAGCCAGGTCTGCAGAATTGGAAGTCATTGGTGGGAGTGGAGTTGATGGCAGCAACCGATTTGACCCAGAGTAGAGAACAAGGTCATCTGGTACATAAGAGTGCAGCTATGCTGGGACATGGTGGGAATATCATTTAGGAAGAGGAGAAGAGTCAGGTCCAAGTGGATCCTAGGGAACTCCACGGAGATGTTTAGGGGGGAGGAAAGGCCCTTGTGAAATGCTACTGCCTGAGTCCAATTGTCAAGATAGCTATGGGACCAGGAGAGGGCTTGGTCAGATGCTCCAATGGATTGAAGCTTCTTTAGCATGAGAGGATGGTGTACCACATCGAAGACTTTAGACAGGTCGATAAAGACGGCCCCAGTGAGTAGGCCACGGTCCATATTATTTCTGATGTCATTTGTAAGTTGTGTAAGTGCAGAGGTGGTACTGTGACCGGGCCGGAAACCATGTTGGCACGGGGTTTGAAGATTAAACATGTCAAGGTGAGCAGCAAGCTGGTGGTGGACTATTTTTCAAGCAGCTTACTGAGAGTGGGCAGAAGGATATAGGGGCGGTAGTTGGACATGAGTTTGACATACGCCCTTTTATGTATAAGGATGGTTCTGGCAGTTTTCCAGGTGGATGAGACAGTAGGCGTACGAATCAAGAGGTTAAAAGCCAGGTGATAGGTCTGGTCAGCCAAGGTGCATACTGCTTAAGTATGCAAGGATGGATGCCCTCAGGGCCCTTGACCCCACGTGCTGGAAGGGAGTTAAGTAGCTTGCAGAACTTCAAGGTATGTGGTTGGAGCCAGAAACGAAAGGGAGGGGTGGGAGGGGCGAGGAGGAGAAGAGGACAGTCAGGTTGTGGGCTAGTTGGAGTAGTGACTGGTGGAGAAGAAAAAAGGGCATTGAAGGTGTTGGTAATGGTGTCATGGTTGGTGCAGTGAACACCTTGAATGTTCATGTCAGCTGGATTCTGTTGCTTATCGTTGCGAGAATGTCCTTAATTTTGGATCAGTACCTCTGTGGTTTGTAGAGGATGTTATTAGTAGGTTCCTATAGTAGGTGCTTTTGGCAATAGAATTTGTCTTTGCAGTTGTTCACGAATGCATGATAGTCTTCAAAGTCTGCATGGAGGTGGGAGATCTTCCACCTGGACCAAAGTTTGTCCCTAGATTTGAGAAGTTGAAGCAGGGGCGTGTTAGCCACTTGGTTACTTTCCCTGCCATCCTACGTGTGGTGACCGGATGTGAAGGTTTTGAAGAGAGGAGGATGGAGTTGAAATGTTCTGTGGCTATGTTAATGTCCTCTGTTTGGTAGAGAGGGACCAGTCAACCTGGTTAAGGTCAGTTAAAAGTCCTCATGACTTGGCGGAGAGATTTGGAAGGTTACAGTTTTAGCAGGGAGGGAGGAATGACAGTGTTCCAGACACAGTAGATGGGATAGTGGTCACTAATTGTGTCCAGGTAGCACACGGCTGAGGCAACATATTCCGTCCTGTTAGTAAGTATCCAGTCAAGAAGGGTGGCACAGTTGCCCCCACTTGAGACCCTTGTGGGTTCATGTATGAGCTGGGATAGATTTGCCTTGCTAGCTAAGGAGGATAGGTTAGCTGAGTTTTTCTCAGACCAGTCAAGGTTAAGATCACCAACTAACTGTAGGCAGAAACCCTAGGAGTTCAGTGATGCCTTGTGTAGCATTTTTGGGGGGGATATAAGTGCAAAAAATATGGAGTTTCTTTACACCCCCAAGAAGCAGTAGGGAGTGTAGGATTTCACAGTTTGGTAGGAGGGGTCCTGCAGAAGGGTAATGTTTAGTGAGTTTTGAAGTAGAGGGCAAGGCCACCTCCCTTTTAGTGCCAGGACGGTCGATCTGAGCATGTTGTATCCAGGAAAGTGGCACTGAGAGTCAGGCACTGTGGGCTTAAGCCAGGTTTCTGTGATGGCGGGGGCGTCCAGGACGTTAGTATAGATCCAAGCCTGGAGGTCAGGGAGGTTGGCCATAAGGCTCTAGCATTCAGGTGGGCGAAAGTTAGTCCATCGGTTTTAGGGAGAGTGGTGGCCGGGGCAGGTGTAATGGGGGACGCAGAGATGGACCAGGGTTGATCTCAATGTCACCGGATAGTATAAGAGATAGGGTTAGTAACCATAGCGGGTGATGAAGTGCAGCCCTGATAGAGATGGGTATGTTTCAGATGAAGGTGAAGGTATCTAACTATTGGGCTAACACGCTTGCTGATGAGAGTAGAGGGGGGTAGAGGTAGTGGAGTGGCAGTAGCAAGCACATTGGAGTAGTAGAAGTCAAACTGAGTATATATAAGTATTGGCAGAAGCTGTTGATGTGTTCAAGCAGTAAAGCTCAAAGAGGATAGGAAGGCAAAGTATTCCCATGAGGAGCGCTAGGAGGGGAGGAGGGGACATTTTTGACTAGAGAAAGGAGTGAGGTGAGAGGAAAGAGACAGCAGAGGGCTCCTTTAATATAAATCACCAAGTGAAAACAGCTACTTGAGAGCAGTAAAATGTGACAAGTGAGGTATTGGGAGCAAATTGCTCGAACTTAATCAGGCTCCCTCTAGTGGCAAAACAATATAAGGAGCTAATGAAAAAAAAAAATGCACTTTACAAATTAACAAACAGTCCCCAGTGAGATTTGCACAGGGGGGGATTTCAGATAGAACACAGGTCCTGGGCTTGCAGTGAGTGACTCTAAGCTTTTAAATACAGTTACAGGCAAATACAAATAGTTTTAGCTGGTTCGTTTTAAAACTTTCAAAATCAGGCACAAAAGTAACAGTTCTGCTCCATTTGAGCCTGGGCAGCAACTCGAGGTGCTACTCTGGCCGGGATTCATGTGCTGAGCAGGGAGGCTTGTGGCCATTTCAGAAAAGGCGCCAGATGGCCAATGGTGGTGGCAGCAGCCTGGATCAAGGTAGAAATTACCTGGTGTGTCTCGGGTTCGGGGCTTCTGCGGGCAGGGAGGGCCTCAGCGCAGGCCCTCGTGACCTCCGGTCTCCTCGGGGGAGGGGGTGGTCTCTGGTGTGTCTCGGGTTCGGGGCTTCTGCGGGTAGGGAGGGCTCCAGGGCAGGCCCTCGTGACCTCCGGTCTCCTCAGGGGAGGGGTGTGGTCTCTGCATCTTTAATTGATGCAGTTCCCTGTCGTGCTCCTTCTGTGATACCTTATACTTTTTGAATGCAGACTTTTTCTCCTTAACCTTCCCTGCTACCTCTTTTGAGAACCATAGTGGTTTTTTACTCCGCTTTGTTTTCTTTATTTGTTTCACACAGAGGCTTGTTGTCTCTATGATGGCAGTTTTGATTTTTCTCCATTGTTCTTCCACCCCTCCTTTTTGGTCATTTACTAGTGCATTTTTCAGGTATTCACCCATTTTGCCAAAGTCAGCCCTTCTAAAGTCCAGTATCCTTGTTTTTGTACGGCTTATCTCCATGGTTGTGGTCATTGTGAAGCACACTGTGCAGTGGTCGCTTGTTCCCAGATGTCTACTGACTTCTAAATTTGTGATCGTCTCTCCATTTGAGTGTACCAGGTCTAGTATTGCTCCCTCCCGAGTGGGTTCCAGCACTAGCTGTCTAAGGCCTGCCCCCTGCAGGGCATCGAGAATGACCTTGCTCTTGGATGTGGCTGCACGCTCAACATTCCATCTGTTTTTCAGGAATCCCCATAGCTCAGTACACTTCTCATGTAACAGCAATGTCAACAGAAAACAAATATCAAAGCTAAGTTGGCAATACAGGATATAATAATGGTTATATATATTTATATATATTAATTACTGTATATCTTATGCCCAGCAACACTGTCTACATAAATCATGGTACAAACTATACAGAAAAATGGGGTGAAGTGAGCAGAGGGTGTCCAGAGTACTTAAGCATAGAGATGGCTGGTCTAATGGATCTCTACAGGAAGTGTGTTAGAGAACTGGGGCTAGGGCTGATATTAAAGCTGACAAGGTTTTGGTTACTTCTCCAGAGGTATTCCCCTATAAAGTCATTTTGCTGTCTTGCTTTGCTGGTGGAGAACAGTAGGTTAAGTATGGCCTTTTCCTGGGCCCATCTTTGACATGCTTTGTCAAGTACAGATCATTCAACAGCTCCATGAAGTTTGCACTTGCCAGGCCCCCAGATTTCCTCAATTTCTGCATCCAAGTCAGGGTGCCTGGAGAGTCCACTCAAGAAAAGTCTTACAAAACAGTCAGCCTTTCGTACCTCTCTTTAGAGGATGTTTGGGACTGCTGTGTTGACTATTTACGTGTTACTCGTCCCTCTCATTTCATTGCTTTTATTTTCTTGAAGCCCTGTTGGTGGTGGAGGTCAAGTGGGGATCTTTTATTTATTTATGTAGCCCCCCTAATTTGGAGGGGCTTAACTTATGCATTTCCCTGGGCTCCTTTGATGCCCACTGCCTGGCAGACATCCAGGATAAGAGGGTAAATCCATGTACAGCAAGGTTCTGGTGTTGTCCTGCATGAGTGTGCAAATCCAGGCCACCATGCTACCCCTTTAAGATATCCAGCTTGTGTATGGTGTACATAGCCTGGGCTGGGTTAGCGTACAACGGAGTGTGTGGCCAGCCAGGCATCACTTCAATTAACTCCATTCAGCAGTCGCTCAGTAGCACTGATGGAGCCCTTCAAGGTGCTGTAGTTATTTATTTCTAAATCCTTTCTGTTGTTGTTTAAATGAGTCATTCATGTTGCCAGCATTATATTTTCTGATGGGAGCCACCATCTTTGGTCCTGGACTCCTGCTTTGGACCAGTCGGAACCAAGGGGTCCTCAAGAGGTCCTAATCACAGTGACTTGTGGGAAAAGCTGTGAACTTTCTTGTTGGTGCCTAAATTAACCAATGGAGGATCCCTGAACTGCATTTGACAGCAAGGGTAGCCAACCAGAATCCAGATATCCCGAACTTCAGTCAGGACTATGTTGAAAAAGTTCAGTTGGAGAGGCCTGTACTTGCCTCCTGTGGACCCTGCTCAGTTTCAAAAAGGGATCGATTGAATCCAGGACTGCGTGGTTTCTGTAGCCTAGAGCTAGAGTTGGGAAACTGGCCTAAACTGTAAGTAAAAGTTTGTTCTTCCCATCACCTCAGAGGGATACCAGTGACAGTGTGGAGAGTGCTCCAAGGACTCCTGTGTTAAAAGTGGAGCCAGCTTCGGTGGAGAAAGTCTCCTCCCAAGTGCCAAGTGGGGGAGACCATCGTAGATTTCATCTGCTCTGGCAGTTCCTGTTACTCAGCTACCCAGCCAAACTACCAAGTATTTAGAAATACATTTTCCAGTTGGTCCCATGCCATCCACAGCCCAGACAGACTGTTTCTATATCAGAATCATCATCCTGGTGAGAGACCAGCATTGGGGAATCCGCCCCTGCACAGCAACTGAACTCAGGTTGTGGCCACCTACAGGAAAAGGCCATGAAGGGAAGGTGAGTCGTGTCGGCCCTGGTCTCCACCAGCATCCTGGAGGTCTTGGATGTCACCAGTTTTCCATCTCTATTTGGGTACAGCAAGTACAACCAGGGTAGTTCAGTGCAACCAAGCCATTAAATTCATAATGGTACCATCTGATTCAGTGTGCCTATTTAATGTGTTTAAACGTGACTGGGCCATCCAGCCAGGATTACAAATGGCTTATGGTTTTCAAGTGTGTCGCTGATGCTTAATCACCCTTTCTTCCATAAAGGGCCCCAACTATAGCTGCAACGCCAGCCAACCAGCAGCACTGCCTCAGGCATGCCTGTTTTCCACTCTGGGTACCCAGTAGTTGCACAGACCAAATAAAGTCAGGGACTAAAGTGATAAAAGTAAATTTAACCTGCCTCAGTACAGTAGAAGTAATCATTCTAGATTCTTGCCCCTGCCTTGTCCATGCCCCCTCAATAAACCGGATTTACTGTTTTACTGTCAACTTGGTTCATGAGCATATCATTACCTGGTTTAAAGCTACTGAAAAATTGGCAAAGTATACTGAAAATACATGGTTGTGTTATTGGAACTGTCTTTTACAGGGGGCTGCAGGGTGAATGCCAGGAGACCAAACCCTGTCGGTAAGTGGATTGTCCAAGAGCATATCATTAATGCTGGTATTAACCTGTATTCCAAGTGTTAAGTGTTGCAGTTGTAAAACTAAGTGTAACAGGTCACTAGGCAGGATTGTGGGTGGTTATAGCTCCCCAGAGGGCTGTATCAATTCTATTAGTAACCCTCTTAAGCATTACTTTGGGTGGAGGCACCATAATTGTAAGAGTACTGTGGGTAGAGAGACCCCAGTAGCAGCTAATTCTGAACCCAGGGCCCTTAACCTGCAGTTAGGGCAGCAAGCAGGGGTAGTAGCCCTTGGTAAATGGCTCCAGGGTTACATTTATTTGGAAACTGGTGACTGGGAAGGGCACACTGTGCCCAGTCTTATCTCCAAGTGCCACCCAGAGGGAAAGGTACATGGGACAGTCAAAATCAAAATAGCAGTATAAATACAGTTCAAACACCTCACTGCAAGTGGAAAACAGAACTGAAAAATGTGCAGCAGCTATGAAACGGAGATAAATTACATGGTTAAACAAATGGGAAGTGTAAGCCCACGGCCCTTAGTGGTACCAACACTCCTCATTTTCACTTCCCTGAGGGGCTGTCCTGGTTTCCTGAAGGTAACAGAACAACTGGGTGCAAATGACAAAGAATGGTGCAGTGCCTCCACCTGGGGTGGCAATATGGAATACCCAAGGGTTATGCTCAGAAATATTGCACCCTTGAAATAAAACAGATCTCCCTCCCTCCCAACAGTACCATCTCACAAAACGATAGCTGTAGCACTGAAAAAGAGGGCAGATACCAAGTTAAAATACAAAAAAACAAAAGCAATTTTATTAAAGAGGGAGGGGAAGGCAGGAAAAGGGGGTTTAAGAGGAAACAGTGGGAAGCAATGGGGTAGTAATAAATCAGTAGCTGTTTTGGCTAGGTAAGCTAGGCTTGCATCCCCCCCCCAAAAGCAGTGCACCCGAGGTGTTCCCCAAAGGGCTTTTGGGAGAGCTCTCCAGACGGGTACTGTTGGTACTACACTGATTGGGTCCATGGCTAGCAACACTAGGGCCCACTGCCGTGTGTAGAGATAACTGCTGCACAAATAAGTCAAACAACTGAAGCAAAGAAAGGGCCCCTATTTATAATCCCAAGGCACTGGGTGCAGTTACCTTTGCAGGTCTTTTCCCTGGGTCTATCAATTACACTGGTGCTGTCCCATCCAGGACTTTTAACCTAAGCCCCTAGCTATCCAACGATCTATAGTGCTGAAGGGTTCAAACCTCATGAGTACTGATGGTTTTGAAGACCTCTGAGACTGGGCTCCAGTTCTAATGCTCCACTGTACTAGCATGTGCCTCTGCAGAGTTGTGTCTCTGTCTCACTCTCAGATCTGGATCACCTCCCTTTGCTGGGTTTGATCAGGATTCAGCTGGTCTGGTTGAGTCGGGCCTCTCTGTAGGCTCCTTCCTCACTGATCTGTCATTGACTGCACCTTAAGGCCTTTGGTCACTCTAGTCTCACTTTTGTGGAGGATGCAGTTGAGCTGCAACAGCCGTGACTCCCTCTGCAACAAGGTCACAACCTGGGAAATCAGACACTGACCCTCTGACTATGAGAGCTGGCTAGCACCAGCTCCCTGCAGCAACTGCAAACTAGGGCAAACCACAGGTATCATTTCCCTTCTGTTCCTCTTGGGCACTGGCTGGAACCCTTCTCTTCTCAGACAGTGGCCCAACGAGCCCTGGGCTTACTGGACTAAAAATGTTTCAGCTGCGAACAGCTTGCGAGCAGTCCTGCCGTTTCCAATAATTGCCTCTCTGCTGTGCATCACTGAAGACACTCGGTCTCTATGGCAGTTTCTTGAAAGGTGCACCCTCTAGCATTCCAGGCCCTCTGAACCTTGGTAGCTGCAATTCATACACTGCCTCCCTGGCTGCCAGCTGATCTCACCTTCGATAATGTTGCTTATAGTTTTTAGTTTTTACTTTTCACTGTTGGGAGGGGGCTTACAGGAGCAAAATAAGCAAGGTGCAAAATAGCTAGATGGACAAAAACAGAATCCTCGGCAAATCACAATAACCAGTAATTAAACATCCAGTCACCAGTCCTAGATAAAAGCAATACTGGGTGGCCAGAGACAGGTTTACAGCTCAGCAGTCATGGCTTACAGCAGTTGGTACTGGATGGCCACAGAGGAATTTGGATCAGAGTAGGAGGATATGAAATGAGCTCTGAAGAGCTGTCCTAGTGAGTGGTACTGTAAAAGGGGGAGAGGCCTCCTCTTACTGCTTGTATAGAAATGGGGGCAGGGGGACAAAAAAAAAATCAACTTTCCTAGCACAACGGAGTACCTAACAGCTCTGTACTGTGATCTAGATGCTGCGCAGTTAGTATAAGAGTACATTCCTAAGCCATGTTGAATGTCCTAGCATGCCAACGTGTTTCAGACTTTCCATAAATATCAACACAAGCCAGTTTTGTGCACCATATTTTTAAAAAATCCTGGTCCAGATTTTTAAAAATTCTGCACCATATTTTTAAAACTTCAGCATCATTTTTCCATATTTACAGCTTCATTTTACAGTTTTGCTACACCAGCTACTTAGTTTTTAGGTCAGATACTGACATAACAAAATGGATGCCCAGATGGTATGGGGTGAAGGGGTTCATTGTACAAAAAATTGGGTAGACTGGATGGAACATTTGGTCATTATCTGACATCGCATTCTATGTGAATGTGAAACATCCTTGCAGTATCTCTAAACATGAGAGTTATCGGATGATCTCAGTGTTAGGTGTGCCCAATCCCCCCCTCCCCAAACTGAACCACTGTAAACTAATCTGGTTCAGTTTCCATAAGCCCCGAGCTGAACACAGTTTGCTTGGCTTTAATTTTTTTTTTGTATCCCCCCCAAGCCTGTTTACCAGCCACGTGACTGGTTTTAGAGGCTATGGGGAGAGGTGAAACGTGACATGCACAAACAGAGGTATAGAAGCTGGTATTGCACTGTAGATTGGTGCTATCTGTGGTATGAACACAGAGGGCGGATGATCACTCTGGGAGGGTGGGCAGCCATTATGGCTAGGCTGGAGTGAGTGGCCTGCCCAACTGGGGCAGACAGGGGAGGTCACAGCAACAACAATGAAGATCAAGCAAAAACATATATTCTTTGCATCAGTAGCCACATGGAAACCTTGCAGAGAGCCCTGCGCTTCCACAGCCCAGGGGTCCAGTGGTCCCTGACATCTGCACTGTTTCATGCAGGTACCGAAGGGATCTGCATGAACAAGGGCATGATTCCACTATCACAAAAAAAAAAAAAAAAAAAAAGGAAATTCATTGCTAAAAAACGTTAATCAGACATTAGGACTGAAGAACACTAAGCGAACGAAGTAAAGAAATAAATCAGTGGTGTGCTGTTCCTTGAGGTTGTCAACCCTAACGCCCATTCCCTCCCCTGACCAAACAGATATAAGAACATAAGAATTTTTCAGCAGAAGGAGACCGTGTGGTCCATCTAGTCTGCCAGAGACATCTACCCCCCTTCTACTGAACTTGCTGAGGTGAATACACTGACTATCCCATGCTCGTCTGAATTGCCCAACTGTCTTTGCTGCCACTACATCACTTGGCAGGCTGTTCCAAGGGTCCATGACCCTCTGTGAAACAGTACTTCCTAACATTGGTTCTGAACTTACCGCCTATCAGTCGCAAGTTGTGCCTCCTAGTATGTGCAGTCCTATTCTCTTGGAAGAGGTTTCCAGTTTGTACTGCGTTTATCCCTTTAACAATTGTAAATGTTTCTATCATGTCCCATCTGTTCCTTCTCTGCTCTAGGGAGAATAGATTCAGCTGGGTGAGCCTAGCTTCATAGAGTTCGTGGTACAGACCATGCACCATCTTGGTGGCTGTCCTCTGCACAGATTCCAGTTGGTCTATATCCTTTTTTAGATGGGCCTCGAGTACTGCACCTAAGTGTGGCCTCACCAAGGACCTATAAAGCAGGACGATTACCTCATGCTTTCTGCTAGTAATACCCCTACCTATGCATCCAAGGATGGCACTTGCCTTCAGTGCTGCTTTTTCACATTGCTTTCCTACCTTTAAATCATCGGATATCATAACCTCTAGATCCCATTCCAGCTTTGTCTCTTCTAATCCCAGATCTCCATTGACGGCACTACCGTTACAGACCCAGCAAACATTGCAAACTACCTTAACACATCCTTTACGGACCTTAGCTCTGTCTTCCCTAGTAATTTCTTTGACCCGCCACCCTCCATACCTGCCCCAGTCCTCCAACACCCTAGCTTCTACCTATGTAGGGTAACTGCCCAGGAAGCCAGACCTCACCTGGTCAGAGCATTAAAAAGCAATAGTCCCGGCGACGACTCCCTGGACCCCAGCATTCTCTGTCTGGTACTGGATCAGGTCCTTGCCCCACTCACCAGCCTTCTCACCAAATCCTTCTGCCTGGTGCAATTCCCAACAGCATGGAAAACTGCCATTGTCACTCCCATTCATAAAGGTGGTGATAGGTCCTCTGCCGGGAACTACCGTCCTGTCTCCATACTCCCACCTCTCCAAAGCCCTAGAAAAGCTGGTTGCCACGCAAATCACTGAATACCTGTACAACATCCTCTGCCCTGAACAGCACAGTTTCCACGAAGGACACAGTACCAGCACTGCACTAGTTGAAGTTTTAACTTTCCTACACTCCTTTCTGGACTCTGGCTTCTTAGCCGGGGCAGTGTTCGTCGTCCTCTCAAAGGCGTTCGACACTGTCTCCCACCCCCTCCTGCTGGATGCCCTCTGCCACACTGGCTTCTCTACTGGGCCACCAGCTACCTATCTGCCCACTCCCAATGTGTCAGAATTAATGGGACACTTTCCAAAATCTGTCCCATCCGCTCAGGGGTTCCTCAGGGCTCCATCCTGGGACCCCTACTCTTCTCACTCTACCTTAACACCCTGCCCAGTGCATGAACTGGAAACATTCTGCTGTATGCAGATGACGCCGTCATGTTTGCCACCCACCATAACCCTATCTCCCTCCAGGAATCCCTACAACTATCCTATAATGATGCCGAAACCTGGTTTAAAGAGCACAGACTGGTCATTAATCTCAAAAAACCAAAAACAATGCTCTTTGCCCACCCCCAAAACAAAGCCAGCAACTTTCCTCTCCATATCCTCCCCTGCTCCAAACAACCACTAGAGCAAGTCCACTCCTACAAGTACCTTGGGGTCTCCTTTGACTCAGCCCTCACCTACCACACCCACATTGATGCACTTGCTTCAGCCACTAATGTGCGGCTAGGTATATTATACCGCTATATAAACTGTCTCCCCCCATTGCCCTCCGTCTAGCAGTCACATCCTCTATATTATCCCTAGTTGACTATGGCCTACCGGTATACGGTGCTGCTGACACGACCGCCCTCAATAAAATTCGCCTCATCCTGAATAAGGCATGCAGGCTAATCACTGGGGCCCCAGGCTCACGCATTCATGCCAGCTCTATGACATGGCAATACTGCTGAATCTTGATGAACGTCTTCGATATCAAACCTGCCTAACAGCAAAAAAAAACCTTCTTGAGCTATCCCCACCCAGGCTGACAGTCTCCCTGCGCCAAGCCCAACCCTTGGTCTGTACACGAATCTCCTGCAAGTCTACTATTCTGGTCCCAAGAGCGAGGACCTCCCATGGACAGAGGTCCTTCTGCTATAGAGCTCCATCCTGGTATAACTCACTGCCTGCTCTCATCTCGGATGCCCCCACGATCTCCAGATTCAAAACCGCAATTCAAAGCCAACTATTTAATATGCGTAGCTGCACCTGTCTATAATTGAGGCATAGCTCTCTGTGCCCTGACAATGCCCACGGGCTGCACCCACACCACACCTGTTTTTTCTTTTTTTTTTTTTTTTACTCCTCACTCTTTGCTGATCGAACAGCTATGATCATGCTGCTTGCTCATACCATCGTGCAAGAAAGTGCCATTGTAACTAAACTGGCTATCTGTTTGACTGTTGTAAACACATGTGCATGCTAACTTTGCTAACTTGCTTGCTAATTATGTAACCCATATGCTGTGACCAAAAGTCTGTCATGTACTTGTCCCCAGTGATATGCTGTAACCAAAAAGTCTGTTCATGTATTTGTCCTCAATGTGATGAGGTACCTTTGGAAATGAGCCTCTGGCTCAAAGGTTGTAAACCGATGTACAAATAAATAAATAAATAAATGCCGGCCATCTAGGACATATCTATTTCCTGGGTTCCTTTTACCCAAGTGCATTGCCTTACACTTTTTGGCATTGAATCTCAACTGCCAGTTCCTAGACCATTCCTCCAGCTTTCTGAGATCTGCCTCCATACCGGAGACTCCTTCCTGTGTGTCCACCCTGTTGCAGAGCTTTGTATCATCTGCTAACAGGCAGACCTTCCCTTTCAGTCCATCAGCGATGTCGCTGATGAATATGTTGAAGAGGATCGGGCCAAGCACTGATCCCTGCTGAATGCCACAGGCAACTCTTCCTTCCTGTGACAAGGTGCCATTTACCACAACTCTGTGTCCTGTCCTGTTGCCAGCTTTTGATCCAGTCAACTACTTTCTGACAGACACCTGCTTTCTCCAATATAATTGCTAGTCTTCTGTGTGGAACCATATCAAAGGCTTTACTAACATCCAGGTATACCACAATATGTCCACAGCTGCACCCTGGTCCACCACTCTCATAACCCAGTCAAAGAATTCTATCATATTTGTTTGGCACGGGCGTCCTGCTGTGAAGCCATGCTGCCTCAAGTCAAGTCTTCCACTTACTTTCAGGTACCTCACCACCCTTTCTTTAAGCAATGACTCCATTATTTTACCCACCACTGAGGTCAGGCTGGCACGGCAATAGTTTCCTGCTGTCTCCCTGCTCCCACTCTTGTGCAGTGGCACAACTGTGGCCCTTCTCCAGCCCTGAGGCACTATGCCATGTTCCAGTGATTTGTTAAATAGTTTGGCTAGTTCCTCTCGAAGTTCCTTCAGAGCGCTAGGATGTATTCCATCCGGCCCCGTTGCCTTGTCCACATTTAATTTAGATAGCTTTTCAAGGACCCTTTCTTCTGTAAAGGGGCTGGTGACTACTCCACTCGTATGGTGATGTGTCTTGGGTAGCTCTGGACCATTAGCAACATCTTCATGAGTGAAGACCGAGCAGAGGAATTGAGAATTTTCGCCTTGTCATCATTCTCCTCCAGCTGTCCCTCCTTAGTTGCCAGCTGGGTTATTCCTCCCTTACACTTTCTTTTTTCCCTTATATATCTAAAAAATGTTGTATCCCCCCTCTTCAGTCCCCGTGCTATTTGTTCCTCTGTCTGGGCCTTTGCTACTCTAATTGCTTTCCCTGCTTCCCAGAGTTTAACCCTGTAGTCTTCTCTACCCTTCCCTGATTTAGTCTACTTGTACTTTCTAAAAGCTGTTTTCCTCTCGATAATTATAGTCAACATCTCTTTGGAAAACCAAAGTGGGTTCTTTGATTTTTTAGACTTGCCGATTGGTTTTGTGCATTGCGCTGAGACTATAGTTATAGCATTTTTTTAGTTTTATCCTGGTCTTTTCCACATTCTCTGTGGTATCGGTTACCAGCAGTGATTTAATACTTTCCCTCATTTTTGGGAAATGTGCTTTTCTGAAATCGAGCACACTAAGTTTGGTGTGACAAAGGTCCTCTGCTTCATTAATTGAGAACCAGACTGACCTGTGGTCACTGGTTCCCAGATTGATCCCCACTTGAACATCTTACACCCTGGCATGGTTTGTGAGTACCAGGTCCAGGATAGCAGATTCCCTAGTGGGTGAATCTATCAATTGATTAAGTCCCACCCCCGGAGGGCAATGAGGAATTCTCTACTTTTCTGAGGAGGCAGAAAAGGTGAACCATTCTACATCAGGTAGATTGAAGTCTCCAACCAGCAATGACTTGCCCTTGTCGGCCATCCTCAGTATGTCTTCCAGGAGGTTTTTATCCTTCTCGATCTCTGGGGTTGGGGGTCTGTAGATAACTCCTACCCTGATAGGGTCTCTGTTTCCAGCTCCCAGAGTGATCCATAGAGCCTCTGTTTTGCTGTGCACTCCCAGCAATTCAGCTGTATTGATTACATCCCAGATATACATAGCCATCCCCCTCCCTTCTTTCGCTTGCGGTCTCTCCTCAAGAGAGTGTATCCAGGGATAGCAATGTACCAGGTGTGGTTCTCAGTGAACCAAGTCTCAGTAATTGCAACCCAATCTAGGCTGGATTCAGCCAACACGGCAGTGAGATCTGGGATTTTGTTTGGAAGGCTACGGGCATTAATGCACACTGCCTTCCATCCCTGGCTCATCTTGTCTACTGCATGATCCCCCTGTTTATTTTTTGTTGCATTTACGTGTCTAACGTGTTTGGAACATCTTTGTGAAATTTTGCAACTTATGTCACCTGTGGTGCTTGTGATGTAGTTCCCTGGTGCTGACCAAGTATCTGATGATGGGAGAGGGGCATCTGCTCGCCAATATGACATGACAGATGCTGGTGCCCCTTCCCCTCCTACAAGTTTAAATGGCTGACAAAGACGTTGAAGCTTTGACTGAGAGTGCATGTCTCCTCCTTTGTGAGGTGCAGGCTGTTGAATCTAAAGAAGTCCCTTTCCCAGAAGATCTCTGCAGACCCTGCATGAAGAAGGCTATGACTGATTCTGTTGGCCACATGTGGTAAGACGAACTTCTCTACCTCTAAACAATATAAGCCTGTGAGGCACTGGCTTGGAGCTATACCTTGTGCTTCAGACAGGAGACTACAGGCTGGGGGGAAGGGTGGGAATTAGTAGTAGAAGGTTATTATTTATATAGCGCCCAATCCCAGAGACTCTGGGTGCTGTGTGACTTAAAATTAGCACAAAGTTAAAGAACAGCATAAATTAAATTCCAGACTAAAGTGCATCTTTGGCCATAGAAATTAAGACTACAGAGGTGGGATTTAAATGATGTCAAATGCTTGGCTGAAAAGATAGGTCTTTAGGCCCCTCGTAAAAGCCTCCACCAAAGGAGCCTTCCTCAGAGACCTGGGAAGTGAGTTCCACAGGGCTGGACCAGCCACATGGAAGGTGCAGTCCCCTGAAGTCTTGAGCCTAGCCCTGGGAAGTTTGGGAGCTGCTAAGAGCCTCATCTCAGAGAAACAGAGAGGGCAAGCTGGTCAGTAAGGGGACAGGAGCTCGAGGAGGTAGCCCAGGCCTAGTCCAAATAGGGCCTTACTGATCAGCAAACTGACACTGAAGGAGATTCACCACTTCACTGGCAACCAGTGCAGATCACACAGGACCGGGGTCACATGACATTACCTTGGGGGGGGGGGGCCTGTCAGTAATCTGGCTGCTGGGTTCTGCACTAGCTGCAGGTGTCGTAGGATCCCTCCACTAACCCCAAGATACAGAGCATTACAATAGTCGGGTCTGGAAGTCACAAATGCATGCATCAGTGAGGGCAAGTCTTCCAGTGCAATGAAGGCTTTAATCCAGGAGATGTTACAATGATGGTAAAAATAATTTCGGACTACAGAGAACACCTGAGCCCCAAATGTCAGTCTTTCATACAGAATGATGCCCAGATTCTTCGCCTTGGTAGAGGCCACCAGACTACAGGAACCAACAACCAGGCCTGCCCACTGCACTGTAGCCCCACACCCTGCCATAAACCAGGCTCAACCACCAGTACCTCAGTCTTGTCCAGGCTGAGTTGCAGCCAGCTAGAGGACATCCAGTCCTGATCTTGGCCAGGCATACATTTAGTTTGACTGCACCAGGCATCCCCGGGTGCAAATGACAGGTACAGCTGATCTGTGTAACATTGAAAACCCAAGCTGTGCCATCTGATGATATCACCCAGGGGCAGCATGTGCACTGCTAACATAGGTGAGAGGATTGAACCATGGGGTACACAACAGAGCAAGGACTTTGGGAGTGAGGAAAGATTTCCCCTCACCACCCTCTGCATCCTGTCACGGAGGAAGGACTCAAAATTATCTAATAACCCTACCGGTGAGTCCACAGTGCACCCTGAGCTGATCTAACAATAACCTAAGGTCCACAGTATCAAATGCAGATGAGAGATCAAGTAGAATGAGAACTATAACTGGAACCAAATCTGGTCTGGAGTGGCGCATAGATGTTAAAGGCCATGAGGTGGGCCTCAAGCTGCAAAGCCACCAATATCTCGATAACCTTTTCTAAAAAGGGAAGGTTAGTGAGCGTTCTAGAATTTGCCAAGCAGTCTGCATATAAAGATGTTTTCTTCAGAAGGGGCCTCACCACACTTACAAAGGACCCCTTTGAAAATGAGCACCAGACTATCTTGGCAAACACTGGTCCCAGCAATCCCATACAACTCACTAGGAGGTGCATCTGACCGGCGTCCAGTTCACAGTAAGTGGGCCACAGCTCAGAAATTGCTCCACAGACCTCTAACTGAAACCAATTGAAACTCACCCTAGGCAAGAGAAGTGCTCTCCATGACAACCTGCTCCCCACTGCTAGACTGCAGCAGATTGAGAACACCCTGTCAGAGAAGAACTGAGCAAACTCTTCACACCGGGTGGATAAAAATACCTTTACTATCTAGAGACAGGCAGGCTGCAACAACCTGTCCACAGTCTGGAAAAGCTGAGCACACCTGTTCCTCCCTGCCATAATCTCCCTGGAAAGGAATGGTGCCTTCTTATGGGAGATTGCCCTTCTATACTCATTATAGTGAGTTCTCAGTTTGTTCCCAGCTGCACCAGACTTCTGCCACCAATGTTCCAATCTGCAACCCAATGCATTCATCTCCTCGAGCTCCCGCTCAAACCACAGTGATCCCAGCAAGAAGACCTGGGTTGTATATGAACTGATACAACTGAATTGAGGACCATGGCAACTGGTATATTACCTACTAAACAAACATAAGGTGCGTAACATACCTCTCAACCTACTGCCTCATAAATCAGGGACAAAGAACCAAAATCAGGGACAAATCCTCAAAATTAGAGATATCCATCCACAAAGCTGGTAGAACATGGGGCTTAGTGCAAAGTGCATTTTCTAAAGAAGACCAAGTCTGTAACTTTAATGCTTGACTTTTATTTTGACATTATTTTGTGATTACAATCACCAGTGTTTAGCTATGGAAACAAAACTTTCACAAGGGACAGAGTAAAATTGTGAAGCAAAATCAGGGATGTCCCTGGAAAATCAGGGATAGTTGAGAGGTATGTGCGCAAGAGAAGAAATGAGGCAATAAACCAAAAGTTTAAAGTTTAAAACACCAGTGTTTTTTTACTCAGTGCCAAATGTTAAAGCAGTTTCCAGGCAATAACAGTACTCCTAGTGCCTCAACTCCTTTACGAGTCTTCAAGGGGGTGAGAGTACGAAAGCAAGATATAGTTTAAGTACATTTCATTGGATCACAATTATACTCTCTCACTGGATCACAAATATGACCCCCTGTTATGCATTTCCATAAAGCAACAGGACAGTCTCATAATGCAGTTACATGCAAACAGACTAAGGTGCTAAATAACTGAAAAAACCTTCACCTTGTTTATATAACTAGAAAAAAGGAAACAGCATTATATAGACTATTCAATAATAATGAAGAAAGGTAGATGCAATATAAAACATTTAAAGAATAAAGGTTATTATGTACCACTAAGTTCCTCATTACATTTTACCACATTTAACATTAACGTTTACTTGGTCAGTATAAGAAGGCATAGTAAAAGCCTTTTGATTTTGCTGGACTGAGTGCTTAATTTTTACCACTGATTGCGAGCACTACTGGGGGTAATGCAAGGCTGACTGAAGCCAGTTTCCACGACAGCTGTACTGTGTAATGAGTAAAGGATTGCTCTAAGAGGGACTTAACGCTTACAGATTAGGAAATTTAGGAAAGCCACAGCCACGAATTATGTCCTTCACTCTGATTCTCATTCGGTTAATTACTTTGATCTAAACCTGTATATAGAAACTGATGGAGAAACTGAATTTAAGCTAATGGCTTTCTCTGTGCAGCTGGTAGTCTGGCTGGGCCAGTTTTGAATAAAAGGGCAAAACAAAAATAAATGATCCATTGTTTCCACAACAGTCATACAAGTATCCCTAGGACTAAAATGGTGTTCCACGCTGTTATGTTTCAGATTACCTTTTACATTAAGTTTCCCATGCAAGGACAGCCACATCACATCCCACATATGGACAGGAATACGGGGAGATGTTAATATTTTCCCAATTAGTAATTTGTCAGAAGTTGGTCTAGTAGCAAAGGAAGCCGTATCTCGAAAAAAAAGTATTCATAAGGTGAACATGTAACACTTTTCTATCCTGTTGAAAGAAATGTTCTGGTACCAAACTCCAAAGTTTAATTTTCCCAAAACACACCTGTAAAGTCTTAGGGATACTATGTAGGGATCGCTGTTTGAGAATGCAGGAGTCTGGACACCAAAATGGAAGTATGCCAGCAAGGGAATCCCTAACCCAGGGAATCCAAACCTTTCCAGAATTTAAGAACAGCGGTAGTAAATTAGTATTAGCAAATAATGTAAAACAAACAAACAAAAAAAAAACACTATAGGGTTAATCATTTTAAGCCCTCCAGATTTCTTATCCCGAAATAATAAGCACCACTTAATAGGGTTCAACCTGCTCCCCAAATACAGGAACAAAACAAAACAAACAAAAAAACAACAACATACAATGCAGTTTCAAGCAGGGGTGGGGGGGCAAACTAAAAATTGCTGCAAGGTGCAAAAAAATAGGAAGTAAAAAAGTCTTGACCATATACTGTACATTCATTTCAATTTGGACAATCTCCAACTATTCCAGTGTAAAACCTTCTCTTTTGCTATATCCAATTTGGAAGTCCAATTTAAATAAGCCAAATCACCTAACCCAAAAGTGAGCCCTAAAATCGTCCAAGTCCTTGTGACCACTGGGATCCCAAGTAACGCACAGTCAGAAAATGGTATTGTTCCAAAGGGGAGACATTTACTTTTTACATAATTCACTTTGGCTGCGGAATTTATAAATTCCAAGAGTGTCTTCCCCACTAAAAGTGCAGATGGTAAATCACCCACAATAAAACAAATATCATCCGCATATGCAATACATTTAATTTCTTCCATGGTACTAGAAAAAGAAATCCCTTGGATAGCAGTATTATTGTCAATGCGTTAGAGCAAAGGGTCCAACATAAATAAATATAATATGGGACTTAACGGGCACCCCTGTCAAACTCCCAGAGTAACCCTACATTTTTTACCTATCCACCCATTACAAAAAGCTTGGACCGTAGCGTTCCTGTAGCAAGATTGTATCCAAGATATAAATTTAGCCAGGATTCCATATTTGGCCAGGCAGTCCCAAAGATAAGCATGATTCACTTTATCAAAGGCTTTAGCCTGGTCTAAGCTAAGGATAAACACAGCCAATTCCCCCACCTCCCCGAGACAAAATTTTCCTTAACAAAATTAAACCATCTGTAATACTCCATTCGGGAATAGTGCAAGTCTGAGAAGGATGTATCACAGAAGATGCACAAAGCAAAAGCCTATTATTTAGCAAGTTAGTAAATAATTTAAAGTCTGTATTAAGCAATGTGATGGGACGCCAATTGGACAGATCCGTCCTGTCACCCGATTTATACATAAAGATCACTAACCCGTTTCCCATTGAGTCGGGCAAGATACCAGAAGAAAGCATGTCTTGAAACAACTCTAAAAATTCAGGAAGCAAATACTGAAAAAATACATTGTAAAGTTCATAGGGTATTCCATCTGTCCCAGGGGCAGAACCATCCTTGACCTTGGCTAAGGTGGCCAAAATCTCAGTTTGTGTGAGTGAGGACACCAAGTCAAGTCAAGTCAAGTCAAACTTTATTTATAAAAGGCGCCTTTCCAAAACCAAGTACCTGTTGATGGGTTAACGAAGCTTGTGGTATACACCTACCATCCAACCACTCCATATGTGTATCTGGAGGGGACTCCTGAGTGTTAGAGAGATTGCACATAATCGTCCACAGCAGTTAAAATATCAAGTTCAGTTGTACAAAGAAGACCCCTAGCAGTGCTGCAGCTATGAATTTTGGGGCCCTGAACAAGTCACTTGAAATGGGCCCCTGTTTCCTAAACCAGCTAATGCCAGAGGCAATGCCAGCTCTTCAGGTGGGCCCTTCCTGAGCTCAGGGCCCTGGACAACATCCCCACTCCCCCCCCATTACTGTGGCCCTGACCCCTAGCATCCTGAACTAAAAACATCCGTTTCTGGAATTGCTGTTGGGCACAAAATTGAAATGGAGTCATAAAATTTTGTGTGCCTTGGGTTCCGAACTTGCGTTCTTGTTCCAAGGATTTGAGTCTGCTATACTGTAGATCATTCATTTTTCATTTAGTCTCTGCCAGTTCTGCTAGAAGTATCACATCCCCCCGAGAGACCTGAAATACCAAATCCTGAAAACGTGTTTTTATAAAGTTGATATTGATCCCTCTTGAATTTCCCGTTCAATCTACCAATATGCTGGAAGTACCGCCTAATCTCCAACTTAGTCTCTTCCCACCACTCTTGTGAAGTATCATATAAAAACGTAACCGATTTTCAGGCTTTAAGTAAGTGAATGAAACCATTCAAAACAGTCGGAAGGGACAAAAGTTCCAAATTCAACCTCCAATATCCAGGACCCTGCTGCATTCTGTCATAATTAGAGACTGAAATCACAATCATAGCATGATCAGATGAAGCCACAGGGAGGGTCTTAGCATACTTAATCTTCAAAGAAGGAGAAATACATCAAAAATCTATTCTAGTAGCAAGACACCCCCGAAGTAGGTTTTATCTGGCAATCCAAAATGGCTACAAGCATCCATCAACCTGGTTTGGGATATTAAAGCATTTAAACAATTTGTATCACAAAGTTTATGGGTCCGAAGGCCCCTGTCTTTTAAATACAAGCCACAATTAAAATCATCTCCCAAAAAGACATAGCGAGCAGTAAATAGATATGGTTGTAAAAAATGAAAGAGCTCTATTCTGGCTGTTTTTGTTTGTGGAGCATATTCGTTGATAAACCAACAAGGTAAATTGTACAAGATAACATCCAAAAGCAGAGCATGTCCCAGAACAATATCTACAGAGTGCGTAGAGCTCGCAGAGGGAGAGTTAATATAAATACCAACCCCACTACAGGGGTCATCCCCAACAGACAGTGGGCCACCCCCCCATTTCCATCCCAGAGAAGCCCTATCCATCTCCTGCCTAGTATGCAGCCTAGTGTCCTGAAAAACAAAACAAAACTACATCATAATAAACAAGGTCAAATAAAGCATAACTCAAAAGCCGTTTCCTCTCAGACTGAATACTATTTGTATTCAAGGAGGCCATCTTAATGTCAAACAGCTCGTACATAGCAATCAAGACAGATAAGGTCAAGGATACAAAAACTAAAAGGAACCAAACATCATCAAGGTTTCTTTCGAGCCCATTTATGAGAGCCCATCCTGGATTTGTGTTTTGGAAGATTGCTTAAATCTTCCGTGGACTGTTCAGTATTGGAGCCTCCATCCTCTTGAGAGGAATGAACAGAGACCGAATCTGATTCAGTTCCTACGTCAGCATCTTCGCCTTATAACATGGAAAAAGTATTATGCAAGGGAATTTGGAAGCTTTCAGTAGTAGAAGCCAGAGATTTATTCCGTAAACTCCTCCTTTGATTGTTAACAATGGTAAAGGCACCTTCCAGTGGATGGGGGGGGGCATGGCACTTGCATCTTAAGGTGGCTCAGAAATAACCAATGTATCCTCAACAGGCGGTGAGCCTGGAAGTGGATTTCCTTGAGGTGAAAGAGGATGAAATTACAGCCAGTAACTTCTCTATAAAAGGAACAATGGGTTTTCCAGAAAGGATTTTACCAGAGGGGGGAAGGGGTCCCACACTGATTTGGAACGGTTCTTAAGGCCACATTCAAATAATAATCTTGTATAGTAAAATCTCTATCATAAGATCTGTGAGCTGCCCAAGGGCAGTCTATAAAGGAATGATTTTCCTCACAAAGACTGCACTTGGTGGGGGGGGGGGGTGATGGCAATCTGACATAACATGGCCCAAATCTCCACATTGCGTACACTTCAGTGTGTTACAAGTCCTACTCAAATGTCTAGAAGAACCACATTTGTAACAATGTCTATGCTGTCCGGGACAAAAGATAAAACCTTTATCCCACCCTCAATAAAAATAGTGAGGAAGATGTTGAAGTCCATCATTATTTTGCCATAAATTAACTTTATACCACCATCCACCATTCCAAAAACCTTCTGAATGAAAAATCGGTTCTGGGTTTCCCTGAATCTAACAACGCTTCTCTAGCCAGTAGGATATATCCACAGCATTCACCCCTTCATTCCTACAAAGGACCATAATCACTTTAAAAGTTTGTTTTGTAAGTGGTATGGCTTGAAAGTGAGCCCAGGCTGGATTAGTTTTAAACAGAGCATACTTCATCCAAAATCGATTAAGAAAATCAGGGGAGCGAAAACTAATGTCATAAGTGGATTCCCCTGGTGTATAAACTAAGGCATACACCTCAGAGGGAGAAAAACCAAGCATCTGCTTTAATAACACTTTCCCCACGTAGAAACGGTCTGACACGTTGTCAACCAGTCCTAAAAACCGTAGACACACAGCATTGTGACATTTAGCTAGGGAAACCAGTTTGTGAAAAAGGCTAGCGTAAGTAGGTGCAGTCAAAGTCAGGTTCACTGTAATATCCACGGAGGATGCATCCGGGATTGCATCTGACTCCCTTCTATCTGGGGAGACCCATCATCCAACTGTGGAGCATCAGGGATACCCTGCTGTGAGGTAAACTGCAGTGGAGAAAAAGAAAGAGTCACGGGTGGAAGCTGAAACAGCAACAACCGGTACGTCAGCTACGGTAGTAATCAACACCGGTATAGGACTCATAGTAGGGCTACAAACCAGTCTATCTGGTAGGTCAGTAGGCAAAGAAGAAGTTTGGCCTTCTTGTGTGTCAGGGAGGCTATTGTCAACTCCCTCCTGTAGTCCCAAATGGTTCCTTGAACCCGGAAGTGGAATTTTGGGATCCGCAACCCACTGACCTGTCTCTGACTGTAACCAGCCAGCTTGCTCCAAAGCTCTCTCAGGGGACCAAGAAAGATCCTGTTGCAAATGTGAATACAGTTCCACCTCCAGCTGTGGTAAATCATGAGTCTGTGGTGTTGCAACAAACACGTTTGTTGAAACATCTGATGCCGGCGACGGTGAATTATGCAGCAAACACTTTCTCTTCTTCTCCTCCGCACATACTTTAGCAGCTTGGAAATCTGCTTCTGCTTGTAACAAAATTTCCTGCTTTCACCGAACCATGTCGTCGTAATCCTCATCCTCCACTACAAGCGTAGTACCCGCAGCAGGACGCCTTGATGATGCCGACAAGAGAGTGGTGGGGTATGCAAAAGTCCCCTATTTTCGACGGATCCTCCATTCATATCCACCACAAGTAGAAGAGGGGGATTAGGTGCGAAATGCTGTCCACCCTGAGGGTGCCTCCCAGCTGGACCATTCTCCCCACTCCTACAAGTAAGCTCGCTATCAACAGCACGACCACCTCCACTGTCCTCCTCCATTGGACTGAGAAGATTCTCTGTAGACACAGCGTCACCTGTCTACTGAGTAGGGGAATTTCCTTGGTGTCCTGGCCAAATTTCCCTCATTCACTAAAAATACCACAAACAGCTTAATCTGGTTCAAGGTCAGTTGGCATTCTTCTGTATCCCCCTCCCCCTGGTCGTGCCTGAAAATAGGCAGGATTTGTCTAGTGCACTTACCCGGTCAACAAAAACTAAATAAATAAATAAAATCGCAACCCACCAACAGCCCATAGCACATTTACATGTAAGAAATTCTACTGTACCAGGCAACTTGCTATCCAGTTGCAATTACAGAGTCTCTGCACAAAGCAGGAGTTCAGAGGTGACTGGAAATCCTGACAGGCCAATCGCATTCAGCAAATCTTCGGTCTTCTTCAGGCTAAAGCCTGGTCACAGTCCAGTGGCTTAAATCATTCTTACAACTCTTATTCAGTCCGAATCAACTCTATTTTCCCTGTCAGGGGCAGCAGACAGGCAGGCCAAAACCCAGCCCTTTCATAATTCTCCTGCGCGAATATACACAGGATTGCTGCTTGGCTAGCTCAAGCTGTTACTCCTTCACTTCCCAACTCAGATCTGAACTGAAACTGCAAGCAGTCTGGGACTTTCCCCAGATCCAAAAGGTTTGGTTGGCTGATTCCTCTGTCAGTCACAACAAGGGCTCCCCCTCCAGGTTCATTTAGGTGCCAAAAGGCCAAAACTAAAATTCCTACAGAATTTTGCTCCCACAAAGCCCCTAGGGACAGGCTCCATTTTAGAGTCCCCAAAGGTACTGATTGGCCCATTTCAGCAGTCCAAGACCAAGATGGTGGAGATGAACAGAAATGTCCATGCTGCAAAGAAGGCAGGTTAGACAAACTGCAATATTATTACTATTCTAATAAATGATCAGCAAACAAGTACATCTTCTAACAGAGCTCCCTCTGCGCTAATAGCGATGGCAGAATGGAACTATTTGGCATCCCAGGTGGGACTCAAGCATAAAAACACTCAGCCCCCCTCCCAGATTAATTATGACTGCAACCCAGGCAGCTCTTAAAGAGACAGTACACAGAGGCTATACAGGCACTCTCTGGCAATACATTCAAACTGCTAAAACGCAGAACACCAGCCTGGCAGTGAGCATGTAGGCAAGCTCAAGGAAGACTTTTTGGGAACCCCCATATGTAAAGGGGGGCTGCATATGCCTCTGTATATAGCTAAGCTTTAATATATGCTTTATATGTTTTTTCAGTCTCTATTACTAATCTGTTGTTGGTGTTTCTTCACTTTCAGAGAAGCACCTCCTTTTTTGGACTCCCACCTACCCAGTTGGCACATGCTACTTGGAGATCTGAATTTGGCGGACTTTTTGTACTGACCAAGTAAAAGTTAATGTTAAATGTTGTGAAAAATGTAATGAGGAACTTTGTTGTACATAATAACCTTTATTCTTTAAATTGTTTAAATTGCATCTACCTTTCTTCATTATTATTGAATAGTCTATATAATGCTGTTTCCTTTTTTCTATTTATATAAACAAGGTGAAGGTTTTTTAATTATTTAGCACTTTATTTAGTCTGTTTCCATGTAACTGCATTATGAGACTGTCCTGTTGCTTTAAGGAAACACATAAACGTGATGTCATATTTGTGATCCAATGAGAGAAAGTGTAATTGTGATCCAATGAAATGTAATTAAACTGTATCTTGCTTTAGTACTCTCACCCCCTTGAAGACTCGTAAAGGAGTTGAGGCGCTAGGGTTACTGTTATTGCCTGGAAACTGCTTTAACATTTGGCATCAAGTAAAAAACACACTGGTGTTTTAAACTTTAGGTTTATTGCCTCATTTCTTCTCTTGCACACCTTATGTTTGTTTGGATTTGATACAGCGGAGGTTAGCCACCTCCAATATGGTGCAGCAATGGCCGCAACTGCTGAGGCGCAGTAAAAAGCCTTTTGGTTTTGCCATTACAAACTACCACCACTCCCTTCAATCCTGACCTACACACAGCCATCTCACCCAACAGGTCCATCGCCGCCTGAAATTCTGATGAGGATAACCCCCTTAAAAGGGCAACAGTGAACCATCTCCACAGGGGGAAGACAACAAGGGAGGGGTCAAAACGAGAACTTCACAGTATAGACATCTGACCATCTAACCAACTGGATCAATCTCAATATTTATTTCGAGCCCCAGTGAAAGTACTAGGTCCAAGGCATGGCAGTATTGGTGTGTTGCAGTAGTAACTGTTTATGTGAGGCCCAGGGATATCAACTGGAGGAAATTTTGACCAAACTGTGAGAATTTGTCATCGATCCAGGAATTGAAATTGCCCAGAACCAACCACCTGGGTGACTCCAACACCCTCTCAGCGAGGAAGTCCATGATTTCCTGATGGAAATCTTTCTCTCACCCTGGAGGCTGGTACACAATAAGGATCCTACAGCCTACACCTGGACCCCCACATATGGCCATTCAAACGATGAAGTACCTCCCACTGGATGCACTGTGAAGTTCAGCTCAGATCTAAAGCACATAGCCCCTCCCCCTTTATCCCTCCATGGGCAGTGAACTACAGAGAAACCAGCTGGGATTGATGCCTCCAGTGCTGGCCCCACATCACCCAGCCAGGTCTCCATGATGCAAGCCAGATTGACCATGGAAACCGAGTCTGAATTAGGGTTAACAGATTTACCAAGACTCCAGACTCCAAATCCTAATGTTTTTATTTACTTTGCACGCTTTGCTTTTCTTCACCCCAATGTCTGCATTAACATTTTGTTTTTTTTCCAATGAATCTCTCTCAGTAAGCTAAAAGAAAGGAAAAAAAACATTAGTGAAAGAAGTAGACAATGGAGGAAAAGAAAGTAAAAGTGGGGGTGGGGTGGTGAAAGGACTTGAGGATGGGTGATGAACAATTGTGGGTGTGGGCTGAAAACTAAAGGGAGGACAAAATCACTACAAGGAGAACAATTAACAAGAGACTAATTAAAAGATAATGGAAATAATTTTTTTTTTTTCTAATTCTTTTTCTGCACCTTATCACGGGGAACTCTCTCCGGCTGCCCCGCTCACCATTGACTACCTCCCTGTCTGAAGCCTCTCACCAGGCCCGCCCCGACCAGCAAATCCCCTGGCTGTGAACCCTCCCCCCCAAGGTGGGGCTGACATCACCCTGGCACTCTATCTAGAATCTAACCCACCGATCGGGGTTGGGAGGATCACCCTGGTCGAGCAGCCCAACTGTGGTCTTCGGCCCTGGGGGAAGCCTTCACCTATCCTAGAGACAGGATTTTCTGTGCTTGGTTGTTGCCCCTCCCCTCTCCATCCACCAGAGCTCAAACATGCAATGACATCTGCTGACGTCCGCCACAGCTCTGCCCCTCTACTTCAGCCCTAACCTTGTACGGTGCCTCCGGCTTCCAATGGGGGGCCGCTACTGTGCCAGGTGAGACCTGAATCCCTCCCTAGAGAGAGAGGAGAGCTGTCCTCCAGTCGCTCGATCCTCTCTCTCTCTCTCCCCTGCCAACCCCCGGTGCCCGAGCTCATTCCCGAACTGGGGTCACTGGCGTGGTGCGAGGTGAGATGACCAGTGCCTCAGCCCTCAGTACCACCAGGCCGGACGTGGAAATAAACTTAACATGGAAGTTGGGGGAGGTGGGCTAAAAGGAGGGAGGGTCCTGAACAATCATGGAGTGGGCTGAAAACTAAAGGATGGAAAAACTAAGAAATCACTAAAACAAATTACATTGTTATAGCAGCAAAAGAAAATAAAATAATAAAAGCAAAAGATAGAGAAAACAGAAACTGAAAGTGGGGCTGAGAGGTGGACTAAAAGGAGGGAGGATGATAAATGATTGTGGGGTGGGGACTGGGGCTAAAACTAAAAGGAGGACAAGCTAAGATCTTTACTACATGACAACAAGTTTTATAAATACAATTTTATTTATTTTTACAAAAAAAGAAGAGACAAGCAATAATAAGGAGTTAAGAGCAATGCGGGGGACAGAGTTTTGGGTCTCACAACCTGTGCCAAAAAAAGACGTCCTACAGTATCCTGTAAAGCAGAAAACCCTTGGCTAGTGTGCCATAAGCCTACTAGGCCAGCTGGCCACCTTTGTCAAAACAAATGCATTTGAAAAAATATTCTTGTGCGTTTTCCAAATCATCCTGCTGCTTAAAAAACACACTCATTTTTCAGCCTGACCATCTTGTCTTGAACCAAGTCATTTTCCTCGACAGTCACCATTTAGGAAAACAAATAGACAAAAGTAGGACTAAGAAGAATGATGTTGAGTTGCAAGACAGTTTGCCAATAAACGGCAGAAAAAAGCAGCAAGTTGATAGTGCTTCTTAAAGCAGATGATTTATCAGTCATACCCTTGTGTCACTGCTGAACTGCCTTTGAAAGGAAAAAAAAAAACAAAACAGAAAAAACCCACAAATAATTCCCAGTCTGTGACACCAGACGCACATCCATTTCCCTACAAATGATCCAATCCCCGGCACATCAAGCCAAACAAGCATTTGCTAACGCCAAATGTTCACTTGCTTGTATTTGCTGTGAAGCTGCTGAGCACATATAGCACAGCAGTTAAACAAGTTAACACAGCTTATAATAGTGACTGCATCATGACTAGGAAAGGAAGAGGTTCACACACAACATTGTTTTCGTGGAGTGTGCCCCTGAATTTTTAAGAGAATGGGCTGCATTTTCGGAGCTGGAGCAAGAGCAGGGCAAAGTTCCCAGACACGTGCAAAGTGCTATAATACGGTAGGTGCTGTGGCCACTTTGCATGTGCTAAGTCTGTTACATTATACGGCCATGAGAGTACAGGACAATGAAGGAGCAAAGTGCATCCAAAGCCCCCCCTTCCCCCCCCAGTGGCCTAGGAAGGAGGGACAGACGATAGGAAGGCAAAAGCTTTCTACACAGTCACAGGCGCAAACAAGTATTTGCACAGGGCAAAGCTGTTTGTTCCCAAGACACACAGCTCAGCAAAGCCTAAAAATCTGTTTTTGCTGCATTGTGCAGTATTCAAAAGCAGTGAAAAATATGCTTTTTCTGTGCTGTACAGAAAAACCAAAACATTGGCCTCAGTAACATCTGAATTTTCACTGGCATGCTCTTCTGCTAATATACAAGTACACACACTGAAACGTAGAGGTATTCCGAAAAACCACATCCATAGACAGCTATTAATAAACCACTGCTCAGTCCACCCAACACCCTGTCTTTTAGGCCACAGGAAAAGGAGCATAGGTGCTCCACATGTACTCACCCTCAGTCGGTCAGGTTCACTTGAGTTTCTACCCAGGTTAGAAGCTGAAGGCAGCCAGTCTGTTGAAACTGTGACACCTTCCCAGTCCCTGATCTCTAACAGAATCCTTATCCCTGCATGATAAGAGAGGCAAAATGCATTGTTCAGTCTCAGATCTCAAACCTATATGGTTATGTGAGAGCATGTACCTTTGTTTTACATTTACATAAATGGTTAAGAGTAATCTTGCACTGTGATTGGTGGAATTAAAAGGTCTTGTTCAGTTTTCTTATGGGAGGGGAAGATAAGACATTCTGGGGTGCAGGGTGTTATGCTGCATTGCATCGCATTTTAGGGATGTTCTTAGGTTCTAATATTTGGTTTTATTTTGGCATTCAGATTGGACTGCCCAGCATTTGTCAGATATCCATTTCAGCTTGTTTTTCGTGCAGATATCTTAGTTTTGCACAGCCTACTGGCACCAAAAACAAGTAGCTCCCCTGTAAAATATCTTCACTCAGACCTATGCAGTTGTTACCAGTGCCCAAGAGTCCAACCCACTACCCCAGCTCAGAAAATAAATACACATACTCCCCACCAGCACCTCCCCACTATTGTCTTTTTCATAAGCTTATTCCCCCTTCCAAGCTCCACAACTTCCATGGTCCCATTGTCATCCCACAGGCCTGCAGTCCTTAATGTGGTTGGGGTCCATGCCTAGTAAATTTAATTCACACACATCTGAGGTTCTTGTCTGTCATTCAGGCTCTTACTATAAGTAGTACTGGACGCTCTCCTTTGATGTCCCAAGTCCTCACTGATTGACAGCTGCCCATGGAGGGGTACAACAGAGGAGGCAGGACAACCTTAACTATTAGTATATTGTCACACGAGAGATACTAGACAATATTGGTTTCTCACATCTGTTATTGAATGGATGCCGTGTGAGCGATTATAATGGTCTAGCCAGCATCTTTCTCATGATACTGTACTAAGAGTATGATCCCCGCCGCCCATGCACAGCTTTCAGATGCAGAAAGAAACAGGATGCAGAGGAAGAGGGCATATTAATTACTGCAGGAAGCCTACATGGTAGCTCAACCCCAGATGGATTAAATGTACTAGCTGCAAACCCAAGTCACTAGCCAGGATTGCATCCCCCCCTCACCACAAACACACACACACACACACACACCAAGAATCGGGGGTAAGAGGGGAATCAATCTGTTATGTGTAGTGCAGCTTTAAGAAATTTACTTCCTGTAACTCTTCCTGTGTGTGTTGAGATGAGTTGCCCCCTTGTGTCTGTGCTGAATGGAAGTAAACAGAGAAGGCCTAGATTTCGGGTGTGATTTGTTTTCTTATTACCAAGACACTGATGTGTTTAAGATACTTATTTTCGTCCACCAAATACAACAAACTGGTGACAAGGATGGTGAAAATTTTCATGGCTCCAGCTTACTGAATTGCACCATTTTGTGACTTTCTGTATTGGAGGCAAGTAAGCAATTTGGAACTGTGCTATATCATGGAAACTTCAGCCAGATTTTACAATTTTTACAGGAACAGACTGGGATACCTGGTCCAGACGGTTTGATCAGTGGTTATTACTTAATCCTGCCATACAATCAGCAAATGATCAGCTACAGGGTGAGCTTATTCAAGCTGCTTTTTGTACTTTCTTGGGGAGTGAAACCTATCAAGAGTTAAAGGCTAAACTGAATGCACAATACAGTTTAGCAACTTTTCCAAGGGCTGAACGTTATAAATTCTACAGTTACCATCAGAAACCAGGTCAGTCATTACAATCTTATTTGGCTGAGATCAAACGCTTAGCTCTCACATGTGAGTGGAGCAGGGAGCATCTTGCATCTAATTTAGCTGATAAGTTTGTTATGGGGTTGAACTTCATATTCAGCAATTACTTTCTATAAGTGTCAAGAAGTCTGCTGATGAACTTTTACAGTTGGTACAAATGTATGAGGCTGCAGAAAATGAAGCACATGCTAAGATGAACACTAAAAACGAGGTACAAGTAACTGCAGTAAACCCCAAATTAAAACAGCTGAAACCCAAATCTAAACCACTGTTTTCAAAGAAAGATTCAACCATTCCACCCAAATTGCATGGCCAGTACAAATGTGCATCATGTGGGTCTTCTCAGCATAGCAGGGACCACTGCAAATTTAGAGAAGTTCAGTGTCATGCATGTAAACATCAGGGGCATATTGCTAAGGTCTGCAGAAGCAGGAGAACTGCAGTGATCAGTTCAGAGAGCACAGACAGTGCAGTGGTTCCTATTGCACTGCAAATGCAGACTAAAGATGTTCCTCCTTTCTATGCGTTACTTCAATTGCCACAACTGAGGCATCAGATGAGTTTAATGGTAGATTCTGCTTCCCCAGTTACTTTTATTAACCATCCAACATGGTCTGATCTGGATAAGCCACCATTGTCTCCTTGTAATAAGTTGCTGTGTGCATTGAAGGGCAACCAATTCAGCCACTGGGCTAGTTTACCACTTTGGTATTCAGGACTGATTCTCCCGTTACACCTTTAGCTTTTCTGGTTTCAAGAAAGGGTGTCAACATTTTGGGCAGAGACGCTCAGGTTCTTCTAAACATTCATATTGATCCAGCAGATTTTGGCCTACTTGCTGCTGTCCAGGTACCACAAAGCAGTAACTCGCCCAAGCTTGGGGAGAGTTTAGACATGTATCCAGAGTTGTGGAAAGGCCTAGGATGTTGCACAACAGCTAAAGCCAAGCTAGTTACAAAGCCTAATGCAGTCCCTAAGTTTTGTAAACCACAGAAACTTCCTTTTGCCTCAAAACTGGTGGTTGGGGCAGAATTGGACAGACTGGAAAAAGCAGGTGTGCTGGAAAAGGTTTCAAGCTCAGATTGGGCCACTCCAATTGTGGTGGTATCTAAACCAGGTGGTAAGGTTCGAATATGTGGATATTTTAAGGTGACACTTAATCCAGTACTCAGCACAGATGTATTTCCTTTACCCGTACCAGAAGAACAACTGTTTCATAGACTGAATGGTGGTGTGGGGTTCTCTAAACTATATAGATACATAGACAGTGTCGGCAGATAAGGGCCTATGGCCCACCCAGTCTGCCCATTTGAGCTTGTAAGTTCAGTTTGTTTTCCTAGAAGTCTGTTGCCCCTTACCCCTGACCTCCAGAATTCCTTTATGTCTATCCCATGCATTCTTAAATCCCGTGATTGTTTCAGCCCCCACCACTTCCTCTGGCAGGGTGTTCCACTTGCCCACCACCCGTTCTGTGAAGAAATTCTTTCTCATGTTTCCTCTGAATCGTCCTCCCTCCAACTTCATCCCATGCCCTCTAGTCCTGGAACATCTTTTTCGCTTAAAAATAGTGTTTTCCTGCACCCTGTTCCTCCCTGTAAGATACTTGTATGTCTATCGTATCCCTCTCTCTCCTCTCCTCCAGGGAGTACATGTTCAGTTCCTTCAACCTGTCTTCATAGGACTTGTGATGCAATCCATGCACCATCTTTGTTGCCCTCCTCTGAACCTTCTCACCCTGTCTATGTCCTTACGTAGGTATGGTCTCCAGAACTGTACACTGTACTCCAGGTGGGGCCTCACTAGTGTCTTGTATAGCGGAATTATGACCTCCTTTCCTGCTGGTGATGCCCCTGCCTATACATCCCAGCATCCTATTTGCTTTACCTGCTGCCTTGTCACACTGTTTCCTACCTTGAGGTCATCAGAGATGATAACCCCAAGATCCCTTCTGCTTGGTGCATGCTATATCCTCACCCCCAACTGATATATTGTGCCAGGTTTTGTGCACTCATATGCATTATCTTGCACTTCTTTGCATTGAATTTCAACTGCCAAACCCTGACCATTCTTCAAGTTTCTGCAGGTCGCTCTCATTCTGTCTACACCTCTGGTGTGTCTACTCTGTTACAGAGCTTTGTGTCATCAGCGAACAGTGAAATTATGCCTTCTAGGTCCTGAGCAATGTCACTGATGAAGATGTTGAATAGGACCCGTCCCAGCACTGATCCTGTGGTACAGCACTGGTCACTCTTCCTCTGTGGAGTGACAGCCATTTACCACCACCTCTGTGTCCTGCCACCCAGCCAGTTACCTACCCACCACCTACTGTCCTGCCCACACCCATATTCCCCAGTTTGTATAATAGTCTTCTATGTGGCACAGTGTCAAGGCCTTGCTGAAGTCCAGATAGGCCATGTCCACTGCCCTCCCCTGATCCACCTCCCTAGTCACCCAGTCAAAAAATTCAACGAGGTTGGTCTGACATGACCTCCCCCTGGTGAAACCATGCTGCCTTGGGTCCTGTAGTCCATTGACAACCAGATGTTCCACCAATCTCTCCTTCAGTAGTGCTTCCATGATCTTCCCAACTACCAAGGTGAGGCTGACTGGTCTGTATTTCCCTGCTTCCTCTTTGTTCCCACTTTTGTATAAGGGGACTACATCTGCTGTCCTCCAGTCTTTGGGTACCTCCCCTGTTTCCAGTGATCAGCTAAACAGGATAGCCAGAGGTTCAGCCACCACCTCTCTTAGTTCTTTAAGGACCCTGGGGTGCACCCCATCTGGCCCCATTGCTTTATCAACTCTTATTACTTCCAGTTCCTTCAGGACCCTTTCTCGAGTAAAGGGACTTGTGTCCATTTCTGCACCATTCTCACCTCTTGTACTCCCTTCAGACCCATTACCCTCCTCTTCCTCAGTAAAGACTGAGCAGAAATACCTGTTCAATATGTCAGCTTTACTGTTGTCATCCTCCACGGCCCCATCCTCCCCCTTCAGTCTCACTATCCCTCCCTTTGTCTTTCTTTTTTCACTTATGTACCTGTAAAAGGTTTTGTCCCCTCTACCCACTGATTTTGCAATGTGCTCTTCTGTCTGAGCTTTGGTTTCCCTTACTGATCTCCCTGCCTCCCTTTGCTTCTCCTGGTACTTCTCCCTATCCCCTTCTGCCTGTGTCTTTTTGTATTGCCTGAATGCAATCTTTTTGGCTTTCACTTTATTTGCTACCTCTTTGGAAAACCATAATGGTCTCCTCTTCCTTTTCCTCTTGCTAACCTGCTTAATGCATAATTGTTGTTCTTGTAATCCCCATTTTAAATACTGCCCACTGTTCCTCAACCCTGATTCCTGTCCCATTCCCTAATGCCTCTTTCAAGTATCTCCCATTTTCCCAAAGTCTGCCCCTAAAATCCAGGATACGTGTTTTTGTGTGGTTTGGTTCTGCTTTTTCTGTGATTTCAAACCACAATGACTGGTGGTCACTGTTTCCCAGGTGCTCCCCCACTGTTACCCCCATCACACTGTCCCTGTTTGTGAGCACAAGGTCCAGTATTGCCTTCTGCCGAGTTGGTTCCATGACCAGTTGCTTGAGGAAGGTACCCTTCAAACTGGACCTCGCTGATGCATACCTTCAAGTGGAGCTGGATACAGACTCTCAGAAACTGGTAGTGATTAATACACACCAAGGACTCTACAAGTACAAGCGGTTATGTTTTGGCCTTAGTTCTGCACCTGCTATTTTTCAAAAAGTCATTGAGTAAACAGTGGGTGATATATCAGGTGTTGCTTGTTATTTGGATGACATTATTGTCATGGGCAAGACAGAAGCAGAACATTTACTTAACTTGCAAAAGACTTTAGAGATTGCAACATATGTGTATTCAGACTAAGGAGAAAAATGCCAGTTTGTCAACCAAGTGTCACGTACTTAGGTCACACTATTGACAAGATGGAATTTGTCTAGCAGATGATGAGAAAGGTGAAATGTATTGTGCACATGCCTGACCACAAAATGTTTCAGAGCTGCGGCTCATTCTTGGGTATGGTCTTCTGTATTGTTCATGCCTGACTTAGCCACTAAATGCGTTATTCTGAATGAACTGTTACATAAGGGTACTCCTTGGAAATGAACCAAGGGCCACAGTAAGGCAGGTCAAGCCAACAAGCTCTCTCTAACCGATGTGAATAATTTAACTCATCATGACCCTAACTTATCTATCACATTGGCCTGTGATGCTAGTCCTGTGGGTATATGAGCTGTCCTTTTCCATACAGATCCAGAGGAGTGGAGAAGCCGATAGCCCATGCTTCATGCAAACTCAATGCAGCTGAAATGAATTATACCCAGATTCAAAGAGAGGCATTACCAATTGTGTTTGGAGTCCAGAAATTTCGCCAGTACTTGCTAGGTCGGAAGTTTAATCAGGTTCAAGGTCAGTTGGCATTCATCTGTATCCCCTTCCCCGGGTCGTGCCTGAAAATAGGCAGGATTTGTCTAGTGCACTTACCCGGTCAACAAAAACTAAATAAAAAAGTTTCACCTGAAGATGGATCACAAGCCACTAGTGACAATTTTCAGTCCTGAAAGAGGAATTCCAGAGAGAGAGAGAGAGAGACGCTAGCAGACTTCAACGATGGGCATTCATTTTGCCTGCCTATAATTTCGAGGTTACATACCAACCAACAGACCAGCATGAAAATGCGGATGCCTTGTTGAGGTTACCAATATCCAGAGAAACGGAGTTTGATGTGGAACTTAAAGAGGAGCCCTTAGTATGCCAGGTGGAGCCAGATCATTTTCCAGTGCAATTCAAAGATATGGAGGACTCTGCTGTTGTGCGTGCAATGGAGCTGCAACAGTTAGATCAGCTTCCAGTACTAGCCAAGGACATTGCAAAAGTGACTAGTCAAGATGTAATTTTGAAACAAGTGTATCAGTATACGCTTGAAGTTTGGCGACAAGGCACTACTTGTTCGGCTGAACTACAACCCTACTATACAAAGAGACAGCAGTTGTCCATTGCTGAGAGGTGTCTTCTATGGGGATTGAGTGTCACAGTACCCCAATATTATCACTCAAGGGTGCTGACTCTCTTGCATGCGGGCCATCCAGGCATTGCTCAAATGAAATCCCTAGCCAGACTTCATGTATGGTGGCCTTCTATTGACAGAGACATGTACCAGATTGTGCAAAGATGTGACGGTTGTGCTGTATCGATGGGAAATCCAGCAAGAGCTCCAGTTCACCATTGGGAATGACCTGAAAAACCCTGGCAAAGGTTGCATATTGATTTTGCAGGACCCTATTTAAATTCCATGTGGTTACTCTTAACTGATTATAGTGAATGGCCAGAAATTCATTAAATGTCTTAGACAACTACTGAGAGTACCATCAAAGTGTTGAAATCTATCTTTGCTACCCATAGTTTTCCGAAAGTGATTGTCTTGGATAACAGACCACAGTTCATGTCTGTTGAATTCCAAGCATTTTGCCAGCAACGTGGTATCCCCCATATTTTCTCATCTTTCTACCATCCAAGTGTAACCCCCCTGCAATTGGGGGTTCCCAAAAGACTTCCAGGAGCTTGCTTGAATGCTCCAAGCCTGAATGGTGTTTGGCATTTAAGCCATTTATCAGTGAGTGTTTTTAGAACCTCTGGTACTGTCTCTTTAAGAGCTGTCTGCTTGCAGACATAATTAGTTTGTATGGGGACTGTGTGTTTCTTTGATTGAGTACCACTCAAGCTGCTGCCAATTCACTTTTTTGCAGTCACTAGAGTGCAAAGGAACCTATCTGAAAGATGTAACTGTTTGCCAGAAATTATTTAGAGTAATAATGAAATTACAGTTTGTCTAACCTACTTTCTTTTGCAGTCAGAACAGTGTCTGCCTAGTTCCCCATTCTGGTTTTGAACTGCTGAACTGGACCAATCAGTGTGGGGTAAGCTAGCTCTAAAATGGTGCCTTGGACGAATCAGAACTTGACTCATAATCTGAGCCAGCCACAAGAGGATTGTATGGGCAGTGACTCTGGGAGATGTAGTTTAGACTTCAGTGCCTTTTTGACCAACAGCAGCAGTCTATTGTGAGTGACAGCCAATCCAGTCAAGAACTGGGAGGAACTCAAAGGAAGTGCCGGTTTTGTCGGTTGGAGTTTCAGTTGAGCTTTGGCAGTGAAGAAGGAAGGAGCCCTGTGCTTTTCAGTGTGCAGTTTAGTCAAAACGTGTGTAAGGCCCAGAGTTCCGTCTGCAGCTTGTGTGACAGCTTGTTAGACTGAATCCGTCCCTGTGAAAAGAATCAAAGGATCTCTGAAGAGTAGAAACCAGGCTCACCCTGTAGAAGACTGGAGGAATTGCTGAAAATTGCACTCTGTCTGTCAGAACTGAATCTGCTGTGTGTTCTCCCGGTATTGTGCAGTAATTACGATCGGGATACAGATGCAGCCTGCCTGGTATAGTGCTTTCTTTTTATATGGATGTGTGAAGAGGTTGTGTACCTCAAGTGAGCTCCTGCTGACATTGAAGGACCCTATCTTATTTGAAGGTCGTGAGTACTAATTCAGGGTCGCCTCTGTTGAATTGCCACATTAAATCCAAATGGAATTACTGTACTGCTGACTGTTTAATTCTCCTTTCTCTGTGTGAAAGGGCCCCTACCAGCTGCCACGGTTTGGACTAGCCACTAGGGCTTGGGTACCCAGGGACAGTAACTGATAGGATAGGCCTGTGCACAGAGCCATGGATAGATTATTAGAGGATAAGCTAATTAACCTGATTTCCCCTGTCCTGTTATATCCCCCTAAATAAATCAGAGCTGCTTGTTTCAGCAAAGTTATACTGCCTGAGGTATTTGTCTATGTTAAAGTACTGTACTGTGATTGTTGCACTGTATCTCATTTCACAGGAGGTCCCAGTGCCGGAACCAGACCTGGGGGTAAGTGTATAGCTATGAAGGTAATTCTGATATATTGTGTGGGCCAATAGGGAAGAAAGGGGTTGCAGTGTCCCAGAGGCTGTGACAAGTTAGTTTAACTATTGCAAACCCTGACCTCTGGGTGGAGGCACCGCCATTGGATCCAGGCCCCTCAACCTGTTAGTGGCAAATCAGGCAGGGGTAGTAGCCCTGGGATAGCGCCATCTAGGGGTTACATCTTGGAGGCTCACCGCTGGGATTGTGTGTCCTAGTGGCCATATTTCTGAACCACTGTTAAGAAAAAATGGGTACCCCGACAGTAGTGGCTGTGCACCGCTGGTGGAGTGGTGTACTGGGAGGAGATCACCCCAAAATGCTTATGCTTATCCTGGACATCCCCTGGGTATCAATACGGACACTGTGCAGGGAGTACTTTCCAAGGTGGAAGGTTTACAAAACCTGTGGTGGTGGGTCGGCATGCTAATCTGCTCCACCCACACTTTCCTGGCCCTAGTAGAGTTTAAGGATCCCATAGATAGCTCCAAAGTGCCACAGACCATTACCCCAGAGGAGCCCTCACTGCTTGGAGAGTGATAACTAAGGACAGTAAAGACCGGGGAATCAGCCCCACCACTATCTGAAACTTTTGAGGAGAAATTTGCTGAATGGTTGCTGGGAGAGGGAAAACTGTGGAGGATTTGAGAAACTATTCTTGCCACCTGGGGTGTTCCTCCCCAACACCCTCTCCTGCTCCAGTGCCCGTAATGGTGGCTGAACCAATGCAGACTCCTATTTCTGCACCTGCCATTAGTCACGACTCTACCGAAGGTTGAGGATCTTCTCTGGCACCTCCCCACCCCCAAGGGAGGATGACTGGGAGACCTGGATAGACTATGTTGCCCCCAAGTGCTAGAATGGCAATGCTCAGAAGGCTAAAAGCTTAAAGAGGGTTAGTGAGAGCCTCGAGGTCCTGCCCCTGCTACCTATCCGTGCTAAACGGGCCAGTAACCCTTGAGCGACTGCACAGGCTCATCTTGAGGCCTTGAAGAATGTGTATGGGAGCCCAGATTCTGATGAGGACCTATGGTGGAGAGTAAGAAATGCACAACAGTACCAAGGGGAGTTGTTGTCTGTGTGTCTCTCGGCTGGAAAATTGTTGCAAGAATGCCTCAGAAAGGGTAGTTTGCCGGCGATTGAACGGACCGAACCAGACTGGACAGAATCCTTAAGTCTGCCCCTTCAGAACTGCTGTTGCTTCAAGTTACGCCTGGCAAATCGACTGGAATCCCACCCTCCTATGGATGAGTTAATGAGAGAAATTCGAGGAGTTGAGAAAAGGCGACCTCGGGAGGTACCTGCACCAACAGCTGTGGCTACGACCCGAGTGACTGAGGGTGACCCATCAAGTGAAGTTCAGGGGCAGAGGTTGACAGTCAATGAGTGCTCCGACAAGGAAAAAGATATGCCACAATGGGGCGAACTGTTGAGAGAGATCCGGGAATTCAAAAACAGTCCCTTTATGAAGGCCACGCCTGCAAGTACGGGCCCTGACCTATATCCGACTGCATCTGCTATGGGGGTGGGGGTACCCACCCATGTATCTCCTGCTGATAACAGCTCCAAACTCAATTCCTTGACCATGGAAGTGGAGAAACTGACGAGATGTCTCCAAATGCTTATCACGCCAGCAGACAGAGATGGCACCAGGTTTCCAGTTAAGTAATACCCCCGCCTGGCTCCCAGTGTGGCGCCTCGCCAGCTCAAACTCCAGAAAGTGTGTTTGCTATAATTGTGGGAAAGATGGGCACATGAAAGGAATGCAGTCCCCAAAAGACACTGACAAAGTTGCATATAGGCTACATGGAGAGCTTCGGAGAAGAAATCAGTGGTTAAGAGGTGCACACATGATCCCAGTGAGGGCACCAAAATGCTAATTCACGTCCTTTGTGGCAAGGTCAGTTGCCCAGGCCCCCACTACCTCCTCTCCAGACTGGTCCAGAATAGTGGGTCCCTCCATGGAGACCACTGTAAAGGTGAATGGAGTGTCTCACAAGAGCTGTATTAGACAGTGGCTCCCAAGTGACAATTATGTTCCAGGATTGGTATCAGAAGCATTTGTCAGACGACCTTTACAACCATTAGAAGGACTGCATGTATGGGGGTTAAGTGAGAAGGCCTACCCTCATTCGGTATATCCAGATTTGGTTGTCTTTCCCACCTCCGTGGCTGGAGTGGCCGAACAAGTAGAGACCCTAGCCTTAGTGTGTCCCCACTGGACTGTATGATGGTGTCCTTTGTTGATTGGAACAAATGCTCATATGTTCGGAGGCTGGCACAGTTGTGTTATGAAAAACAGGGTCAAAGACTAGTAGAGCTTTAAGAGTTCCGGCTTTAATTAAGAAGGCCTATGAGGCACAGAGAGATGCTGAAAACAGAACCAGAGGAACCGGTCGGAATTGTATGGAAGAAGGATCCTGAGTCTCTGATCCTGGTGCCAAATGCCCAGTGTACCTTCAGGAGAGGTCCGTGATCAGAAAGGATGTTAAGAATAAAATATTAATGTTGGATGCACCAGGCGATGGAAAATTGCCAGAGGGACTGCTGGTCAAGCCTAGTATTTTGCCTGCTAGAGCCCATGCTTATGCCAGAAGGGTAATGGTCCAAGTTCATAATGTGTCTGAAAGAGACATTCGAGTAAACAGAGGTTGCATCCTGGCTAATGTGCATTGTGCAGACACTGCAGTGCTACCCAGCAGCAAGAGTTCAAGGAAGAATGACAGAGTAACGCCTGACTTGTTTGATTTCGCGACTCCCGCTGCCAGCTGAATGGAAAGTGAGGATCAGTGAGAAGCTTGCCCAGAGAGACCAGGTGTTTTCTTTAAAGAATGGGATGTGGATGCGCAAGGAGCTGGAGCACAATATCCGGCTGCATGACGAAAGACCATTTCGTGAGAGGTCTCGACGCCTGGCACCTGCTGACATAGATGATATGAGACGGCATCTGCAAGAGATGTTAGCTGCTGGTGTAATACAAGAATCCAGAAGCCCTTGCGCTTCCCCATTGTGGTAGTGAGGAAAAGAATGGAACAGTAAGGATGTGTGTGGATTATGCACCTTAAACGGCCGGACTATCCTCGATCAGTTACACAACACCGCATTCAGGATGCTTTGGACTGCCTAAACGGGAGCAAGTGGTTCTCTGTGCTGGATCTCCGCAGTGGGTACTACCAGATCCCGATGGCCCCAGAGGACCGTGAGAAGACGGCCTTTATCTGTCCGCTTGGCTTCTATGAATTCATGAGGATGCCTCAAGGATTTCAGGTGCCCCAGCCACTTTTCAACGATTGATGGGCGTGCAGTGGGGACATGAACTTACTAGAGTGCCTGGTATACCTAGATGATGTTATTGTGTTTGGCAGCTCACTGGAGGAACATGAGAGCAGATTATTTAAGGTATTGACCGACTGGAGGACTTTGGCCTTAAACTGTCCATTGATAAGTGTCAATTCTTCAAACATCAGTAAAGTATGGGACACATAGTATCCACCGAGGAATAGAGACCGACCTAGTAAAGTTGAGGCTCATGCACCTGGCCACAGCCCAAAATCTAAAAGAACTGCAAAGATTCCTGGGATTCTGTGGTTATTATCGGCGCTCATCACGGACTATTCAAGAGTGATCCGCCTTTACTTAACCTTACTCAAGGGTATCCCCAACCCACAAAAATACCAAAAGTCAGCGTCCTCAAGACTGAAAAGTGTATTTTCATCCGAGTGAAGTATTTGGGCCTGCTGGACTCCTGATTGTGAGACTGCTTTTCATGAGATCATATATCAACTTACCCATGCTCCAGTGCTGGCCTATGCCGATCCAAGAAAACCTTACGTCCTGCACACTGATGCTAGCTTGCAAGGGTTGGGGCTGTGTTGTACCAAGAGCACGAGAATGGCCTGAGACCAGTGGCCTTTGCCAGTAGAAGCCTGACCCCATCCGAAAAGAACTATCCTGTACATAAGTTAGAGTTCCTAGCTTTGAAGTGGGCTATTGTTGACCAATTCCATGAGTACTTGTATGGGGCTAAAATACTAGTAAAACTGACAATAATCCTTGACCTATGTGCAGACCTCCTAGCTGTTGGATGCCACTGGCCATAGGTGGCTTTCTGCATTATCTACATATGACTATGCTCTCGAATACCGAGCAGGTCTGAACCACATAGATGCTGATGCTCTCCCGGAGGCCTGTTCCCCAGAATGATTGGGTCCGATTGCAGAACCTGACATTCGGGCACTCTGCCGGAAGTTTGACAGGAGGAACAATGTCCACGGACGCAGTGGACTGCATGGTGGATTTGGGACCCTCTGAGAATTGCATACCTGCTGCTTATTGCCACTTTTCTGCAATAGACATTGGTGCACTGCCTCAGCTGGACAATGACAGTATTCAAGGGCTCAACTCGCGATCCCATGATCAAAGCAGCTTTAGAAGCCCTCTATGCAGGAAAGATGTGTCCAAATTACGCCTCCACTGATTTGAGAACTGCACTGTTATACAAAGAAGGTCCTAAGTTGAAACTGATCAATAAACTGTTATACAGAGAAACAGTAGACAGAGGGGACAAGTAGACAAACAACAACTAGTGCTGCCCACTGCCTTCGAGACTCAGTACTGAGGTCCTTGCACAACCACATGGGGCACCTTGGTATAGACAGAACACTTGACTTGGTGAGATCCAGATTCTATTGGCCTAAGATGGGGGTGATGTGGAGCAACACATTCGAACTTGTAGTCGCTGCCACAGAGAGAAAGTTTGCCCAGAGGGCTGCCCTCTGTTAACATCACCACCAGTGCACCCATGGAGCTGGTCTGTATTGATTTTCTGAGTTTGGAGTCAGATCAAAGAAATATCAGTAATGTGCTGGTGGTCACTGACCATTTCACGAGATATGCCCAAGCTTTCCCACCAAAGACCAGAAAGCATCCACTGTGGCCAAAGTACTTGTAGAAAACTTTTGTTCACTATGGGGCTCCACAAAGAATCCATTCTGATCAAGGGAGAGACTTTGAGAGTCGCCTGATCAAAGAGATGCTTTCTCTGTGGGAGCGAAGTCCAGAACCACTCCTTACCACCCCCAGGGGGACCCACAGCCTGAACGCTTCAACCGCACTTTGCTAGATATGCTAGGCACCCTGCACCCAAAGGACAAGCCTAGATGGAGCCAACAAATTAGCACCCTGGTACATGCTTATAACTGCACCAAAGTGATGCCACTGGATTCTCCCCACGCCTGATGTTTGGAAGAGAAGCTCGACTACCAGTAGATGTGTTTTTGGGGCTCTCCTGATGGGGTTCAAGCTGACAACTATTTACAGTATGTGCAAAGTTAAAGGCCCAGCTAACTCATGCGTACCAACTGGCTCAAACCATGGCTGCCAAAAGAAATCTGGCCAACAAAGAAAGGTATGATAAAAAGGTGAAAGCACAGGAACTCCAGGAGGAGATCGGTATTGCAAGAAATCTGGGATTGCATGGCAAGCACAGATTGCTGACAGATGGCACCATCTCCTCATTGTAGTGGGCAAACTAGATGATCTGCCAGTGTACAAAGTAAGGCCTGAGAATAATTCAAAGATGTAAAAACAATGCATAGAAATCATTTACTGCCCATTGGACAAATCTTAATTGAGTCTGAGCCCAGAAGATGCCCCTCTGGACCAGTGACTAGAGCTGCTGCAAGAAAAGATCAAGAAAGTCTGCACCTACAGAAGCAAAGTTAAAGTGTTCCCTCCACAAGTCCCAGTTGAGCATGACTGTCAGTCCATATCGGAAGAAAGTGAGAGTGACTTTGAATACTATCCTTCTTACGAACTGAGTCAATTGTTTCGGGCAATCCCTAGTCAATACTGGAGACAAAGCTGCACTTCTGGACTGTCTAAGCCCCAGCTCATCCTCTGGAGCCAATGCTCCCAGAAAGTGAAGTGCAAGCATCAGATCAGATGAAATGGAATCATTGTGCATGGTTGAACTGTTTGAGCTTTCAGGAGGAAAATGATAGATTGGGGCAGACTGGTGATACAGCCGAACAAGAAGAGTATTTTGAGTGCCCTGACAGTCCACTGCCAGTGTCCAAAGCTCTCATGCGAGCCAAATGTTGTGGACTCAGAAACTGTAACTCCTGGAGCTGAAAGTGCCCCAAGTTCTAGCCTCTCTACCCCATGGAGACTCCTGACAAGTGTGGACAATGCTGAAAATGAGGCTCAGAGTGCAGAGACTGTAACAGTTCCCCTAGAAAGACTGGTCGAGCTGTAAAGCCTGTGGTGCACCTCAGTTATGATTCCCTTGGGAGGCCTGTGGTTGCCTCTCAATGTTGTCCATAAAGGTGTATGTGTCCCCGAGCTCATTGCCCAAACTGGCGTCAGTGCTAACTCAAGTTACTTGTGTTGCCCTCTAGTATGGTGCCCTTGCCCGTCCAGCCCCAAGGTAACTGATAGGGAAGGCCCTCTCTTCAGGTTTCATGTACAAGAGGTAATAACTTGAGTTATGGTACAATGTATGTAATACTGTGTAAAGAGTGGACGCATTGCAATGTTTCAGAAATGTGTTCTTGGTAAAATGATATATTGACTGATGATTACATGTCGAGCCTAATGCAAATGTATGTGGTTGCAGTTGAAACTTATGGGTACTTGCTTGACGCGACGCAAGCTTTCCCAGGCCAGGAAGGTGTAACCCCCTGCAAATGGGGGTTCCCAAAAGACTTTCAGGAGCTTGCTTGAATGCTCCAAGCCTGAATGGTGTTTGGCATTTAAGCCATTTATCAGTGAGTGTTTTAGAACCTCTGGTACTGTCTTTAAGAGCTGTCTGCTTGCAGACATAATTAGTTTGTATGGGGACTGTGTGTTTCTTTGATTGAGTACCACTCAAGCTGCTGCCAATTCACTTCATTTTTGCAGTCACTAGGAGTGCAAGGAACCTATCTGAAAGATGTAACTGTTTGCCAGAAATTATTTAGAGTAATAATGAAATTACAGTTTGTCTAACCTACTTTCTTTTGCAGTCAGAACAGTGTCTGCCTAGTTCCCCATTCTGGTTTTGAACTGCTGAACTGGACCAATCAGTGTGGGTAAGCTAGCTCTAAAATGGTGCCTTGACCGAATCAGAACTTGACTCATAATCTGAGCCAGCCACAAGAGGATTGTATGGGCAGTGACTCTGAAGATGTAGTTTAGACTTCAGTGCCTTTTTGGACCAACAGCAGCAGTCTATTGTGAGTGACAGCCAATCCAGTCAAGAACTGGGAGGAACTCAAAGGAAGTGCCCGGTTTTGTCGGTTTGGAGTTTCAGTTGAGCTTGGGTTGAAGAAGGAAGGAGCCCTGTGCTTTTTCAGTGTGCAGTTTTAGTCAAAAACGTGTGTAAGGCCCAGAGTTCCGGTCTGCAGCTTGTGTAACAGCTTGTTAGGACTGGAATCCGTCCTGTGAAAAGAATCAAAGGATCTCTGAAGAGTAGAAACCAGGCTCACCCTGTAGAAGACTGGAGGAATTGCTGAAAATTGCACTCTGTCTGTCAGGAACTGAATCTGCTGTGTGTTCTCCCGGTATTGTGCAGTAATTACGATCGGATACAGATGCAGCCTGCCTGGTATAGTGTTCTTTTATATGGATGTGAAGAGGTTTGTGTACCTCAAGTGAGCCCTGCTGACATTGAAGGACCCTATCTTATTTGAAGGTCGTGAGTACTAATTCAGGTCGCTCCCTGTTGAATTGCCACATTAAATCCAAATGGAATTACTGTACTGCTGACTGTTTAATTCTCCTTTTCTCTGTGTGAAAGGGCCCTACCAGCTGCCACGGTTTGGACTAGCCACTGGGCTTGGGTACCCAGGACAGTAACTGATAGGGATAGGCCTGTGCACAGAGCCATAGGTAGATTATTAGAGTGATAAGCTAATTAACCTGATTTCCCCTGTCCTTGTTATATCCCCTAAATAAATCAGAGCTGCTTGTTTCAGCAAAGTTATACTGCCTGAGGTATTTGTCTATGTTAAAGTACTGTACTGTGATTGTTGCACTGTATCTCATTTCACAGGAGGGGTCCCAGTGCGGAACCAGACCTGGGGTAAGTGTATACTATGAAGGTAATTCTGATATATTGTGTGGGCCACTAGTGGGAAGAAAGGGGGGTTGCAGTGTCCCAGAGGGCTGTGACCAAGTTAGTTTAACTATTGCAAACCCTGACCTCTGGGTGGAGGCACCCGCCATTGGATCCAGGCCCCTCAACCTGTTAGTGGCAAATCAGGCAGGGCTAGTAGCCCCTGGGATAGAGCCATCTAGGGGTTACACAAGTTCAAATGGTGAAGCGGAACACCTCTTGCGATGTATCGAACACCACTACATTGTGTCATGGGAATATCCCCTGCAGAATTGTTGTTTGGACATCAACTTTGAACTCAGTTGGACCTTATCTTCACCCTCTAGGGTATAAGTCAGTATCTGAAATGCTTCCTAAGACCTGATCCTTCAAACCCAATGATCTTGTGTGGGTCAGGATGTATGCAGGCCCGAAGAGATGGATAGAAGGTGTGGTAGGAAAAAAAAGTTTGGAAATGTTGTCTATAGTATTCGACTGACTAACCAGAGGAGAGTGAAAAAATATGTGGACCAGTTACATACTAGAATCGAGACAGAACAAAAAAGGGCTACCCAGAGTCATGGTAGTTATCCAGTATTAATTGTTTCAGAACAAGAACAGGAACAGATAGTGGAACCACAGCATTTGCGACAAGATGTGGCTGATGCTAATCAGATTCCAGTGCAACCGCCTTGAGTCCTACTATGTCGGTCAGGATGTACAAGATGTCCATCAAAGAGAATGGACTTGTAGAGATATTGCCTAATGACATGACTAACTAAAAGGGACATTGCAGTAACAACTTTGATAGTTTCATACTATTTTCTGAATTATTAACTTACGTACTTTCTAGCTAAGTCAGGAGGGATTGTTACGTGTAGCGTAGCTTTAAGAAATATACTTCCTGTAACTCTTCCTGTGAGTGTTGAGATAAGTTGTCCCCTTGTGTCTGTGCTGAACAGAAGTAAACAGAGAAGGCCTAAATTTCAGTGTGTTGTGTTTTCTTATTACCAAGACCCTGATGTGTTTAAGGTAATTGTTTTCGGCCACCAAATACAACACAATCAGTAGCAAAGAATAGTGATGAAGGAAGCTGCAGGCAGGTGCTATGTATATTTCATTTAGGGACTGGAGAGCAGAAAGGATATTGGCCTCTAAAGACCTTGTAAATCTGGGTGGGTGAGGAAAACTGGGTTGTAGTGCAGGGTGACAGGTTTATAAACTCTCCCCCCCCCCATAATCTGTTTCTGCTCATCTATCCGTTGCTCCCTGCAGCACATCTTCAACCCCCATAGACTTACCACTTTCCACCAGTTACCCAGGCCCTCACATGGTGTGAGTGGCTTACCATGTCTGTCATGTGGTGCCTGCGGGGGCTGCTGGATGCACAAAGGGCATTTTTCCTCCCGTTTTCTGCTGGGTGCCAGTGTGCAATCACATCTGTTGGTTATCCATCCCCTGCTGGTGGGCTGGCTGGTAGTACCACCAGGACTCTGCCCAGTGGCACTCTCACAGTAAGCCACAGAGGCTTCCCACCCTGAGGAAAGAAAGCCGTCCTTGGGACTCAGTCCTGCCTCCCCGGACAGGTTCACTGACCTGTACTCATTCGTGAACCTGGCTCACCAATGTTGTGAGCGGAACGCCTACTGCTGCACTGATAGGCCAGCCCAGGGGTACAACATTTTTGAGGAGTGCATAATAATATCCTAGTATCCAAAGGACTGCAATATTCATGTAATGAAATTCAGTGTAGAATGTCAAAGAGAGAACATTTGTCACTTATTCTCTAGGTCAGTGTCCATCCCCAATATATGTAGAGTCTCTCCTCCAATCAGAATGCAGGATTACACACAAAATAAAATACAGTAGATTACATAACTAGTAATTCTAGTCAGAATTAACCAGAATGCTAGCAATAATTGAGGTAATCCAGTCTAGCCAGGGCATGCGGCTCATACAGCAGAGCCATAATCCACTTACATCTTGCATGTGCTAGTGCTTCTGTGTGTGCTTTACTGTCACCAGGGAGGTAATGTATTTACTGTATAGTATGCTACTTTTGACTTAAAACTCGTAATGGTTGGGCCCATTTGTGAAAGACCTGCTGAGGCCTTACACACCTACCTGCCCTCAAACTACTCCTGGTGGCTGTCCTCCCACCTTTGTACAGTGTGAAAAACAGTCTTCTCCATTCTTGCCCCCAACATAATGGAATAGATTCCCACTGGTGATTTAGCAGAAATTGTCTGCATCAGACTTTAAGAATAAATTTACTACCCACCTTTTTGGTAGACTTTTGACTGCTTGTAGCTCTGGTGTGGGAATTTAATTTAGTGCTTAAATGATGCCTAATTTTCCATTTACCCTGTGCTGCTTCTGACAGGAGTGCAATGACCTTCTCCTCCCACTAGGTGGAGTCAGACAATACTAATCCTCCAAAGAGTGCGTATTTATTTATTGATTCTAAGAATTATTACCTTTGAGCCATGGCTCTTTTACAAAAGGTTCCACATCGTTAGTGTACAAACAAGTCAAAGTTACACAGGAAGACAAACAAATTATGAAGTGGCATAAAGCAGTATAATACAGTACAGTAATGTCAAACTTTGAACAAAAAATACTTTAGTATACACAATACTAGTTGATCGGAGGAATACTATAGAGAAAGAACAATGGAGGGGGTAAGAGGAGATAAGGAGAGGCAGACATAGTGAGATTAGAACCACTCAAATGCCTTTGTCAAGAAATGAATCAGGAGTGGGAGGTTAAAACAAGAAACAGACAAGGGGGAAAAATTAATCGAAGCAGTCACAGGAGCTGGAGGCTGTGAGATGAGGTTGTAGCCTAGATTTGAAAACTCCTAGAGAGGTGGAGGAGGTGATGAGCGTGCTGAGGGCATTGTACCAGCTGGGGGCACGATAGGCAAAGGATCTTTGGCCCTGTGTGGTATGGCATCGGGGGACCTGGAGAAGCTGATGTTCTGAACTTCTGGTGAAGCGGATGTTGGTATTCGGGCATAGTAGGCCTTGGATACATGGTGGAGAGAGGCCCATGGTAGATTTTTTTGCCATCGAGCAGGAACGGTACTTTATGTGATTTGAAAGCTGTAACCATCCTGTTTCAGTGTAGAGCTCATACGTATGAGTGCATCTTTGAGCTCCAGTGAGCAGTCGACAGGCCTTGTTAAGGGAGGTTGTAATGCGCCTAAGTGCGGTAGTTGAGGCAGAGCCATAGATAATTAAGCCATATCCTATGATAGAGATGACCGAGCTTTGGACAGCAATCCTCAGCGCAGATTGGGTAAGGAACTGTCTGTTTCAGTATAGGATACCAATGCTTTGATTCACAGTTTTTGCTGTACTATCAATGTGGGTTGCAAAGGTTAGGCTGGGATCAAAGGTAATTCCAAGGTATTTAAATGATGTCACTTGTTCGAAGGTATTTCCTGTGTATGTATTGATAGCAAGTGGAATTTGCCTTTTCTTGTTTTGCGAGCTTGAGAAGAGCATGGATTTAATTTTTTTGTGGTTTAGGACCAGTTTGTGATCTAGGAACCATTTCTCAACCTTGGAGAACGCATGTTGCAGGCTATGGAGTAAGGGTTTCGGATCCTTATGAGAGGAGAGAATCACGGCACCGTCAGCATAGTGGATTATTTGCTCCAGGCAAGACTGAGGGAAGGAATTTAGGAATAGGCTGAAAAAAAGAGGGCCTAAGATGGATCCCTGGGGAACGCCTGAGAGAACCGGATTTGAGTCTGAGAGAACTCCTGAGATTTTTACTGTTTGAGAGTGTTGGGCGAGGTAACTTTTTACCCAGGCACTAGGGCCCTGAGAGAGCCCAATAGCCTGTAGCTGTTTGACAAGTAAGCCATGGTGAACAGTGTCAAACGCCTTTGTTAGGTCAATGAAAACAGCTCCGGTTTGGTATCTTTTGTCCATAGCATTGTGGATTGCTCCTGAAAATTCCAGGAGGGCGGTCGATGTACTGTGCCCTTTCCTGAAGCTGTGTTGCTGTGCGCAGAGGATGTTATACTTTTGCAGGTAGTCTGAAAATTGGTCCGTCACAATACATTCAAGGGCCTTGGAGAGGGGTGGAAGTATTGATATGGGTCGATAGTTACCAGGTAGGGACTTGTCACCACTTTTGAACACCGGTGTGACTATTGCAGATTTCCATTTGCTGGGGAATTGACTGAGACAGAGGGAGAGACTGAAAATTCTGGTGAGTGGGAGCAGCACCCCTTCTAGGGTAAGGGACAGTAGTTTAAGGTCAATAGTATCGCTGCTTGCTCTGGACTTAGAGATAGCCTTTTTTATACATTTGAGGACTTCATGTGCCCTGACATTTTTGAAATGGAAGGGTGGTTGATTAGGAGAAACAGTAGGTGAAGTTGGTTTTGGGGAGTCAACATCGGAGAAGAAGTCCGGGGGGAGGACCCCACTAAGGTCGGTGAAAGTTGCATTTAGGGTCTTTGCCATGACCATTGGATCGAGAGTAGTGGCTCCATCAACAGTCATTAGTGTAGGAGAGTATTTGGACTGCTTACCCGTGATATTTCTGATACTGTCCCAAAAGGATCTCCCATCACCCCAGGTGCTGGTGAGGGCATCCTTGAAATAGGAGCTCTTCATCATTCGGATTTGTTTAGTGCAGTAGTTGCGAGACTGTTTATACTTTTGGATGTCCGCCAGGGAGCCTGTGGCTCTAGCTATAGCCCAGAGGTGGTCCCTTGCTTTGAGATGGGCCAATAGCTTGGCCATGAGTCAGGGATTGGAGAGAGCTTTGATTTTGCGCTTTTTTACTGGTGCGTAGGAGTTGCAGGCAGTATTGAAAGTAGTGATAAAGTAATCAAGGGCTGCATCAACATCTTGTGTATTGTATATTAGGGACCAGTCTTGCTGCCTGAGACAGGCCTTGAGATGAGTCAGATTGCCATAAGGTAGTAGTCCGCTTGAGATGGTTTTTGGAGGTGGCTTTTGGAACTTATTTGTCCAGGTACAGATAACAGGGGAATGGTCGCTGAGAGAGTCCGGGAGAATGAAGGTGTTATTTATGCGGGCTGGGTGGCTAGCATATAGTACATAGTTGGTAGAGCAGAGTAGATAGTAAGGGGTTAATAGTTAGTGCTGCTCAGTAGGAGTTTAAGGGAATAAATAAGAGGATGAGCCATTTTGTGAGGGGGTTGGTCCCTGGGGTCTCAGTGAAAGAGGGTTCTTCAGGGACTAGTAGAGACTACGCTAGGCCTCATGCCATGTTGGAGGGCCTAAATGGCGATAGATGAGTGGAGTGGTGAAATGCCCCAGAGAGGCAGTGGCAAGCATCAGGATAAAGTAAGAGACTCCATGCAGACTGGACAAGATCTCCCCTCCCCACTGTAGCTGCAGCTGAGACTGGCCAGGAGAGTCTTGCCAGGCTTGAAGTGGTGTCAGGGTTCTGAGTCTGGGGTGGTACTTGTCATCTCCAGGCCAAGTCTCTGGGGACCAGATTTAAGCCGAGAGTCAAACTTGGATAGACAGATGAGATGTGGTAATGCTCCAGAAGACACATGTGCAACAGCAACTGCTTGTGTCAGGTAGGTCATGCCAGATCAACCTGATATAATTGGTTCATGAAGTATTTGATAAGATGACAGGCAGTAGATTTGTTCTACTTTGAATTCTGCAAGACCTTCAGTTTGGTGCTACACAGGAGACTGCTGAAGAAAGTACAGTTGTGCAAGAATTTACCATAACAGTAGATCTTCGAGAGTATCTCTTGCAGCAGGCCATAACCTATGGGATATCCAGCCGCAGGCATCACTTCCTCCTGATGATTTCCCAGCAGTCTCTCCCAGGGGCCTCCCCTTCCTGTTACCTGATGTGCTCTTGCACATATATAAAGGGGAGGCCCCTGATACTCCTCAGTTCTATTTTCCATCTTAGCGACCGATATGAAAAGTGAATCATAGGTCTCCGATGGGAACAGAGGAGAGGAACAAAAAAGGCAACAGCTCAAGGTTTCCACATGAGGATGGAGCAAGTTACCCTTCTGAAGTAGGAGCAAGGGGGCGATGGGTGGGGCAGCATGGCCTGCTGTGAGAGACATCCTTGAAGATCTACTGTGTTATGGTAAGTTTTTAGGCAACTGTACTATCTTCTTCGAGTCAATCTCTTGCAGCAGGCCATAACACATGGGAAGAATCCTAAGCAGTTATGATGCCCACGGGAGGAGATATTGAACCGCAACATATTAGGACAGGAGGCCGCTGAGGACAGCCCACCCAAAAGTGGCACGCTTATAGAAGCAATGTCTAGACTGTAATGTTTCGAAAATGCATGTACAGTACACCAGGTGGTGGCCTCACAAAATGTCTGAAGCAGAGACACCTCAAAAACATGCTGTGGAGTTAGCCATGCCTCTAGTGGAGTGGGGTTTCACAGATCCTGTGAGAAGTTTATCATATTTGTTATATATGAATGTAATGCAGTTGGCCAACCATGTGGACCAACACTGCTTAAAAACCCGATCACCCAGTCCTCCTGGAGCAAAAGAAACAGAGTTGCTCAGTTTTACGCAACTGTTCAGTGTGGAGAAGATAAAGTCTCAATGTTCTTTTCGCATCGAGTGTATGAAGCAGGGCTTCCCCTGGATTCTCAAGCTCTGCAAAATATACTGGCAACTGAATCGACTGATTTAGAGTAAGTTCAGAAATGACTTTTTCCAGTAGGGCTAACTGAGCCTTGCGTTTGTGAGCAGGCTGTCACTAAGTAGCAGGTTTACCTTTAGAAGAACGATTCCAAAAGATACCCTTATAAGAAGGCTTTTCCTGTGGGTGATATAAGGTCTGAACAGACTGAAGGGTATGACCAGAGTCTGGCAGGTCTTTTGAAATGTCTTGGATCTGTGGTCAAAATGTTTTGTCTCCTTTAAAGGGAGCATTCAGGCTGGATTGTTGGATATCTTGCAAAAATCTGGAAACCCTCAGCCATGCATGGCGTCCGAGGCAAACACCCACCAAGGAGGCCCTGGCCGAAGTATCAACAGCAACATAGGTGGCCCTAAGCAGGTGGTGACAGACAACCCCAGTGGTAGAAAGCTTGGCATCAAGGTCCTCCTGAGGTTGGCCAGGCAGAAGGGACTGGACTGATGCTTGAGCAGCCTTAAGGATCTCCTCCTGACATCGGAGGAGATGGCCTATATAATTCAAAATATGAAGGGACAAAGTGGTCAAAGCACAGACCCTTTTCCCCATGAAATCCAATTTCTTGGACTCCTTATCTGGGGGATGAGAGTTCATATTTTGCGGTCTGGTAGATCTATCATGAGCTGCATTCTTAACCACAGAGTCCGCCTGTGGAGGCATAGGAAGGTAAGTGTGGTCCACAGGGGCCCTATAAAGTCTATCTGTCTTGAGGGGAAGAGCAGAGATATGGAAAGGTTGTTGCCAGGCAAGCAACATGGCCTCCTCAAAAGCATCCACCAGGGGAGGGATGACCAGTGAGAGGCTATCAGGAAGGCCCTGGTAGCTAGCCAACTTACTTCTCAAGGCATCCTGTTCTGTAGTCTGGAAACCAAAGGTTTTCTGCAGATACACAATAAAATCTGAAAAAGATGGGTCATCAGGAGGTGAGCAGGGGAGCACTTCTGGGGGGTCCCTGGGCATGGAAGATGTCTCTGAGGAAAAGACTTGTGAGCCATAATCATGATCTATTTCCTCATCCCCCTCCTCCTCCAAATCCCATTCCAGTAGGGATGGGTCTTCAGGTTTGGGGCAGAACCCAGGGGAGGAAGGAGAGGGATTCTCCACCTGGAAGTCCGAAGCAGGCCTGGAGGGGACTGAAGCAGGGACCACGGTCTCCCCCAAAGGAGATGGGGAGGGATTTTGGGCATCGGGGGTTGGAGGTGTGGACTGGTCTTTGCTGGGATCCCCTCCTTCCCCAATTTGGCAATGGACTTGGTGCTGCACTCTCCCATGGGGCTCCTGCTGTGAAGAGTCAGACCGTGGTGAGAGATTTAAAAAGAAAAAAGGCGCCAACTTTAACATTCTTTGATGTGGGACTGACTAAGTCTTGGGGACAATTTTTCCCCACCCATCCCGTTTCCTCTGCCCCTTAAACTCCTCCCTTCACTGACTATGGACCCTATTAGCAGAATGGGTGTGGCTGGAAAATCTGTTTTCTGACTGACTTTTTTCACAAGCTTTTGATCCCTCACATTGCAAGGGTTTTGTTCCATTGTGCTGTTTACTGCATTCTCCTGCCTACTGTCTTAAATTACCCTGGGATGTTGCTATGGGTGTTTGTTGGGCTATCTACAGTAAAAGTAAGCGTTCTCTAGGTTTCCTGCTAGCACATACCAACCTGTCTGTAATCTCCGGGGTGAGTGTTTTTGCAATAACTTCTGGGTCACTTTTCGACTGTCTATACTGAATGCTTGTACACCCTCAGGCAGACCCTGTCCTTACTAGCTGTACTAGAGCACTATGCACTCTGGCCAGCCTCCTTTCATGTTACCCCACTGTCCTTGCTGTCACTTTGAGTTGGGTGTCATTGACCACTGCTGAGCTCCTCTGGAATAGAGACTCCCAGGCCTACTAGGGAAGGTGCCATGCCCTCCTCACCTCGTGCTGTCCCCTCCATTGGTCTCCTCTCTTGCCTTTTTCTCTTCCTAATGATCATTGACTCTTCTCGGTTGTCTGGGGACCATTGGGGTATGACTGTCCCCCATGAAGTGTTTGATTTCACCTTCTCTAACCTCCTAGCTCATGACAGAATGCCCCCCATGTCCTATATGCTGCCTTGACCTCAGACGTCTTCTGTGCACTGCAATGGTGAGAAGATGACCTGCCCGTAGGCCCTAGGCCAGAGGTACCCCTCCCCCCATAAGGTATCTCCTCTGGCTCTTCCTGGTGATAGTTGGTGCTTGCTGGTGACATCGAGCTAAACCCAGGTCCCGCCTATCAGGCCTCTTCACTCCCTGTGTGTTAGAAGTTGAGCAAGCGGTTAAAAATTGCTCACCTTAACTTTCGGAGTCTACTTCTGAACCGTCATGAACTTTCTGCCTGGGCCATGCACTGTAAGCCTGACATACTTGGCATTACAGAGACCTAGCCGAAACCCTCAATACCTGACTCAGCCTGTGCGCTTCCTGGCTAGGAGTTTATTAGACAGGATCGTCAGGGGAAAAAAGGGGGGGTATTTTTTTACTATATATGAGTCATCTTAGAGTGTCAGCGGTAACTCATTAGCAGTCCTCCCTGTCTTCATGTGAGCTGCTGCACACTGTGTTACTTGGAAATACAAAGAAGCTGCATGTTGTATGCACATACAATCCCCCCCCCCCCCAAGGATGGTCTGCCTGGGCTTACCCACCTCCTGGACACAATTGGTCCTTATGTTGGGGATAATGAACTTTTGATCCTGGGAGATGTGAACTTAAACTGGAATGGAGGTAATTCCAAGCAGTTTGAACCTCTGCTTGTGAGTCTTGCCCCGACTTAGCTTATCCAGGAGACCACTGGATGGTCTGCAAATGGTGGTACTAGCTCCCTACTGGACTGGGTCCTATCAAATCGTCCCGAGAGGATGAGCTCCGCCGGAATCCTACCTGACTCCATCTCAGATCACACCCCGGTGTTTTGTGTGGAAAGTCCCCTCACCAAAAATTCCCCACAAAATCATTCATGTTAGGGATTTTTCTAGGTTTGATCTAGGGTCATTTCATGAGGATATGAGGATCACTGACTGGTCAGGGGTGCTTAGTGCCTATAACCCCTCTACTGCTGTCACCCAGTTTCTCACCGTAGTTGGTGCCCTGCAGGACTAGCATGCCCCCCTTATTAGGCAGAGACTAAGAGGGTCTGCCACAAAATTGTTGCATGGGAGCCTCTTAGCCCTCATGCGTGCAAGAGACAACTGTTGGGCTCACTTCAAAAGATATGTTGGATCAGTCCATCTTCCAATAGTATAGGAAGTTCAGAAATGTATGCAAAAGAGCCATCAGGGTGGCAAAAAGTGAATACTGTAAATCCACCCTGCTTAGCTCTGCTAGGGATCCACTAAGGTTCTGGAGGAACATAAACTTAGTCAGCGACTCCTCCAACTCTGGGGTATCTGATATGATCATTGGTGGGTCAAGTTGTAATAACCCACTTATGATTGCAAATGCTTTTAATTCCCACTTTTTGGACTTGTACACGCTTACCTCCCTTTTCCCTGCTGTACAGAATATCAGTGGCCTCTTGGCCTCCATCCCTCAGCAGGTACACTCCTCTCACCCTTTATTTTATCTCAGGGCTGTGTCTGTCATAGAGACGCTGAGACTTCTCTCTGGTCTCTCCCCCACACTCCAGTGCTGGCCATGATAACATGGAGCCCAAGCCTCTGAAGCTGGGTGCCCCCCTTATTGCCTTCCCAGTGGCACATATCTTCAACCTATCCCTTGCCACTGGTGTTATCCCAGACATTTGGAAAGTGGCGAGGATTGTCCCCATTCCGAAGCAGGGGAACCCCAAAGTCCTGGACAACTACCGTCCAATTGCATCCTGTTGGCTATTAGCAAACTCCTAGAGAAATTTGTAGCTAACAACTCAAGGAGTACATAAGTTTGCTGTCCCCTGCATAGCATGGCTATTGAAAAGGGTATGGTACGTCCACGGCCCTTGTCTCCGTCTCAAATAGCATCAGGGCGGCCATGGACCAGGGTGAACTCTCTGGGGCCATTTTCATTCACCTATCCAAGGCCTTTGACCTTGTGGACCATGCATTACTCTGCTCACAGATGCAGTCCCTTGGCTTGTCCCCTCCTGCCTTGAGTTGGCTTAGAAACTAATGTCTCACAAGCTGGTCCTCATCCTGAAAAAAATAAAAAATAAAAAAAAATTAAATAAATTTAGGCCATGCTTTTTGGGTCATTAGCCAAGATCAAAGCCTCCCCTGCCCTCTGTGTGTCAGTGGTGTGGATGGCTCTCCCCTCCTAACCACAGTTTCTATAAAATACCTTGGGGTGATAATTGACCCCCAACTCAACCTGTGGTGTCACATCCTAAATTTTTGCAGAGACGTAAACTGTAAACTGGGTCTTGCCTACAGGGCAAAGAAAAATCTGATGTATACTGCTCGCTTGGCATTGGCCATAAGTGTGCTGCTCCCTTAGCTTAGCTATGGCCTTCTCCTATTCACTAGCACCTCCAAGGTCCACCTTGCCTGGTGGAACATGACCAACAACAACATCTGTCGCTTTGCTCTGGCAGCCTCATGCCTCACCTATCATTGTAAATTATACAATAAACTGGGCTGGCTGTCCCTGGCCAATCACTTGAACTTTAGGTTGGGCTGCTTTGTAGGAAAGGTGCTCAGAACCGGCATCCCTCCGGGGCTGGCGCAGCTTCTCAGGCCTGCTGAATCCTCCTCCTACTCCCTCAGGTCTCAGGGTCCTGGGGTGCTCAAAGTTCCTTATACTCGTACTCTATAGGGACTTTGCTACGTGTGCTCCGAGGCTATGGAACTCCCTTCCTGACTACATTCATTCCTCCCTCCCCCTCCCACTTGAGCCTCCAGAATTCCCTGTGGGAGCACTTGAAACTGGCCTCTGCGTGTGGGTGTCCCAAGCCACCTTAACCAGGTCTCTAAATTGGACTCACCCAACCCTGGGATCCCTCTTGCAGGCTCTAATGATGCTGCCTACTGTCCTTTAACTCTGGGAAGCATGTGATTTGCTTGTTTATCTGCTCAGGAATTATCTGTTTCTGTGGCTCTGGGTAAAGGGTCACTATTACACTGTAATTACTGCTACTGCCATTGAATGACTTAGCCCATGTATGTATGTATGTATATTTGTGTATGTATGTATACACACACACACACACACACACACACACATATATATATATATATATATATATATATATATATATATATATACACACACACACACACACACACACACACACACATATATTTTACCTATTACTGCTTACTGTAGACTATCTATGTTCACCTGGCTCTTTTGTGACTCTGTACATTGCCCCTCTTTGTGTTATTTACCTGGTTTGAACTTATATTTTCATTGTACTCTCCTGGGTCATACCTGAAAATAGGCATATAACTTGTCTAGTGCACCTACCTGGTCAAGAAAAGCTAAATAAATAAATAGTAAGGCCCATAATGGACTGAACTAGAACCAGAACTCCACCATGGCCAGGTGACCCTCTGCAGTTGGAGGGGCCATGGATTGGATGGGTACCACAGAGGGGACAGCCAAGGGTAAGGGATCCGGCTGGCTCGGTGGTACCATGGGGTGATTGTAAACCCTATAATAGAGGATAGGAGGAGCATTTGAAGACATCCCTCAAGCCAGTTGAGGAGGTGCCATGATTGATAACGGAGAGACAGTCGATGAGGGAGGCAGACCAGAAAGTCCCCCCCCCGTCAACGAGAATGGAACAGAAGACATATGGTCTACCATGAATGAGGAACAGCCAGAAGGGGCTGTCGACAGGAGCACAGTCGACAGAGCAGCTGAGGAGCAGCCAGATTGCCCCATCAATGGGAGGACCAAGGAACACTCTGTCAATGGAATGATCATAGCAGATGTACCCGTCGTCAACTGATGATGGCTGACAATGCAAGTTGGCGGGGGCAGCTGTGGGAGTTGCAGCACAACTGCCATCGTAGACGGAGGAGCCATCGATGACGTAGAGAGACCCACTACCATTGATGGTGGATGGTGGAGAAGATGATGGATGATCAGTGGGAGCCCCCCCTACTTACCTTTGAGGAGCTCGAGGCCTTCGACGATAAAGATGGTGGAATGGGGAAACATGTTTTGTTTTGGAACAATGTGTCCTCCCAGACCCATGCTCCATCAAGGATGAGGGTTCACCCTTCTGAGACCCCGAGGAAGATGTTGAAGACTTCCTGCAGAGGAGCATTGCTAGTGCTCCAAAAGGGCTACCTTCTGCTCCATGAGGTGCTCTTAGCTGCTGGAGCCTTCGGTGCTCGGTGGCCTTATTGAACTGTCCACAGAGTATACACTCCCTGGTGCTGTGCTGTGGGCCCAGGCATTGAACACACATGTTGTGGAGGTCCAATGTGCTTCTCTGGACACAAGAACACTTCTGAAACAAGGGTTCCGAAGACATTAGTGGATGAACTTCATAGGTGACTTACAGAATTCGTTGTCTATGGACTGGAGAGCGCTGGTTACTCTGAAGGAGAACTTGATGTGAACTCGGTCACGGTCAGAAAAGAACTGAGGAGTATCAGGGACCTCCCCTTTATATATGTGCAACAGCACATCAGGTGACTGGAAGGGGAGACCCCTGGGAGAGACTGCTGGGAAATCAACTGGAGGAAGTGATGCCTGCGACTGGATATCCCATATGTTATGGTCTGCTGCAAGAGATTGACTCGAAGAAGATCTTGGAGGACCTGGGAGTAGAGTGGGGTTTAATTGGGGGGGGGTTGTTTTATGGAGAAGCAATAAAGGGTAGTGGTGAATGGGGCTAAATCAGCGAACAGAGCGGTCATGAGCAGAGTGCCACAGGGAATGGTCCTGTGACCTGCACTATTTATGTTCATAAGTGATATAGGGGAAGGTAGCTAGGGAAAGTTGTGCTTATTTGCTGATAAAACAAAGCAGGCAGCAGGGTAGATCACAAGAAAGGGACGTGGGAGCTTCAGAAGGACCTAGAGAAATTAGAGAGATTGTCTATAGTCTGGCAGTTGAGATTCAACACCAAGAAGTGCAAGGTAATGTACTGAGGGAGGCAGAATCCATACACAGAGTACTGGGTGGAAGGAGTTAGTTTGGCTGCTTCAGAGGAAGGAGATACAGCCACTTCAACAAAGGAGAGATCTGGGGTCATAATCAGTGATCTCTCAAGCAAACAAGTCAATGCACCAAAGGATACAGTAAGGCAACGAGGATGCTGGGATGTATGAAGAAGTTATGACAGTAGAAGTGAGGTGATTCTACTGCTGTACAGACCCCTGGAGAGGCCTTACCTGGAGTACTGTGCCCAGTTCTGGAGCCCTCATCTGAGGAAGGACATCAGACTAGAGTTGGTACAGTGAAGAGTCACTCAGATAATCCAAGGCCAACAGGGTAGATCTTATGAGGATCATCGTCTGGAGGTCCTAAATGTGTATGCACTGAAGGCCAGGCAGGAACAGGGGTGGGACAAGGCATAAGTGGAGGTGATTAGAGTTAAGTTCAAGAGAAACATAAGGAAGTCTCCTTCAGTGAAAGAGCTGTGGAACCGTAGAACAGACTGCCAGCAGAAGTGGTGGGAGCAACTACCCTTAATGGGTTTTAACACTGTTTGAACATGGCAAGATGACTCACTCTCCCCAAGAGGGGCAAGATGGGTTTGAAGGCAGGGGACAATGGTAACAGCCCACCAGTACAGTAAGTCAGTGGGGTGAGGTAGTATGGTATGGGCAGACTCGATAGACTTTTGCTCTCCTTCTCCTGTCAAATGCTGTGTTTCTTGGATTAACAGTTGAGCTCACAGTGACCGAGTAGACTCGTGTAAAGTCAGGAAAGGTACTGTACGCACCCTGTGTACTGTTTTCAGACCCAGACACAGTTAAGAAGGGTTGATGCATCCAGTTAAGTGTGTCTGGCCTAATTGTTTAGAGACCAAGTTACGTTTACCCCCGGGTAACTTTTGCCCACAGGAATGTCCGTATTCTGGACCTAGAAAAAAAAAAAGAAAAAAAGAGGAGCACAGCAGAGTAACATGGAAGAGACCTAACTGGAGAACAATAGTCATCAGAAGGAAGACCTGGTTACAGTGCAGCATTAGGAAACTTCTGCCCACACACACACACGCACACACAGACAGACACACACACACACACAGACACAGACACAGACACAGACACCCAGACCCATGGTGGCAAGGTAAGATTAGAGATTTGCCTGTAATGCCCCCCTGCCCTGTATGCGTGTAACACCATGCACCTAGATACAGAGTGTGAGTGGGGAGAGCAGCTTACATGAGAATTATGGAAGTTGATGTGTATTTTATGTGTAATCATTCAATTTTTATGTTTTCTTCAGTGTTTTTTTTGCCATAGACAAGTAGTTCATCCGATGTAGCAGGTCAGAAAGTCATGCAGAAGATGCCCAGTTTTTATTAGGTTAAAAAAGTTGGAGATTTTCAGACAAATGAGTTTGCTAAGAGTAGTTGGAGCACCTTCTAAGAACTGTCTGTGCAAGTCTGAGCAGACTCAGTTGGTCCTGTACTTGCATCCTGTCAGTTAACCTGTGCCCTTGAGTTGTTCGGCCCCTTCCTTACCATGCTTGCGGCTTTCAGAAACCAGCTTCTCCAAGTCATGTATAGAGCCGTAGGCTGGATTGATCTCAGTGAGGCTAAATACTGATCCATTTGTGTCCCATCTGTAAATAGGGCCCAGAATCAGAGCTCGCACTTTCAGGTGTTCAAAGTAGCTCAACTGGCTTTTTATTCCTGTAAAAAAGAAAAAGGGGTTAGAAATGAACCACAAATAAATGATACAACTTCATCACATCTGTTGTCCTCTAGAGGAAAGATTATTGTTCACATGCTCACACTTCAAGATCAACTGGGACAGGCACAAAGGGATGTGCAGGAACTCACAGAACTACATGAGAATGGAGAGAGGGAGGGAGTAATTCTCGGCAGGAAACGGGCAGACGAGATTGATGAAAATAATTGTCGTTGCATAACTATGTGCCTAAAACAGAATGAGGTGCACTGTATCAACTCTTATTTTCTTACTATCCTTAGACCACAGAAGATGCCAGCTTTTATAGATCCCATGGCCCCCCTCAGATTGGGGGTTAATTGATGTCCAGACAAGTATTCCTTACTAATAAAAACAGGGTCTTTATTTTTATGTTGTCTTGCGCAGGAGCAGGCAACATCTTGCGATAGTATTAGCATAGTGAGAGGTGTGTCAGTGTTGGCGAATGCAGGGGACACTTTAGTAGGTGTGTCCCTCATTCCCCAATTAGCCAGCATGCTAGTGCTGACACAAGAATTATGTAAAGTGCCACCAACTTGAAGGAAATATGCAGCTGCAATAAGAAACAAGCTCGTCATGCAGCGGCACAGATGACATGCCTCCCGTACGTGCTTTTCCTAGTGAAACATTTCAATAAACATGGCAGCAGCAGCAGCTGCCACACAATGCCCAAACACAGATGACATCAGGGGTACAATCCCCATGTCGGCATGTCCCCCAACTCCCCACAATTATGTGGCACACTGGGAGCCCACCCCAGTGTGCCGCCGCTTACAGAAAGCCGACCTTGTCTACATGTTCCTCCCCCAACCCCCATTGTGTGGCACACTGGGAGCCCACCCCAGTGTGGCCAACATTCACCCCCTTGAAAGTCATGGGGCACACTGGGAGCCCACCCCAGTGTGCCCAACATTTGTTTCATTTCACCTGTAAAGAAAGAAAATGGTCCTGCAATGTCCAGTTTATTTTTGTACCTGAAAAAAAGAAAATGGTCCCTTGTGCGTGTCGCCTCCCCAACCTGCACCCACCCTCTGTGCACCCCCACCACCCCCACCCCACCCCCACCTCACCATACTTACCTCCTGGGGTCGGTGCTGCGATCTTCGGTGGAGTGGGAACACGTCTGGACTCTTGAAAGCCGAACTGCAAAATGAAGAAACGCTGGTAAGCTGTATAATGGCATCAGTGGGTGGTTTCAACTTAGGTGGCTATCACAGCCATTTTTTTGAATTTTGGCTCCAAATTTTCAACATGGGGTTATTGGGACCCCACCTCATGAACACATGCAGAGTCATCTTGTTATTCAGCCCTAAAAGGTTATTTCATGGTCACTGCACGGAATCACCTTTCGGGACCGATTAATGAAATGACAGTGCCACTGTTCAGGAGGTTGTGTCTCAAAAAGCTTATGCTGTAAATTTGGTGAAAAAATTCCAAAAACATGACTATTACAAGCGTACATTGTGTTACAAGCGTGCATTATGCAGTTTCCACACATGTTCGTAACTTCGACAATTTTTAGTATTTTCACTCCAGATTTTCCGCATTGCCATTTTCTCACACTCCTCCTTATGAACAGTGCAGCTGTCATTTTTCACATCCTGTCCGAGATGTGTTTTCACACATCTGGCACACAATGGCGCATTCGCTGTGGAAAATCAACTTTCCGGACAGATTAACAAAAATCACAATGCCACTGTTCATGAGCGGAGGTACAAAAATGCCTATGTTGAAAATCTGGTAAAAAAATCCCCAAAATAATTGCATTATGCAGTTTCTATGCATGCTCGTGACCACCAATTTCTCATATTGTTCACTCCAGATTTTCAACATTGCCATTTTTTTACACCTCCTCATGAATAGTACAGCTGTCGTTTTCACATCCTGCCCGAAATGTATTTTCGCACCTGTGGCACCAAAATGGCACAGTCACTGTGCAAAATCACCTTTCCGCTAGCAAACTGATAGTGCCACTGTTCATGAGGTGGGGTCACAAAAAGCCCATGTTGAAGATTTGGAGTGAAAATACGCAACACCAGGGGTGTTAGGGTTTCCAACCATAATGCCCCACCCTGTAGAGACTGACAAGTGTCAGGGGTGTGACTTGGGATTGTCGGTTGTAATGTTCATGCCATTCCACCCCCCAACCCCACCACCACCCTGCAGTCAGTGACAGGCATCAAGGTGTGCCTTGGACTCTTTGACCCCAAAGTTCACCCCAACGTAATGCCCAAAGACCCCAAGGCACACCACAACACTTGGTGTCTGCAGGGTAGGGTGAGGTGAAATGGCATGAACGTTATGGCTGACAACCCAAAGGCGCACCCCAATGCCTGCAGGTCTCTGCAGGGTGGGGTTGGCGCCAGTTCAGTACTTCACTACCATTCCTATTATGCATCTGTCAACTCCTGCACTACCAATGCCAGTGCCAGCAAGACAACATTTGGTGTTGACAAATGCTTGTTCCATTTGTCTCCTTCTGGCCCACAAGTAGCCTTCAGGCTGAATCCAGTGAACTCCCAACACAGCTTGCCTCCTATCATTATCCTCTGTAGTGGTTTTCTCTGCCCATCTCAGCAAATCCTCATCTGGTGGGAAGGAGGGGCTTAACGAGGCCCCAACATGTCAGTGCAATATATCATCCTGATTCCTGACAGAGACAGGAGGTGTCCCCCTCCTTGGGAATCTTCGCTACCTACATGTTTTTGAATGCATGACTCTTTCCTGCACAGCACCCCATGGTGCTGCATGCAGGCAAACCTTAGGCCTCCCATGCAAGCTATGCGTTCCTGCATGAATGAGAAAATTCCCTTGGCCCACACCTCAGTGGCACCAACCCTTCCCATCCCTAGCTGCTCAGCAGCAAGTCGCCCAAGCCTGCCAAACACAGGTCACCAATAAGGCATCACGATAAGCTAGGCTGGCAGTATAGTATAGGTTAGAGTAATGAGCCGAGAATGAACTTGGTACATCCAGCAGCCCAGGGTTTGAGTCCCACAACCTCCACTTGCATACTGTGCGACTCTGAGCAAGTCACTTAACCAGCCTGAAGCTCCTGGGTCACCTCTGAAAACAGGCAGTTGTGCTTAGTGGGCCTTAGCTGGTTAACAAAGAATTAAAAAAAACAAAAAATGATACGCTAATGCTAGGCCAATGAGCTGCACCATAAATAGGTTCATATTCAATTACAAAATGGGTCTCAAAAATCCTATAGCCTCATTGGTCAAAACATGTCACATGACTGTGTGTAAATCCTGCAACAGATAACTGGTAAATATCCTACTGATCAAATGTTTACTTTCTTTGAAAGTAATTATTTTTTTAATTTTTTATTTTAATAACAGATTCATTTTATAATTGCTATAATGCACTTCAGGGCATGTGTACTAGTGAGATTTATAAACTTCTTGTGTGGTTAAATTCACTTGGCTGTGCCTCATGACACACCACACAAGGTGTGTTTAAATCCCACTACAACACATGCCGTCATGCATTGTTGGTCAATTACAAGCTTATTACTGCTGCACGTGCCTCATACAGTCCCTGCATTATCAATAGCTTGCTCATTGATTGATGAAGCTTGACGAAGTATGATACTTCATGTATGAAATATAGAATATATGATTGGGTGTGTGTAACCAGAATTTTATACACACCCGAGGTTTGGGTTGCTACAAAAACCCAGAGGGGTTTATAAAAGCATCCCACATCAAGGGTGTGTGTAAATGTCTGGTTTTAACACCCACCCACATATTAAACTAATGGTGATAATTTTTTCCCCTTTCAGTACAGTTTAGTTAGTGCAGCACTTGTCAGACAGAGAAAGAGAGAGAGACAGAGACACACACCCACACCCACACCTCCTCTCCCTTTTGTTTTTTTCCTTTTCTTTTGTGTGTTTTTTTTTTTTTAATATTACAGTGGGAATGGCATTCCAGAAAGTCACAGTCTGTCAGCATAGCTGTGAGACACACTCAAAGGATATGAGCAGCAGGATCAACCAGATTGATTTTTTAATTTTCAAGGCGGAATTAACTAGATAGATATTTAAACATTTTTAAAATCTGTCTTGCTTTAACAGTGTGAGCAAAGCTAGAGTGCCGATATCGCTGCTCAGTAACAGAGCCGCCATGTTGGGCAAGATAGTTAGCCCACCTACACAGAAACTACACGCCAATTAGCTTTCTGTGGTGGCACTTGATTGACATGTTCTGTTTACAACCTCCCGGTTGTAACCAACAAGCATTTGTCAATGCCGAATGTTTGCTTACTGGCATTGGCAGTGGTAGTGTAGAAGTTACAGAGCTGCGTAATAGGAATGGTAGTGAAGTATTGAACTGAAGCCAACCCCACCACCACCCTGCAGAGAGTGACAGGCATTGGGGTGTGCATTTGGGTCATCAGGCATAACGGCCACGCCATTTCACCACACCCCACTCTGCAGAGACTGACAAGTGTCACGTGTTCCTTGGGGTCTTTGGCCCTTATGCGCACCCCATTTCATTAGGAAATATGGTGAGATGGGTGCGATTCCCCCAACTCTTAATTATATGCCCTGATAAATCTGATTGACAGGAGCTAAACACAGGGTATAGTAAGAGGTGTGAAGTAGGAGGGACATAAGGGGGAAGAAGACCACCCTCAGCACAAGTGTTTTGACTCATTTATTTATTTATTGGTTTCTTTTTCCTTAAAAAAAAAAATATATATATATATATCTGACGATCAGTTACAGGATTTTTAGTACTGTAAATAAATAAAAAGAGAACTAAGAGAGCTTCAGTAGCAGAGAAGTAGTGGAATTGCAGTATAATGTGGGGAGTGGTGTAATGCAGTGGCTGTGGGGCAGCCATATTCAGGCAGACCTTCTGGACACTGAGGTGCTGCCCTATCTGCATGCATCTCTCTGGACTGCTGGATGAGGTAGCCAGACTCAGAGCGGAAGTAAACTGGGTCAGGAGTACCATCACCCCTATCCAGGGACCACCCAGTCCAATGCAGCTGCCTCAAAGGATGCCGAGAACGAGGAGCACTTGGATGACAGGGCTCAGGGAGGGTTAGAGCAGTCAGGCAGAGGCACATCCCAGATCCTATTCCTTCTCAAGAACTCATATGCCACACTGGCAAATGAGGACAACCAAATAGAGGTACCCAGGGAAGTGAAGGAAAGGATGTGGAGGTTAGGCAAGGAGGTGACCTCAGTGGGGAAAGCAGTGGACCCCAGAGGAGGAGGAGGAGGAAGCGAATCCTGGTGGGGACTCCATCGTAGAGGGATCCAGCTAGGAACACAGGAGGGGGGACAGGGAGGTGAGGTGCCTACCAGGTGCCAAGGCATGGAGGATAGAAGGAAGATACTGGGGATCACTGGGAAGGCAAGATGGGAGGGTGAGCTGGATGTCATTATCCACCTAGGTACTAATGACTTGGCAAATGGGGAGCCAAAGGAAGTTCAGGAAGAGTTTAGGAAACTGGGAGGGTCTCAAGCAAGTAGCTACTTCGTCACTTTCTCAGAAGTACTACCTGTGAGAGGCAAGGGAGAGCATAGAGTGCATGCACCAGGAACTTTAACTCATGGTTGAAGAACTGGTGCTGTGAGGAAGGGTTTGGATTCATTGGTGACTGGGGACCCACCTGGAGGATGGAGGTTTGTTCAAGCCTGACGGCCTGCATCCATCCTGGAGGGGAATCAAACACTCATGATAAGTTTAAATGCTACATTGACAAGCATTTAAACCAGCAAAGGGGGTGGCAGGCCAGCAAGGATGTACCTACTTGCTCACCCCCACAGCTAGTAGTGGAACCAGTGAACCAGAGGAGTGGCTATCTCTGCAAAGCAGTGTGCAAAAGATGGAGATTAGTGTCCAAAAGGTGGAATAAGCAGAAAAGGGCAAAATTCAGCAGAAGGGCAAACAGCAAGGAGAACCAGGGATAAATGACAACCAAGGAAGGGGCTGAGTAGAACAGTGAAGCAGTCTAGGGAGGTCAAATCATGGAAAGCCATGTGTGCAAATGCCAGGAGCCTTAGCAACAAGATGGAAGATCTGGAGGCTGTCATGGTACAGTCAGACCTTGGACATTGTGGCCATCACTGAAACCTGGTGTAATGATAACCAGGACTGGGAGATGGCCATACCTGGCTACAACATATTCAAGAAGAGACAGAGCAGGCAGGAAGGGAGGAGGAGGGCAATTGTATGTGAAAATGACATAAGGGCCACACAGATCCAGGAGGAACAAAATGGGGAGAGATACTGTGGGTTAAGCTGGAAAGGAAAATGGGGCCAGCCATCCTCAGACAGGTGTGGTCTATAGACCACCAGCCCAGGAGGAAGAAACGGATAGGAGTTGATGCTAGCCATCCAAAGGATGGCAGACAAGGGTGAGGTAGTACTGGTTGGAGACTTCAATATACCAGACGGGACTGGAGCATCCCAGCAGCAGCATCAACTAGGAGCAGATTTATCCTGGACTCCTTCAGGGTGCCTTCCTCAAGCAACTGGTCATGGAACCAACTCGGCAGAAGGCAATACTGGACCTTGTGCCACAAACAGGGACAGTGTGATGGGGGTAACAGTGGGGGAGCACCTGGGTAACAGTGACCACCAGTCATTGTGGTTTGAAATCACAGAAAGAGCAGAACCAAACCACACAAAAACACATATCCTGGATTTTAGGGGGGGGACTTTGGGAAAATGGGGAGATACTTGAAAGAGGCATTAAGGGGAATGGGACAGGAATCAGGGGTTGAGGAACAGTGGGCAGTATTTAAAATGGGGATTATAAGAACAACAGAATTATGCATTAAGCAGGTTAGCAAGAGGAAAAGGAAGAGGAGACCATTATGGTTTTCCAAAGAGGTAGCAAAGAAAGTGAAAGCCAAAAAGATTGCATTCAGGCAATACAAAAGACACAGGCAGAAGGGGATAGGGAGAAGTACCAGGAGAAACAAAGGGAGGCAGGGAAGTCAGTAAGGGAAGCCAAAGCTCAGACAGAAGAACACATTGCAAAATCAGTGGGTAAAGGGACAAAACCTTTACAGGTACATAAGTGAAAAAGAAAGACAAAGGGAGGGATAGTGAGACTGAAGGGGAGGATGGGAGCCGTGGAGGATGACAACAATAAAGCTGACATATTGAACAGGTATTTCTGCTGAGTCTTTACTAAGGAAGAGGGAGTAATGGGTCTGAAGGAGTACAGAGGGTGAGAATGGTGCAGAAATGGACACAAGTCCCTTTACACGAGAAAGGGTCCTGAAGGAACTAGAAGTAATAAGAGCTGATAAAGCAATGGGGCCAGATGGGGTGCACCCTAGGTCCTTAAAGAACTAAGAGAGGTGGTGGCTGGAACTCTGGCTATCCTGTTCAGCCAATCAATGGAAACAGGGAGGTACCCAAAGACTGGAGGACAGCAGATGAAGTCCCCTTATACAAAAGTGGGAACAAAGAGGAAGCAGGAACTACAGACCAGTCAGCCTCACCTCAGTAGTGGGAAAGATCATGGAAGCACTACTGAAGGAGAGATTGGTGGAACTCTGGTTGTCAATGGACTACAGGACCCAAGGCAGCATGGTTTCACCAGGGAGGTCCTGCCAGACCAACCTCATTGAATTTTTTGACTGGGTGACTAGGAGGTGGATCAGGAGGGCAGTGGACATGGCCTATCTGGACTTCAGCAAGGCCTTTGACACTGTGCCACATAGAAGACTATTACACAAACTGGGAATATGGGTGTGGGCAGGACAGTAGTGTGGTGGGTAGGTAACTGGCTGGGTGGCAGGACACAGAGGGTGGTGGTAAATGGCTGTCACCCACAGAGGGAAGAGTAACCAGTGGGGTACCACAGGGATCAGTGCTGGGACCGGTCCTATTCAACATCTTCATCAGTGACATTGCACAGGATCTAGAAGGCAGAATTTCACTGTTCGCTGATGACACAAAGCTCTGTAACAGAGTAGACACACCAGAGGGTGTAGACAGAATGAGAAGGGACCTGCAGAAACTTGAAGAATGGTCAAGGGTTTGGCAGTTGAAATTCAATGCAAAGAAGTGCAAGATAATGCATATGGGGCACAAAAACCCTGGCACAATATATCAGTTGGGGGGTGAGGATATAGCATGCACCAAGCAGGAAAGGGATCTTGGGGTTGTCATCTCTGATGACCCCAAGGTAGGGAAACAGTGTGACAAGGCATCAGGTAAAGCAAATAGGATGCTGGGATGTATAGGCAGGGGCATCACCAGCAGGAAAAGGGAGGTCATAATTCCGCTATACAAGACACTAGTGAGGCCCCACCTGGAGTACAGTGTACAGTTCTGGAGACCATACCCACGTAAGGACATACAGACAGGGTAGAGAAGATTCAGAGGAGGGCAACAAAGATGGTGCATGGGTTGCATCACAAGTCCTATGAAGACAGGTTGAAGGAACTGAACATGTACTCCTGGAGGAGAGAGGAGAGAGGGGACGATAGAGACATACAAGTATCTTACAGGAGGAACGTGCAGGAAAACACTATTTTTAGCGAAAAAGATGTTTCAGGACTAGAGGGCATGGGATGAAGTTGGAGGGAGGATGATTCAGAGGAAACATGAGAAAGAATTTCTTCACAGAACGGTGGTGGACAAGTGGAACACCCTGCCAGAGGAAGTGGTGGGGGCTGAAACAATCACGGGATTTAAGAATGCATGGGATAGACATAAAGGAATTCTAGAGGGCAGGGGTAAAGGGAAACAGACTTCTAGGAAAACAAACTGAACTTACAAGCTCAAATGGGCAGACTAGGTGGGCCATAGGCCCTTATCTGCCAACACTGTCTATGTATCTATGTATCTATGTATAGGAGAATGGGGTGAAGTTTGGGGACGAAGAGTCCAAGGCATACCTCGATGCCTCTCAGTGACTGCAGGGTGTGGAATGGTATGAGCATCACAGGCAAGAATCCCAAGTCACACCCCTGATTCCTGTCATTCTATATAGAGTTGGGCGATTTAGTTGAAAAGTCTAATACCTCAGGCATTCATTGGTATTTTAACTCCAAATCTTCAACATGTTTGTTTTGTGACCCCCACCTCACTAACAGGGGGAATATCAGTGTGGTAGCCGAAAGCTGCTTATGCACAGTGACTACGGGATTTAGCACCACAGGTGCCAACATATTCCAAACAGGCTGTAAAAAATGGCAGCTGTACTCTTTCATGGGGAGGTGTAAAAATGGCTATATTGCAAATGTGTAGTAAAAATATTTAAAAAAATGGTGAAGTCAAGCAGACATAGAAACTGTGCAACGACAATCTGCTATATAAGTAGGTTGGGGATATTTTATAGCAGATTGTCAACTCAGGCATTTTGGTGCCTCCGATCATGAACAGTGTCACTGTGATTTTCTTTATCTGTGCCGAACAATGATTTCCCATAACTCACCACGTATCTTGCACTGAAAGTGTGAAACACACTTTGGCCATGTTGTGAAAAATGGCAGCTGTACTGTTCATAAGGAAGTGTTGAAAAATGCCACTAGTGAAAATCTGACTGGAAATATTACAAAGTCATGAACTAACGAGGATGCGTGTAAACTGCACAATGCTCACTCATAACACAGTCATTTTATGGACTTTGTCACCAAATTTCAACATAGCCATTTTAAGACCTCTGCTCATGAACAGTGTAATTGTGATTTTCTTAATCTATCCTAAACATTGCTTCGCACACCAACAGCACCATTGTGCGCATATGTGCGATAACACATTTTGGGTGACATATGAAAATTGCAGCTGTACTGTTCATAAGGAGTTTAATAAAATGGACATGTTGAAAATCTAGAGTGAAAATATTAAATTTGCAAACTAACGAGCATGCATAGGAACTGTGCAACGACGCCTAAAGTCATTTTTAGGCATTTTTTCACCAAGTTTTCAACATAGCCATTTTAAGACCTCTGCTCATGAACAGTGTCACTGTGGTTTTGTTAATGTATCCCATACATTGAGGTTGCACACCGACTGCGCCATTGTGCGCTACATGGGCGGAAACACGTTTTGGGTGAGATGTGAAAATGACAGCTGTACTACTCATAAGAAGGTGTGGAAAATGGCAATGTTGAAAATCTGAGTGGAAATATTGAAAATTGCGAACCTATGAGCGCAGTGTAGGAACTGCGCAACGCACGTCAGAAACAGTCATTTTAGGAATTTTTCACCAAATTTTCAACATAGCCATTTCAAGACCTCTGCTCATGAACAGTGTCACCGCGATTTTCTTAATTTGTCCCGTACATTGATTTCGCACACCGACTGCGCCATTCTGCGCTACAAAGGTGGAAACACATTTTGGGTGAGATGTGAAAAATGACAGCTGTACTACTCATAAGATGGTATGATGAAATGGTAATGTTGAAAATCTGGAGTGAAAATATTGAAATTTCGCGAACTTACGAGCCTGCGTAGGAACTGCACAACGCACGCTCGTTAAACAGTCATTTTTTGGAATTTTGGCACCGATTTTCAACATGGGAGTTTGGGCCCCTTCTCATGAATGATGTCACTGTCATGGCGGATTCAGTCCTGAAGGGTGATTTCGCAGTCATTGCGCGAAATCACCCTTCGAGCCCCGAATAGCACCATAGGACAGTGACATCATTCATGAGAAGGGTCCCAAAACCCATGTTGAAAAATTTGCAAAAATTCTCCAAATGCCCGAGATATGCATTGAGTTGAACCCCTCCTATCTAGCCCATTATACAGCTTATCGGCATTTCCTCAGTTCAGGTCGGCTTTGAAGAGTGCAGACGTGTTCCCGGTCCACCAAGATCGCTGCGCTGGAGTCCGGAGGTAAGTATTGTGAGGGGGTGTGGGGAGGCAGGGTGCGCAGTGGGTGGGTGCGGGTTGTGGGAGGGAGTTCGAGAGACGTGTCATGGGACAGTTTTTGTTTTACAGGGTAAAAAAAAAAAAAAAGTCGCCGGACGCTTGCCACACTGGGGTGGGCCCAGCGGCACAAGGACTTTGGAAAGCCAGCCACGGGATTTGGGGCACTGGCCGGCAACAACGGATTGCCACGCTGGGGTGGGCCCCCAGCGTGGCAGCAACTATTGGGAGGGAGGAGAGAATAGTTCAGCCGACGGGATTGGGCACCCTGGTCGGCTGTGTACGCCATGCATGGGGCGTACCAGCTTGGGTATTGGGCGCGAGCAGCTTCTCATTGCTGCTCACTCAAGTGAAGTTCTTTCAATCAGAGGTTATCGCATTTTGAGCGTGGTCATAGACAGCTCCAAAATGCATTGGCTTACAGGGGCCGCGCCTCCCAGCCCAGTGCCTGAATTGGAGGAGGAGGTGACACACCTCTGAAATCTCCCTTCATGGCACTATGTTTCTTGCACATGCGTGCAAGCAAACATAAAAATGTAAACCGGTAGGTTGTAACTGTAGATAAAAGTGCCATTATCCATGTGTAAAAAATGATCACCATTCATTAAAGGCTCTTTATAAAACCAAATTGAATTCCATTCTGATTTATTCCATGCCACCCCTTGGACTTTCCGGGGGAGGGGGTAAAATGGTTAGAAATAGGGTATTATGAGACAATCGTAGAGTGGTAGTTTAAACAAAAATCAAAAACTGGCCATGCCATTCCAAAGGCCCAGAGGAAATTTATTTCAAGAATGCAACTCTATTATGTCAAAGTCTTATTTTCCTCCTTTCCATGTCATGTTGCCATATTTAACATGTAGAAATGCAGTGCTGACATCGGACTTCTAGCATGCCGAACAATGGTACCCGCAGGAATTTTGCAATCATAGTTCAGCACAGTAGGCACTGCATAGCACTGTACACCACCTGCAGGCATAGTCAGGTAATCAATTTAAGCAGGTTTTATTTCCGTCTTTAGTCAGTTATTTAAAAGTTGGTGCTTTGAGTCCATTCATTGGATACCTCCTAGAAATAAGCCTTAATCAATAGCCTGCCATTTGTAATGATCACAATTCTGTCTACAACAGGGCTTTTTTTTTTTTTTTTACACACACACAATTTTTCAGATTTTCTCCCAGACTCCTGGCAGACACACATGCGCGTGGAGTCCCACACGCATGCCAGGTACCGGCTCGGCCCCTTCCACCCGACCCATGGCAATTGCCTGCCATCACCTCCACCTACACTACCTATTGGACCTCCACCTAATGGGAGCAGAACTACAGAGGGGCAAGCAACCTCTCCAGGAGAGGAGAACTGCCCATCAGCTGCTCGATCCTTCTCCCTCCCCCCATGCCAGCTCCCCGATGACCCAGGGTCATTCCTGAACCTGGGTTGCTGGCATGACAGGAGGTAAGGCATCTAGCACCTCAGCACTCAGTGCTACCGGGCCGGCTACAACGGGCCTTTTTGGAGCTTGTGTATTGTCCTGTCACCAAGGAGCCTGGGTTTGTGTATGAGCCCAGATTGACATGGTGGAGCAGACAGGCGTCTCTCGTATTGCAAGTAGAGGCCATTGACTCCCAGAGATGTGTAACACCTTCCAAATTTGTGAGTAACGTTTGCTGCCTCCATGGAGCAGTCTGCACCTTTGATGCCTCCTCTTCTGTTCCCATCTCCTTAGGGCTGTGCAGTATACATCATGTAGCAAAGGCTACAGTTTTTATTTGCACCATGGGGCACACAACAATGACTGCAGTCACCGCACACTGTTCTAACAGACCAGACTGGATCACTTCCCTGTGATGTGGGAAAGAGTTGTTTATAAATAGTTGGCTTCTGCCAGGAGCCAACAGGGAGCCACAGAGAGCTGCTGACACATGGGATCTAGAGCTTGGAGTGGTCCCAGACAATTTCAGTACTTGCCTGAGCCCCACAGCAAAGAACAATCGCATCTTATTTACTGGGTGTCACTGCCCTCACAGATGGCCAGAGTCTGCATTCAGGGACAAGTTTGTAAAATAAATAGGGCATACTCCAAGACATGACCACAGTCACTGTGGAACCCTTTCATCCCTACAGGATTGTGGGAAGGGGGCCCAAATGGTGAATAATATGCCTGGAAGTCTGAGGAGCAATTGATAACTAGCCAGAGTTTCATGTGACTGCTGTGTAGCAGCAACAGCCAACCAGAGGCGACTGGGTATGCTTAAACTCCTATGGAGACTGCTGTGAAATGTGGGCAACAGAGGACCAGAGTGTAAACTGCCAGCCGATCAGAGGGTTCATTTAGCGGAGAACCTACCCTTTGTGAAGATTCATCCAACAGACACAAACGCTGGTGAGCCTGACGTGAGGCAGAGTGCCAGCACCAGTTCAGATCAACCAGACTGACATGATTTCAGAAGCTCAGCCTTTGAATTGTGTGCCATCTGAGTTCCCTGCCTGGGTTTCTGAGCCTGAAGACTGAAGTTCCCACCTGGGGCTTTAGACCTCAGAGCAGGGGTTGCCCTGCACATAAAACACTTCACTTCAGTGGGAGAAGCTAGCCTACATTTCTCAGTCCCTTTCACAGAGATTTGTTCCTGTAGTGCATTCAGGAACCAAGCCATGCGACACTGCCTGCCTGCGAGTGGGTGAAAAGGTCTGTTCCCTCCCAGTGATGCTGAGGACTGCCTAGATGTTCCTGAGGAGCTCCATCAGGGTCTGCATTTTTTAACCACTTGGAAACATTAGGACCCCACCACACCTTTAATCTAGCCAATCTGTAACATTAGCATGGAGGATGTCCCCCCTCAATGTTTTCTGAGGCGGCTGCCTCCTTGAAGTTTGTGAGTGCTGATCAGGGCTCTTCCCTGTAACTCCATTAATTTAGAAACGGATTAGCTGTAAAGGACTATTCAGTGCCTGGAGGCTGTGAGTGTTCATCTCAATAAGAGACGTTTGCTTGAAGTATTGTACTGTTTGGGATTCTACAGTACTTAGATCTGCATCCCTTGGTAATTCCAGCTATTAGCACTGCACAATTTTTCCAACAGACCTGCAACCCATAACCTTATGTGTGCACAGGCAGTGGGTGCTCCCAAAGGGACTTTGTACTGTTCACTGGTGAACCAGAAGAAGCGGTTGCTAGTAGGGCTGAGTATTTCCATTTGGCCACGATCCAAGCCACCTGGAACATATGGTGTTGCACTTAAACAAACCGAACCAAAGCTGGCCGTAAATGGCTCGGTGCATCACCAGTCTTTTCAGGGTGCTTCTCTGTGTGAAGGGGCAAAATTGTTCTCTCTGTCTCTCAGTAAAGGTTAGTGGTGGTGTTCAGGGGTGGGGCTCACGTTGGGTTTTGCTTTGCTAGGTCTACTGTGAGAAGCAATGGTTCTCACTGTATATCACACTGTCCCACTGATATGCACAGCCAAGTGGTCACTCACTTGGTGTGAGGTGATGAGAGAGAAAGTATGTGCTGGATGGCTGTTGCTCTGCAGTCAAGATCATCATTAAACTTAGAAAAAGAAACCATAACTTTAAAAAAATAAATAAATAAACTCAGAGTCTCGGGGTGACTGTAGTCAGACTTCCAGCTGCTGCTACAGGCCCAACACACCTCAGCTGCAACAGGGGCTGTCTGGGTGAAAACAAACACAAAACAAAAAAAAATATATATATTCCTCAGTTATAAAAGTTCTATATGTTTAATATATGGGCTGCTGCAGCAGGGAAGGCTGTTATCCACAAATGGCTGGCAGATGCAGCACCAAGAGTAGATGAATGGCTGCATATTGTAGTGGACTCCAAGAGATGGAGGGCACTAATTAATGCCAGGAGTTTGAGAAACAAGATGAACAAATTTGAAATCGTATTAAACAGAGAGAAAATTGCACTACATGTCATAATAGAAACCTGGTGGCATAACGAGAGGTGGGGAACAAATGTTAAGGGATATCAACTCTTCCACAAAGATAGAACAAGACTGATTAATTATAGCAGGCGACTTCAACTATCCCAGTATAAAGGGGAAGGATGGAACGGCCCCTACTATGGCTGAGTACGAGTTCCTGGAGATGGACTTGTCAAACTTGGAAAATCATGTGAAGAACACCACAAGGGCTGAGCATATTGTGGATCTGGTGTTAAGTAATTTGGTAGAGGACATAACAGACCAGTTCAAGAGAACCCATTGCAGGTAGTGATGACAACGTGGTGGAATTTTATATCAGAACTAAAAGAGTCAGACAAGAGGGTATCACAGAGCTCAGATGCTATGATAAAGCAGATTATGAACAAATAAGGTACATCCTTATGGAATAGAAATGGAAAGATAAATACTGTATATAAGACGGAGTGCTGAAGAAATATGGAAGAGATTTAAATCAGTAAGGACTCATAAATGAAAACTATATCCCAGTCAGAAGGAAATATAACAATAGGGGTAAAATTCCACCATGGTTCACTAAAAGTGTTAAAAGAGCATTAAGGATAAAGACAAAAGCACACAAAAGGGCAAAGACCATAGCAACAGAGAAAGCATAGGATAACTACAAAACAAAAATGAGAGCTGTTAAAAAGCGATAAAGTTAGCAAAAAGGAACTCTGAAAGAAAATTGGCATGTAAAACTATGGACAATAAGAAATCCTTTTTTAATTACATTGGGTCCCTTAAAAAAACACAAAAAAAAACCAAACAGATAGTCCCAATAAAGATAATATTACTGTAACCCGAAATCAGGAGATGGCTGAGGTGTTCAATGAATTCTTTCAAAGTGTCTGTAAAAATGGTGAGGACATTGATATCGCCAAGGAAGAACACAGTATTACCAAGAACTTTGAAGTCCCTGTGGTTAATGTTAAGACCAGATTGCTCAAACTGGACCCAACAAAATCCCCAGGTCCCAATGGACTACATCCAAAACTACTTAAAGAGCTAGCTAGAGAGATATCCGAGACCTTGGCAGTAATATTTTAGAAATCCTTGGATGAGTGTAGATTGGTCGAGGACTGGACAGTGGCCCATATAGTGCCCACAGTGGTCCATGTAGTCCCCATTTACAAGAAAGGTGAGAGGTCAGAGGCACGGGGTCATGATGTCTCACACAACAACAGCGCAGCACATAACCTCGCAGGCAAAACACCGCCTGCACAAAAAACGGACAGAGCACCGACTATCACAGAAATGCCATCTGCCCATTCAAACAATAGGAGTGACAGAACAGCTCTCTTGTTTCATGGGGGGCTGCGCCCACCACACCTCCCCCCCAACATGGGGAGCTTTGCCCCCATACCACCCAGAATCATTATAATCAACTCTGCGGGGGTGTGGACCTCGGGGGTATGCTGCAACTCGGGAGGGGGAAACTTTGTTTCTTGGCGAAAGAGAAAAAAATAAAATGTCGGGAGACAGGTAATCAAACCCTGATCTCCTGGTCATCCCCACTGCATAGTCTATTGCCTTAGCCACTCTGCCATGGGAGCAGCTCAACCAGGCCCCAGACCTGCAGCCTCTTCATTCCTTTCTTCCTCCATACAGCGACAGGGGTAGTGATCATTTCCTACCGCTATTATACCCCTGTCGCTCTGAAAGGATTTGTGCTTAGCACGGCGCGTTTGTTCTTGCCCAGTTCTTGTTGCATTATATTCACCTGGTACAGAGGTCAGACTATAGGAACTATAGACCAATTAACCAGACCGCTATAGTTGGTAAAATATTGGAAGCCATCATTAAGGATGAATAAAGCTTTTCCAGGACACATACGGCCTCAATGATCCTTTCCAGCACGGATTCAGGAAAGGTAGATCTTGCTTAAGTAACTTGCTGTACTTTTTTGAGCCAGTTAGTTTGACCATGGATCGTGACATACCAGTGGATGTGCTGCATGTAGACTTTGCAAAGGCCTTCAACACCATGTCACATTGTGAACTGATCAAAACATTAAGGGAAATAGGAATAAATGAGAATTTAGTAACATGGATCTGGCTTTGGCTGGCGAAGAGAAAACGGTGTCTGTATAAGGGGCCATTACTCGAAATGGGCGGGAGTGGCCAGTGGAGTTCCTTAGGGGTCTGTATTGTTCTGTTTATTTTTGTTTCATCAATCAAATATAAAGGCAATTCTTGGCTGAGTAAATTTGCTGATGACAAAACTAGGAGCAACAATAGCAAAACAAGAGGATGTTGCAAATTTCCAAGATGATAACAACACCTTAGCTACATGGGCCAATACACAAAACACTAGAGTTTCATATTGAAAAGTGCAAGATCATGCACTTTGGAAAGAAAAATCTGATGGCCAAATATTTCATAAATGGTCAGGAAACTATCTACAGAAATGGAGAAAGATCTAATAAGCTGACCTCTGATAAATCATAGCACATTTCAAAAATATTAGTGACCAGTTGTTTACAGTGACAAAACCGACAAAATGACTGGTTGCTGTAATGGTCATGCGGGACCCCGGTACAGCTTCTCCGGGTCTTGCGCCCCTCCCTGAAACATCTCCGTTGGCAAAATGCGGACTGTGATCACAGTCGACATTGTGCCATCACTAAAGCAGGTAGGCTGGTTTTATGTTGAACCGGCTTGGTGGAACCTGATAAACAATGTTCAAACGTAGCCAAAAAAGGTAACAGTAGTATGGCATGTATCCAAAGAAATATAAGAAGTAGGGCTGGCCAGTGGCACTGAGGATTGAGGCGTGGATTACACACCTCATGCCGGCGACCAGGATTCAGGAACAACCTCGGGTCTTCAGGGTGCGGCCGGGAGAGGGAGGTAGGATCAGAATTGAGCTACCTACTGGTGGCTCTCCTCTCCTCTCCTGGGGTAGATGCCATCTCTCCCGTAGTTCCGTCACCACCGGATGGCGGTCTGGTGGTGGTACAAGCAGGTAGAGGGATGGCTGGTAGGGTGGGGCATCCTGTAGAGCGTGTCATGCATGTGCCTCCGCACGCATGCGTCACATCAGGGATGAGCAGTATCGATTAAAAAAAAAAATCTATATAAGAAGTAGGGACAGGGAGATGTTGATGCCTCTTTGTGTAGCATTGTTGAGGCCCCACCTGGAGTACTATGCTCATTTCTGCTCATTTCTGGGTGCCCCGTAAGAAAGGAGAAATGAAGAAACTAGAGAAATTAGAGAGTGTCCAGAAAAGAGTACCAATGGTACTAGATATACAGTAAAACATCTTACCTATGAGGAGAAACTCAATGAGTTTGGAATGTACTCTTTAAATTACAGAAGAAAGAGGTGATATGTGCTTGGCATAGAGGGCATTTGGAAGTAGACTTGTGGGAATGTGTGGGTTTGGAGGCCAGGGAGAAAACCAGAATGGCAAGGGGACAGGATATGTCATTAAGAGGTGAAAACTATATATAGAAAAAAAAGAGGTGGATGGTTTAGGGTTGTATCAATGTGAAATGATCTGCCGGGTGGAGTTGTATCTAGTACCACTATTAATCAATTAAATCCTATGAATTCTATCAATAATGGCCCTATTGAGACTTCACAGAGAAAAACATAATTGGAGATGGCTTCCACACTAATACATTATCGAAGAGAAGGATGGGACTCCTAAGCATACAGAGAAGTAGATGTACCCATGGTTCGGGGTGGGGAGCAAAGTGGGGGAGGGATAAAACTGGAATAGATAAAATTCGGAAGGCAATTAGGTTAGGATACAGTTAAAGAGAAAGCTAACATTCAGGGGGATGAGGCACTCTCAGGATGAATCCAGAATGTAATGCTGTATACATGTATCCTTATGAATGTGCCAATAAAGATTTAAGTTTAAAAAAAAAGTTCTAACTCTGAAATAAAAAAAAAAAAACACTGTTTCCAGAAAGTTGGTTGGTGGTGGTGGTGGTGGGGGGGGGACAGGTGGCACTAGTACTGTATACAGTAAAATTTGCACAAGTACAGAGCAATAGCTGGTCTGCCAGCCAGTTACAGGAGCCTCAGTCTTTCAGAGGACTGTTCTTTTTTTATTTTAAGTCAAAAAAGTTAGAAGTGAGTGCTCAGGTCTGTGTCTGGGCTGTAACCAAGTACAGCAGCAGTGACAGAGGGCCTTCTGTTTTTTTTTTTTTTTTAACCTTCATGTTCCTACTTTTCAGCCACCCCTTGGCTCCTGTTACAGATTAGCTGCAGCTAGCCAACCAAGTCACCCCGGCTTCTACTAGGCCTTACCTTTTTTCTCTGCGTTGCACTCATGGTTTGCATCCTCCCCCCATGATGGGTTCCTTAGGCTGGGCAAGGTCCTTTGGGAGCACTTAATCCAGCCAGCAAGGGAAGAGTCCAAGATGGTGTGTGCTGGGTCGGGGGCACAGCAGGGCCATCATTCTCTAAGGCTGAGGGTGTTTTTCCTCCTGTTACACCACATTCCACTAAGGAGGTCTCCTACATGGGCATCATGCTCTGTGTGCGCACCCCCCCCCCCACACACACATATATACACCCCTCCACACACCTGGTGATAGCAGACATATCCTCCCCTTCCCTTCCTAGTAGTTCCTACCACATCTAACCCTAAGGGCAATGTAGCAGTGGAAATCGGATGGGGGAGGCCACGTAGCAGTGGGACTGAACACCACACTCCCAGAGGAAAGGAGTGTCCATCAGGATGCTCATCCCCACCCCGACAACCCAGCCTCTCCCCCAAACCTGACTCACCAGCATCACTAGTGGTAGCACTGCTGCTTTGCCAACAACCCTGCCCAACATGCCATGCACTCCATGAGAGGGGCTCCAGAGGCAGGGCTGTCCACCCCCCAAGGAAGTCCACCATATGGACTAGGACCCATAAACGGAAAGCACTAGGACATAGGGGAATCGCCCAAGGTGCAGACCATCATTCAGATGGAAGGGTGGGATTTTTCTCCCTTTATGTTGGTCCCCTCCCACCTCCCCAAATCAGCTTAGCTCCTAGGCCTTGGTCACACACAGCTGACCCTGCAACAGGAATAAGTGGGTGCTCACCATTAACCCTCCCAGCCAAGTTGCGCTGCCACATGGCAGCTGACTCTGGCCAACCTGCCTCCTGATGCTGTGACCCGAGCCCACTTCCAAACTCAGGTTGTCTACACAGCAGCGTGATGCGCTACTGCTGGGCCATCGGCAGCCTGGGCCTTCTGTATAACAACATTTTTAATTTTATTGAATTGAACAAGTAAAACAAAAGTTACTACTATGCAAGAGAGTGCACTGGTATGAGTGACAGCAAGTAGGAAACAAAACCTACCATGGATCAGGGTAAATGGGAAACAAGAGATGGGGGAGAGGAGAAAAGAATCCTCAAAATGCCAGAGCAAAACTTTTTAAAGTATCTGCTCTGCTCTGGTGAAAATTTCTTCTGTGAACAAGATGTTACACCAAGCATGGAAAAAAAAAAAATAAATAAAAAACACATCTCCATCTCCACAGCAGGACTGATCCGGCTGATCTCACCAACGCTGCTTCTGCAGCTGGAAACACTGCGTCGAGAAGGGCACCATTGTTGAAGGACCACCTTCCCCCCCACACTGTGCCTCCAGACCCACGGATTTGCTACAGACTGGGAGAATGTCAAAAGCTTCAGCTGCTTCTCCTGATGCCAGATACCACCAGTCAGTGGCCAGACCTGGAGAAAGCCACGCCATGTCTCTTCCAATCCACCAACCAGGCACCACTTGCCAAACTGTACCACTGAGTTGTGAGGGCTTTAAATCCCACACGCCCTGTAGCCTTTCTACCAGCTGTTCTCACCACCACCATTGCTCCTGCTTCTGGAAACTTGACATCAAGAGGGACACCAGTGTTGAAGGACCATTTTTCCCCCACACCACTGAATACAGGGAACTGCTACAGACTAGGGGAATCTCAAAAGCTTCAGCTGCTTCTCCTGATGCCAGGGGCCACCATTCAGCAGCCGGACCTGGAGAAAACCACACCTCTTGTCCTCCAGTCCACCAACTAGGCACTGCTTGCTGAGTCCCGGGTGATCCCAAATCTGAGCCTTTCAATGCCAGGTCCCCAAGTGGTCCTCCATGCTCTGGTCTGCAGCATGAAGGGCCACAGCGCAGAGGGTGTCTTTCGAAGGGTGGTAGTCAGCAGGAGACTCTGCCCTCCATATCCAAGCCACTTTTGCTCCGAACAATATCCTTTGCTGAAACAGAGCACTGCTATGGGCTATACAGTACCAGTGTACCTTTCAGGACACTGCGAACATAGGTGTGGGGTCTAGCTTTGCAATCTTCAGTCATTCTGTTGCTGTTGGGACAGGCTGGGTAGGTGCTAGAAGCTACTTAAGTATCTCAGGGTAAGTAAGTGTGAACACTGGCTAGGTTGCTTTGTTTTTAATGATATTATCAATAGCTTCAAATGCTATTATCTCAGGGAGGGTCATGCTAAGTGATTTGTTATTTGCCTTAGCCATGCTATGCAAGCCAGCCACGGTTGTCAGGCATCCTGCGTTTTACTAAATGTAACCCCCTTGCAAATGGGGGTTCCCAGAAGTCTTCCAGGAGCTTGCTTGAATGCTCTAAGTCTGGAGGTGTTCAGCGTTTAAGCCGCTTGAGTGTGAGTGCTTTTAGAGCCTCTGGTACTGTCTCTTTAAGAGCTGCCTGCTTGTGACCATAATTAATTGAGATGTGGGGACTGTGTGTTCTAATGCCCGAATCCCACCTGGCTGCTGCCAATTCGCTCCGTTTTTGCAGTCGCTAAGAGTGCAAAGGGAGCCCATCTGAAAGCTGTAACTGCCTGTAATCATTTAACAGCATTTATGAGATTGCAGTTTATCTAACCTGTTTTATTGCAGCTGGGACTCTGTGTGTGTTTCCCCTCTGTGTTGGAATTGAACTGCTGAACTGGACCAATCAGCATGGGGGACCTTTAAAATGGAGCCTGCTGCTGGCAAATCAGAACTTGGACTCTTAAGTTGAGTCAGCCACAATGGGACTGTATGGCAGATGCCTCTGGGAATTGTAGTTTGGACTTCGGTGCCTTTTTGCACCAACAGGGGGGAGTTTAGTGTGAGTGACAGCCAGACCAGCCAACTGAACTGCGAGGAACTCAAAGGAAATGCCCGGCTCTGTCTACTGGAAAGATCAGATGAGTTTTGGCAGTGAAGCAACAAGGAGCTCTGTGCTTCTGCGGTGTATAGTTTTGTGCGGGAAGCCGGATAAGGCCCTGAGTTTTGGTCTGCAGCTTGTGCAAGTGCCTGTTCAGACTGAATCCGACCTGTGAAGAGAATCAAGGAGATCTGAAGAGTAGAAACCAGGCTCACCCTGTAGAAGACTGGAGAAATTGCTGAATCGCGCTCGGTCTGTCAGGAACTGAATCTGCTGTGTGTTCTCCCGGGTATTGTGCAGTAATTGCGATCAGGATCAAGAAGCAGCCTGCCTGGTATAGTACTTTCCTTTTACATATAAATGTGTATAGTGCTTGTAGGGAATCATGTTTCAAATCCCCTGTACAGTGACTTGAGTGCATGAAGCTGGAAGTAAACCCCAGCTTAATCCAGACTACATCTATTAACTCTAAACTGTAGTGCGGTCCAGTCACAAGGACCTTGTCCACAGGGTCTGCTCCTCCTGGCAATCCAGGACAATCTGCCTTCCATCCAGTTCCCAGCATTGAGTTTATGAGTACAAAGCAGGGTAGCTCCCTGCCATCTGTTTATCGAATTGCAAGTGTGTCATCTAATTGTTGTTTGTTTCTTTCATTTCTTCACGAACTGAGCCAACCGGCTCCGGATTGCAATTTGGGTATTGTGCCAGTGTTTTTCCATCACAGGGCACCAACCAGCTGCACCGATCCTGGCTAGCCCCCCTCATCCTGGGTACCCAGTGAAAGTGACAATTTGGGACTCTAAATATGTGCACAATCCTGTGATTATTAATGTGTTTAACCTAATTAACCTGATTTCCCCCTGTCCTTGTTACAGCTCCTTAAATAAATCAGATCTGTTTGTTTCAGCAAAGTTACACTGACTGAGGTATTCGTTTATGTTAAAGTACTGTACTGTGATTTTTGCACTGTGTCATCTTGTTTTAGAGGGGGTCCCCAGAGTCCAGTTGACAGAGCCAGTCCTGGGGGTAAGTGTACATTGTGAAGATATTCCTGATGCATTGTGTGGGCCACTAGTGGGAAGAAAGGGGGGTTACAGTGTCCCAGAGGGCTGTGAACAAGCTAGTTTAACTACTGTAAACCCTGACCTCTGGGTGGAGGCAATCGCCATTGGACCTAGGCCCCTCACCCTGTTAGCAGTTAAGCAGGCAGAGGTAGTAGCCCTTGGGATAGCGCCACCTAGGGGTTACATAAAGGTCCCTAAAATTTCTAGCTGGGTGGTCCTGATATCCCCATGGTTGTGTCTAATTTCTGCCCAGGTGGTCCTGATTTTCCCTGCGCGTATCATGGTTCCCAGTTTGTCCCTATCTGGGGGATCCTGTTATCCCTGGCTCCTGCTAATTTTCCAATGTGGATGGTCCTGTCTCTGGCTCTTGATAATTTCTTCCAGAATTGTTTTTGTAGGTTTTAGTGTTCCTATCAAGGTTGTCCTATTCATTGTACTCCCAGCAAGTAGTTTGTTTGATTACATGGTGTCACCCATATGTCTCCCCACAAGTGTGCTTAGGAAATTGACTTGGGCTCAGACTTCCTTTTGCGGCACGACAGCTGTGTGGTCTCGTTTAAAGTGGTCCCAACGCAAGTACACCAGGTTCATGGTACCCACTTACATCTCCCTTGCCTCTAGAATTACCCTACTCTCCCTCACAATGAATTAATTAGCCTTCGCTGCCTTGATGGGCTCCCTTCAAATTAGACTATTCATGGTGTCAAGTGACAATATTCTGCTGCTAGATCAAGCTGCACTACTGCACTTCAACTATAATCCCATTGTGCCTCTGCCACACTCATTCAGGCAAGACTCCTGATCTCATCCTGTTCCCCATCTTGCACTACTGGATAAGAGACAAGACCATCTCCTAAGTGCTTATATTTACTCCAGGTGTCTTGATGGTTGCCCTCACCCTTGTGGAGACTCTTAAATCACCTGCCTTCCATTCTGCTACTACTTTTGGGTGGGGACATTGAGAGCAACCAGGTCCATTCACCTCCACAGTGTATTACAAGGACCTCCTCTGAACTAACCGTCATGGGTTTAAGATATTGCACCTCCATGTATGTAGTCTCTTGTCCAAGATCAGAGTTAGAAGCCTGTATCATACTCTACAACCCTGACATAACATGAATCTCTGAAAACATACACAAGACTCTCTCTCCTAGACTCCAGCTGATGCATTCACGGCTTTCACATGGTCAGGCAGGAAAGGCAGGGCAACAAAAAGAGAGGTGAAGTTCTTCTATTTGGGGGTATTATGAAAGACTAAAATTTAGAAGACGGAGAGTCAGAATCCTCCTGAGACTGACTGCCTGAAACTCTGAATCTCAACACTCGGTAATTGCCCGTGGCAGTTTGTTCTATAAAGTAGGGGGGTGCGGGAGAGCAAAGCTCCCCCAAAACATAGACCTCTGGATCTAGTTGCTGCTGATCAAGGAAGAAAGCTGCAGGCACAACATTCCTCATTGCTCCTGGGGGGTCACTGTACTCCGGCCTTAGGATCTTCTTTTTTCAGCCGGTTACCTGCTGAGTAGGTGGCCTGCTGACCACTGGCATCTTCTTTATTGCTTTCTTTTCAAAGCTGGCATCTTCTGATGTTGGTACCCAAGGGTAGTGTCACTTGGGATGACTTGGGATGAGGACCATAGATGATTGATTGATCAGAGTGGATAATCCTAGTGGTGTGGACTGTCTCATTGCCATTTCTATCAGTCACTCTTATGGAATCAAGATGGAGGGTGTGACCCAGTCTCCACAACTTTAACTTGCCTTGCAAAATGTTGATCCTTATAAACATACACATACCATACTTAATGGTAGCTCTGGCTTCTTCCAGCAACCATTCTTCTCTGTGGTCCTCAGTTTCTTCCTACATCCATCTTTTGAAAAATGGATATTTTTGTCCAAATTCTTTCTGAGCCCTGCATCTGATCATGCATTCCTCTTTACTACTCTTAGGTATACTTAGACCAGAGGCCTGACTTGGGGTGGCCAGGTCTGGTCAAGCCAGTCTTGTTTGTTCTAGACAGGAAAACTGCAGTCCATCCCTACACTCATTACCATTTCTCTTGAGTCCTGCACAGTCTCTAATGGTTCACTTGCTGTTAGGATCACTGGTAGCCCAGTCTCACTACCAGTTGCCTTACTCAGCAGTTCATGTTCTTTTTCTACTTGCTCTGACCAGAAGCAGATAGCTGGTTCAACCTCTGACACTGTCCATTCCTCATTAATTTCTGAGGCAGTCACAACCCATTGTAAGGCTTTTTCAATCTCATACTCAATCAAGCTTGGACTACGGCCTGCTGCCCATGGATCCAGTCTCAATTTCTGGCTGGTCCTTCTCAACCTCTTCCTGGGATGAAAAGTTCATCTCTGCCTTCCACTACGAGTCTCCATCAGTCACACCCTCAAAGAATTCTCACAAACACCTGTGTTTCGTCCTGCTTGCATGCAGCTGTCTTCTGTAATGTGCAGGTTGAGCCCTCACCAAGTGTCCACGTTGGAGCCAGACATACAGTTTTAGTATTTGCTTGTACAGTACCAATGTCCATGCTCATGCCATACTGTTTTCTACAGTCCTTGCAATGTGGAATCATCAGAACATCTCTCCCTGTTTTAATGCAGACTACACACACACATTTATAGGAAAATTCGGCAGGGCAACAGTAGCTGGTGCTCCTTTACATCCATAAAGTTGTTCAGACTGTAGAAAATCTCTCTAGCTGCGTTATCCAGATCGGATACCCTTTCCTCTTACTAGCCATACTGTTCTGCAGAATCACGCACAAGTCTAAGGTTACTGATCTGCTTTACTGCACACTGACACACTTGGTTTGAATTTTTTAAAGAAAATGTCTCTTTCTGTGCTAAAGCCTGCTGCTCGATATCTCCCCCCAACCCCCAATTCCAAACTTTGGTAACACTCTGGTGGATTTTGCTATCTGGGCCCTGCTCTGTCATGGTGCTTCTCAGTTTGTTTACGTTGCTTTTCATCTAGGCCCCCTGCCCCCAGCCTGGCTGCTAATTTTCTTTCTTTATCACCAAGCCACTCTCTATTTTGCTCTCAGTTTTCTCTTGCATAGCACTTTACTCCATTTCTCAGACATTTGTTATTTGACTCAAAATCCTGTTTACTCTGCTCAGTCTTTAAACTCTTAAACACACTTAGCAACCTTATTTAGTACTGGACTAATTAACACAGCTTTGTTGCTTGCACTAGATTCAGCTACTAGTTCAGTCCTTGTTCTCTGTTCAGAACTTTGTTTGCTTTGCTCAAACACTAACTGCCCAGTGTATTTTGCTTGTCTGCCAGACATTCACTGGAGAACCTGCAGAAGTAGCTGGTTCCCTACTGATGCTGTGCTGACCTGATGACACTTTCTTTGCTTCTGGGTGGTAGCCTGACAACTTCCACAATGCACAAACCAGTGGTAGGTACCAGAGCGATTGCTATATGGGTGAGGCCCGATTTAAAAGTTTACACTGTTTAGTTATTCTATTGAAAGAAGTCATCCAAATTCAGCCATGCCACTGCTGCTCAGCATAATGCCTTGCACACTCTCTCTCCCTCTTCCTCCTTGAACTCTGAGCAAGTCCAGAGCTCTAGCCAGGGGGTGGGGCTTGCGCACCAGACCAACCGCTCAAACACCATGCACATGAGCTGGAAGCTCTCTCTTCTTCTCGTACAATGTGATCCTCAAGTTGGGGGAACAATTTTAATCTGCAAAAACAAATATTTTCCTTGGCTTGGAATTTTACAGTTTGGCAGCACTTTCTCTGCAATTTAAGAAAATTTGTAAATTCCTTTATTGATATCAACACTGTAATCCACAAGCACTTGAAAACATTTGTAATCCACAGAAAAAAATGTTCTTTTGCCCAAAATCAGAGGGAACTTTGCAATTTTGACAATTTAACAGTCTTTTAAGCACTTTTTAACAGGGTTCTCACTCTCATTTAAAATAGTTTTTTGCATCAACTTCTCAGCAAAACAGCAGAAAGCAGCAATTTTTTTCTACAGAAAATCACAGTGCAGCAGATGTTTGGATGGCATTTTCCTTGCCACAATTTAACTTTTCCTCACAATGACTCCTGGTATGGTGCACTACCACCAGACAGAAAGACCACAGACATGGCCTCTGCACTTGCACTGGTATGGCAACTTTGTCTTCTCCCCCAAGATCTTCAGATAGCCCCCAGTTTTGCAACCCTTACCATGGTCAGCAGCAGCATTGTGCAACCAGGAGCCCCCTACTTGTTACACAGACAAGGCAACAAACCACAAGTTGGCAGAAAATAAGTATCACCTCTGGCATTAGGGTAAATACTTGGCTCGGGCATCTAAGAGATCGGGGGGTTAGAGCACAAAATAATATTTATGTTTACTCAGTCTGGGAGAGAGGTACCAGGGCTATGCTGTGTCTACTATCTGAGGGGTCCACATAACATTCGCTTTGACTCACAGGTGTATTGTCCACAACCAAAAATCTGGATTGTATTCATGGCTTTATTTCTGACAAGATGTTAAGCAGAATTAGGGTGGTCCCCTAAGTTTGTACTGTCCAGGACAGATGACACAGCTTGCAGTTGAAGAAACATTTTTTTCACACAGAAACATAAGCAGTACTGTACATTCCAACATGAACCTTTTCCAAAACATGAACTATCTACCCCTTTTCTTAGGGATCTCTGGATTTCTGACCAAGTGTACATATAGTGGGAATTGCCACTCACTTAACTCGAAACACCTGATGAGATGGACCATTGTTAACATCTTCAGGCAACTGTACCTATCTGGTAACCAGTTAGCTATGAACTGTGACTGTAAGTGAGCTTCTGCCCACCCTGGCCCCAGTCATACTATGCCATTACATTTAGGACACACAAAACTGAATCCTTCAATCCCTCCTGGATTGCTAAAGGCATCCATATCTTCATTATACTTTAACAGGACATATCTGCAGTGAACTGGGTCCTGAGTGTCTAATCTAGCTATCGTAGGGGCACATACAACACCAGACAACCCAAAAGTCTCTCAAATGCTCACTGTGTTCATGGTGTGGTATTCTCTTTCTTACAGGCATTTGACAACACTTCAGCAAATGTTCTTTCCTCAAAGTCCATAGCTTTTACAGAAACTCTTAGTCTCTTTCCTCTGGGCAGCTGTGGCAATGTTCAATCAATCAATCAGGGGGTTGTCCCTTAGAACCACCAATTTCTCAGTCCCTTCGCACATTTTGAGTGAAAATGAACCCACTGGGGTTCCACTGGTCACAGGTATCCACCACTTCTTAAGGCAACACAGTTTCACACACTAGGGTGAAAAAAAAAGATGACCAGTGGTCCTTCACCCAGCCCCAGGGTGGCTGTCAGGCATCTCTTGCCCTCTGCTGGACAGAGAGCTCCTTTCTCTTCACTTTCCAAACTGGAACACACACTCTGAACCCCCCAAAATTCTAAACTGCTTCCCCTGCAGCTGAGCCAGACAGCTGATGCTGCTGTGACAGTTCTAAATGACAGCACTCATTCTCTGCCTAGGTAAACAATGAGGTAATGTCAGAGAGTTTCTAAAATCCCTCTACGTGTTGCTCAGAGATCTACCTGTTCTAATACTGATGGGATTCTAGTAACCCCAGGGAACTGGGTGGTTACATTTTTATAATGCAAATGTGGTGTGAACAAGGGCATTTAAGAGGCCGATTAAATGGAGGGGGGACTGATGGACCCTTTGAGCTGTGGGAGCAGCTGTACTGGAGGCTCTGATGGTTTATTCTGGTTAGTGGAATGTGGGGGGGGCAGCACCATGGTATCACTGTGGATTGCAGTTCATATACTTATGTAACCCCTACCCAGGTATGCAGTTTCTATCTTGACAGCTGTACCTGGTGGGTGGGGTTCAGGGAGGAATATGTCACTCAGCACATAGGCTAGGTTTGGCTACTCTGCACAGGGGCACCCAAGTAACTCCAGACAAAGGAAGCAATAACTGTAATGTCCAATACCAGAAGTGGGATTCTAAAGTGTGGCTTTTATTCACATCCAACAGAATAAACAAAGCATAGAATGGACCCCCACGGGGCTACGCTCCTGGTAATGCAGATTCAAGGATACCAGAACACACATACTCAACACTTTAGCCCTCAGGCTCTGAAACACACTGGGCACACAGCCCAAACTTGTACACTGCTCTGAGTTTTCCCTGGCTCGGCTCCCTTGCCAGCCACTTGGACCTTTCCATATAGCATGGAAACATTTACTGGTGGCTCCCCAAACCACCTAAGAGCACTTCTGCTCCACAAGGGAATCTTCCTCATCAATCTCACATCTGGGTACTTTCTTCAAGCACTGGCCAAGTACCTGAGAGAAAGCAATAGGTGTCCCAGAGCAAATCCATAGAGGTGAATTTGGTTACTACTGATGGGGGGGGGGTCTCCCACCTCTCGCTCCCACAATTCATACCTGGCCATTTCTCTGGACTGTAACACCTCATCCTTTAAAACACTTTGCTGTGTAGGTTCTTTTAAATGTATTTCACATTCACTCTACTGCCTTGACTTCCCATTTGTGCTGGACTTGAACATACTTATTAAGCGGCTTTGTCCATTACTCTATACCCCCCACAGAGTCAAGCAGTCCAATCCCCACAACTTACAAACTGTACTTGGCTGTCTTTTCCTGACCCCGCAGTAACAGTCCCTTTGGTTTCATCATGATTCAGGTGAAAACACATGGCCCTTTAGCAGAGCGAACTCACCCTTCAGTTGCAGGTGCCCCACAGGAGTTTCCTCCTCAAGGAACTCTCTTCCAGAGCTTCTGGTTCCTCAGCACGAATTTAAACAGGCAGATTCTTCCCCTTAGCTGGACCAAGGGGGTTGCCCCTGGAAGCAGACTGATACCTTCCCCCCATCCCCACAGGGATGGGGCCCTGAACTATTGAAAGCAGTCTTCACCACTTCAATATGCAGTTCTTGTGTTCTTCTTCAGGTGGAAACACACACATAAAAACAAAAAGTAGCTCTTTAACAGAGCTTAGAGTTCTGAAGGCCTGCACTCAGCAGAGCACCTCTGCTGTACTATACAGACTCTCTCAGACTGACTTCAAATTCCCCAATGTTTTACTCTAACCTCCAACTGCAACATTCCAGTGTGGCTTATGTAACTGCGACAGCTCTAAATGATGTCATCCCTCAGTCTCAGCTGAGACCGAGAACAGAGTGAGACAGTGTGAAACCCATTTAACTGGAGTTTCACAAGCTGCCTTCCCTGCCTACCACTAGGTCTTACTGGAATTCTAGGAGCCCCGGGTAACGGGGGGTTACACTTACGAAGGGGGTAAACTGTCTACCACCAAGCATAGCCTCTATTTAGATGCCTCTGCTTTTCTTGAGGAAGGTGGGCTGGATTGCTGCAGGAGTGTGGCTCCTCTAAGGATGTTCCCCATTCCTGAGGGGGGGTGCACTGGATCACCACTGTGTGCCACTTCTGTCTCCACTGCTGCAGAGGACCAGGATGGTCCACCTCAGCAGACCGCTGGTTGGGACCCTGCTGCCCCTGATGGATGACCAACATGACCTGCCTTGGTGGCTGGCAGCTGGATGGCACTGGCATCTACTCCCCTCACCCTCTGCAAATCAAACACATTGGTATGGCTGTAGTGGAGAAAAGCAGGTTCTGGGAGGTGTGTCAGGAGTGAGCTGATGAGGCGTCTGGAAAGGAGACCGTAACTAATGGTGGCTGATCTGGCTGAGGATGGAGGTCTGGCAGCAGCAGAGTGGCTGTGTTTCTTAGGAGCTCCCTGAACCAAGTGCTATTCATATTTTTCATATTTAAAATATATATTTTTCTTTTATGTCAATTGTGGCGATTGCGAAAGAGAACAATGTTGTCCCCAGGAAGGTGTAACATTTGTTTGACATATGTTGATTGGGAATCGGGACAGTCATCACATTCCTTTTGTGATTGGTTAAATCTGATGTAGTACTATGGAAACATAGAAAAGTACAGTTACATAAGAACTTACCGTAACAGTAGATCTTTGAGAGGAGCTCTTGCAGCAGGCTATCACAATTAGGACTATGCCGCAGGCACTAGGACCACATGGAAAAACTTCTACCAGCAATCCAAGCTGGGGACCGCCCCCGACGCCGGCTCTGCCCCGACATTGGTCAGGGTACAAGAGGGGGCGGACCCAGCTCCACCTCAGTTCTCCCGCCAGTACCCAGCAGATGGCCTGACAAGAGAAGGAGATGAAGCCCATCCTAGAGGAGAGAAGAGAAGACACCTGCACACTCCGAGGGGGAAGGTGGGAGGGAAAACTGCACCTGCTGCAAGAGCTCCTCTCGAAGATCTACTGTTACGGTAAGTTTTTATGTAACTGTACTATCTTACTTCGAGATAGAGCTCTTGCAGCAGGCTATCACAATTAGGACTGAGTCCCAAGCAGTTACCCAGCAAAGAGGCAGGCAGCCCCGGGAGGAGGGATATACGGAATCCAGAGACCATCAGGACAAGAGTCCTTGTAGAACCGCTAGGCCAAAGCCAGCACGGAGTCTGAAGACGATATCCAAGCTGTAATGCTTGATAAAGGTATGCACCGAATTCCAGGTCGCAGCCGCACAGATGTCCTGAATGGCGACATTCCGCATCGCGGCCAAAGAAGCAGAAACACCCGTAGTGGAGTGACCCTGTACCGGACCCAGTAGGGGCTTGTCATAGTGTTCGTAACAGAACGAAATGCAATGGACTAACCATTTGGAAATAGTCTGCTTGGACACCGGCTGACCCAAGCGATGTGGCGCAAAGGCCACAAAGAGTTGCTCCGATTTACGGTGTTGAACCGTTCTACTGAGGTAATACCACAGGGACCTGTGAACATCCAACGTGTGGAGGAGAACCTCCCCTCTATTGGAGGGAGAAGGAAAATAAACAGGAAGGTCAACCAACTGGTTGAGGGTCAACTCCGAGACCACTTTCGGAAGAAACTTAGGATTAGTTCTGAGGGAAACTCGTTGCTCATGAAAAACCAAATAGGGCTCTTTACACATCAGAGCCTGCAGCTCGGAAACTCTTTGAGCAGAAGTATGCAACCAAAAAACAAACCTTCCAAGATAAATACTGCAGCTCACATGTCGCTGCAGGTTCAAATGGGGGAAGGGTGAGCTTCTCCAACACGAAAAGGAGGTCCCAGGGTGGGATAGGGTCCCTGACGGGAAGCCGCATGTGTAGGACCCCCCGAAGAAAGGTGCGAGCCACATCCAACTAGGCTAAGGCTCTGTCACCTACCAGAGCATGGTAGACAGAGATCGCCCAGAGGTGCACCTTTATGGATGAATGGCTCAGGCCGTTTTCATACAAGGAGAGGAGGTATTGCAAAGCAGAGTTCACAGAGCACGTGACTGGGTCCAAATGGAGAGGCAAGGCCCAAAGGCAAAACCACTTCCACTTCATGGCATAAGCCAAGTGAGTAGAGGGCTTGCATGCAGAAGCCAAGACCTCAGCTACTTCCGGGGAAACCCCGTATCGAGTCAGTGCCACGTCTGAAGGAGTCAAGCATGAAGGTGCAGGGATCAAAAATCCGGGTGGACCAGAGAACCCTGGTCCTGGGACAGCAGTTGCGAGCATAGGGGCAGCGGGAGAGGAGGTTCTAGGGACAACCGCTGCAGAAGTGGGAACCAAATTTGTCAGGGCCAGTAGGGTGCTACAAGGATCATGCGTGCCCCCTCGGCCTGCAACTTGAGCAGGACCCCCTGGATGACAGGGAAGGGTGGGAAGGCATAAAGAAATCTCCTGGCCCAACAAAGGGACAACGAGTCTGGCCAGAAAGCACCAGGCGCGGGCTCTCGTGAGCAAAAGCGTGGCAGCTTGGTGTTGCGTAGTGATGCAAAGAGATCCAGCTCGGGCACGCCCCACCTGCCGAAGAGGCAATCTGCCATGGACTGCAGTAATTCCCACACGTGTGCTCTGGCCCATGACCTGCTGAGATCGTCGGCCAGACTGTTGAGGGCTCCCGGAACGTGAACCGCTGATAGACAGATGCCCCGTTCCAGTGCCCAGTACCAGACTCTCATCGCCTCCCGGCAAAGAGGATAGGAATGAGTGCCTCCCTGCTTGTTGAGATAGAAGACGACCACCATGAGAAGAGAGCCGGGAACCAGGTCCTCTTGAAACGCCTGAAGGGCGTAGAGGATCGCTCGCATTTCCAGGACATTGATATGGAGACTCTTCCTCGGTTGACCAGACTCCCTGCGTGCGGTGACCACCGAGATGAGCCCCCCAACCCAGGTGTGAGGCATCCATTGTCAGCATTTGACCTGGAGGCTCCAGATGAAAAGGGACCCCCTTGTCTAGATTGTCGGGGTCCATCCACCAAAGCAGCGTTCTCCTGACTGGCTCCAAGATCAGGACTACGGCGTCCAGGTCATCGGAGTATTGATCCCACTGCACCCTGAGCATCCATTGTGGGATTCTTATGTGGAGGCAGGCCAGGGATATCACTGGGATGGCCGCCACCATGTGCCCCAGAAGACTGAGGAAGTTCTGAGCCGGAACTCGAGGTGCTACGGAAATCCGTTCCGCCAAACTTCTCAAGTGAAGACCCCTGTCCTGAGGGAGGAAAGCTCTGCCTCGGACGGAGTCCAGAGTCGCTCCAATGAAGGAGGGGCATCAGCTGGGCTCCGGGGATGACTTCTTTATGTTCAGGGTGATCCCCAGGTCTCGGAAGAGAGTATAGGCATCTCCAAGAGAGCGCAGGAGGCCGTCCCGTGACGGGGCTGTCAGCAGCCAGTCATCAAGGTAAGGGAAGACATAATGGCCTGAGCGCCTGAGAGCCGCAGCCACCACTGCTAGGCACTTGGTGAAGACTCGCGGAGTGGAAGAGAGGCCGAACGGGAGCACCCGGAATTGGTAATGCTCCCGGAGGAAGTAGAACCTCAGATACATCCTGTGGGGAGGAAAGACCACGATATGCATGTACGCATCCTGCATGTTGAGCGAACAGAGCCAATCCCCTTGTTGCAGCAGAGGGAAGAGACTTTGGAGAGTCACCATCCTGAACTTCTTGTACTCTATGAAAGATTTAAGGGACGAGGTCCAGAATGGAGTGAAGGTCCCCGTCTTTTAGGGATCAGAAAGAGAAGGAATAAAACCCGTGACCCCACTGCTCCATGGGAACTCGCTCTATCACTCCCTTTTGCAGGAGGGCCTGAATTTCTCCTTCCAAAAGTGGAACGTGTGAAGGAGGATAACGGGAGAGCTTTGGTGGAGCATTGGGAGGGAACTCCATGAACTCCAGCGTGTGTCCTCTCCAAATGACGTCCAAGACCCATTGATCTGTGGTAATAGAGCTCCACTCTTCGAGGTGAAGGGAGAAGCGGCCCCCGACCAGCTCCCCCTGGACGTCCAACCACGGAGGGGGGCGGAAGGGAGTCATTGGGCGGAACTGGGGGTGGGAAGAGAGGCCTGGGAGGACTTGGGCCCATGGCCAGAGGGTCCACCAGACTGCTGGTTTCTGGACCTCCAGCAGAAGCCACCTCTCTGTCCCTGCTGGGAACCACAGGCTGAAGCTTGAGTGCCTGAGGACTTCCGAAAAAGCCGACGGTGATGGGGGCGTCGCTGGTTGCCACGGTACAACTGGCGGACCGACCAGATAGACTTGCCCGATTCCTGGAGATGTGAGATCAGATTCTCTGTCTCCTGCCCAAATAAGATGGTACCCTGAAACGGCAGGTCATGGATACCGGACTGCAGATCTTGGTGGAAGCCCGAAAGCCTCAACCAGGCATGGCACTGGAGACAAACCCCGGAAGCAGCAGCTCTGGCCGGCGTATCTGCGGTATCATAGGAAGCCCTCAAGACATGAGTGCCAATGTCCGAGCCTGACTGCAAGAGGGTCAGGAGCTCCATCAGTTTCTCGGAGTCTGGCATGGCCTGTACCAGCTCGAGACCCCGCTCCCATAATGCGTTCTGGAACTGCACCATGTGCGTGAGGAAGTTCAAGGATCTAATGGAGCAAGTGGAGGCAGAGTAAACCTTCTTGCCCACCTGATCCAAATAATGGGACTCCAAGTCGGGAGACTGAGAGCTGAGGTGACGCGGCTGTCGAGACTTGTCATGAGCAGCCGTGATCATGGAGGAGTCCACCTGAGGGTGCTCAGCTAGAAAAGGCTCTGCCCTCGGCGCCTTGTAAAGCCTGTCCGACTTCTTGGGGACCGCTGGGATGGAGGCTGGGCACAGCCAGGTGGATCTAGTCAGGTCCTGAAAGGTATCCACCAGAGGAGGAATGACCAAAGACTTTGGCTCCTTCTGCCTCAGGTACTTGGCCAATCTCCGGTGTTCCGGGTCCAGGTCTTCTGTGTCCCACTGATTAGAATCCTGGATATGCTCATGGCGTCCAGGAGCGTGGGATCGTCTGGAGGCGGCGAGGATGTCCTTCTCCTCAGGGGCGCTTAAGGCTGAGGGAGGAGGAAGAGGATGAAGATGCAGAGGAGGACCGACTATCTGATTTAGAATGGTCTGGATCTGCCTCATGGCCGATGCCTATGCTGAGGTCGGTACGCAGGGGACCGACGGCAGTCTGAAGGCCGATGACGGTCCGAAGACCGATGGCGGTCCGAAGGCCGACTGCGGTCCCTGGACCGGCGATAGAGCGAAGACCGACGGTCAGGGGACCGACGTCGGGAACCGTCCCGCCGAGCGCGGGAAGGGCTCCGAGAAGGAGACCACAACCGACGTCGGTCAGTGGGATCCAAGGAGCGACGTCGGTGGTCCTGAGATCGAGCTCGGGAACAAGCCCTAGAAGGGGGTGAAAAATGGCACTCCGGGGACCTCAACGGGGAGGCCTCGCCCTCCGGCTGTGGTTCACCCGCGGAATCAGGTACCGGTGTCTGGGCCGGCGACGGGGTGGTATGTTGGTGGACCTGCCCCCACCAGAACGAAAAAAGTTGTTTCAGCTTGTCCTTGGAGAATATGTCTGCCGCCCGCTGCAGGAAGGAAGATTCAGGCACGGCGGGACGCGAGGGCGAGCTATCATGTAGGCCCAGGTGGGAGGAGGACTTGGGTGACGGGAACGTCGACAGAGGAACGACCGACCCGGGTCACTTGCCCTGACCCGGCGTCGGTACCAGGACCGGCAGCGGGGTGACAACAGGGGCCCCGGAGAGTCCTGCAGCTCTGGAGGTGCACCTTCAGCAGGCAGTGCCGGTGCCGTAGACGGTAGGGCCGAAGCAGGTACCGCTACGGACTTAGAGGTGACCTCAAGCGGGGTCACCTTAGGCTTGGATGGCAGCTCCCCCGACAGACCGGCCTTAGCCTGGGAAGAGCGCTGCGACTCACCCGAGCCCGAGGGACGGGCCTGTTTCGGGGAAGGTCGCGACCGCGATTGGGACAGAGACTGGGACCAGTGTCGGGACCGACTGCGCTCTTTGCTGTGGCACTTCTTCTCCTTCTTCTTCCCCTCAGAGGAGTGCAGGTCCATCTTTTTCTCCAATAGATAGGCCTTCAGGGCCTTCAGGCGTCGGATGCGGGTCCGGCTCGTGAATGCTTGGCAGTCGGCGCAGGAAGCTGTGTCGTGGTCCGGGCCCAAGCAGAAAACACACCGCCGGTGACCATCTTTGGCGGGAATTTGCTGGCTGCACTCGCACTTATTGACGTGTTTGGGGGAGAGAGAGATGCCCGGGAAGACATGGAACACCCGTAGGACTTGACAGCAAGCATCAGCGTTGGATCGGCTACTGACAGCAGGCGAGAAAAGGTGATGAAAAGCCAGAAAAACCGAGCGCATAAACAGAGACGTACAGGCGTCGGTAACGGTAACTCGGCAGGAAGAACGGAAGAAAATCGTTGAAAACGAAGAGAGAATCTTGATTGAAGATAAATTTCGCTGGTGAATCACAAGCAGTAGCTCTTCACGTGCGTGGTACGCGGTGGGAAAGAACTGAGGTGGAGCTGGGTCCGCCCTCTCTTGTACCCTGACCGACGTCGGGGCGGGCCCAGCGTTGGGGGTGGTCCCCAGCTGGGATTGCTGGTAGAAGTTTTTCCGTGTGGTCCTAGTGCCTGCGGCATAGTCCTAATTGTGATAGCCTGCTGCAAGAGCTCTATCTCGAAGAAAGATCATAGAATTTGACAGCAGATGATTACTGCTTCGCCCACCCGGTCTGCCCATTTCTCTACCTACTGGATAAGCTGCAGATTCTAGTTAACCAGCAGCCTACTTCTTCCTACCCCCAACCCCTAGAATTGCCTTATGACTGTCCCATGCATTCTTGAATTCCACCACTGTTTTTGACTCCACAACCTCCTCAGGAAGGCTGTTCCATGCATCCACAACCCTCTCCATGAAAAAATACTTCCTCACATTACCTCTGAGCCGTTCCTCCTCTAGCTTCAAATAGTGGCCCTTGTTCTTGCACACACCTTTTTCTGAAAGATGCTACCCTCTTGGACTTTGTTGATTCCCTTGAGGTACTTGAAAGTTTCTATCATGTCCCCCCTCTCCCTCGTTGAGGCTATACATATGAAGCTCCTTAAGTCTCTCTCGATAGGTCTTCTAGTGCAGACCCTGCACCATTTTAGTTGACCTCCTCTGGACTGCCTCCATCCCGTCTATGTCTTTGCGGAGATTGGGTCTCCAGAACTGCATGCAGTACTCCAGATGGGGTCTCACCAGCTGTAGGTACAGAGGGATAACAACTTCCCGTTTTCTACTGGTGATGCCTCTCCCTGTGCATCCCAGTATCCCCCCAGCCCTCCTTACTGCCCTCTCATATTGTTTGCTCACCTTTAGGTCATCTGATACAACTACCCCCAGGTCCCTTTCCATTTTTTTTGTTCTTAGTATCTCACCCCACATTGTGTACTCTTGACCTGGGTTGGTGTTTCCCAGGTGCTTTACTTTGCACTTCTTAGCATTGAATCAAAGCTGCCATGCATTTGACCATTCCTCCAACCTTGCCAAGTCCCTTCTCATCCTTTCCACCCCACCTTGTGTATCAACTTTGTTGCAGATCTTTGTGTCATCTGCAAAGATACATACTTTTCTTTCCAGTCCCTCTGCAATGTCTCTTATAAAGACACTGAAGAGGACCAGTCCTAGTACTGGACCCTGTGGTACCCCACTAGTAACCCCCCTTTCTTCAGAGTGGAATCCATTTACTATTACCCTCTGTGTCCTGTTCTCCAGCCAGTTCTTTACCCAGGCTACCATCTTGGGACCCACTCCCAGGCTGGCCAACGTGTATATTAATCTTTTGTTTGGGACTATGTCAAATGCCTTGCTAAAGTCTTAGTAGGCCATGTCCACAGCCACTCCCTGATCTACTACTTTGGTCACCCTGTCAAAGAAATCTATTAGATTTGTCTGACATGACTTTCCCACTGTGAATCTATGCTGCCTTGGGTCCTGTTCTCCTCTGGCCTCTAGGTACTCAACAGTTCTTTCCTTCAGAAGTGATTCCATCATTTTCCCAATAACTGAGGTTAAACTAACAAGTCTGTAGTTTCCTGCTTCTGCCCTGCTCCCACTTTTGTGAAGTGGAACATCTGCTCTCCTTCAGTCATCAGGTACCACCCAATCCTCCCATAATTTATTAAAGAGGGTAGTCAGTGGTGTCACTAGTTCTACCCTTAGTTCTTTTAGAATTCCGGGATGAATCCCATCAGGCCCCATTGCTTTGTCCACCTTCAGTTTTAAGAGTTCCTTCAGAACCCTTTCTTCTGTAAATGGGCTGGTATCAACCCCCGTATCCAGAGTGTTTCTATTGTTTGGTTTAGGTACCTCCCACTCTTCATTTGTGAATACTGATCAAAAATATTTGTTTAGTATCTCTGCCTTTTCCTAGTCACCCTCTGCCCCCCCTTATTAAGCCTCACTATCCCTCCCTTGGTCTTCCTTTACTCCCTGGTGTACCTATAAAAGGTGTATCCCCCTTCTTAACTATATTTCTAACAATTGTTGTGAGTGCCTTTTGTGGTATCTGATCTTGAAGACCTGCTGTAGGTGTAATTTCTGTGCATTTTGGCTCCTTTGGTTACTTTTTTTTTGTTGTTAAACATTAAGCTTTTCTAGTGATGTATGTCTAATATACTGTACAATAGACATCCAATTTTACGGCGCCTGCTGATTTTTTATGTGTCACATCTTTTGAATTTGTTGATCTGTTGTGGCAGACTATGAATGGTGTGTTGCTGTGACTGTGTCTGTTTAAAGAACGTTCTAGGCTGCTAATTTCTATTATAAAATGGGAAGAGAAAATCCTACTTTTTGATTGGTTGTTACATGTGCATCATATCTGTTTAAAGAATAGGTAAAAACAAGTTCAGAAAAGCAGGACCTCAGTACAGAAATTAAAAATCAGTGAACTGTTAGAATACTGAGGTTTGAAATGCCACCATTTATTCTATACCACTGGCGAGATAAATATTCACCAAACAGCCAGCAGTAACCATTGTTTTGACAAAGTACCAAAGCATCAGGAAGAGATGTTACACACGTAAATTCAAATAAAAAGTTCTAACTCCTCCCATTCTTTGAGCTGCTGAAAACTCCTAACATTGTGGTATGGCCAAAATACATGACTGCTCCCGTCGCTTCTTACAAAATCCTGTTCCAGCCAATATTGTAGTAAAAAGAAAATCAGTACTCACTCAGTAAAGTAATTCTTAGTATTGAAATTGTACCTAAATAAAATCCGTACCACTTATCCAAGTCCCTGCCCACTCCTGCTGCAGTCCCTGCTGCCATCAGTCATAGTCCCATAAACGAAACAATCAGTTTTCTGAATCTCCTGTTACCCGCTCGTTTCCTGATAGACTTTTTTTTTGGGGTGGAGGAGGTAGAAGTACAGATGGTACCTCCTCTATGGCTCCTCGGTCCCACCTCCTCCTGCTGTGCTAAACCACTGTAATCAGTCGCGGTTCAAAATAAAACAGTATTACATTAGCTCTCTCTCGCCATCAGTTCCCACAATAGCAGCCATCTCACACACACAGGGATTCAGGGATAGTGCTGGCAACAAAATGAAACCAGTACTACAGATGGCAGTAAAGGACAACATTTGTATGTGATGGGGAGATCCAGCCACTCTAGAGGACTGACCTTTTCTTAAATCTGTTGTAACAGTTCTATTTCTTAGCCTAATCTATCCTTTACAATTTCAAGTCCATAAGGTTGGCCACCTATGGGCACCCCTTCCCCTTTCTGGACTATGCTATAGTGTTCTCTTAATTTCTCTTTTCCCTCTCAGGTCCTCTTACAGGGAGGTTATTGTGGTGATCTCTGACCTGATGTAAAACAGGCTGCGTTTCTCATTGTTGGATTTAGTATGCAATAGCACTATGTCATAAAATACCTTTATATATACACCTTATGTGTATGAAACCTGTAAATGTTGAAAATACCACAGCACCAGGTGTTTTTGATAAAGGTAAAAAGTTACTAGGGAACTGTATTATAAAAATTAAGTTAGTTGTATTATTTAAAATGCGTGTAAATTACATATTATTTGAGAGGCCCTTTTGCACCGTGCATTCCTGCTTTAAGCTGAACAAGCCTAAAATTTCATAGTGATTTGCATATATATCCCACTGCATTATGAGGTATGTGTGATGTTGTGTGTCTTTGAAACTTGGCTTTATTGCCAATGCCCTTCAGGGTAACCCTCGCTTCAGTGCTTCGGCACTGAGGTTCTCTGTCTTTAGCTTGTTTTTGAGTTTTTCTTTTTTGAGCTCCCCATCACCCAAACACACAAGACCAACACAGGGATGAAATCATTTTCTCAAAAGAGATAGATCAGTAGATGCTGACTAAGTGCAGAGGAAGGACATACAGAGTCTGTTGCTGCAAACTGATGTATTGAAGAAGGGATACACCTGTGCTTAAGATTATCTCCTGTGTTTTAAATAAACATCACACAAGGACTGTGTGTTGAACCTGAAGTTCGGTATCTGGTCCATCTGTTATCCCACAACCCCTCCACAGATTTGGTGTCTGAATGTAGGAACACGCCACAGCCTTACCACTGGTATGAGCATACTCCATCCCTCACCTATGCACCCGTGATCGCTCAGCCTTACCCCTCATCTCTTATACATCATATGAAAAGAAAGCCCAACCTTATGCAAAACACACATGGGAGGTTCAAATGGCTTAAAACTTCCTTAATTCACTGCATGTTCATGCTACTGCTACTCTCCGGCAATATACACCCGAATCCAGGCCCCACTGGGCTGGACCAGGTCCAGGAAACCACTAGGGGAACACTGAAGCTGGCCTCCATCAGTATATAAAGGCCCAGATATTCAAACTGTGCCAGTCTGAGGCGCAAGCCCCTGCGCTGCTCAAAATAGTTGCGCAGGGGTGTGGCCGGGGTGATATTCAAAGGAGTTGCGCTGTTGAGCAACTCCTTTGAATATCAGTCCACAGCACGCGCGCGTAAGCGCGCAGTGGAACTTCTTGCTTCTACGCCAAGTTGCCAAGTTGAGCATTCAACTGCGGTGGCGCCAAGTACCATTGCGCCATGCAGAATTCCCGATATTCAAAGGTGACATGCAAATGGGGCATAATTTATGCAAAGGCGCAGGGGCCATTTGCATCTGTGCTTCATTGCATGCCATTTGCATGTAGGTGCGCCGATCCGGACTTGCTCCTGGCCACCCTGCCAGGCAGCAGCCGTCGGGACCGGCGCTTACTGCAGCCGATCGCGGGCATCACAGTTATGCCCCCCCACCTCCCACAGCCCGATCGCGGGCATCACAGTTCATGCCCCACACCTCCCACAGCCCGATCGCGGGCAGAACACCCCATATCGCCCCCAACATCACCCACAGCCCGATCGTGGGCAGAACCTGTAAACCCCCAGTGCCCGATCGTAGGCAGAACCTGTATAACCCCAGTGCCCGATCGCGGGCAGAATGTAACCCTCCCCCCAACCAGAATAACTCCCTGGTGGTCCAGTGGACGTAAAGCCAATCCAAGGGCAGAATGTCCTAGCAGAACCCCCAAACATCTCCCTGGTGTCTGAGTGCCCCCACCCACCCACGAAGCCCCTCCACCCGCTCCCAGCGGCGGGCGACAGCATCCACCCGCCTGCCGCCCGCCGCCCGCCCGACTGACTGTCCGGTAGGGCTGCCGCCCATTGGTGCAGAGCTACAGCCAATGGGCGTGCAGCCCATACCGTACATGACAGTCCAGATTTGTGAATGATCATTCACAAATCTGGACTGCTCTACTGGCTAGCTGCCCATTGGCTGTAACTCTCGCAATACGTCCGCAATCAATCGGCTCAGCGGGCAGCGAACGAGGCGGGTGGGATGCTGTCGCCCGCCCGGCTGCGGGGGCGGGGTGGAGAGCTTCGTGGGTGGGTGGGGGCACTGACACCAGGGAGATGTTTGGGGGTTGTGCTGTGACATTCTGCCTGATCGGGCTTACGGGTCCACTGGACCACCAGGGAGTTATTCGGGTTGGGGGAGGGTTACTTCTGCCCGCGATCGGGCACTGGGGGTTTATACAGGTTCTGCCCACGATCGGGCACTGGGGGTTTATACAGGTTCTGCCGCGATCGGGCACTGGGATTTATACAGGTTCTGCCAGATCGGGCTGTGGGATGTGTGGGGGGACATCTGCGTGTACTGCCCGCGATCGGGCTGGTGAGGGCACAGGGAGGCGAGTTGGGGGCCAGCCAGGGTGGCAGCTGCTGTGTTGCACCCTGCAATGCAGCAGCTCACCTGTGGGTGGCCCTCGACTTAAGCCTTTTTTGGCTCAAGCGTGCGGGCGCAGCTTGGGGTTCTTGCATGCACAACTCTAGCAACCCGACTGAATGTCGGGTTGCGCGGGTTGTGCATGGATTCTCCCCTCCTGTTGAGCATGCATTCATTTGCATTGCTCTCTTAGCATAACCTGGTGCCAGTGGCGTGGCCTCCTGCTGGTGCTCGCAGAATGGCGCATTTTGGACTTGCGCATGGCGCAACCCTGTTGCGCATGGCGCAACCCTTTTGAATATCTGGGCCCTAGTCTCTTACCTAAATTTGACCAACTACAAGTTTGGGTCCACCAGCAATACCCTGATGTCCTCACCCTCACAGAAACGTGGCTCAGCCCTAAAATTCCCTGACTCTGTGCTCTACCTAAATGGCTACACCATCTTTTGGAATGACAGGCTAAGTAAAAGGGGGTTGTCTGGTTTACCTAAAAGGCACCCTTTGTGGCCATGCACGTGAATCGATTGACTTAGGCAAAGAGGCACAGGCCCTAGCTATTAGAATTCTACTTGGCTACCAAAAACAAACAAACAAAGAAAACACTAACAATCCTCACAGTCTATTTGCTGCCCAGAGACCAGTCTAACAACTTTAATAGACTCATAAATTATTTTAATACCCTCCACCACGACAAGGAATTTCTTGTCGTCATGGGTGGCTTCAACATTAATTGGTTATCCAATGATGCAACTCCCTATAAAGAAGTCCTGGCCAGTCTCTGCCTCACCCAAATGGTGAGTGAACCAACCAGACTTAACTGCCACACTGACACCCACACCCTGTTTGACTGGGTTCTGACGAATAAACAGGAGAGAATAAATGAGGTCTCTGTATACCCAGACTTTCTTAGTGACCATTCACCCAGCACCTGTCTTTGGTCTAATAAAATCTAGAAATCTGCCCATTGTTCTACTGCTAGCAGTGCTAAAAAAAACAAAAACCAAAACAAAAAAACAGCTAAATTCCTTCAAAACCCACCTCCAGCAGCTCAACTGGACCTACCTTGACACTTTGTGCAGTATCGACCACGCATTGGAATACTTCATTAAAACATTCAACACAGCCTGTGACATTTTTGCGCCAGCTAAAAAACACAAGTTAAAAAACCCTAACAATGGATGGGCCACCCAATCCTTGAACTCATGAGAGACAGGGACCACCTATGGCACACAGCCAAAGTGACCGGTAAACCTGCAGACTGGCAGAAATACAGGGCAGTCAGAAATACCTGTACAAGCAAAATCAGGCTCGCAAAAGCACAGCACTACAAAGACTGTCTAAACAAAACCTGGGGGTATGGGTAAAATTTCTGGAATAACCTCAAGGATGTCACAGGTAAAGTCGACAAGTCCTCTCCTTCGGTGCTTATGGTGTCAATGGTGATATTACACAAGAGCCTAAAGTTATTGCAGATGCCTTCAACTTAGCATATACTGCTCTTAGCTCAGTACTCTCACTGGATTATCTAGATTTCAATACTGATAGCACAGACAACGAACAGACCACGGACATGCTGTCACAGCCCCAGCAGTCCCCCTTCCTATTTCAAGGAAATCTCTGCCTTTGATGCAAAAAACAAACAAACAAAAAAAAAAAAAACACACACCTCTGGAGAATCCTCAGTAAATCGAGGTACAGCAATGACAACCTCGATCTTAAAATGATAGTGCTCATACTAGATGAAGTAGTCCATCCCATCACATTAATTTTCAACCTCTTCCTCTGATTGGCATAATTCCCCACATAATGGAAAATCAACCATAGTTATCCCAGTTCATAAAAGTGGTAACCATGCAATCCACTCAAACTACCAACTAATTTCCATCCTACTCCCCCAATCAAAGGCTCTTGAATGGATAGTTTCAGACCAGTTGGTTGACTATTTGGACAAATACAATATCTAGTGCCCACAACAACATGGGTTTCATAAATCCCATAGCACCACTACTGCCCTCTTAGAATTTACTGACTACATTCATGAAGCCCTGGATGAAGGGAACCTTGTGGGGTCAATATATATTGACCTCACAAAGGCCTTTGATATGGTCAACCATAGTGTCCTCTTGAAAACATTACTTGCCCTTGGTATATCAGCTGAGACAACTTTTTGGTTCCAAAGCTATCTAGCCCAGAGAACCCAGAAGGTAAAAATACAAAAACATACTCTCTGATGACAGGAAGGTATTATTAGGGCTACCCCAGGGATCCATCCTTGGACCTCTACTGTTTAGCCTCTTTCTCAACTCCCTCCCTGAGATCTGCTTGGCCAAGCATCTGCTGTATGAGGATGATGCTGTCATCTTTGTAAGTGGCCCCCATCTAATTGCTTTACTAGGTTTTCTAAACATTTTGCTAGGATTGAGGAGTGGTTCACCCAAAATAAATTCCTAACCTAAAAAAAAAAAACACACACACCCATCCTGTTCTGCAACCACCAGAGTGAAAACAACAACCTAGCAATCTCACTATCAACAGAAGGCTTGAGCCATTGGAACAAACAAGCACCTTTAAATATCTGGGTTTCACTCTTGATAGCTCCCTCTCATACACACAGCACATTGACCAAATTGTAAAAACAGTCAACACCAGAATGGGCCTGCTCTATAGGCACCAATCCTACTTGACTGATGCGGCCTTCACCCTAGCAGTAAATAGGTCTATTCTCTCTATTATTGACTACAGCCTTATTAGTGTATGGGAGAGCTTTGTTGTTCACTGAATTCCATGAAAAGATAGAGTTGTTATACCACTGATATGATGTAATATTGCTGTTGTACCATCCTGAGTGCGTCACATCGATGGTACAACAACATGGAACATCCTTGCACATGCACATTAGGCAATGCTCGGCTTCGTGTAAACAGCTGTGTGGAGGACAGATCTATTTTGATCATGGGTAATCGGCCACAGCAGTGAGATCATTTCAAACAAACAAACAAAAAAAAAAAAAAAAAGACAACAGCACTGATGAAAGGACATAGTCCTGATGTTCAGCATAGGTGGGTAGCGTCATATTTAATTTAAAAACTTTAGTCTGTGACAGTGGGAGAACGTGGACTGAGTGGGGCTTCTTCTTGTCATGTTGGAAGGGGGGATGAGCAACAGCACAGTGCTCACTATGAGTGTAAGGTAATCACAGCCACGATCAAGAAATGTTCGGCTGATGCCCATACACTATGCATGACAATGTATGGGCATCAGTTAACAACATCACTGTATCCACTTCTCGAGGTTACCAGGCAACAGTAAACCTCTTGAGCTTTGCTCTCGAGATTTACACAGTTGCCATGGTAACCTCTCGAAGTGAATACAGCGTTGTTGTTAACTGATGCCCATACATTATCCTCTACGTTGTGTATAGCACTGCCACAAACACTGTGCTGAAATGAGTAAGAACTGTGCTAAATAAGGCCTGCAGGCTGGTGCTAAGCGCAGATGCCCTCACACATGCATGTGATCTTTACACCCATACTAAGTTGCTAAACCTACAAGAGAGAATTCAGTACCAAGTCTGCCTCCTTGGGGAAAAAGCCCTACTAGGTCTGACCCTGAAAACTGTCCAGAGGATACTCAAACCAGCACACAGTTCTCACTGGACCATAGGCAAAGCAAGGAATTCACTGCACATCCCATTTCTTCGCACTGCTCTGGCCCAAAGAACTTTCTCCTACAAGTCCCCACTTTGGCTGAACGGGCTCCTGGCCAGCATTCTTAACAACTCCAAACTTGGACCATTCAAAAGAGAACTCAAACAGCACCTTTATCACTGAGGGAGACGAGACTGCTCAGATTAACACCCCCCAACTTATTTACTTTTCCGTCTCTCCTCCTCACTGGAGCATGGACAGGGGTATCGTTTACTACTATCCATGCTCCACTCTTTGCCCCTCGCACTAGCCCCCTGCCCTATCCCCACTACTAATCACAATCCACCTCCCACCCCACTTTACCACCTTCTACCTAACTAGCCCTCCAATTAATTTTAGCACTTATGTTTTTACTCACCTCTCCTCTCCCCCTCCCCATGTCTTTCCCTTCTTCTCCCCCCTCACCTTCCTCCCTTTCCTTATCCTTACCGCATCCACTGCCCCACTCATTACCTTCCTGCTGTATCCATACTACTAGTCTTGATCTACCTCCTCCACCTACCTTTCCCTGCACCCTTTCAACCCTATGATCAAATTGGGCACGTACTAAGTTTCCTCACCTTCTCCCCTCCTCATCCCTTTCCTGGTCTCCCCACCATCCTCCTCAGCTTGTTCCCTACCCACTGTTTAAATCCCCACAACAAAATTATCTCATGTGGTACCCCCCACACTTATCTCCACTTCCGATCCTGCTCCATCTCTCAAAGCCACTCCTTGGCAGCTTCTTCACTCCTCTCTTACTGTAGCACTCCCTCTTTACTACCCCTCCCCCCCTTGTACATTAATCCCTTGTCCATCTATTTTACTTGAATTGCCTGTCTTGTAATACTCTGCCTACCATAATTACGGTCTTGTATTATTGTTTATTGCCACCTGATCCCGCTATGGTTTTTCTGCTTTATTGTGGTTTCCTATGTTAATAATTCCCTCATGTTACTGTTCCACGTATTGTAATTACTGCACCTATTATGTTCTCACTCTGACATGGAACCTTTGTAAAAGAGTTTGCAGCTCAAAGGTTGTAATCCGAGACAATAATAAAATAAATTGATCAATAAATAAATAACTGATGATCTAACGAGGTCTGGGCAGTGTGAGAAGGCAGTAGGGAGAGCCAGCGGGATGCTGGATTGCATAGGGAGGGGTATCACTAGTGGGAGAGAAGTGGTGATGCCACTATATAGACAACTCATGAGGACGCATCTGGAATGCTGTGTACAGTTCTGGAGGCCTTATCTCAAGAAGGATGTAGAAAGAATAGAGATGGTTCAAAGAAGGGCAACAAAGATGGTAGAGGGGTTGTATCATGTAACCCCCCTACAAATAGGGTTCCCAGAAAGTCTTCCTTGAGCTTGCCTAAATGCTCACAGCCAGGCTGGTGTTCTGCATTTTAGCAGTTTGATTGCTATTACCAGAGCTTGTATAGACTATGTGTACTGTCTCTTTAAGAGCTGCCTGATTGCATCCTAAGTAATCTGAGAGGGAGCTCTGTTGAAAGATGCAATTATTTGCTAAAAGTCATTTAGAGTGATAATGATAATGTAGTTTGCCAACCTGCCTTCTTTATAGCAAGGACTGTTTTGTTTGTCTCCACTATCTTGGTCCTGGACTGCAAATTGGACCAATCAGTTCAGGTGGGACCTAAAATGTAGCCGGACTACAGGAGCTGTCTGAAGTCAATCTGTAGAAATTGTAGTTTTGAACTTTTTGCGCCTCTTTTGCAACTGAAGGGGGAGATCTTGCTTTGACTGACAGCCAAATCAGCCAACAGAATCTTTTGGATCTTGGGGAAGTCCTGGGCTGCTGGCAGTTTTCAGTTAGTTCTGAGCTGGGAAATAAAATGAGAAGAGCTCAAGTGTATTTGGGGCAGCAATCCTGAGTGGATTTGCATGGGAAAACTGAAAGGGCTGAGTTTTTGTCTTGCATGTCTGCTGCTGCTCCTGAGAGGGAGAGAAGAGAATTATTTTGGACTAAATCCAAGTTTGTGCGACTAAAGTAAGCTACTGAAGTGGGCCAGGTTCAATCTGAAGAAAACCGAAGATTTTGCGGAATGCGATCGGCCTGTCAGGAGTTCCAGCTACCCCTAAGCTCCCGGTGTGTGCAGAGACTTTGCGATTGTGACCGGGGAGCGCTTTGCCTGGTACAGTAGAATTTCTGTACATGTAAATGTGCTATGAGCTGCTAGTGGGTTGTGAGATAGTTCCCCACTATGTGAACTGTGTTCTGCTTGCTGGAAGCTATATCCATCCCAAAATAAACTACATCCGAATTTGTCTCCATGCGGTTTGGGCCTTGCCAGACTACCTACTGCACAGAGAAGCCATCAACAAGAGACCTGCCTGGAGATCAGCCCCCTGCTCCACGCTTGAACAGGAACGATGCCTCTGCGATTCGTGTGGGCTCTGCTTCTCCTGGCATTCCAGATTAACCACCTGCAGTCTCGATTTTCATCCAGCCTGTGTCCAGTCTTGGGTATCGTGAGTAAATACCAGGGTAGCTCCCTGCAACAGCTTAATCTGAGTGTGTCATCTGATTATCTTGTTGTTTTGTTTCCTTTACAAACTGAGCCCTCTGGCTCCGGATTACAAATACTGTGTACTGTGCATGTTTTCCATCACAGGGCCCCAACCAGCAGCAACCCCGGGCAACAGTCCTGGCTAGCCATCTCTTCTCCACCTGGGTACCCAGAGGTGTGACTGTGTGGGGGGACTCAAAGTGCATGCATAACTGCTTGATTGATATAACCTATAAGCTCATTAACCTGATTTTACCCCTTCCTTGTTCAAGTCCCCTGAATACATCAGATCTAACTTTTTCTGCAAGTAATCTGACTGTGGTTCCAGTTTGTGCTCAAAGTACTGTACTGTTGCTATTTGCTGTGCATAACCTTGTTTTATAGGGGGTCCCCAGGGTTGAGCCAGAGGAACCAGCCCTGGTGGTAAGTGCAAACAGTGTGGGTACTTGTGTGGTGTACCAGGGGTATTGTGAACGTGATTATTGTACAGTGTTCAGGCCACTAGAGGGAAAAGAGGGGGGTTACAGTGTCCTGGAGGGATGTGCCCAGGTTAGCTTGACCACTACCAACCCTGACCTCTGGGTGGAGGCACCCGTTTCAGAACTCAGGCCCCTTAACCTGCTACTAGCCAAGCAGGCAGGGGTAGTAGCCCATGGGATAGTGCCACCTAGGGGTTACAATCAGATGACATGAGGAAATACTGAGGGACCTCAACATGTTTTTGCTGTAAAGAAGGGAAAGGTGAGTTATGATAGAAACTTTCAAATACCTCAAGGGCATTAACAAAGTACAAGGGAGTAGACTTTCAGATACAATGGGATTGGAGAACAAGAGGTCATCATAAGAGGTTGGAGACTCAGGAGTAACATGAGGAAGTACTTCAAGGAGAGGGTGGTGGACAAGTGGAACAGCCTTCCCACAGAGGTAGTGGAGGTGAAGATGGTAGGGGAATTCCAGAGGACATGGGACAAACATAAAGCAAAGCTATCAGCAAAGAAGTAGGGGGAAGCTGCAGACCAAATGAGGTCTGAGATATTATCAATAGGTAGAAGAAAAATGGGCAGACTTGGTGGGCCAGGCGGTCCTTATCTGCTGCCAGATTCTATGTTTCCTTTGGCTGCCTCTTGTGTCTGGAGATAGAATTAGACTGACTTCAGCATCAGTGCATTATAAAGCAGGGTTAATGATTTCATGTTGAATATTGTAGTATTCTGTGCTACTGATGCTATATCATTTCATGCTATACACTATTGATACTGTATCATTTACACATTAACGTCTTTGAAACATGTTGTGACAGCTTGCTGGAGTAGCAGGTTGTGGAGGTGCGGCTGTGTTAGGGCTTCTCTGTGTGGCACCAATGAATGAGCATGCTGTCTATGACAGGAGCTCAAAAGCGTGCCACCAACTTGGCTGGTAGCTGCTGCAATGAGGAGCGACCAGTCGTTGCAGGGCGTACCTTGCCTGGTGTAACATTTCAATAAACATGGCGGCTGTCGCCGTCCGCCTCTCATAGTCCTGCCTGAAAGCCGATGTCAGGGGTGCCCAGTCCCCCTGTCGGCATGACCCCTCCCCAGTTCATTTACCAATGGGGAGCCCAAGCCCCATCGGCATGATGTCCCTGTAATTTAATTTGTATGTCGAGGGGGTGCCCAATCCCCCTCGGCATCATGCCCCTCTCCAGACACAGACTCGTTTTGCCGATGGGGTGCCCAATCCCTGTCGGCTCCAGTTGTCCCAAAACACCCAGGTGGCACACTGGGAGCCCACCCTAGTGTACAAAATGTACCTGTAAAAAAAATACCTTCCTGTGAAGTTTTTTCTCTTTTTTTTTTTTTAACCTGTAAACAAGAAAACAGTCCCGCGTTGTCTGTGGTACCCCCTTCCCCAACCCGCACCAACCTTCTGCGTCCCCCACCTCCCGCACCCCTCACCCCTTACTTACCTCTGGAGCTAGGCATGATGATCTTCAGTGGAGCGGAATATGTCTGCACTCTTCAAAGCCGATCATGAACTGAAGATATGATGTAAGCTATATAATGGCATAAATTAGAATTTTTTGTATTTTCACTCCAGATTTTCAACATTGCCATTTTTCCACACCTCCTTACGAACAGTACAGGTGTTATTTTTCACATCCTACCTGAAATGTGTTTTCGCACATCTGGTGCACAATGACACGGTCTCTGGGCGAAATCAATGTTCGGGACAGATTAAGAAAATCACAGTGACAGTGTTCATAAGCAGAGGTCCCAAAAAGCTCATGTTGCAAATTTGGTGAACAAATTCCAAAAAATGACTGCATTACCAACGTGCGTTGAGCAGTTTCTACACATGCTAGTAACCTACATATTTTATATTTGTACTTCAGATTTTTCAACATTGTCATTTTGCACTGCCTTATGAACAGTATAGCTGTCATTTTTCACATCCTGCCCGAACCTGCTTTTGCACCCGTGGGCACACAATGGGTGCTAAGTCAATGTTTGGGACAGATTAAGAAAATCACAGTGCCACTGTTCATGAGCTGAGGTCCAAATGTCACATAAAATCTGGTGTAAAATCACCAAGTAATTGTAGATGATAGTGTGCTAGCAGTTTCTGCACACGCCTATGTCTTCACCAAGTTTTTAATATTTTCACCCAGATTTTCAACATTACCTTTTTTTTTTTTTTAAAACAGCTCCTCATGAACAGTACAGCTGTCATTTTTCACATCCTGTTCGAAATGTGTTTTCACACCTGCGGCACCAAATGGTGCTGTCGCTGTGCAAAGTCACCTTTTGGCTAACGAACTGATAGTGTCACTGTTCATGCAGTGCTATCACAAAAAGCCCATGTTGAAAACTTGGAGTGAAAATACAAAGAAACACCCAGGGCATTAGGATTTCTGACCATAACGCCCTACCCTGTAAGGACTGACAGGTATCAGGGGTGTGACTTGGGACTGTTGACAGTAATGCTCACGCCATTCCACCCCCACCCTGCAGCCAGTGACAGGCATCACCTCATTCTCCTACACTGCACCATTTCAGCGTATTGCCTTATGGAATGGGGTGAGTGTAAAGCCCGAACACCCCAAGGCACACCTCAACACTTGGTGTGTGCAGGGTAGGGTGAGGTGAAATGGCACGAGTGTTATGAGCGACAACCTGAAGGCACACCCCAATGCTTGTCCATCTCTGCAGGGTGGGGGTGGGGTTGACGTCAGTTCAGTACTTCACTGCCATTCCTATTCTGCATCTAACTCCTGCACTTCCAATGCCAATGCCAGCAAACAAACATTCATCATTAACAAATGTTTGTTTAATAAAGACACTGCAAAACATGGAGCTATAGTACTGAATTAATAACAGTTTAGTTTTAGAATCAAGGAAATTACTGGTCAATAGTCTCCTCTTCTCCTTAGTAGAATATGGTCTGGTCTGTTAATTTGCTGCTGGAGATGGGTTGCTGTCTAGAGTTAGCACTCTCCAACTCAGTTTTCCTTTTTGTGACTGGGCTTTTTGTTACAACTTTCATTGTACCTTATGAGTAGTCTGGGCTGTTTATCCTTTTAAAGGTTGGCAGTATACCCTAGAGGTTAGAGTAATGAACTGTGAATGGGTTTGGACATCCAACAGTCCTGGGTTTGTGTTCCACAACCTCCACTTGTATACTGTGTGGCTGTGAGCAAGTCATTTAACCTTCCCAGTAATCTTGAGTTATCCCTGAAAATAGACCTTCGGCCTAGTGGGCCTTACCTGGTTACCAAAGAATAATAATAAATATAAATATATATAAGGGTGTCTGAGCTTTTCCATTTTTCTAAAAGTATAAGGAGCACATGATCAATAGACACTAGATCATTTCAGGTACTCTTTAGATGTACTCTTGGGTCAGAGATCTCTGCTGTATCTTTCCTAGTTACTCATCTGTACAATAGTCTCATGTTCGGTAACTCTTAAGTAAATACCTAGCACCTAGCTAGTACTCCCTCATATCCTGTGGCTCGCAGCACCACAGTGGGTGAAAATACAGGGGAGGCCCAAACTGGGCTAGGAGAATGCATTGGGGGGCAACAAAGTGTGCAATCACAAAAAGCTAAGAGGACTAGGGAAGAACAAGGGAGAAGGATGGGTAAATGGCAGAAAGGGTTCATGAGTTAGATGGAAGGGGGTTTGCTTTAACACTAGGAACCTGGGTAATAAACTCAGCAAGCTCCAGGCAATTGTTGCAAACTTGGAGATGGACCTTGTGGCCATCCCAGAAATGTGGGCCTCAGAAAGTAATGACTGGATCCTGACAGTCCCTGGGTACTCCGTGTTCAGGAGGGACAGAGGAAAAGACAGCCCTTTATGTCAAGGCTGGCACTGAGGCTGTGGAAAATGGGTGTATCAGGGGTAGTAATAGATAGACAGTCATGCTGCGTGCAACTAATAGGGTCCTCAGTCAAGACACTATGCTTGAGACTGATCTACAGACCAACCAGGAAAGGAGAAGCGAGGGAGGGACAGAGAGCTTGGGGAAGAACTAGAAAGCGGGAAGTAGTGTTAGTGGGGATCTGAACTGGTCAGACATCAAATTGGATGATCCAGTGCAAGGAGCACCAGAAGTCTAGCCTTGCTGGATATATTCCAGGACTGTCTACTAGTACAGCTAGTTAAGGAACCCACCAGGCAGAAGGCCATTCTCGATGTGGTACCATCATCTCAAAGATGGTAGGGGCAGTGGGAGTGAGGAAGCCACTAGGGAACAGCAACCACAGATCAATTTAGTTTGAACGGATTTACTATGAAAGACCAAACTTTAGAAGACAGCATCAGGATCCTGAGACTGACTGCCAGAAACTCTGAATCCTGACACTTGGTAATTGCCCGCGGCAGAGTTTTTTTTCCATGTCTTTGGGGGCTTCGCCCCTGCACCCCCCCCCCCACTTAATAGAACAATCTCCACTGCAGGCAATTACGAGTGTGGGATTCCAAGTTTCGACAGTCAGTCTCTGGATCCTGACACTCTATCTTCTAAATTTCAGTTTTTCATAAGACTCCTGTTTGAACTGCCCCTTGCAACAGAAAACCCCAGCCAAGAGCGTAGGTCCTTGCTTTCAGAAGGATGGACTTCAACAGGTTGAGGGAATTGATCCAGGATAAGTTAGTCAGGTAGACAGCATGGAGTTGTACAAGAGAGACTAGGGGCAATAAAGACATTTGAGACATCTAACTAGTGCATGAGTGTGATAAGGCACTGGGACTGGATGGAATGGATCCAATGATACTCAATGAACTGACAGCGGAACTGGCTGAACCCCTGTTTGGACTGTTCAATAGCTCTTTACAGACAGGGGTAGTTCTGAAGGACCAGTGGGTGGTGGACCTAGTTCTGCTGCATAAGGGGGCAGGAGCACAGAACAAGCAAGGATCTTACAGACCCATCAGTCTTACCTCTACTGTAGGGAAGCTGATGGAGTCACTGGTTAAAGAGGATCTCATGGACTACCTGGAGAACAATGATCTGCAGGATACCAAGTGCAGTTTCATGGCACAGAGGTCTTCTCAGACTAACTGGATGAGCCCCAGTCCTCTTCAATATGCTCATCAGTGACACTGAAGGAATTTGGGGCAGGTTGTGTCTCTTTCCCAGATGACACTAAGCTCCGTGTGAGGGTGGATAGTGACAAAGAAATCTGAGAAATACAATGTGACCTACAAAGACTAGAGAGGTGGTCTAAGGTTGGCAGTTGAAATTCAGTGTCAAAAATTGCAAGGTTATGCACAGAACAAACAATCCCAAAAACAAGAGTATTGGATGGGCGGGATAAGACTTAGCACTACAGCTGAGGAATAGTACCTAGGTGTTATCAGTTATACCCTCACTCAAGCCAATGCAACAAGGCCTATATTAAGTCAAACAGAATGCTGGGATGTAACGAAAGGGGCACTGACAGCTGAAAGAAAGTAATACTACCCCTTTATAGATCTTTGGTGAGGTCACCCCGGGGGTACTGTGCCCAGTTCTGGTGTCTTCACCTCAAGAAATATAAGAACAGGCTGCAGACAGTGTAGCAAAGGGTATACTGTTAAAGAGCAGGTGATACCTTCAGGAGAACTTTAACAAAATATAATATGCAGACAAAGTTCAGTATGTATTTCACATTAGTTCAGTATTTCTCCTCCCCATTATGTACTACTAAGGTAATTTGTATGAAAACAGGATCTTTGCTCTTGAAGATTTAATCTGTTCTTGTTGCTTTCTCCCTACCTGAGGTAATAATGCATTCCTTGTGACATCACAGCTACTCTAATGGCAACAGATTGTGATGTCATAACAGAGGATTATGACTTGAAGTAGGGAATAAATTATAGGGGCTGATACATAGATACATAGACAGTGTCAGCAGATAAGGGCCTACGGCCCACCCAGTCTACCCATGAACTCTGTGGGATAAAGATCATGTATACACGCAAATTTCTTCAGTAATAAGCACCAGGTCTATAGAATATATATGGAATGCAAGCTGAATTGTACCTAAATGTTATGTTTTTCAAAGATTTATTTGAGGTATCAGCAGCTCTTTATGCATTTGGGCTTTGACAACCAATATTTACTGATTAGGGATGTTTATCAACTGCTGCCAGTGGCTGGCAAACTCTGTTATTCACACATGTGAATAATGAACCGTGATTAACAGTTTGCCCAACCACCTTTTTGCCAACACATCCCATGCCAGGTGAGCAGCTGCAGGGCTGCCTTCCCTCGCACTGCCAAGTCGCTCATACTGTACCTGGAAACTGCAGATGCCCAAACTGCTTCCTAGTCAGGAACCACAAATGAAAACAATTTAACACTATACTGAGCAGGAGCAGATTGCCAAATGCAGGTTCCATAGCTCTGTTGAGAGACTATTACACACAAGGCTTGCTTTCACATTTTATTTATTTATTTATTTTTCTCTTTGTTATGATGATGAAGGCTTCTGTGTGTGGTGACTAGTGGAGCGAGTGCAGCAATGTGGTGCTATGGATAACAATGGCCACTCGTAGTAGTGGGGTCTCTCAGCTTCACTATTTATAAAAACAAAACAAAACAAATAAAAAAAAAAAAAAAAGAAAAAGAAAAACCAAACACAGGCTGTGTGTTTCAGGGTCAGTGTGATTGCAGTTAAAAAAAAAAAAAAAAAGGGCAGCTTTTGTTTTTTTGGGGAAGTGTGTTGGGTAGGAGATTATACATTCTTTGGGGGGGGGGGGCCTACAGTCATTTACAGCCATGGTGCAGCAGTAACTTGTGCAGCAGAGGCATGACTTCAAGAACCAGTAAATATGAAAAATAAAACATGGGGTAGTGTTTAAATGAGGATTGTATGCACACCCAAGGTGAGATGCCCTCATAAACCCTTCTAGCTTCACTCTTGGGGTTTATGGGGTGTCGCACACCTCACGTGTGCATAAAATCCTCATTATAAACACTTCTCCATGCATTATTCTATATTGTATTGCCTATGTGGCAAACAGCTTACTAATACAGTACTTGAAAAGGACTTCAAAGTTTATATTTCGGACAATTTTTGCTTCACCAGGCACCTTAACAAAACAATAAGAAAGTATTTTAAGACACTGTGTAACATTAAAAATAATATTAATTCCAGAAATGCCCAAGTTTTGTTATCCCTCTCTAGATCATACCATAGACCAAATCTAGATAACTGCTCATGGTTGTGGTCCCCTTACAAAAAAGTGACATTAGGCAGCTCAAAAAAATTTCAAAAAAGATTCACCAAGTTGTTGTATGGCCTAAGCGATGAAGACTATGAGGAAATATTAGCCACCTTGAACCTTATGTCCCTGGAAATGAGAAGACATACAGGCAAACGTTTATTAAATGTTATTAATGACAAGTCAAGGAATTTACAGGAATAGGTGGCCACTCACCAAATAATTCAAGTTTTAAAAATATTTTCTTTATTATATAGAAAGAAAATATTTCTAAAACTTGAATCATCTAGTGAGTGGTTATCTAGGCCTGTACATTCCTTGACTTGTCATTTATTTATTTATTGAAACATATCAGAATTAATACCTTTGATTCAGACTCCTTTAGAAAGGCTCCACGTCACAGAATACAATACAAGAGTGTACACAGTGTCAGACATTACAGTGCAAACAAAGGTGCGAGAAAATATCACACCTTACAACTGATACAGAGTATAGTACATACAGGCAAATGTGGTACAGGATAGTTACAATAGTCAGAGAATGCAGCACAGTGGCACAGGAAGCATGTACAATGTACAGTAGTTACAGAAGTGACATACAATACAGCAGTTGTTATAGATAAGTATTTACGACAAGCATGTGCAAACAGCGCAATCCAGTGAGTGACAGTCAGTGGCCTGGGTTAGAGACAGAGGCCAGGGAGAAGTACTTTGGAGACAGGACCTAGAGGGGTCCATTGTCATAGCACAGTAGCAGCTGTGGGGGGGGGGGCAGGTACAGTCACAGGCAGAGTCCTGCAAGATGTGGTTACAGAGAAGGGATTTGAACAGTCTCAGAGTAGGTGCTGTGAGGATTGGACTGAGGCAAGGGTTACCCCAGAGTGAGGCAAGGGTTATCCCAGAGTGCACTGGCCATACAGCCAATCTTAAACAAAACACAACCGCACATACCTCAATAATACAAAACATCATTTTATATATACAGTATATATAAACTAAATACTCCCTCATTTGAGTTTTGTTTATGCCTAGGGAGGATCTGGAGGTTCCATTTCCTCTTCATGTTATTAATGACCCCGATTTGTTTAACAAAATGGGTTTTAGCTTTAAACAAGACAATATTGAGACCAGAGGTCACCCTCTTCAATTGTGCCACTCAATATATAAAATACTAAAAAATAGAAAGTTTTTCTTTAATCAGGGAGGAATGTTTGGAATGCACTTCTGCTCGACATATTAAGTGCAAACTACTAAACTAGACAACCAACTTCCAGCAAGAGAATGTGTAAGGGTTTTTGATAGGAGCTTCTTATGGGCATATTGTCCTTAGCTCCTGATTCCATCATTAGTATGAACCTTAGATTTGCCAAGGCCCACACCTTTTAATATCAGGGACAACATTAAATGCATTGCATCTTTAACCAAGCCAGCCTGCAGAATTAGCACGGAGGACATTCTCAGTGGTTAAGAGGACTACAAAAGAACCCCAGAGTAAATGGACTGAGGCAAGGGTTACCCCAGAGTGAGGCAAGGGTTACCCCAGAGGGCACTGGCCATACAGCCAAATTTTAAAGAAAACACAATTGTACATATCCCCAATAATACAAAGCATCATGGGAAGCATATACAAATCTCCATGAAATCATTGGGGCTGACTCAACTTTAAGCAGAATTGCATGGTGCCAGAAGCCCTCACTATGCAATCAGTAAAGACTAAGAAAAGCAGACACAGATGCATGCTTCATCCTTATTTAGATTCAGTGTGCCATATCTGTATCTCAGCCCAGGGAGAGGGAACCAGCCACCCATAAGGGATCTTATTTGTTTGGGTCATGGGGAGCCCAAAGCAGAGAAATAAGAGAACTACAAAAGAACCCCAGCGCAAATGGACTGAGGCAAGGGTTACCCCGGAGGGTATTGGCCATACAGCCAAATTTTAAAGAAAACAATTGCACATACCTCAATAATGCAAAGCATCATGGGAAGCATATACAAATCCCATGAAATCATTTGGGCTGGCTCAACTTTAAGCAGAATTGTATGCTGCCAGAAGGCCTCACAATGCAATCAGCAAAGGCTGAGAAAAAAGCAGACACAGGCTCCGTTCCCAGTGTTTACTGTGCAGCTGCATCCTTTGTATTTAGGAGTAAAAACATTGTAGATACAGAGGGATTTAGATACCAAAGCTAGTATTTGGGTAAGAACTGCATGATCTTAATAGTGCCCAATAAAGTGATTGGACTGGGTACCGGGTCAAAACAGCAAAACAAACACCATCTGACAGCAATAACGTATAGAGTCATAGCTGTATTTAGAGCAACAGGGTATAATAGCAGGAATTACTGCTACCCCTGTTACTCTACATTACAATCAAGAAGGGATCATGTTTCCATGTGCTGGGGTGCCTCTAAAACCCCTCCTGTGGTGGAGTGGCTAAGGCACCAGCACACTGTGGGAGTGGAGATCGGGAATGTGGTTTGGTCCCCCTGCCCGTGCCTCCTGGTGTTCCTACCTATCGCTGTTTTTTTTTTTAAACAAGTTTTTCCCCCCTCCCAGCTTTTTCCTCATCCCCAACGTCCACCACCCCCAGAGTTAGTTATATAAAGTCCAGGGGGTGTGGAAGGCAAAGACCCCCATGTTGGGGAGTGCGGGGTGCGAAGCCCCCTGTGAAAAATGAGAATGTCCCATTATTTCTAATGGGGCGTGATGTTTGGGTTGCAGTCTGTGTTATTTCAGACTTGATTTTGGCACGTGCTGTAGTGCTTGCGACGTGTATTGCCACGTTGTTATTGTTTGCGTGGTTATGACCCCATGCCATTGGACTACCACCTTAAGAGACTTGTTTAGGACTCACAGTCTTCTGTAAAGAAGAGTTACTTACTGTAAGAGTATATATTTGAGAGAACCTCCTCAATTGAGCCACATCATGGAACTGTAAGCCATTGGCATCAGGACCACCCCAAAACTTTACTATCTGGAGCTGCCCACATAGATGTGCATGGTCACCGCCTATACAATGTGGGGAGCCCCCTCATGCCTCAGTTCTCTGCTGGAGATCAGCTTGGAGGATCATTGGACCAGCAGGGACCAAAGCTACCAGGATCAAACCAGGCATACAGGAGAGAGGATATGGCAACCAGAGTCATATAATGCCAAAATCAGGCATCAGAGGTGAATCAGCATGCAATACCAGGCATGAAAGCCATCTGCCACCCAAAATGAGGGAAGGCAGGGAGAAGAACTGTGGCTCAATGGAAGAGAGTCTCTCAAAGGTCTACTGTTACAGTAACCATCTTTTTCGAGGATATCTGCCTGTACTGAGGCACATCATGTAATGATTCTCAAGCAGTAGGGAGGAAGGAACTAAATACCCAGAGGAATGATGCCTTGCAGGACAATAAGGCCAAATGCAGCACATCTACGAGAGATGATGTTCAAACTATAATGTTTAGTAAATGTTACAATGCTCTAAGTGGCCACAGCACAGATATAAGAAGCAGACATATTGTGTTGACAAGCCACAGAAGTAGCCATGCCACAGGTGGAATGAGCATGAACAGAACCAGGAAGATGCTTTAGGCACTTCTAGTAACAGGAAGAAATGCAGTAGGCCAACCATTTGGAAAGGCCCTTCTTCAAAGTAGGGGAGTCCACCAACTGGGGAATTGCCAGGGTATTGAGGGTACCACAAACAGCTGAGAGGATTTTTTTTTTTTTGTTACTACACACAATCCTTAGTATGATTGAGGTACCAACACACCATCTGATATAGTATGCACTCAGAAATGACCTTCAGTAGAAAATGAGGACTGGTATACAAGGAACAGCAATCCTTGTGGAAAATAAGAAAAGGAGGTGTCACAACCAGCATTTGTGATTCTGAAATATGTCTAAGAGACATCATAGCCATGATAAACAGCATCTTCAAGAGACAAAGCGCAGCTCAAAAGTAGCAGCAGACTCGAAGGCAGGCGTAGTACTGTAAGGGCCTCCAGAACTGATGAAAGTCCCACATCAGAACCAGATCATGGACGGGGGGTTGCAGAAAGAATACCTCTGAGGAACATGTGGGAAACTTCAAGCTGGGACACCATTTTGCCATGAATGAGGGCATGAAGAAAAGCCAACACAACAGCCACATGAACCTTTATGTTGGAATACTCAAGGCCCACGTCCAAATGGGACAGGAGGTAGTCCCTAACCAGTCTGACTGGGTACAAAGGGATCTAGCTGGCAGGCAGTACATCCGATCATAAAACATTTCAATTTTTGCGAGTAGGTGTACCTAGTAGATGGCATACGAGCCACCAGCATTAACAGATGCAAACACTGGGGAAACCCCAAAGCAGGAGAGCTCTACATCCTCAGGAGCAAGCATGGAGGTGCAGGGATTGAAGCTCCAGAGGCATCATAGAGCTGTGGTCTAGTGACAGAAGTCCCACTCATAGCGGGTCCAAGACTGGAGGTTCTGCTGCCAATTACTGAAGCAGAGGGAACCAGATTTGTCTGAGCCAGTGTTGAGCCACCAGAATCGGGGGGGCCAACTCTGCCATCAACTTGACCAGAACCCTCTATCAGAGGGAATGGAGGAAATGCTTACATGAAGCTCCCTCTCCTAGAGAGAAAGAATGTGTCTAATCAGAAAACTCCAGGCCTTGGAGTGAATGATCAGAAAAGCAGCAGTTGTGTTGTATGGAGACACAAAAAAGGTCGATGTCCAGGTGACCCTACTTTATGAAGACCACAATGGAGCCTAATGGCTCCCATTTGGGGCAGAGTGCCTGGGACTGGTTGAGGTGATTTGCTAGGGTACTGAGGGTACCAGGTATAAACATGGCTGACAGTAACATGTACAACAGCCTAGTGCCAGACTCTCATCACCCCTCAGACAGGATATGAGTGACGCCGCCTTGGCAGCTTATGAAGCAAATCACTGGGATGTTGTCCATAAGGAGGGTAACAAAGGCCTGTAGGCCAAGTAGTACAGCCCTCATCACCAGAATGTTGTGCAGAACTGTGTGTGCAAGAGGGACTAATGACCAGGAGTCCAGAAGGGACCCAGCTGGGCACCCCAGCCAAACCCAAGGCATCTGTAATTATCACCAGTAAAGGAGACAGAGAAAGGGTGAACCAGTCTCTAGACTGGAACGATCCAACCACCAAAGCAGGGAATGGTGAAGTGGAAGAGTCACCTGGAACACTCCAGTTTGTCCAAATACTGAGCCCACTGAGCAAGGAGAAACCACTGTGGAATCTTTATGTGCAGCCATGCCACTGGCAGTTAGAGTAGCAGCAGCCGCCATGAGGCATATCAATCTGAGCAGACATCTGGCTAAGACATAGTTGCTGGAAGAGATCAGCGGAGCTAGGACAACCAATGCCATACCATGGTCTGAAGGAAGAAAAGCCTGACCCAGTCCCATATCCAGAACCACTCTAATGTATTGGAGATGATGCCACAAAGTCAGGACTGACTTCTGCTCATTCACTAGAATGCGCAACTGCTCGAAGAGCTGTCAGGTACTGGAGGCCTGGAGACAAGCAGTGATTATACCCATACATAAAAAAGGCAGTAGACAGGAGGTTTCAAACTACAGGCCAATTAGTTTGACCTCAGTACTGGGAAAGATCCTGGAGGGCACAATCAAAGATTATATTGTTGACTTAATTGACAGTACAAGCAAGACAGATAGGACTCAACATGGATTTACTAAAGGTAGATCGTGTCAGACTAACTTGTTGGAATTTTCTAATAAAGTTAATAGGGCCATGGACATGGGAAAAAAAAAAAAAAATCAGTGGACGTTGTTTTCCTGGACTTTGCGAAAGCTTTCGACAAGGTCCCACACAAACAGCTTGTAGAGTCACTAAATGAGATTGGATTACCCTTTTGGTTACAAAAATGGGTGAGGGATTGGCTTACTGGAAGAAGTCAGAGGGTATGTGTTAAATGAGAATTTTCCGGTCATGCCGGAGTGACTAGTGGTGTTCCCCAGGGCTCGGTATTGGGGCCATGTTTGTTTAATTTGTATATTTCATCGATGCAAGTTGAATCAGTTGTCTGGATGTCTTAATTTGCAGATAACACCAGAAGTGGGTGCACAGTGAATAATTTGGAGGAACAGGTAGTTCTTCAAACGGCATTAAACAGTTTGGATAAGTGGGCTACTCAGAAGCAATCAATATTTAACATTGATAAGTGCAATGTTATGCATTTTGGAAAAAATAATAATAGATTCCGGTATACTCTGGGAGGGTCTATGCTGAAGGTAGTCTGTTAGGAGAAGGATCTGGGGATTATGATTAACCAGGATTTCAACTTTAGGCTTCAATGTAATACAGTGGTTAAAAAAGCTAGTGGTATAGCAAATTGTATAGCAAGACACATCAGGAGCAGGGACAGGCAAGTTGTGATGCCACTGTATAAGTGCACTGGTGCATCCACATGTGAGTACTGTGTCCAGTTTTGGGCCCCTTATAAGAGGGGTGATGTTGAGATGGTGGAGAGGGTCCAGAGGCGAGTGACTAAGAGGATCAAGGGGACAGAGGGTATGAATTATGAGCAGAGGCTACTTAGTTTGAAATTATATCCCTTGGAATATCATAGATTACGGGGTGACATGTGTTTGGTTTATAGTGCATGGACAAATGCAAACATGTGGGATCTTTTGGGCCTGACAAAAAGGGACCAAACATACGATACTAGGTCTCACAGTTTTCAATTACTCAAGGACAGATATAATACAAACAGGAGGAAATATTAGTTAAATAATAGAGTAACAGAAGTGTGGAACAGCTTACCAAAAGAGATTGTGGAGAGTGGTACTATGCAGTTGTTGAAAACACAACTGGACAATTACCTTTTAGAAAGAAATGTAACTGGGTATGGGTAAAAACATGACTTGCGAGCTCATGGACTAATTGTCTTTATGCTCTGTATGATCTATGTAATCTATGGTGTGGGACAGGGTGTACACTATTGCTTCATCTGGTGGGGCTTTCAGAAGCCACTTGTCAATGTACAGGAAAACAGAGGCCTTCCCATCTGTTGGTGGCTGCAACCCTGCAAAGCATTTGTTAAAGACACGTGATGCAAAGCAGGAGCCAAAAGGCAATACATGAAATGGATAGTGCAAGCCCTGGAGCATAACAGTAATTGTCTTTGGGACTTGTGGATCTTGAGATGGAGGTAATTGTTCTTCATATCTAGGTGATTCCTCCAATCCCCTTGTAGCAGCAGGGTAAGGAGAGACTGCAAATAGACCATTCAGAATATTTTATGCTTGATAAACAGATTAAGGCCCCAAAGGTGTAGGATGGGCTGTAAATCCCTGATCCAGTTTGGTACTAAGAGGTACCAGGAACAGTAGCCCTGCAACTGGGATGTACTGTATGGCCCTTTTTGCAGGGGAGAGTTTCAACCTTCTCCAGCAGGAGGGTGAGATGTCCTGGAGGATAATGGTTGTGGGACCATCCAGACCTGCACCTTTGGTGACCCTGGCATTGGCACCAGGAGGCAAAGGGGCATGGGGGAGGCCTGGGGATGCTGGGAATCACAGCTGGGACCCCAGAAATAGCCCTTGCTGGAGTGGGCATAGGTCTGAAAGGAACCCCAGCCCCAGTCCCAAGGTTTTGGATTCAGAGTATGCAGGAACCACAAGGTAATTTTAATGTCTGGAGGTACTGGAAGGCAGACTCAACACTGGAGCCAAAAGGCTGCTTACCTTTAAAGGGAACATTATGGACCAATTGTTGGACATCAGTAGCAAAGCGAGCAATATGAACTAGGAGTAGTGGTGCAGGCAAATAGCAAAAGCATCTACATCAGCAAAAGCAGAGGCATCATAAGCAGACATGATCAGACATGATCAGGTGCTTACCAGCCTCCAAACCACTGGCAGTCTACTGGACTTCAGTATTTTCTGGTCCATCAGGGAGTTTGTTGACTATGGCAGTCACACACTTCCACAGGCTGTTGATCATGTAAACCTAGTAGTTGGCAATTCTGCCGCCAAGAAATGTTGAAGCATACATCCTTTTGCCATGACATCTAGCCTCCTGGTCTCCTTAAATCGGAAGACAAGAGCTCATATGTCCAGGAGCCTTTGACTCACCATTATAATCACAGAATCCATCTCTAGTTGAGAGGGTTGAGATGAATAATAGGGTTCATCAGAAGGAGTAGGATATTGTTTATCCACCTTACAGGGTGCAGCAGGTAAAGCACAAGGTCTGTGCCAAGCAGCCAGTGTGGCATCCTCCACAGGAGAATGAATAGCAGGAACAATCACAGCAGGTGAGGCAGACGCCTCCTAGAACTCAACGATTTTTTTAGAGGATGATTCCTCCTCGGCAGCAAAACTCAGTTTGGACTGGACCTTCTGGAGGAAGGCCTGCAAAGAGGCATATTCAGTTGAGGACCTTGTTGTGTAATGCAAACTGTCCTCACTACAGGAGGATAAAGTGGAATGGGAGCCCACCACATCGGGGGTTCAGACCTTCCTCCTTTTCCTCATATTCCTCTGCCATATATTCAGGATTATGAGATGTATTCTGCATAATATTAAAAGTAGAAAGAAAGTAGTGATTATGCCCTTGTACACTGGCTTGGTGCACCCCCATCTTGAGTACTGCTCGCAGTTCTGGGCTCCTCACACTTTGAGAAGTTCCAAACTTAACTTATAAAAAGAATACAGAGAAAGCTCACCAAAAAATCTGTATCATGCAAAATCATAGTTATAATGGCAGATTAAATAATTTGGGTTTATACTTAGCAAAATACAGACAACTGAGAGAGGATCTTTGTTGAACTTATAAAGCTATCAAAGATCACCTTATGACTGAAACAGGGCTTGTGCCATTTAAAATCTAACTTCTCCACTGGAGCCCATGATTACAAACTAATTGGTGAAAGAAACATAACAAAACAAGCATTTGTCAATGCCGAATGTTGTCTTGCTGACATTGGCATTGGTAGTGCAGGAGTTGAACAGATGCATAATAGGAATGGCAGTGAAGTGTGAAAGTGACATCAACCCTACCTCACCCTACAGAGACCGACAGGCACTGAGGTGTGCCTTTGAGCATCGGCCATAACATTCATAGTATTTCAGCTCACCTTACCCTGCAGTGTGCAACAAATATCGTGTTGTGCCTTGGGGTCCTCTGGCCTTATACTCACCCCATTCGGCTATAACGCTAATGGCATTTTACCTCACCCTATCCTGTAGACACTGACCAGTGCTGAGGTGTGCCTTGGGGTATTCGGCTTTACAGTCACCCCATTTCATAAGGACATGCACTGAAATGGGTGCAGCATAGGAGAATGGGGTGAACTGTGGGGCCAAAGAGTCCAAGGTACACCTCAATGCCTGTCAGTGGCTTAGGGGGGGATGGTATGGCGTGAGCATGACAACTGGCAATGCAAAGGCACACCTCTGACACTTGTCAGTCTGTACAGGGTGGGGCATTATGGTTAGAAACCCTAATGCCCCAGCTGTTTGTTGGTATTTGCACTACAAATTTACAACACAGCATTTTTGTGACCCCCCACCTCATGAAAGTGTTTGGAACCGCTGCTCATGAATAGTGGCATTGTGATTTTGTTAATCTGTCCCAAACGTTGATTTCTCACAGTGACCATGCCATTCTGCGCCAGATGTGGGAAAATACCAGGATGTGAAAAATGACAGCTGTACCATTCATAGATAGGTGTGAAGAGATGGCAGCATTGAAAATCTTGAGTGAAAATATTAAAAATGCTCGAATTTACGAGCATACGTACAAACTGCACAATGTACACTCCGTAACAGTCATTTAGTGAAATGATTTCACCAGATTTTCAACATAGGCATTTTGGGACCTCTGCTCATGAACACTGTCACTATGATTTTCTTCATCTGCCCTGATCGTTGATTTCCCACAGCGACCGCGCCATTGTGCACCAGTTGTGTGAAAACACATTTCGAGCAGGATGTGAAAAATTACAGCTATACTGTTCATAAGATGGTGTGCAAAATGGACAATGTTTAAAATACTGACTGAAAATATTACAAAATCTAGAATTTACAAGTACACGGGGAAACTGCGCAAAGCATGCTTGTAACATACTCATTTTGTGGACTTTTGTCACCAGATTTTCAACATAGGCATTTTAGGACTTCTACTCATGAACACAATCACTGTGATTTTCTTAATCTGTCCTGAACACCGATTTCCCACAGCAACTGCGCTATTCTGCACCAGTAGTGTGAAAACACATTTTGGACAGGATATGTAAAATGACAGCTGTACTGTTCATAAGGAGGTATGGAAAAATGCCAATGTTGAAAATCTGAAGTGAAAATATTACAGATTTGCGAAGTTAAGAGCATGCAGGGAAACTGTGCACTGCACGCTTGTAACAGTCATTTTTTCTTTTCACCAAATTTGCAACATAGGCTTTTTGAGAGCCCACCTCATTAACAGTGGTGCTGTCATTTCGTTAATCAGTCCTGAAAGGTGATTCTGCACAGTGACCGTGAAATCACCTTTCGGGACCGAATAACGCCATGACAGTGACTGAATTCATGAGGTGGGGTCCCAATAACCCCATGTTGAAAATTTGGTGCTAAAATTCCCAAAAATACCCAAGATATCCACCAAAGTTGAAAAAAAAAAAAAAAAACTATTTATGCCATTATACAGCCTACTGGCACTTCTTCAGTTTGCGGTCAACTTTGAAGAGTGCAGACGTGTCCCCAGTCCACCGAAGATTGTTGCGCCGGGCTCCGGAGGCAAGTATGGGGTGAGGGGTGGTGTGGGGAGGTGGGGTATGCAGTTGGTGGGCGCGGGTTGGGGGAAGGGGCCACAGACAGTGAGGGACCTTTTTCTTCTTTACAGGGTTAAAAAAAACAGACATCGCGGGACGGTTTTTCCATTTCACAGGTACTTTTGGCATGCTGGGGTGGTCTCCCAGCATGCCACCTGCATGTTTTGGGGTGGGGGAACTGGTGCAGATGGGGATTGGCACCCCCGTCAGCACATACTGGGGGGGTCAAATGAGCCGTGGTGGATTGGGCACCCCCACGGCACACAAGACATGGGGGAAACATGCCGACAGGAACTGGGCATCCCCATTGGCAAATTAAGTTAGGAGGGGGCATGCTTATGGGAGACTGGGCACCCCCGTCAGCTTTATGAAAGACTGTGCAAGGTGTGCTGTCCCTCAGCTTCCCCATCGCTGCTGCCGCCATATTGCTTACAGGGGACACCAACAGGAATTGGCTGCTGCAATCAGGGACCGCTTCGTGGCGCTCCCTGATTGCAGCAGCCAAATTCTTTCAAGGTGGTGGCATGTTTTCTCAGCTGCTGTCATAGACAGTGTGCCATTGGCGCCACAGAGCCCAGCCACAAAAAGCAGTGGTGCCATTGGCTGCAGCAGGACCGCACCTCCAAAACCCGCTTCTCAACTGAAGCAACCACAATATGTTGTGTGCGCTGCGTGTGCAAGACAACATAAAAAGGAGCAAATGTTTCACACAAAGAATAACAACTTTGGAACACACTGCCACAACAGATAGTTGGAAGTAAAAATATAACCATTTTTAAACAAAGGCTAGATCACTATATATGGGAAACAAAAGATACAATTTCCACCTATGAAGTCATGGGTGGCGAATTCATTAAAAGGCTTAACAGCCTACTGAATTTGTATCTCACTATGAAACTATGGGAAAGGGTAACTGGGGATATTATGTCATGTCCTGACAGTGGTGGTTTTAACACTTATTTGTACTTTATTTGCCTTATTCTGCATTACCCAATTTCCCTGTTTCCCCCATAATAAAACCTCTTTTTTAACTTCAGAAGTTTATTGGTTCAATTGATGCACATTAGAATCCTTGCAATCATTTAGGGACCCAATAATAGTGGATTCCCTCCTAGTGAGTGAAGAGATGACATAAATATGGCACCGTAGTTAAACCTCTCCATATTGGATTGTGTTTGTCTCCATTGTTGTATTTGCATAGTGTGTTGTTACTGTACAATGTTACAGTGTATAGTCAGGTGTTGCTCTGTATAGAAACTGGAGCCTTTCCAAATGTTGTTGTATCACAGTTCAAAAAGGCATTGAATGTGATTGCATCACACTGTGGTACAACAACATTTGCAAGAGTTCTAGGGGTTCTGTCAGACAGCTAAACTGGGTACAAGCCCACCTGGCAGCAGCAACGACAGTTTAACCAAATAGACAGGAGCAGCGGTGGCATCACCACCAGAACCTGCGACGTGAACAGCAACAACCAGCTAAGCAAAAAACAAATGCAGGATCAACCAGATAATTGCAGCTTCACTGAAATTGGAAGCAGGATCAACCAGATATTTAAAATAACCTACAGTTAATCACTTCCTCCAAGTCCACATCCTCTCACTAAATGAGACATACACCACCATTTTTTTTTTTGTTGAAAATCCCTCCCACATCCCACTGACAGCCAGTAGAAGGCTGAACAATAAATATAGGGACATCTGCTCCCTAGCAACCACATGTCAACCTAGCAACTAACCCTAACTCCCAGAACACAAGGAAGCAACTAACATTCCCCCCCCCCCCCATTTCAAAAATTACAAATTTTAAAAACTTTGGCAAGGGGGACTATACACTATAAAAATGATGCACGGGCAACCATATGCCCAACCAGCCTGTTGTGCCACTGAGGGGTTCTGATTACCCTCAGACCTCGACTGTGAAGCTTGAGAGGTCTGTAGCAATCAGAACCCCAAGAAGGATTTTTGTCTGAACTGCCTGTCATAAAAAGCCAACCTGTACAATTTTATATTTTTTTATGTTATTTTTATTGCTCATAATAAAGCACTACTTATAAATGTTATACCTGCTCCTGATTTGCCTGTGTTTCCAGACCCACGCCTCTACAGCAGGGTACTATAAAAATGCTTTAATAAATTGATCCCATAGAGGAGGAATATTGACCAGAACCCTGGGGTCTGTCCTGCTCCTTGTGAGTAATGCCACGTGACTATTAACTTCCACTTATCGGAAACAACCAGAAATAGCAGCTGGGAGGAGCTGGGCATGAAATCCCATCTGAAGGACTGCACGTTTGACAATGATGCTGAAGCCCCATGCCACCAGTACTGCACTTGGGTGTCCACACTGTCTATGGTCATCAGTGAAAAATAACTACAGAAAGGAGGGAGTGATAAGGAGGGGGGCAATATCAGGGATAAATTGGTCATTCTGCAGAATTGCTACAAAGAATGACTAATAATTTTAGGGAACTGTCTGCTGCCCAGAGGAGCTGCTAACAATTCTTAGTCAATAATTAGAATCTGGCAGCCAAAGACAACTCTGTATGGAATTAAACAGGCTAGAAGGCAGAGCTTTCCTGGACTGCCGGTTAAAAGGCTTCATTTATTTTCTTTTTTGGGGTGGGAAGGATGCAAGAGACAGGCTGCATCAGAGAGCGAAGGGCTAAGAGGTCACTGGAGACATGATGCCACCTCCCTTATCCACAGCTCAGGCTTACACTTTGTTCATGTACCTCCATGAAAACTGAAGGAGCCTCAATGCTCATTTAATCTGAGGCAGCTTTGAATGAAGACCACCATCTGTACTGAATCCTACTGAACAAGGTTTGTTGATGGTGCCCTGATACCAGCAGGTCAGCTGCTCAGTGGAGTGCTCCAATGCTCGGAAAAGAACAGAAGAGATGCTGTCATTACCAAAACATACCAGCCAAGTCTCCTGTTCCATCTCCATCAGAATCAAAGAAAACTGCTGGCTCAATCTGATAAAACACAGCTTGCTGCCACCAGCGGAGTCTAGGGTATGTGTTGGGAGTCTGTACCAGGATGACCACCGCTCCGATCAGCATGGCAAACCATGCAATCAGAAAGAAACCGAGGAGACCCCAGTGCACCATTAGCCAGAACCGTGTGCCAGCCTGCTGCATCACTGCTTCTTTGCTTAGCACCCTTGTGCTGGAGGTGAAGTCAGAAGATGTTTTGCTTCCATGTTGAAGAATGGGCACCGTTTCTAAATCTTCCTCGGTCTGCATGGTATGGCGTCTGCTTGTCAAAGCACTAAAAAAAAAAAAAAAGGAGACAAAAACAGCTTACTCATTTTGCCAAGATCGCTTTGCCTCAGAAAGGTGCTGTCATATACCATAAACTCAGTCTTTAAAGCAAAACATCCACAAAAGATTCTATTATGCTTAATCAAAATTAAACTTTGCACAGATATCCAGTGTTCTGAGCTTGTGACTCCATGTTTGATGTGTCATCACACATTTTGAGCACCAATGTCGCATTTTACCCACAGTGTCACAAATATTACGAACAAAACGTTGAGTTATAGAGGACGAAAGGAATTTCCTCATCTGTGACAATTTAAAAACATTGTAAAATGTGTTGTACATATATTATATCAATTAGAAACAAGCATTTGTCAATGCCAAATGTTGTCCTGCTAGCACTGGCATTGGTAGTGCAAGAGTTAGAGAGATGCATAATAAGAATGGCAGTGAAGTATTGAACTGACACCGGTCCCACCCCCACCCTGCAGAGACTGACAGGCATTGAAGTGTGCCTTTGGGTCGTCGGCAATAACGCTCATGCTATTTCACCTCACCCTACCCTGCAGACTCCAACTGTCGCATTGTGCCTTGGGGTCATTGGGCGTTACATGCACCCCATTCCATAAGGAAATACGTTGAGATGGGTGCAGTATAGGAGAATGGGATGAACTTTGGGCCAAAAAATCCAAGGCACACCTTGATGCCTCTCACTGGCTGCACGGTGGGAGTGGGGGTGGAACTGTGTGAGCATTACAGTCGACAATCCAAAGTCACACCCCTGACACCTGTCAGTCTCTACAGGGTGGGACATTACGGTTAGAAACCATAATGCCCTGGGCATTTGTTGGTATTTGCACTCCAAATTTTCAACATGGGCTTTTTGTGACCCCACCTCATGAAAGCATTTGGGACCTCTGCTCATGAACAGTGGCATTGTGAATTTGTTAATCTGTCCCAAACGTTGATTTTCCACAGCGACTGTGCCAATCTGCGCCAGATGTGTGAAAACACATTTTGGGCAGGATATGAAAAATGACAGCTGTACCATTCATAAGGAGGTGTGAAGAAATGGCAATGTTGATAATCTGGAGTGAAAATATTAAAAATTCTCAAACTTACAAGCGTGTGTGTAAACTGTGCAATGCACGCTCATAACAGTAATTTATTGGAATTTTTTCATCAAATTTGCAACATAGGCTTTTTGGGAGCCCACCTCATGAACAGTGACACTGTTGTTTTGTTAATCAATCCCAAAAGTGATTCCACACAGTGACTGCGAAATCACCTTTTGGGACCGAATAACGAAATGACAGTGACAGAGTTCATGAAGTGGGGTAACAAGAACCCCAGGTTGAAAATTTAGAGTCAAAAGTCACAAAAATGGCTGAGATATCCACCCAAGTTGATCCCCCCCACCCAATTAATGCCATTATACAGCTTACCATGATTTTCTTCAGTTTGCGGTTGGCTTTGAAGAGTTCAGACGTCTCCCACTCCACCAAAGATCACCACACCGGGCTCCGGAGGTAAATATGGGGTGAGTGCAGGTGCAAGGAGGTGGGGTGTGGGTTGGGGGAAGGGGAAGGATGCTGTGGGAGGGTTTTTTTTTTTTTATATATATAAAACACACACAGGTTTGTTTTGGGCACACAGGGGTGGTCTCCCAGTGTGCCACCTGTGTTTTTTGGGGACATGGGACTGAAGCTGACAGGGATTGGACCCCCCATTGGCAAAGAAAGTGTGTCTGTGTGGGGGGGCATGATGCCAAGGGGGATTGGGCACCCCCTTCGGCGGACAAATAAAACAAGGGGGAACAATATGCTGACAGGTATTGGGCTCTCCTGTCAGCAAATGAACTGGGGAAGGGCATGCTAATAAGGGAATTGGGCACCCCGACATCGGCTTTCTAGGGACTGTGAGAGGTGGAAAGTGGCAGCTGCCGCCATGTTTATTGAAATGTTTCAGCAGACAAGGCACGCCCTGCAATGATGGGGCACTCCCTCATTGTGGTGGCGAAATTCTTTCAAGTTGGTTGCATGCTTCTCAACTGATGTCATAGACAGCGTGCTCATTTATTGGTGCCACAGAGGCCAATCCAAAAAAGCAGTAGTGACACTGGCCACAATACTGCTGCACCTCCACAACCTGCTACTCCAGCAAGCTGCCACAAAATGTTGCTTGTGCTGCATGTGCAAGACAACATAAAAAGGCTAACAAACATAGAAACATAGAATTTGACGGCAGATAAGGACCGCTTGGCCCACCCAGTCTGCCCATTTCCCTACCCAATGGATAAGCTGCAGATTCTAGTTAACCAGCAGCCTACTTCTTCCTACCCCCACCCCCTAGAATTGCCTTATGACTGTCCTATGCATGCTTGAATTCCACCACTGTTTTTGACTCCACAATCTCCTCTGGAAGGCTGTTCCATGCATCCACAACCCTCTCTGTGAAAAATACTCCTTAAATTACCTCTGAGCCGCCCCCTCTATCTTCAAATTGTGCCCCTTGTTCTTGCACACCTCTTTTGAAAGATGCTACCATCTTGGACTTTGTTGATTCCCTTGAGGTACTTGAAAGTTGCTATCATGTCCCCCCTCTCCATCCTTTCCTCGAGGCTATACATATTAAGCTCCTTAAGTCTCTCTTCATATGTCTTCCGGTGCAGACCCTGCACCATTTTAGTTGCCCTCCTTTGGACAGCTTCCACCCTGTCTATGTCTTTATGGAGACTGGTCTCCAGAACTGCACGAGTACTCCAGATGGGGTCTGACCAGCTGTCTGTACAGAGGGATAATAACTTCCTGTTTTCTACTGGTGATGCCTCTCCTATGCATCCCAGTATCCCCCAGTCCTCCTTGCTGCCCTCTCACATTGCTTGCCCACCTTTAGGTCATCTGATATGACTACCCCAGGTCTCTTTCCATTTTTGTTGTTGTTAGTATCTCACCCCCATTGTGTACTCTTCCGCTGGGTTTTGTTTCCCAGGTGCATTACCTTGCACTTCTTAGCATTGAATCTAAGCTGCCATACATCTGACCATTCCTCTAACCTTGCCAAGTCCCTTCTCTTCCTTTCCACCCCACCTTGTGCATCAACTCTGTTGTAGATCTTTGTGTCATCTGCAAATAGACATACTTTTCCTTCCAATCCCTCTGCAATGTCGCTTATAAAGACATTGAAGAGGACCGGTCCTAATACTGAACCCTGCGGTACCCCACTAGTAACCCCCCTTTCTTCAGAGTGGACTCCATGTACTATTACTCTCTGTGTCCTATTCTCCAGCCAGTTCTTTACCCAGGCTGTCATCTTGGGACCCACTCCCAAGCTGGCTAACTTGTATATTAATATTTTGTGTGGGACTGTGTCAAATGCCTTGCTGAAGTCTAGGTAGGCCATGTCCACAGCCCCTCCCTGATCTACTACTTTGGTCACCCAGTCAAAGAAAATCTATCAGATTCATCTTGCATGACCCTCCCGCTGTGAATCCATGCTGCTTTGGGTCCTGTGCCCCTCTGGCCTCTAGATACTAGACAGTTCTTTCCTTCAGAAGTGATTCCATCATTTTCCCTATCACTGATGTTAAACTAACAGGTCTGTAGTTTCCTGCTTCTGCCTTGCTCCCACTTTTGTGAAGGGGAATTACATCTGCCCTCCTCCAGTCCTCGGGTACCACCCCATCCTCCCATGATTTGTTAAAGAGGGTAGTCAGTGATGTCACTGGTTCTACCCTTAGTTCTTTTAGAATTCTGGGATGAATCCCATCAGGCCCCATTGCTTTGTCCACCTTCAGTTTTAAGAGTTCTTTCAGAACCCTTTCTTCTGTAAATGGGCTGGTATCAACAACTTATGTATCCAGAGTGTTTCTACTGTTTGTTTTATGTACCTCCCCCTCTTCATTTGTAAATACTGAGCAAAAATATTTGTTTAGTATCTCTGCCTTCTCACAGTCACCTTCTGCCCACCCTCTCTCCCCTTTATTAAGCCTCACTATCCCTCCATTGGTCTTCCTTCGCTCCCTGATGTACCTATAAAAGGTTTTATCCCCCTTCTTAACTGAGTTGGCTATCTTTTCCTCGGTTTGGGCCTTTGCTGTTCTGACTGCCTTCCCAGCTTCCTTTTGCTTTAACTGGTACAATTCTCTGTCCTGCTCCTTCTGTGATTCCTTGTACTTCCTGAATGCTTTATTTTTCTCTTGAACCTTCACTGCCACTTCCTTTGAGAACCATAGTGGTTTCTTACATAGTTTTGTTTTGTTTATTTGCTTCACACAAAGGCTTGTTACCTCTGTGATGGCAGTTTTTATTATTCCCCATTGTTCTTCCACCCCTCCTTCCTGCCCATTTGCTAGTGCATTCCTTAGGCACTCACCCATTTTGGCAAAGTCAGCCATCCTAAAGTCCAGTACTTTTGCCTTTGTACCGGCTCGACTCTATTGCTGTGTTTATTGTGAACCATACTGTTCGATGGTCGCTAGTTCCCAGATGGCTACCCACTTCTACATGTGTGATCTCTCTCCATCTCCATTTGAGAGAACCAGGTCTAAGATTGCTCCTCTCGAGTGGGCTCCAATACTAGTTGTCTAAGGCATGCCCCCTGTAGGGCATCTAGAATAACCCCACTCTTCGAAGTGGCTGCTGCAACTGCACTCCAGTTAACATCTGGCATATTCAGATCACCCATCAGCAATATCTCCCCTTTTTCTGCCATTCTATGTATACTTTCCATCATTTCCTTGTCCATTTCCTCCCCCCGAGAAGGGAGTCTGTATACAACCCCTGTGCGGATTGTGGTGCCATTGCTTCTTCTCTTCCCTGTTTACCCTTTTGTTCTGTTGCTTTGATTCCTTCCCCTATGTAGAGAGCTACTCCTCCTCCTCTTTTACCCTCCCTGTCCCTCCTGTAGATAGTGTATCCTGGTATGTTTACGTCCCAGTCATGGTTTTGTGTGTACCATGTTTCTGTGACTGCCACGATATCCAGATGTTCCTCCTCCATCAAGGCCACTAATTCAGGAAGCTCATTACTCAGACTACGGGCATTGGTACTCATTGCTCTCCATTTTTTGATGGCTTTACCTTCTGTTGCAGCATCCCCCACTGACCTTTCTACCTTGGCCTTTTTCTTATTTAGTACCCTGTTTTGTTGGGAGAGGCTGGGATTTTCCTGCTGTTTATCAGTGCCTCCCCCCTTGACTAGTTTAAAAGCTTGCCAATGAAGCATTTAAACCGATTGCTCAAAAAGACTTGTTCCTTCCTGGACAGATGCAGGCCATCCTGCCAGTATAGGCTGGTGTCCCCCCAGGTGGAACCCCAGTCCCCAATGAAGCCAAACCCCTGTGCTCCACACCATTTTTCAACCATTCATTAAACTGCATGGTGCAAAGTACCCTTGTCTCACCCATGCCATTGACAGGCAGCACCTCTGAGAAGGATACTGTGTGTGCTACTTGTCTTAGGCCCCTTCCCAACTCTACAAAGTCCTCCTGCACTGCTCTAATCTCATGATGAGCCAAGTCATTTGTCCCTAGGTGGACAATGACGTCCAGTTCAGACTCCCGTGCAGCTGTTCTCATGATCCTGAGGATGCGTCCTGTCCCTCCAAGCCATGGCACCAGGCAGGCACCTTACTTCAGTTTTTCCTTCTCCCCAGTTCTAGCCCCTAATAATTGAGTCCCCACCAGGAGCTGCTTCCTTTCCTGTGGTGTCTCCTCGCCTCCTTCCTGTGGGCCTCCCTGTCAGACAGTTGTCTTCAGCCTCCTTAGTCTCCTCTGTGGGTGCATCCAGGGAGCTATGCTCCCCAGAATGGTGTATGGATTGTGCAGTGGAACAACTGACTGGTGTGCCTCTGTTCCACCATCCTCACCTCCCTGATCCCACTGTGGTCCAACTGCTGTGCTTTCACAACCTCTGAGGTAGTGGTGGTGGCTCTGGTGCTCCCTGGATGGGGAGTTTCCTTTCTACTGTCCAGTGTGGCCTGGGGAAGGTTCCTTACTACTGTCCAGTGTGGCCTGAAGACAGGCAACTTCCTCCTCAGGGCAGAGAGCTGTCTGCAAATAGGGCAGCATCTCAGCCTCCAGAAAGACTCCCGGAAGACTGCTACCCCACAGCCATTACATTGCACTACTCCCCACATGTTTATGTGTGTGTGTGTGTGTGTGTGTGTGATTGGTTTGTTATATAGAAATATATATATATATTATACAATGTGTATGCTTATATTGTCAGTGCAGTGTGCTAGAGAGGATATGACAGTGATATGCACTTGCAGTCTTGAGAAATTATGTCAGAACCCCAGGTATAAAGGAACTATTTCCAGGGGTGGGTGGGGTGAAGGGGTGGGCAGGGGTTGGGCCTAAACTGTGCCCTCACGAACAATCAGCTAAAAGCTCTGACCCACCGCTGCGAAGAGTGTCTTTCTGTCAGCAAGATGCCCTACACAACAATTTGACAGAGAAAATACCCTGACAAGAGAAAAAACTTACAAGGCTTGAAATTCCATTTAAGGGCTCTGATGACATTTGCAAACCACCTGGGCTTCACTCTCATGGTTTATGTGGCCAGAAGCCTTCAATGGAATTAGCCTTGTAATTTACAGTTGCATAATATTTTTTCTATATGGATTATGTCACCTACTATGCCACTAGGTTGCCATCTATGTTACAGCAGCTACCACTGCTTTCTAGGCTCAAAGTTCAGGAGCCTGGGTCCATTACACTCTCTATTGGTGGAGGGGCTGTGTCCAAAGTTAGAATGATGTAGCATGGTGCCTCCACCTAGAGGAAAGCTTAAGTGGGCCTGGTGCAAGTATAGTACTACCCCCTACAATGCAGTACTCCTCTACAGGGTCAACTGACCTGTGAACCAGCACAGTGCAGTGATAATCCCCACAAAGCATGCAGTTTATACTGTGAAATAATAATACGCACACAGACCAATTAGAAACAAACCAGATTATTTAGGGTCATGTTTCAGGCCCTAAAATGGGATTAGCAGCATGAGGTAGCATAGTAGAGCACCAGCTGGTTCTTCTGTGCCCTTTCAGGCTTGTCCCAAATACAGTGCTCACCCCCATATCACACACATTTCACAGTACAGCTATGTTTCCTGCCCACTTGTACTGAAGGGTGCTACCCTCGCCCCACTGAAGCCAGTGTATAAACCCTTTAATACTTATACAAGAGCTCCTGGTACTTCACTGGATGCCCATCTATGGAAATATAGTAGACCCCGTGGCATTGCACATAAAGGGCCTAATCCATTAACAGATTTCCCATTTTACTAAGGGATCCTACCTTACTGCACAGGAGGTAGGAAGAGAGTCCCTCTCTGGCTGACTTTACTGTCCTCTTTCAGAGGTCTCCAATGTTGTCTGAGCCTGGGGTGGGGGGAAGGGGAGCCTCAGCTGATAACTGAGGGAGCCAGGGGAGGAAATGAAGTGGAGGAAAGAATGCATCAGGTTCCAAAGTGATGGAAGATGATAGGAAAAGGCTAACTGCCCAACAAAAGAGTAGGGATATGGAATGGCGAAGGTGAGAGGATCCCTGGAGCAGGAGGCAGATGGGATGGGGAGGATTATAACTACTCATTCATTCATTCATTCCAAATGATTTCCCAGGAAAGGCATACTAATGTGAAATAGCTAATTTCCAGATGTGTCCTGGGAGGAAAGGGAAGAGGAGAACACAGCTATAAATTAAAATGCTTGCAATAAGTAAAAACAGTATAAGTTAATAAATAGTAACAAAAACAAACTGTACAATCAAGTATTGTGGCAAAACTGTAGTGAGAACAAGACACTAGTAGGTTCAGCAAAAAGTGCAAATGGAGGTCAAAACTGTATGGTAAGCAGGGCCCCGCTATGTACAGCAGGTAGTGGAGAATGGAGGACGCAAGGGGATGGAGGGGGTGACTGACTTATGGCAGGGGCACAGGGGATGTGGACTTGGGGGTGTGTAAAAAAAAATAAAGCACAAGCCAGGGGCAACCACAGGAGTGATGGAGAATTTACAGAGGGGTGATTTGAATGAGTGGAAGGAAGAAGCAGTGTGAATGGGAGGAGGGGAAAGAGAGACCCACAGTTTAGGGAAGCAGAAGGAGAAAGCAACTTGACCTGGTAAGGATTTTAATGAGGGGCATGCCAAGGAGCAAGGGCCAGACTTGCAAAGGGAGTAGGAGGTGGTGTGGTATTTAGGAGGGAAAACATTTGGGGGTGGGTGGGTTCTGAACCACAATAGAGAAATGAAGGTAGCGCAATGAGCAAGGTATCATGTGTCAAGGGATATTAGGGAGAGGGAGGAATATAGTGAGCAGCGGTTGGTTCAAGGAGGCAATCAAGGCCAAAGTGGCAGAAGGCATGAAGGAGGGAGAGCAGCCTGGCTAGGTTTGATTTGGAAGCAACGCTGTAAACAATATCCCCATCATCAAAGATGATACACACTTTATTCCTGTAAACCACACCTAGTTTGGGGGGTATCTTCTTGAGGATGGGATCCACATGAACGCAGATATCATGGTGATAATCCAACTGGACCCTGAGATATTTAAAGGAAGAAACATCCTCAATTGCAACCCCATCAAGGGTATGGAATGAGGGGACGGGGGAAGAGTCTGGCACATCTTTGCCTTGTGCCATAAGTCAGTTTTCTAGGAATTGAGGGACAGCTGGTTTTCCAAGAACCAGAGCTGTTTGCTGGAGTCATGCCATAGGGTTGGATGAAAAAAGCCAAAGGCATAAAGAACTGTTTTCATTTGGCATACATGTAAACAGATGCGGAAGTGCAGGCAGAGGAAAGGTAATTCAGAAGATGGAGAATAGACTAGGGCCAAGGACAGACCCTTGGGGTATGCCTGAGAAGATAGGGAGTGGAGGGGATATGGCATCATCAATATGAAAAGCTCAAGAACAGCCCTCAGGGTAGGAGCAGAACCCCTCAACTGAGGAGGCAGAGAGCCCTACTGCTTTAAGCTTGTCCAGAAGAATGGGATGGGGTGGGAAACTGTGTTGAAGGTTTTGGCCAGGTCAACAAAAATAGCTGAGGTGACCAGACCATGATCCCTACCTGACAGAATGGAGTCAGTGATTCACAGGAGGGAGGTGGAGGAGGTAGAGGTGAAGGGGGCCTTCCTAAAACTAGACTGGTAGGGAGCAAAGTAGGAGGACGAGTCAAGGAAAGGGGAGAGTTGGAAGAGGACCAGGTGTTCCTGGTGTTTAGTCAGAGCTAGAAGGAGGGAGATAGGGTGGTAATTAACAAGGAAATAGGGGTCACTTTGAGGAGTCATGAGTTGTCAGACCTTTGCAACAAACAAATGGCATCATCACTCTTGAGTTAATGGTCTTACCACTCACAGACAGAGACCGAGTGAGAAGAACTCCTGCTGGACAGAAAAGCAGGTATACACATGCTAATCTAGCACAAGAATGAAGATGGGGTGCATAGGGAGGGTCATCACCAGCAGGTGGAGGGAGGTGGTGCTGCCGCTGTATCGCTTACTGGTACATCCCCACCTACAGCACTGTGTCCAGTTTTGGAGACTGCACCTCAGAAAGGACAGACATGGTGGAGGCAGTCCAGAAGAGGGACACCAAAATAGTGCACAGATTGCAAGGGAAGCTCTACAGGGAGAGACTAAGGGATCTCAGCAAGTACATCCTGGAGGAGAAGAGAGCAAGAGGAGACATGCAAGTACCTCACGGGGTAAACTTTGTGTATAAAGGGAGCCTTTTTCAAATAAGAATGAGCTTCATGACTAGGGGGCATTTAATAAAGCTTGGGGGGGGAGTTAAGGAGGGATGTGAGGAAATATTTCTTCACTGAGTAACCCCCCCCCACAGGTGGGGCTTACCTTGCCATCTCCTCCAGCCACATGTCCTACCAGTTCCAGTCTTGTGTAGGGTTGCAGTGTGCTCCTGCTGGCCCCAAGGTCCAGAAATTAAAAGGGGATTGGCGGAGCAAAGTAACAAGCGAAACCGCCCACTTGGCTGTTAGCTGATCGCCATGCGGCTTGAGTGTGTGAGCTGGCAGGTCAGCTGCCTCTCTGTGAATGCTGCAGTGCTCAGTGTATGAAAGCCACTCTGGTGGTTCCCGCCTCTCTCACTGTGTGCCCCAGCCCCCGTAGGTATAAAAAAAAGGTAAAGTAGGTTGGAGGCACATGGGGGGCAAGAAGTAAAATGTTAAATAAGTATGCTCTTAAGCACTATGGATTTAAAGGGTGATATTATTTTAAGAAGCAGCCATGGCTGCAATGACTGAATGGGAGCCTGTCTGCCTCTGGGGGTGGAGCGTGCTTCAGTGCCTGTGACAAGCAGGGGAAACCTTGCAAGCCTCACTCTGCAATTGGGCACAAGGGCTGAGGGGCTGTTGTCAATTGCTGAGGGCATTTAAATTTAAAACACTGTATTGTTTGCCTGTACAAAGGACTTAAATATGGGACTTTGAATGAACCATTTTGCCAGCAGTCATATTAGCCACCTTTGTGCTTGCAGGTAGCCAATAGGGAGCCAAGATACCCAAAAGGGCTTCCCAAAGGGACTTCTGGGAGAAGGCAAGGACAATGAGTTGGTGCCAGAACAGCCAGCCAATCAGGTGTCAAGTGAGCCCAATGAATACTGATTTTTGAAGTGGACAACTGTATCAGCCAGTCAGGAGCTGTTCAGGTCCCCCGAAACCCAGAGGACTGTTTGGGATAAGTTCAGTTTGGCTGAAGCCCCTCCTGAGGGAAGGGGGCTCTAGCCCCTTTCTCTGTGATGTTGCCTGGAGAAGAGAAGCAGGCCTGCCTGGGGACTTGCACAGCCTTTCAACATCTGAAAGGAGTTCCTTCAGAATCAAAGTGTTGAATTGCTGACCAGAGGCAAGAAAGGCTGTTGAGAGGTTCCCAAGGGAAAGGAATCCATTCTGTGATCTTCGAGGGAAGGAGACTTTCCAGGAGGCTTGTGGAGCCACTAGCCCAGAAGTTGCTCTACACTGCCTTCCAATGTCTGGAAGAAGTGGCTGCCAGAATGAAAGTGCTGTTTGCTGGCCAGTGTTCAAGGCTATCATCTGGGAGTTTCCAGAGGAAGAGGAAACTCTGCTGTGGTACTCAAAAGAAGTTTGGAGGTGTTCCTTGGGCTTTTGCAGCCCCCAGACAAGGGAGGTCAGACCTCTGCTGTGATTCCTCAAAGAAACAACAATTACATAAGAACTTACTGTAACAGTAGATCTTCAAGGGGATCTCAGTCATCAGGTAATACCGTAGGAACCTTCACTGTCCATGAAGGGGAATCCACACAGATTTTCAGCAGTACAATAGGGGCCGACCATGCCACCGACATCTGTCAATGTCACCAACCCTATAAAGGCATGAGTATCCCTGCTTCCTCCTCAGTTCTTTTGCCTGGAGACTAAGGGAGCTAGACTCTTGCCATGAGGGATATCAGAGACACAGACACAGACACAGACACAGAGACAGAGATGCCCAGGCCTAAATGAAAGGCTGGATACACCAGACAGCCAGTTCCTAGACAGGAGCCCCAAGAAGTGGGATGGTGGGAGGGAAAGCATACCTGATGACTGAGATCCCCTCAAAGATCTACTGTTATGTTAAGTTGCGTAACCGTTCTATCTTCTTCGTGGGTATCTCAGTCATTAGATAACACCATAGGAATGAGTCCCAAACAGTTACATGTGCATAAAAGACAGTCTGGAAGGAGGGCTCTCTATAAACTTAAGACAGGAGTCCCTGTAACACAGCTCTGCCAAATTCTGCACAGGCTCTAGAGGCAATGTGCAGACTGTAGTGCTTGGTGAAAGTATGGACTGTATTCCAGGTGGCAGCCGGACAAATGTCAGGGGCTGAGACCCCTTGAAAACAAGCCACCGAGGTAGCCATTCCTCTGGTGGAATGAGCTTTGACAGTACCAGGCAGTTCTTTGCAGTACTTGTTGTAGCAGAACACAGTGCAATTAGCCAACTATTTGGATAAACATTACTTAGAAACTGAAATGCCCTCTCTACCTGGGGCGAAGGAAACAAACAACTGATTTGATTTTCTGGACTCCTTGGTCCTAAGCAGGTAGTACTTCAAAGTTCTGTGCACATCTAACGTATGAAGCAATGCTTCCCCTGGATTGGCACACTCAGGAAAAAGAAACAGGAAGGTGGATAGACAGAGTGTAATCTCCAAAACTACCTTAGGATTTGTGCAGAAAGGCACCCCGTCTTTGTGGAAAAAAAAAAATCAAATAAGGCTCCTCGCATCAGAGGGCCTGAAGCTCTGAAATTCTTTGAGCACAGGTAAAGACAACTAAAAACAATGCTTTCCAAGAGAGAAAGCATAAATCTCAAGTTGCAATTGGCTCAGAAGGAAACGGGGTCAGTTTTTCCAAAACAAAAATCAAGTCGCAAGCCAGAACAGGGGAACAGATTGGGGGTCTCAGATGTAGGATGCCCTTTAGGAAAGTACACGAGACATCCAGCTGAGCAATTGTGTGGTCACCCATGGGCTCATTAAATGCAGAAATAGCCAAAATGTGGACCTTGAGGGAAGAGTACTAGAAACCGGAGTTGGAGAGTGAGATCAGGTGGTCCAGGATATAGTTCACCAAGCGGGTGAAAGGGTCTAAGCTGTGTTTGGAAGCCCAGATGGCAAACTGCTTCCACTTCATGGCATATGTGGCTTGAGTAGAAGACTTTCTGATGGCCACAAGGACATCCACCACCCTGTTAGAGACCCCTAACCTGGCAATGGCTATGTCCTCAGGAGCCGGGTATGCAAATGGAGGGATCAGAGGTTGGGATGGACCCGGGTTCCCTGAGCCTGGGTCAGCAGATTCCTGCAAAGAGGAAGAGGGACCAGAGGTTCCTCCGCCATCTGTTGAAGCAGAGGGAACCATATCTGGTGAGGCCAGAATGGAGCTGTAACCCCTAGGTGGCGCTATCCCAAGGGCTACTACCCCTGCCTGTGCAGCTAGTAGTAGGTTAAGGGGTCTGAGTCCTGAAACAGGTGCCTCCACCCAGAGGTCAGGGTTGGTAGTGGTCAAACTAACCTGTGCACAGCCCTCTGGGACACTGTAACCCCCCTCTTTTCCTTCTAGTGGCCTGAGCAATATACGATAATCACTTTCGCAGTACCCCTTGTACACCATACTAGTACCCACACTGTTTGAACTTACCACCAGGGCTGGTTCCTCTGGCTCGACCCTGGGGACCCCCCATAAAACAAGGTTATGCACAGTAAATAGCAACAGTACAGTACTCTTGGCACAAACTTGAACCACAGTCAGGTTAAATGCAGCAAAAAAGTCAGATCTGATTTATTCAGGGGACTTTAACAAGGAAGGGGTGTAATCAGGTTGATTGGCTTAAAGGCTATATTAATCAAACAGTTATGCATGCGCTTTAAGTCCCCACACAGTCACACCTCTGTGTACCCAGGTAGGGAGATGATGGGCTAGCCAGGACGTTGCAGCTGGTTGGGGCCCTGTGATGGAAGAAAGCAACATGCACAACACACACTATTTGAAATCTGGAGCCAGAGGGCTCAGTTCGTGAAAGAAAAAGCAACCAGACAGTGAGATGACAATACTTTAGATTTAGCTGTTGCTGCAGGGAGCTACCCTAATGTTTACTCTCTATACAAAATACTGGACACAGGCAGGACGAAATAGAGACTGCAGACTGTTGGACTGGAGTGCTCAGAGAAGCGGGACCCACACGAATCACTGAAGTGTCGTTCCTGTTCAAGTATTGAACAGGGGGCTGATCCCCAGGCAGGTCTCTCATCAATGACTTTCTCTGTGCAGTGGGTAGTCGGGCTGGGCCAGTGTGGCAAGGCCCAGGCTCAATGGAGATTATTTTGGATTCAATCCGTGGGGCTGGATGCAGCTTCCAGCAAGCAGAATACAGTTCAAACCACAGTGTGGAACCAAATTGTGACCCACTAGCAGCACACAGCACATTTACACATAAAGAAATTCTAATGCAGCTTCCAGCAAGCAGCACACAATTCAAACTACAGTGGGGAACCAAATCACGACCCACTATAAGCACACAACACATTCACATGTAAGGAAATTCCACTGTACCAGGCAAAAGGCTCTCCGGTCACAATTACAGAGTCTCTGCACAATCCGTTAATTCAGAGGTGGCTGGAAGTCCAGACAGGCCGATCGCATTCAGTAAATCTTTGGTCTTCAGGTAGGAGCCTGATCACAATTCAGTGGCTTACTTCGCTCTCCAAGTTCAGATTCAGTCCGAAAAAGGCACAAGTTCCATCTCAGAGACAGCAGGCAGGCATGCAGGCCAAAACTCAGGCCTTTCCACAGTTCTCCCACGTGAATCTATGCCGGGGCTGCTGCTTGAATCATTCAAGCTGTTATCTCTTCACTTCCCAACTCAGAACTGACTGAAACTGCAAGCAGTTTGGGACTTTCCCCAAGATCCAAAAGGTTCGTTTGGCTGATCCGTCTGTCAGTCACAACAAGAGCTCCCCCTCCAGGTTATTTTAGGCACAAAAAGCCCAAAACTACAATTCCTACAAGTTTTGACCCCACCAAGCCCCTGTAGGCAGGCTCCATTTTAGAGTCCCAAATGTACTAATTGGCTCATTCTGCAGTCCAGGACCAAGATGATGGAAACAAACAGAACTGTCCATGCTGCAAAGAAGGCAGGTTAGAACAAACTGCAATAGTATGACTACTCTAACAAATAATCAAACAAGAGCACCCTTTTAGATTAATTATGACTGCAATCCAGGCAGCTCTTAAAGAGACAGTACACAGAGGCTATATAGGCACACTCTGGCAATCACATTTAAACTGCAAAAACGCAGGACACCAGCCTGGCAGTGAGCATTTAGACAAGCTCAAGGAAGACATTTCGGGAACCCCCATTTGTAGGGGGGGGGGTTACAGAGCTATCAGAATCATAATTTGCACCTTCTGAATCTGAGGAAATGGATAAAGAAACCTCCCACTCCAAGAGAGGGTCAACACATCTCACCAGAAAATGCCAGGCCCTGGATCTAGCAAGCAGAAATTGGGTAGTTTTGCACTGAGTGGGGATGCAAAAAGGTCCAACTCTGGATGACCTATCTGTCAAACAAGTCTTCTGCGATGAATGAGAGAAGCTCCCATTCATGCATGTTGGACAGAGTCCTGCTGAGACTGTCCACCAGAGTGTTTAACATGCCTGGCATTTGGACTGCAGAGTGTCAGACCATGATGCAACACCCAGTACCGCACTCATGGCCTCCCTGAAAAGGGGGGTATGAATGATCCCTTCCCTCGCTTGTTGATGTAGTGTTACCATGCTTAGATTGTCCGATTGCACCAGCAGTTGGTCTGGAGTGAGGTGTTTCTGAAAGGCTTACATGGTGTAGAGCACTGCTGTCATCTCCAGGACATTGATATACAGGGAGGCTTCCCACTGGGACCAAGAGCCCTGGGTTTGGAAGAGACCCAGGTGTGCTCCCCAGCCCAGACCTGAGGCATCTGTGGTTAGGATCTGATGCGTGGAGGAGATATTGAAAGGGACACCCTGAAGCAAATTCAAGGGGTCCATCCACCACTGCAGCACCTTGTGTGCTGGGAAAGAGACCAGGACTGGTTGGTCTAACTCATCCATACACTGGTCCCACTGTACCCGAAGGGTTCACTGGAGGATACGCATGTGAGGTCTGGCCAGTAGAACAGTGGGCATGGCAACTGCTATTAGGCCCAGCAATCTTAGATATAGTCTGGCAAGCATGTACCAACTTTTGGCGACTTCCTGAGCTTGAGCTATGAGACACTCTGCCGTGTTTTGGGGCAGGAAGGCCTTCCCTTGCGTCGAGTCCAGAGCTACCCCTGTATACTGCAACCTTTGGGACGGTGTCAGAGCAGACTTGGGCAGGCTGACAGTGATGTCCAGGGAGCGGAAAAGCTGGAAAGTTCACTCCAGAGTCAGCAGAAGCAGTTCCCTGGACGGGGCCTTCAGGAGGCAATTGTCTAGATACAGGAAGATATACAGTCCCTCCCTTCTGAGAGATGCTGCGATCACTGCTGAGCACTTGGTAAAAAAGAACCGTGGCACAGAGGACAAGCCAAAGGGCAGGACTTTGAACTGATAATGGTCACCCTGAAAGGCTAACCTTCCTGTGAGGAGGAATTAGACCGAGATGTGCAGGTAGGTGTCCTGTATGTCCAGTGAAAAGAGCCAGTCCCCAATCTTGAGAAGGGGCATCAGGCCTGGCAAAGTTACCATCTGAAACTTTTTGTACTGGACAAAGAGATCGAGGTCCTTTAGATCCAGAATAGGCCTCAGATCTCTGGTCATTTTGGGGACCAGGAAAACCCTGGAATAAAACCCCTTGCACCTGGACACTGTCTCTATGGCCTATTTGCACAGAAGGGACTGCACTTTCTCCTGGAGAACAGACAGATGAGCCAGAGGGAGGGTAACAAGAAGGCAGAAGTGGAGTTTCTAGAAGTTGCTTGATGAGCTCCAGGGTGTGATCCTTTTCTATGATCTGCAGAATCCATGCACCCGTAGTTATGGTTCTCGAATTATTCAGATGGAGGGAGAGCAGACCTCCGACCACCTTCTGGTTCGGGACCAAAGGAGGGAGTCCAGCAAGGAGTTAAGCAGAGGTGGAGCCAGCTGCAGAAGCTGGTCCATCACTTCTGTGGCACTTGGACATTGATCCAGCACCAGAGGTGGAGAGCAAGGGAGCCTTGGCTCTGCGTTTTCCTTGAGGATGGGGAGCAGATCCAGGCCTATTCGACTTACGAAAAGGAGGCCATACTTTACCCTTTGGTTGGGTGTGGTAGAGGGAATGGACAGATTTCAGGGCCCTGCCCAAAGCTTGCAAATCATTAATGATGTCCTGGACATCAGGGCCAAACAGCTTGGTGCCAATGAAGGTGGCATTAAGCACTTTTTACTGTACATCAGTCACAAACCCAGAAACTCTGAGCCAGGAGTGTCTACGTAGGCATATGCCAGTGGCAGCTGCCCTGGCAAATGTATCAGCCATGTCATACAGGGCTGTGAGGAGATGTTTTCTACATCCTCAGCAGCTTGGAGGCACTGAAGTAGCTCCTGCTTTTGAGTGCCCTCCAGCAGTGCCTGGGCAGCAGCCTTGCCCTTCTTCCAACTGGCATTCTGGTATTTTACCATGTGTGACAGGTAGTTTACAATCCTCAAACCTAGAGTAGAGGAGGCATAAAATCTTTTACCCCAGAGGTCAATTCTATGGGACTCCTTGTCTGGGGAAAGGCACTAAAGTGCTTAGGCGCCTTAGACCAGTCATGAGCTGCCTCGATGACCACTGAGTCTGTCTTAGGCTGAACAGCATAACAGGGAAGACCCTGGTGGAGGCATGATAATGTTTGTCCACCCTGCGGGGCATAGCTGACACCATATCTGGTCTGTGTCAGGCTGCCATGGCAGCATTCCTCAAAGCTGGCAGCATTGGAGGAATGATCTTTGGGGAGATTCTGTAATCTCCAGGAAGTCCACCAGTTCTTTTCTGGTGGCATCCTCTTCCTCAGTGTGGAAGCCCATGCCTCAGGACAACTGCTTCACCACATTAAAAAATGTGGGGTCCTCAGGAGGGGACTGGGGTGTATGTTTCACCAAGTCCTCACTGACAGAAGAGGTTGTAAATCTGTCAGAAAGCAGAATCTCTTCCTTTCCTCCTCCTCCTCCTCCTCCTCCTCCTCCTCCTCCTCCTCCTCCTCCTCATGTTCAGGAAGAATGAGGTCAGGATAGTACTCCTCCTCATTGACCTTTTCAATATCTGGGTCAGGCACTAGATGTGCCGATGACAGCCCACGGGGAACTTTCTGGGGCTGATGAGAAGGCATCAATGATGAGATAGCCATCAACAGCATCAATGAGGAGGGCCCGAATGCCTGGACAATCCCTGAGGTGAATTTTGTCAGTATCTCATTCAAGTTGACAGTGTTTTTCGATGGGGGTGGGGTGTGGGGGCTGACAACACTTGTGTAGATGACCCACTTGTTAGGCTCTGTGAACCTGAGGAACCTGTAGCCCTGGAAGGAGAAGGGGTAGCCCTCAACAAGAGAGTCATCAACAATGAGCCAGTCATCCATGAAAGAGGGGCCTGTGACCTGGAGATTGATGGCTGGCCTCCTGGAGAATTGGGCGGAGGTGCTATTTATATGGGTCTGGTGGAGACAGAGACCTGGACAGCAGATTTCTTCATTGGTGCAGCTGCAGCCAACAAAGATCTCCTGGGAGATGGAGAGGCCGATAGGGAACAAGATCAATGCTGGGGGGGCGGTCACAATCTCTGTCTCTTTTGTGACTTTTCCCCAGAGAACTTGTCTCAGGCCTTTGAGACCTGGGAGGTTGGGACTCTGGAGTACCCCTGCCCAGATCTAGCTACCCGTTGATCCATCAGGAAATTTTTGTGAGCCTTTCTGCGTCACCTAAGAGTTGTTTGGTTGAACTTCTGGCAGATCTCAGTCTGAAACCTTGTGGTTAGGCCCAAGACAGCAGACACAGAGAGAATGTTCCTCTGTGGAGGCAATCTTCTTTCCACAACAGCAGTGATGGAAGAGAGAAGATGAAGGATTAATTCTTGACATAAACAAGTTGAAGGAATCTCTTTGAAAAACAATTCTAAAAATGTATTTGTTTTCTCTATTATCTCTATTATCTCTTTATCCTCTGGAGCCCTGGCAAGTGGCTTCAGCCCTCCTGATGGAGGGACCCTTGCCGGTTCCTATTAGTTTCCCCATGGATTGCCCATGCGGCGGAGCCAGGAGGAGGTTGCCAGCATCTCCCCCCTCCTGGAGACCCAATCCAGAATCTGGGGATGACCCTGGGAGTGGCGGATCATCATTGAGCCTGCCAGGCTAATTTTTCTTTCGTTTTTGCCCGTCCCTCTTCCCCTCCGATGTGAGGATGTCGGATCAAGCCTCCTGACCCATACTGACCTCCAGCCACTGCCAAAGGGCAGTCAACAAGTGGGACAACTAGTCTCCTTCCCTTCAAGAGAGGATAGCAGTCCTCCGGATGCTAGATCCTCTTCTCCCCCCTGCCAACCACCAGTGGCCCGTGCTGGTTCCCGAACCCAGATTGCTGGCATGGTGCGAGGTGTAGCGACCAGAGCCTCAACCTGCAGTGCCACCAGGCTGGCAGAGATTCTAAAATCTGAAGTTAGAAAAGCTGTAGGCAAAAAAAGTCAAATATTGTGATGGAGCTTCTGTGGAGACCCCTGCGAGTGAGTCAATGGTGGGAAAGAACTGAGTAGGCAGTGGGGCCACTTGCACTTTTATAGGGTTGGTGACGTCGATGGATGTCAACGGCGTGGGCGGCCCCAGTTGCACTGCTGAAAATCTTCCATGTGGATTCCCCTTCCACGATGGCGAAGGTTCCTACAGTGTTACCGGATGACTGCGATATCCTCCAATAAGACATATGAAGGCTCACTTGGAGGCTTGCACAGCCAATAAGCCAAGAGAAGGCTGCCTAATGTTTTCCAGTAGTTGGAAAGATAAAGTGAGAAGATTTGTCCTTTTGTTTAAGTCTCAGCTTGCAAGGTGAGAAGCTTCATTCATTTTTCTGTTGTGTCTGAGCTTCTGAAGGGAAAAGATTCGTTCTTCTGTCCAACTGGGCTTTGAGACGAGAGGATATGTCCCTGCCTTCTGCCTCGAGCCTGAACTGGTTATGTCTGAAGCTGAGAGACCGTATCTTGCTAGCATCCTTTGGGAAACCTAGACACCATGTCTCATTTGAGTAAGAGCCACCACTGCAAGCTGGCAGTGTGGTTGAAGCCATTGTCCTACATGCTGGACCATTGGAGATCTAAGGGCTTAGCTCCAGGCAGCATGGGCAGAGATTGCGTGCCTCAAATTGCATATTCAGGAAGAATTACATTATAAGAACTGCCCCGCCATTTACCCAACATCCAACAGAAGCACCTCGACCGCAGAGGGTAGTTGGTCTGGGAGGTTGGCAGGTGGTTAGGATGGGGCAAATCGGGTGCCCCATCACTCAGTGCTTTCCAATGTGTCACCTCCACAGACCATATAAAAACTACAAACCAGTATCTGCCTCTATCTCAGAAATCAAACAAAGGGGGCAGAGAACACTGCAGAGCAGGACACTGCAGCACAGGAACTAGCACTACAAAACTCACCCAAAACAGGGACCAAAACAAAAATAGCAAAAGGGAAATTCAAAACACTTCTGATCATAGGAGACTCCATGATTCGGGGAGTTGATATCTGACCATTACCTTCGGCTGGAAGTAGGTGTCTCCCAGGTACATCAACATGGAGAGACACTGACCGCATTGCTAAAATCGTGCAGGAAGCAGGATGTCCTGGTACACATAGGGACTAATGATCGCGCCAGCCAGTCAGTTGTGGAGACCAAGAAACACTTGACCAGGCTGGGTGTCAAACTGTCATCCATTTCATCTGGCATCTCCTTCCCTGAGATCCCGCCAGTCTGGGAGAGGGGGGAAGATGGACGGAAGGTCAGAGAAGGGGAGATAGGGGAGCTAAACTGTGGCTCAAGAGCTGGTGCCAGGAAAAAGGACACAAATTTGTAGGTAACTGACAACAGGTTTGTGAGCGAAAGTTCTTTAAATTCGATGGACTGCATCTGACTAAGGAGGGAGTCAGTGCAATGGGGCAGAAGTTTGATGTCTTTGCAAAATATTTAAACTAGCAAATGGGGAGAGGGGTGCAGCACTCGATATAGATGGGAAGAACAACCCTCCCCCCTCAACTAGTGATCAAACAGGAGTTCAGCATGTTTGTAGTTTAGTTGCATCACCAGGTAAGGAAAAAGATCTGGCTCCCCATATGACACATAGGGGAAATGTCGGACCTCGCCCAACAACTAGCACACCGAAATCTGGCCAATGGAAAATCATGTACACAAATGCTTGCAGTCTGGAAAACAAGACCCAGACCTGCAGGCAACAATGACAGAAGCTAAACTGGACATAGTAGCCATTAGCGACACATGGTTCACCAGTAACTACACTTGGGAGACTTCAGTACCCGGCTACGTACTGTTCAGAAGAGACATAGTTTCAAAAAGGGGTGGTGGAGTGGCCCTTTATGTCAATGAAAATATCAAAACTACAGAAATTCAGAATACACATAAGGAGCGAGAAGAACTGTGGGTCACCCTGGAAATGGGACTGCCATCCGAACTGGGGTTGTCTACAGGCCTCCAGACCAGGGGGAGGACATAGACACATTACTGTTAGAAGATATACAAAACATGACTGCTAAAGAGGAGGTTCTGATAATGGGAGACTTCAACATGCCAGATACAGATTGGTTAATACCAGCAGGAACATCTGCCAGAATTAGACACATAGTGGATTCCCTGCAGGGGGAGGGCCTCAAACAACTGATAGAACAACCCACAAGAGACAGGGCTATCCTAAATCTAGTACTGACTAATGGGGAAAGGATCACAGATCTCCAGGTAGAAGGTCACCTGGGGGCCAGTGACCATCATATAGTATGGTTCAATTTGGCAACTAGAACTAAATCATCCCATTCCAAGGCAAAAATATGGGACTTCAGAGGAGCCAACTTTGGTAAGATGGCCAACAGAGTTAAGCTAGCCCTGGCAAGAAGAAATACAGGTGAGGGAGTACAGGCAAAGTGGGCAGGCATTAAGGATGCAATACTTGAAGCAACATCCCACTGTGTTAGAAAGAAAAGCAAGAGCAAAAGAAGAAGGAAGCCACTTTGGTTCTCAAGAACAGTAGCAGAAAAAGTCAGAGCCAAAAGGCTGGCCTTAAGGAAATAAGGTGGGTTGAAGATAGGGAGGCATACCAAACTTCCCTAAGGGAAGTAGGGAAGGCAGTAAGGCAGGCAAAGGCTCAAACCAAGGAAACACTAGCTCGAACATTAAAAGAAGGTGACAAGGCTTTCTATAGATACATTAGTGAAAGGAGAAAGTCCAGAGGTGGTATTGCCAAGATCAAAGGGGATAAGGGGGAGCAAGGAAAAGTATCTATCCTAAATAGATACTTCTGCTCAGTATTTACCGAGCAAAAAGGTAGGGCAGGGCCCACAGCTCAGCACCATGGACATAGGTGGGAGAGAGGTGTGCACTAGTCCCTTCACAAAAGAAAGGGTCCTAAAAGAGCTCGATAAGCTCAAGGTGGACAAGGCAATGGGAACTGATGGCATACATCCCAGGGAACTAAAGGAGCTAGGGGTGGAACTAGCAGAGCCATTATCAGAACTGTTAACAAGGATCTGAGCACAGGAGAGGTCCCAGAAGACTGGAGAAGGGCTCATGTGATCCCACTCCACAAGAGTGGTAGCAGAGAGGAGGCAGTGAACTACAAACCAGTCAGTCTTACCTCAGTAGTAGGCAAGATTATGGAGGCACTCCTTAAGGAAAGGATAGTGCAACACCTGGAGTCCATAGGAGCATAGGATCCAACACTGCATGGGTTTACAACACTAAAGTCCTGTCGAACTAATCTCATAGATTTCTTTGACTGGGTAACCAGAGTGGTGGACTAAGGGGGAGCAGTTGATGTTGCCTACCTTGACTTCAGCAAAGCTTTTGATACTGTTCCACATAGAAGATTGATTAATAAGCTGGGTAGGTTCAGGGTGTGTTAGAAGTTGGTCAACTGGGTGGCAAACTGGTTGGTGGGCAGAAAACAGAGAGTGGTGGTAAATGGTTTACAGTCAGAAGAGATGTAAGTTACAAGTGGGGTACCTCAGGGATCAGTCCTGGGGCCCGTCCTCTTCAATATCTTCATCAGTGACATTGGAGATGGACTGGAGGGTAAGATTTGTCCATTTGCAGATGACACCAAGATCTGCAACAGAGTAGATGATCCAGATGGGGTGGGCAGAATGAGACGAGATCTGGATAAACTGGCAAAATGGTCGGAAGACTGGCAACTGGGGTTTAACGCAAAGAAGTGTAAGATCATGCACATAGGGAAGAGAAACCCTGAAGCCACCAACAGGTTGGGAGGGGAGTTCCTGGCAATCACAAGAGAAGAGAGACTTGGGCATCATCATCATCATCATCATCATCATCATCATCATCATCATCACCACCACCACCACCACCACAGATGACCTGAATCATCCAAGCAGACCACTAAAGCAGTAGGTAAGGCTAGAGGGATGTTGGAGTGTATTAGTAGGGGTATCACAAGTCATAAGAGGGAGACAGTAATCCCTCTTTACAAGACACTGGTTAGGCCCCATTTGGTTTGGAGTACTGCATGCAGTACTGGAGGCCACACCTGCACAAGGACATTAACAAAATGGAGGCAGTCCAGAGACGGGCAACCAAAATGGTGCAGGGACTACATCAGAAAACATATGAGGACAGATTAAACGGAGCTCAATAATGTATACCCTAGAGCAAAGGAGGGAGAGAGGTGATATGATCGAAACTTTCAAACATCTTAAAGGTATTATCAAGGTAAAACAGTCTAACATATAAACATAGAAGTTGACGGCAGATAAGGACTGCAAGGCCCAGTCTGCTCATTTCTTTTTCTACCTTATAAATGTGCCATCAGCCTTTGCTCTGGCAATGGCCTATCTAGTTATACTCATCTGTATTGCTCCCTTATGCCCGTCCCGTGCCTGTTTGAAGCACTATATTGAAACAAGCTTATATTGAAACATGCTAGACTCTTTCACCTTGTTAATGCCCTTAAGGTGTTTGAATGTTTCAGTCATATCACCTCTTTCCCTCCTTTGCTCTAGGGTATACATATTGAGCTCCGTTAATCTGTCCTCATATGTTTTATGATGCAGTCCCTGCACCATTTTGGTTGCCCTTCTCCAGACATGTTGCAATATAAGAAAATTAGCAGGACAAGAGGACACAGCATGAGATTAGAGGGAGGCCAATTAAGGAGTAATGTGAGGAAGTTCTATTTCACAGAAAGGGTGGTGGATGCATGGAACGGCCTACCTCAGGAAATGGTGGATATGAATATAGTCCAGGGCTTCAAACAGGCATGGGACAGGCGTAAGAGGGCAATACAGATGAGTATGAATAGATAGGATATTGACAGAGTACAGGCCTATGGCACATTCATAAGGTTGAAAGAATGGGTAGACTGTATGGGCCTTGCAGTCCTTATCTGCCATAAACTTCTATGTTTCTATGTTTCTGTTTACAATTGGATGTTCCTGAATACCAGAAAGAGAGATTGACTGCCCCCGAGGGTTTGTTCCTAGATGTGGGGGTTGAGGTGTGTGGCATAGTGCCCCAGTACTGGTCTGTCCAGCCTTGGATGCCCAATGAAAATATGTGAACAAGCTGCCATAGAAGCTGAGAGGTGTCCAGCCTGCTAAAGTCACAAGAGCCTGTGGCAGAGGAGGCCCAAGCTGCAAGAAAGGCAGAGAGGAGGCCCAAAGCTGCAATATGCCTGCTGTTGATCTCAGCAATCCAAGTGACCAAAGGTCCTACTGATTCAAATACCCCAGATCCACAGTCTGAACTTCATCAGATGCACAAGCCAAGGACTGATCTGCAAACTGAATAAATCAGGGTTGCCCTGCATCTGGGCAGCTGTACAAAGTTGTATTAAGTTGTTGCTCAAGTTCAAATCTGCATTCAGTTGTTGACTAGTTTTAGTATCCAGCTGTTAACAATTAAAAAGGGTTATTGAATTTAATTTTGAAAAAAAAAAAAAAAAAAAAGTTCAAACCCCAGCCAACCAGCTGCACTGCACAGGCCTGCAATCAGACCCTGGGTACCCAGATAGGATCCTTAGGAGTAAACTGGTAACAGTTGGAGGTGTAGTAATATAAAATATAAAATCCAGTGGGCTAAAATCTGTCTGATGTATGAGCTGGTGGGAGGCCGGCACTGTGAATGGTCTGTTTTACAAAGTGAATACTGATGTTTACCAAATGTCATTGCTAAAATGTTGTTTAACCTCTACATCCATTTCCTTTTTCCTATCCCCACATAACTTAACTGCTGGTTAACCTTTTTACAAATGTCTCGTGAGCATATTATTAGTGTAAGCCAATAATTGCAAGTTATTGAAAATGCAGTCTGGTTTATGGTAATCCATGTGTGGAATTACTGTAACGGGAGGTGGGGAGGTACAGCATCCCAGGAGGTTGTACCACTCACATATCTGGCCCACTATAGATGTACTTTGGGAGGAGGCACTGTGCTATTTATTTTCTACCTTTGGGGATGAACCCCTTTTCCACCTGAACAGAGACCAGACCCCTCAACCTTGTTTAGGCCCGCAAGGCAGGGGTAGTAGCATGCTGGTATATGGTGCTCGGGTTACAACTGAAAGGGTGGTAGATGCATGGAATAGACTGCCACCTGAAGTGGTGGAGGCTAGAATGAAAGAGGGTTTCAAGCATGCATGGGATAAACAAAGGGGTCAATTAGAACAGAGACACAAGGGTGGGAGGGTCACCAGCAACCAGATGGGGTCTGCAAAGGTAGAATAGGCTGGGGACACTTGGGCAGTCTGGGTGGGCCAAGCAGTCCTTTTCTGCCAACAGACTCTATGTTTCTCTGTTTCAGAGGTGGAAATACAGTAAGTAAGTGTTTTATTCTACTATAACCCATTATGTATTATAGAGGCATGGTAGTGTCCCTATTATGAGGGTTAAAACTGCTATTCTCATATATGCACCCCAATAACGTGACCATTCCTAGACAGAAAATCTAAAATTTGATGTGTAGGTTCTTGGTCCCAAGATCTGTGGGTCTTGAAAATGTGGTAATGATCAGTTTAACTGTTAAAATAATAGAAAGTTGAAATCACGTAAAAATTTTTCCCCACCTATACCTCAAAAATTGGTAACAGCTGAAACATGAAATGTAAGGGCTCATTACAGCCTGTCCCATGGAGGTGTCTTTTTTGAAAGTTTTACTGAAAAATACATAGATACATAGACCCTGTCGGCAGATGAGAGCCTATGGCCCACCCAGTCTGCCCATTTGAGCTTGTAAGTTCACTTTATGTTTTTCTAGAAGTCTGTTGCCCCTTACCCCTGACCTCCAGAATTCCCTTATGTCCATCTCATGCATTCTTAAATCCAGTGATTGTTTTATCCCCAACCACTTCCTCTGGTAGAGTGTTCCACTAGTCTACCACCCTTTCTGTGAAGAAATTCTTCCTCACGTTTCCTCTGAATCGCCCTCCCTCCAACTTCATTCCATGCCCTCTAGTCCTGGAACATCTTTTTTGCTGGAAAATAGTGTATTCATGCACCCTGTTCCTCCCTGTAAGGTACTATAATTGTATGTCTCTATCATATCGCCTCTCTCCCTCCTCTCCTCCAGGGAGTATATATTCAAGTGCTTCAGTCTGTCCTAATAGGACTTGTGATGCAATCCCTGAACCATCTTTGTTGCCCTCCTCTGAACCTTCTCTACCCTGTCTATGTCCTTACGTAGGTATGGTCTCCAGAACTGTACACTGTACTCCAGGTGGGGCCTCACTAGTGTCTTGTATAGTGGAATTATGACCTCCCTTTTCCTGCTGGAGATGCCCCTGCTTATGCATCCCAGCATCCTATTTGCCTTACCTGTTACCTTGTTGCACTGTTTCCCTACCTTGAGGTCAGAGATGATAACCCAAAGGTCTCTTTCCTGCTTGGTGCATGCTATATCCTCACCCCTCCCAACCGAAATGTTGTTCCAGGATTTTTGTGCCCCATATGCATTATCTTGCACTTCTTTGCATTGAATTTCAACTGCCAAAACCCTTGACCATTCTTCAAGCTTCTGCAGGTCTCTCCTCATTCTGTCTACACCCTCTGGCATGTCCACTCTGTTACAAAGCTTCATGCCATCAGCAAACAAGGAAATTCTGCCTTCTAGGTCCTGCGCAATGTCACTGATGAAGACGTTGAATAGGACCAGTCCCAGCACTGTTCCCTGTGGTACTCCACTGGCCACTCTTCCCTCTGTGGAGTGACAGCCATTTACCACCACCCTCTGTGTCCTGCCGCTTAGCCAATTACCTACCCACCACACTACTGTCCTGCTCACTCCCATATTCCCCAGTTTAATAGCTTTCTATATGGTACAGTGTCAAGGATCTTGCTGAAGTCCAGATAGGCCATGTCCACTGCCCTCCCCTGATCCACCTCCCTTGTCACCCAGTCAAAAAATTCAATGAGGTTGGTCTGGCATGACCTCCTCCCAGAGAAACCATGCTGCCTTGGGTCCTGTAGTCCGTTGACAACCAGATGTTCCACCAATCTCGTTCAGTAGCGCTTCCACGATCTTCCCCACTACTGAGGTCAGGCTGATTGGTCTGTAGTTCCCCACTTCCTCTTTGTTCCTGCTTTTGTATAATGGGATTACATCTGCTGTCCTCCAGTCTTTGGGTACCTCCCCTGTTTCCAGTGATCAGCTAAACAGGATGGCCAGAGGTTCACCCACCGCCTCTTAGTTCCTTTAGGATCCTGGGGTGCACCCCATCTGGCCCCATTGCTTTATTGACTCTTATCCCTTCCACTTCCTTTAGGACCCTTTCCTGTGTAAAGGGACTTACTTCCATTCCTGCGCCGTTCCCACATCTTGTACTCCCTTCAGGTCCATTACCCTCCTCTTCCTCAGTAAAGACTGAGCAAAAAATCTGCTCAGTATTTCAGCTTTACTGTTGTTCTCCACACGGCACTCATCCTCTCCCTTTAGTCTCACTATCCCTCCCTTTGCCCTTCTTTTTTCTGTTATGTACCTGTAAAAGGTTTTGTCCCCACTGATTTTGTGATGCACTCTTCTGTCCGAGCTTTGGCTTCCCTTACTGACCTCCCTGCCTCCCTTTGCTTCTCCTGATACTTCTCCCTAACCCCTTCTGCCTGCGTCTTTTTGTATTGCCTGAATGCAATCTTTTTGGCTTTCACTTTCTCTGCTGCCTCCTTGGAAAACCATAATGGTCGTCTCTTCCTTTTCCCCTCGCTAACCTGTTTAATGCATAATTCTGTTGCTCGTGTAATCCCAGTTTTAAAAATTGCCCACTGTTCCTTAATCCCCGATTCCCTTCCCATTAATGCCTCTTTCAAGCATCTCCCCATTTTCCCAAAGTCTGCCCCCCTAAAATCCAGGATACGTGTTTTTGTGTGGTTTGGTTCTGCTACTTCTATGATTTCAAACCACAATGACCCGTGTGTAGTTTTTAAATAATTAAGAAAATCCAATTTTCTCAGTTATCTTATTTCAATATTCATAAGGTGTTTTTAAACAGTATTTTCCATTTTTGTGAGTCAGAAGCATATTTGTGACTCGCATGCCATTTTCTTAAGACACAACTTCTGTTTTGTGACTGCCTCAAAACAAGAAAATTCTGTGCCATCTTAAACCCCTATTTTTGCATTATAATAACACTGCAGTTTTAGGACAGATTAACATCTGTATGCATGTATGTATGTTAAAAATCATGGGGTGTTGG